>JAAXCT010000026.1:0-1486840 GCA_012490785.1 Eragrostis nindensis
CCCCGCCGATTCCACATCGATGCGTGCCATCATCCAGGCATGGAATCAACGAAGTGTCGCTGATTCATCGCGAAAAAAGAACCCCCCGAAGTGTCGCTGATTTTCTCGTGCCCGTCACCCCGGCCCAACCAAAGCGACCCGACCCAGCCGTGTCAAACACGAGCCGGTACGATGAGGAGTCCCGGGAGCTCACGCACACGGCCCCGCCCGGACCCACAACTAGGCCCAAGCCGAATAAAGCGGCCCCGCGAGCGGACGCCAGCCACCCAGCGTCGTCCGTCCGATCTGGCTCTCTTGACCGCTGAAAGCCCCTCCTAATTAAACACGAAATTAGAATCAGATTACCCTTTTTTGTGTTTCCGTAATGCCCCGATTTGCAGCAGCTGCCGCTTCCTGCTGCGCTACTAGACGCCTCGGCCCTCCGCCCCCTCTTCGCTTCGCTTCCACTTCTCCCTCCCCTTCCCAACCCCAAACCCATCACAATTCGTTCGGCCCCCCCGTGTCGCCTGCTCGCACTGGCCACGACCAAACCCTAGGCGCCGCCGCCCCGGGGCCCCCAGGTACGTCTCCTGCCAGCTCGCCGGCGAGATTAGGCCGCCGCCGCCGCCCGCGCGGCCGATTCGCGCTCTAGGGTTTGTTTTGTTGTTCCTCGCGGATTTCGGTTCAAGGCGATTTAGTTTTTTTCCGTTGTCGTTGTTGGTGCGTGGTGATTGGATCAGGGTCGCTCTCAGGGAGCACGAGGAGGAGAAGATCGGTGAGGAGATAGAGCGGGATTTATGTCCCAGCGAGGGGACAGGGCGAGGGGCACGCCAGGAGAGGCCGGTCCAGCTTCGGCGGCCACCGCGGAGGCGGCGGAGTCGGCGGCGCAGGCAAGGGCGGCGGAGGCCCCTCCGGCCAGCCTCCTCTCTCTACCAACCGCAGGTAAATTGACTGGTTCCGGGCAATTTTGTGACCGATTGGTTTTTGATCTCAGCTGGGGAGGTAGGTTTTGATGGGACTTTGGATCTTGGTTGCAGCTTCAAGAAGCCTGGCAATGGCCACGGCGGGCACCAGAGGGTGTTGAGCCAGCCCGACACCACCGGCTTCCAGCCTGCCCCTGCGCCCGGTCCTCTACAGACTCCGGCACGCCCCCACCTGCTCCACAGAACGCGGCAACACATGTTCCGTCGCAGCGCAACGGCCACAACACCATGGTGAGTGTCTCACGCCCTATTCTGCTATCTGAATTGCAAGCAACGGTGCGAAGTGTGACTTGATGTGTTTATTTGATTGGTTGCGCATGTGTTTGAACTGAACAGATCCGCATGTGCCATCATCATCACCTGCTAGTGAGAATCCGGCCAGTATGCAGTTGCCAAAAAGTACTCATGCTGCCCCCAGGGTCCCACCGAAGAGCTCCATCCCCGGGTTCCTCAGGGAGCATCGAAAGGTTTGGCATTATTTTCATCGCATGTTAGAATCTATTACATGTATTGCATGTTCGTGTGACTATCCAATTGCATATCTTGAACGGACAGCACGTCGTCCTTGCTTGTTTGTTTCCAGACCTGTTTTTAAACACATGATTAGGTTTACCGACTTATGTTCCTGTTGTTTTCCTTCTTCTCAGGGGAACCATCCAAGGGATTTGCTAACTTTCAGTTTGGTAGTATAAACATTAACGGGATTCCGGTATGTTATGTTATCCTTTTTTTTCTGCAGATTGGAACATGAATTTTTTTGTAAGAGGTTTCTGACTTATCGTTTTAAATAACTTTTGTGTAGCAATTTCCTGCTAGGACAAGCTCAGCTCCTCCAAATTTGGATGAGCAAAAACGTAATCAGGTATCCCATCTTGTTTCACTAAAAAAATGATTATATGATATCTGTTTATTATTATATTTTAATTTTTCATTTTCAACTTGTAACTGTTTTGTGTCAGCTTAGTGCTTGTTTAATTGACAGCTTTTAGCTAAACCATGCACAAATCTTGTTGCAATTTGTGAGCTTTTGCTTGTGTTGTCAATCTTTCTTTGACCTGCATTCTTATCTTTCTACTTTTCTTGTAAATTCTGCTCCTGTTTAGGCACTTCTGGAGGAACTTAAAGCTGCACCTTCTGCGCCTGCACAACCAGCTCTTAAACAGCAGCTGGTTCATCAACAACAGCAGCCTCCGCCTCAGCCGCCGCCTCCGCAGAAGCAACAACTACAGCCCACAGCAGCTGCCGCAGAAACCTCAGCAACACCAAACTAGAAAGGAAGTTTCCGGTTCTAGCCAACCTAACTCGGTCAATCCTCACATTCCATCTCAAATAAGAGAGATGTGCATGTTTCTCCTTCTGTCCCCAGTGTTGCACCTCTGAGGCCTACTGTTCAGCAAATCCCTGGTGTGCCCATTTCGATTCCATTTCACCACCAGCAGCCACAGGTTCCCTTGCAATTTGGTGGCCACGGTCCACAAATGCAAGCACAAGTTGTTGTGCCTAGCTCCATGCAAATGTCAATGGGATTGTCAGGAGCAATGCGCCTCCAGTTCCACAGCAGCTATATGCCCCCAATATCCAGCACCATCAATTGCAGCAGCAAACAATGATGCATCAAGGGCAGATGACCTATGTTCCTTCAGCTGCTCATCAATTCCAACCTCAGTTGGGCAGCATTCCTATGAGCATCGGACCTCAATATACTCAACAGCAGCCAAATAAGTATGTTGCTCCTCGGAAAACTACGGTCAAAATTACTCATCCAGACACTCATGAAGAGTTGAAGCTTGATAAGAGGATGGAACCTTCCGGGCAGAGGCCACCACAAGCCCAGCCAGTTGGTGGTTATGCTCCTCATATGGGTTACTATAATCAACAACCTAACTCCTACGGCCAGTCAGCTATCTATTACCCTCCTAGTACTGGTGTCAGCCAGGTTCCTACTGCATCCTCAGGTCCTAGGTTCAGTTATCCAACTCAATCTGGGCAAGTAATGCCGTATGTCAGCCCATCTGTAGGACCTTCAGTGTCTGGTCAGTCTCAAATCACAGTTAAGCCATACTCTGGTGGCTTGCAGACGGAAAAATCTGGGACACATTCAGTCACGATAAGTGCACACGCCAAGTAAATCAGATGCACTTAAGTTAAACCCAGCTGAGGATGCTGCACCAAGTGGGCAGAAGAAGGATAATGAAGTTGTTTCTGTTTCTGGGATTGCTGTCTCTAATAAATCAGAACACGAGAAGGAGAGTAAAGTTCAGTCGGTTACAGAGAAGCGTCCCACGGTGGTAAGCCAGCCCGCACCAATTCAAGGGGCTAAACCAGAAACTACAGCAACAGCATCTCCTGTTTCAAATTCAGTCTCACCTGTGTCTGTAGCTGATGGGAAGAACAAAGACACAATTCAAAGGACTGGGTCATTTAAGGATAATAAGAAAAATGCCTCTAGAAAAGACGCCAAGAATTCGTCTCAACAGCCAAAGGCATGCTATTTTCTGCACACTTGTTTCTAACAAACGATATATGTGGTTTTGCCTGGTTTTGCATATTCCTTATCATGTATGCATGTTGTATTTGTTCAGGTAGTTCCGACCGCTGAAGATATTAAGGTGCAAACATCTGTAAAGGATGTAGATGATGCTGATGATCACCTGGAAGTGAAGAACTCTAACAAATCACCAGAGGCTGATGCAGCTGAAGTTGACCACACACCAGCAAATGGTATGCACTTTATATTTTCAGAATTGCATGGCGCGCCTTTTGTTATTTTAACTCACTTCCATTCGCAGCTTCTGATGTTCCTGGGACAGACGAGAGTTCTACCAAACCAGCTTCAGAGGGTATGGTGAGCCCCAAGGAGCAGAAAAGTTTTCTGTTTCTGCTACGGAATGTGAGGAAACCAAGCAAACTCACAGAGTTTCTGCAGATCCTGACATGGATAATATATCTTCTGATGTTACTGACCATGAATCGCCTGACGTGAGTGAGCAGGCATCAGCAGTGACTTCTAATGCTGATAAGCCAGATGTAGCACCTCTTGTAACTGTTCAGGAACAATTGCCGAAAGATTCAGCACTGTCTGGATCTGAGGAACAAGTTATGACAAATAGCTCAACGAAGAATTCTGAAGCTTCATCAGATTTTCTTGGTGGCAATGCTGTGGCTGTGACTTCTGAAGCTTCAGAGTCTACTGTTGAGAGTGCCAACGATATGGGTGAATCAGATATAAGTCCGGAGGCAGGCCCAGGTGCTTCTAATATTTCTCAAGTCACATCAGAGGTGTCACAGAAATCTGAAAGTAAGATAAATGATGAACAGGGTGCTGCACCAACAGCTTCAGTTCGACCAGTGTCAAGGGAAAACCTATTGCTGAGCTTACCAGGACTAAGTCCACAGCTGGGAAGACGAAGAAGAAAGGAAGGAAATGCTTTCTAAAGCTGATGCTGCCGGGACTTCAGATCTTTATAATGCATACAAGGGACCAGAAGAGAAATTAGGAAGCAGTGGTACTGCAGAAGGTGATGACAGTTCGTCAGTAGTTAATGCAACCAATGTGGTGCCTGATGAATCAGAAAAGGAGGTCAATACATCTGAAGATGATGGCAAAAAAAAAGTGGAGCCCGACGATTGGGAAGATGCAGCAGACATGTCTACTCCCAAGTTGCGAAGTTTGGAATCTGGGAATCTGGCTGATGTCACACATGTATCAGATTCAGATACAACTGAAGCCAACGGCAAGAAGAAATACTCACGGGATTTTCTGCTTACTTTGTCACAGTACTGTACTGACCTTCCTGTGGGATTTCAGATGAGTGATGCTGCCAGTACTCTTATGAATAGTTTGGCAGGAAAGTCGTATGTTGTTGACCGTGAACCTCATCCTAGTCCTAGGCCAGCTTCCCGTGGTGACCGCCGAGGTGGTGTGATGGCTGACGATAGGTGGACGAAAGTTCCTCTCAGTCCTGGTCGTGATGCCCACATGGACATGACAAATGGCCCTTCAATGATCAATTATCGTGGTGCATCAGGAGTCAATCATGGTGTTTTACGGAATCCACGCGGTCAGCCATCAAATCAGTATGGTGGTGGGCTTCTTGGAGGACCTATGCAATCCATTGGACCTCAATGTCTCGAAGCGGCTCTGATGCAGATAGATGGCAGCAAAGGGGTCTGATGCCTTCTCCTGTAACACCAATGCAAACAATGCACAAAGCAGAGAAGAAGTACATTGTTGGCAAAGTTTCAGACGAGGAAGAGGCAAAGCAGAGACAACTAAAAGGCATTCTTAATAAGCTGACTCCACAAAACTTTGAGAAACTGTTTGCGCAGGTTAATGAAGTCAACATTGACAGTGTGGCAACTCTTACTGGGGTCATTTCACAGATATTTGACAAAGCTTTAATGGAACCAACTTTCTGTGAAATGTATGCTAATTTTTGTTACCATTTGGCTAGTGCCTTGCCAGACTTTAGTGAGGACAACGAAAAAATCACATTCAAGAGATTGCTTTTGAACAAGTGCCAAGAGGAGTTTGAGAGGGGTGAGAGAGAAGAAGCTGAAGCTGATAAAACAGAAGAGGAAGGTGAGATTAAACAAACCAAGAAGAAAGGGAGGAAAAGAGAGTCCGTGCTCGAAGGCGCATGCTTGGAAACATTAGGTTGATTGGAGAATTGTACAAAAGAGAATGTTGACCGAACGGATTATGCATGAGTGCATTAAAAAGTTGTTAGGAAACTACCAAGATCCTGATGAAGAAAACATTGAAGCGCTATGCAAATTGATGAGTACAATTGGAGAGATGATAGACCATCCAAAGGCGAAGGAACATATGGATGCCTACTTCGATATAATGCAGAAGTTGTCAACAAGTCAGCAGCTGTCTTCTCGTGTAAGTTTATGTTAAGAGATTCAATCGATCTTAGGAGAAATAAGTGGCAGCAGAGGCGTAAAGTTGAAGGGCCTAAGAAGATTGAGGAGGTTCATAGGGATGCAGCTCAGGAAAGACATGCTCAAACGAGTAGGCTAGGACGAGGTCCATCTAGTTCTGGTTCAAGAAGAGGAGCACCACCTATGGATTATGGTCCACGTGGCTCAGCAGCATTAGCATCCCCAAGTTCGCAGCAGGGGAGCATTCGAGGAATGCCTCCACATTCACGTGGATTTGGTTCCCAAGACATTCGGTTTGATGAAAAGCATTCGTTTGACAGTAGGACTGTTCCTCTTCCCCAGCGTCCTGTAAAGGATGATGCTATCACTCTTGGGCCTCAAGGTGGCCTTGCTAGGGGAATGTCTATAAGAGGACAGCCACTAGTATCAAATGCTGAGCTTCCTTCTGTTGTTGACCATCGGAGGACCGTGTCTGGTTCTAATGGTTTTAACTCGGGGGCTGATTGGACATCTTCAACTGGAAGGGAGGATCCTGGCTCAAGAACCCCAGATCGAACATCTGGTAGATCAGCATCTTCTATTCAATCTACCGGACCTTCACACAGACCTGCTAGCCAGGAAGGCCGTTCAGGGAATAAATCTTACACTGAGGATGATTTGAGAGAAAAATCTGTTGCCGCCATACGAGAATATTACAGGTAAATGCTTTTTAGTGCAAATATTCATGTGGGTTCTGCTATTTCATGAAATATGTTTCAGTGACTGCTTGTTCAGTGTTATATATATGTTTCTGTGAACTGCTTTTCTTTTCTGTGCTGATATTTCTTAATCTGAGATTTGTTGTCATATGTTACCATATATGAACTTTTTAGTGCAATTAATACTTTTTAGTGCAAATATTCATGTGGGTTCTGCTATTTCATGAAATATGTTTCAGTGATTGCTTTTTTTCAGTGTTATATATATGTTTCTATGATGCTTTCTTTTCTGTGCTGATTATTCTGAGATTTGTTGTCATATGTCACAATATAGTGACATCCTGATAGTTACATCCTAAGATATCTGCAAAATTCTGTTTTCTTATTATAATCTTATAGATTCTTTGGGGGCTTTTTTTTCTACTTTTTCATCTAGTTACACTTTTTTCACTGCTGATTGTTCTGGTTCCCTTGCTCAGTCATGAATCAAAACTTATAATTCTTTAGTTCTGTTTTCTGCTAACATATGTCTCGGTTTGGGCAGTGCAAAAGATGAAAAGGAGGTTGCATTGTGCATTGAGGAGTTGAATGCTCCAAACTTTTATCCTTCTGTAGTATCGCTTTGGGTAAATGATTCCTTTGAGAGAAAAGACATGGAGAGAGAGTTGCTGGCTAAACTCTTTGTCAGCCTTTGCGGTGGCCGACATAATTTGTTGAGCAAGCGACAACTCATTGACGGGTAGGTGTTTTTCGTTATAACTCTTGTATATTTCCATCCTTGCTTGACGACACGCCAAAGGACAAATCGTAGTTTGAAAATGGATTCCACTATTTACTGATTATATTATTACTTTGCAGACTTGCGTCTGTTCTTGCATCATTGGAAGATACCCTAAGTGATGCTCCAAGAGCCACTGAGTACCTTGGACGACTTCTTGCAAGGTTTGTTCAAGAAAACATATTGCCCTTGCAAGAGGTAGGTAGATTGATTCAAGAAGGTGGAGAAGATCCAGGGTACCTTGTGCAAGGTGGTATTGCAGCTGATATTCTTGCGGCTGTTCTGGAATCTATCAAAGAAGAGAAAGGGGATTCTTTCTTGAATGAGGCCAAGTCAAGCTCCAATCTGAGGTTTGAGGATTTCAGACCGCACCATCTTAAGCGATCTAAGTTAGATGCCTTCATGTAGGCAAAATTCTTGTTACCAGGCAAGTCTGCTAAAATTTTGGTGTATTGAACATTATATATCCAGTTATATAAATTATATTGCACTTTGGTCTGAGAATCCCTCGTATACGACCAGCTCATGTAAATTTATGTTCTGAACAACTATTCTGATGGTAACAGATTACCAGCTCATGGGTGTGGTCACCAAGAAGGCTACTTTTGTGCACCCAAGTACCGAACTAGTCTTTTTGATGATAAGCTGGAGATGTCCATCAGATTCATTCCATACTGTCTGCACAACCATTTTATTTGTGGAGCTCGAAGGCTGGTTATCAATTTTGTTCATAGTTGGTGCTGGTTTTAAGTTATTATTGCCGAAGGGCCGATGATGCTGTTGGCTGAAGCAGGTAGTTAGCCCCTATAAGAGTATCAGGCAATTTTTTGCGATTACCGGGAGAAGTCTGCTAAGTGCTAACCTGTATTTGTTGGTAGTATGGGGGACACTAGATTGAACTCATCGCCCCCTTCGGGCTTCTGACCAAATATTTGTTTGTGATCAGACTACAGTCGGTTAACTTAGCGGCATTTTCCCGATAGCCACTGTTTCGCGTACTGTCCTAGTATTATATCTTGTTCAAATCATCTTGTAATCTTCCATCCTTTTGCTCTATTGTGTATATATAATAACGTTCTCCCTAAATTCGCCTTGATACGTTGTTCGATCATCTTCGGGACTGAAGGATATGATCTGTGTGGATGGTGCGTACATGATAAGTTTCGTTAATAATTAAAAGGTGGTATGTATAACCTGGGTGGTAGTCTGAAACTGCTAAATGCGCAACGCGTAGAAATCTGGTAACTGATGCCGAATTGAGTTTACTGCCTTACCGATGTTTGGTTGGTGTGACATTAATGAATCATATAGTGTAATTGTCTAGAAATTAAATCTAAGCTGCAGTTTCGTTGCAGGATGGGCATATTGTGAGAAGCGCAGATACTGTGGCTGAAACTTGTATTCTTCAGTCATTTCATCGTAACAGACTTAAGAGTTCTCATTCTTATTCTATTTAGACTGTTAAATGTGCAAATGAGTAACTTAAATGTATGGTCATAACAACTCCACCTGGATGTTGGAAGAAAATATTTTTCCCCTCAAACTCATTACCCACTTTAGTTCGGCACATTGAACTGATCCCACTTTCTCAAGAAAAATCTTGTGATTTACTACACCCGTTTTCAAAATCATGACGTTCGGAGAAATGAACTAAGATGCCGTGTCCCATGGGGAGGCGGCGCGGGTGGGCACAGGCGGCGGCACGGGCGCGCGGGAGGGGTGGCGGCGCGGGCGCGTGGGAGAGAGTAAGAGAGAAAAAAAAGAAGAGAGGAAGAGAGAAAAAAGAAAGAAAATGACTGTTAAGCCATACTCCTATGTGGGACCCATCTCGCCACGTAGGACATGACCGCTCTCAAAACCCTCAGGGAGGTAAATTGCACCGGAATGATGAGTTTAGGGTATCAGATACCTGGTTTTATAGTTGGAGGTGAAAATTACGCTACCTCCAATAGTTGAGACAAATTAGACTTTTCTCTTTTTAAAAGCTGACTAATCCGCATGCCATAGGCCCATCTGACTCGATACAGATCCAGCTCATATGGTCGTCAACGGCCCATCTCTTACTTTTCCGCCCCCCCCCCCCCCCCCCCATCCCCATTTCTTCCAGTTCGGATTATTAGCCCAGCAACTCCACGAGTCTGTTGTCCCCACGCCCCCAGTACCCCTTCCCATCCCCGCCCCCCCCCCCCCCCCCCCCCCCCCCCCCCCCCCCCCCGCCGGTCGCGGGAGGTCGGCGACCGGATGGCCTCGCCGTTGCGACACCGCCACCGCGCTGCCGACAGCACCAATCGGGCTTCTCACCGACGACATCCTCGCGGATATCCTGCTCCGCCTGCCCACCCTCGCCGACGTCGGCTGCGCCGCCGCCTCATGCGCCGCCTTCCGCCGCGTCGTCGCCGGCCGCGCCTTCCTCCGCCGACTCCGCTCCGTACACCGGGCCCCCATCCTTGGCCTGGTAATCGACTCAAAGATCAAACCCACCAAGCCGCCCCACTCCTCCGCGCCCTACGCGCGAGCCCTCGAGGCGGCCGCCGACCTCTCGTTCACCTTCCTTCCCTCCCACTACCGCTGGCACGTGGCTGACGCCCGCGACGGCCGTGTCCTATTTTACCGCATCGTGATGGATCAGCTCGCGGTGTACGACCCTCTGTCCCGGCGATTCTTCGTGCTTCCCCAAATCCCCGAGAACCTGGGCTCGCACCGCTGGGATCTCGATCAGTTCCTAGTCCCCGCCATTGGTGAAGAGACGGAGACGTCGTTCAGGGTGGTCTACATGAGATATGTGTTCCGGATCGGGCAGCTGGTCGCCTTCGTCTTCTCTTCAGCCACAGGGCAGTGGAGCAGTTTAGCCGTGGGCGACCTCGTGCAGCCCCCTTGTAAGCTGGCCACCCGCCGTTACGCGTACGGCTCCTTCTACTGGAAGGTGACTGGGACTAATAATCTGCTTGTGCTCGGCACACGGTCCATGGAGTTCTCCTTGATCCAGATCCCATCTGTCCAAGAAGAGTACAGTCTTGCCATTGTGGAGGCCGGGGAAGGCAGGCTTGGGATGTTCACTGTCGACAACAGCGTGATTTCTGCTGTGTCTCACCTTATTTACGCAATTCAGGAAATCAACGAAGATGGCACGAGCAGGTGGCGGTTTGAGAGGAGAATCAAGTTGCCTCCCCATAATCTTTTCATCATTGCAGATGCAACGGATAGGTATTTACTCCTCAGTGGGACTCCATGGAATTCACGGCTAGGAACTCCTGCGAATGACATCCAAAATCGATACTTTTCCTTTGATTTGGAATCTATGCGGATTGAGACAATTCATGTCTCGAGAGTGGGAGACCTTGAATGTCCTATTGTATGCTGCTTTTCCACCTTCATTGTGTCTACCTAGCCTATAAAGCGGTAAGCTTGTTCTCTCACTTTTCCTTTTATGTTTTGATTCGTAAGCAATGTATGCTGCTCGTGTGATACAGGAATTTCTGTAAGGTTGTTTGATAGTCTGATGGTTGGTGATTTGGGACATTTACAGACTTACATATATAAGGCTGCGCGTGACATCAAAGTCTGGTGCAACGGTAGAGCTATAAAGCGGAAGGTCTTGCAACGGTAGAGCCATGACCGGAGGTCCAGGGTTCGAAGCCTCTGCACATTGCACAATGTGTGAGGCTGTGCTAAAACACCCTTCCCCAGACCCCGCCCAGCGCGGGAGCCTACGGCACTGGGACGCCCTTTACAGACTTACATATATAATGGATGTTAAATCAAGGATAGCTCTTTTGGACTTTGATGTCTTGCTGACGGAGTGCTTCACTATTGGCTATAGGTTGGAATTCAGTAGGGAACTCACACAGTGTGATGTTCTAATAGCATCTTAATTTTATGATTCCTCTCAGACAAACTTGTCCTCAGATACTTAAGACTTAATTTGATGATTCCTCTCATACAAACGTATCCGTAAGACTTACATTATAGCCTGAGGCAATTAGAGACAAGCAAATGCATCACTTCGATTAATTCCTCTCTTGCAAACTTGTCACCAGTTCCCTAGAGTTTTAGTATAGCCTGACAGCCTGAGGCAATTAGAGAGAGAACCGAACTCATCAGTTTGAGAGTTTTAATTTTCAGTTAGGTTTCATGGTCTTGAATTCGGAAATTTCAAGGGAGGTTAAGAGTGTGATGCCTTATTTATTTTTAAAAACTCGACAGGGCTAACATTTTCAGTGGTTACTGTCTACTTCCAGTAATTTGTGGAAATTTGCAAACATAAGAACAAGACCTACTTATTCTGCACAGTTCCTTGCACTGTTTTCTATATCCTCACCAAAGGTAATCTGTTGAAGATACCAAGTTGAAGCCCAGTCTAGTGTTATAGGTTTGATTGCAAGGAGAGTGTGAAGCATCCTCACAGATCTTTTTTAGGTGGATAAGGATCGTGCTCAATCATTTTAGATCTTGGAAAATAACCTGGATTTTTCTGGATGAATGCATCAGGTTGAAGGACTTGATAGGTCACTAATTTTGTTTATGAACTTACCATTTTGTTTATTAAACATATCTCACTGTTATGTCTACCTGACATATCTTTGTCCTTTACAATTGTTTGGTTGTTTCATTTGTTTTAGTGTACCATGTAGTCCACATATGGAGTATAAAGGCACATAGATTTGTCTCTTATTTGTTTGTGTGATTGGGTTGAACCAATTAGGAGCAACTCATGTGTTTCTAACCTTATTAAGATGAGAAATATGTCTAATTAAGCGTGTAGGTAATCAAATGTGGGAATGATCGCGTTAGCAGTGATGTTGTGCATTCCTTTGGTATACAGCGATAGCTTTGATGACTGGAAACTTGTAATATTGCGACATTTGGAATGACTGCTCTCTTGTCACACTTGGCAGGACTTCTCAAGAGGACAGAGCAGCATCAGCTATCGATGTCTTTATGAAGGTTAAGAATGCCATGCAAGCGTGTAACACATCAGGTGCTAGCGGCAGTGTGCCAGTGGCTACATCTATCTGGAATTTAGCTAATAGTTGGTATACTGGTTTAGTTTTCGTGATCATATTCCTCTTTTCCCTCTTATGCTGTACCTGGAACCATTTGGTTGCAGGCACTCACTGTATCTGTAATACCTGTTTTGTACTCGTGGTGTGTTTGCCGGAGTGAATCTGGACACAATTCTGAAGAAATCAAATGGAATATCTTATCACCGACATTATGTTGCATTCATCCTTTTGAAAGCATTATTACTGGATTAATGCGCTGTTATCGTTGTTTTTTCCCCCTTAAGAAATCTGCCAAGTTGATCTGAAGGATGGCATGGTGTAATGCTGAAGGAAGGTTGACTGAAGGCATGAAGTGAGCAAGACCGGCAGCTGAACTAATTGCCCAATTCAACCAGGTACGGGCGAATCTGTTTGGACAGCATATCATCTACGGAGTTGGGAGGGCAAGCAACAAAAATACTGGAATATTAATCGTATTGGGAAATTTGAGTCCAAAATTTTAAAATTATCGTTGTAAACTTATCTTCTGAACCTGACTAAAGTATCTAACATGAATTCTAAATTCTACAATGCTTAAGAGAACTTGCTATATCCACTCCTAACTAAATTTTCATCTTACGATACTCAGTCCTGATTATAATTTTGTTTAAAAGGGGTTGAGGAATTGAGGGGTCAGTGGAGTGCATTTTTTTTTAGATTATTTAGGTTTTAGAGTAAATAAATGACTTGATTTTGCTTTTATTTTGGCAAACTTATGTCCTAGGTGTGGCTGTAAATTGGGGACCCTTGGGGTACACTTCGACCTCTTTAGTCAATCAAATGAATTAATTTTTGAAAAGGAAGCTATTTGAATTAAAGGTACCTGGAGGTACACTAAAGTTCTCCATTAACTTTGCGCAATACACCAACGATCACCCTCCTTAACAAATTCAAGTGAATCTTGGAATGGAGGTATTAATGACTTTAGTTTTGTCCTTTTTTATAGTGATGGAAATGTCTTTGGGTATCTATAGGATAATAGGAATACTCAAGGTAGTGAACGTTATGAGGACAAAGGCTGTAAGAAATGCCAAAGATCACAAATGTGGTAACTGAAATTCATATGTAGGAAAAAATATCTCTAAAACGCATGCGACTTACTGCACTTTGCTGCACTATCTGTAAGATATTGTCTGGTGCTGCTGTTGCCATTGAACCTTAGCATGAGTACGGTTGGTATTTATGAGACTTAAAATTCACTTTCTGGACGGCAGGAGCTTACTGGAAACAGTGCAATTCTAATAGGAATTCAATGAAATTCTCACCTTCCATTATAGGCCTTAGTTTTCTGCATTGTCAAATACTCTCTGCAGCTTCATAACATGTCTTCAGTTAAGATGACAACACAGCAATCTTTATGAGCATTATTTTTGCAATTAGACTTGTCTTATCATTTAATAGGTTGGTGATCTTTTTTCTAAAAAAATGTAAACTTTCGAGATGCACATTGCCGTTGTGGTGTGATCTGTGATGAAAGAGTTATTTCGACTTAATCTGATTGGTCCTATGAAAACGCATCTGTTCTTGCTTGACCTATTAATACATGGGCGTGTAGTAAGAGCGTCCTCAATGGCTCTCTAAGCGCTAGCATATAATGTATTTTATTGCAAAAAGGAGGAGAGAGACTAGCTCTTCTTCAAGAGTTAATTCTTAGCAAAGTATAGAGAATGAAATGTGGAGACTACCTCACATTGTCATTATTCCCATACAAGAGCTAGATATTGCTATTAGCTAACTCTACCACCTAAGAGTGCCGGCTGACGGTTTTCAGGTCCGATAGTCACCTATGATGACTCGAAAGTTGTGGAACAAGGTTGAGAGCTCTGGAGCATGTGTTTGCCGTATTTTCAGACGGCATGTTCAGGAGAACGGGTGTCACAGCAGCCAACAAGCATCCAGACTCTGATTTCTTCTTCATACGAAGGACTTGATTGCTGTCTCAAAAGCAAAACCCAGACTTCGCCTGCCGGAGAAAACCTGCTGCATGACGTCCGAACAGTATATGTATAGAAGAGATCAACAGACGTACACATGTCTATGTACATTAACCGTCACCCAACTTGTCCATTTCTGTTAGAGCCTATATCCATAGTGTAGATATGGAACACAATGACTTGCTCCCTGTTCCTGATGCTATGCAGTGTACATTTATAAACACCAAAAATTACATGTGAGCTTTTGGTTTTTTTTTCGCCTCTTGTGAAATTTAATGCTACCCTTTTGTTTCAAAAGTGTAAGATCTGAACCTTTCTATAATGTGAAACGAGAGTATGGGACCTGCCTGAAGCAAGAGATCTGCATGCCTCACCTGATCTCGTAAAAAAAAGCAACTGCGCCTGCACAGATCTCTATGCGTGACAGCATGAGTGCAGTACCGAAAACATCAGACCAAAATTCATAGCAACTGCCTCACTGTTCATGTAATACGAGCAGTGTGACTGATTTTGACTTCAACATCTCGTGGCGTCCTTCCAGAGCCCAGTCTCCCACTTCATCAGCAGTTACACTGATGTCAAGCAAGCCAGGACTCTGCGCCATGTCTTATGGATAGAAATAACGCATCACATGTTCCTTCCTTCAGTTCCTGTCCTGTAATACCGTGTATATAAGCATGATGATAACTTTGCATCCGTGGTTGCAAACATTGGTACATGCTGTACTGTGAGTCTGTGACCAGCACAAAATTTACGGAGAACAAGGAAGGAATCCAAGAAGAGTACTGCAAAGTTTAAGACTCGGAACTGAACACCACAGCACCGCCTGTTCGTGCACATCTAGGTGCAAATTGGGTACTATAGGCACTAAGCACCATTCTATAACTGCAAGTTACGCACACTTTGCAGCGCCATCAAGTACAATGGAACAGAAACATCTGAATTTTCTTTCCCTCCGTGCTGTTCCATAGGCAAAAACGCGCTTTCGAATTCATCAATCCACCACACCTCAATGATGTGTCATATTTGAGCTTGGAAAACACATTGCTCTAGGAGGAACCAACTACTAGTTTCTGAACGAATGGAGTAACAACTTTACACTACTTGTAGTAGCAGTGCTTGATTTGGTTTAAAAGAAATGGTAAACAGCTCACAAGCTTATTGGCTATTCCCTACACCGCGGTACAGTGACATTACAAAAAAGGTGTTTATGTACGATTACATGAGTGCAAGCCGCCAACACGTTTCGCAGGACCTGCCAGCCTAGCTTACTGAAACCCCACAAATCCTCCCCCAGAGAACGTGACAACAAGAGCCAAGGCCAATTCCCCTGTTGTCTTGTTATCTCCACACCTCACATCATCCGCGGCCCATCTGCGTGGACTCTACTCCAGCTTCTATCCGTGACCCGTACGTCCCCGTTCTCATGACATACTAGTTGGAGTATTTCGCGACAAATCTCTGCCAATTTGGCAGATCGCATACTTCAGATAACAACAACACTAACCATAAGATGCTCGGTTCTTTCGTACGTCAATTATTTCATCCTCGGTGCATACGGTCGTGGCCTCTAGTCTAGGCCCTCCTCTGCCCGCTCCACATCTGCCTGCCTCTGTCGATCCTGGAGTGAAACCGAAGCACCAAAGCCAGCTCGGAGTAAAAGGCACGGGATCTATCTATCTGAAAGTGCTGAATCTCATGCAGTTAATAAGCGCTGCTGGTTCCGTGCTGCATTTGTCTTGCCGCAAATCGCACGGCAAACTGAAGTAGACAAGAAGAGACAGTCGACTCGAACGACCGAGGGACAGGGTCTCACAGGTCCAGTACGAGGTAGGCACGATCAGGACGGCTGGACGCGGCACGCGACAGGAACGTATACGTACGCCGCGGCACGGGCAGCAGCCCTGGCCCGGCCTACGCTTTGTCGTCGCAGAGCCCGTAACGCTGGCGCGCACGTACGCCGCCGGATTCGTCGTAGGTCTGCGCGCGCGGCAGCGGTGGTGGTGCCAGCCTGCTGCCACCCGTCTCCATATATAGCCGCGAGCTTGCCGGCGCTCGATGGAGCTGCACGACGACACGTACGTCGCGCGCGCGATGCATGCCTCACAGGGACAAGAGAGACACCACCCCAGCAGCGATTGGTACCGCACGAGGCTCGTCGGCACCGCGACGCGACGGATGCAGGGGCCGGGGCACTCGCACGTGCGCGCGTACGAGGGCGTGTGCTCCGTCCCGTGAGCGATCGGGCGGGGCGGGGCGTGGACCGCGGCGTGCCGACGAGAGGCTGTGCGTGATTTCAGGTCGTCCGTCCGTCCCGACGTCCCGTCAGCAGCTGCGGCGCCTGCCTGCCTGCATGCGCAGTAATCCAGCTAGCGACCCCGTAGCAGCAGTAGCAGTTGGTGTGCAGTAAAAACGCGCTTTGCATTGCACATCCACGAACAAAACGAACGTCGTACAGTACGCGGCAGACTGTCTGCAGGTGATTGAGGTGATTCCACAGCGCTGGATCGATCGAGTGATGTACTGCCGATAAATTAATAATGGCACGCTAATACTCTAGCAGTAGCACTGCTAGAATATATATAGCAAGGGGATCTTGGTGCATCCTAATCGTCCACCGCGGGTGCTGACAAAACCAATGCGGGATCTTGTTGGCTGGCGCCGTGAGGCCCGGGCCAGGTTAGGTTCGGTTGCTGTTCCGTTGGGTTCCCAAAGTCCTCGGAAGGTGGCGCCAAAGTCTTTTCTCCCTGCAAACTGCGTCGTCGTCGTGTTCGCCTCTCACTCACTGGCCGCCCTTGGACTCGTTGCCACTCGATCGCTGCCTTCGAAGTCAGAGTAACCAAACCCAAAGCTTTCTGCTTTTGACGGCACTCGCAAGCGCGGCTTGTAGCGGGCGCGGTAGGCTATAAAAAATTGCGCAGGCGGGCGGGCTGTCAAGCTTGCTTTGCTTGCACGTTGTTTATGTTGATCATTTGGGCATCCTAAGATCATCACCTGGGTACATGCATATCAGATAAATCTGATCAAATCTACCATGTACGTACCAGGATCCGTTAGCAATGCTCACACAAATACGGCGGAGTGCCATGTTAATGCTAGTAAATATATACTATGACTTCAGCAATACTATCTATCTCAGAATCTTAAAGAAGATAGGACCATAGGAGCACCAAACTTTGTAGGAATTTAACAGTTTTTGGATGCCACGAGGGACTACACTCCCGTAGTCCATTATGTCCACTCGATCCGTGTCTAGAAAAAGCATTGCGTCGACTCGACACAACCTGCTTTTGGGGCTCAGCACTCATGACGGTGGCATCCTAAGCTAGAGGGCGGAGTAAAGAAGGAGAGGTTGGAGAAAGCAAAGGGCTCACACTCATGCTACCAAGTCATAAAGCTTGCCCATGCATATGCATGCATGCAAAGGTGGTCACGCCATGGCGGGAAAGGGATCCATGTATAGGCATAGTAGTTTTTTGCAGGGATCGAAATGTATTTAAAGGGTACGTGCCAAGACATTCAGATTGACCTAGGGAGGATTGTGCTTTTGCCATACTTGACTGCGTAGTTTACAGTCCACAGCTCGGATCTCTAGCGGCAAAGGGAAGCATAAACAAGTAGTACTCCCCTTGGAGTAAGTTGTTTACGTTCACTACCTGCCCTAGTGACCGTTCATGTTCGGTTGTTCGTGTGCATTGTTATTCTTAGCATGAATGCCCCGCGATATGGTGCGACATGTCTGAAGTCTGGACAAAATGCTTCACTTTCTCGGTGTGGTCCAAAGGGATAAGGTTTGAAATTCACTTGAAATTTTGATCTCCTCGCACTTCATTTGTCGTATAATTTCACGGGAGATCTCTTTAACGACCCTTCATATAAACAGCAATGGTCCAAAGTGCAACCAAGTGGGTTCCGCTCTCGCTTTCCTAAAACTTTTCTTCTTTTTAATTTTATTTCTCTAAGATTTTCACTAGTTTTTTTTTTTGGATCGATGGATGCAAGAATGTTTCCTGCAAGGATAATTCTGTATAAAAATGATTTCTTAGAAAATATGTAAGTCAAGATCAATAAAAACTTCAGTCTAAGCATACTAGCGCTCTTCCATTTCTAGTATTTCTCCTTTTATTATGTGCATAGCCTATGAGGGATTGTAAAATACATGGCTCTTTCATATCTACACGTAGGCAAGAGCCAATATATAATTAGATTAAACTTTGAAAATATTTACTGTACAACCAATAAAATGATTATGTAATTAAGCAAGAAGGTAGTTCTACCTTTGATCTACATTAAGCTCTGTCACCGAAGAAAATAAAATTAAATCAATTGGTAGTCCCATGCCCCGTATGCGCTATGACTATACGTAGTGGATGCATGGTGTAGATCTGCAACCCAGATTTGCAACTATGCATTGTAGATTTGCATCGTGCATCCATTATACTAGACCGTGCATATAGCCCTCACAAGACAAAAGACCCTAAGAATATCCACTTTACAAGCCAAAAGGGGCATCCCCCCCCCCCCCCCCCCCCCCCCCCCCACCCCAAAAAATATCTCAAAGTACTACCTCCTTCCCACATTAGCTGTCGCTCTAGCTCCAAAACGTTTTCCCAGAAAGCTTGTCGTGCTGCAGCGTTACAGTCACACAAAGAAAAAAAATCCCTTCTTCTCCTCCACACGAATGCACAGTCTGGTCTCTTCTAGAGCTGGTCTCCTCCACACGATTGAGGGGTAAAATCGTCTTTTGCCACAGCCCTTGTTCCTGTCAATTTTTTGCAGAGCGACAGGTAATGGGGGAAGGAGGTAGTACTTCATAAGGTGTGTACTTCCCCTTCTAACTACGGAGTAACCTCCTCTAAGTGCCTTTTCATATATAAGAGCATGGTGCGCGTCCTTGTGGAAATTATTTGTACTCTTATTCAATGAACACGGCATTGTCCTGCGCCACATTTGTTCGAAAATATGGTAATGTTCCGGCTGATATGTATCATGTTCCACGTATGTACCATAATTCTTCAGGAACACCTAGAATGGATATTTTTTTAGAAACGGGAATATGTATTACTTGCAGTCTAAAAAAGAATATGTATTACGAATATTTTAGCATGTGCATCAGCTGTCCCACATATCTGCACCGGTGGACGTAGATTATGCGTTGCACCTAGAACTATCACATTGGCTGCACGTGGATGAGCTATACAGCGGACTACGGTCGTCGCACGTTCGTCAACTGACCAAGCGGTAACCAATCGGCGACGATCCATGATCCTGTGAACCGAGGAACTAACCAACCAGCTCGCCCCCGCACAGCAGAGCAGAGCAGAGCAACCGATCCCACGTCCGGTCCGCAGGCGAACGACGCGACGTGACCCCGAGCGCGAGCAGGTACGTACGTGGTGATGCGAGGTGAGCTGCGCGACTTGAGCGAGAGGGGCAGGTCAGCGGATCGGGTTGGCAGGGACGGATCGGTGGACGGACGGGACGGGGATGTCGACCTGCTCTGCTCCGGGCATCCGGGTCCTCCGTCCTCGTGGGAAGTGAAGCCACGCCACCACTTGCCAGACCAGAGCACGGCACATGCCGCGTCTGCGTGTTCCGCAACATCCGCCCGGCCGTCCACCCATCCTTCTCCTGACCGTCTCTGGCCCTGCGATCCGCGAGCGTCGTCGACTCGTGAGTCGTGACCCATGCCTGCGCGCGCGGTGGAGGACGCGCGTACGTGCGCGCGCGCTCACTGCGCCATAACCGCGCGCGAACGTACCGCCCGGTACTACTAGTACTACTACCGCACACGCATACGCCGTCGTCGACAACGAACTGCATGTAACCCCGAGTTACTCCTACGCAAACGTAATCCCTCGAGCCGTTGTTGACGGACGGACGCGCACGGTCGCGGCCGGTCATCACGTACGACCCGTGTCGCTGTCCAGCTTCGAGCGGGACGTGAAAGAACTGATGAAACGGAGTATAGTAGGTGTACTCGCGCGCGACCGACCGGAAAGCCAGGATCCACGGAGCTCGCCGCATGCCGGCTGCGCGGGAGGGGCGAGGACGCGCGACGCGACGCACGTTGCTACTACGAGCGGCAGCAGCAGGCAGGCGAACAGGGCAGCATGCAACTGCAACGGGACGGGGCCCCCGACGTCCTGTCTCCGGCGCGGCGCGCCTAGCTCGCTCCTGCCGTCTGCATTGCATGCCCCCGCTCTACCGCCGCGGGCGCGCGCCAGCCTTTGCTAGGCGCGCGCGGGCCGTTTGTCCCTCACGTCGTCGAGATCTGCCGCCCAGGGCGCGCGCGCGTGCACTGTACATTTGGCACTGTAGCCACTCTGCCGCGACCGGGAGCGTAGCGTGGCATGCTTATCACGCCAGCCAGCTACCGCCTCGGCCCTGTGACCTCCGCGGGCAGCGTGATCGACAGTTACGCTCGCGATGCATGCGAAAGCTAGTCAGTCCTCCAGAATGCTTGCATGGAACTGCCGTTCGTGCGCAGCATGTCGCTGCATGGAGCTTAGCCTCTCACAGGTGGCGATTTAGACGTCCTCCATGTTTTGACAAGCTCTTCTGTCAATCTGTCGATTGACAACTGTGTCCAAAACAAAACAAATACCGGGCTGCGTGCTGTGCAGAGGCCGGGAACCTGAACAGTTTCCATTATCTAAAAAAAAATGGAACTGCCGCTGCCTGTCCTGTCACACAAGAGTCCACATGTGCAACACGCTCCTCTGTCATTCTGTCACAGAGCACGACCTCCCAGTTCATGGTATCAGAAAACACGGCGACATGTCCGGCCGGCGCGCGCACGGGCAAGAACCGAAGCGCGCAACATCGCAGCGCGGAGAAACACGAACACGCGAGAGGCAGGAAACGAGCGGCCTTAAGCCATAAATTGACCGTGCATTCATGAGCCATTGGCGCCGATAAGCTGTACTACGTAACGGTGGCTCTAAAGACCCCCAGGCCCCTTTTAGGTAACTCCAGCCTTTTGGCAGACGATCGGTTTCCCTCCTCTCCTCCTCCTTTATCCACTCGTCTCCTCCTATTCCTCTGGCCCCTAAACTGTTCACAGCGTCACCCGTTCCATCGATCGTGTTTAATGGTCAACTCAGCAGATTGGGTACCCACATTGCAGCTAGCATAAAATAAGACGGCCCCGGCCGGCTGCGTATACCGTTCGATTGATTCATTGCTGTGTGGCAGCTCGCATTGGCGCCGCTGCAGGGGGGAGGAATTAGCTAGACACGCTTGTCCATTTGCTCGTAGCAGAACCAAGCGTGCCGGCCGGCGGCGGTAAGCGCGATAGATGGCGGGCGCTTCAGTGAGCCTGTCCCGCCGCTCGTCCAGCGTTGCTACGACATTTCGGGTAGAAAAGGGTAGCTACAAAAGCTACGCGTAGCGCCACAGCGAGCAGAGCACTCATGGTGTCACACGCAGAGGTAACGTATCTTCAAGCGGTCCCATCAAAAAGAGGAGGGGATTCAGGCAAGCTTTTTACCGTTTTCACGTTACGATAGTAGTCTCACCGCGTCCGCGTAATCCGCTGACCTCCCCCTGTTATTTGAAACCGCTCATCATTTTGGCTTTCCGGTGTATGCATGAGATCACGGAACGGTTTGTACTTCGTCAGTTTTTAACGCATTTTCAGGCGATGGTTGAATTTTACGGATGAACCAAATGCAAATTCACGCTGTCGCTCAAGCACATAGAATCCGTTGAATTTGAGTGGAAACCTCAGAGCGGAGGAACGTGGACAATGCTGGCACATGCTCACCTCGCGTGCGTAAAAAAAAATATACCGTGGACCCCCCCCCCCCCCCCCCCCCAACCCACGTCCGGGCAAACCAAATCCGGACCCACAGCACAGAGATTTCCTAGCCGCAGTCATGTGGTGGTTTCTGCCGTACATCGACATCAATAAAATACAAACCTCCGTTCACAAATAATTGGCAATTTTGACTTTTTCAATCACCATTTGACTATTCGTCTTTTCTACATCTACATAGGAACAAAATACATGTTTGAAGTATTTTTTGTTACAAATCTATTAATACAATTGTTAGCACTGGTAACTAAAGATTTAAAAGTTATTGTCAGTCAAAGTGTAAACAGTAAAAGTCAACATTGCCAAGTATTTGTGAACAGAGGTTAGTACTATACGAGTACGATACGTATGGACGTGAGGGGCCGTGTACAGAACCATGCAGACCGCATGCACGAGGCGGGAGCCACGAGCCAGGAAGGAAGCCCGCCAAGCAAAGGCAGCGATGCGACCCGCGCGTCCACGTGGCGCGCATCTAGCGGCTTGTCAGTCTGAAAAGGGGGCAAAGTACAAGGCTGCGCCCTTCTGCCCTGACACGTCGCACTTCTGGCCCCTCCGTACCTCGTTGACTGCTGCCATTTATTTTATTTTTTTTACATATAAGGGTATACTAGTAACTACTCATACCATCACATTTTTCATGGCGAATTTACTGGAGTTCTGAAATTCAGTCCAGGACGAACAAATAACAAAATGAAAAGGCGTAATAACAAGAAAAGCGAAAAACAATGTAAAGATGTAAAAGCAGTAAAATCATGAGATGGTCTACAACATCATGAAAAATCAATCAAGGAACACAGAAAAGAAAAGAGACCAAAGAGGAGTGACAAGCAACATGCTTTTTTTGGTTTTATTGTCTGCAATTTAACATCATTTCGCCCCCCTCTCATCCCAATATGTTCATCCACCACTCACGCCTTCTGGAGGACCGCATCAAAAATTACCATAACTAGGTCCCAAAAAAGACAAGCTAAAAAGCAACTAAATGACAGCCACCACCACCACCACCACCAATTCTCTCCATCCTGCTTTACCTCGAGAGCACTAAAGTAGAAAAAAGAATTGGAAAAAAGGGTAAAATAACGAAGAAGGAGGAGGGCAAGAGTAATTTCCATCTCTTCCAGCCAGCTGTGACAAGTCTCTTTGACTCGGAATGACCACCGCCGCCTACCCCCACTGCGACGGTGGGCCCATGCAGCGCTTCTTCGCGTCTCCACCGCCGTTGGCCGTCGATCCGACGGTCCAGTCGCTCTCGGAGCTGGCGCTGCGGTGGTGCCCAAGCACCGTCACAGGCGTGTCCCCGCTCGCCGCGCTCCGGCCAGGCCCGACGCCGCATGCCGCCGCCATCACCTCGCCGCACGCCTGTAGCTTCTCCTGGTCAGGGGAACACGCCACGAATTAACACGAAGACCCATATGTTACAGCAGATCTCGCATTTTTAGGCTCAGCTAGGTAATCATTGAGGGGCCTGACAGTAATACATCCAAATCTTAAGGGTTCTGTACAGTGATCAGATTGTTAATTCCAGAAGGGAGAAACTTAAACAACAAAGCTTTTACTGGGGCGGTCAATTGTCACGTTCCCTCAAAAAATTGTCATGTTTGCCCCATTTCACGAGGAAGATAGCTAGTAGTAAAAAAAAAAGCGTAAATAGCGGTAAATCACTAGACTAGAACACCAGAATCTGCCACGCCCATAGGATATGGTGTGTTTGACGTGGAGTGGAAGTGCCACTTGCGTAATTCAATGATGATTAAGTGAGGCTTAGTGGAAATAAACTGTGGACATTGCTCACGCTATTTACAAAGGGGCAGGCCGCCACGCCGGATTGGAACGCGGGGAGGTTTCCGGCGGCGATCTCTCCGGTAGCAGCAAGCAGCGCCGCCGCGGCCACCACGGAGGGGGAGAACTCCGCCATCTTCACCTCTGCAAAAGGCACCGATCCACCGAAAATAGTTCAGCAACGCTCTCGCTGAGCCTTACGTTTTGGCCTTGGATGCCATGCCATGGCATTGGTACAGGAGGGAGTGCGCGGCGAACGTACCAAGCTGCGAGCGGAGGAGGAGGTCCACGGCTCGCGCCTTGACGGCGTCGACCTGCGGCGTATGCAGGGGCTGCGGGTAGCAAGCGGAGAGGAAGAAGCCGAGGAAGGCGAGCGGGGTGACGGAACGCGTGCGCCAGTCCAGCGTCCAGCACCACGCCACGCGCTCCATGCGCCGGACGTTCGCCGCGTCGAACATGAACTGCTCGTCCCTCTGCAACAGGAATCCACCACAGCACACAAAACACCGCCGATTATCAACCAGTGCTCCCGAGGCGAATCCCACACCAAATCGGCACCAGCAATTAAGTACCTGGATGTCGGCGATGGAGAAGGTGGGGACGCGCTGCATCTTGGCGGCGAGGGAGAGGCAGCTGATGGCGAGGAGACGCGGCGCCCACGGCTGCTGCTCGAACTGCATGGCAACCACGGAGGGATCAAATCAGAGCAAAGTCTCGCACAAATCTCATCAGAATAGACCCCATCGCTCGCGTTCTTACGGGCAATAGGCGCTTGGAGAGGTAGCGATCCACGTAGTTGAGCGCGAGGTAGGGGACGCAGGGTGCACGGCGAGCTCGCTGCCGAACCGCACCTGGACCGATCGAAGCCGATCGGGTCAGAAAACAGAGGAAGCCGCAAGGTCGAACCAGAGACGGGTAAGAGGGAGGCACAGAGCAGAACAGAGGAATGCGGCGCGCGCGCCCGTACCTTGGAGATGAAGCCGGCGGCGGCGCGGCGGGCGGCGGACGCCGCGGCGGAGACGGAGGGCGAGTGCTGGCCCTCGGCGTCGAGGAGGCTGGTGATCGGCTCGTCGGCGGGGCTGGTGAAGGGGTTCTCGAGGTCGAACTCGTACTCGTAGGCGTCCTCGTCCTCCTGCTGATGCTCCCGCAGTCCATCCGCCGCCATGTCCACGGCGGCGGCGCGAAGACACGCCGAGGGGCCGCGAGTGGTGGGATTTATGCGGCGGGGGAAGCCACCATTGCTGCGGCGCAGTGCTAGTACTAGCTGTGTCTGGTTGGGCGATGGGCTTTAATAGATGGCAAGGGGGTCGGGGACAATGGTACCAAAAGGTGGGGATTCGGGGTTCTTTTTGTAAAGATCGGGAAGATGAGACTCATGAGAGGAGGACGCAGGGTTGAAGAAAGCTGTTGGGACCCACCTGTCGGTGAGATGAAACTGGGCCCGTGCCGTAGCAAGGATACCGCTGGCTCCATGCGTCTTTGACAGCTCAGACCCAACACGGGATAGATTGGCAATATCTTTTCTTGCTTAAAATGTCGATGCGATCAAACAACGTTCGTCTTCGCAGATTACATTCGATTAGTTCATGGCACTTGTTTTAAAAATTGAAATGCCTCGTTTCGGTTGTATTACTTTTGCAGATTTTTGCTCAGCTTTTATTCTGGCCCGGTACCGCCAAAGATCGATGACACGCCTCACGACTTTTGTCCTTTTTAGCAACATCAGTTGCTATTTTGTTGGTGGGATATTTTTGTACCATCAATCTTTTGTGTATATAGGCATGTGTTAACTTCAGTAATACAGGCCAAAATTTTTGTGATCAGTGTTGTTCTAATTGGACCTTTTTATGGTCCTTGAGTTGATATTTTATTTTTTTGGATTAATTTTGAGTCTGAAAGCGGAATGGTAACGGCATTGGGTGTGATCGATAGTGACGGCTGCAGCCGAGATAGGGGACTGCAGGGGCTGAGGCTCCCGCGCATCCCTGCTGCATCCAGCCAACATACAGATGTGTATTGCGGCTGCAGCCACAGTCGGCAGCTGCAGGCTGCCGATCAGGCTCATCATTCACAAAGAGGCAATCAGAACAAAGTGGTCTTAAACATATTCTAATATGCTTGCTTAATTAGGCCATCTCTAATCTTGTTTCTTCATGGTATATCATTATCACTAACGGTAATAAAACAATTTTACCCATTAAGCCTCAACCAGTAAAATAATTTTCTAATAAATCTTTACACCATCACTCCACTTCCCGATGATGCGAGTCCCGCAACCTCTTGTGGCTGCCTCCACACGCTCCAATGGCCTTCTCTTCTCTATAGAGCCACCCATCTAGTTGATGCCTCCACTATCACCGCTCATGGTCTCCCTGCAACCCTTATTCACTCATCGTCGCATTCTAGCGCACCATTATCCTCATGTCGTCTTTACGTAACCCTGAGGATGACGTCCACGCCCCAACTTCTCCGCCAGCAGAGGCAAGTCTTCCCTAATCCAAACTCAATTACTCTAACCTAATACTACCCCTCTTCTAAATTGGGCATAAATTTCATCGTTTAAGTATTAGTTAGATACTTACCTAGAAAATATGTAAGTGGATAGTGATCAACAAAGATCAGCTAAACCATATTGTGTATCAGTTGGTACTCTCCATCCCCTCCTCCTCCTCCTCCTCCTCCTCCTCCTCCTAGTTTACGACCGCTTGAAATATCCTAAGATTTCAGGTGACGTACAGACGGATTGTGTCGGTGAGTTATTAGGATTAAAGGGTTTGTGGACTTTTGATGTGCTTTTAGACTTGTTAGTCTCAGAAGAGAGTTTGGGGCGTGTTGGACAGGCGGTGGACTGTGGCGGTGCAGTAAGGCTTAGAAGAGAGGTTGGGATAGCGAGTCGTAGGCAGTTGATTGTTGGAGATGGAGTCCTGAATTGAAGGTTAAAGATGATGAACACTAACGATCATTCTAACACTTCTCCCTTTTTCTTTCTCAAGAACCAATTGTTTTCAAATTACATTGATACGTTCAGGCCGGAGCTTCTTTATAGCCACCACTCTGTGGCCACAAGGGGCCATGGCCCCCTCCCCCCTCCTACTTTGCCAAGAAGCTCCGCCACTGTCTGTGTATAATGTACTAATCTATTTAGTCCTGTAGCACTAAAATTACTATGAAAAATGAAACGTGCAATTCTCGAGCCAGCCAAGGATGTGGCATTTGCCGAACCACGGCGGTGAGCCGCCGACGAGAGGAAAACGGGCGCAGCTGCCCGCTGCCACACTCCTCTGTTCTGAGGAAAGTGATGAACACGTTGCCGAGGGCCCGGACCCCTCGCCCGACCCGGCAGCTAGTGATGGCCAAATGGGCCGGGCCAAACGGGCGGGCACGAAGCACGCAATTTTTGGCCCGGCCCGAACACGGCACGGCCCGATGAATTTCGGGCCCGGGCCGGCACGGCACGCATCATCGGGCCGTGCTTGGGCCGAGGGTGTGGCCCGACGGGCGGCACGGCACGGCACGATATTAAATATAATTTATGTTTCATATAGAACAACTAGCATGAAGTAGTCTAGTGTTAAGTCTCTTGTCTTCCAAGCTATAGGTTGGGGGTTCAAGTCTCCACTTTGTCAAATTTTTGTTCTGATTTTCAAGGTTTTCAACACTACTGGGCTGAAATGGTTAAAACGGGCCGCCGTGCTCGCGGGCCGGCACGGCACGATTAGGCACGAAATGGCCTTTTCGTGCCGGGCCACGGGCCGAGGGGTCGGCACGCGGGCTGGCACGGCACGACCCGATTGCAATTACGTGCCGGGCCGGCCCGAAATACAAACAGGCCGTGCCTTTTCGTGCTCGGGCCGTGCCGTGCCGGGCGGCCCGTTTGGCCATGACTACCGGCAGCAGCAGCGCGCGCATTCACCCAAACGCTCTCGCCGCGGCGTGCCACCACTACCACTACGAGTCGTGCCAACTCTGCTGCATCCAGGGACCAAGCCTGCCTATACGCTCTTGGAAGTTTGGAACTCTCTGGACGCCGCCGCACCTTTCCCGTGAAGTGTCGTGCGTGAACCATTTTTTTTTTTTTGGGGCGCGGTAAGTGTCGTGCGTGAACTGTCGCTGCTGCTCCGGCGAAACGAGATTTTGATGGGCGTTTTAGCGGCGGGTTAGATATTGCCATTGGCTGTTTGTATAAGCGAGAAGCGTGCATGGGAGCGAGAAGCGTGCAGGTCTGCACCTGGCTGGAGATTGGATCTGTATTGCTCCCATGTGTGGCTTCCATCCATGCATATACTTTACTTACTTGTTAATCAATCTGTCAATAGTATGTTTCGGTTATCGTGATCTTGGTTGATGGGCCTTGTCACGAGAAACAAAAAGAGAGAAATTCTTTCTCTCACGCCGTGCATACACATACATACATTACTCCACCTTTTTTTGCATTGTTGACAATGTATCCATGGGCCTCCTCCTACGTCTCATCGGGACACTTGATGCATATAATCCCAATGGAAATAAACATCCCATTAAACACGTGAAGCGGCTGCTGCTGCCAAAGGGTGCCGAAAGGAGAACCTGTTGTGAAGAAGAACCTCGTCACCTGCTGGCGACACACAAACTAACCACGCCGCACGGCTGGTCAGAGTCACCCACGCGCGCGCCACGGCCCTGCTCTGTTTCTTCTGCCTGCGACGAGCAACCCCGCGAGGACGACGAGGCCGTGGCGCCATGCCCATCCGCGTCACCAGTCACCACGTCCCCGTACACGTCGTCCAACAGGGTGACACGAGACCGATAGCACCGGCGTTGAAGGGCTCAAGAGACTGATGGGATCGCTGAGGCGACGCCTCACCCCAAAGTCTACCGGCGTAACCGGCCAACCCAGTGCGCTATCAGGCCCAGGTCGCTGCCGCCCTCGCGCGCTCTGACCTGACCACAACATGCCACCATGGGTTGAAAATTCGAGGGAGGAAAGATGCGCCCTCCGTCGTCCACCCGGTCCGACGAGCTCCAAATCCTCTGGAGAAAAATTCAGAGAACGGTTCGGCCTTCTGCGTGTGTGCATCACAGCTGGTTCCACGGGCGCGAAGCGATTCTCCGGGCGTCCAGCTCCACGACGCATGGCCATCACAATTCTTTCTTTCTTTTCTCCGGCAAGCAGCCGGCTCAGTACGGCACTGCCGTTCATTCATGTGTGTCTGTGCCTGTGCTTCTCCATTGGACCAGCGTGCTTGTTCGTGCACCCACCATGCGCGTGAGAGAGCTCGTATTCTAACCCTTCTCGGGGTGCAGGATTTGCAGTGGCAGGGTATCGCTGTATTCTAACTCCTACTTGCAGATTTTCGCAGCGCAGGGTATCTCTGGGCTCTGAACCCGCTGCTGCTTCTGGTGATTTGATCCGTTGCAACGTCTACTAGTACTGGCTGAAAGATCTGGTTCTCCTCTTGAGCACCAATAGGCAATGAGAAAAGAATGCGAGTGTGGCTTTGGGCCTGTTTGGTTGCCGGCCACAGTTTGCCACGCCTAAAGTACAGTACCAGCCACAGTTGTGGCTAGCCACATTCTGTGGCAACAATGGATTGTTTGGTTGGTACCTAAGGTTTGGCAAATAAATTTGGCTAGTGTTTGGATTGTTGCCACAAATAGTTGGTAAAAATTTGTGGCAGTTGCTTGGATTACCACAAATTCCTCACAACATAGTCATTCAAGCAACCATAAGCAGGGACAGGCGGACAGCCATATATTTCAATGGTAGACAAATTGTACCACTGCAAATAGAAGAAAAAATAGTTCAGACGAACAATAATATCAGTGTTTAGCTTCTATTTGTCAAGAAGAACCTCGTGTAATCAAAATTGATCCCTAATCTTGTCCAGATTTTACTATGAACATCTAATAAAATAGGCGACCATTTTATCAGTGCTACCAAACTAAGAAAAATATAGCATATTTCCTCATAGATTGAGGAACTAGTAGAAGCGGGATTGCAACTTGCAAGCCACATCGAGGGTCGATCAGGATTCAGGAAGCATGTAGCACGCTGCTCCTCTGACGGGCAGCCGCTCAATCCAGTAAAGAAATTGACGCCCAAGTCTCATGGATCTGCGCATCTTGAAAAAATCAATGGCAAGAAAGAAAAATACTACCTTCTTTCTAGCTGCAGGGACAGGTCGATTCACATATAGAATCCGATTTCTGCTGCTAGGCATTCTCCTACCTCCGCTGCGTGCGCTCGCTTCCCTTTCTTCCGCTTCGGCTTTGATGTCGCAGCTGCAGACCCCGCCTCCAGGGAAAGCCTTGGGTCAGCAGATGGTGATGGTGAGAGGATAAGGGAAGACAACACGCAATCTATTGGAGGAGGAGGAGATAGCAGTGAGCTCAGCGAGCACGACGGGGGGCCTTCGGAGCTAATGCCGGAGAGAAGATGGTGTTTGCGATGAACTCGATGTGAAGCGATGTTTTTTTATCGCGGTAATCAGCGGTGTGGCTCGCGGCGCAAGCGGTGTGGCGTGGAAAATGCCCGCCACACTTTGCTTGTGGAAAACTGTGGCGAGAGCGCTCCACGGCTTTGGCGAGCCAAACTTTTGCTGTGAACCAAGCACTGGCCAAGCTACCTGTGGCAAGCCTAAGTTTAAGTGTGGCAGCATGTGGCGGGCAACCAAACAGCCCCTTTGTCACATGCTTCGTTATCTTTATCTTTTCCTTTGAGATTATTTATTCATTCGTTCATGAATTAACATTAGCTTGGATGATAACTGTACCCACCAGCCAAAGCGAAGACCACATCCAGGCAGTAGTATGGTGTGCAGATCATTGTTAGTATAGGATTGACCACGAGTTACCAGGCATGTAGAGCCAAAACTTGTAGCAATGCCATGCCAAATTTGTGCAGAGCGACAGGGTCTACAGCGTCCAATAATCCATATGCTGAATGTGGCAATGCCAAACTCGTGCAAGTGGCAGGCACATTGCAGGAACATGGCAACTCGTACACCAGCCCTGGCAATTGGCATGCAGTTCTCTCTCTCCACTCAAAACAGAGCGGTTTGTCAGGGCCACGGTCGAGATCCATGATAGAAGAAGCCTCTGGATGCAGAAGGCTTGTGGAAGCTTTGGCAAGGGTCTCGCGACATTCATTCGTTCCCGTGCATCAATGGCATGCAGAGAATGGCACTCCATGATGCAGCACCATTGACCGTTCAAGAAAGAGTCAAGGAGCCCCCATGTGGAGAGCACAGGTTTGGAAGGAAGCCGAAAAGATGGGAAAGGGAGGTTCGACGTGGGAATAAAGGGGGCGACGTCCTTGTGCAAGCTCGAATGAGTAGAGAAATGCTAGGCGAGTGCACGCGACCATACTTCAAAGAAGTGTTATTATCTTCTCTTCTCTCTTTTTTTTTAGAATACAACTATACAAGTGTTGGTATGTCACAGCCTGATCACCATCCCACTATCCGAACCAAGCACCACCGAAATGTGCCCTAGCATCACACATTAAAAACCACATGACTATTTGCCACTTCATGTCGTGCATGGTCAAAATTTTCCTCCGTAATTTTACAAAGACCAGCACCAAGAGACCATTCTAGTATTTTTTTTTTCCTTCTACATGGAAAAGAGATGTCCAAACGTGAAGTATCTCAAGACCTCTAATCTTCCCCAAACACGCCGCGCACATGCGTTCCATGTGGGCGGCGGCTCCATCAAAAGCAACAAACAAACCATGGCCGACCCAGCAAAGGATCTGAGGAAGCCGGTGGCGTGGCGCCAAAGCGGCGGCAGATACGGCCCAGAGAACATTCCAGACCGCCTTTCCTTTAGTTCCTTCCTCACAGGCAGCATCTCTCTCTCAGTTATAGAAGTACTACTGCTGGGTTATCAGAAAAGATCGAAGCTTATTAGTGACCTTTTCCACGCCAATTACATTAGCGGACACGGCAGCAGCAGGGACAGAAAGGATGCCCCCATCATTTGCATTGTCGCGTCTTGGCTTTGCCCTGCTTTTGGCTCTGTCGCTCTCCAGCTAAATTCGTGCTATCAGCAACAGGACCGTGGTCCGACCGAGTATGAGCCTCTTCCGGTTTTTCGCTCTGATCTACAGGGTCAAGGCCCCGTCCTCCAACCATACTGCTGGATCAGAATGGTGTCTGCGTTTATCGCAATGGTCCGCCCGCTCAACACGTCCGGCACAGCATCACCAGAGATGTTGATTCAGTGTCTTCCTCAACGGTCTGATTAGAAGATCATGTGATCAATTATGGAGAGAATCTAATTACTAGAACCGTCTCTCTGTTGTCTCTTGCTACACGGGCGAAACAGAAAATTCCGCCAACTGTTATTAGAGGCCAGGAAGCTACTAGTAGTACAAATAGCAACAAGAAGCTTTGCCTGATCTGAACACCTTTTGCCGGCAGCTATTTCAGGTTAATCGCCTGCTACACGGGCATGCATGTAGTACTAGCTTAGCAGGCAGCGGCGAAACGAAAGGCTCGATGATCCCGCGTCCGTCCACCTGCTGCCGCTTGCTTTGGGCTTTGCTTTGCCGGATGCTCTGCTGCTCTTTGCAGCCTACTACCGCTATAGTAGTAGTAGTACAACCCTTTGCATAGGTGCGAGAGAAAGCACAAGGCGCCTGCTGCCTGAGCAAAGCACGGGAGAAGCGAGCGAGCCAAGCCAACACCCCAGCTCCGGTCCTCTCCTGTTCTTCCTCAATCTGATCCACGACTCGCCAACCCCTGCCTAGTCCACACTGGCCTAGAAGCTTTTGCTTTTGCTCGCACTGCTCGCTTTTTCACTACGAGTACTAGTTGCCGCCTCTCCTGTTTGCTGGGGTCAGCAGTGGTCACTGACGATCTGCGGCCGGCGATGGCTTTGTGAGGCCTACAACATTTACGCGCAGGTCGGATCAGGTTTCCGCGAAGTGAAGAAGCCTAATAGCCTGTATAGTACATGGGTTGAATTAGTGGAACCGTATACGTAAGGTGGTACATGCACGGCGTTGCACTTTTGCAGGACGTGGTCGTACGCCGGGCAGACGGTAATAGCAGCTTATTATAACTGATCTGAACAATGTTTGGACACATGATGGAATTGTAAGGTCCCGAGCTGTACAGTCGCGTCAATCAAGTCCAGTAATTGTGCCGCCGTCCGTCCGAGCGATGAGCCCGGTCGAAACAGCTCCTCGACCTTACTGCAAAGTTGTAGTACTAGTATCTTCCATTGGTGAACAGCTGATCAGTGATGAGAGATGAATAGTATGCAACTGTTGAAAAATGCTCGAATCAGAGATCGAATCACTCGGCCGGAACAAGCCGTTCCGTTGCGCACTCGATCGCCGTCGATCTTGTACATCGAAGCCGAGGTGGTAGTACCTTCCTAGCTAGCTTTTAGATAATGGAAAAGAGTACCCGACCTTGACCTCGAGCGAGGCTACAGCCGTTCATTACAAATATTGCAGCACCTCTGTCTGCACTTACATAAATCGACTAAAGCAATCTAGACGACATAACCAACATAGTTTGATGGAGAAATTTATTAAAGACCAATCCTATTGGTAAACCTCCATCCATGATTGGCGAAGACCTGCATGACCAACACCTCCAGCGCTAGGCATGCACTCTTCATTGTCGCCTTGTCTTCATTACGCCGTTGCAACTGTGTCCAAAACCTTAGCCAGTGCGTGGCCCGGTATAGTACCTGCATATAAGTTTTAATTGGAGCCTTGTCAAAAACCACATCATTCCTACTAAGCCAAATAGCCCAACAAAATGCCGAAGCTCCCACTAACAGTTGCCTTTTCATTTTTGTACCAACCCCTCGTAGCCAATTACCGAATAAATGAGTAATACTTCTAGGCGGTTGTAAATTAAAAGCAAACTGAACAGCTCTCTATAGGAATTTTGCGATATGACAATCAATAAAAAGATGTTGAATTGTTTCATCACAAGAACAAAAACAGCACCGCTTACTCCCATTCCAGTTTCTTCGAGCTAGGTGGTAGTACCTTCCTAGCTAGCTAGCGGTAGCTGCCTATATCAGCGAGTTTTTCAAGTGGCTGGATGCCATAACCATGATACTACTACATCGATCGATGCTTGCTACAGGATATATATACAGATGAGGGAGCAGTGCAGCGCGCGCATGCATGATGGCGCTTGCGGCGGCAGGAAATGCGCATGATGCGAGACGTGAGCCCATTCTTCGACCGATAGATCGATCGAGCGATGGATTGGTGTGCATGGATGCCCGGATTGGCTGCCGCTTTGCGTGCTCCCGGGCGCCACTGCCTTTTCTCCCCATGGTGACGGCAAAATCATTGCTCGCTAGCTGCCGCTTTGCACTGCTGCACTTGCCCTCCTGCAGCAGCATGGCCTTTCGCTCGCTGGGCTGCTGGTCATTTAGTAGAGCTCATGTCAGCCCACTGACTGCTCCATGAAAAAACAAAGCCCATGCATGTATTCTACAGGCCCATATAAAAGAAGTCCATCGGGTCGTGCAGGTCCAAACAAAAATTGAAGCTCAATGGACGAGCGGTCCTTATGTATGGGCCTGGTATTGGTCAGAATGACGGGTCAGGCCGAAACGGAGGCATTCTATCGTTTTTCCAGGCCGGGCCAGACTTGCTGCTCGGGCCGATCCCGCGTACGAAGTCGTCGCCTCGTCGGTCGATCGCGGGTCAAGACGCTCGTCAGCGGCGCGCGGCCGAAAGAACGCCACCGTCCACCGACGTCGAGCACTCGAGCTCCTACGCCCGGCGCCCGGGTCCCAGTACGACAACCAAGGCAGGGTTCTTCGTGCACCTGTGCCGCTGGATGCTGGTAACAAGACGCTGCAGATTCACTGCTCCCATTTTCCATGAACTTTTGCTGGACTGAAGTTTCTCAAAGGATGGCTTGTTTGCTGGAAATGATCTGCGTTGCACTTGCTCCCATCAGTTCACTTGCTTTTTACTTCCAAATTATGTATGTACATAAGAACTCGCTTCTTGCTTCCAAATTGTCTATATGCGCACTCTGTGAACGAAGAATACATGTTTGGCTGTTTCTCGTCATATAAAACCTTATACTAAGAGACTGAAATCTGCTTGAACAGAGACTCGTTTCTCTGCATATATAGCCTTGTGATGATTCTGACATCTGCTGGAATATATACCATTTTTGGGCTGAACGAGAAGGACAGCTCCTGAAGCTGGGTAGAATCATTGCATTCTGAAGAACTAAAAGATGTCAGGCGGCATATCCACAATTCTTTAATTAGGTAGAATAGAACAATTACATAGTTGGACAGTTGGTCCGTTCTTGTAAATGATACATGTTGGCAACTTCTCAAGTGTCGACATCACTTTACTCTTTCCAAATGGAGATTGCCTTTCCCTCCAATCAACAAGGGAACATTGTTTCTATCTGCATTTGATTCAGAAGAAAAGCGGATACTTTACATGCCTTCACAAGTCAGGAGAGAACGCTAACTAACTTACCAGAAGACCGGCAATTTAGAATTAGAGATCAACCAGAGGCATGGGCACTCAATACCATCATGACCAAATGAAATCATTGAACACAGTTTATTATGCATTTTAATAAGAAAAGTAGATGCTCTACAAGCCATCACAAAGAAACAGGATACAATGCTGGCCCACAATCAGAAAGCAAGCAGGTACCAAAACTCGATTCCACCCGAAAAAAACAAAGTCATGAAACTACAAGCGTAAACAAGCCATATCATCAGGAGGCAATGCTGTCTCACAACAAGAAGGTAAGCAGAGTACAGAACTAGAGATCAATAGCAGGTAACAAAACTCAATTCCACCCCGAACAAATGCAAGTCATGAAACTACAAGTCTAAACACGCCATTACAAGTTACAGAATCATCAGGAGACAATGCCGGCTCACAACCAGAAGGTAAGCAGAGTTCAGAACTAGAGATCAATATCTCAGGTACCACAACTCAATTCCACCCTGAACACATGAAGTCATGGAACTACAATTGTTATGAAACTACAAGTGTAAACACGACAAATTTCATATCAAGATAAAAAGATGGAACCAATTCAGTTAACCAGTACAGCACCAATTGGTCAAACAAACCACACAAAGTACCCGACAAAAATAAAAAATTCCTAGCACAAGTTGCTCACTTAGCACCCAAATTAAGCAGCCAGAAAACGCAACAAAATCCCAGAATTTGTCAATTCACATATCATCAGAGGAGAAGTGGATACTCTATAGCCTACATGCTATTCCAAGTTCAGCATCATCAGGGGAGACCACTGCTGGCTCACTGGTTACTAGCTGAAGAGAGTTGCAGATCAACCAAAACAAACTCAGTACCAAAGAAATTGCAACTCTATATAATTCTAGAGGATTCTGTAACCACTCAACAATAGCAGCATAGTCCAGCTGTCCAAACTTCAGGATCAGAAATTCAGGTTCCACAAAAATGATGTCTCCAGCACATATTGTTTAGAAGATTCATACAGCATTCCAGCATCCATTTTATGTAACAAAGTGCACAAAATTTGTCTCCAGGATCACCTAGAACCCATAGAATATATAATGAATCCGCATTACATTAACATGCTACTAATCACACCGAGTACTATACTCCCATAACTACATTTGAAGAATATATCTCACTCGACGAAAATTGCAATATCCATCCATAATTCACCTCCCACATCTATACACCAATCCACAAGAAACAGAGAGAACGATAAGGATTTACCACGCACACAGAGATGCAAAATTCCTAGGCTTCGGCCTCATACGCAATCATCAGAATGAACCACTTTGGCAGCTGGTTAGGCACTGGACGCCTGCGAAGAGTGGACCCCACCTTCGGCCGGCGGCTTCCCCTCTGCCGCATAGACGACCTGGCGCGGCGGCGCGTACATCATCGGCGGGAACGGCTGCATTGGGTGCGGGACGCCGTAGACGCTGCCCATGCCCCCTGCAGCGGGGTGGAGATCTCCGGGCGCATCGCTTCCTCCGCCACCGACAATGTGGTAGACCGGCCGGGGCATGTAGCCGCCTCCCTGCGCAGATGGGTAGTGGACCGGCGGCACGGGGAAGTAGTACACGGGCTGCGCCATGTACGGTGGCGGCGGGGCCGGCCACGACGACGCCACCGAGGAGGCGTAGGAGGACTCGTTCTCGCCCGGCGCGGGAGCCGACGCGTCGTCGTCGCCGTTGGCCGTCTCGGTGTCGGACTTGTTGCGGGTGGCGGTGGTGCCGGGGCTGGGCTCGTCGGAGGCGGTGTCGAGGCCGAAGAGGTAGTCGGGCATCTCGGAGATGATCGAGGAGGCCTCGGATCGGCCGCGCTCGATGGGGTGCGGCGCGGGGGCGTTGAGCGCGTCGACGAACCACTGGTCGGAGGCGGCCTCGCCGCCGGTGCCGGAGAGGACGGAGCCGAAGGCCCCCGCGTGGAGCTCGGGCGCGAAGATGAAGACGCGGAGGCGGGGCGGCTTGGCGACGGTGGCGAGGAGGTCGTGGAGGCGGTCGAGCTCATCCATGAGGTGGTCCACGTCGTCGTCGGAGGAGACGGAGATGAGCGAGTCGAGGTCGTCCTGCGGCAGCTGGTACTTGAGCGCGGGGCGCGGCGCGCCGGCGGCGAAGAGGGCGGGGGCCACCTTGGCGAGCGCGGCGACGAGGGTGCCGTAGGAGGCGGCGGCGCGCGGGAAGGCGACGATGCGGGTCTCCCCGCCGACGTAGCGCAGCTGGCGGTCCCCCGGGCGAGGCAGGATGCGGCCGCCGAAGCTGCACATGAGGCGCACCTGCGGGCCCCCGTTCGCCAGCGCCTGCGCGGGGGGAGGAGCGGCGGCGGGGGCCGGGGCCGGCGGGAGATGGGGCGGGTGGAGGCCGTTGCCCGCGCCGGCGCCGATCCCGGCCCGCGGGGTGGAGGAGGCCGATGAGGACTCCGGGTGATTCGACGACGTCATCGGCGGCGGCGGGGGAAGAGGGGGAGGCGGGCGGAGGTGCTAATCGCGTGGTGGCATCGGGATTTGGGAATCGCAAGTTGCGAGGGCCGAGGATCAGAGAGAGAGAGAGAGAGGCCTGGCCTGGGTCAGCAGTGGTGGGGACCCGGGTTTCTATTCTCGTGCTCGGCTACTGGAGCTAGCTGTAGGATCCGTTATCTCGCGGAGATCGATTTGGCAAACCTCTCCTCTTGCGGTTCAATTTTCGAATTTTGAAATCGGGGGGATTCGATTTTTCCGGAACTGGCAGTGTGAACTGCTTGCTTCTGAGTTATGTTTGGCTCGTGATCACCCTGTTTTCGGAACAGAATTGCGTTGCGTCCCAACCAAAAGCTATCGCGGCGAAGTGTCGGTGGTTTTGGTTCGGGTGTGCGGACAGAGACCCGGGACCCGAGAAGGAGCCAAATTATTGATCCCTAGTGGCTAGGTAGTGGGCGAGGACATTCCATTTCCAACCTTGGGTCTTTACAGTCCCCTCGGGAGACGACAAGGGTCCGTCCGTCTATTGTTTCATTCTCTCGGTTCTCAACCCGGATGCCAAAGGCAACGCAATGGCAGGCAAGAATTTCGACACTCCTCCTCGCTCATACAAATTCCGTTTGTTACGTAGTACTCCTACAAAGCCAGGCTGGTTTGTGCGATCGGTTTGGTGAGCACCAAGGACAAAAACTTGTGTGAGCCGGCGGCCGGCTGTCAAAAAGCGATCCGTGGACTTTGTACTGCAACTGACAGGCCACCCAGCCACCGTGAGAGCAACGGAAAACCTGGCCTGGTGTATGATGCGTATAACTCTGTAGTATGCTTTTAAATCACTGTACTCTCATGACGCTACGTGATGACGATATAATGCACCTAACGCTCCACCTAATCTAGCTACGGCGCAACGGATGGGCGGAACCGCTGGACAGCACACGTTCGCTTGTTTCGGTTCGTGGAAGGGAGCACGCAAGAATGCCATTTTGTTTTGTTGTGGAGTCCTACTCTATACGATTGTTGCTGCAAAGTTAAAATAAATCAATTACTCAGTCCAAATATGACCGGAATAAAACAAATGTTTATCTATTGACATCTTAGCCCCATTTCATTGACATAAAATTTAGAAAATGCCCCGTCTGTGACCGGCCGGTTCAGCAGCTCAGAGAGTCAGGGGGTTCCACGTTAAGGAAAGGAGACCAATGTGGCCAAGATCAAGATCAAGGCTGCGTTCGGATCACTTTAGAGGGGTATAAAGGGGTCACATCAAAGATGCCGGCAGTATTTATGTGTACTAAACAAAGTTAAATTACAAAACTAAGTTCAGGACCCCCATCTATTTCGCGAGACGAACGTAATGAGGGTAATTAAGCGGCGATTAGAGGATAGTTACTGTATCATCACTGTGTCAAAACATTGATTAATTAGGTTCATTAGATTCGTCTCGAAAAATAGCGCTCATCTGCAGAAAGGTTTTGTAATTAAATTTTATTTAGTACTCTTAAATAGTAAGATTCTTTTTACTTTAGAGGGGTATAAAGTTTAGAGGGTTTTTAGAGGGGGAACCGAACGCACCCCAAATAGATTCTTTGGTTACCTATTCAGCATCGCAATCATCACTGAAAAAAACAATAATTAAACTTGTCCAACTGGAAGCGGAGCACAAACCACAAAGGTTGCTGACATGCTTGCGCGTTCCTGTCCGTCGGGTTTTCCTGTCCATATAATATCATCTTGTTTTTTGGCATGACAATTTGCTCCAAGGTGCATCCCCCACGGACTAAAAGATTAGGGTAGCGTTTGGATGCAAATAATAGGGCTATTATGCACTGTAGCTTGTCACATCAATACTTCCGGCACGATTTATGTGTACTAAACAAAGTCAAATCACAAAACTAAGTCCAGGACCCCCCCTCTATTTCGCGAGACGAACGCAATGAGGGTAATTAAGCCGCGATTAGACGATGGTTACTGTAGCATCACTGTGTCAAAACATTGATTAATTAGGCTCGTTAGATTCGTCTCGAAAAATAACGCCCGTCTGCAGAAAGGTTTTGCAATTAAATTTTATTTAGTACCCTTAAATAGGAAGATTCTTTTTACTTTAGAGGGTAGAACTTTAGAGGGCTCTTTAGAGCCCTCATCCGAACGCTACCTAGGTCCTCAGATAATGTTTTCTAAAGAGCTCCTGATCTATTATATCCGTTCTCGTAGATATTTACAACACATGCGCTTTAGCGCTTATAAATCGATACATAACAAGTAGCATTACTCACTTATATTCATTTAGACTAGTCAAGCGGCTCACTATGATTCCTTCTTCTTTTTTTGCCGCCTTTGCTGATTAGTTCACAGCCAGGAAATAGAATACTCAATTGGAGTGTATTGATCAAAAGAACATGTAAAAATGTTTCCAGAGATTATTTGGAGCTAAAATAAGTATGATCGGTGGAGATCAACTAAAGCCGGGAGGCTATTGCTAATGAGATCCGAACAGCGTAGTCGCAATAAACAAATGCAAAAAAAAATGATTCCGCCTGCCGGCATTGGTACGCTCCGGGGCTGGAAATTATTTACTGCGGACCTGGAGAGAATGTCCCATGCGAGTAGTGGTGGACCCGGGAAAATAAAAAATCAGCCATGCTGACTTGGCGCCAGCTAGTCTGCCAGTGCCACGGGATTCAAGTGGGCCCAATTTGAGCCGTGGTGCCCACTACCCTCCGCTCCGCTCGCCCACACACCTTTTGTGATGAAGTCAATGATAAGGGCTGGATGAGGGACACTGGGCTGGACAATTTGTTCTGGCTGGGGACACCCAAAATTAAAAACAGCCCATCGAAGCCCTACCGAGGCGCACGCCAGATGCAGAGAAAGGCCTTCTCCTTCCATCTCTGCCTGAGCCGACTACAACAGAGATGGAGGAGCCAAGGAAGCAAGCTGCAGTATGGAAATCAAGAGCGAAAAAGCTCCAAGGTAAGCGCTCTAGTAGGGTGAACTGAAACGGCAATGCATATGTTTAAAGACTTGTAATCGAGTTTTCTAAGGATATGCAGATACTTAAAACTAGATTCAGTATTCCACTAATCAATCCCTTTCGACTAGTACATAAACACCTCCAAACAGAAGCATATCAACCCGAAATACAAATTGTAAAAAGCTCCAGAGTCCAGACGAGCAGATAGCAACAAAACCAACAGATCACAACGAACAGTAATCCTGCTCAGTTGATGGCTTTACATCGACACACCAACAGGAGAGATGTTGTGAGGAAACAGCAAAGATATCACCAACCCTTCCCTATCAGCCACAACCAATCAAGCACAACACCGCTAAATAGCCCTATCAGAAGGAAGAGAACAAGAACATTCCCCAGCGCATTTTGCTCTGGTCCCTGCACAAACAAATTACGAAGACAAATCAAAATGTCAGTCTAAGATGACTAACAGTTCAGTCCAAAATTGATAAATAGTCTGATAGCTGAAAGTTAACTGACAGCATGAGATGTATAACGTGGGTGAACTTGCCTTGTATCCTATGGGTGCTTCTGTAAGTACACATACAGTGAGATACCCATTGCTCAATCCCAAGAAAGATGTCAGAAAGATCATGTAACCTTGATCACCATATTTTGCGGTGAAATAGAATGCAGGAATGAGAAGAAAGCGTGCGAGGGCTGCTGCCATAATGCACTTCCGAGATTTCAGCTTGGCGATATAGGGTACATATCTGCCTATGAGATCCCACACATTATACATTGCAATCAAAACAAGTGCGTACCTGAATTACACGGCAGAAGGGAAGATTGTCATGTGGTATGTCAGACAGTTTGGAAGTTTATTCAAATGTAAAGATGAAAGAAATCTTACCAAGCTCCCAGGCTATGTGATCCTGTGTCTTCAGATAAAAATCCAGGGAAAATAGATAGAGTCAAGACATATATCAGAAAGATATCAAGAGCATAATCCATGTTTTGCAGCAGCAGTTGTTTGGTGCTTAAACGCTCGTATCTTTTTGGATCCTCCTCATCCTGCAGAAAGTAGTGTGTTCATTTTATATTTTCATGGATCATTGGTAAAGTCATCAAACTCAAACTATGTATATGCGACATACTTGCTCATCATGTTCAGTTGGGATTCCTGCGGCAGCTAGGTCACCAGCAACGGTTTTGCTACCTTCAGTAGCTGCCTTCGCGCGATAATATTTGACAATCGGCAATGTGGGAAAGACAAATGTGTACAGAAGAACACACAATAGCTCAAAGAAGCACGATATTGAAAAGAATAACACTGCATGAAGCAGATCAAAACATTTAGTTTGACAACATAAATCACCAGTATTAACCATAGTTCTAGCAGCAGGGGAAATAAAAACAAAGCAGATGCTAATGTGCTTTATGCATATTTGTTTGTTAGGTTGTGCTGCTTAAAGATGTTAGGGCGTAAATATAGCATTTCCGGTTATTGTACCAATCAGTGAAAATTAGTCAACAGAACATTGATCTATATTCAGACAGAGATGCATTTAAGGCAAAATTGTTGACTTGTGTGAGTTGACAGGAATGACACATACTAGCTCCTTTGCGAAAACCATCTCGTGAGCTCTCAAAAGCTGCTTTTGTAATTAGCCGCAAAGCCGACGTTATTGCTCCTGATGCAGCCAAACCGGCTAAGTAGGACTGCAGACCAAAACATGACGCTTGAAGTCATGAATACATAAGTGCAGTGAACTATAACAGCAAAAATACTTCTATCAATCTACAAAACAAAACAAAAAAAACACCAATAGTCATTAAAAATGGTCACCTGAATAAACTCTGGGCACATCAAGGATAAGTCACCAACCATACCACCTTGAACATGGGCGTCCGCTATCCCGAATGCTGCACTTATCACACATACCCCAACAAAGGCTCCAACACCACCTCGCCCTTTAGTGGCCACATCCAGCTAATACAGAAAACTTGATGATATTAGGTCAATATCACTTATCCGATAACAATGGTCACGCTGAATATATGTAACTTATGAATCTCTACTTGCCTAACAGAAAGGTATGTACTTACAATTATTATTGCAAGAGAACCTAAGAAGAAGAGTGTATATCCTGTCAGATTCCGGAGTCTGGTGTTGATCCTTGCTTCATGATACGTTAGTAGTACTGTCACTCCAAGGGCAAAAGGCTGGTATGCTAGTGTGAGGACTCTGGTTGGGTGGTTCTTCTGCAACAGTTAGCAAGTAATATGTCATCAGTCATCAAATATTTGTCACAACAGTGTTTTGAGAATGAATTCCTCTAGCTTCCTGTGGGGACACAAGCGAACATAAAGGAACAGAAGCTTGAAGCCATCAAGAATAGTGAAAGGGCATAAAGCATCAAACTGTTCAAGTGGGGATCAGCTAAATCATGAAGAGAAATTTGGTTATTTTTTCAGCGGAGTTTAAAAGTTAAAGTAAATTAAGCACGGGAAAGCACCATAAATCAGAATCACCGGCCACCTCCTCCGGTGAGACCAAGAGCTCCATTCCAGGGGAGCAGGCCTCAGCGACCGGGAGGTAGCAGAGAGGCAAGTTCCTTCCAGAAGACAAAGCAAACAGAAGGGAGTCAAGGCCGAACAATGGAACAGGGGAAGGCAGTGGAGAAACAGAGGAAAGAGGAAATAGCACCTGGGTCTGAAGAGAAGGTAGAGAGCTCAACTAAAACACTGGGAAAGAAAAGATTGTCTGCTACAATTGCTCGGAAGCTGGGCATTACAGTAACAAGTGTGCCAAACCAAAGTTGTGTTTCATCTGCAAGAAGCAAGACCATGCAGTGGACTACTGTCCTGAATGGAAGAAGTCACAGAAGGAAGCTAAGATTTATGGTACAGCAAATAAAGGATTGGGTTTCTTGCATATAGATGTGACTAGCAGGCCAGATAGGGTTAACCACTGGGGGAATTTTGATAATTGTGGTGTGATCACAATAGAAGAGGGGGATACATCACAAGAGGAGTTAACCAGGAACTTGAGACAGCTCTTTGACAAAGACTGGGTGTGGAATCTCAAGAAAATGGGGGATTACAGCTACCTGGTTAGGTTCCCGCCAGGAAAGAAGGTAGAGGAGATTTGTTTGGAGGAACAACATATTTCTACCTAGATGTTGACAATGTGATGGTGTCTTTAAAAGCCTGGAATGGGGAAATTGCACCAGTAGAGGAGTTAGTTGATGCTTGGGTGCAGGTTAAAGGCATCCCCCCTAAGTATAGTGATTGGGAAGCTCTACAACAAATTGCCTCAAGTTTGGGTATCCTGGAAGATTTGGATTGGAATTCGCTCTTCTCCAGTATGTTTGAGGTGGTAAGGATGAAGGTGGCAGTCAGGGACCCTGCCAAGATACCTGCAAAGAGGCTGGTTGAGATGAACAAAAAGCTTTACCTCATTAGCTTTGTGGTAGAAGGAATAGAACAGGATGAGAACGGAGATGACCCTGACAATTTGGATGAGGATGATTTGTTGGGAGATGACCAAGGCCTAGGGGGGGATAATACTAGTAATATGGATACTGATAAAGACCAGGGTACTAAGGAGTCTAGCAGTAAGACCAATGAAGATGACTCAGGAAAAAGGAATGTGGTCAGCAGGGGGCATAAGACAGTCTCTATGTGGGCTGACTTGTTCAAGAACCTGGAGATCGAAAGCAAGATAGCAGAAGAAGCCAGTGGTTTGAGCTGTGGGAACCTTCTAAGGGAGATGGAGCTAGTTGAGTCAGATAGTGAGACCACTGGTATGGAAGAGGAGATAGGAAGTCTTGAAGAAGAGTCAGCAAAGGAGGGTGAGCTATCAGAGACACTGCCAAAAGAATGGTTTTATGGTGAGGAAGATGGTAGAAGGGAATCAGATGGTACCCAGGTTGGGGAGGCTGAGGTTGAGAGAAACAATGGAGAAGGGCAGATGAACAAGTCCAAAAAGCCCGCCAAGCAGAAATGGGGACCAGTCCAAGTGCAAAGAAGGAGTAAAAGACACCAAGAGGATGGAAGAACAGTGATGGAGAAAGCACAAGAGAACAAGAGGGTGAACAACCTAGAGCTACAAAAAGGTAAACAACAGTTTTCTTTTAAAATTTTATCTAGTGATGAAATATCTGAAGTATCTGAAGTAGTAGGAGTTTCTTTAGGTGATTCTGTTGAGTTGAAGAATAGGTCGATTAGTGTGATTCAGGAGGTGGATAATAGAAGGAATGTAGAGTTAGGTGATAGCTGTAATCGAGGTTTGTGTAGTACAGGACCTAATCATAGTTCTCCTATAAGGTGCAATGACAGTATGCAGGGAGAGACCCCTGGTAGAATAGAGTTTAACAAGGGAGAACCTCTGGAGGAAGAGTATCCTAGCATGTGGACGGTGGTCCAAAATAGGAAAGTAGGAAAACAGTCTGTGTTAAAATGAAAGGAATGATATGGAATATTAGAGGTCTAGGGAGACCTGGAAGAAAACCCACTTTGATGTCTAAAATTAGATGTAATCATTTAGATTTTGTTGGTATTCAGGAAACCAAGAAAGATTCTTTTAGTGATTCTTATTTAAGATCTTTGTCTGGTAATGTTACCTTTAGTTGGAAATACCTACCAGCTGTAGGAACAGCTGGAGGTATCCTGGTAGGGGTTAATGCTGAATTTTTTTCTGTTACCTTTAAAGAACTGTAGAAGTTTTCAGTTATAGCTATGATCCAGGATAAGAAAACAGGCTTTAATTGGAGGCTAATAGTAGTGTATGGGTCTCCTTATGAGGAGGGAAAACAGGATTTCCTAGATGAGTTAAATAGAGTAATGAACATGTGGCAGGGGCCCACACTGATTGGAGGGGATTTTAATTTATCTAGATTCAGTAGGGATAAAAGCAACAATATGATTAATCATAAGTGGGCTGACTTGTTCAATGACTGGGTTAATAGGTGGGCTCTAATAGAGCTGAACCCTGGGAACAGGATGTATACCTGGGCCAATAATCAGGAAAATAGAATAATGGTAAATTAGATAGAATTTTTGTGTCTACAGACTGGGATGCAGCTTTCCCTTTAACTAGAATTTCGGCTCTAGATAAATCAAATAGTGATCACACCCCTCTAGATATAGACACTGGGCAAAATGTTTTTTTTGGCAGAAAACGTTTTAGATTTGAGAAATGGTGGTTGGAGAGAGTAGATTTTAGGAAAATAGTTGAGAAAGCTTGGGCTACCACTTGTAATGCTTCTAAAGCAATAGATGTTTGGCAGTTTAGAGTTAGGATCTTTAGGAGGTTAGCTAGGGGTTGGGCTTCTAATCTGGTAGCTGAGCTGAATAGGCAGAAAAAGGATATAGCTGATGAGTACAACATCCTGGATATAGAATCTGAGAGTAGGGAGCTGAGTAAAGAAGAGTTAAATAGAATGGCTTTCTTAAATAGAGAACTGGAGAAACTGTGGGCCTTGGATGAGATCAAGGCCAGGCAGAGATCCAGAGAAAGAGAAATTATAGAGGGAGATAGGAACACAGCATACTTTCAGGCTGTGGCTAACCAAAGGAGTAGGAAGAAAAGAATAGATGTACTAGAGGGTCCAAGTGGACTTGTAACTGATAATAAGGATATGATGAAAGTAGCTGTTAATTTTTATAAGGACTTATTTAGAAAAGAGAGTAGGGGTGGCTTTTGGCTCAAAGAAAATTTCTGGAACTCTAGTGAGTTAGTTACTGTACAGGAAAATGAGGTGCTAGAAGCCCCTTTTACTGAGAAAGAAATTAAAGAAGCAATAGATAGTTGTTATGCTGAGGGTGCCCCTGGGCCTGATGGCTTCCCTTTCTGTTCTATCAAAATTTCTGGGATATAGTAGGGGAGGATGTAGTTAAGTTGTTTCAGGATTTTCAGAATGGTACTTTGGATCTAAGCAGGTTAAATTTTGCTTTGCTCACTTTAATCCCTAAGGAAAATGATGCTAGGAACTTGAAAAAGTTTAGACCTATAAGTTTGACTAACTGTATTTTTAAGATTTTCTCTAAAGTTTTGACCTTACGGTTGGGGCAAATTTCTCAAAGGCTTATATCCTCTGAGCAGAGTGCTTTTATCAAAGGAGGATATATCCTAGAAAGTGTGGTAGTGGCTCATGAAATAGTACACACTTTGCATAAAAGTGGAGAGCCAGGTTTAATTTTGAAACTGGACTATGAAAAAGCATATGACAGGATAGACTGGGACTTTCTGTTTGAGGTTCTTAAATCTAGAGGTTTTGGGAACAAATGGATAGGTTGGATGTGTCAGATAGTCAAAACAGGGTCTGTAGGGGTCAACTTGAATGGAGAAGATAGTTCCTTTTTCAGACCTGGAAAAGGACTGAGGCAAGGAGACCCCATTTCACCTTTGTTGTTTAATCTGGTAGGAGATGTGTTAACAAGAATGTTGATGAAGGCAGCAAATAGGGGCTTAATTAAAGGGTTGCTAACTGACATGAGGGAAGAAGGGATAGTGTCACTGCAATATGCAGATGACACTATCATCTTCTCTTCTGTAGGGGAAAGAGAGTTAAGAAATTTGAAAACTACCTTGATGTGTTTTGAGAGAGTGTCTGGCATGCGAATTAATTTCCATAAGAGTGAAATAGTGCCTGTAAATGTAGAGGCAGCGATCTCTCATGAAATCTCTCATTTGTTTGGTTACCCTGTGGGGGCTTTTCCAATTAAGTATTTAGGTGTTCCTTTACACTTTGATAAATTGAGGCGAGAGGATGTTCAACCTCTGGTGGACAAGATCCTTAAAAGAATTTCAGGGTGGAGAGGCAGGCTGTTATCTCAGGCTGCCAGATTAGTGTTGATAAAAACTTGTTTAGCAAGTATTCCAGTATATCTGATGTCTTTTATCAAACTTCCAAAATGGGCGATTAGGTTGATAAATAGTCAAATGTCTCATTGTTTGTGGAACAATTATGAAGGGCACCATAGTTATCATCTGGCTAACTGGGAAAGTGTGTGTATGAGGAAGGAGTATGGTGGTTTGGGAGTACCTGACTTGAGGGACTTGAACATTTGTTTGTTAGCATCGTGGGTAAAGAGATATCAGTTAGATCAAAACAAGCTATGGAAAATAGTGATAGACTTTAAATATAACACTGAGAATCCAAGTCTTTTATATAGTAATTCGGTAGGGGGCTCTCAGTTCTTTAAAAGTATCATGTGGGCAGTTCAAACAGCAAAAGTAGGGTATAGATGGCATGTTGGGAATGGGAGGAAAATCAAGTTTTGGGAGGATATTTGGGTAGGAGCTTCCAGTTTAGCAGTGCAGTATTGGGAGTTATATATAATAGTGAATGAAAAGTCTAGTACAATAGCAGATCTTTGGGATGGTGAGGAGTTAAGGTGTTCCTTTAGGAGAACTGTTAGTGAAAGGTTAATGGAAATGTGGCTTGAGGTGATACAGATAGCCTCAACGATTTCTTTTAGTGAAGAGGAAGACAGTATGATTTGGAGGTTTCATTCTAGTGGTGTTTACTCCTCACAATCTTTGTATAAGATCATCAATTTTAGAGGAGTCCAAATCCACACTCCTGCAGTGTGGAACATTAAGGTGCCTCCAAGAGTTCATATTTTTCTGTGGTTGTTGACTAAGAATAAAACTTTAACTAGAGATAATCTAGATAAGAGAAGACATGTAGAAGATAAAACCTGTCTGTTTTGTACGGAAAAAGAATCTGCCCAACATTTGTTTTTTGATTGTGCAGTAGCTAGGCAAATGTGGACTGAGCTGTCTTTGTTGTTAAATATTCAGATAGGTGTAGATTTCTTGTCTGTTGGTAGATTGTGGCTTAGCAGTAAAAAATATGATGCTGTTAATATGGTTACATCTGCAACCCTGTGGGGGCTTTGGAAGCTAAGAAACGGTTTATGTTTTCAGAACTTATCTTGGAAGGGTATGGGGATGATCTGGGGGAGGATCTGGACGATGCTAGAGAACTGGAAGGTGCTCTGCCCAGCTGGGCAACTGGACCAGCTGCTGCAGCATATTGCTGGTGTGAAAGTGCTGATGGCAAGTCCTGGGAGAATAAGATGGGGAGAACCGTGCCATCCATGAAGTGGAACAGCTCTGACCGCGCTGACAAAGGAGGCAAGCTGGACTCCTGCGTGAATCAAGAGGAAAAGTCTGCTTGAAGAAAAGGAGGGAAGAAGAAGTAGGTCGTTGGGTTGTGGACCTGTGTGTGGTGTTCTGTTAGAACTATGTCTAGTTTGGAGCCTGGCGTCCGTGGTTTTCTGCTGCATGTTTAGCCTGTACAAGGCTTGTAACCCCGTGGGGGTGAATTCAGTTCTTGAGCTGTAAACCTGTTTTTGGCCAGATTGAATTTTTTTTTTTAAAAGGAAATTCTATTTCATCAAGCAAATGAAAGCATCCCGGCCAGATTGAAATATATTTGGCTGGAGCGTCTCGACCCTCTAGAACTCTAAAAAAAAAAATTAAGCACGGGACAGGTTTTCGCGTATGCTCCGATGCACACTCTGTTACTGACAGAACAGAAACAAGCAGATATATTCTGTAGTGTTTAAATAGTGCACATACTGGGAAGAGGTAGACATAGTAATCTTCGATCGTTAGCATACTGTTCCATGAGAAGAGGCATGCATTCCCCAGTACGAAGCAGACGAGCATACCGAAGTACTTCCCCTGTCGAGTGCAAAACAAACCCAGTACAGCATACAATTCGTTGCATTATACAAGTACATACTAGCTCAGTACAGGCGATTGGTGGATGCTTGACGAGCCACAGACCTTGAGCTGAGGTGCTCCTGCACCCTCTGCTGCGTTGCTCATACTTCCTTAACCTGAAATTAGTAACAGAAATGGCGGTAACTGATCAGTGAACAACAGCGAGAACTGAAACATAAAACCTTTACCCTGAAGAAAGCGAAGACCAAGGAAAAGGACAACGTTCCAGGATTAAACAGTGGTTTCCTAGCAAGGTTGGGCTCGGAATCCGCATGGCCTTTTCGGTCAGTGGAGTAGTTTATGACTTGTGTATAGAGCACTGTTAGGTGATTAGGATATGCATGATCCTCGAAACCCCCAAACCTGAGACAATCCGGCCCCCAACCATGCCAAGCTTTACGGCATCATCAAACCACAAAAAGAAAGTCATCAAACCACAAAAAGAAAGAGAGCCCAGAGACCACAAACAAACAGCAGCAGGTAGTCACAGAGAGATAGAGAGAGAGAGAGAGTCGACGAACTGGGCGCCGGTTTGGAGTGTTCTGATTTGTCTTGGTCTCGCCCAGGTCGCTGGCTTCTTCTGTGCTCTGACTTCGATGGATTATCGATCGGATGGGGGGCGTACCACACAAATCCAGCGTTTGTGGAGGACTCTTGCAGTTGCAGAGGACTCCTTCGGCTTCTAAGCAGAGAGCGGTGGTGATGGGAGAGCAGAGCAGCACACTCAGTCAGATCAGCAAACCTGGCGCCGCGCCGCCGTCAAAGCTCAGGGCGCGCCGGCAGCGGAGGCTGCCTGACTGTCACTTAGAGCAGGCCCAATAGTGGGCGCGTCGACCAGTGTGTCAGGCTTTTGGTCAGAGAAATCAGGAGAGAGAGGGTGGCTTGTCGCGGCAGGACGCGCCGGTCGCGTGGGTTCTTTGTCTGATGAATGGTGGGTCCAAACAGTGAATTAGTTACATGCTTGTCTATTTGTTTGTCTACAAGACAAGTACTTATCTCAGCTATTAGGCGTGCTCTTAGACTGGCGAGCGCACTCGCGACTACTAGCCGTGAAGCAGTCTGGGTCCGAGTCCGCCCGAGCGAGCACACGGTTCGTGCAAGTAGACGCGCCACTGGCAACGAGCAGATTCACTGCTCCCATTACAGCCGCACACGCGTCGCGCCGGCCTGGCTTTTCGTTGTCCTCTTCTTTCCCCTTTTCCCTCCCTCCGGTAACGTCGTGCCGTGTGACAAGCGGCCTATCGATCGGCCATCGGTGGCTGGCGCGGGTCATGCATGGAGAGAGGCGAACGGAATGGGACGAGTTCCGAGCACTCGTCTCGCCGCCCGGAATCGGAAGCCTTGCCTTGGGAAGAGGAAGGCAACTCGCACCTTTCAATCCGACGCGGCAAAGCGAAGCGAACGCTGCTAGTTGAGCCGCTGGTTAACCAGGAACAGTCCGACAAGCAGTCCCGTCGCGCCGTTGATGACTGAAGAGATGAGAAGATAGTGCGGCCACATCCTTTCGGTCGTCTCAGCTGTCTCGCACACGGGACTCTGCTGCGCCTGCACCGCCACCCAGACCCGGGCCGAGCAGGAGCGAAGTGGCCGAGCTGGCCCGCGAAGAAATGGCCCTGGCCGCGTGCAGGAGTTTGGTCTATGCAGCCGAAACACAGACTGACTCCAACGGTAGTTGAGACCTACTACCTCCATCCCAAAATGTAAGCATTTTTTAACTTTAGACGATCGCGTTTGACCATTCGTCTTATTCAAAAAATTTATAAAAATATTATTTATTTTGTTACAATTTGTTTTATCATTAGATATACTTTAATCATGACTTATTTGTTTTACATTTTTATAAAAAAATTTGAATAAGACAACGGTCAAACGAGATGCTGAAAAGTCAAAAAATGCTTACATTTTGGGACGGAGGGAGTAAAACCCAAATTGGGTTGTGAACAGCTTCCATGTACAGCACCGAAAAATTTCTCTCTCCAAAGGAACACCCAAATCTCAGCTCCTTCCTCCTCTCGCGCGAGCTCCGCCACCGCCTCGCCGTCGGACTTTCCGGTGCCGCGCGACGCCGCGGAGGTTGCAGACGAGCTTGAGCGTGGTGAGCGGGTCGCGGGCCCAGGCGGCTGTGAGGAGCTCTCGGACGCGCTCGGGCACCGTGTCGGGGATGACCTGGAAGATGAAGTCGAGGCAGGGGTGGCGGGGGTGCCCGGCGAGGAGGATGGGGACGGCGCGGAGGGATGCCCCCTCCCGGAGCAGCGCGCCAGCGCCGCCATGAGCACCTCCGAGAACCGCGCTCGTCGCCGCAGACGGCGTCCACGGTCTCCTGGATCAGGTGGCCGCGGATGGCGCCCTGGATCTTGGCGGCCGCCGCGTCCTCCAAAGGGGACGTGATGGAGCGTTTGTCGGCGGCGGCTTGGGGCTGGAATCAACGGCGGCGACGACGAATTGCGAGGTGGAGGAGTGGGAGTCCCTGCGGCGGAGGGAGCTGGCGATGGCGGGGACGGGCCGTCGAGGAGGTCGATGGTAGAGGAGCGGGCAGGGGCGGCGGTGGCTGGACCGGAGGTGGCGCTTGCAGACGACGTCGGGGGGGGGGGGGGGGGGGGGGGCGGCAGCGGCGGACGGAGATGGGTCGCCGAGCTCGATGATGCATTTGTCGGTGATGAGGCCCTGCTCGCCTAAAATGTGATACGCGTTTGGGTCATCGGTTGGAGAAGTGAATTCCGGGTTTTATGACCCATTTTGAGTATGGGGTGCCTAATAAGGCACCCGTTGGAGTCAGTCTACGCCAGCTGATGACACCTTTCTCATCTCGTTGCGCTCAGGGCAGGTACAATGCTACACGTAAGCAGTCTCATAGCCCGTCTCATGCAACCTTATATAGAATTTTTGATGAGGTGGAAGAGAGAGAGGGTGGTGAGAGAAAGAGGTGGTTGTTTCGCGAAGCAACCACCTCATGCGGTAAAATTAAGGAGTATGAGACGGCTTACACACCATTGTACAAGTTATAGTTGCTATACAACTCATAAATATTCCTTTTCTCACCCACAAATTAAGAAAAGATGCAATTAATACTAGACAACTAAAACAATCACCCATTGTACAAGTTGTCTGACGAAACCGTCTGAAAACTATGAGACGAGTTATGAGACAACACCTTTTTACTTGCCCTCAGCCGGGGACTTTTTGGCGGTCGGTTGGCCTCACGCACAATATTCCTGTCCTTGCCGGACCAACTACAGACACCAGGGTAGTGACCGTGAAAGAAAAAAGTCTCCAACAAAATTCAATATCCAAAAGTCAAAAAACAAAAGGACATGATTTCTTTTAACAAACGATTTCGAATGGAGCCAAATTACAGCAGTATCATTGTTGATTGTTCGTGGTTATCTACTCAAAGAGTGAAAAACAAAAACATTCGATGACCCAAACCAGAGGAGGGACAGAGGGACAGATAAAACAAAGACCTTTCGTAGTTTCGTTTGTAGAAAGAAACAAAAAGACCTACTCCATCCCACAAAGAAAAAACAAAAAAAGAGCGTATAAAAAAAAACCCAGAGATCTAAGACCTACTCCATCCCACAAAGAAAAAACAAAAAAAGAGCGTATAAAAAAAACCCAGAGATCTAAGACCTACTCCATCCCGCGGAGAACGAACCACATCACCATCCCTTGCCGATGAGCCAGAGCCAGTCGAGCACGACGCCGGAGAAGATGCCGCCGAGGAGGCAGACGACGAGCACGTTCCCCAGCGCGTTCTGCTCGGGGCCCTTGTACCCCTTGGGCGCCTCCATGAGCACGCACACCGTCAGGTACCCATTGCTGAGGCCCAGGAATGAGGTGAGCAGGATCATGTACCCCTGATCGCCGTACTTGGCCGTGAAGTAGAAGGCCGGCACCAGCAGGAACCGCGCCAGGATCGCCACCGTCAGGCCCTTGCGGGAGGTCAGCTTCAGGCACTCGATCAGCGGCACGTACCGCCCGATCAGGTCCAACGCGTTGTACATCGCGATCAGCACCAGCGCGTACCTGCACCACACTTGTCGTCAGAAAACAGCTCTGCATTTCGTTCCTCAGGTACTACTCTGCTTGCTTGGTACTGAAACTGAATTATACTGAATGTCTGCATATCGAAGAATTTGCATTTTTATACTTTGTTAGAAACAAGAAAGACGTGGAGAAACATTACCATGACCCCAGGCTGTGTGATCCGGTGTCTTCAGACAAGAACCCAGGGAAGATGGACAGGGTCAGGACGTATATCAGATAGATATCGACCGCGTAGTCGATGTTCTCCATCAGCAGCTCTTTGGTGCTCAAACGCTTCTGTTTCTGCGGATCTTCCTCGACCTGCACGAGACATTTTCGCCATACATCAGAAACAAAGCTGCAGGGGATGCAAACCATTTGGTATATTGAGTGTGCAGTACCTGTCCTTGCTGATCTGTGCTGAGTCCTGCAGCAGCGAGGTCGCTGGCCACAGTCTTGCTCCCTTCAGCTGCTGCCTTCGACCGGTAGTACTTCACAATGGGTAGTTTGGGGAAGACAAGTGCGTACAACAGGAGACACGCAAGCTCGAACAAGCAAGTTACTGAGAAGAATAGTACTGCAAAAAGGAAAGAAAGATGGATTACTTGACAGATAGATCGTGATGTATGTTAAATGTGCAGAGATTGGAACAGTGTCTGACATCAACTTTAAGGGGCTTATGAACAATCGCTCAAACAGATATTTCTTTGTAGTTTGCTTCCTACAGAGATCAGTGGATACAAATCCTATTTGGTAAAATAATTCAGCAAACAGAAATATAATTATGTATGCTTCAAGACTGAAACCGAGCATATTCATAATTCTCACTGTCATCGAAATGTCTTTTAGATAAAATTATCTAAGAAACACAGATCTATAAAATGTATAGTAGCGGCCTCATGCCATTGTCATCCCCTTTAATTTCTTTCTTTTTCTATATATTCATTTTTTTCTATTTTATAAGAACAAAAAAAATACAAATTTACTAAATCTGCTAGCCTGAAAAGATCAGGACTTACTAGCTCCAATGCGAAGACCATCCTTTGTGTTCTCAAAAGCTGCTTTGGTGATTAACCTCAGAGCTGATGTCAGAATTCCTGATGCAGCCAAACCCGCCAGGAACGACTGAAAAGTCGAAGTATGATAACATCATAAGAGGTGAAGATGTGGTCTCTGATACCTAAAAGGATAACCACAGCCACCACAAATGGCTGAAAACAGAAAATGTTAGATGTTACCTGAATGAACTCTGGACACATCAAGGAAAGATCACCAACCAATGCCCCTTGACAATTGGCATCAGCTGTCCCAAAAATAGCACTGATTATGCATACACCAATGAAGACTCCAAGTCCACCCTGCCCTTTAGTAGCAAGATCCAGCTAGAACAACAAAAATGATTACATGAGCTGATATATAGTGACGTAATTTATCAGTATTCTATACATCTTTTTTCGAAATGAAAATATCCTTACAATTATCAGTGCGAAAGAACCAATGAAGAAAAGGGAAAATCCAGCTAGATTTCTTTGCCTTGTGTTCATCTTTGCTTCATAATATGTCATGATGCAGGTTATTCCAAAGGCAAAAGGCTGGTAAGCTAGTGTGAGGATTCTTGGGGAGTGGTAATCCTGCAAATGATATCAGAATCATCGCATCTTTGATAAAATCTGAATATACTAATGAAACAATTGATGCACAGAGATCATTCCCAGCTTCTCAATTACTACAAAAAAAATGCATCGAACTAGAAAAATGGCCTGAACAAGTGATTAACATGTGGCGCATTGATATGTTAGTGTTTATTGAATCGAGAAGAAAATCTTGGATACCAGACATCCGTTGTACCCAAGACACAAGATAAATCAAGGATGCTTTAAACCCACATAATTCAAGTGCATGTTTTCTGCTACAGCCTTAGAATAGTAATTCATTTCAACTATCAAATGCGATTCACAACAAACATGTACCGGGAATAGAGTGACATAGTAATCTTCAATGGTGAGCATACTGTTCCACGCGAACAGGCTTCCATTTCCCAGAATCCAGCAGAGAAATATACCAAGGAACTTCCCCTGTCAATTCACAATCAAACACAGCATTTTATTAGTATATGAACTAAAATTGTTGTCCTAACGACAACAATTTCAGAAAGGAGGGAGTGTCAGAAAAGCAACTTTGAAAGGAACTCAAGAAAAGAAGTGAAGTTACCTTAACTTGAGGTGCCTCTGCACCAGCTACCTCATCAGTTATCATGATAATTAACTTCACCAGCGCCTAGCAAAATGAAAAATGTGTCGTGGGCAAACTGCCAAGAATGACGCAACGAAGATTCAGAAACTAGGATAGTCTCTAGAACAAAAGAGCTGGCAAAATTGCAGTTGAAGAGTCTGTCTGCCACCGTACAAGGCACAAGCCTGACACTGAATAATAACTCCCCGATAAAATTCCCAATTTTATCATTTTCTAAAAACAATTGATCCCCGATTTTGTCACATCTGTGACATGTAGATACAGAAGTACCAGTCAACAACTCTAGTGCCTCCACAAAAAGGAGTCCACACCACGGGCTTGTGACGTTAAAAAATAGAAGTTTCAGACGCGTAGACACCAGCTAATCTATCCCTTACTCCATACTGGTACAGTACTCTAAAGCTTGAGACCAAAACCTAAAGAGATGGTCAATCCTAACAACCATTCCGATTCGCCAGCTCAAGAACAACGCACGTGTCACAACTCTGCAGGATAAGCGCCGTCTCGCAAACGGCGAACTAATACTAAACTAATAACAGCAGAGCAGATTGGTCTCTTCGCAGACGCACGCCCCGAAAATTACGTCCAAACAAGGAAAAAAGGACGCACACTATTGGAGCAAAGATCAGATTCGAATCAGGGGGCAGATGAACAACACACGAACGTCAAGAAGGCATGGATTGGCCATAGGCGACCATCAAGATCGATTCTCTTATCATGCTATCGCCAGAACCAGAGGACAAGAACTGAAAACGGGAGGAAGAAAACTCACCGGCCGGCGCAGTCCGCCTCAGCGTGCGGCGGCGGCGGCAAGAACTGAAGAAGAGCAGCTGCAGGACACGCGGCGGAGTCGTCAGGGGAAACCGGGACGAGGGCAACCACCCAGAGTACCACGCCGCTTAGCGCGCGGTATCTGACTGTGTATATATAGCAGTTGAGATTTACCCGAGAATGAAGGCGGAATCTCCAAGCTTTCTTTGACTCCTCTCTGGCAGAATCTTTGGAGCCGATGGCGCCGACGTGTGCACCGTGTGTGCGCGCGCGAGGATGAGAGAGGTAGGAGGCGCAATTATTCGGCCGACGGCGGCAACGGCCCGGATAATGGATTGGAAAATCCCGCACGGCGTTCACACCGTCCCCACGGCGTCAAAGTTCACAAAAACATTATTCAACTCTGGTGTTGCATAAGATACTTCCGTGTACCAGTGTTCAGGAAAATTAAATCACCGTCGTGTTACACACGTATTTAAATCATTATGCTACTTAAAAAAAACACATTACTTCACCGAATCTGAAACCGAACAACCCAATCTGGGACTGAGATCCAGGGGACTTGCCGTTGCAGTTCAAAAGGGCCCTATGTGTCTTATCTCCTAGCAGTATCTCTATTCATGTTCATTTTATTTTATTTTACTTACAATGAATATCTCTCTGTTTACCAGTGATGGCATCTTACTATGTCTAACACGAAAAAACTCTTCTTTTTATAAAAGGAAATAAAAATAATCGTCAAATGGCAGCAAAGGACCTATACTCGATTTGATCAGATTTATGAAAGAATCCGCTAATGTCATCCTCAGCCACAAGCAGTCTCATTCATGATTGGAAAAACTTGGATTGATCGATTCTCAGCAGTTGCTACTACTGGCTAAAAATTTGTTCTTTGGACGACTAGGTTTGTCCTCTACGTATTTTTGCCTGCCACTTCCGACTATTTTGCTCAGTTTATGTTATCAGTTGCTTCCAAAGTTGCAACTTTTTCTGCCGCACTTTTCATAGTCAAACGCTGTGAACCTGTGAATGTGATGTTCGCATTCTTAAAAGGAATATTGTTTACCCGGGGCTTAACCCATGTTTAAAGGGTTAGGCATCTGGTCCCTGTCGATTAAACGACTGGTATTTGCTTCTCAATTTGCTTGTACCCACAGCTAATCGAAATGAACGATGCTGACAACCTGTCGTCATCTGCATGACCGTATTGGATGCCTTCAAGTGGCGAGAGGCAGATGCCTGAGCTCAGTTTTTCAGATAAGTTGAAAACTGCACCGTTCTTTAATAGGCACCAAGCTTTCTCACCAAAAGACGAGTATATTTCAACCTCCCCTTTTCATTTGTTTAATATATGAAACTTTTGCAGGACGGAACTAGAAAAAGATACACACATTGGTACACAAGTACATCATAACCCATAATAATACAATTCCCTTCCATTTTTCTCTCGAAGCAGCGGGAAGCATAACCTGAGCAACAACTGCGATAAATGTAGCAACAATGGAAGCAAATTCTTCAGCAGATGATGATCATAATCCAAGTGGTGTTTGGCGCTAGATTCCAACCAGAGCGATGACAAGAACATGTTGCTTGTGATTACCAACCTTTGCCTATGAGCCATAACCAGTCAAGAACGGCACCACTGAATATGCCACTCAAGAGGGACAACACAAGCAAGTTGCCCAAAGCATTTTGTTCGGGTCCCTGCATGCACAATCATGTACATCGCATATCAGATGCTAATGCAACCGTGATGGTTCAAAGCATTCATACACCAACCTTGTACCCCTTGGGTGCCTCAGTGAGGATACACACGGTGAGATACCCATTGCTCAAACCAAGAAATGATGTTAGCATGATCATCCAACCCTGATTGCCATATTTTGCAGTGTAGTAGAACACTGGAACGAGAAATAGCCGTGAAATAACAGCAAGGAGAAGTCCCTTTCGAGATCTCAACTTAATCTGTTCAATTAGCGGTACGTATCTTCCGATCAGATCCCATACATTATAGCTCGCAATCAAGACGAGTGCATACCTGCATAATGATGTGCCATTGTATGAGTCAAACCTTTTGTTGTTTGTGAACAAGATAAACTTTCAGGTCCTATCAATAGACAGTCAAGTGAAGAAATTAGGATAGTATGAAGTACCAAGAGCCCAAGCTGTGTGATCCGGTATCCTCGGCTAAAAACCCCGGGAAAATTGACAATGTCAACATGTAGATTAGGAATAAGTCCAATGCATAGTCTATGTTCTGAAGTAACAATTGCTTGGTGCTCAAACGCTCGATGCCTGAAGGGCCTTCTTCTGACTGAAAGATTTGTGAAAATTTTAGTTTCAATGCATACACAATTACGCAAAACTTGCTGCCGGTTAAAATAGATACCGATGGATTTGCACGATTTCGGATGCCGCCAGCAGCAAGGTCAGCAGCCACTGTCAAAGATCCCTCTGAAGCTGCCTTTGAATGGTAAAACTTCACAATTGGCAACTTGGGGAAGGCAAAAGAATAGAGCAGAACACATAGCAGCTCAAAGAAGCACGATATTGACAAGAAGAGCACTGCATGAATTAAATATTGCAGGTGAATATATCAGATGGACAAATGAATGCATCAAAATTATATACATTCATCTCGACATACTAACTCCTTTGCGAAGTCCATCTCGTGAATTTTCAAAAGCTGCTTTTGTCACAAACCTCAATGTGGAGGTTATTGCTCCTGATGCAGCTAATCCAGCAAAGAAGGACTGCAAACAAAACAATTAAACCTATGTTCTACATTTGCAGGTCAAAATCAAAGTGTCTAACTTCACTGTTTTCAATAGGAAAGATTCTTCTGAACGACATCTGTATGAACTCTGGGCACATTAGAGAAAGATCTCCAGTCATCCCACCTTGAACATGACCATCAGCAACACCAAAAACAGCGGCAATGATACAAATGCCAATAAAGGGTGCAATTCCACCTCTTCCTGAAGTTGCAACATCCAACTGCAACGATCGAGAACACATCGTGACATATGGTACTGGGGATCAGTTACTTAAAAAAATGAGTCAATGCTACTAGTTAAACTTACAATGGTGGCCGCAAATGAGCTCAAGAAGAACAGTAAATAACCTGCCAAATTGCGCAGCCTTGTGTTAATTTTTGACTCATGATATGTGAACATGGCAGTTGTGGCGAGAACAAAGTGCTGATAGGTCAAAGTAACAATTCTTGTTGGATGGTACTTCTGCATTTAGAAAGCATGACGTCCTTTAAAGAGAATCTTTTTCGCTATTAATATTCTTGAGATAGCTGGAGAATTAAGAAGAGGACAATGGAAGTGGACGAAATACATACTGGAAAGAGGTAAATGTAGTAATCTTCAATAGTAAGCATGCTATTGAACCCAAAGAGGCATCCATTCCCCAGAAGCCAGCAGATGAAAATACCCAAACGTTTCCCCTGTGATTAGTTTACCATTGTTGCAGAAACCATTATTAAGTGAAGGGATACAAAAATCATAATCATGTTACTGAGTAGTGATAACACATACCTGGCTTGAAGCACCATTGAAGTCTTCTTTCTCGTTTGCCATGCTTTGTAGTTTTGATGGCCCTGCAGAGTGCAGATCAATTTTATGTAGCTCACTTTTGATGGCCCTGTATATTGTTGGCCCTTTGATCAACAAACACACCACCACTCACCACACCTCACGCACTTACACACAAACACCACTGGCAGAGAAAGAAATAAGGTGAGAGCTCACCGCACACACTGAGTCTGCAGCAGCTGAGCTGCTTGAGACTGGAGCCTTGCTCCTCTTTACATACACATGCTACAACAACTGCTACTAATCTATGGCAGCTATTCTATGACATCCCACTTTGGCTGCTATTCTATAGCATCCCGCTTTGGCATCTATTCTATGACATCTATTCTATGGCAGCTATTCTATGGCAGCCCACTTTGGTGCCAAAACTATGCACACAAAATGCTCCCCCTAATTAGTGCAGCTGGATTATCAACATTTCTGCCCCTAATTCTGCTGCACCTTTTTCCTCACATTGGTCATGCCAATCTTGGAGCAGAGCTCCTTGAATCGCACACGCCCAAGTGATTTGGTCAGGATGTCCGCGAGCTGGTTGCTGGTGTCAACGAACTTGAGGACGATCTGGCCTCCATCGACGCAGTTGCGGATGAAATGGTAGCGCACGTCGATGTGCTTGCTGCGGTCATGGAGGACAGGATTCTTGCAAAGGGCAATGGCGGATTTGTTGTCCACCATCAACTTCGGCGCCGGCAGCTCTCCTCCGATGAGCTCGCCCAGCAGCCGATTGAGCCACACGCCCTGGCAGCCAGAGGTGGCAGCAGCGATGTACCCCGCGTCACAGGTGGAGAGCGCCAGCACCCTCTACTTCTGCGACTGCCAGGAGATGGGGCTGTGGCCGAGGGAGAAGAGCACACCCGTCGTGCTCTTGCGACCATCAATGTCGCCGGCCATGTCGATGTCGCTGTAGCCCACCAGCGCCAGTGCCTCGTCATCGTCCTTCTTGTACACGATCCCCTGCTCCATCGTCCCTGCGATGTAGCGCAGGATCTGTTTGACAGTGACGAGGTGATCCTTCCTTGGATCCTCCATGAAGTGGCTTACATAGCCCACCGCGAATGCGATGTTCGGCCGCGTGTGGACGAGGTAGCACAGCCCGCCGACGATGCTCCTGTACCGCGTTGCGTCCGCCGCCGCCGCAGTGCTCTGCTTTGTCAGCTTGAGCCGCTCCTCCATGGGCGACTACGCCGGATTACAATTCGCCAGCCCACCCTTCTCCACCAACTTGCGCACGTACACGCTCTAGCAGAGCTTGATGCCGCCATCGCCTTGCCCCACCTCAATCCCCAAGTAGTAGCACAGCAATCCAAGATCGCTCATGCAAAACATGGAGATCATGTGGCCCTTGAACTCGTCGATGTCGCGCTGCTCTGCACCGGTGATGATCAAATCATCCACGTCCACGCCGACTATCAGCGGCCCATGCCGGGACTGTCGCGTGTACAGCACGTGCTCGTTGACGCACTTGGTGACGCCGAGCTTCTTCAAGCTCGCGTCAAGCTTGATGTTCCAGGCTCGGCCTGCCACAGCCCGTACAGGGCCTTGCGCAGCCGCACAACCTTCCGCTCCTGATGCTCGAAAACGAAACCCGGCGGCTGCTGCACGAAGACCTCCTCCGTCAGCTCACTGTTGAGGAAGGCTGACTTCACGTCCATGTGATGGACACGCCAGCCCTTTTTCGCCGCCAGCGCGAGCACGAGCCGCACAGACTCCATGCGCACAACAGGGGCAAACACCTCCTCGAAGTCGATCCATTCGCGCTGCACGTAGCCCTTGGCCACCAATCTTGCCTTGTGCTTCAGCAGCTTGCCGTCGGCGTCGCGCTTGACTTTGAACACCCACTTGAGCCCAATCGGCCGCTAATGAGCTGGCGGATCGACAAGCTTCCAAGTGTTGTTCTCCTCGATCGAGCGCATCTCCTCCATCATTGCCTTGCGCCAGCTTGGATCGTGCTCAGCAGCTGCGAATGTGCCTGGCTCTTCCGCCGTCACCATCATCAGCTGCTGGTCGCCGACGATGTGCGCCGCCTCGCCCGAGACTTGGCCGCCGCCGATCAAATCGTCGATCGCCCTGAATCGGAGAGGCTCTCCGTCGTACGCCGCGTCGAGATTCGGTGACGGATGCGGCGGTGGTGACACGAATTGGGGAGATTTCGGTCCCGCCGTTGCAAGTCCCATTTGTGCCGACGCTTTCGCGTACAAGGTGTGGCCGCGCCACTGCCGCTGACCGGGAGAAGGGGGGGAGGAAGAAAAGGAAGCGCCGAGTATTTTTCAATCCCATCCCCGAGACGAGCTCAGGGCTGTAACTGCGCCGCCGACGGAGACGAGCAAAAGGGATGGAAGCGCCAGCGGAGGATGAGGTAGCTAGATCCGTATAAGTGGCCTGCACATGGGCTATAATCACAACCGGTTCTCGGCCTGCTGACCAAAATACTAGATCAAGCCCACTCTAGGTCCAACACATAGGCAAAATATTTGAGAAACCCCATTAGACAGTGTCAAATTAAAAAAAAATAGACAGTGTCAAATTGTAAGATAACAGTGTGACAAAAAGTATAACGTGAATCAGATCACTGATACTATTGATATTTTTAATGAATAAAATGAGCTTAATTGTTTGTCAATCAACAAATTAAACAAGATAACTGATTCATAATCTGCTCGATTACATAGACACACACCAGGGAAGAAAAAAAAAGGTTCTGTCACCATCCTTTGCCTATGAGCCACAACCAATCAGAAATAGCGCCACAGAAAATGCCTGCCAAGAGGAAAAGGACCAGAAGGTTCCCCAAAGCATTTTGTTCCGGTCCCTGCAAAACAAAGCCATATGCATAACTAAGGAAACGCTGCTGGAAACAAGACAAGTGGCCGTTCAAAATTGTACACTAACCTTGTAACCTTTAGGCGCCTCCGTGAGGACACAGACAGTGAGATGTCCATTGCTCAGTCCAAGAAACGACGTCAACATGATCATCCAGCCTTGATCACCGTACTTCGCAGTGTAATAGAATGCAGGGATTAACAGGAACCTTGAAAGGACTGCGATTTGTAGCCCCTTCCTGGATGTTAGCTTGATTTGCTCAATCAGAGGCAGGTACCGTCCAATCAGGTCCGAAACATTAAAGCTCGCAATCAAGATAAGCACGTACCTGCACTGTAAAATAATTGAGCAGTAATTACTCACCCGGATAATATATAGTTTTGCAGTTATCTGCGAGTGAACGTATTTAACTGGATAAATTACAGCATGTTATTACCAAGAACCCAAGCTATGTGATCCAGTGTCTTCAGCCAAAAACCCCGGGAAAATTGACAATGTCAAGATATAGATCAGGAACAGATCCGCAAGGTAGTCCATGTTCTGATATAGCAACTCCTTGTTGCTAAACCGTTCAGCATGAGCAGGAATTTCTTCAACCTGACCCATCCATCAGAAATTAGCATTGTGAAGTCGCTTTTCCACGGAGAATTTTTTGTCGCTCAAGTGCATACCAATGGGGCTGAGTGACTTTTGATGCCTCCAGCAGCAAGGTCAGCGGTGACTGTCAGAGAACCCTCAGAGGCAGCTTTTGCACGGTAGTATTTCACAATTGGCAACTTCGGAAATACGAAAGCATAGAGTAGAACACATAGCAGCTCAAAGAAGCATGAGATCGAAGAGAACAACACTGCCATCAGTTAAGCATAGTTCATATATTTGTTGTATAAGTAATGGCAGGTTTCAAAAAACAAAAATGGAGTTCTGATTGTTGCACGTACTAGCTCCTTTCCGAAGGCCATCTCTGGAATTCTCAAAAACCGCTTTTGTGAAGAACCTCAATGCCGATGTTATTGCACCTGACGCAGCCACACCGGCAAAGAAGGACTGAAAATCCAAATCCAAACGTACAGAAAAAAAGCAGAATGTGTCAGGTCAATTCCAACTTAATGCTTCTACTAATTTACTTGTCACTTTTGATATTGCAATATAAAATGGCACCTGGATGAATTCTGGGCACATTAGAGACAAATCACCAGTCATCCCACCTTGAACATGACCGTCTGCTATGCCAAAAGTAGCAGCAATGATACATACACCAATGAACGGGGCAATTCCACCTCTTCCTGAAGACAAAATATCCAGCTATCGCAGAACAAATTTAGAAGTTTGGTGTTAGGGTATTGTAGTTCAGAACACATTTGTGATGATAGGCGCGATAATCCTAAATGCTTACAATGATCACCCCAAATGAGCTCAGGAAGAATAAAATGTATCCTGCCATATTGCGCACCCTAGTGTTGACCTTTGCCTCGTGATATGTGAAAATGGCCGTTGTAGCAAGAACAAAAGGCTGATAGGTTAGAGTAATAATTCTTGTTGGATGGTAGTTCTGCATTCCGATGGCATCAAATCAGCGAGACTGGATGTATTTGTGTGTGAGTAAGCTCAGGTAAGTGGAGAATTGATGGAAATATAAATCGAAAGGCATTCATACCGGGAAGAGGAACACATAGTAATCTTCAGTTGTAAGCATCCCATTGAACCCAAAGAGACATCCATTTCCGAGAAGCCAGCAGATAAAAATGCCCCAATACTTTCCCTAAGCACTGCAGTGCTTCAGACACACAGTTTCGTGAAGATACTACAAACATCTCTTCATTAAGGGTAGTTAGTGCAAACCTGAGTTTTACCTACTTCTTCATCGTCATATTCCATACTTAGTTCACCCTACAGATCAAGAAAACAAGCAGCAGAAATTGTGGTAAATCAAACTGATAGCACTCGAGCCGCAAGAGAATAATCAGTGTAATTTACGAAGCTAAAGTACTGACCGGGATAGCGCGGTAAGACGAAGAGCCAGCCATCTAGCAGAAGAAGAGAGGGTAAGAAATGAGTACAAGAAAAAACTAACGCCCAAAACGAAACACCCATACAACAAACAAAAGTACTAGGAGAGTAGAACTAAATACAGAAAGGTCACTCTCTAAGAAATTGTTATCCATACGCCTGAAATATCACATGGGGATATTATATGTACCGTGGGCTCAGGCGTCAACATCACAGCCGGATCACAGTCACATGACCTGAGCCAGGAAAGGAAAATATCCATTTTTGATGAAACGGATTTTTTTTTTTTTTGAGTTGCCAGCAGGGTTCGCAAAACCATTCAAACCGGACCGGTTTTTGCGAAAACCGGAAAAACCGGTCCAGTCCGGTTAGTAAAACCGGCCGGTTTTTCGGTAAAATTGAAACTGTGTTTTGTAGTGAATCGGCAAACCGTCCGGTTTTCCGGTTTACGGGACCGGTTTTTTCGGTAGCGGTTTTCCGGTTCTCCGGATTTTTCAAACCTTGGTTGCCAGTCCAAGAAGCAACTCAACATGACCAGTTCAACAAAAAGAGGAGGTTGGCTCCATGTTTCTAGCAGCTGTACCAAACTGAGTCCACTTCACAGTAAGCAATCTGCATTTCTTTCTGCTGTGATGAGCCTGAGGCATCTCTGAACTCATTCTCTTCTTCCCTTGCGTCTCCCTTGTCGGTACGGCTGGCCTTTCTGACATGCAGTGTAGGTTGCAGCCTTTAGTCTTCTCTCCTGATTCAAGTGGCCTTGTATCCCCAGCATCGATTTTGAATCTTCCATTTTTGCATCCGGAGAATGTAGCCATAGGAAAAATGGAAGTTCAATCTGGAACAAAAATTATAGGCTATTGAGCTTCTACGGGCAAGCATGGGACGAAGCAAAACTGAAACTAAGCAAAGAAAAAGGAGAGGACGCTGCCGGAATCAAGACCTGGAAGGGAGTCCGAGGCCGGAGCATACCCTACCACCGCGCGCTCGCACGTATGCCGCGCTGGCGGCCGGCCGAAGAGACCTGGGAACAGAGAGAGAGAGAGAGAGAGAGAGAGAGAGAGAGAGAGAGAGAGAGAGCGCACCACCGTCGATTGCATCAAGCACTTGGCGATCCCTGCACAAGGTGGCCGCACGGCTGGATTAGGTGGCGGCGCCGCGCTCCGGAAAGGGGGAGGAGGGGGCAAAAAGCTAAGCTTCACAGCGATCTCTCTCTCTCTCTCTCTCTCTCGGCGAAACAGCGATTTCTTTGACTGCTACTAATCCTGGTCAATCAGATATTCAGAGTTTACTGGTTTACTAATATTTTAACTTTCAACTTTCCATCTCAAAAATAGGAAAAATAAAACATCAAATTTCAAGTAAGCCAGACACGAAATGCAAAAACATTATACTAGAAACATAGCGCGGCGTTGCCGCGCTTCTTAGTTCTCCAGCCTGTTGGATAGCCTCTGTTTGACCCTTCCTCGATGAGATCATGGTTTCAAAGTAGCTTGCAATGCCATTACGGATGAAATTGCAATTTAAGTGTGCACAAAAACGTGTCTCGTTGCTATTTTTGTTATATTAGCCAAAAAGAATAGCAATAATCTATTTTAGTATTGTTAATACTTCAATACAGAATACGTATTCTATTTGAAAATACTACTCCCATTTGTCCAGATCTGTAATGGTAGCTAGCAATATGGATCAAACTTCATTATGTTTTATTTAAGAAAAGTTTCTTCAAACCATACATGATCAATTTATTCGTCAAATTTAATGCCAAGAATTAATCAAACGTATGTTTCTGTGCAGGAAAAAAAAGATATCATGAGAACAATGTAAGCAATACAAGGGCTGATAAGTCAGTAACAGGGCACATTATTACAAATTTGTATCTCCAAACCAAGTTAAGTGGCTGAGGCTGAAGAGCTGCCTTAAAAATGGCATGATTATTCTTAGATTGTCTGCAAACCACTATTCCTCAAGCTAGCTATCATGTTTACAGCTAGTTTTGGGGTTCTATGCTGTGGAATATCTGAATTGATTTACAAATCCATTTGCGCGTCGCTGCTTCGTTTCAGTTGGCCCAAAACGGTTATGGCCCGTCTGGTGAAAAGTTTTTTTCACCAATCTCTGAACCTGCATACAGGGTATTACAAATCCTAAAATTCAGTAGTATAATTAGTAAATCAATTAGTATATGACATCTTACATGACAAACTTTACAACCTTACAGGGCAGCGGCAACACCGGCAAGGACGGGGAAACTTAGTTTCTGAATGTCTTCTGTCATCACTTTACAAAAATTTGAAGAACCTATTATGCTTTTCTTGATCAAGTTTATTTGTAATACTTCAGTTTCAGTGGACAAAATAAACAGGTAACAAATTAGGAAAATAGTTCCAAATGACATTATGCTACCCTTCTGGCCGCAAAGTTGCATTGAAGTTTAGTTCCCTTCCATAAAGAAATAATAAGTTGTCCCAAGTTATATGCGGCAAGTTTCTAGACCAAAGTTGTCCTAAGTTATATGCAAATACGCAGTTAATGACAACATGTTGACAGTTATATGCAGATCTTCATACGTCAAAGTTTCCCTAATGACTACTGATCAGTTAAAGTAATATTGGCTTGAGTGCAAAATATGAGCAGAAATGACAAAAAAAAAAGAGTTACGGCTGCACACTTACTGCTGTTAGATTGATAAAATGGGAGAATAGGACACAAATGAAATAAATTATCTTTCATGTGAGAGTAGAACCAGGTATACAGTTAAAATTTGCTCCAGACCTGCAGCAGTAAAGTAAACGTATGCATTAAAACACTGATGCACTGATGTTGACCTGGACATAAGTAATTATCTTGGAATAAGCATATGTTATCTGAATAAACAATATATAATATAAAACAACAACATTGATATGAAGCAGAGATGCTCTAAGCTACTGGCCAGATGAAGCAGAGATGCTCTAAGCTATTGCAGCAGGCAACATGGGATAAATGTTTGAAGTATGTAACGTATTATATTTGTTCTCACAGCCTGACCGATTAAGAATATAATAAATCCGAGTTTTTCTTGCCGCTACAAAGCCAAGTATGCATGTCTTAATCAGGATCTGAGGTTGATTTTGCAGTTGCATATAATGGGAGCAATGGACCTACACCCAGCATGAGCTTGCAGTCCAGCAAGAAGTACGTACACTCAAAATGCTGGGTAGTGCACAATTACGCTCAGTAAAAAAAAAACCCCTCAGCTTCAGTTTTTGTACGGTTAGGCACTCTTGTGAGAACTGCAGCAATCCAAGATCAGACTGGCCAACATTACCAAGCAACACGTAATGGATGCACTTACTCAATTCAGCAATGAAGCAAGGCCAACATCAGATAGAAAATCATGCTTTACACAAAATGGAAACCTTCCGAGCCGGCAGTGCTGAATTATCTGGACGTGTAGTAATATGAATCGTTTAATTTTTCTAGCGGCGTATGATCATATATTCAAAAGGTGAGTTGCATAGATATACACTGCCACACTGGCTAACTACAAAGAAATCACACAGTGATACAGCTAAATGTTGCAAAAGAGCATGGTTGTGTTTTGGTTAGAAAATAAACTCATTAGAAACAAAGCTATTGCACGAACTGCAAAGTAAGGGCAGCTTACAGACTCCACAGGATGTTATCATGTATTGCCTAGCAATTATTATTAATCCACCCATTATTCTTGTTGTAAGCAGGAGGGATTAGCAGGTATGTCGATGTTCAGATTTAGCCTAACTACCAATGGAGCATTATTGCAATAAATATATGGGCAGTCCGTGTCTTTTATCTGTGTCATTTCCATTCTCCTTTCCCATTCTAACATCATGGTGATTTATTTGGTATGTTGGCATTGTTGCAGCAACTTCCTCAAAACAAAAGAACAATATGAAGTAGTGGTGAATAGAATCAGACTATTGAAGAGAGATGCTCGATTGTATCTAGAGATATTTGTGTGCAGTAGTCTGAAGCAAACTCCCATTAGGCATTTCAATAAACCAATCGAGCAGAAGCCATTGGAGGGTGAGTAGAGCAGAGCAAGGAACTGGAACTTACATTTTGGTGTTGTAATATTTTGTTTTTTGGAGGATATGTTAACACAAATTAGTATGGAGTTACATTGGCATTTCGTCGAACAGTTCAAAGGCATGGAGTAAATAGACAAAGCTGTACATGACTGATATGCTTACCTGGGAAAATATTGTTTCCTAATGATGCAGCGGGGTACACTTGGGAGAAGATAGCTGCAGAAGGGTAGATTTGGCTTCGTTGTGATTTGGGGAAAGAGAAGAGTGCTATTTCGATTAGAGATTGAGCTCTGTCTTGATCAATCTGAAAATAAATGAGCAGGACGTAGGTGGATTGAGAGAGAGACCATTGCTTGTTCTGTCCATAGGAAGAAGAGAGAGACATGATAACGGGGGATTGGGTGGTGCTGTGGTAGAGAAGAACAGGGATTGATTCGAACCAATAGAGGAGAGATTAGATAGGGAGGGGAGGGGAGGGGCACCTGGGTAGCCCGTAGCTGTAGAGCCGTGGAAGGCCAGTGGCGCGAGGCTATGGAGGCGACTGCACATGAATCATTGGCGACGGCAACTGCCGATGGACGGTACGAGTGAGAGGGCGGACGAGAGGCAGTAGAAGGAAGGCGGCGACCATGGCGACTGGCCGTTGCGGATGAACAGGTACGCGGCAAGATCCGCCGCAGCCATCGTCGAGGATCCTGAGCCATTGCATATGAGGACCTGCCTGAGGGAGCTGTGCAATGCAAGGGCCATTGGCGTTTGCTGAATTGATTCGACCGCGCCTCCCGCAGGCGGCGGCATGAGTTCCGATTGAGAGAGATGAGTGGCTTGGACTGTGAGAGGACCTCGTTACATGAAGTTTATTTTCTAGAATGACCTAGATGTGAAATGTGCAAGTCAGGGTCAGGGTGGAGGTGGAGGGACCAGATAGCAACAAATCTTATTCGATGATTCAAGAAGGGTCTAGATGTAAACATAATAATAGCAGATCTGGCGGTGCATGTTATGTTACAAAAGGATCCGACGGCTGACAAGCAGTAAGTGACGTGGCATGGCTATTTTGCATGGAAACGCACGCATTTTAGAAGAATAGAGATCAGATAACAGCTGAACGGCAACCGACTGAAAACTGTTTGGTTGCTGTTGTACAAGATAGTTCCAATATTTTGGCATAGTAATATAAAGCTATGTTTGTACATAATTTTGAAGGATAGATCAAGCTTGTCAACACATATAAAAGTCGATAGACTCTGCCACCAGTCACCAGTCACCACCCTTTCCCAATGAGCCAAAGCCAATCAAGAAGATCTCCAAATGTTATGCCTGCCAAGAGTGATAGCACGAGCAAGTTCCCGAAAGCATTCTGCTCCGGTCCCTGCAAACAAGCGTTTACAGCTTGATTGAGCGAAGAGAAACAATGCATAGGCGCTGAATGTATCCTTCAAAGAAAAACAGAACACTAACCTTGTACCCTTTTGGAGCCTCGGTTAGGACACAGACTGTAAGATATCCATTGCTGAGTCCAAGAAACGATGTTAACAAGATCACCCAGCCCTGATCATCGTATGTCACTGTGTAGTAGAATGCAGGAACAAATAGGAACCTCAAACAGGTGACAGCTAATAGGCCCTTCCGAGATGCCAGCTTGATGCAGTTCATCAGAGGCAGATATATCCCGATCAAGTCCCAGATGTTGTAGCTTGAGATCAAGACAAGTGCATACCTGCATGTTGGCATGGTTCAGCATGAGCCCCTATATTACACTAGCTAATTAACAACATAGAAGGTACATATGTGTTTGCAGAATCTGGTAATACCAAGAACCCAAGCTGTGTGATCCAGAGTCTTCAGCTAAAAACCCTGGGAAAATTGAAAGTGACAGGGTGTAGATCAGGAACATTTCCAATGAGTAGTCGAGGTTCTGCAGTAGGATCTGCTTGCTGCTTAAACGTTCGGGGGAAACAGGGCGTTCTTCCGCCTGACACATCCATGCAGAGGTTATATCATCAAACAAGCATTGCAATAAAGAATCCTTTTAAGATTAAGTAGATACCAATGAATTTGAATTGCTTTCTATGCCACGGGCGGCAAGGTCGGCATTAACTGTTATAGACCCCTCAGAAGCGGCTTTTGAATGGTAGAACTTTACAATTGGCAGCTTCGAGAAGACAGTAGTGTATGTCGCTAGACAGAGGAGCTCAAAGACGCAGGATACTGAGGCAAACGGCACTGCATCAAACACATAAGAAGGTTTAGAGGTATAATTATTTCTCGTTGCTCCATATTGCTAAGTACTTCTGATTGTTACAACATACCAGCTCCCTTGCGAAGGCCAACCCTAGAGTGATCAAAAGCCATTTTTGTTACAAGCCTTAGTGCTGAAGTTATTACACCTGATGCGGCTAGGCCAGCCCAAAAGGACTGAAAATCCAAACATATTTGATTAGTTATTAGACACATTCTTGTAATTGCCACTTGCCAGCACAAGATATGGCACCTGAATGAACTCTGGGCACATCAAGGACAGGTCCCCAGCCATTGCCCCTTCGACATGGCCTTCTGCGATTCCAAATAATGCAGAAATGGTACACGCGCCAGAAAAGGTTGCAGCGCCACCACTACTTGAAGTTGCAACATCAAGCTAAACACGAATCAGATGCTCATGCAACCTTGGATTCTTGATACACAGTGACACGTACATGAACAAAGAATCATACAAGAAAAATTAGGGAAGAAGGCGTGCTTACAATGATCAGAGCAAGAGAGCCCAATAAGAACAGTGTGTACCTCAGCAAGTTGCGTGCCCTGGTGTTTACCTTTGCCTCATGATATGTAAATACCGCAGTTGTGCAAAGGACAAAAGGTAGATAAGCAAGAGTGATTAATCTTGTTGGGTGATAATCCTGCATTTAGACAGGATCAAAGTAGTTGAAGCTATAACATTTCTCTATCTTCAGCACGCTCTTCTAAAACCTTTGATGAACAGAGTTTTCAGAGTACTTCAGTGAATAGTAGTGCAGACTGCATACATACAGGGAAGACATAAACAAAGTAATCTTCCATAATCAGCATGCTGTTGAATCCGAAGAGGCACCCATTTCCAAGAAGCCAGCAGAAAAACATGGCCACATACTTGCCCTGTGTCAGAATTCCATGGTTGCGGAACCGATGTTTATCATGTGATGCTTCATATACTGTTTATGGGCAGAACAAATTGATCATTTTTCTTAAGTAGGAGAATGAAATCACAAACCTGAGTTGCAGGAAAATCGGGGTTTTCTTCATTGCCAGGCATGCTCGGAACAATATGATGGCCCTTAGATCAAGAGAAGAGGCACCGGTTATGAGCCAAGAGGTTATGAGAAATGTAATGGCATCGAGCTGTGGTCTCTTGGAAAAGAAGAGACTGCTTACCATTAGTGGACTGTAAGGTTCAGAGCAATCCATTGGGCATATTAAAAGGAGTGGACACAAGGACAAACTAAGAAGGAAGCCAAAGAGGAAAAACGTCTGGAAAAAGAGAACCAAAAAAGAAAAGAAAAGGAAGAGACATTTGAAGGTTCAGAGCAAAAGAAGAGGGACAGTAGAGTAAACAATGGGGAAAGTTGCTTGGCGCTTAGTTCTGTTATCGAAAGTGTCTTCCCATATAGCTCTATGCCTTCAGAAATGTGTAATATTTTTGGCTCCATTGTAATGTTATAAACACTGGCAAATGGTGGTCCTAGATCTCATTGATGGGAAGGGACAGGCACAAATCCGTGACTGTCCAAATCCATCTGCCTAATTCGTGTCAGTGTCACTATAACTGAAAGCAGAAAAGTCTTGCAAAGAATGAGGAAAGAGAAACAAGAGAGCCAATAACACCTCAAAAAGCAACATAGTAACCACTGCAGAAGTGATCAACTCGTACTTATTTACAGCCACTGGTGGGCAAGAGAACAATATTTACAGCCATGTAAGACCAGCAGAAGGGACAGAAACGATCACTACAAATGCCACAGGGGGAAGATGACAAAGAGTTTGTTCCACTTAGGATAGAGTAATGATTAGCATCATATATAAATCAAGAGAATTACTAGGATATGCACTTAGGATAATCAGATCTCACAAGAACCAATAGGGAAACAGCTGAACCCAAAATGCCAAATGCCAAGCTTCAGATAGTTGGAAAACATCGTGGCCAAAGCACTAGTCATTTCCCAATAAATGGAATACTTCGTCTCTTAAATATCGGCCAAGTCAAAGGATACTCCCAAATAACCAAAATAAAGTTTTTCTCTTCAGTTTATGCCTGCGATACATTAGGAGTCCTCCTGCATATTCTCTAAAAATAATAATAATTAGCATAAACAATTAGGATAATCAGAACCTTGATGGATCAACTGTGAGGCGCGGCATATCGAAGCTTTGCATATACATATCGAAGCTAAAGATAGATGACAAATGTCTACAAGAGTTACTCTTGTTATTAAAAAAAAATTGGAATATTTCTCATCTAAGCGAACAATGTGATCCATCCATCATCAAAAGTTTAGCTTTTCTTCTTCAGTTTAACATCAAACACATTCTCACAAATACAATACAAATCTACATGCATTTCCTTCTATTATTTGTCCTTTTGCAGTTTGCAAATGACTTTGAGCAGATATTCATCTGCAGCTCTGTACTTGATTGGATCCGAATGCCACCAAAATTAATTCATCCGTTTGATCACCACCCTTTGCCTACGAGCCACAGCCAGCCAAGCATTGCCCCAGCAAACAGGCCCGCCAGGAGGAAAAACACAAGAATGTTGCCCAAAGCGTTCTGTTCTGGCCCCTGGATATAAAAAGTACATAGCGCATTTAGCTAATTGTGCCAAACAAAAACAGTATGTGGCTGTGATATTTAAACATTCATAAACTCTGCTGACCTTGAGCCCTTTCGGTGCCTCAGTTAGAACACATACAGTGAGATATCCATTGCTCAGCCCAAGAAGCGATGTTAACATGATCATCCAACCTTGATCTCCGTACTTCACAGTGTAGTAAAATGCGGGTACAAACAAGAAGCGTAAAACACTTGCGATCACTAGCCCCTTCCTTGATGTAAGCTTGATATACTCAATCAGAGGTATGTACCTTCCAATCAAGTCTAACACGTTAAAGCTCGCCATCAGGACGAGTGCATACCTGCAATGGCACATGAAACATGACTAAATCCTTGTGAAATTAACATTTATAGTTATACATCACAATTCTATAACAATAGAGATCTCTCTGAATAGTCTGCTACTGAATACAACTGCAGTGAGAGAGATAAAAAAAAAAAAAGTGTATACCATGAACCTAAGCTGTGTGATCCTGTATCTTCAGCTACAAATCCTGGGACGATCGCAAGTGACAATACGTAAATAAGGAATATGTCCAATGCATAGTCAACATTCCGGAGTAGAAGTTGCTTGCCGCTCATACGTTCAGGTAAGGTAGGGTCTTCGTCAGGCTAAGAAAATTATGAAGCATCCATATTAGCAGGTTCAAGAACATAGTACAGTACTTGTTAATAATTTACTTATTAGTTATTACCATTGGGTTTTGATGGCCCTGGACTCCAGCAGCGGCAAGGTCAGCAGTGACGGTTAAAGACCCCTCCAAAGCAGCTTTTGAACGGTAGAATTTTACGATCGGCAACTTTGGGAAAACGAAAGCGTACAACAGGACGCATGTCAGCACAAAGAACCATGCGATTGAGCAGAAAAGCACTGCATCAAATAAGCCAATTGATATATTAGATTCAAAGATGGAAGTTGCATATAACAGATGTATACATCTGAGTATCTGACACGACATACTGGCTCCTTTGCGAAGACCATTGTGCGTGCTTTCGAAAGCGCCTTTTGTGATGAACCTCAGAACCGATGTTACCGCACCAGCTGCAGCTTGACCAGCAAAAAAGGACTGAAAAAATCCAAACGATATGAAGCAAGTTTTAGACAGAAAAGCTGCTGATCAAGACAGTGTTCTTAATAAAAAGGAACCTGGAGAAATTCTTGACACATCAAGGAGAGATCACCGGTCAGTCCACCCTGAACATGACCATCTGCAACCCCAAATCCACCTGCAATGACACAGATGATAACGAAAGGAGCTATGCCGCCTCTTCCTGACGTTGCAACATCCACCTCCAATTAAAAATGAACCAATCATCAACGTAGTTATCAACTGAGGCGTGGTGCAACTCACAAGATGAGCATTGTGCTTACAACGATCATTGCAAATGTGCACAAGAAGGCTGCCATGTATCCTGCCAAGATGCGCACTCTGGTGTTAACCCTTGCCTCGTGGTATGTGTATACTGCAGTGGTGACAAGGACCAGCGGCTGATAGGAAAGGGTGATAAGTCTAGTTGGATGGTACTTCTGCATTCATCAAGAACAGGGTTAGTTGAAATCAACCCGAGTATACTCGAAAAAACAAAACCAGGAAAAGGTAAACATAGTAAATCTATACTGGGAAAAGGGAAATGTAGTAATCTTCGATAATCATCATGCTATTGAATCCCATAAGGCATCCAATTCCGAGAAGCCAGCAGATGAAAACGCCCAAATTCTTCCCCTGTCATGAAACAAAACATGTTTATCAAGCACGGGTACCAACACTGCAGCATGTATGTGAGAACAGAGATGATGGGTTGTTGGTACCCTGAGATCCTCGTTCTTGTCTGCCATGGCCGCTGGTCACTTCGACGGCTCTACAGACCAAGAAAACAAGCACTCTCAACTATGGAGTCGGTCCAGAGCTTAGGATACCCTGCGAAACTGATGTCTGATGGCAATGCGGATGGCGCCTATAACAACAGAAACATGGAACCTGGTTGCACAATTTGGAGAAGGGGACAAAAACGACCGTTCTTGTGGCCGGCGCGAGCATCGGCAGGGAGCAAGACGACAACTAAAATCGCGAGGAGATGGTGCTCTGCTCACATCAACTGAACGGAGCCTACACCTATCAGTCTCCTAACAGCCTCCCCACACGGCACGAGCATGTCGAGGCCTAGAGAAAAGTTTGGTGGTAGAGTGATGCTGCGAGGGGAGAGGGACGGATACCTGTCCGTCATGCAGGATGGGTTGGCGCCTTGTCCGCGCGCGTGGCGGGCGAACCGGGAGCAAGGCAGGCGTGCGCCCGTTCGTCCGCGTGCTGGCGCGGCGCCATCGGTGCGGCGGCTGCGCAGCCCTCATCGCGGGGCACCGTCCGCCGGCGCCGACTGCCGTCGACGGCGCTCGGTGAAGTCGGTGGCGCAAGGACGTGCTGGCCTGGGCTGGAAGGAGCATAGTTTGGGCTGAACGTATGGGCTACTTTTGCAGGCCTACTTAGAATGGCCAGCACAATTGGTCCGAGCCATCGAACCACGGCCCATCGAAGGATGCCAAGACGATGCCTCTCCATTCCCTAAAAAAAAAAAAAACACGATGCCTCTCCATAGGTCTGGGATGCCAAGACGATGCCTCTGAAAACTGGTCCGAGCCATCAACCACGGCCCATCGAAGGAGTCCAAATCAAGGAATTCTATCTCTCACCACCACATCCCGTTTGATCCAGTTTTTAACTTTTAAGACGCGCCAGGTCAGACACAACTCACCCCAAATCTCAGGTAAATGATTTTCCAAAATTAAAACGATCTCACATAAACGACTCCCAAAGCAGAAGAACTCAACATAAATGCACATCGTATAATCTCCCCCGTCCAGGGTCAATCCAACGGCAGGACCGCTCCCAACGGGACCTCCACGATCTTTGAATAACTTCCTGCTATACTTTCGAATCGGCAGTAACCTCCCAATTAAAGCATTCGCATCCAACGAAATCCCTCGGACGCTGTCAGGGAACGGGCCCCACCCCACCCTCGCGCCCCTCGTTCTCCTTAACCCCACCCCGCGCCTGTGTCTCTCACGCGGTCACGCCGAGCCAGTACCCGCACTGCCCCCAACTTCGATCCAGCAATCCCGATCCCGCCGCCGCCACCGGTCGCCGGAACCCTAGACCACCGCCGCCATGCCGCCGCGCCGCGGGAGGGGAAGGGGGAGGGGCAAGCCGAGGGCGAAAGCCGCCGAGGCTGAGCCCGTAGAGGAAGCCGTCGAGGCCGAGGTCGAGGCGGAGGACGCCAAGCCCGAGGATGAGGCCTCCGGGAGCGTCCACGGCAAGGAAGAGGATTCCGAGAGCGAAGCCGAGGACATGGATGCGGAGGCCAAGGAGGAAGCCGGGGAGAACGGAGCGGAGGAGACGGATTCGGAAACTGAACCGGAAACCGACGAGGCGAAGGCGGAGGCTGATGTGGCAGCCGCCGCGACGAAGGCCGGAGCCGACTCCTCGGAATCCGAGGATGACCCGGAACCCGAGGAGTCTAGCTCCGAGCGCGAAGCCGATGCGGATGCCAAGGTCGCTGATCCGGAGGCCAAAGCGGAGGAGACCGACGGCGAGAGCGAAGAGGAAGCCGCCAGGACCGGCGGCGAGAATGAAGACACGGAAGCGGACTCCGACACCGAAGGTGATGAATCCCCTCCACCGCCTTCTGCCCGCGGCCGTCGCCGTAAGCGAGCGGCCACTCCTGAACCGGATCCCGAGGATGATGAAGCGGAGGAGGAGACCCCTGTGCAGCCGAGTCGCCGGCGCCGGCGGAAGTCGGGGTTACGTGGTGACTCTCCGCCTCCACTGCCCGACCACCTCCGGTGCCGCCGCAGTGATGGAAAGAAATGGCGCTGCTCGGGCCGCGCACTCCCAACAGTCAGCTTCTGTGAGTATCACTACGCTAGGGCCAACAAGAGCAAGAAGACGCCAGCGGATGGAGAGGTCCTTGCTGTCGCTCTTCAGCGGCAGAAGAACAAGAGGAAGGGCAGGAGGATTGTTAATCCACCAGCATCACCGCCGCCATCCACAACCAGAGATCTCCCAAATGGACTGATGACGATCTCACCAGGTAGCAGTGGACTGGCAGCAGAGTCACCTGTGACGACTAAGGTTGGTGTTGACATTCCTGCCCCGCTTCGGCGGTGCTACCGTTCCAAGAATGCTGAGCCAATGCCGGTTGGTCCTGTGAAGGTCATCTAGCTAATATTGAATTGTTCTCCATTGATTGTTTAATTTACATTATTTACTTTTGTGTTATCCCCTGATCTTTGTGTGGATTAGGTTGTTCCTCGCACGATGAGTATGACAAAGGCAGTTCAGAGAACATGTCACCGTTGCGGATTGAAGAAGGCAGCACGTGTTTCTAATTGCAAGACCTGTGACAGGAACTTCTGCAACAGCTGTGTCAACAAATGGTAACTCTTTGGTTTGTGTGGCACAGCTTTATCTGTTTTATCTGTATGCTTGCCCGCCTTGCATCTTTCTGCACTGGTCCACTGCAAAGTTATCCTTAACATTTGAATGATTCATAGGTTTTAATATTAATAGTTTAATTCTTTGCTTTCCCAAGTATTGAGATTTTGATTCGAATGACTTATCGAGTCTTATGTTGCATGCTATTTAGTTTGATTGAATTTAGGTTGTGCAGGAATAGAGAATGTAAAACTTCATGAGGATTATTCAGTTTGATTGAATTTATGGACTGTATTTCTCTGTACCTGTACTGAGTACTCCCTCCGTTTGAAATAATATTTATATTTCATTGTTGGTCAAAGGATTGTCCTAACGAGTAGTTTTTTTCTGTCCTAACGAGTAGTACTGTAGTTGCGACCATCGATTTAGGTTTGCATGCAGGTTCTATTAATCAGTATTGAGTAAACTAGTCCCATGTTGCGGTGCTTAGCTGATGATATTATGCTTTGCCTTAGTTTATTTTGCATAGAAATCAGGAATTGTGTTGTCTGAGGTCCTGCAGTCCAAGACTGTCAGCAGTATATGATAATTAGTTGAATATGGAATACCGGTTACAATCTTTTCATGATCTTAGCTTGAGATAAGAACAATCATATTTCATTGCGTCCGTGTCATTGTTTCAAATAGCATATATTGTTTGTGCTGCAGCTGATTAATTTGTTATTTGGTATATACTCAGTTCTGATGTGAAGATCCTCAGTTTGGCTGCATGGCACCTATCAAATATATAATGAGTGTTACTTGCGAGCTATTATTTACCAGTGCTTACATTTTTCTATTTCATATTTGGGATTATGCCGTGATGATGTAACTTAGTTTTACCTGTTTGCGTTGGAAGACCTTATGAAACCATTTTCCTTTTTTTAGACAAAATTATCAAGTTTCGTGTTGCACGTTAACATATTTCTCGAATTCTTGTGGTGCTTTCGCTGTTTGTAATATGTAACTGTTGTGCTATACACATGAACTTACGGTGCAATACGTATTAGCTGGACAACTGTCAGTGATAGGAAGACGGGCAGGGGGGGTGCTCAGCATGGGTTGGACGTATCACTTGTCTTGTATGTAACTGGATACTGTTTACTCCTGTTTATTTATTTATTGCTGACATGGGGCTAGGAAACCTCAACTAACACCTTTTATCTATCATGTTTTCTTTTAAAGTACATTAAGAAATAACGTAAAATTATGTGTTTCCCGATTGGTTCAAAGATTTGAAATCATATATGAAAAAAAAACCCTGCATTCATAGATGGCAGCGTAAAGATACTCTGATCTGAACGGCAATGTTCCTTTGGTATCAGATATGGACCTATTCTTCATGTGATGTGTAACATGATTATTATGTATTCTGTTTGAAGCCTAGAGCAGCGTAAACAGATTAATGCAGAGTAGTCTCATCTATTCATTCGTCATGGATGCTATATTAGATGCATATATGTTGTTCCAGAAAATAAGATGAGAACATTACATTTGTGCAAGTAGGCAATCATTATGAACTGAAAGGTTATGAGGAAAGATCACAAAGGGGCACAATAAAGCATTTAAACTTTAAATTCTGGATAAGAAGGTTTGTAACCTGCATATCTCTATTTGGGTTGGCAACTAATATGCATATATACTTTGAGGGGTCCATGGAGGTTTCCATACGCTAGCTGTTAAGCATGTTTTGGATATTCAGGATTTTATTCCTGCAGGTTCTGTATGGTTTTTGTGCTCATTTTTCCATCAGGTGGGCTGTCATGGGTGTTAAATTCGTTGATCTTTAACTCATCATACACGAGTGCATTCATACTGTTTTATTGAGGAACGGCTATAATGTTTGTGGCTAGTGCATGCTTGGAAGTTAAAATGTTCCAGTATAGTAAGCTCTATTCCTCTCTGAGTTTATTTGATTGCTGAAAATTCTTGGTCTAGGGTCAAAGTGGTAGAGTAGTCACTAATTACTCGAGTTAGAAAGTGTAGCCAATTTTAACAATATAGCAATTCACTGAATTTGAGGTCAATATTTGAGTGAGTTGTAACTTAAGGTGCCAATGGTTGACTAGGACATGTCAAGTTTGATATGCATTGCATGATTTGTGTCGCAGCCAATGCTCAATGACTCTTGGATTCTTGCTGTTCTGATATGTGCTTTCAGTTCTTGCAATTTTTTGGCCCTAACTCTTAGCAACACTTTAGGTATTCTGAGATGTCCAGGAAGGATATAAAGGCGCGCTGTCCAGTTTGCCGTGGTCGCTGCAATTGTAAAAGCTGCACCCTTGGTCAAACCAAGGGTTCAATGTCTAAGGTGATTCTTTCTGTTCGATTAAACTGCATCGTGGCAATTTGACAGTGCTATTTTATTGGTGGTATTTATCTGTTGGTGTTTATGTATTGATCTCCAGGACTCACCCAGTGGCCAAGGAAACATACTCAGGATAAAAATTTCCAACCATCAATTCTACAAGCTTTTACCTGTTAGACTTAACCAGGAACAGCTGGATGAATTGGAGTTAGAAGCAAAAATACAAGGTTTGGCTCTGCCTATTTTCTATTTGGTGCTCCTGTGGTTCTTGTTTGATTTAATTGTCTGCTCTTTATAGGGACAAAAATATCTAATATTCGTGTCCAAGTCGCAGAAACTGGCCAGAGTGAGTCACTCTGCTGGTAAGTTCTAACCTCTGCTATTGCTATCAGTTATTTACAACCTAGGCTCCTCAGTCCCTTCTCTTCATATAGTTGCTTATATTGTTCATGCTGATCATAACTTGTTTAATTAGTTTTGTCCTGTCACTTCATATTCTCAATTGTGTTGTGCATGACATAATCGACCTTGTAAAGTATGATCCTTAGGGTATTACTGGAATACCTTACTATTCCAGTTTTGTCAGTTATTTTCACCTGTTCATATATGTTTGGATCATGCAACCATATTGCATATCTCTTGCACCTAGCATTAGGCATTCTGTTATCCTCGATGGCTCTTTTGCATTGGAGGCTCTTAGAGAGCTCTGAGTTATTTCGTACATTATGATTCAGCTATTGGATTATTAGCCAGGATGCCTTTTGTAGGGGATTTTTTTTTTTTTTTGCGATGAATAGGGGATATGATTTTACATGTATTTGTTATTTTATCGAGCAATGTTATTTTCTAATTGAACTGTAATTCTGTAGCACCTTCTCATATGACCTGAGATCTAATCAACTTTTGTTTGAAAACAGTAATAACTGTAAGCAATTTGCGCGTCAATTCTTGAGAAGCTGCCCAACATGCCCGTATAAGCTGTGCCTAAGTTGCTGTCAGAAGATACGTGAAGGAAATATGTTGGAAAGCAACCCTGAAGATAAATTTGCAAACAGGTTGCTTCAACAAGAGTCTGTCCATGAGGATGGCAGCATTACTTGCCCATCGATTGAGTTGGGTGGCTGCGGTGACGCTCTGTTGAACTTGATATATGCATCCTCATCTAGCCATTCTGAAGAAGCCAGTTCTGGAGATGAACTAGATGCTCCAGGTAATCACTCTGGAGTCCATCGCTCACCGGGACCTGAGAGTAATGGAAGATTGTCTTCTGCACAGGAGGAAAGCATGTCCACATAATCTTTGAAGATGTAGCTTTGCTTGCAGAAATCCATTAGTCTCAGGTGGGAGTGTCGTAATTGACAATGCAGACATGTTCATACTGAAGCCTGAGAAGCTGGATGCTATGTCAGAATCCGAAGAGGGTAGGTTGCCTGTTTCAGGTGGATGCTGCTATGTCAGAATCTTTTAGTGTTGATTATGGCGGGTATAGCCATTGATTTTAGGTCTCTGACTTTGGGATATTCGGAAGTAATTCTTCTGTGTTGTTCACCTTTGGGTCTGGAAATCATTATGTTGGACACCTATGTACATATGCTATGACTTTATTTCTCGTTACTGGGAGCTGATTAAGGTTATATTGGTCAGACTATTCGGTAGCAGTTGTGCTGTACTATTGTTTATGCGATGGTATTTGTCATGTATGTTCCGAGACATGCATACTAGAGAAGGTAGATTTGATACGATTATCATTCGAGGGTGTGCTTGAAAAAGTTACGTCTTATGATAGTTTACAAGTAATCACACTCCGGTGTATCTAATTTTACATTGCCATCATGAAGAATGAAAAAAAAAAAATCAAGCCAGCGTCTGCTCCGGGCTGAGGTTGGCGGCGTCAGACAAGAACTGGCCCAAAGCAGCTCGAGACGAGCCTCCAAGCTTCCAGGCGATGGCCGCGGCATCCCTGTGCTCCATCACTCGCGTCCGGAGCTGCTCCCCTTCTTCCGACTCCATGACCAACCTCACCTTCGCCTCCACCTCCTCAGCCTCAACCAAGCCCCTTGTGCCACCCAGCTACCTCCACGCCGATCCTCGCCTCCTCCACCATGAACACCTTGTTCATCTTCTGCTCCGCGTACAGCGGCCAGCAAATCATCGGCACGCCCGCCGTGATCGCCTCCATCGCCGAGTTCCATCCGCAGTGAGTCACGAACGCGCCCGTCGCCCGGTGATGGAGCACCTCCGCCTGCGGCGCCCACAGCTTGACGACGAGCCCACGGCCGCTGGTCCTCTCCAAGAACCCATCCGGGAGAAGCGCGTCGAGGTCCGGGTCGGCGTTGGGGTCAAACGCCCTCTCGGGGCCTTCGATGTTAGGGGCTCGGACGACCCACAGAAAGCGGTGACCGGACCTCTCAAGGCCGACGGCGATCTCCTTGAGCTGCTCCGCCGTGTGGCTGACCACGCCTAGTATCCCGAAGCAGAGGAACACGACGCTGCGCTCTGGCTGCGTGTCGAGCCACGCGAGGCACTCGTGCGTTTCTTTCCTCTCGCCAGGCGCCACGACGAGCGGCCCGACGCAGTACACCGGAGGAGGCGTCCGGTTGCGCTCCTCGCCGCCGGCGCCGGGGAGGAGCCGCGGGTCGCCGAGAGCCGCCACCGCCCGAGGCTCCAGCGCCGGCAACGTGTTCACCAGGATGCCGTCGGGCTCCGCGTCCCGGCGCTTCACGTTCATCACCTCCTGGTACACCTCGCTCTCGGGGTCCTCGAGGTACTCGGCCATGAGGTGCGACGCCGGCATGGGCGGCACGCCGCGGATGTCGAGAGGCGCGTCTCCGAGCTCCCTGAAGCTCTGCTCGCCTTCCTTGCGGATCCACGGGAGCTGGGCGAACACGGCGACCCCGGAAGCGTTGCTGGCGAAGAAGGTGTAAGCCGGAATCCCGAGCTCCCGGGTGACGTGGAGCGCCTCGGCGGACGGCCCGTCCATGATCACCGCGTGGACGCTCGCGCGAGGCAGGGAGCAGAGGAAGTCGCGGAAGGGCTCGCTGTAGCGTCTTATGGTCTCGAAGAAGCCGAGGAGCACCCGCGAGTCGTTGGTCATGGCGGGAGGGTTCCTGATCCGAGGGAGCCGGTGGAAGCTCACCGACGGCTTGGCGGAGGCGACGTGGCGGACGGCGGCGGCAAAGGCGACGTCGTGGTCCATGGTGATGTCGATGAGCGCGACCGCGACGGCGTAGCCCTCCTCCAGGAGGACGTCGGCGAGCTGCAACATGGGCACAAAGTGGCTGGCGAGGAAGCCGGGGTACAGAACCACGGTCTTCTTCATCGATGCTTGTCGGTGACTGACTGGTCGCACGCACAACGGACTGTCTAGTTTTAGCTTCCGGCCAGGGAAGAGTAATGTGGTGGACTGCTGGGTGCTGGCAAGGAGCCAAAGACTTTTTTTTTTTTTGAGATGGCAAGGAGCCAAAGACTTGCTCTTATAGATGACTAACTGATTAAACAAGGTTTTCAGCTGTTTTCATAATCACTAGTTAGATGCCCGTGCGTTGCCACGGACTACATAATTGTGTTGCCTCGGATACAAAAACATTAAATATAAATGAAGTTATTTGCAATATCATCAGTTGGATTACCAAACATGTTTCATTAACAATATTTTGATTGTTCCCAACTACACGGTTTCACTATTGCATTACGGAACCACTAGGTTGCCTTACCCAACCATATATATTACGTCCGGACCTTAGCTACAAAGTGTTTTACATCAAACTGGGCAAAAGATGCACCATCGCAACTCCGGAAGCATCACCACATAAATGTTTTATTACATAGACTGACGTTAGAGTAACTGACGCCTCGATTACGCAGTGAGAACCTCTTTGTAGACAATGTTCTTCGTGAATGTCCCTGAGGATCGATTACCATCTTTCTTTTCTGGGTTGGCAAGAATCTTGATGTTGCTCCTTGAGGTAGCTCTTGAAAGAGCAACATAGAGTTGTCCATGTGAAAACACTGGATCTGGGAGGTAGACACCAACATTTGGAATTGTTTGACCCTGAGCCTTGTTTATCGTCATAGCAAAGCTAAGTCTATGGAAATTGCGTCCTCTTGAACTTGAAAGGGAACATCTCGTCATCGGATGGGCACAGAGGAATTCGAGGAAGAAACACCCTCTTACCAGCATGTTGTCCCAGAACGATCTCAGCATCAATTGCATTTCTCATGAACCCTCGTACCACTAACCTTGTCCCATTGCACAAACCGTTTGCCGGGTCAATGTTCCTTAACAATATTATGGGACAATTAATCTTCAACTTTAGGACATGAGGAGGTAGGCCATTTGGTGTCAATGAATTCAAGAATTCCGCCGGGTAATAGTTATGTGGGTCGTCCACTGCTTGATGAAAACTGTGGTATATCATCTCCTCCCCCGGAAATCTCTCAATCATCATCATATTGATCTTGTCAACGTACTCGTTCCGAGTTGAAAGAATTGCTCGAGATGTTATGTAGTTTGGATCCGAGAGGTCTTCATCAAACATTGGGAAAACACTTTCTATAAGCATGTTGATGTCAGAATCTTTGCCGGTATATGGTATACAAATATCATCTGGAATCCTTACGCAATCATCTTCCAAAGTATCTTCGGTGCCATTTCCGATGCGCAAAAGATACTCGGCAAACCACGGATCGCTTTGAGCCCTCATATTACGAACAAGCCTAAGCTTCCGCATACTCTCCCATAGATAAGACTTGCATAGTGTTGCATCTGTTATTTGTGCCCTTGCTCCCTTACGGACTACTGAAAGCACTTGTCTAAAGTCTCCGCCAAATACGATTGTCTTTCCACCAAATGGCAAGTCATGACGACCGGTAATGTCCCTCATGCTGTTGTCAAGTGCCTCAATTGCCTGTCTTTTGGTCATGGATGCCTCATCCCATATGATGAGAGATGCTGTCATTAGAAGCTTAGCGGTGCCACTTTGCTTTGTGAAGCTACAGACCGCACCATCTTCAATATTTAATGGAATTTTAAATCTTGAGTGTGCAGTCCTACCGCCAGGCAGAATGGAGGCAGCAACTCCCGATGTTGCTGTTGCCACAGCTATTTTACCCTCGCTACGTACCTTCGCAAGTAATGTTTTGTATAGATAAGTCTTTCCGGTGCCTCCCGGTCCATCGACAAAGAACACACCTCCGTTCCCACTATAGACCGCTGAAAGTATCTCATTATAAGCATACCTCTGTTCTGGGTTGAGAGACGATGCCAAATCAATATGTTCTTGATCCACGTCGATTGTGGACTCCTCAATTATCTCTCGGGCCTCACTTATTGTCACGTCAAATGACTCATCAATTTCTGGAAGTGGGAAAGATGATATATCCTTTCCCATCGACTGGAGCATATTCCTGATATCTAATAAAGCCATCTGCTCGACTGCATGAGGACACATATGTGATAGTCTATAGTCCTCTGTCATTGCTTCCAAGTGTCTATCCCATAGGCCGCGCACATCGCTAGGCTCACAGAAGACCAATATAGTGGCAAATAACCTCCGAAGTGAAGATGGCATCTCAAGAACCTCAGCCTCATTAAGGCACTCATCGTTAGTATTACCAGACTCGATAAGACCCCTCTTTTCGGCAGCTTCACGAAATGTCGGGCATATAGTACCATTTACCGTTCGTAAGTCTTCAAAGGAGGTAGAATCTGCAACATGGTTTAGAAGAACCCTAAGATAGTACCTCTCCCCTTCGGATGGATGAGCAGACACGATCCTCCCGACCTGTTTACGTTCATCCCTCTTTTTCCAATACTTTTGCGGCATCCAAACAAAATGTTCAGGGAAATCCTTATATAGGATCCCCCGAGCCCACTCGTAGTTCTTGTTCGCCTCAAAATATTCTGTTAACATGGTCTTATCAGCTCCTTCCTCCATGATGACATCATTTAGATTGGCTTCCGCTGGGTACGACACCATGTGCATATTTGGGAGATGGAGTTGTAGCTGCCTGACCGATGGAAATATCTCACTGAGTTCAAAACCGTAGATTCTCCATAGTGCTTCCGGGGGAGTAACCCACCTTGAATCTCTGTACTGCTTAATCTCATCAGTATTTCCATTACTATCTACCTCATCGATAGAAACCGATGCTCGGTCATGTCCCTTGTATATGTACTTGAAGAGATACTTCACGGCTTTTATGCTTGAGCAGACCTCAACATTGATGTGGCAGTTATATCTTCTCAATAGGTAAGGATTGTACGGAACAACCCACCTATTGTCTAACCTTTGGCCTCGTACCTGTGCGGTACGTCCGTTATCCCTCCTCCTGTATACGGGATATGAGTCCTTCCCTTGGAGGGTCTCTGCATTGAATGGCCGTGGGTAGTGGTTTTTGCAAGCACCATTCTGCATGCACACATTTTTAGTGTTCAAGACTCCACATGGGCCATGCATCATGTGCTTGACCACCATTTTGTAGAGCTCGGGGTATTTGTTTTTGTCTGGCAACTCGGCAGATATGATACAATCGTATTGCTCTGGGCATGTTAGCTTATACTTCCCCTCCATAATTAGGAGGAAGTGAGCATGAGGTAGACCTCTTTTCTGAAACTCAATGACGTAGCTGTATGCAGCTACCTTACCAAGCATGTGTCTTTTGAAAAGTTGTATCTTGAGGTCCTCCAACTTTGCTCTAAATACCCGCACAATGAGATCTGGGCGGTCTTGCGGGGTTTGTCCAGGCTCAAGCTCACTTATTATCTCATCCCAATTAGGGTTGCAAGTCATGGTTAGTGTCGGCGTTCAGTAACCGGCCGACGAGTAGATTTGTGCGCGGCTCGGCGGCGATCGGAGTGTTTGTGTTTGACACAGTGGGTTATACTGGTTCAGGCAAGAAAAGCCCTACGTCCAGTTCTTAGGTTTTGCTCGTGTTGCTCGTAGTAGGGGTTACAAGCTGTGGCGAGAGAGGGATTCGCTCCCAAGTCTCTGTTTTTTGCGTTGTGTGTGTGTGCGTGTGTGAGAAAAGAGCTCTCTGCAAGCCAAGAGAACCTCCCCTCCTGGGCCCAATCCTCCCTTTTATACGACAAGGGAGAACGGTACAGATGGAGGAAAGAAGGAAAAGAAAAGAAAATAAGGATAAGTGGAAAGGCGGTGGAGATGGAGTCGGACCGCCTCCGCTGGTTCCGGTGTCTTCCGCCGCAATCTTCGCGCCAGGTGATGTGATGAGGTCATCCGTGTCCTGTCTGGGCGCTGTGGAGCGCCCATTCCCTGATCCGCACTGTTATTCACTGTGGGTGCGCTGTTGGTACCTGTGGAGTTGGGTGACGGTCATTCCGAACACAGTTACTACTGTGTTGCGTACTTGGTGCATGCATTCTCCGTTCCACGCCCGATCCGGATGCGACGCCCCCACTCCGTCGTACGTCAGACATAGTGCACTTTCGCACCGTCCAGGAGTGGATATGGAGCGTCTTCTTATCTGAATCTGGCCGGCCGTACACCTGAGTTTGACCAATGCCCCCATGCCGCCCCCGAGCTCATTTCCCGGCCGCGGTGGTCGGGTTTGCTTCGGGTCGAGGCCCTCCGTCGATCCCGACCACTGCCGAGGCATATGGGCGGCTGACGGCGGCTGGCCGGGGTCTGGTCGGAGGTGTCGCTCGACTCCGTGGCGCCCGACTCCCGCCGCGGGGAGTCGGGCTCGTTGCCACGCCCGAGCCGGGCTCTTTTAACGCTGGACCAATCGTAGTCTTGGGTGGGGGGCCGTGCCCATGCGGCCATGTGCGCCCGGGCCTTTAGCAGGCCGTGAGGAACGGAGGTTCCGTGGGCCAAAGGCCGTAGACGCGTCCTCCGCCCGACTGGGCCACCACACGAGCGCGGCTTTCCGTCACTCAGCTATATACAGGGCCTCTGGGTCTCGGTCCACTTCCATGCTTCGTTATTCCGTATGTATACTGTATAGAGTACCTAGAAAATGGATACCCGACAGTTAGAAAATGGCAGGTTTTCCGTACTTTTGCACCAAGGCCATAGCATCATAATATCTACGTTTTTTATCTCGTTTTCTGCCAATAAATGATCCTGGAAGTATGGTTCTTTTGCTCACTGCATTCCCACGATACTCCCCAGCTTGAAGGCAGTCAACAATACCTTGGTATAGATCAGCCTGTATTTCTTTCTGATGATGTCTGATATAGTCCAACCTCGAGCTTTCAATTTTAATGTACATGTCAACCGCATACTGTTGGAATAGGCGCTTTCCATGTAGCATGGTGTTAAATATACCACGACGCATTTGAAACTTGTAGCAATAGTAGTCTCTAACAGAGACACACAATCGACTGTTCGTATATGCACCTACAGAAATGTTCCGCAATGAAAAATTATATGGAGAAGTATAACAAAGATATAAGAAAAAAAATGAACACATGCTAGTTATGTTAGAGGAATACCTTGATTTTATCGGCGATTCCTACGGGATCGAATTATCTCATCCAAACTGACGCCAACCTTCGGAATCTCAGGATGCCAGCTAATCTCCCCTCTCGGGAAGAAAAGAGGGTAAGACAACGCATCATAGCATCCATAATATGGCTGGATTCTGTATCTCAAGTTGTTGTTACCGAAGAGAATGACACTACGTTCGAAGTGCTTACGAAGGTCATTATTCTCGACCCAGACAGCAACGACCTCTGATGATATAGGTAAGTTGTATCTACGTTGATCCAGTCTCATGTCGGTGTTCAGTTCAATACGATATTCCTCTAGGTCATCTGCTCCACCAATATTTCTGAATGTCTGGGAATACGGATTGTCCTTGAGGATTTCAACAAGCCTCCGAATGACATCTCGGTCCAGGTTTGGGGAGCGCCGAAACCTATGTTGTAGAGTCGGATCGTCATCGTAAAAGTAGAGCTCCAGATGCTTAGGCCCATCTTCCGTCTGACCAAATGAGAAGACATTAATCTGACCGTGGGCTCGGAATGTGTACACTCCTGACCTCATATTAGTGTATCTATTGTCCAAGCTAACTCCAAGCGTGGTAAATGAAAAGTGTCCATTGAAGTAACGAATGTTATCTCTGAAATGCACGGCGTCGGGATCTGGGCTTGTGTACAGTCTCTGAAGTTCCATGGGAGGTTCCGAGTGTGCCAATTTAATTTTTCCGGATCGACAACAAAATCCGTTTGGCTCATACTGGAATCTCTTTGCGCCACAATGCTTGCAGTCAGGCATTGGCTCAAGCTTGTGAGTACTATCTGGTATGTTTTGGTAGACACGATCGTAAGGGTCAGGAGTAGTGGGATCCGGTGCAGAGGAATCAACTTGGCCATCAAGATCTTTGTTGTCACCTGGATAAATGAGATGGTCGATGTTATATGGGTTTCGATTTATGTATTACATGCAACTAAATAATTAAGGAGGTATCCTTGACGTCTACAATACCTCTCGAAGCAAATATGAAGTACTCATCGTCTTGTTCTTCAGAAATGTTAGAATTATCATCATCTGACGCAAAGTTTTCTGTTGAGGAATCAGAACAGACGCAGTCTTCTGGGTCTGATGATGGATTGTCAATCGATGCAGGTGGGGCTGACGATGGGTTGTCAACAGATGCTGGTATATGGCACAACATTGATATAAGTTCTTTGTGCCGAGAATTATCATCGTCACCTAATGTATGAGCAACATTATTACATAGTTTGAGTACGTATATGATCTTGTGGTGGGAAGACATCTACACCATCACAATACCTGTTCCTGCAAAAAGGATGAGATCCTCTTCCTCTTCACGTATGCTTCCAAGATTACCTATTATTTATTAAAAAAAATATTACCTATTATTTTATTGACTACATAAATTATTGATTCACTTGTAAACAACTTAAAAAATCACAGTACGTGATAATTACCGTGGGGTGTAGCAAAGGTTTGTGCCAACGTACTTGGATAGCTGAATGGGTAGGAGCATGAGAAGGGATGTCCCGCGGATGAACTTGTCGAGCACTGCAATGCGATGGATTCTTTGCATGGGGTATCTCGTCTAGCTGCGTATCTTGCATTGCGTTGATCCAAGAGTGCCCGTTGCTCCTCTGGTGGTAAGCTTTTCCGACGTGCTCTTTGCTGTGCGTTTCTCTCTTGTCTGGCCTCTTCCGTCAATTTTTGTCTACTCTCCAATGCCAAATTATGCGTGCGTGCTCTTCTACGAGCATTGATCGCCTCCCCCTGCTCAGGTGTCAAGTTTTGATAGCGAGATCTCCTTTGAGCATTGATCATCTCCCTCTCCTCAGGTGTCAAGTTTTGACTACGTGACCTCCTGCGAGCATTAATCTCATCCCTCTCCTCAGGTCGCAAATTTTGGGTGCGAGCTCTTCTTCGAGCGTTGATCTCCTCTCTCTCCTCTGGTGTCAATTTTTGAATGCGAGCTCTTCTGATGAGGACATCACTCTATCGGATACAACCAAACCTCCTCCGTTGTATATGCATGGTCCAATCACTAGAAATTATGGACGAGAATTTAATTTACGGGTGAGCTCGTTCCTAATGCTTTGTATGCATGATTTTAAGAATAAAATGATACCTAATGATTTAATTATTGTTAGGAACCATGGTGATGATGACGAGATAGCTGGAGAGGAGCTTGGAGGCGTGGAGGGACCAGCAAGGGCGTCCATGTCAAGTTCGAGGCCCAATCCAAGTCGACTTCGAGTCCGTTTCGGAGTCCAGGAGCAGTCTGCACTAAAACGGTGGCACAGGTCGCATACGGGCTCGGTTTTGGACGTTCTATATATGCACGGAAAGATAATTTGATTACCTTTCCAATGGATCCAATCTCATGTCAAAATTCGTCCAGAGTCATCAGGAATCGTCGAAACAAGTCGACGTCTAGAATCTGTTTCGGTGCTGCGCCGCCGTAATTTGGCCTTTGGGCCTTGTATCTTGTTTGAGTCCATTAGGGCTGCGACCAGGGGTCTATGCACGACCCTACATGCTTCATATACAGCAGCCGCTGCATCATTAGGGTTTGGGTTTTGCTTAGATTATTCTGTCAAGAACAGTTTCGCCGTTCATCGGTTTATGAGACCCCAACTTGTGAGTTTAATCATATATCTGCTATTTGGTTGCATTCTTTCTTGTTCTTGCTTGTGTTCTTCGATTCGCAGGCAAGGATTAGCCTTCTTGGCGAGGTCAACCGTGTAACATCGGTCGATAACCAGAGGAAAATTGGTGCTGCGATTGCGGGGTTTGGAACGTGTTGTTCGGAAGCCGGATCGATTTGTGTCAATTCTCCGCCAAATCGTTGTTTATCTGAACCTTTCGGAAGATCGGGAACCCTAGTTCACATCAAGTGGTAATCAGAGCTTCAGGTATACCATTAGGTTCACCTTTATCTTTGTTTAGATTAATTTGTTCCATCCTAGAGTCCAGAAAATTGCCTCACAAAAATATTTATTTGTTCATCTTCCGCTGTCTTATTACCCTTTGTGCCACTACGAATTTCTTTTCAGATTGCTTTGTTGAGTTTGTGTCCATCGTTGTGTCTTAGTGTTGCTGGTTTCACCTCGTCTTAGGTTTTAGATCTTGTCAGGTTGGAGTGTCGTGTGCTGCGCAGGTAACAGTTTGGTCGATCAAGTTTTCCTGCGAGTCGTTTGTTCGTCAAGTTCCTGCCTGATCTACAGCTGTTTTGGGCTAGTTGCTGGTGTGCCAAAAAAAAAATCCAATATATTTGCGTCGTCTTTAGTGCATGCCCTCTTGCTTTAAAATTGGTGCGCGTATTCTTAAGTATTGATTTTTGCCAAGCACCTGCGCATATATCACTTGAAATTAATTTTTTTTAATCCTTGCTCATCCAGAGCTTGGTCATTATAGCTCGGCCAGTGAACCCATTCATTCCTTCGTCGAAATTTTGATCATACACATTTGAGGCTGTTGTCTATTGCTCCTTGATCTCGGTGTTGTGATCTTAAAGTTTGCTGAACTACACTAGCAAAAGGTAAAACAAAAAAATAATTGCTTTGTGTTGAAGTTGTATCAGTCTTTTGCGGCACTCCTGAAAGAAAAAAAAAAGAGGAAAAAGGAAAAGGGCAAAAGGTGCAGAAAAAAAATTAAAGAAAAGAGCCGCACCTTAAAAAAAGGGAATAGGGAAAGAAGAGAAAAAAAAAAGGAAGTCAGAGTGCTTGCATCCTTTTTTAGTCTGAGGTACTGTGGTGAAAGGATCAAGGGAACCGAGAGGGGGGGGGGGGGGGGGGGGAATCGGTGTGTCAACAATTTCTCCCAAACGTACTTTAGGCGTGAAGCTAGCAAGACTAGATATGGTGATAACAAAAGCAAGCGATGCGCGCACACAATCTAGTCTATGCAACAAGCAACACCCTAACAAGCAATTCTACCAAGTAGTAAAGAGACAACCTATCATGCAATTCTACTAGCACATAAGGTAAATGCGGAAACGTAAATGCTAGTAAGTAAAGGAGATAAGGATAGGAATGCTCATGATTTTTCCCGTGGTCTCGGAAGGATGGCGCCTTCCCCTACTCCACGTTGGGTCACTCCCGCCGGAGTCTCGACCCCGTCCCTCCGCTCGAAGGCGATCCCTCCTAGAGCACACTTCACCCTCCGAGTGAAGTCGCGGGCACGTCCCGCCGGGCTCGATCCCGGGTACTCTTCCGGAGGTAAGGCTCCGCACGTGATGCGTGCCAAAGGGCGCTCCACTAGTGATGCTTCTTTCGCACGGGAAGCTCCAAGACCGTGTACAAACTTGTGTTGGCTTCCACACTCTCCTCGGACAGCTCAACACCGACGCCTAACCGGTCTAGGCCTCGCCATAGACCAAGAGTAACAAACCGAAGTGACTCTCTCAAGCTCACACTAGCCTAGAGATCAAGTGGATGCAATTGCTACTCTCTCAAGCACTAGGATCACTCCAAATCCTCCTTCACAAGTGCTTCTCTCTCTTGCTCTTGGCTTCCTCTGAGTTTCCTGCACTCCAACAATGGCCAAGAGACCCCTCAAGGGGCGGGCAACCAACTATTTATAGGCTACCAACTCAAAACTAGCCGTTGCCCAAAAGTGCCCTGCGAAACTAGAGACCGTACAAAGGACCGTACTGTCCGGTCTCCTCTAGACCGTATTGTCCGGTCTCTATTTCTAGGCGCATCTCCATCTTCTTCTTCATCTCCAATGAAGACCGTACTGTCCGGTCCCTGGGACCGTACCGTCCGGTCGATTATCCGGTCTTCATTTCTTCCACTTCCAGAAACTCCATCTTCTCTGTCTGGAAATCCACTGATGACCGTATTGTACGGTCCCTAGACCGTACTGTCCGGTCAACTGTCCGGTCTTCATTTTCTCAGCATCCCGAGACTTCACTTCTCTGTCTGGATCTTCAATGAAGACCGTACCATACGGTCCCTAGGACCGTACTGTCCGATCTCTACTGCAAAAGCTGAAAACTTGATCCACTTCTTGATCCTTGCTTCCAACTTCTCCATTCTTGGTTCCTCTTCTTCTCTTCAGCCACCCTAGCCCTCAAGAGACTCACAATGCATCCATTTGATCTCTAACCTAGTGTGCTCTAAGAGAACCAATTCGATCCCTCTTGATAGTCCGGTTTTTCCTATGACTCAAGCCAACACTTGCTTGGTCTATCATGTCCTTAGCCTTGATCCATCTTCAACCTTGACTCCATCAAGTTTTCGATCCTAATTGTCTAGGCAACCAATCACCAAGTCGTCGATAGATAGAGTATGTGAGACGACGCTTCATTGACATGACCATTTGAATATCTTACAAGGAAATGTTAGTCACATCAATATGGTCACCCAATCACCAAAACATTCATCCCTTTGGGGTTTCCGAACTCCGATGGTCATGAAGCTTACAATCTCCCCCTTTTTGGTGATTGGTGACAACATATATCAAAAGATATCAAAAGATAGAGAATGTAAAGCGCAAGAGTGATCGAGAAGATTAGATATACATGAAGAACAAGTAAAACGGAGAACAAGGTAGTCATAGCTCAAAAGGTATCACCTGCAAAATAGAGTTAAAGCACATGGGTGATATATATGGAGTAAAAACATGAGCTATGACCACAACTCTGTGATGATAAGATTATAAGATATTCCTGCAAAAGCAAGTGAGTGCACATATCTTCACAGAAAGAGGAAACCTGGCAAGATAGATATAAATAAGCGCATCCAGGTAAACATACACAAACTCAGAGCAATATACCAGAGCAATATACTAGATATATAGATAACGAGCAAGTGTATGAAATGAAACCAAGTGCATTCTTGATGAGCTAAACACCAGCAAAAGCAAAACAAGCTCAACAAGAACCACGAAGTACCAAAAGAATATACAAATGAAGTACCAAAAGATCTCCCCTGGACAAAAGCTGTCTCACACTCCCCCTGAACACAAGATCACTCCACTACTCCCCCTAGACCTATACAAGATCTCTATCTCTCTCCCCCTTTGGCACCAATGACCAAAAAGAGAAGGAAGGAAAGAGAAAAACTGCTGTCCTACGCGTCGGAGGCTGAAGGAGGTGCAGTGGTAGTAGTCACTGAAAGCCCTGGAGCTGAAGAGGTGCCCTGCTGTGGCTGCTGCTGCTGCTGCTCAGAAGAAGTGCCAGTGGCAAGAGCCTCACCTCACTCCTCATCGGTGTACCCAAAATCAGTGAGGTCCGCTGTGTGCTCAACACCCCGAGGCGGAGTAGGTGTCCTGGGAGACTCTGTCTGCTCCACTGCTGCTGTCTCAGCTGTAGTAGTCACGACCTCTGCCTGTGAAGCTGTAAGAACTGAGTCTGTCTGTACTGAGGCGGTCTGTGCTACTGTGTCAAAATCAAGTGTACGAACTGGCAGTGGTGACACAAAGAAGGGACTCGTCAGCTGAAGCGGTGAGAAGCTCGGAGCTGTAGAAGATAATAGGGCTGACGGAGTCATGGAGAGGCCTGGTGAAGAACGGTACTGGTGTGAAGGTCCTGCCTCTCCAGTCAATCCAGCAAACGTGGACGTCGACGGCCCCACCGTAGGTGCACCAGCAGGTGAGATGGGAGCCGTGAGTAAGGTGCTGAAGTACTGTCCCTGACTGGATGACTGTCCTCCCTATGTCTGAGCAAACTGCTGCTGTCGCTGCTGTAGCTGCTGAAACTGAACTGTATTTGGTGGCAGCACACCTGGGAAAGTAAGGGGAGCGAACGACGGGAGGCCTGGCAATGCCTGTCCAAAGAGACGAAGAGTCTGAGCGACCGTCTCAAAGCCTGTGAATAGCGACGACAAGCCAGAGGCCATCTCCCTCTGAGTGAGTACGACACTGTCCAACATCTGTCGATCCCTCTCCCTATCCTCTCTCTGACTCTGGATCTCTCTGCGAAGGGCTGCTAGCTCTGCGTGTAGAAGTGAATCTGTCTGAGCTGGAGCTGTAGCAGACGCTGAAGGTCTAGAGTCCGGAGTCACGTCCTCAGGAATGGACTCCATATGGCTACCAGTCTGAATATGCTGCTCTGTCTCGGTAGCCGTGTCGCCTAGCCCCTGTGAAGAACTCCCCTGCGAAGCTGACTCCCGGGCAGCAACCCGTCTGTCGGAGGCAGGTAGGGGTGTGTACGCTGTGGTCACCTTGGGCAGCTCATCGTAGTCCTCCTGAGTCAACAACTGTAGCCTCCTCAGAATATAGCAGATCAGCGGTGCGAAGGCTAAGTGTCTAGCAGCTATCCCCTCAGCAATAACATCCTCCATCTGGCACAGTATCAGATCCACCAAGTCAAAGCCTCTGTGCCTCAGTATCAGTATGACGACCCACTGTGAAAGTATAGAGAACTGATCCCTGTATCCACTCCTCGGCACAATGGTCCTACTAAGAATGCTCCTGAGAACTCTGCCCTCATGTGTCAGTCTAGTGTGAGCTCGGCTGAAGTTCTCCGGGTGAAGTGGAGGGAAGGCAATACTCATATCATCATCTGAAGGTAAGTGTCCCCCAAGAGGTCTGCGGGGAGGGTCCATCCCTGGGTGAGCAAGCGGGAACACTCTGGTCTCGTGCTGGATGGTCTCAAGGGCCTCAACGAGGTTCTCCCTCGTCACTCTGTAGGGCTGTTCTCTGAGCATGAACCAGATAGCTGAGCGATCCTGAGCAATCCACAAAGAAGCGTAGAAATCCATCACTATATCATAATCCCAACGCATCGGTGTGGTGATGATCTCCTGGAGGCCCGGGATATAAGACAGGTGCTGTGTGAAATCCGTCCCGGCACCTCTGCTGGCAGCCTCTATGCTGCAGTGCTGGTGAGTAACAAAGAGCTTATCAGCTCCGTCTGTCCGCAGTCTGCTCCTCAAACCAGCTGCTATCCTCTGCTGTAGTAAGGTCCAGAAGCGACCTCCTGCCTATGGGTCTTTCCTGGCAGGTACCCAGGTCTCATCGGAGACTCTCATGAACTTCTTGAGGACGGGGCCTGGCAGCCTAAGAGCGTCCTCAGCAAGCACGTCCCGGAGTGTGGCAGTCCTGTCAAGAGCACAGAACTTGACTGCCATCCTCTGCCTGTCAGCCTCGGTGACCTCAGGGGAACCGTCGCCGGAGTGGGAACTCTCCTCTGCCTCTGACTCTGGCTGCTCCTGCGCGGTCCTCGACGTACCAACCTCACGGGTGGACGGAGTCCGCTGCACTGTAGCTCTAGCCCTGGAAGACCTCCTCGGAGTCTCCCCCTGTCCTCCAGCAGGTGTATCCCTGATCCGGAACCCTGTGTCTCTGCCAGCTGGTAAGTCAACATCTGCTGCCCTGAGAGACCGATCCCACTCTGGATCACCTGTCCGCTGCTTCTTCTTCTTGGGCTGCTCAACGACCTTGGCCTTGCCTCTGTCACGATCTCCTCTGCCCCTGCCTCTGCCTCTGCCAGAACCTCCTGCCATAACTGCTGACTGGCCTGCAGACAAGATAGGGCGAGTGAGCTTGGCTCACCAACCCGTCCACTGACAAGCTGACTGCCAAAGATAGGACTAAGGGCTTGGCCCTCAATCCGTCCACTGTCTCTGCTCTGCTGTCAACTGCCCACTGACGCTGACCACTGCCACTGCACGATAGGAATAAGACAGGGTATATGAGTATAGAATAACCTACTATTATCTATAAGCAAGAATCGTAGGTAAGCGCATAAATCTATATGAAGTCCTAGCGCAGAGGTGAAGGACACAATGCCGGCAAATATGCAATGGGGAACTACGGCATTGTCGATATGAGTGGCGATCGACAAGTGTACATAGATCATATGCAATAGACTCAATGTACCACTAATCGAGGAATGAACTAAGTGTCGAGCTAGTGTATAGAATGGAATCGGAAATCGACACAAAGCGACCAACTACCAACATGTCATAGATAAAAGAAGTGCAATACTCGAACACTATGACAGTGGTATACAAATTGACCTAAATGCGAGGCAATAGATAGCGATGCATGCCAAAACGCAAAAAGGTTCGATTTGGGTCAATTTTTCTAGGGATTTAACGATGAAGGAATTGATAGGCTCAAACCCTAGAGACGGAATCCGATCGAGGCTACTGTGCAATCCATGGGTATCAGTAGCTCACCAGAGCAGTCAATCGACGCCGATCGTCGAGGTGGTGCTCGGTCTGGTGAAGCCGCGGAGAAGAAGCTCTTCACGCGCGAGAAGAGGGGCAGCAGCCGGGGTCGCGCGCGAAAGAAGGGAGCTTCTCGGGGGAGTACACGTCGACGGTGAGCGCGTCGTCCCGTGCTCCGACGACGGCGCGCGCAAGCGGCGGCGGCTCGGCGTGGAGATGCGGCGCGGCGGCGGCGCTAGGGTTTGCAGGGCGCGAGCGCGGGCGCGTGTGCGTGGAGGAGCACGCGGCGCGCGGTGGCGATGGTGCTCGTCGGCGACTAGCTCGACGGCGGCTGGTGGCGGTGGCGCGCGGGTGAAGTAGTGGCGGGAGCGCGTACGGCAAGCGGTGGCGGTGATTTGGGAAGAAGCACAGTAACACGCCGGAGTGTTCCGTTATGATTAGGTCTAATTCGAATCGACGGTCAGGATCGATCCAGAAATGAATCAACGGCGAGGATTGAACTTGATCTCCCGATGAAATCAACCAGACCGTATAGTACGGTCATAGGGATCGTATTGTACGGTCTCTTTCTTCACCCTGACAGATAGCTATAGAGACCGTATTGTACGGTCTAGAGGACCGCATTGTCCGGTCTCCTTTCTGCCTCAGGTTTTGAAAGATCTCGTGCAAAAGCACACCGTATTGTCCGGTCCCTTTGATCGTATTGTACGGTCCAGTCCAGAAAAGCTGATTTTCAAGGAATTTCCTTCTAAGTCCAAGTTTCTCACACAAAAACCAAATAAACACCAAACAAGGACTAGAAGGGGAACTCTCAAACACTCTTTTGAAAATAGACCAATATAGGTTGCGCATAGGCTTATAGTAATTTTTCAATCGGCAAATAAGATGCGACCAAATAAGAACCAAGGGAGATAAAACCAAAGGAGGGGTATGTATGAGCCCTTTGCCTATGATCCGTGCAAGTAGATTTAACCTTGAGGGTCATTTAGCAAGACTCAATGGGCATGAAGCGCAATTCTTTTCTTTAGTCACACTTCTATGAGATGTGAGATCATATTACGAATGAAGCACTTCCTCATAGTGTGACAACTCCTTTGTGATTTCCTATATGCAATGCATGAGACAAGCATATCATACAAATGCAAGGGAAAGTAAATATGCCATGTGATATGCAAGCAAAGTTAAGACAACGCATAAAGGAAACCTACTCAAGGTCAAGTTTGAGCCTCTCTCAAGCTTACTCACTATGAGCCAAACCTTGCCTTGAGTCCATCGGTCCACCAACTCAAGCATCCCCCATGCTCATAGCTATCTTGAGAAAGTTAGACCTTGAACTAATTTTTTTTGTTCTTTTCTTTTAGTTATTTACATATGCATGGATGCAAACATACTAGTTCACAAAGGAGCACCTAGCTACCATGCAAGCAATGCAAGAAAAGAAACTACTATGATACAAGTTACCTCCTTGAAGAGTAGATTTGTCGATGAAGCACTCGAGGCTTGTGGTGGACGTTCATGAGTTGACGTTGCGGCGCACGGTCCACCACCATCACCCTTCTAGGTCTTGTTCTTGGGAGCCCACTCGCACTTGGTTGGCCTCTCAAGGTCAACTATCCATTTGGGCACCCAAATCTTTCTCATCATCCTCCTCTTGTCGGGTGCTCCAAGAGCCTTTGCCTTCACCCTTCCTTTCTTGTCCCTAAAGAGCTTGTAGTGTGTATTCTCATGGAACAAGTTAGTGTTGGGCAAAACTTTAGAACTTCTCACCTTGGGACAATTCTTGCTAGTGTGCCCGTCACGGCAACACTTCTCACAATAGTAGTCGTCCGCCATGAGGGGAACTACCCAAGGTGGAATGTCCTCGTCCTTGCCGATGAGGTTGATGGCGGCGGGGTAGGAGCCGAGTCCCTTGTGCCCGGTGTTGTTCACAAGGTTCCGACCAAGTATCTCCTTATGAATGGTCCTTCCCCTTGTGAGCCTCTTGAAGCCGTCCATCACCGAAGCTCTCTCCTCCTTGAGTTGATGATATTCCTTCAAAATTTTCTCATCAAGAGAGATGCTCTCAAGAGAGGGAGTTAGTCCATCACAAGTAATATATGAAGAATCAAAAATAGATGAACTAGAAGAAGAAGTGTTACTCTTTTCGAGGATGGATTGATGTTCTTCCTCAAGAACCTTGAACTTGTCGTTGAGCCTCTTGTGATCAACCTTGAGCTTGTCATAGCTTTCATCCAAGGTCATGAGCGAAGTGGAAAGGTGCTTAATCTCATCCTCTAGTAACTTGGACTTCTCCTTGAGCTTCATGTGGTCTTCCTCAAGCTTGTCATAGTCCTCATCTAGGGCCTTGTGAGAGATGGATAAGTCCCTAAGTTCACCCTCAAGTTGACGAACTCGGAAAGCGGCCACTTCATGTTCCTTCTCCAACCGAGTATGGTCTTGTCCCTCTTCTTGATTATCTTTCCGGTTAGGAGAATGCTATCCAAGAGTTCCTCATATGTGGCCTTATCCTCCTCACCAAACTCTTCATCGGACTCGCTCTTCTCATCTTCACTACTATCATCATCTTTGGCCATCAAGCAAGTAGGTGGTGGAGGTAGAGTCTCGGAGATGTTGGTGAGAGCTATGCCGGCCATCTTCTTTCCCTTGGAGGATGAGTCATCACTTTCTTCTTCTTCACTATCATCATCCGTGACCCACTCTCCAACAAAGAGTCCCTTGCGAGATGATCTTCTCTTGTCTTTGCCTCTAGAGCTTTCCTTCTTGACAAACCTCTTCCTTGTCTTGTACTTGCTTCTAGGGTCTTCTTATTCATCATCGCTTGACTCTTGAGTCTTCTTCTTGCTCTTCTTGATTGGCTTCGGGCATTCCTTGGCAAAGTGACCCTTCTCCCCACAATTGTAGCACTCGGCATCTTTCTTGTTGATGAATCTTCCCTTGAAGAAGTTGCTTCTCTTCATGAGGAGTGCTAGATCATTTGGATGAAGTTGCAACAAGTCTTTAACGTCTTCTTCAAGCTCTTCATCACTTGAATCTTGAGTCACCACCTTCTTCATCTTCTTGCTCGATCCCTCGGACGCAAAAGCAAGATTCTTGGAGGGCTTCTCATCAAGCTTCTTGTCAAGGTTGTAGCTCTCGAAGGCGGTGATCTTCCCAAGTAGCTTGTGGGTGGTGAGGTCTCGCATGTCGGTGTTGAAGAGACATGTGATGAGTGCTCCATATTCTCCCTTGGGAGAATCCTCATGATCTTCCGCACAGGTCACCATCATCAATCTTGTCCTTCACACCGAGAGAGTTGATATCCTCTACAAGCACATTCAAGCGAGAGTAAGTGTCATTGATTAGCTCATTTGAAGACATGGCAAAGTCATCATATTTGTTCTTTAGCACATAGTATCTTTCCTCTTTCACGTCCGTGGAACCCTCATGAATTTGTTGAATTTGTGTCCATACTTCATGAGCGGTACCCGCGGACTTGACTCGATCAAAGACCTCTTTAGTGATAGCTTCAAACAAGGCATTTTTAGCATTAGCATTTGCCTTTGCGAGATTCACATCAAGAGTACCAATGGGAGTCCTTAGAGAGACACCGGAACTTGTCACCTCCCATGCGATAGGGTCGAGAGCCTCGAGGTAAGCTTGCATGCGAGCTTTCCAATAGGCATAGTCGGTCCCATCGAACGGGGGCGGTCCACTATCTCTCGGCATCCTTACTCAAGGCGGTTAAGCCCTATTTGAGCAACGAGGCTCTGATACCACTTGAAAGGATCAAGGAAACCGAGAGGGGGGGGGGTGAATCGGTGTGTCAACAATTTCTCCCAAACGTACTTTAGGCGTGAAGCTAGCAAGACTAGATATGGTGATAACAAAAGCAAGCGATGCGCGCACACAATCTAGTCTATGCAACAAGCAACACCCTAACAAGCAATTCTACCAAGTAGTAAAGAGACAACCTATCATGCAATTCTACTAGCACATAAGGTAAATGCGGAAACGTAAATACTAGTAAGTAAAGGAGATAAGGATAGGAATGCTCATGATTTTTCCCGTGGTCTCGGAAGGATGGCGCCTTCCCTACTCCACGTTGGGTCACTCCCGCCGGAGTCTCGACCCCGTCCCTCCGCTCGAATGCGATCCCTCCTAGAGCACACTTCACCCTCCGAGTGAAGTCGCGGGCACGTCCCGCCGGGCTCGATCCCGGGTACTCTTCCGGAGGTAAGGCTCCGCACGTGATGCGTGCCAAAGGGCGCTCCACTAGTGATGCTTTTTTCGCACGGGAAGCTCCAAGACCGTGTACAAACTTGTGTTGGCTTCCACACTCTCCTCGGACAGCTCAACACCGACGCCTAACCGGTCTAGGCCTCGCCATAGACCAAGAGTAACAAACCGAAGTGACTCTCTCAAGCTCACACTAGCCTAGAGATCAAGTGGATGCAATTGCTACTCTCTCAAGCACTAGGATCACTTCAAATCCTTCACAAGTGCTTCTCTCTCTTGCTCTTGGCTTCCTCTGAGTTTCCTGCACTCCAACAATGGCCAAGAGACCCCTCAAGGGGTGGGCAACCAACTATTTATAGGCTACCAACCCAAAACTAGCCGTTGCCCAAAAGTGCCCTGCGAAACTAGAGACCGTACAAAGGACCGTATTGTCCGGTCTCCTCTAGACCGTATTGTCCGGTCTCTATTTCCAGGCGCATCTCCATCTTCTTCTTCATCTCCAATGAAGACCGTACTGTCCGGTCCCTGGGACCGTACCGTCCGGTCGATTGTCCGGTCTTCATTTCTTCCACTTCCAGAAACTCCATCTTCTCTGTCTGGAAATCCACTGATGACCGTATTGTACGGTCCCTATACCGTACTGTCCGGTCAACTGTCCGGTCTTCATTTTCTCAGCATCCCGAGACCTCACTTCTCTGTCTGGATCTTCAATGAAGACCGTACCATACGGTCCCTAGGACCGTACTGTCCGATCTCTACTGCAAAAGCTGAAAACTTGATCCACTTCTTGATCTTTGCTTCCAACTTCTCCATTCTTGGTTCCTCTTCTTCTCTTCAGCCACCCTAGCCCTCAAGAGACTCACAATGCATCCATTTGATCTCTAACCTAGTGTGCTCTAAGAGAACCAATTCGATCCCTCTTGATAGTCCGGTTTTTCCTATGGACTCAACACGGTTTTGACCCTCGCAATCGTCGGATCATTATCCAGGTATCCTTTGTTTTGCTAGTAAGAATCTTGTAAGAGCTTGGTAAGATGTTTCCAATAGCTTGTTGAGAGCCTCCACATTCATATAGGTGATAGGAAAATATATTCTTGTATTTTTCTTGTTTTCTACTAACCATGACAGGTTACACGACTAAAATTGATGAGTTGCTGAGAGCTCTAGCACAACAAGTGCTGAGTTCTCAAATGGAGAAGGCGGAGCAAAATCAATTGAACAATTTGTTTCAGACTTTCTTTGTTGTGAAGAATGGACGTTGTCGTGTGATCATTGATGGTGAGAGTAGCCGCAACTTTGTAAGTTCTGAATTGGTTGAGAAGCTTGGCTTGACCACACGGCGGCACCCATGTCCACACTACATCCGATGGGTAAATTCTTATGATAAGATAAAGGTAACTGAAATTGCTCGCATTGAATTTTTTATTGGTTCTTACAAGGATAGTGCAGACTTCGAAGTAGTACCTATGCAAGCTTGTCATTTGATGCTAGGTAAACCTTGGATTCGTTCGAATAATGTTTTGCACAATAAGATTGCCAATAGATATTCATTTAAATACAAAGGCAGCAAAATTACTCTTGCACCTATGTCTGCTGCTGAAATTTTAGAAGCTGATCTAGAAAGATTCGAGAGAAGAAAGAATGAACCTTTTAGGAAAGAATGGGCGGGTTTATATGACGCAAAACGTTTTCATCTAAATCTGAATTTTTACAAGAGGAACATTTTTCTTTGCCTCTTGTTGGAACTAATACCTTGCAGCATGAACAAAAAGATGAAGAGGATGACGCAAAAGAAAATGAGATGCTCATGGCCTCATGTGAAAGTTCAAATGGATCAGTTAATCATGCACCTACTATTCCTTCTGAATTTGAGGTCAACGGTAATGCCTATAGTGCTATGCACACGGAAGGTGAGAATTCTATTAATGTGCTGAATTTCTCCACTAATCATGCTAATATAGAGCAACATCTAGTGGAACCATGCTTTGATTTACCTTTGTCACAAATTGATTTGCCTGCTGGTCCTTGTGATAAAGAGGAGTTGTGTGTTGATGCTTCACTTATATCTTTGCCACAACTAGTGAATGGGAACAATACTTCTATTTTTGCTTCACCTATCTGTGCTGAAATTAATCATTTGATTCCCATTACCTCTGAAAATGATGAGCTGAAATTGTTGTCTTCTCTAAATACTTTGGGTTATATTGAATTTGACGTTCTTTGTGATCTAAGTTTTATAGAGAGGAGAATATTTTCCAAGTCTGAATTGTCTTGTTTGTCTAAAAACAAATTTCATGCCATGGGAAAATATGATAAGAACGGTGTGTTTATGGTGCATAGAGTTTACATTTGTTTAGATATAAAGGAACCATGTGCAGTGCAACAATGTGATCAATTAGAGGGCTGCAATAACACTAATCCTATCACAGCCAGTTCTTCTAGTTTTGCTGTCAAGACACAGGTTATCTTTAAAGAAGGGGAGCCTTGGTGGGTGTTACAAACAACATCTTCTACAACTACGGTCAAACCGAGGACGGTTTGCTTTCAAGAAGAGGAGGATGATGAGGACATCACTCTATCGGATACAACCAAAGCTCCTCCGTTGTATATGCATGGTCCAATCACTAGAAATTATGCACGAGAATTTAATTTACGGGTGAGCTCGTTCCTAATGCTTTGTATGCATGATTTTAAGAATAAAATGATACCTAATGATTTAATTATTGTTAGGAACCATGGTGATGATGACGAGATAGCTGGAGAGGAGCTTGGAGGCGTGGAGGGACCAGCAAGGGCGTCCATGTCAAGTTCGAGGCCCAATCCAAGTCGACTTCGAGTCCGTTTCGGAGTCCAGGAGCAGTCTGCACTAAAACGGTGGCATAGGTCGCATACGGGCTCGGTTTTGGACGTTCTATATATGCACGGAAAGATAATTTGATTACCTTTCCAATGGATCTAATCTCATGTCAAAATTCGTCCGGAGTCATCAGGAATCGTCGAAACAAGTCGACGTCCAGAATCTGTTTCGGTGCTGCGCCGCCGTAATTTGGCCTTTGGGCCTTGTATCTTGTTTGAGTCCATTAGGACTGCGACCAGGGGTCTACGCACGACCCTACATGCTTCATATACAGCAGCCACCGCATCATTAGGGTTTGGGTTTTGCTTAGATTATTCTGTCAAGAACAGTTTCGCCGTTCATCGGTTTGTGAGACCCCAACTTGTGAGTTTAATCATATATCTGCTATTTGGTTGCATTCTTTCTTGTTCTTGCTTGTGTTCTTCCAGGCAAGGATTAGCCTTCTTGGCGAGGTCGACCGTGTAACATCGGTCGATAACCAGAGGAAAATTGGTGCTGCGATTGCGGGGTTTGGAACGTGTTGTTCGGAAGCCGGATCGATTTGTGTCAATTCTCCGTCAAATCGTTGTTTATCTGAACCTTTCGGAAGATCGGGAACCCTAGTTCACATCATCTTCTCCGAGCATTGATCTCCTCTCTTTGTTTAGGTGTCAAATTTTGGCGGCGAGCTCTTCTACGGGCATTAATCTCCTCCCTTTGCTCGGATGTCAAACTTTGTCGGCGTGCTCTGTCACGGTCACGCCTTGTATTTCTTTGTTCTGATGTGGGGTTTGTATTTGACTTATTTTGTTGGCCATACATAGCTTCCACTTGCTCGGTTTTCCGAGAACTGCTTGCTTCGCCTTGCTCTGGTGTATAGCTAGCATAGCTGGTGACTTCACGAAAACGCTTCCGCTCTACAACAGTCATCGTAATCGTGACATGAATAAATAGATTTGAATGTTTAACAAACTACATGAAGTTCCTGAGTTAGATGACGATACCATTTGAACATTCTCCTTGTTCAAACCCGTCAACTTGTTTGAGGATACTAAGAGTAGGTAACTGTACTGCCACATCGTCGTCCGAGGATGAGTAACTGTAGTCGACGGTTGATGGCTCACGTATCATGAAATTTGTTTGAGTAGATGGAGTAGAATTGAGACGGCATCTCTTTGCTTGATTACGTTCATCAGCCACTGTAATATCGTTCCAGAGTGTAATTATGTACTCTCTAGTGCCAGTATGCTAATATAATGATCTAAATAATTATAGTGACAATGTACAGACCTTCTTTCCCTTTACCGTTCTGGTAGTTCGGGAGCCGTTGCATCTTATTTCAAAGCGCCTTGAACGTACAGTACTGAAATGATTTTCCTGCTAGCGACAAACTTTTCTTCCCAGCTAGTCGATCCGTTTGCTCTGGAGTGTAAATAAATTGTTCCGTTATCTCTATCTAGGATACCAAAATCGAATCAACCATCCAGAATAGCATGAATCACACATTAAAAAAAATGCGTCAACCATCCAGAGACAGAATGGCGTGAATCACACGTTAAAAAAAAATGCATCAACCATCCAGAGACAGAATGGCATGAATCACACGTAAAAAAAAAAAAAGGGTTTCATTTGACAGAATACATAGATATGGATGTCCAAGGGCATGTACTGTAATACAAAGCGGCTATGGACGTCAAGTGAATCAGATGGAACATTGGTAACTTTGCATGATATCAAGTTTTACCTCGAAATTTCAGGCTTAATTCATAATTATATCCAACTCTCTTCTTATTCCGGACAGTGACCTGAAATGCCTATACAAGCAACAAAGGACATGTATCAGAATTCTCAATGTTAAACTGCGAAGATAAAAAAAATACTAAGAAAAATGATTATCAAGCAACACATGCAGATTCTATGCAGTGTCCAAATTAAACAGTATGATAGAGAAAGGATACACAGCCAAAGCAAACTGAATTAGTAAATTATGCATAAAGAATAATCCAGCAGGAAATGATCGGAGATATTCATAAATTGATTCATAAAATTAGTAGTAAGATGCCAAATCTGATAGATTATTAGGCATGCGAAATAAGTGTATTAAATTTTATTATGGTTAATTTTGTTCTTCATATTCAAAAAGTTAAGCCATCGTTAGTTGCTATCAATAAATTATCAAATGGATTTTTCAATCTTCCACAAAGTGTCTAATAACATTGTTCTTTATGCAGTCGGCAATAAAAGAAGAAATAAAAAAAAAGAGGTGGAGGAAGGCTTCAAGCATTAGATCTCTTGTAGCTGTTTGTGTGGCCCCCAGTCCTGGAGCCGACATTGAGATTTACAGGATGAATCAGAATTTCTAATGGCAAGTATAAGGCAAAGTTCTATGTAATCATACTGTGCTGTCACATTTATTTAGTCACAATCTAGCACAGGTCCCAATAGGAAGTTAAGTACAAGATTGTTCAAATAACTGAAATTTTAAAGGGAAGACAGCTAATGCATTATCACCGATCTCCAAGTTTAACTTCAGTGATCCCTAATAGGAAACTGACTGTATGATTGCAATTCGGCGATGACGGGGGGTTGGCATGCTAGAAGAAATTGACAGGAAGCAGCATATTGTAAAAGAGTTGTGTTTTGATGGAGAAACCACGGGGCAGAAATTGCTGACATGCTTAAGTGATAAAGGGTACCGTACAGTGACAACTAAGAAAGACCGAGACAATTAATTGAGGGAAATTTCTTTGCAGCAGAAAATAATAGACTCGAGGAATTGAATGGTTCCATGAAAGATAATACTTACATCTTCTGAGCATTTGGACACTTCATAAATTGATGCTTTCCCTGTGGGGAATTCCAATGAATCTAAGGAACCCAGCAAATCCTATAGTACAGATAAGCCAACAAATATCAGAACAATGTAAATTTCCTTAGGAGTAATCTTCACAAATTCCTTTGCTACAGATTCTGAAAAAAAATACGCACTAACATGAATACAAATGCCGATAATGTATTGACCAAATGCCTGACAAACATAGAACTTGCAGTATCAGGTCAAAAGACTGAAAACTAAACCATTGGTCTATATCGGAAAGTAACATTTATATTGGAGGCTTTAAATAGAGCAGTTCTACAAATAAACTGAAACAGTTAATCAGATTGAGACAGGTCTATTGTTTACTGCAAAATATGTCATTTAGTGCTACTGACATGTCTTCAGAAGAGAGTTTTTAACCAAGTTCAGTATGAAGAAACGGTAGTCCTAATAACTAATTTTGATCATGCAAGACCCGTCAATCAAAAGTGGACCAACTAAACGGCTTTGTAACAATTGCTATTGACATGTCACTGATTCGGGTCCTAACTGAATTCATGAGAATTGATGTCCTGACCCTCTGCTCTGCAATTTCGCACCAACAATAGGCAAAAGAACTTGAAAAGAAACATACAGATTCACTTTCTGATTATATACTTATACACAGTGCTACTATTAAGTTGGTACACACAAAGAGCTTAGTAACATTTGACAAGCAGACAGACCGGAAGACATATGATGTTTCTTTGGCATCCGCCCACACAAAAGACTTAAATTAAGAGCTTGTGTGCAGCTCATAGTTTTCTTATATTTCTTAACAAACAGGTTTCAATGAAATATATAGTAATCAGAAAGCTCGAAACTTGGAATATATATAGCCTGGTCGTACCCTGGTACCTAATGATTGCGGAAGAGAGAGAGTAGGAATTCCCAGCTCCACGATTTCTTGAGCGCGTGCGGGCCGACCAATGAGTTGTGCCTTGAGTTCTTGTGATCTGGTGTGGTGTGAGGGCATGAGCAGCGAGCTGCCCGCCCACACCTTGATTTATACTACTCGGCAACAGGAGAGGATTCTAGAACGAGCGGCCAGCACGCGTGGATTCAAATTTTGGTGCCCGAAAAGTTGAATCTCGGGGGCGGGCGCATATAAAGGGACGGTTTGAGAGGGGAGGGAGTACAACGGGTCGTACCTGTAGCTCGTCCTTCCTCCTCCAGTCCAGGTGTTCCCCATCCACAGTGACGGTTCGTCGAACCCTCTATCACCGGCGGGCCTCCACCTCGGGTGTTGCATCAGCAGGGAGGGGGAGGGCGACGCACAGGCAGGGGTGCCGCTAACTCCGCAGGGCCATGGGGTCGCCGGCGTGAATCGCACGGGAAGCTTGGCTGGCTCCACCAACGACGTGCCGCTAGACGCCGACGTGGGCTGCCGCCCTCGCCCCGGCCCTCACACGCAACGCCGTGTCCAGACAGTGGGGGGGGGGGGGGGGGGCGCATCCGCGCGCCGCAGAGCAGAGCAGACTGGGAGAGTTTGGTTCTCTCCTAGGCCGCCATGGATCCATGATCCAGGAGGTAGATCGAGAGGGATCTTTTCTCAGATGCGGACGCGGATGAGGAAGGAAGAGCCGGGAGGCGTATGCGAGCGCATGGAGTTGGCGGGGGAGGCGGACGACGCGAGCGCGGGGAGCGGGCCGTGATGCGGACACGGGCGCGGCGCGGGGAGTGGGTCGGGGTAGCGGTCAGGGGTCAGCCGAGGGAGGACGCGACGGAGCAGACTGGAGAGGAACAGGCGAGACCGTGCGAGGGAGGGAGCGGGCCCGTGGAGCCCACATGTCGGCACGCGTTTTAGTGGAGGGGAGACGGACCACGGCGACGACGACGCATCACCAACTGCCGTTTTTAGGGGGAGTAAAGATATCATACTGGTAATCTATTTAGCGTATCTCCATGTTGTGCGATGCAACAACCCATTTGAGCAGTAAGGAACTCACACGACTATAATCATAATGTACAAGCTTTCCGTGTTCTCGGACTTTTGAGAAATGGAAAGTACTTCCATTAAACCTGGATTGCCGCAGAAACAATAGGATAATCCTACCCAGCGCACGCGCTCCCTAATGCGGCAAGAGTATGTCACATTATTACATATTCCAGGCTTAGCTAAAACTTCAAAACTAATGAAATCTTCTTGGAGCAAACACTGCTGCAATGCATCTATCCAGTTGGATGTGTGTACTTTGATACTTCTTGTACTAGTACTATCTATGCCATGGGCCATTTAGCAGCTTAAGCAATGGCAAAGAGTTTCATGCTCATATGCTACAGAGCAAACGCTAGAGTAGCTATTTTGTTAGAATACATACGTCGATGGATAAATCCTTTTAAGTGTTCACCAACTTGATATATTATTGTGCTCGTGTAAGTTGTGTTTTTGTGACTTCATATGCTAATTATGCTCGTGTTAGTGGGGTTTTCTTTTTCTTTTGTAACGTAGAGTGTTAGTTGTGTTGTTGACGGAAGAATGATTGAAAGTCACTACTTCGTGACAATTTATTCAAGGTTTCTCTCATATCTATTGACCACATTACACACGCGGACATTCAGTATGAACGCTTATGCAAATTCAAATGTAGCTCAACTAGTTAGGTTCCTAATGTGGAACCAACCCATCAAGGTTTAAGTCATAAATTTGACACATGTGTTGCACTTAAGACTAACTATTCTTTTATTGGTAGGTGATATTTTTGACAACAGCGAGTCGCATATAGTGACTTTGCGAATCTTAAAACCAATCGGCTGGATCTCACATAGACGCTCATATAGGTAACGTGTGCGTGTATGTGAGTGTCCGTGCTTCGGGGGAAAAGTGCATGAACACATATGAAAAACATACAAACCACACTTTGCTTACTGTCGGCGGGCAGCTGCCACCTATTCGCAAAAAAATTATACTCATAGCAGCCCATGTGGCCCAACGCGTCAAGCAACAGGACTTTTTTTTACATCAAGCAACAGGCCTTTTAGTAACGAGCACATCTACAGATGTTGTCCTGCTGAATTCAGTTACAAACCAGGTGATGTAGGGATGAAAAAAAAGCTCGAGTCTTGTGAGTCAGCTCGGCTCGATCTTAATTTTGACTCGACTCAGCTCGGCTCGGTCTACTTAATGAACCAAGTCGAACCTCCATCATAACTCGTTTGTTAACGAGCCAGCTCGTGAGCTGCTCACAAACAGTTCGATTAGCTCATATAAATACCAACTTTAATTCTCTAATAAGATGGTAGTTTTTATGTTGGGTGAAGCTCAATTAATCATCCAAAAAATAAACCAAGTTTAGTATAGATAAAAATCATGTTTAATGTTGGATCATCTTTTTATTTTCATTTATTTTTCATCTTTGTTGACTTAGCTTGATATATTTTCTGTAATGTTGTGTTATATTATGATTTTTATGTTGTTAGTACATGCTAATCTCTACTACTCCTACTTAATAAGGCTGAACGAGGTCGTCTAATTGTTTTTTCGTCACTCGATCTGCCAATGCCCAATCGCCCGACTCTTGTATATATCTGCACTGATCATTAATTGTTGGCTCGCTATTCTTACTGAGGGATAAATATTTGACTATTCAGGTTCTGTTGATGTTTCTAGGTTATGTTGTACTGAAGCACAATTATTTTCAATTGGAGATTATTCACTGAATCTTCACTGTTTGTTACATTTCTCTTCTTTTTCTCTATTTCTTATTTCAAAGATGCCAAACTATTTTTACTATGATTTGTTTACTTTTACTGTTGCAAATATATCAAATGGTGAAAATCATGATAAGCTGAAGGATCAAAATGTGGATATGGAATATATATTGTTCCATGGCTTGAAACATTAACAAAATAGTATATATTACAACTGTAATATCTTGTCAAGTTTTCATCTTTGTCAGCATGCTCAACTGATAGTTACGGATATATAAACATGTAGAGGATGCTTGAATGCATTGTCATGTATTGACTTTTAATCGCCCTCGTGTTAGAAAAAAAACAACTAACATCACGTTATAAACAAAACACAAAACTAACACAGGCATAACAGTCATAATATACTTTTTCTAAGAAAGGGATAACAATCATATACGTAGCTATCACCAATGCGGGGTGATCCTCTACCAAACGACACCCTACCGATCGTGCCTAGCCCGCATGTCAGTGAGTGCATGGCATGGGCAGTACGGCAGAGGAACCGCTTCCATCATCAATACAAAACTAACACTAGTACAATGATATAGCAAGAGTGACACTTAAAGCACTTGTCCATCGACATGTGTCAATCTGCACTACTTGCACTGAAGATTATACTAGTGTTCGGTGTTCCTCCCTGCTCAAATGAGGAATCGTTCCATTACACAGCCTGCACTGAATATATGCTAAAGAAACTATTAGTCCATGAACCAGCGAGGATAATATATTTAGCAGAACAACTGAAAACAATCAGTGAGCCACAAGAGCACGTCTTTGACAGTTTGACTCCTTTGCCAATCCACCGCATCTTCTTCTTCCCCGGAGCTAAGGCCCGGCGGTAAACGCATACATTCCGTGTAGCAGCACTAGCAGACCAAGAGTCACCGAGAAACATGAAGAAGACCGTGGTTCTGTACCCCGGCTTCCTCACCAGCCACTTGGTGCCCATGATGCAGCTCGCCGACGCCCTCCTGGAGGAGGGCTACGCCGTCGCGGTCGCGCTCATCGACCTCACCATGGACCACGACGCCGCCCTGGCCGCCGCCGTCCGCCGCGTCGCCGCCGCCAAGCCGTCGGTCACCTTCCACCGGCTCCCTCGGATCCAGGACCCTCCCGCCTTCACCAACGACGCGCGGGCGTTCCTCTGGTACTTCGAGATCATCAGGCGCTACAACGAGCACTTCCGCGAGTTCCTCTGCTCTTTGCAGCAGCCTCGCGGAAGCGTCCACGCGGCGGTCGTGGACGGGCCGTCCGCCGAGGCGCTCGAGGTCACCGGGGAGCTTGGAATCCCAGCTTACATCTTCTTCGCCACCAACGCCTCCGCGGTCGCGGCGTTCCAGCAGCTCCCGTGGATCCGCAAGGAAGGGGACCCGAGCTTCCGGGAGATGGGCGACGCGCCTCTCGGCATCCGCGGCGTGCCGCCCATGCCGGCGTCGCACCTCATGGCCGAGTACCTCGAGGACCCGGAGAGCGAGGTGTACAAGGCGGTGATGAACATGACGAGCCGGAATCCGGAGGCCGACGGCATCCTGGTGAACACGTTCCCGTCGCTGGAGCCTCGCGCGGTGGCGGCTCTCGGCGACCCGGAGCTCCTCCCCGGCGGCGTGAGGAAGCGGACGCCTCCGCCTCCGGTGTACTGCGTCGGGCCGCTCGTCGAGGCGCCGGGCGACGGCGACGCGGAAGGAAAGCACGAGTGCCTCGCTTGGCTCGACGCGCAGCCAGAGCGCAGCGTCGTGTTCCTCTGCTTCGGGATCCTAGCCGCGGTCCGCCACACGGCGGAGCAGCTCAGGGAGATCGCCGTCGGCCTCGAGAGGTCCGGCCACCGGTTTCTGTGGGTGGTGCGAGCGCCGATCAGCGACGACACGGGGAGGCCGTTCGACCCCGACGCCAGCCCGGACCTCGACGCGCTTCTGCCGGCCGGGTTCTCGGAGCGGACCAGCGGCCGCGGGCTCGTCGTCAAGCTGTGGGCGCCGCAGGTGGAGGTGCTCCATCACCGGGCGACGGGCGCGTTCGTGACTCACTGCGGGTGGAACTCGGCGATGGAGGCGATCACGGCGGGAGTGCCGATGATTTGCTGGCCGCTGTACGCGGAGCAGAAGATGAACAAGGTGTTCATGGTGGAGGAGGCGAGGATCGGCGTGGAGGTAGCTGGGTGGCAGAAGGGGCTGGTCGAGGCTGAGGAGGTGGAGGCGAAGGTGAGGTTGGTCATGGAGTCGGAGGAAGGGGAGCAGCTCCGGGCGCGGGTGATGGAGCACAGGGATGCCGCGGCCATCGCCTGGAAGCATGGAGGCTCGTCGCGAGCTGCTTTGGGACAGTTCTTGTCTGACGCCGGCGACCTCAGCCCGGAGCAGACGCTGGCTTGATTTTTTTTTTTTTTTGGCCTTCCTGTTCTTCATGATTGCAATGTAAAATTGGATACTGGATTGTGAATTTGTGATCTATTAACATAATATTTTGCTAAAAACAGAGCTACTATGTTTGCTCTGTAGCATTAGAAATTGAGATCGGATTATGTGAACACTTTTATTATTTCGTATACGTCATGTACTCATGACCAGATAGCATTCAGGGTTTTTGGCTGTGGCTGCAAGCAGCGTTCGGAAGAGATTTTTTTTTTTTTGCGGCAGCGTCTGCTGTTTCCTACTTCCTCCGTCCCTAAATATAAGCTTTGTAGTTCAAACACAAAAATAGTCAAGATATTAAAAGACCATCATACCCCTCATTTTTATTTCAATCTATCTCTCCACTAACCCTCCCACCAACTACAAAGTTTGTCTTATCCTCAAAACGCCTTACATTTAGGAAAAAATAAACCCCAAAACGCCTATATAAAGGGATGGAGCCATGGAGGGAGTATTCTCAGTGCTACAGTGAACAGCGCTACGCAGCTACAGCTTTCTTTAGAACATAGTACACAAGCAGGCACTCAACCCAGCCCTCCCAGTGAACAGATGAAATCACAAGTAACCTCTATAACCGTTACAATTGACCAGGCATGCAATACTTTAGATAACAAAGTCGTCACATGACACGTGACCTACCAATTAAAGAACAGTTAGTCGTAAATATGAAATATATTTAAAAATATTTACAAACATGCATAAAAATAGAAAAAAAATCGTAAAAAAAACCATGAATGCACACTAGAGGGTGACTGTTTAAATGATATATCCTGAAGACTAAATACGATGATGTAAAGTAAAATATATTATGTTATATCATGAAGACTAAGGATGTGGGTGGAAGGAGTTGCAGAGTCACTGTACGTCGTCCATAGATGAAGTTGATGATCACATAACAATATGCTCCTCCAAATAGAAGTTTTAATTATAGTAGATAGTGTTGCATTTGATCTTGTGGAGCCAAAGGAGTAATCGAATTTCTTGTCACGAGCGTTGATTCTAATGTGCACTTAGAATTATCTTGGTTAGTGATGCACATTATGCATCTTTTTATATAGTTTTTCAGTTCCCACAAATCCCCACTTATTTCCTTCTGTCAGTCCTTATTGTAGCCCTAGTGAGTTATCTTGCAGTTATGTATGCGGTCGATTAGCTCAAGTTGTGTGCAAAGGGGGCATAAGCCCCCAACGCTAGCATATATAGCTTAGACTTTGTATGTGACCTAGAACTTTTCATGTCTCATTTCCCACGACCATAGCACATATAGCTTAGACTTTATATGTGATCTAGAACTTTTCATGTCTCATTCATCCATATATGGTAACAATCCATGGTTTGGTATCACCTATGGTGTCTCCTGGCAAGATGGCCACAAGCACACAGCTCCATGGGCATGTATATAGCTTAGACTCTGTATGTGACCTAGAACTTTTCATGTCTCATTCATCCATATATGGTAACAATCCAATGGTTTGGTATCACCTATAGTGTCTCGTGGCAAGATGGCAACAAGTACATAACATTCTCTATGGCTTTATTGTGGGAAGCATGGGTTTGGAGCAAGATGAAACAATGTTGAAATCCATTTGGGCTAGATGGATAATACCCATGAGCTACAAATTTCTCACATTCAAGTAGGTACAACCATCCTAGAAACACCATCAACCGGTCAAAACCCTATGGGGAGTAACTCGTTTCTACACTTTGTCTTTGCTTTTGAGTTAAATGATTAATCTGGACTTACTTGGCATTTAGAGTCTGGCTATTTAAGTTGATTTGCCTCTTTTTTGACAACGAATGTGGTACTAATGTTTCACTTCAGCCACTACATTGCATGAGTAGCCCATGGGCCTCACGTTGCATCCATTTTAAAATCGTTGAACTAGATGTTGTTTAAAATTAATTTAACTAAACCAAATACAATGTAAATATCTTTACTTTTTAAAATTCAACATTTCAAGTATCCTGGCCAGGGTTGCAAAAACTGAAACAGTACCGGTTTTCAAAATCGCCAAAAACCAGTCGATTTTCGTTTTTGCTACAGAACTTAGGGTTGGTTTTTAGCGAAAACCAAACAGTTTTACTATCCAGACTTGTTAGTCTGGTTAATTACAGACCGACTTCTGTCGGTTCTGAGAACCCTTCCTAGTGAAACAATATAAATTCATAATTTCAGTATTTTCATAGCGTCAGTTAAACACAAATAAAATATTATTATGTGTCCATGGGCCACCACATCTTTTGTGGCAGCCTTAATGATCAGCTTGGTTAAATGGACTGTTTCGTTGGTGGGCTGGTTGCGCATGTTATGGATCGAGTGCCAGTGCCAGGGCGTTACTACAACTTGGGCTCAATACAAAGGGGTCACTAACATTTCTCGCTGCTGACTCGAGCAAACATTTTGGCCATACGTTCGATCATTTTAGAGTAAATTTTTAGATAAAGGGAATTTTATTTCATCAAGCAAATGAAAACATCTCGGCCTCTCCATGTTCAATAGATTTAACCGTCTATTATTACAACTTTTCACCAAGTTGTAGTAGCGCTCTGGCACTGTTGTAAAGATAGGAAAAAGAGATTAGGAACTTAATCTCGACGGAGGATAACACAGGGCTCGTGAGATGCAGGCGACAAGCAAGCAACGGCGCGCAGTGGTCAGCTTTTCGATCGCTGGTGTGGGAAGGGGGGGAGAACGAAGCGGAGCAGAACGCAACAGGGGAGGCCAGGACGCGCGCAGGAATCCGTGGCCCTCCCGCCACATGAAAAGCAGGGGAGGCCGCCGGCCGCCCGAGATGACTAGGCTAGAGGACACGCAGGCCCCGACGCTGGCCAAGCAACGCTACCTAACACGTGAACTGTTCTTTTGCGCGAGAACCCAATGCACATCTCGTTTCTACTCCAGCACACTGTGTTCGGCCGGTTCCACATACCTAATCAATTCGATCGTAAACGGCTCTCGTCCTCCAGCACACTGTGAATTGTTCTTGGCTACAGACCGTTTGTTCGTTCAATTCGATTCCACTTATGCGTAACCATTAGCTAGCTGCTGATGAGATCTGGAAACACTTCTATATATCTAGCACTGCATCGATCCATCGAAAGCTAGTTGACTACTACTTCGTTCACAAAAGAAGGCAGTTAACTTGCCCCACGAGAAAACGCACCGATCGAAATCTTTTTCACAGCCACATCGCCCTCGCAGCTAGGTAGCCAGCAGCAAAAGTCGCATCCACAGCCATGTTAATTATCTGCTAATCAGTAATCAATCACCACTATGCAACGAAGCTAACAACCGAATCCTACTACGAAATACCATATCAACAAAGCATCACCGCCCTCGATCTTTACAAGAACAATCTATCCCAGCTGCTGCTCGTTAGCCAAAGCACGAAGCCGAGGAGGGCAGCGGTGACGATCGACGGCGTGGCGGTGGCGGCGGCGTCCGCCGAGCTCGCGGCGCCGGTGTGCTCGAACTGCAGCGAGTCGACGGCGAGCGGCATGTTCTCCTGGTCGGGGCTGCACCGCGGCGCGGCGCCGCTGCCGGAGCCGGACGACTCGGTGGGGTGCGCGGTGTAGAGCATGGCGCGCAGCACGGCGGAGACGGTGGGGATGTAGGCCGTCTTGTTCTTGGCCAGCAGCCACGTCAGGCCCATCAGCTGGCAGTCCCGGCCCAGCATCCGCCGCGCGCGGTCGCCGCCGGAGACCTCGCGGCTCACGTTCGTCTTCAGCTTCAGCAACGAGAAAGCACTGACAGTCAGAATTCAGAAACTGCGGCGGCTTGATTAGCAACTTGCTGAATGACCTGAGAAGAAAGGAATGCAGTTTAATGTGGGGACGCTCTTGCAATGGAAGTTGTTGTGAGGTTGGTAGGCTCTGTTCCTGTACTCGACGTTGAGTATGGCTTGCTCAGCCCCTCTCAGTAAATGCTCCCCATGCACAACTACCAGTTCGTGCCCATGCACAAACACATTCTCCCGAGCTAATTGGATGCATCGATCGCCCCAATTTTTCGGCCAAGTTCATCAATGAAGCAGCCGAATAATGTCAATACGATTGAGGCTCCAAACGCACGGTTGAGACTGATAGCTTCACATTTCAGCAAAGATTGGGGGGGGGGGGGGGGGGGGGGGGGGGGGGGGGGGGGGGGGGGGGGGGGGGGGGGGGGGGGGTGGGTGTGTGTGTGTAACTGATTCAGATGCAGGAAAAGCAAGTTGACCACAAGCACCGCTCGGTTATCCACAGGTATCAATGGTAGTCCAATGCAAGACCACAATGTGGTGGTTAACCAACTAAAGCATTTCATAATTGAAAAGACAGCATTGAACTAATGTGGCTCAGGCCTTGCTGTCTTGACCCTTGATACTAGTGCAAGGCATGGTCCTCGAAAAAATTACTGGGAATTCAAACTGACACTAGGGGATTGGCATTCACACGGTGCTTTCAGAAAGGCCACTGGAGTATCATCAAGTGGCAAATGATTATAGTGATCATCTCAAGAACAAGCAGCTGGTCCATTTGAGCATTGGAAACAATAATGTGGTCAGAAAGGAGCTTTGTAGGAAAGGGGATCTCCCTGGATGCTATGAAAATTGCCTCTTTTTTGCCAACCCAAAAAGGAGAAGTGAAGAAAGTGGAAAAGGCATCGATCATAGTGCCGCAACGAGTTAGTATTAGTTTCTTCAAGGACGAAGCGATTGACAAAGCTTGGATTATTCTCTCTTAATTATGTCTTTTATTACAACGTTTTGAAAATGCATCAAGTTGATTAAGCAAGGAAAGCACCATGAATCCAAGAAAGAGAGATGAGGCAGCACTAGTACAATATTTCAAAGGTCTGGGAGGAAATGTGGAGACAAGATAGACAAGAACAGCAAAGGCGAACCAAAGCAATGGCACTGATAGGACAAAAGCAAGAAAGAAAAGGAGCTCACCTTTTGCAGTGACTGGACGCAGCGTGAGCAGCCGGCGTAGGATGCGTTGCGGCAGCTCTTCTCCAGGTCCTTGACCGCGGCGGTGGGCGTGGCGTTCTTGGCCGCGGCGCCGCCGCCGCCGCCGCCTCCTACCGCGAACGCGGCGGGGCAGCGAAGCGAGCCGATCTGGTGGAGCCGGATGCCGCAGAAGCAGAGCACGAGGCCGCACGTGTCGTTGGGCCCCTTCAGCGCCAACCCGCGCCGCTGCAGCGCGTCGTCCAGCGCGTCCACGCACCGCTGGTTGTCGTAGGGAACCATGGGCCCCTCGTCGCCGGGGCCGAGCCCCTGCTCGCCGGCCAGCGCCGGCGCCGGCGCCGGGGGCACGGACAGCGCGGTGCGCGCGTGCGCGGCGAAGAGCCAGGCCGCCAGGACTGGGCAGCACCGGCCGCGGTCGAGGGACCCCTGGCCGCCGCCGGCGCCGCACGCCGCGGCCACGCCGCCGAAGAGCTCCGCGGAGAGGTCAAGGTGGCAGGGCGGGTTGGCGGAGGAGGACGGGGAGGAGGCGTTGGACGGGGACTGCGGCTGCGACAGCGGGAACGATGCCGACGGCACGTCGGCGCGGGCCGCGGCGACGAACGTGAGGAGGAGGAGCGCGGCGGCGAGGCGCGCCGACATTGCGGCCGGCGAGGAGGGCGGCGGTGGTGCCCGTGAGCCGAAGAGGGGGTGTGTGGGTGTGTGGGCAATGGCCATTGGGGACCCGGTCATTTATATAAGCGGTAGGGAAAGGATGTCTGTTTGGTTTCTCGTTTCAGGGGTTCTTGGGTTGGGGGTGATACGGTATAAAATACTATCGTAGTACAAATTTCTCTAGCTCAAACACTGGACTGCACTGTATATAATGAGTACTATATGTATTTTTCTTTTTAAATCGTAACTTTAGCTCTCTTATTCAGAGAGTCGGAGACTCGAATCCAGGTAAGCAAGCCTACCGGCGTATAGTAAGTATACGTAAAGTTAAGTATACACGATAAAAATACATGTCTAGCCATTCTTAAGTTAGCTATCACTAATATTGCACTACTTGACAGATATAAGGAAATATCTTTATAGAGGATTAGTGTTGGGTTTGCTTTATTTATTTATTTATTATCTTTTTTTAAAAAAAAAAAGAGAAGACCCTATTGTTATGAGGGAATATAAGAAAATCCAGCGATATTTTTCTTTACATTTTTGAAGAAAATTCTTCATGTATGACTAGTTTTTTTGAATTTAATCCGATAGAATGTTTTTGTCTCTTTGATTAATATATGAGCCACAGCTCAAGTGATTTGAACCGTGACTCCTAAAACGAAAGTATTAAGAGGCGTGAAAGGGCTGCAAACCAAACGAACCCTTAAATGCTTAATTTACCACTCCTCTTTCAGAGCGGAGTTTTTATGACAGAATGATTAGACAAGCGATACTATGCGCGTAGCGGGTTTGGGATTGGGATCTTGATTGGTCACTGGTGGTGCCACCGTTACTATCTGAACTGTTCTTTCTATGTCATGATGATCCGAAGCTACAGTTTGGGTCAAGATCGAAAAACATAGGGCAGGAGTGTTACGCTGAACTGCACGGTGTGAGGGTGCAGCGACCAGGTGCAGCCAGGTAGGTAGTACAATGATTTCTATCCTGGACTAGTAAACAATTGCGGAATGGCTCACAAACTGTCAGAAAATGAAACTGACGCGAATGTTATCTTTTACATCGATGCTCGATAAGGCCGCTGTTAAGCTCGAACTGCATGTCAGGTAGAACCGCATTATCTTAACCAACCTTTTCTAATAAAGTTTGTACGTGCAACAGTGTTCTTTGTTTCCTTGTGTGAGGCTTCACTAGGGCAGCATAAGCCGGGAATCATGGGGTCAAACGAGCATGATGGAGTAAGGCCGTTTCTAACTCCCTGTTCCTGCAGTAGCCAGTGAGAGAGTGAGACGATCCTTACCATTCTGATGATTGGTGAAAGGGAAAACATATAGAACTGCCAACCTTTCCTTGAGAGAATTAGAGATCAGAAAACTTAATCTACACACCTCTGCCTTAATTAGTTTACGGTAACCTAGGCTTCAAAAAGGTTTCAGCAAAACAGGATTCAAAGAACAGAAAAGATACGCAGTCACAGAGGTATAGCTCACAGGGGTTACAGTTTCAGATCAGACAGGGAAAGAGAACCTTTTCCGGCTGGGCCCCGTCGTCTCCCGTACCAACCCCTTCACGTGAACGGATGCATCAGGCGTTGGGCTCCGCGGCTCTCTGCTGGAACGAGGACGAACAGCAGCAACCTTGTCTGGTCGCGCGAGCGAACCGGTCAATCATCACGGGCTAATCCTGCTGCACCTTGCTTTTTTTTTTGTTACTAATATGCCAAGATGGTGCAGTGTCCATGGCGTGATGTTTGGGGTGTCCTACTGGAAACGGCGGAATTCATGACGGATACACCAAAATTCGGGTGTTCGATTTGATTGCCCGTTGAATATACCTTGTGGCGTTCTCTTCGGCCATGGCGGCAACCTACGGAAAAGGAAGCTTGAGGTCATGAGGTGCTTGGTTTCTTCCCATTGGGGTTTGCATTCTTGTCAGCATTGCTCTGCTCTTGAGCAGTTTTCTGATGACATAAACTGTCTACTAAGAGAGAGGAGAAAACACTGAAAACAATATGACAGAGAAATATGCAAAGATCAATCTGCACCACGAGCTTTTTTGCACCAATATGCGGTACCCTTTCCCTCCTTGTTCGGCTTGTGCGTTCTTACGTGCATCAACAAACGCCAAGGACCACGTACACTCTACTCGATCACGCCCACACAATCCAAATTCTAGACAGCTTTCTCATCTTTTCTCGGAAACGCAAAGCCGGTTACACCGGATACATTTGAATCCAGCTAGGAAGGTCGTCACTCGGGCTTGCAAACAAGACGGGTACCAATAACAGCATCATCATGGGAGCACAAATCCTTGTGGGATTTCCCCTTTTTTGAGGTTTGAGCTGGCCCTTTGCAACTTTGCAGCTTCTTTGCTACTAGTAGACCCTTTTGCGCAGGAAGCTAGCGAGCAGGGAATATACATGTCAACTCAACTGTCAAGGCCCCCCTTGTCCTTGATCTTCGTGCAAAAATGCCATCAGGTACAAAGGCCTACATACTCTCTAATGTATATTAGGGCAATGATGACAAGTATAAAAGTAACATTACCAGGACACTGCAATATTCTAGTGTACTATCTGCATTCTCTAATGCAAGAGCATTCAGGGAAAGGAAAGGAACGGCATGTGTGCTCGTTTGTCAGCTAGCTGTGGTCTGCTCTGTTTAGTCCTTGCCGAGAGGCTCCAAACATTTGTCTCTAGCGGCAGGCACGGGAATACGCGATGTGCAGGATAACGGGGTTGTTTATGCGTGGGGTTGGACGCATGAGGACGGTGACAAAAGCGGTGCCCCAGATGCCCGGGCTTGGTGAAATTTTATGAGCTTTGTAAGGCCGTTGTTTGGACCAGGGATTTTATGAATCAGCTTGGATTGAGGATTTTCAAAGGTTTATGGCCTAGAGGTTGTTTGGCACCCCAGATTCATCTCGTGTCCTCTAGATTGCTCTCATACAGCTTTTTGCTCTCCCCATCAAAAAATTTACCGATCAATTGTGCATTCTCTCAATCAAAATATCTGCCGATCAATTGTGCATCGACGAAACTGATTGCTATTAGATTACAACTTATAAAACCAGAATCCCAGAATTCCTAGCGCAAACAAACAGGCCTAAGCCCGGCGATCTCCATGATAAGAGGGAGGGTACAAGTTATGAGCTCACGTGTGGTCCATGGGACCTAGTATCATGTGAATCGGTTTGGAATTCCGGATTACTACCATGTTTGCAGACGCAGATATACGGAGTAGTCCGCTAGTCCGTGGCTCCCACCAGTACTTCTACGTCGTTTCTAGTGAGCCGTGAGCAAAAACATTCAGCTTGAACGCTCAGGGTTGACGAGCGGTGCGTGCCGCAGCCTGGATGCAGCACAGCTTCGTCTAAGCTGTCTTCGTTCTCCAAACATGTGCCGTCATTTGGCCCAATTTTGGACCGTAGGATCTCAGGAGCAGCAACTCAACCGCCGCAAGAATCTGGGATTTCTGGAGCCTCAAAGAACAAACCAGTAGGATTTCTGGAGCCTCAAAGAACAAACCAGTGCGAGCTGAAAGCCCCACGCGAAACGTAAGCTGTGCAAGGCCACTGGCCAGCAGTGACCATCGTAGCTGTGTTTGATCACAGGAATACAGGATCGACCGAACGCTGGCCCAGGTAACCAGATGGAATCGAGATGACCAGCTTTTGAGGTCGGCTTGGAGAAGACCCGGCAGTCGGAACGTGCGGCTGTCCCCAACGTGCAGAACCCGGCGACGTAACGGCCGGGTCACAGCATCCTCTTGCACACGAACTGGAGCCTTTTGACGGCAAAACCAAATTCGGCGGCTGCCATAAGGGCTTATAAGCTATCCAATCCAAATCACAGGCCTTGTTTGGACAGCTTCTTTTAGTACTCTATCCCGCTCCAATCATCGGAACCATTCGCTAGAAATGAAGCTAGTTCCGTATTCTTGACACTCAACCGACTCATCACAAATATAGTATAAAAAGAAATCAATGTGGATTGGGCCATTTGCATGAGACCGTAAACACCAACGGAATTTTACACAAGATGTTCTCAAAGAACAAACTTTTCAGCTTAGCATGCTCAGGTAGTCAAGTAGTCAAATTTGTACATTAGATGACACAGCAGCACGCATAAATCTGAAACAAAACTTCTGTCCGCGCCGTAGTGCTTGGTCTTAATATGACTCCTCTAAAAGTATTTGTTACTTTCCATGAAAAATGACCCCATTGGCTGACTCCGCCGTGAGGGGTGGGCAAAATTTTTCACACTGAAGGTTATCAAACATGAACCCAGTGCTGGTGGCTTGCAGTGCTAGTTTTCAAAAGGGGATGCAGAACACAATCCATATAAGATTAAAAGTTAACTAAAGACAGGTGACTTCGACATGTTTCGGCTTCCACTGATATTCCATGGGCCTTCCACTGCTGCTATACATAAAGATCTGTTATGGAAAGATATAGTACAGATTAGAGTCTTCAAATCCCAAACTCAATACAGCAAATTTCAACTTATTGCAGTGTCAGGAAGCTCAGATAACACATGAGACCGGCATCCCATGCATTGGATGCAACAATTGCTCTGCTGATTCCTTGCACCAATGGAAATCACTTGGACAAATGAAGATTCAATAACGAGAATGAACATTACCTGATATACTGTTTGTCTATGAGAAAAAGTCAACTGGCTGCTTTATGTCCTTATCTAGTAGCAAAGTCTTCAATGTGTGCATGATATCAAAGCCTGGGTCTAGCTTGCGTTGCCAACCCTACAAGAATATTGCCACATAAGTATTCTTCTGTTAGCACATATACATAAAATAAATCTTAAGCAAGGGGTACTAAATTAGTGTGTACGAAAAAAAAAGATACACCTAGCTTGTACTTATTTATCACAAGTCTGCCTCGCAAATGTGATGTTCGAAAAAAAAAACACCCTTGAAAAACGGCCACCTCGTAAGTAATTCTCATATGAAGTTTGGTCAAGTGGTACATGAACGAAGCAAACTCCATCCAGAAAATTAATGTCTTAAAAAACTCGACTAACCTAGAGGAACTGTGGCATTTTTTTATCAAGAAATAGGCACCTAAATGTGTCGAAAAGGAAACTTGGATGGCCAGGGTGTACACCTGTTCCCTTAATCAACTGAGCTATGCTCAGTCCCTAAAATTAGGGAAAATCTATTTGACTACTGGTCGCCACTTCGTTCGACCTGGCGACCAGGTCAGCTGAAACGACCACCACCTTGCACAGCCATATTCTCCCTCTTCCTGCTATTGCTGTTGCAACAACCCTACCGATGAAGGTAGTAACGCGAAGCTATCAGGCTAGCAGCAGCACATCAGATTGAGGTGCAGGGGGTGGCTTGCGGTATGAGAAGGCGAGCATGTCGATCGCCAAAACCTGGCGTCGGCAGTCTAGTCGGGAGGATGTGCGAGGCCTGTCCGCCGTCGCGCGTGCCGCCGCTTGCCGCGTATGCGCAAGGAAGAAGCCGACACGTACTGGGGGAGTTCGGAACCAAGCGGTCGGAAGGAAGAAGCTAGACTGGTAGCTAGCTTGCTTAAAATGGCTACTAGTAGCTGGTTAGTCGCGTCCCTAAAATTAACGTCTTTTGATACAATCACAAAGTTATTCATTTTCATTAACCTTTCGCACATATGTGAATTTGAATTTGCTCATCCTATAAGTTAAATTTATCGGTATCATAATATTCCTTTCGCTTGCCGTGCAATAATTAAGATGAAATGAGGACAATATTGAGAGTGAGTTACCTCAAGAACCAAAATGGTAACCATAACTGTACAGATGTTGCCATCAATGTTGACTTTGTGGCGGCGAACTGTGTCGAGCAATTGATGCATGCATTCAACGGGATGAAACACGTCCCCCTCAGGCGTTCCCCAGAACGTAAATGTCTTATCCAGCTCCTATCAAAGATGGAAAAAAATATTGTTATTCATGAAAAAAGTTACATACTATTAATCAGAGTTAGCAACATGAAATTGAAATCGCAAAAAAAAAAAAAGAACATGAAATTGACAAAGGCTGGATTTAAAATAAACAAGCAACAAGCAGAGCATGAATGATAACCATATGAAGCCTAGAGCCAGCAACCTTATTATGCACACTTTAAAAAATTGTCACACTAAGACCAGTAACATTGTGCCCTCAAAGTCCCAGATGTGCCCTCAAAGTCCCAGATAAGACTCTGATAAACTGCTGCTACCGGCTAGTATCATTTAAATAAATCACCATGGAAAATTGTCCTTGATAGTCGAAAATTTTATTATTTGCATATGACAATATCCACATGCATCGAGAGAACTACCACCATTCTTTTATGACAATCGATGAGTCAATGCAAAAGAACAGAGCTTTGTCGTATGATATGGGCTGGCCAAAAAAGTGCACAGCTAGTTGTGGTTCTCTGAAAAGGGTTCCATAAATTGGGGTTTGTTGTTAACAGACATGGAGACACCGAATACTTGTAGTTTTTGTGAAATTAACTCAAAAGAAATAAAACTCTAAATGTTTACGGTTCTCCTGAAGAATGATTTGAAACTTCACCTCAGTAAAGGCCACTGGATCTGGACAGCTCTGATTTTTCGATAACTTTAGGGTACAGTTAGCAGCAGTACGACCATCTCTGGTGGCCACAGCCTTGAAGAATTGCTGTAAATTATCACGGTCACCTCGTGTGAGCTCAGCTGTCATGCCCACATCAAGAAATACAATATGAGGCTTAGGTCTGAAAAATCTTCTCCTAGAACGCTTGCTCTCATCTACACGGACAAGAATGTTCCCAGGGTGCATATCCGCATGAATAAAGTTGTCCTCCTATAGAATGCAGCAAAATGTTATAGACTTCAAATCCACAATACCCACTAAACATGACCGCAACACAAACACAAATTTTAGGAAAAAGATAAAGATGATATGTAAATGCGCGTACCAGAAGCATCTTCAAGAATGCATATGTCCCAATATGGGCAAGATCTCTTGCCATCCGAGAATTTCCTTTGATTTCATCCATAAAACGTGAAACACTGTCTCCATTCTCGAATGTCTCAACAAGGACAGACGGGTGCACAAGGGGATATAATGGCTTCGGGAAAGAAACGTGTCTCCATCTCCGGAAGTTGTAAATAAAACGACTCAAATGAGCAGCTTCCCTTGACAGGTCAACTTGAGACATCATGAATACTGCAAATTGGCGGACGCTCTCATCTAACCTCAGCCAGCTCAATCCAGGGATGACATTAGAAGCTTTTGCTAAAAGATTGATGAGTACAAAGTCTTTCTTGATTGATTCACCAACACCAGGATGCCTCACCTTAACTGCAACATGCTTTCCAGTACGATTATTTCTAAGGGTAGCCCGATGTATTTGTGCAATGCTCCCAGAAGCTACAGGGTTCTCCTCAAAAGTATCAAATATTTCTGAAAGCTCACGGCCAAATGCCTTCTCGATGGCAGCCTTAGTGTAAGCAAAGCTATGTTCTGGGGCAGCACTATGAAGCTTTGAAAGCTCAACACAGAGATCACTTGGAAAAAGATCAGGGCGTGTTGCAGCCCACTGACCCCACTTAATGAATGCTGGCCCAGCCTTTTCAAGGGTCCGCCGCACAAGGCTAAGCCACCTTGTCCTGAATGCAACACTGAAATTATCAGCAAATGGAGCTAATGCAGTTGCCGGGAAGAACAAGAATGCCAAATGCACTGCTCTGATAAACAAAGCGATGCCCTCCCAAACTGACAAGACCATGGATGACAGAAAGTGACGAGTATCTTGTGCCTTTGTGATGATGCCATCCATTGTGGGCATATATTGTGAGTCTGCCAGGACAGGCCTTGCAATTGCCATCTTGCCAACAATTAGAGCCATGACGCCAGGGATAATATGGAACCTTCTAAAGGACAGGCTTGCAGCAGAGGTTGCTCGGCTCAAGAATGGAAACCTGGGACCCCTATATGTGTACGTATTACTGAGCCTCTTCCATGCCAATTGTGCTCGCTGGGTCGCAGATGAATTTGGCACAGCCAGAGAGTGCGTGCGGTAGCCTCTTGACACCATAGCTCTGCACTTGTGATCCTCAGGCCTGTTCTTCCTGACAATGACCTTGTAATGTGAGAACATTCTTGAGAAAACAGTTGGAATCTTCCGCCTTGGTGACAAGCCATTGTCCCTCACTGCTGTGTAGTACCCACGCCCGTGGCTTGGCTGGGAAAACTTCGCTGCTCGCCTATTTGTTCCTACCGCCAACAGCCTGGTCAAAAGTAGAACAGATGTGTCAAGAATTTTGCAAGTTTCCGAGCTTAAATGAGACTTTCAAAAGGCTAATATTACAAGGTGAAACATGAAATATGTCCGCAAAAAACAATGTGACTCGAGCACATTTACAGATCATTCCACAATGGCAGCTAAACTAATTGTCAGTTGGTTGCCATGCCCATGTTGATTTGAGAAATTTCGCAAACTACGCGCACAAATTGATTGAGCGAAACTAGATGGACCAATTGATCACAACTCAAGCTTCAAAGTGCCATTGCTTCATACCTGATTAAGTTAAGCTTGCTACAAGAAACCAATCTATTGGCATGCACACATCAAAATGTCACACTTCTCGTGTTTAATTGAGTCTTCTGACATACAGAAACATCTATTGTCACACCTATCTTCGTGAAGTTACTGATTCAAACTAAAACATAAGTGCAACCAACCACATGTACACAGCAGTTCACGAAATTTCTAAGTACCATGTCCTTGGAACGAATTAAGCAGGCTAAACGCAAACCCAACACCACCTTGTATTCGAAATTAAGCTAAGCATCCGCTTGCTGCAAAATCTGAAACACCAGACGATCCCCCTTCCCCCCACAACACCAACCTAGCATGACAGGAAACAGGGCACGGATAGAAGAACGAGGAGAGATCGAAACGGAGGGGCGCACCTCTCGCCGACGCCCAGTAGCCGCAGCATCGGGGACGCCTGCTGCTGCTGCTTCCTTCACAGGATCAATCCGCCGCACAGACCATACAACCCCTCCTCCCTTGTCCCCCACCAAACCCCAGGCCGCAACGCCGAGCCGCAGCGAGCGAGCGCCCCCGCCCGCTTGAGAGCGAGCGGAGCCGGACCAGGGGGGAGAGAGCGAGAGAAGGCGAGGACCCGGCGCCGGAGCCGCGACCAATGGCGGTGGCGGGAGGCGAGATGTGTTGTGTCGCGCGCCTCGGCCGGGTCGGTGGCGAAAGACGGCTTTGGCTGTCCTGTTCACCCTTTCGCGGCGTCGGGCGAGTTCGTTCGGGATATTTTTCCCTTTTTTCCTTTCTTTCTTGGGCCGCAGGGCATCCACGAGGGTTTATTCCCACGCGCACGGCGCCGCGAGTCCGGCTCGGTCTCGGCGCGCCGACTTGTGCAATGCAAGTTGCAAGTTCAGCCGTGTGCCGTGCGTACGGGAGACCGGTCGGTCTGTATGGGCGGTCGACGTGTGCCTTAATTCCTGCGAAGTTGGAATTGTCATCTCGCGATTGTCGGCTGGCTAGTAGTCCAGATGACAACAAGCAAATTCGCGCGATTATGGTGTTCGTCGATGACTTTGAAATTCAACGACTCAAATATAGTATAATCTTAAGCACATTCTTTTTAAAGAGCGTTCATCAACGTTGTGACGCGTTGTGCAATGTGGCTGCGGGCCATTTGGAGATAGAGAGGGGTAGAAGGGTTAATCTTCCACAGTCGAGGGGCTCCTTTCTCTACGATGTGCGACCGGACAATAAGGCGACAGATGACGTCATCATAGCCACAAACAGTTAACGTATGGATGGCAAAGAGCTGTGGGGGAGTTTGGTTCCCAGCCTCTCCCTTGCACATCAAACTCATTGTCCATTTGTGTTTTACCTAGTTCTGGTGAAAGCTTTGATTGCCATAGCTAGCTTTTGCTCATCGTTTTCATCCTATCTCTTCACCTTTTTGTGTGTGGTTGTGTGGCATGGTGAACAACATCCATAGCTCTGGGAACTTCCTCTTCTGCTCTATTTATTTCTTTCTTATCTTTCTTTCATTTTACTCTTTTTTTTTTTGAGACGACTAGAACTTTTCCAGGTTTCAATTCTTTTTTTTTATAGCAAATCCAGGTTTCAATTCCTGAGGCGAAAAAGAACAGCGAACAGGTTTTTTTTTTTGAGCCGAACAGCGAACAGGTGTGATCCAAATCTTTGGGGGATGGGGTTATAGCCCAACCCACCACCTTTTTTTTAGCAAGCCCAACCAACCACCTACTACTGATCAAAGAGCAGTTCGGCTAAATATCACAATGGGACCTTGGGCTAACTTTGCAACCCACCATCTTTGGGCTAACTTTGCAGCCCATTCTATTTGCACCTGTCCAGTGAACTTGGGCCACGGTCGGACCTTGGGCCATACGTGAACTGCACTTGGTGCTGCAGGTGTCACGCCGTGACCCTCACAAGATGAAAAAGGTTTTGTTTCTGGCTGCCTGCTGATACTTACGAATCAGATTACATCAGACATTTTCCCCAATTGGATTTTAGGATCATACAGGTATAGATTTCGAGCTGCAGGTCTATATTCTTGAGTTGAAGGTGTGAAATTCCGAGCAGAAACCTCTGAATTTGGTCTGAAAATTGACTTTAGTTTTGGTTGAAAACCTGAGTGCCTACCCAACTGCTTACAACCACAGACTACACAAGCCGCACGTGTGCTAAATAGTCATATTCAAATACTTTGATTTTTTGAGTTTTCACGTGGTTCTCTATCAGAGGATTCACTTCATTGAGTCGACATGTTGATCTGCTCCCTAGTTTCCTCCACAAGCAATGCTGTAACCACGTGTCCATATACTCATGATTACCTGGTGCAAGCCGTCGTCTCTTATTATCGATCTCTCATTTTCGGACTTGTTTTCTTACCCTTTAAGGATCAATTCTTCCGTAGGCCCTATATGCCAATCCCTTTCGCTTGTCTGGAATGGTAGAAAAGGGGGGAAAAGGCACATATCAAATTCAAAAGGCATGAGCGAAAGCTAATCACCTGAGCACTAGCACTACATAGTTTACAAAAAAAAAGCACAACACTCCGCTACCTCCTTTTCTAAGATTCCCACTAAACGAACAAGTGAAATCTTCGTCAAAAAAAAAAACACAGCTCTGTTACAGGTCCGACTGAGTGAGTAGACTCATGTAGGAGTACGACTCTAGCAATCATGTGGACAGCAGCAGCAAGAGACGAGTTCAGCTACTCACACAACCGCAGATCAAGCCAATCCCAACGTAGTTGGACACGGTCCCAGTTGTATCTACAGATTTTCCCTAAAAAAAATAAATAGCTCCAAGCCTCCAAGAAGAGGCAAGATATACTCTCTATATCTCTCTCAAAAATAAAGGGAACAGACAAACATCAAGAGATCATCTCACGGGAAAAGCGTAGCTGCGGGGGCCATGCATGCCGGGGAAAGAATCAGCTTACTGTAGCAAGTATCCACGTTTTGGCCAGACAGTCCACAGCGCAAAGTTTGGCGTACGTGGCCTCGTTATCATCATGCATGGGTCCAGAAGCTTGTCCGACCTTCGCAGGCAGAAAAGGCTACTTCTGTAGCTACTTCCTCTGTCCATAAATATAAATATTGTTGACTTTCAGCTAACTTGTTTGACCACTCGTCTCATTTAAAAAAGTTGTGAAAATACTGTTAAGAATCTAGGCAATTTTCTAATTAATTTAATCCATAAATTTTCCAACAAGGTGATGGCGATGAATAAACTGAACATAAAGTCAGGAACGTACCCAGCGGAAGATCCTGCGCCAGAGGCGCTGGAAGATCCATTCCCAAGAACCATTGTTCTTGAGTATGTTCGATGTAGTCGATCTTAGTCGATGCAGGACGTTGTACGCAGTGCAGAACCGCCGCGCTCCGGGAGTCGATCGAAAGCGAGCAGTCGCGTTGTCGCTCCCCAAAAACCTGATCGCCCGCACACCCGGCAGATATCCCTTGCGGATCGGTGGTTTCGGAGGCCTGCTCTCCCAGATTCTGTGCGCGCAGAAGTCCGGGACGGAGAAGTCTTCTAAGGCAACAGCGAGCGGAAGTATGGAATGCGAGTGCGAGTGAGCGAACGTTTCAGGCGTATGGAAGGCGCTATATATAGAAACGGAACAGACGCGACGCCTTCGAACGAACAGACGCGACCCTTCGTAACGAACGAACAGGTGCGACGTCTTCGTAACGAAAAGGCGTCGGTTCATCTGAGATGCGCCGTTTCGATATATCAAAACTTCCATAACGGACGGACGCGACGCGCCCGCACGCACGCCACGCCACGCCACGCCACGCCACGCCACGGCACGGCACGGCACGGCTCGGCTCGGCGGCGGCGGCGGCGGCGCGCGCGCGCGCGTGTGGTTCACCACTAGCCTCTCTCAACTTCTCTAGGGGATCAACCGGAAATCCACCTAATAAGTCGAGTCAATTAATGATAGGAATCCCATGTGGGACTAAACCATTATTGCATTAATTATGGGCCTAGACTAAATAGAATTATTACTCTATTATGGGCTTAAAAGCCCATAAATCTCAACAATCCTCACCAAGTCTAGAGCTCATAAGGAATGCACTCAAATCATCTTCCTCTCGTTTGATATACCGGTGTTTCGATGGAGACTGTTAAGTTGAACTTCCATCTAGAACAGAGGTTACACCTTATTCACAACTGAGCAATGGACTACGCCTTGAATTGTCAGTTTTGTGCGAAAGAGGTTTTGCCTAAGTCCTTTGCCGATACTAGGTTGCCAAAAGCATCCTCTCTGTCTTGAAGCATATAAGTCACACTTCTGGCCTATTCATGAGTATCTAGAGATCCCCACCATCTCATAGACTGTGACTAGCAATCGAACTCATATAGGTGTGTTCCTTAAAGATATCCTGTAGGACGATATCTTTGCTTCTCATAAGCCACTAGGAACACATTAGGTTAATAAACCAGCCTGCCTTACAGTTCTCTAGGAAAGAAGTACATCTGAGATAGACCAGTCAAGGGTCTTTCCTCTTAAGCTGTCACTAGCTTGTTTCACCATTCTACTTCACGGGATCTCCGATCGCATAGAACAGGTTACCACTATGACAGCCTATCAAGTGGGTCTCAGGCCCATCTCACTCGATGCACTGTTTGTCACATTACGTGACAGTCCCTTGGTAAATTGATCTGCCAGATTTTTAGACGTATGAACATAGTCCAACGAAATAACTCCGGAGTTTCTCAACTTTCTGACAGATTTCAATCGCCTTTTTACATGCCTTGTCGACTTCATGTTATCCTTTGAACTGTTCACTTTGACTATCACTGTTTGATTGTCACAGTTCATGGAGATAGACGGTATTGGTTTTTCAACCACCGGTAAATCCATAAGGAAATCACGAAGCCACTCGGCCTCAATGCCGGCAGTATCCAAAGCTGTAAGTTCTGCTTCCATAGTAGACCTCGTTAAGATAGTCTGCTTGCAAGACTTCCAGGAAACAGCGCCACCTCCAAGTAGAAACACATATCCACTAGTGGCGTACATCTCATCAGCATCGGATATCCAGTTTGCATCACAATATCCTTCTAGTACTTTAGGGTACCCAGAATAGTGAATCCCATAGCTCATAGTACCTTTAAGATAGCGCATTACTCTCTCAAGAGCTCGCCAGTGATCATCTCCCGGTTTTGACACAAACCGGCTCAATTTGCTCACAGCAAACGAGATATCAGGCCTTGTAGCACTAGCCAGGTACATAAGCGAACCAATGATTTGGGAATATCTCAATTGATCCCTTGCTATTCATTGGTTCTTCCTTAATAGCACGCTAGGATCATAAGGCGTAGGAGCAGATTGAATATCGCTATACCCAAAGCGACTCAAGATCTTCTCCACGTAGTGAGATTACAAAAGAGTAATCCCACCATTGCCTTCTCTTTGTAGCTTGATGTTAAGAATAACATCTGCTACTCCCAAATTCTTCATCTCAAAGTTGTTGGACAGAAAGCTCTTGACCTCCTTAATCACATTAAGGTTGGTCCTAAAGATCAGTATGTCATCAACGTATAGACACAGGATGACTCCCTCGCCGCCACCATACCGATAGTACACACATTTGTCGGCTTCATTCACAACAAAGCCAGCCGATATCAAAGTCCTTTCGAACTTCTCGTGCCATTGCCTAGGAGCTTGTTTGAGGCCATACAGGGATTTTAACAATTTACACACTAAGCTCTTTTGACCTTCTATCACAAACCCATCAGGCTAATCCATATAGATCTCCTCGTCTAACTCTCCATAAAGGAAAGCTGTCTTAACGTCCATCTGATGGACGAGAAGACCATGTGAGGCTGCTAGGGAAAGTAATACTCGAATCGTGGTCATACGAGCAACAGGTGAGTAAGTGTCGAAATAATCTTCACCCTCTTTTTGTGAATATCCCTTCACCACAAGCCTTGCTTTGTACCTCTCAATCGTACCATCAGGCCTAAGCTTTTTCTTGAACACCCATTTGCATCCTATGAGTTTGCACCCGTAAGGACGCTCGACCAACTCCCAAGTACCATTAGGCATGATTGAATCCATTTCACTCCTTATTGCTTCCTTCCATAGGTCAGCATCAGGAGATGAAAATGCCTCTTCAATGGTTCTGGGAGTGTCATCCACGAGGTACACAATAAAGTCATTTCCAAAAGACTTTGCAGTCCTCTGTCTCTTACCCTTACGGGTGACTAGATTGTTATCCTCCTCAGGAATGTGCACAGGGGGTTCCTCATTTTGTGTTATCGGAATGAAATGCTCATGGGGTAATGTAAATTCATGACTAGATGTGCTAGGTGCATTGTTGGAAGGAAATTCATTCTCAAAGAATGTAGCATCTCTGTACTCCAAAATTGTACCAACCAACATGTCAGGTACTCCAGATTTTACTACTAAAAATCGATAACCCACGCTGTTCATAGCATAACCCAGGAAGATACAATCAACAGTTTTAGGTCCAAGTTTGCGCTTCTTATTGATTGGCACATTCACTATGGCCAAACAACCCCAAGTACGCAAATATGAGAGATTTAATCTTTTCTTATGCCATTCCTCGAATGGTGTGATTTCTTTATCCTTTGTGGGAACTCTATTCAGGACATGACATGCTGTCAGAATCGCCTCACCCCACCATTCCTTAGAAAAACCCGCTGTCTCTAACATGGCGTTAACCAAATCAGTTAGAGTTCGGTTCTTTCTCTCAGCAATCCCATTGGATTGAGGTGAGTAAGGCGGTGTCCTCTCATGAATAATACCATGTTCCACGCAGAATTCAGAAAAATCATTAGAAAAGTACTCTCCACAACGGTCAGACCTTAAAAGTTTAATCTTCCTCTCTAGTTGGTTTTCTATTTCAGCTTTATAGATTTTAAAGTAATGTAAAGCTTCATCTTTGGATTTCAGCAGATACACATAGCAATATCTAGTACAATCATCTATGAGAGTCATGAAGTATCTTTTATCACCTCTAGTCAATTCGCCATTCATCTCGCAAAGATCGGAATGAACAAGTTCTAATGCCTCTAAGTTCCTCGCCTCCGCAGCCTTGTGAGGCTTGCGAGGTTGCTTAGATTGCACGCAAGCATGGCACTTAGAACTTTTGACCATGTCAAATTTCGGGATTAAATTCAGTTTTGCTAACCGCGTCATACAACCAAAGTTAATGTGACAAAGTCGTGAATGCCAAACATTCGACTCATTCGAAGTAAGAATATTATTCACAACCTTATTACAAACATTGTCAAGTAAAGAAAAGCGGAACAAGCCTCCGCAATCACCTTTTCCAACAAATGTCCCATACTTAGAAAGTATACATTTATTAGACTCAAGAACTAATTTATAACCATCTCGACACAATTGAGAGCCACTAACAAGATTCCTTTTGATTGAGGGGACATGCTGCACGTGCTTCAATAGCACCGTCTTTCCCGAAGTAAACTTCAGAATGACCGTACCAACACCAAGAACACGAGCATGTGACCCATTTCCCATCAACAAGTCTCCTGTCACTCCGGCCTGATAAGAAGAAAACAAAGAGATATCAGCACACACATGTACATTAGCCCCAGTGTCAATCCACCACTCAGGTGTTTGACAAACAGAAAGGACAATGGGTGTAGAATTACCGTGCCCGGAAGTCCCTCCAGTCTCGCTAATGACCACATTTGCAGATTTCTTCTCCTACTTAACTTTGCGGTCTGGGCACGCACTTGCCCAATGCTCAGTGCTCCCGCAAACAAAGCAGCCACCATCTTTGTTCTTTTTCTTCTTAAAAGTGGTTGTTTGCTTAGGCTTCTCAGCCCCCTTCTTCTTCTTCTTTGATGAGGTAACCTTTCGCACCATATTGGCACTAGAAGGTTCTCCTACGCTCTTTCCACGTGTGTCTTTTGCTTTCGCCCTTTCTTTCAACAACATCAAGAGTCCCAATGAGTTCAGACACGCTAAACTCCTGTCTCTTGTGTTTCAGTTGGGTAGCAAAATTCCTCCAAGTAGGTGGCAACTTAGCGATAATACCGCCAGCCACAAACTTGTCAGGCAACACACATGAAAACGGTTCGAGTTCTTTTGCCAAAGCCTGAATTTCATGAGCTTGTTCAACTACAGAACGGTTCTCAACCATCTTGTAGTCAAAAAGCTGCTCTATGATATACAGTTCACTACCGGCATCAGAAACACCGAACTTAGTGTCCAGAGCATCCCATAGTTCTTTCGCAGAGGTGCACGTGATATATGAATCCTTATACTTATCAGCAAGAGCGCTAATCACGGCGCCTCTGAACAGATTATCAGCCATATTGAACCGTTCCTCCTCCTCTGGAGTGAACTGTTCTGGCTTACCGTTCGCGGCGTGATAGCAGTTCATTGCTGTAAGTCACAAGACCATCTGAGCACGCCATCTCTTGTAGGAAGACCCATCAAAAGAGTTTGGTTTCAGTGCAGCAGCAAAACCGCTAACAGAAAATTGCCTAATATCAGGTTTTTGGATTGTTAAGAATCTAGGCAATTTTTTAATTAATTTAATCCATAAAATTCCCAACAAGGTGATGGCGATGAATAAACTGAACATAAAGTCAGGAACGTACCCAGCGGAAGATCCTGCGCGATGTAGTCGATCTTAGTCGATGCAGGACGTTGTACGCAGTGCAGAACCGCCGCGCTCCGGGAGTCGATCGAAAGCGAGCAGTCGCGTTGTCGCTCCCCAAAAACCTGATCGCCCGCACACCCGGCAGATGTCCCTTGCGGATCGGTGGTTTCGGAGGCCTGCTCTCCCAGATTCTGTGCGCGCAGAAGTCCGGGACGGAGAAGTCTTCTAAGGCAACAGCGAGCGGAAGTATGGAATGCGAGTGCGAGTGAGCGAACGTTTCAGGCGTATGGAAGGCGCTATATATAGAAACGGAACAGACGCGACGCCTCGAACGATTCGATATATCAAAACTTCCATAACGGACGGACGCGCCCGCCAGCCACGGCACGGCACGGCACGGCACGGCTCGGCGACGGCGGCGGCGCGCGCGCGCGTGTGGTTCACCACTAGCCCCTTCTCTAGGGGATCAACCGGAAATCCACCTAATAAGTCGAGTCAATTAATGATAGGAATCCTATGTGGGACTAAACCATTATTGCATCAATTATGGGCCTAGACTAAATAGAATTATTGCTCTATTATGGGCTTAAAAGCCCATAAATCTCAACAAATACAAAAACAAATAAGCCATACTTAAAGTATATTTAGTGATAAAACACGTCATAATGAAATTAATAATAATTACATAATTTTTTTAAATAAGACGAGTGGTCAAACGAGTTAGCTGAAAGTTTCTGAATCCTTATATTTATGGACGGAGGAAGTATGTTTCGGATCATTGGAGCACACATTGCACTAAGTCATCATCAACAGAAAAGACGTACAGTACTAGTAGCACAAATTAAGAGAACACCGACGTGCGATCCAAATATACTCCAACAGTCCAACCTCATCTGTCATCGGCAGTGTCGCCAACCAGACGACACGATCACAACGTGGACATATACCGGAGTGGACACCGGAGTAATCCTAGCAGGTAGGGTACTGTCTCATCATCAGAGTGAACACCGGAGGTAATCCTAGCAGGTGGAATACTATCTCATCGGAGTGGATATGTACCGGAGAGAGAGAGAAATCCTACAAGCTAGCAGCACCCTGCCTCGTCTCGTGGCAAGTACTAGTAGCTAGGCCGGTCGCAAAAAAGCGGATGGAGAATTGGAGATAAGATACGCGCGCGAATCGATCGATCGATCGAGGCAGACAAAAGACAACTTTTCGCGCCCCGGTCTCCGGCCGGCCCGCTCGCGGTCGAGGCCGTGCGCGCGCGGCTCTCTCCTCTCCTTTCCAGGAGCGGAGGGAACGGATCACGGATGCCGCTTTCTTGGTCGGCCGGCGCATGGAAACGCGCGGACGCTGCTTTGCTGTCTGTCGCAGGGTCAAAAACGCCACCGCCCGGGGCGGCGCGACTCGGACACGCACCCGCGCGTCTTTAACCGCGAGACCAAAGACGAAATTTTACTCCGATGAAAGCGACGCCGCCGCGTCGCGTGCATGCACCCGGCCCCCGCGCGCGCCGCACTAATGATCGAGCCGGAGGCCCGAATAGCCGGCCCCGCCATCCGGACGAGCGCCTCGCCTCTGCATCGTGGACCTCGTGGTGCCTTCCTCAGTTTCTCCTCTGCGCTGTATAAGCTCGCAGGTCAAACCGTGCAGCGCAGCCCTGCGCCGGTGCAGGCACGTACAGCGACGCGACGTGTATGGGGACCGTTGTCGCGGAGCTGGCCACTTTCCACTGGCCACCGGGCTGCCAAGTGCCGTACGTGGTCCTCCTGGCTCTCCCCCTCCTCCTCTCCTCCTGCCCGCGGCGAGCAGAGCTAGCACTACTAGCTGCGTCGTTTCTGCGGGCGAGGAAGAAAGCTGGCCAAGCGCGCGCGCGCGCACAGGTGTCGATCGTCCAGCTCGATCAGTCGAGTCAAACCGCCGGTGTAGTAGAACAGTATAGGAGCACTGTGTATCGCGGAGAGGCGTACGTAGAACGACCACTCTCCTGTCGAGCCCGCGTGTCATGCTTACAGCAGGATGATGGTTCCGTGCTTCCCGACCTGCATGGGATCGATCGAGTACATAAATTGCAGGTTTAGCTAGGCCGGCTACTCTTTCGTCGGGTACGTACGTACGTCGAACTATCGATCGATCGGATCTATCTTCTCGTCACGACGTATATCAGGATCACCGCACGTTGATCCAGGACGAGTCACGTAGTGTCAGTACTTTACATATGGTTGGATCCGACGAACGAACGACGCACGCCATGCCGCCACGGCACCCTGATGCTGCGTGCTGATGCCTGCGCGGTCAAATTTTTCATGCACGCATCACGGTCAGTAAAGGAGAGAAGTGATCTTATTGTTCCTCTTGCTGTGTGGACGATCGACGCGCACGTCGGAACACCTGTACCTAGAACGCGCGCGGTACCTTACTAGCGGGGTAAAGCCTACGCCTACGCCCACAGGACGGCTAACGTTCGCCTCGCGCGGGCGCACGAGACAAAAACGGTCCGGTCGAGGAGGCGTCCGCGCGTGTCGACCCGCGGCGAGGGAAACCGGCCGGCGAAGTCAACCGGCCTATGATTGGGGCCGGGGCGACGCGACAGCGACGTACGGCCGCGCGCGCCGAGGTGGCTGCCCACGCGTCCCCGCCGGGGCTCGCTTGACGGCCGCGATGCGACGAAACCGACTCGCCGGCTGATACGCGCGACGGCCGCGGCCCGTACGTACAGACCGCGACGGCGACGTCCGCGCGCGCGGGCACGTACACATCACCGGCGCCGCAGTGGTCGCGCTCGCACCCGAGTTTTGAGCCCTGCCGGGCTCGGCACATGCGCGAACACAGGCAGCGCAGGGATCAACGCTGGTTTGTCCCCGTCCCCGCCGTGCGTGTGGCTCGCCGGCGCCGGGCCTGCTGCCAATGCCCCCCTTAAAATTTCTACACGTGAGCGACGCGGTGAGTGTCCCCGTCGGTCCACAGGTGTGTAGTGTACGGCTTACACCATCGGTCCAACATGTTGGTTCGCACTCTCTCCTTTTGTTCGCTGACAAATTAAACGTCCATTTTACATCACAGATCAGATTTTTATTCATCCCTATTATTGCGGGTTTTTTTTAATTCCATGTCTAGCTTGCTACCGGGCCCATCCTACATAGTAGCACCTGTCTGATCAATTACGCTCTGATCACACGTTGTCCTCTTGTTACAGCTTTTGTTAGCAATAATGACACGTGACAAGCTAATCAGTTAGCCATCTATCTAGTGGTAATAATTTGGAAGTTACTGATTTACTACACTCTCAAGCCTTGACTAATTCGCATTGTCATAATCACAGCGAGCGCACATTTTCAAGGGCCCCAGTAAAGGTGCAAGAAATTTACAAGCTAATACTAGCTACATAGCTCTAATCATATAAACAAAACCCCTATCAAGAAAGATAGACTTGTTGGCAGGCCACACACCTCTCGATCCTAAGAATTTTTTTTTAAAGAAATACTTATGCCCGATATGTTACACATTGACGTCAATGCATGGTTTCCAGAAGGGTATTGATGAGTTAGAACAAGAGATGTGGGATAGGTTCATGATTTTTTTTATGTACTTTGTTACAAGTAGTACTATATATGGTTACTTAATTATCAACTCGCACTCTGACAATTAGCAGGATTGACATGATGCTATATAAGTTTCTTGTAATAGGAAGTCAAACGCCGACGTCCACATTTTAGTTTTCCTGTTCATGACACGGTCCGAGGCCGGCTTCATCCATCGTGGATTTGATCAACTCTTAATTAGCTGTTAAGCTTCAAAGCTTTGTCTATAGGTACGTACATGATTACATGCATGCAATCGTACGTTGACTAGCTAGCTCCATGTAGACATCGTGAGACAAGTGTATCGATCAGAAGCCTGCTGCACTTTCGACACACTTGGTCTCAGCAGATTGGCCTTAGCACATCTAGCTATGCAGTAGGCTCATGCACGCTTGTAAGTCATGGCAATGAGTCACGCACGCATTACCTGATGACAATACCCCACACAAGGTTACATCAAATTGTGCAATATTCTTCTTGATCAGACTTAAAAGTAACATCCATCCACAGAGACTTATTTGACTTAGAAAACTCCACAGGAGTAGTGACTACACATGCAAACATAGTATATATATTTCATCACCAGTTGAGCAAGCATTTGTAGGCCGCTCATCAGAGGGAGCAGGCAGCAGCAATCATATAAGCTACGTTGCACATCTAGCTATGCTGTACTGATGATCTGTTTTTTCCTCTCATCCAACTAAAAATATTTGCTTATCATGTGACCCGGCCGTCAGTAGTGACCTTGACAGTTACTGGTGTGTCCTAGCTTACTAATTTTGTTTTGTCCTCCGTCCTTTTGTTGATTATTTGCTCCAATTTTATATGCGCGCTGCCACACAGCCCCCAATCAAATAAGAGGGCAGCAGAAAGAAACGAAGCAGATATGGGAGCGAATAAACTGGTAGCATTCTAAGAAAAGCAACCGGAGGGACCTATTTTTCTTCACTGGAGACAAGGGCATGATGCGAGTGAGAGGGACAGCGGCCGCCTCCGCCAATCATGTGAAGCCACCTTCGCCGTGCTTCCCCACACTGACACGCACCACAAGTCTAGTTTAAGATGGAAATGACAACCGTGCGAGGAGAAAAAAAAACAAGGGACGACGAAGCTTCTAATAGTAAGAGCACTGATCATGAACTGAACTGGATAAAACAGGTACAACAATCCTGTACAAAAATTGGCTCCTGCATGCTGAGATCTTCCTCGCCTCTTGCGGTACATGATGATCGATCGAAATTTGTTACATGTAGTCGCTCACGTCTAGGAGGTCCGATAGCTGCATGTTGAACAGCGCGGCGGCGTCGTTGGCCGTCGTCCCGTACGTCGTCGTGGTTGAGGCCGAGTTGTTGTTCAAGCCGGGCACCGGGCTGGACGACGGCGTGGACACGCCGGAGCCGCCGACGTTGCAGTTGTTGGTGTTGCTGCTCGTGACCGTGCTGCTCCACTGCTGCTGCTGCTGCAGGTCGGATTGTTGCACCATCTGCATCAGCGCCGGCACGTCCAGGTTGCTGTCGACGTATCTGGTAGGTAGCGGCGCGCTCTGGCACGGCGCTGTCGCGTCCTGGAGCTGCTGCATCGTCGTCGGGTTCGCGTGGACCAAGCCCGGCATTTGGCACGCCTGCTGCTGCATGAACTGATCGGCCTGCGTCGTCGGCGCCACCTGCTGCTGCGCCATGGCGGCCGCCGCCGCCTGCGTCATCTGCGCCTGAAGCAGCCACGGGAGCAGCTGCTGCTGGTGCTGGTGGTCGGCGACGGCGGGCGTGCCGGAGAGCAGGGTGGAGGCGAGGCGGAGGAGGTCCGGGTAGTTGGCGAGCGGCTCGAAAGCGCGGAGCGTGTCGAGGTCGGCCTGCGTGGGGTAGTACGCGGCGGCGGGCTTGAGGAGGGAGGAGAGGTCGAGGAGGTCGAGGCGCGGCGCGTGGGTGACGGGGTCGATGCCCATGCGGAGGAGGCGCTTGCGGATGTGCGTGTTCCAGTAGTTCTTGATCTCGTTGTCCGTCCGGCCTGGCAGCCGCGCCGCGATCGCTGACCACCTGCACACAGACGCAGAGAACAAGCCAGGCAGCCAACCAATCAGTCAATCAATCTTGCATCAGGGAAAGCCGTACGCACGCCTATCATGTCTCAGCAGCAACAGGGAAGCTAGAGACTTAGGGAGGCTACATGAGCCTGGGGTAGTAGCTGTCCTGTTGGTGTGAGTTGGTAGACGGTAGTGGTTCTTACTTGTTGCCGAGGATGCTGTGGAGCTGGATGATAGTCTCCTCCTCCTCGAAGGAGAAGCGGCCGCGCTTGATGTCTGGGCGGAGGTAGTTGGTCCACCGCAGCCGGCAGCTCTTCCCGCACCGCGCGAGCCCTGCCAAGAGAAGGATCGACCGATCGAGGTGAGCCAACTATTTACAACAGCCGCGCCATGATTGGTTGATTAAGCTTGTATCTAGCATGCATGAACAATTAAGTTGTGCCATGAGACGCTTACCGGCATTCTTGGGGAGGGTGCGCCAGTTGCCCTGGCCGTGCTTCTTGATGTAGGCGACGAGCTTCTCGTCCTCCTCGGGCGTCCACGGCCCCTTCTTCAGCCCGCTCTTGTCACAGCACGGCGCGCGCCCCATCTACCGGTCGGTCGATTAGCAAGCAGATGCTCTCAGCAGATAGCTAGAAGGAGCTCGATCGTGCGGAAAGGCAGGGCGGAGAAAAAGGCCCGGTTTGTCTCGCAGCTGTATGCAGCAGCTGCAGGAGGCAGGCAGGGGAGACGAGAGGTCGTTGTAGCAGCTACAGAGGAAGGAACGGAACCGGATGGTGGCGTTTGTTGGTGTGTGAACTGCGCCGGGAGCTGAGCTAGCTGAGGAGGTGGAGCTGGGAACAAAGACAGGAGATCGAGGAAGGTGTGGGGGCGGGGGGAAGGCTTATAAAGGGCGCGAGCGCGACGGGAGGGCGGGCGAAGAAGTCAACAGGATTCGGTGCCGGCCTTTGTATCCCGCGCCCGCGACGTGGCCGCGAACCGGAGCAGAACAGAGGCGTCGTCCGTCAGCTCGGATCAGCCGCCGGGCGGGATCCACCACCCGTCTCTCGTCTCGGGGTAAAAGCGGCGACCGCGCAGAGCACCGCCGGCCCCAAAAGCAGCCCGGCAGCTGGCCCTGGCGCGCGCTGGCGTGCCGCGGCGACCAAGCTTCAGCGGCCGAGGAACAGAACAGGGCAGCATGCAGCAGTGTGCGAAGTAATAGTAATCAACTCCGTGGGCATAATCGGGCGGGAATGTATTTTTTTTACTGGTGGACTAGGCTAGGCTAGAGTGGTCGAGGACCGCATTTTACCACGGGACGGGTCACGGTGCCTGCCGCCTGTCCGATTGGTGCGTCAGCCCCGTTTGAATTTTTGGGAATTAATTATTAATCCCTCCTGCTAATTATGGGACGCAATATGACTCATTTTTAGACGGGAAGTGTTTCAAAGTGTGAAGACAGGTGCCAAGCAGATCAGAGCTTCGAACAACACTTCTTCTGAGGTAGGGAAAAAAATCAATTAATCAAACACAGATGAAGAAAAGACATGCGGCTTTTCAAAATATTACTATTGTCGTACATATTTGTATTTGATATGTTTCATGATGAAATCTTTGGTCAATTTGATGTGAGATTTACTAATTATTATCTGTTGATGGATCGTAGATGAGGAAACATGTCGAATTTTGGTGAACGCCCCCCCCCCCCCCCCCCCCCCTCCCTTCCTCTTCTACGACGAGCTCTCCTGTTCTCAATCTATTGTCAATTTAGGATTAGGTTTTGGATCTTTAGGGTTTTTCGGTGACCACCGGCCGTAGAGGGATGGTTGCGTGAGGTCACTCGCCATGCGATGGTGGCGGACCACGGGCAGGATGCCATGAAGCTTTGAACTAGTTATCATGGAGGAAGTAATGGGCAGTGACAACAGGGTAGCAGGTACATGCAAGAGGTTGCGACCGTGTAGAGTCATGGTGGATGGGGGTTATGGTTGGTTGGACAATTATTCGAGGTGAGGTTGATTTGAAACGTTGGATTCATATATATTGGATGGTCAAGAATTCGACATCTTGGGGAGTTCAATCGAGAAATATATCAGGATATGACTAGCTACTCAATTAGATACTTGATGCACGGTACAAGAGTTAATTGATTGGGGCCCAAAAAAGAAGCTAGAAGTGGGTAGGGTTTAGGATTTGTCTTTTTGTTTTGTTTCGTTTATACGACAACTTAGCCAGGCCGGACTTGATCACAGCTAAGAACAAGTATATAGTTCCTAAGTAGTTTGTTGAGAAATTCAGTTTATTGGTGTCCCCTCGCCAACCGCATAACCTCTTGTGGAAAATTCAACCGAATAGTTCTATCTCCTTTTCCAAATATTCTTTTCCCGAAAAAGGTTTAGTAGTACTACTCCATCATCCATTGGCGCGCGAGGAGGTAAAGGGGCCCAACCCAAGCTAGCCAAGGTAGTAGTACAAAACAGCTGAACAGTATAGTACGCCGGGAAAAGGCTGACATCAAATTTTCGCACGCTCGCTCCAAGCGAAAACGGACAAACGGGGGAAGTAATATCATTTGGTCTCTTGCACGTACATCCTCCTACCTTTTCCCCGTCGATCGATCACCTGGCTGCTGGCTGGCTGGCGTTGACGGCCTCTGGCTGGGGACGCCATGCTGCCACCTTGAACGGCTGACGCCGCGCAGCGCCAACCCCACGTCCCCTAGCCAGTAGCTAGCCATTCCCCACTCCACTCGTTCGCCGCGCGCGAAACCGGCGTCGTCGTCCGGCCGCCTGCATGCATGCATGGCTCGCTTCGGCTCATATCAGCTCTGCAGTCTGCCCCCTGCTCCTCTTTACTCCTCTGCAGCCGGCCACCGCGCCGCACCAGGGCCGTACGTACCTTCTCGGCCACTGCCGGCGCCTCACGACGCTCGTCGCGGCGCGCGTGAATGCGGCGACGACCTGCGAAAAGCGCGCGCGCCATAGCTGGCTCGTCGCTTCTCAGAACGGCCACTGCCCCGGCCGGCCGTTCGCCGGACCGCGGCACGGCCGGCCGGGCGGCTCGCGTCCGCGTCGAGGGAGATCTATCTACGCGCGCATTGCGTCGAGTCAGACACCTTGTCCGCGATCGTGCTTCTCCTGAAAACTTTTGAACGGATTTTCGTTCGCGATCGATGGGTGCTAAAGTAAAAAGTGTTGGATGCCGTGATTTGCCTGCCGTGTCGCGCGCGTGTGGCGATCGGCGTAGCCGCGCGACTGGCAAGTGTGGACGTGTGTGTACAGGTGTGCCACCTGCTGATGTTGGCGTTCGTACGGGCGCGCCACGGATGAAAGGACGGACGGGCGGACGCTCGAGCGACTCGTGCGCTAGATTGTGTGAGTGTCTCTCCGTGTGCAGCAGGGGCCCAGGTTTCTTCCAGATAACATTTGTTAGTTCAAAGCGAAAAACAAATGTCAAAAGTTTGCCCCGTTAAAAGCTGAGAGGCGTAAAGGAGCTGAGAGCGACAGGAGAGTGAAAAGGCAACCGATATGTACAAGCTAGCAGAGAGGAAATCTTCTTCATTCGCCTGACGCTAGTAATTAATTAATTAACTGCGTGGCTGCAAACCAATCCAACGAATGCTGCTCAATCGCTAGGATCTGCTATGGTTAGGTGCTATTTATCTTAGTGCAGTATGCCCGGTTACATGGTGGATTGGATTTTATTTGGCGTCGTCTTGTTGGGAATATGGGAAATTTTCCCTGCATCGTACTAGTGTATTTTAAACTGTTTCCTTCTACGGACCCAAACCGCCTTAGCGGCATGTACCGCTAACTCCTGATAAGCTCTGTGTTTTATAGCGACGCGTGTCCCCGGACCCTAGCCTCCAGTGTCCATGTCGGTTGACTTTCAGACAAAGATCACAATAATTGCTGGACACAAAGGCACGTCCACTTGTACACATGACAGTACATGCGGCGGACTTCAATATTTGATCAAGGTTTTGACCGTCCAAGACACCCGGCGCACGAAATTAAGCTACTACAGCAGTGACTAGGACACTTGCGCTTTATTGTTAACTTAACATTGCAATTTAGTCCATCTACTTGCACATTTGAAAATATCAACATAATGATATCATTTTGAAGACGGTCGAGAAGGCTCTTCTTAATTAGTAGGGGACGACGTTACTCTTCTTTTTTCCAAGCTGTTGGTTCATCCTAGGTTTTGGTGAGTACTTTTTGTTTCCAACCCATCATTTTGATCCATTCGCCACAAAAGTTGTAGTATATGTACTAAATTGCTGCAATAATAGTCATTTTTAATATTTCAAACATCTGAAATTGGTGCTATACTTAATTGGTGTAGTATTTAAACATCTGATGTTTGAATGTTAGCTAGGGGTTTCATCCACTGCCTCCACAATTCTGCATTTCAATGTGGGATGTGGTGTGCGCGCGCGTCCATATCACTATTTAACAAAAACACGAGCCAACTTTAAATCTTTATTAGTCAGCATGCCTGAAACAGGAGGAGAGGAAGCTGAAAAGGTTGTGAAGTGTGTAGCTCAAGAAACAATTTATGATGCAGGGAAGAGGGAGACAGAGCGAAGATCTCATCCACTCCATCAAACGTGCAACTAATAATTAGAACAGTCAAATCATATCGAATGCTTGATTGCTTGTAATTGCAGGTGTTGGACAAATTAACATGCCCGTTACCCAACCAACAGAGAACTACCCGCTACTCCCTAATCAAGCTTAGCGCATCACTAAGCACCCGTCTTAGTTTAATGGAGCAAGTGGATGCCAAGTCCAAATTAGGCAACACAAGTTCACAAGTTTGCTCCACTAACGGTACGGATTCACACGAATTTCCATGGACATTTTGGGAGTATATTTCCAGATATATATTGCAAACATCATCCCATGAAAACAACCTTGCATCTAATTTTAACTTACCGCTTTAGAATTCTCGGGCTTGTCCTTCTCGAGCTAATCAAGGAGCAAATTGCATGTGATGTAATAGTAACTCTCATCATTGTTTCAGTTCAGGAAATAGACCTATTGGTCAGGATCCTTATTAATTAGGTGCACTGTTTCTATATCTCTAAATGATAATGTACGAGCCAGGATTTTGTTTTTCTTCCTTAGAACACAAAAAAGATTTGTACAACACATTGCATGCTAGAAGTAAGAAGAAAAACGAACATCCAAAAAATCGCAATGCGGCAGCATTGACCTGTTCATTGTACCTGCCAAATAAAGCACAAAAGCCGGAACGACAATAAAGGAGCTCTATCCAGAAAAGGAACGGGATACTCCACCAGATTGAACCTCAGAGCACACTAAAATTCTTAACTAACAACATTTTGCACTTAATATAACTTTACAATTCAGATGCGAATAAATAAACAAATATCATTTGTGCGAATCTTATGCCGCAAGGTTTTAACTCTTGCTGAGCTCAATTGTACGTGCCTATCCAATAAATTCGGAGGAAATTTAGCCGCAGGAAGAAATTAGATTTGCAGACGTAATGACAGTACTCCATGCGCGAGCGAGGGCGCTAGCTAGCTAGCGCGCTGCCACCTGTGAAAGATCCAGCATGCGTGCGGATGCATCCAACCTGCAGCTAGCTAGCGCATATTCTCACTGATCAAGCATTCGTACTTACTTTAATCTGGCCCGTACAAGGACCGCAATTAACTAGGGCAAATATAAATTCATTTCGACGATCCAGTGAGGTCATGCGTGTCCCCTAGTCTCCTGTAACTTCCAGTAATCAGTGGGTCGTATTTTCAATATTATTAACTATAACCTGCTCATACATGTATGGATACATACAGATACACTAGTATATACTAGTAACTAGTAGTCAATTAATTACCCTAATAACGTACTAGGTATGGTAGCTTAGATATGATATGTTTCAACATCGCACAGGATAAACCGGCTCGATTTGGAAGTAACTTTTAAATAGTGCCGCCATGTCTCTCGCCATGGAGACAACAGCCCCCCCTTCCAAGCACTACTCAATTAGCCCCCTAAATTAACTATGGTTTCGTCAAGACCGCACAATTCTTACTCTATTGGGACACTTACGTGTCTCGCCCGTATCAATCCGCGCGGTATGCCTTGCCCAAACTTAGTATATACCGGTACTTATATATATTTATATATATGCAAATGCTCGCATCGGCAGTTTGACCCCGGCCTTCCCGTGCGTACGCGAGCAGCGATAGAGAGAGCAGCGGCAGAGAGAGAGAGAGAGAGAGAGAGAGAGAGAGAGACGCGAGAGTTGTTACGAATAATGCGACTTACACACGCAGCCTTACGTGTCCGCGGCATCGCAATAAACAATCGGCGAGCATACGCCCTGATCCGTGCATTCTGTAGTTGTTAATTGCCCTGGCTGGGCGATTCGCGAAGATCGCCGGTGAGGTCACCGGTCGCGCCTGCTTCATCCAAACGTTGACGTTTATCGTATTCAAATCCTGCTCTCCTCCGTTTAAACTTCACTTTTCGTTTAATCGTTTTTTAGAGGGGAAAAGTACCAGGAATGTTTGAAAATTGGGGTAGTGTAGACGTCGTGCGTGACTCGAAAATCGTTTTTTAGAGGGGAAAAGCACCAGTCAAAGTGCTGCTAGCTAGCTATGTGTCTCGAGCAGATCGTCCTTTTTAGATACTGTATAATATGTATAGTGTAGTTTATACCGGGCAACGAACTCTGACTTTGCTGAAATTTGACACTTGGATGTTGTCCTATTGGGGTTACCACCTGTGTGATCATATGGATCTGGACTGCCACAAATCGGGAATGAAGTCACATGCCATGGTGGATGACATGGAGAGGTAAAATGCTAAACAAGTACACACGAGGCACCATCATATTCCGTCTTTACTCTTTATTGCATACGTAGCTTAACCAATATTCTACACCTCCCGTACATTCGCTAGAACGTTCATCTGGTGATTAGGCATGATTGGGCTTTGTTAAATCTACTATATATCTCTGATGATCTCTACTAACTCATTTTCTTTTATATACATATATGTGATCTCTACCAATTCTCGTTCTTTTATATACACATATATATGCGCTTTGGTATTTCCGACTGTTCATGTGGTTAGAATGCACACTTGCGGCTCGCGGCCCATCGGAGGTATACGTGTGCCGTCGATGAGGTGTCCGGTTAGCAGCAACAAACTTTGAATCAAACCACACAAGTGTTGTTTGCTTGCGTTCCTGTTGCATCAGTAACCCCAAAAAACAAATGTTCAGATATGGATCCGCGATGAGGCGCCTGTGGTTGTGTGCGGTTGTGACCTGGACATGCATGATCCTCTCTCGCCCTCCATGCGGTGTGCCCGTAGTTAGCAGGGAGTAGATGGCGGGAAACCATTATAGTTTTGCCTCGTCACCTCATGCATGGCCCATGCATACGCGAGAGCACGTACTTACTCCCGCCATTTGTTTATCTTCATGTGGCTCGAAATGGCAAGGCCAGGGGCTTCGCGACCGCGACCGTATCTTATGCCGCATTATTTGGTTGACATCTGGATCAGGAAATAGTTGGTGGCGCGTACAGCACACTTGGTTCCTCCTCCATGCTCGATCGATCGATCCGGCCGCCGCCGGCCACAGAAGCTTCACGAGCTCCATCTCTGATCGACTAAAAGAAATGGGGAAATGGTCTTTTCTCTGGGACTGGATGGAAGTGCTCGCGGCTGAGAAAACAGCGTCTTGATAGTTTGGAATTATTCAGCTTTTTGACATCTGTTTTCCGCTGTTCAAACATCAGTCGGCTGCTGGAAAAGATCAAATCTTGCTACAGTTCTGTTAGCTAGCTAGCGCATCTCAGTTCACACTGCTAAGCTGGAGTAGCTCTTTGCTATAATTGAAGGATGTCCTCTCAATCATTATTACAAGACAACAAAAGTCACTTGAAAAAACTATGATGGGTTGTATTTTAGCACAAAAAAAGTTCAGAATCTGTTACTTTTTTTGGGAATAATGCAAGCTGTGCATCGTTTCCATGCGTTTTCGCAGTTGTATGGAACTCTGAATTCGCTTCATTGGTCCACTTGTACATGAAAGACATGTGATTTCTGTTCGTCAGGCAGGCACGACTTGCCGGAACATTTGACTCGGAACAACAAGCATGGTCGATATCTGAGATAACAAGCGACAGGTACCCGGCAGCGTCTCAGGGCACGATAAACTCTCCATTCTCCACGAACTTTCACCGTGCTGCTTACATTTAAGAAATTTCCTGCTTATTTATTCTTGAACATGTCAGAAAAAAACATCTGATAGATCAGTAGCCCTTCTTATTCCTGACAAAAGTCAGTATGTATTACAACAAGAAGCCAAAAAGTCGTCTACTGAAATTCGTAGAAATCAGACGTGTCGTTGGAGAAAGAAATGTTAACCTGGAGTGACCGTACTTCTGCAGTGAATTTCGTGCCGATCACCCGTTTGTTGGGCTAATCATGCTTAGAAACTGTCAGTTCTGCATCAGGAGCTGCAGGTCGTTATCCTGTCAGAGCTGCTGTCCTTTCGGCGTCTTTTCTTCGGTTTGAATTGGTGGCCAAACATCTTTTGCATGGTGCACTGCCGCCAGATTGGTCCAATATTTCTCCTCTTTTGCCGGACTCAGGTGTGCGTGGACGTCATATCACCATGGGAGCAGAGAGCATCAGGGTAACACAACAGATTCACACAATGCAAAGGCAAAAGGTTCTAGAATTATGCAAACGACTGGACATGAAGACGACATACGAACATTGCGGCTCACGTGTATGGCTTCTGAATGAAGTTCTTGAACTATACGAGCACATTACTACAAGGTCACAATGTCTTTTTCTTGATTTAACTGCTATGGTTATAGGCAATGGAATTCAGTCAGCTGAACAATGATCATGCTTGTATTTTCACAATCGAAAGTGAGACCGAATACAGTTTGATAGTTAATGAGGTAAAAATGTTTCAAGAAAGCAATGTGCTGATCTGTGAACTTATGCAGCTATTTGTAATTTGCTGAGATCATTTCAACAAGTTTGTCATGCAGAGAACCGTTTGTCACTAGAACACCACCCGAAGGGTAGATGATTCTGCGTGAAGTTAGGTCAGCTGCAAGATCCAACGGTTTCCCACTCCAGTCACTGATCTGCCAGATTCAGAAAATTACAAAATCACCAAAGGTTCTAATGTATATTGATGGGACAAAATTAACATATCAGGGTATTGCATTAGAAAGCAAAGGCATATACCTGACCGCCGGCTTCTTGCACACAAATCAGTCCAACAGCATGATCCCAAGACTATATAGACAGTATGAAATGAAAGGATCAGTGAAACAGGTAACTAAGTCAACAAGTTGTTTTGCTTGTCATGAAGGACGATGGGAATTGCAAACAACAGGGTACCTTGATTTGAGTCGTTGCTCGTGCTCGAAGGACAAAAACTGAAGCTCTCCCAGAGGCCACCGTCAGATACTTGCACAAGCTAGAAAACAGAACCAAGAAGAGCCCGTCATGATAACTCATACACGGACCAATGCATAATCATGACTTGATCTACAATAGTCATTGACAACCTCAACAAGACACTTTAAATCCAAAAGAATTATGATAGTAGGGGGGTGCAGCAAAATTATAGAGAAGGGTGACTATCATTTTAGATGCTAAAATCTTTATAGTAAGTAGCTAACTTGAGGATGGAAGAAAATATCGTAATTGACCGGAATGCCTTTTGCTCAATCATTAGCATCACATGTTAACTGGCTAGAGGAATGATAAAAATAAACGTCATGAAGTAGTGAAGTAATGGAAAGTGCAACGGACCTGCCACAGAAAACAGGTATGAGAAGAATTTTATTCTCATCTCTAGGATCAGATTCATCCGTTGTTGAACTGAAGAGAACAGATAACGGTATCATATCCCAGGTTTGGCTATCAGGAATGCAATAGCGTGCCATGTGCGCAACTAAGCAAGCATCAACAAAGCATCTCTTCCATATATCCTGCGCTGTACTGAACTGGCCAGTCTCACCGGACAGTCGCCTAGACCAAGTACCACAGCCTACATGAGAAACCATCAGAATCCCACGGCTAGACACCGCAGCACTGTCATCTTTCTTGTCGGTATTGGTATCATTGATCCAATTTGGACATCCCATCACTCCGACAGTTACCTCTCCATTCACCACAAGAGCCAGGCCTACCTTAATAAAAGCCAAATATGCATATTAGAATGAGGGGAGAAAAAAAAAATGCTAGAATTAGAAGTAAAGAAATAGAATATAAAACTAACCAAGAATAATACAGCATTATTTGCAACAAAAATCAGGGCTACGCCAGTTTATTGAAAGGCAACAGTCCATACTAAAAATAGCGCCTCACCAAAAAAAAAAAAAAAAAACGCATGAGACATTCTTAACCTCAGTTAAACAAAGATTGTGTACATTGTACCATTGAGGGACTATCTACCACATATTTCAATGCGATATAACCTTGTTATAAGTAAAGATCCGCAAGAAAATTTTTACAATGCTGATTATGGCTTTAGATGCATGCATCTGAATCATTTATGTAATAGGTGGTCAGTGGTGACTGACAGAGGTCTTGAGGCAAACTACGGTATACTATTAATCCAGAAAATCGAGAACAATGCCTAGCGTATAGGGGCACTAGGAAATACTCAGGATACTATGCTTAGAGAATGCGAAGGCATTTTTCATGTGAAAAATAGGATGCTTGCCTGTTTGTGTAATTTAAGTAGGACATGTAGAAACAGCTGAATAGAGCATATCATCTGTATCTTATGTGATCAACAATATGCAATGATGAGTCTTACAAAGAAATAACTAGGGATCATACCACATAAAGAGCACCATCCCCTCTCAGAAAACCTTTGGTGCCATCAATTGGGTCAAGTACCTTCAAACCACAACATCATCTTTATGACATATAAAACTTATGCAGGTTACTTAATAACGAATCAACTTCGCACAATTTATAGTGAATGACACACGGCAGCTATAGCTTACCCAGTAAGTAGCAGGGTTTGAATCAAAGGAGACAGCATCCTGGCCTCCTCTATCAATTGCCCTTAACACATCATCACGAGTTAATGGTGACTCGCTGGTACTTACTTTGTCTGCAACTGCACTGAAAATTGATTCAACAAGTATGTCACCACTGCTATCATCAGCGTTTGATGCCCTTAGAGATGCTGAGTCCTCTTCTGCCACCAGAGGTATTGACGGGAACAATCGCTGGAGTTCTTTCAATAGCAACATGGTGAAAGAAAAAATTAGACAAAGCAATAGATTTAAACTTTGAAACTTTAAAGTGGATTACCCAAACTAACAAGGGCTTGTACTCCGAAATCTGCAATTGTGACAGGGGTTTGGTCATTCTTTTCAAGAATGCTCCTGCCATCTGAAAACAGTGATCTCTTCACCTGTCAACACATAACCGAAGAGGCAAAATAGAGTTCAGACATTTCACAAATGAGATGTCAGTCAAACAGTTGCATTTTATCCTATGATAAACAGATCACAAAATATCAATGCGGTACGTGCTATTGGCTGCTCAGCATACAAAACAAACCCTTTAAAGCTTCCAAGTCCACTCATCTCGTTCAGTCAACTTATCGGAAGGAAAGCTAGTGGTGCATGGAAAATCAAGGCTGCCAGTATCATCCTAGGTACAATTGTTTTCATTTAGACCATTCCATATGGTTTGATCTTGACTAAAGTTTCCATAAGGTAAGAACCCTGAAATACCGTATTTGAGAGAACTTTTGCATCAAAATAATTTCATGGCTTTTCAATGCTCTCCACTTGCAACTTTTATTCTCTCTAAAGAACAATCAGAACAATGTTTATATCAAAAGATCATGTTTTATGCAAACTAGTAGATCATTGCAAAAATTTCTGTCCCAGTTGCAGTGTGGCACTGACATGAAGCCCCCCGCTGCGCGATTTGGAGCGTATAAATTGTCCCCACCGTGACACTGAGTTCTAATCATGACTGCCAACATGAAGTGATCCCACCAAACCGAAATTCACCCCGCGCACGTCTTAAGAGCCTCCAATTCCATAGAGCTAGCGAATCAAAAGGGGGGATCAGGTCAACTCACATCGACACAGAGCCGGCAGGCGCGCTCCACAGTGGCTGCAGCCGCGGCGAGCTCGCGGTGGTGGGAGGCATTCTCCGGCGGGAAGGGGAGGCGGTACTCCTCCGCTGCGGCCGCCAACCCAGCCGCCGCCCTGTCCAAGAACGAGCGCTACTGAGAAAACGAGGCGGCGGCAGTAAGAAAGGAAATCAGGCACAAGCGCGCTGAGCGCAGGGTGGGGCCTGGAGGTTCACGGGCCCACCTTACAGAGAGGCGGATGTGGCGAGGGGCCGGCACGGAGAGCAGCCGGCGGCCGCCGCCGAGGAGGAGGCGGTGCGGCGGGAGCGAGAGGTGGAGGAGCGGCATGGGGGTGTGTGGCGGGAGCGAAGGAGGCAGACGACCGGCCCGGCCCCGATACCGAGCCAGCGGAAATACGTACGTATTCGCAAGTATATTCGCGACGAGATACGGAGACTGGATCTTGCGCTGCGTAGGTGGGCCTGGCCGATTTGAAAACCTTCACGTATTGGCTTTGCCTACTGGGCCTGAGCTATTGTGTACAAAACAGTGAAACACTACGGACAGCCGACGTGGGCTTTAACTAAACAGTGGGCTCGGGCTTTCTCATTTCCCGGCTGCATACCTTCGAGTTCGATCCAACGGCTAGCTGGTGGCCGGGAAATCTGATGCCGAGTTGCCGACCACAGCGCGCGCACTGGGCGCCGCCGGCTCCGGCACCCGGTTCGCCTCTGCCGCCGCGATCTCCCGGTGGCCGATTCGCTGGCGTGAAGTGACGCGTGTCCATTGCAAAGGTGACTGCTCTTGCTCTTTTCATCATTCTTGAATGGTCGTCGTCGAGACGCGAGGAAGACAGAACCAGTGGCTCGGCCGGTGCGCTTCCCGTCGCGACATGCATTCTGCTCGCTGAGAGCTCTTGCTCTTTTTCAGCTGATTGAAAAAAAAAATCTGTTCCACCTGGTTGTGATCCTAACTCTGTATTTCATTTTATCTAAGAGAAGAACTCTATATTTCAGTGGTGTTCTGGCAAGAAAGTCCCGCTCTCACTGAACTCAGGAAGTGCTGCTAACTTCTGAAACTCATCTGCATCTCTATAGTTTTTTCCACGGTCAACTAGAACTTCTGGACATTGCGTTTGAAAGATGCATGAAAACATCAAGGACCCTGTAGAACTGGAACTGTGGTGTGGAATTTACATTCCAGGAAAGGATTCATCAGGGACTCATAATGTGATTGTTTGTCTATTGAATGCGAGACTCAATACAATATGTAATGGCTAATTTGGCCAAAAAAAAAAAGAAAAAGCAATGTGTTGATATGTGAGGCTATGCAATTATTTGCTATTTGTCCCTCGCACAAAAAAAAAACCCTATTTGCTATTTGCTGAGATCATTTCGACGAGCTTATCATGCAGAACACCATTGGACGCGAGAAAACCACCCGAAGGGTAAATGTTTCTGCGCGATGTTTCGTCGGCTGCAAAATCCAACGGTTTCCCACTCCAGTCGCTGGTCTATCAGATTCAGGAAGTGACAAAATCACCACAGTTATAATGTTAACACTCTGAGTTGATCTGAGTTGATGGAGCAAAATCAAAATTCAGAGACTTGTCTTTGTAACTATAGCAAGGTGAGAAATGAATGTACCTGACCGCCGGCTTCCTGCACACAAATTACCCCAACAGCATGATCCCAAGACTGTAAAAGTATGAAAACAAAGGATCAGTCAAATTGTTTAACTGGTCATGCAGGAATAGAGAAATTCCCAGCAACAGGGCACCTTGCGTATAACTTTCGCCTTTGTTCGCATGACAAAAACTGAAGCTCTCCCAGCAGCTACCGTTAGATACTTGCTCAAACTGCAAAATATCATGAAGAAAACATCATGATAACTCATCATGCACCAACCAGCTGAAAATCATTAATGGCTCTAGGGAAGTCATTATCATCTTTAGCAATATACTTTGTAGGAAACCTAGAAGTATTATTGTGATAGAAGAGCAAGAAAAGAAAACAAAAATAACCTTATCATATTGGACTGTGTTAAAACCTCATAACAAGCAGGTTAGCTTATCGATAGCAAATATGACTATATGAACATTGGGAGAAAATATCAGTCAATGCTTGAAACACCTTTCTGTCAATCGCCAGGAGCATGAGTTGCAGAAAATCAGTGTAAATACCTTGCTCGATATAGTCTACCTCATATGCTAGTTTGCAATAGGAATATCAGTAATGGAAGTGCAACGAACCTGCCCCAGAAAACAGGCAAGATTAGAACTTTGTTCTCATCTCTAGGATCATGTTCGTCCGTCGTTGTGCTGAACAGAAGAGATAATGGTATCATATCCCAGGTTTGGCCATCTGAAAGGCAATAGCGTGCCATGTGTACTTCTGAACAAGTGTCAACATAGCATCGCGTCCAAATATCCTGTGCTGTAGTGAATTGGCCAATCTCAGCAGACAAGCGCCTAGACCAAGTACCGCAGCCTACATGAGATACGACAAGAACCCCGCGGCCGCTAAAGGCAGTAGCATTGACATCTTTTTCATTGTCTGTGGTATCATTAATCCAATTTGGACATCCCATTACTCCAATTGCTAATTGTCCATCCACAACAAGAGCTAGACCCACCTGAAAATGGCAAAAAAAATGTATGTTAGAACATTGAACATGTAGAAGCAAACATTAGAACACTGATAGAGACGCCCTGCTACACAATATGATATCAAGACCCTGCATGCTTGCGGTCTGAGCAGACATTTTCCACATGAGAACATGCACCCGTCACCAATGTGTACATATATGCTTTGTAATGCAATTAAGCATATCCTGTAACTAAATGCTGAGTATATATGTGGTCAACAGTATGCAAAGATGTGCTAGAAATTAATTAGGGAACCGTACCACATACAGAGCATCGTCCCCTTTCAAGAAGCCTTTTGTGCCATCAATTGGATCAAGCACCTTCAGAACACAACATCACTTTATGATAAACGAAACTTGGTAGCTTATGATAAACGATGTATATAGCCTACTACTTACCCAATAAGTAGCAGGGTTCGAATCAAAAGATACAGAATCCTTGCCTCCTCTATCGATTGCCCTTAACACATCATCATGAGTCAAAGGTGAGTCACTGCTGCTCACTTTGTCTGCAACCGCAGTGAAAATTGACTCAACAAGTGCATCATTACTGTCATCGTCAGCTTCAGGTCTCCTTAGAGACGCCGAGTCCTCTTCCGCCACTAGAGGTATGGATGGGAACAATCTCTGGAGTTCTTCTCTTCCGATAGCAACAATGTAAAAGACACCATTAGAATATGGAAATTGAAGCTATTTCTTTATTGAAAAAAAATCACCGAACTTTGAAAACTGTGCTGATGATTACCCAAACTAATAAGGGCCTGCACTCCGAAATCCGCAATTGTGACAGGAGTTTCGTCATTCTTTTCAAGAATATTCCTGCGATCCGAAAACAGCGATTTCTTCACCTGCCAACTCAGAAAAAAAAAGGCCGGCAAAACGGATCATATGCAGTTTGGTCTTAATTGCCTTAATTAATGATGTTTCGTAAATTAATTAAGGAGTAAACTGTTTGCGACAAGCAAGTTCCATGGCTACGTACGCAGCAAACCAGGAGGAGAGGAGAGATTGCTGTGAACTCACGTCTACGCAGAGGCGGCAGGCGCGCTCGACCACGGCGGCCGCCGCGGTGAGCTCGCGGTGGTGGACCGCTTGATCCGGCGGGAAGGGAAGCGTGTAGACCTCCGTCGCGGCTGACACCCCCACTGCCGTCCCCCTGTCCAGGAACAAGCAAACGTACTGGCGATCGATCAGACGAGTCGATCGGCGGCGACGGTGGTAAGAAGTAACACGTGCGTTTGCACTCGCATTGAAAGGCTGGTTTGACGATTCACCTGATAACGACGGGGAGGCGGGCGTGACGGGGCGGCGTCGCCGGTAGCAGCCGGCGTGCGCCGACGTGGAGGCGGTACGGCGGCAGCGGGAGCGTGAGGTGGAGGAGAGGCATTGGTGTTGTGTGGCGGGAGGGAGTTTTTTTCCCCCGCTTTTCGATGGGATAGGAAATATGGGCGTATGCACTTTGTCGTACACAGGCCACGAGATGCTGAGAATGGGTTACCTTTTATAGGCCTACTACTACTGGGCTGTGGACTACTTAGAACGTGACGGTCCATAACTAAACCTGGGCTCGGCCTTACATGACTTCATCGGGCGAATTGAACCAGAAGCTCTCCATCGATCCAACGGTCACCGGGACCTCAACCATGAAAGCTCTTCAGCCGCAGCAATATCAAACGATCACACCGAAATGAAATATTGTGCACAGTCTCCGGTAATCAAACACCTATCGACCAGAGCGTTAGGGGCGTCCCCAGTTCCCCATTGTGATCACCCGGTTCACATTTGTCTTGGCGGTTCGCTGGTGCCCAAATTCGCTCCGATGAAGTGTTAACGCTTCACCGGTGATTGTAATTGGTGTATCAGTCCTTTTTATAGTGATCAAGATGCGAAGAAGACATAAGCAGCGTGTCGGTTGGTTTCCGCGTACAGAAATGGCACGCGGATTATATTCTCATCAATGGGTAGGTCATCCATAGACCAGCATGGATTGTAATATGCTCACCGGTGCGGCCTCCGTGCTTGCGTCTGCGGTGTCTGAAGCCTAATGGTTTTATTAGCCGATCCACTACTGGGTGTGTGCGTGCGCCCTGGCCGTTTGGCTCTTATATAGTGTGCTGCGTGTGTTCATTTTCTAACTAAGCATATTGTAACAGAATACTCATCTTCCTTCCCGAGTTAATCATTCATTCTCCAATTCTTCTTCTCTGTTTTTCGATCTCGCCTGAGACCCTTAATATTTGGTATCAGAAACACCTATCTTGCGATCGGATCTAGAACCGCACACCACTAACTTGCCGCCAGCTCAGAGCCATAGTACCCCACACCAAGTTAGTCCTCGAGGATTAGCTTGGTGTTGAGGACCAAGGTCCGCACTGACCTCGAAGCCACCCTCGTCGCGCAGATGCCAAGAAGTGGACCCAGTGCCTCCACCCCTCCGAGTTTGCGGCGGCGCCGGCGTTTAACCAGAGCTTGGCGACCTGGAAGCCGAAGATCCAGCCGTCGGCGACCTTCATCAAGCTGGAGGTCCCTTGAGACCGTAACATGGCATGAGCTCAGCTCGTTAACATAACAATCATCCAGGTTTTGTATTGTCTCAAGATCGATGTACAAGTGAATGCATTAATTCATCATTGGTTCATATATTACACACATCACCAAAGTTCCAGCAGTTCTCCTAATTAACCATACATCCTCCATTAATAACATGAACAAAGATCATCGTCCCCCATTACCTCCCTCGCTCACCACAAAATCAAACCGTCCATCTCGAACTGATGACAGCAGAGAGGCCACGTACAGTTAACTCAAAGTCTCATCGATGGACGGATCGGAGCAGCAAGCAATACATGGCCTTAATTAGCTTATTAAGAGGATCCGGAGGAGAAGGTGTCGAAGATGGTGGTGTGGAGCGGGTCGCTGAGGTGGGTGGCCCAGTTGTTGAGCGGGCCCTTGCCTGTGGCGGCGGCCTGCACGGCGAAGCCGAGGAAGGCGACCATGGCGAGGCGCGCGTGCTTGATCTCCGCCAGCTGCAGCCGCTCCTTCTTCTCCGGGTCGGACGCGAGGCCGAGCGGGTCGAAGAAGGATCCGCCGGGGTAGATCCTCCTCTCCGGGTCGAGCTCGGCATTGCGCTGGAACTCGATGTAGCCGATCACCAGCACCTCGATCCAGATGAGCGTCGAGATGGAGAAGGGCAGCGGCTGGCCCAGGTAGGACGACCCGTCCACCAGCTCGACCTACGTGTACACAGATTGTTGTTGGTTAATTTCGTGTTGGTTCACTTCACGCACAGATCGATCGAGCTGGATAGATCAAATCAAATCAAATCAATGTTCACAAGTGTACGTACCTTGCCCGCGTCCTGCCAGGTGACGCCGGTGAGCCACTCGACGGAGAGGGCGCCGAGGGTGGCGAGCATGGCCCAGCGGCCGTGGATGAGCTCGCACTCGCGGAAGCGCTGGAGGCCGAAGACCTCGCTGTAGGGCTTGAGCGGGGTCGACTGCACGTCGGGGGTCTCGAACCGGGTGCCGATCACGTCGCCGGGCAGGTTCTTGGCCAGGTTCTGGTCCAGCGAGTCGTAGTCGTACTGCAGGTACTCCGCGGGCTTCCCGAGCCCCCACGGGTCGAACCCGTAGTCGCCCACCAGCGACCCGTCCAGGTAGTCGGGCGCCTTCGCGCCGGGGAACCACAGCGGCCGGTCGGACCCGGGCGACGGCGCCTTCTTCGTCGCCGCCTTCTTCGGGGCCTGCTGCTGCTGCGGCTTCTTGCCGAACCCGAACCCGCCGAACCGCGCCACGATGCGCCCGTTCTGCGACGCCGGGTCCGCCAGGCGGGTCCCCAGGAACGTGCTCGCCGCGGCGGCCACCGACGAAGCCATGCCCGCTGCAACTGCTCTCTCCTTCCCTGCCTGCGTGTGACGAGGTGGTGCTGGTGGTGTGTGGCTGCGGCTCGTCACGGGGGACAAATCTTATAACCGATTCCAGGTGTTATCTCGTGCGTGGCAGATCGGACGGCCGTGGCGCCGGTGTGATCTATCTGACGGACGCGATGGGCGCTGCCTTATCCAGCTCTTATCTGTATGCGGCCTAGCTCGCGAAGACCGTTGGGACACGTGGAAGACGGTGGTTGGACGAGGGGCTCTCCCATTTCTTCTCATTTGTGGTCTTCGGGGTGCCTGTGCCTGGGATGGGAAATATCGGGTGAAATCTCGCTCACTTTCTGGTTTCGGCACCGACGCGTAAGAAGCTGCTTTTTCACTCCTTCACAGTATAATTAACCGTACGTCCCTGCTTCAGTTGAATTGATACGTTCAGCGAAATTTAATTTCACTAGGCAGGCAGTTCGTTAACAATCGTTGAGCCCTCTTGCAAAGCGAGCGATCCTACTCACAATCTTTACTCAAATAACTTATTCCAATGCGTCAGATCAAAGATCAGGTAGTTTTAGGAATCCAAAGTTTCAGTGTTGACACAACAAGAGCAGCCAAATATGCTCCAAACGGGGGGCCATGAATATAGTTTCTCAACTCAACACAGATGTAATGTCAACTCTGCTATCTGGGGAAGCCCTTTGCTGCAAAAAGCAGAGCTAATGCCTAATGGAATAAAGGTTTCCATCAAATTTAGTGACAGCTTCGTTTGTCTTTGGGGTTTCTGATCTTTCTTCTCTCTTCTTCTTTTCCCTGCCAATATATATAGTTTAAGTTAAGCAAGTTAAAATCATTGTAATAAACAGTCCAATGCAGTATAAAAATGGGTAAGGCAATGCAAAGAGAGGAAGATAGAAGCCAATCAGTTGGCAGGCCTTCCTAAAAGAAAAACGATCTAAATGCAGAAACAGGTACATGTCAGGAGAAACAGTTATGAACAACTATCATTTAATTACGACATCCAAATTGAAACATCTCATATTTTAACAGATTATCATAAAGTCTGATCAAAATCAAATGGTAACAGAAGTGGGAAGAAGTGATTACCTAGCCACAAATTCCTTAAGAAGTTCCTTGGCTTGAACCAATTTCGAAAGTATGTTGCGGTAAACATCAAGGTCCCTGTCCACACTTCTTTTATTGACATTTAGAGCAGCACAGAGCTATTAAGAAATAAAGTCAGTGCCCGTAGGTGATAGTAGTAACGTCAAAATAAAAGAGTGCAATTCATTTTGAGATCATCACCAAGCCCTGGCTAAATCTCAAGGTGTTTTTCTTATATGTCTGTTGTACATAGCAAATGTACTAGTCAGGATGTGACAGGATATCCACATACACTTTAATATATCAGCGTGCATGTTAAATTGTTTACTGAGTGCCACAGGAAGAATTAGACAAGCAAAATCCGGCACGCAGATATACATGACGTTCTGATCGGGGAGGGTGCTTAATAAATTGAACTACATCCTCCGGTCTGAGCATCATGTATACATGAACGGAGGAAGTAGCATCTAGTCATTCAAAGACAGTAACAAAGTGTAAACTGGAAAAAGTGATATACATTATGATACCTGATATAAATGACAATCTAACATGCCCAAGCACCAAGTACAAAAATCGTGAACACAGATGGGGAAGTGTCATTTACAAGGCTAACCTAGTGTACCTTGTAGAAGGCAGCGGTATGCAACGGTCAAATAAAATTTGCAGAACAAAACATGAATCTTGGTAGGAAACATAAACAATGTAGAAACAATTACTATCTTCTATAATGGCATGTTATAATGCATAACATATTTGCTACCTAGGGTCTGAAGAAAATAACATTTTAGCAGCCCAAATGGCAAATGATTCGTTTAGGAGGCCAGTACAGCATCACAAGCTAGGCAAAGAAGTAAGATCTGACTAATGAGTCCAAAAAATAAGTTATATATGTTCTCAAAAGGAACGCTACGTGAGTTCTAAAGCACTCATAGATATTAAGTATTAGTTTAAAATCAGCGCAATCAGGTTTACAGGTTTCTTGTTCTTAGACAAAATAAAAAAATAAAAAAAATAGGTCAAACTAAAAAAAGCAAGTACTTTATGGAGAAAACATGGGTAACATGAAACAAAATGCAGAACAAGAGACAAAATATGGGGACGCACAAGAAAGTTAACTAATGGAAAGAACAACCTTATCCAGTACTGTTGGCTCTGTCGCATTAGCAAGCTCAAGCAAGCGGAACAAGCCAACCGCAAAGAACCGGCTGTAGCTGAAGTTTCCCTTGCCCTTCGCCCTTTCTGATATATCCTTCAGAATAGCCTCTATTTCTCCATCTCTTGACGAAAAATCAACTAAGGAATTACCATTCTGGGAACGTGCCCATTCTTCAATCTTTTGTGCATCAGCTCTAGACAGAGAACAGAAAAACATTTAACATGATTGTTCCAAAATGAAATGTCACTTTCTAAATAAAGAAGCTTTTATTAATGCCAAACGAAGAAACCAACTAGTAACCCAAAGATCATAAGCTTTTTATCAAGGCCAAGAAAGCAGAGCAACTAATAACCAGAAACTAGGATACCTAAGCAACTAATAAAATCTCTCTCTAAAAAAAAATCCAGGATTAATCAATAGATTCAAAAGTTGAGGTGTAATATCATTCCGGGACAAATAGAGGTTGGAAACTAACTGAGGATTTAAGTTTGCATGCTAAAATGACTTTAGAAAAGCAGAGACGTGTGAAATGCACCTATACTGGTCAGGGTCCTCATTTAGTGCTGTTATATATGACTTGAAGATGGCATCCTTGTCCTCATCGCTGGAGTACCCTTCCATGAGCTGATCATAGACGGTGACAAAGCCAAGAGCAAACACAGGATCATACTGATAGGTTCTTTTGTATCTCATTAGATGTTGCTGCACCAAAAGTTCTTGTAGAACAGAACTGTAAATGCTTGGGATAGGGCGTTTGTATGACTTGAGGAAGTTCATCTTTGTTTCTGCGACGGTGGGTGGAACATCTGCACAAGATTCGGGACAGATGAAAATGCTGTACCAGTGGTTTGTGTGCTATGCATGCAATCAAGATGTTCTACATCAAGTAATGTCGTCAGAATACATTGGGTAATATTGGATGCACAATGATCCAGTAGCGATTGCTTGACCAATCATTTGAATATGGACAGAATGAAATTACAACAAGGGTGAGAAGTAGCAACAACATGTGGAAGTTGTGGAATTAGATGAATATGAAAAATCTTTGTTTCATTTCCACTGAGATTGACAAAAACCTGTTTTTGTTCACCAGTTCACCTCCTAAATATTTTTCAAAATTAACTCCCCACTGTATTTAAATTGCATGTGAAGGTGGTGAGCAGAGAAACCTACTCAACTAAGGGCCTAATGATCCAGAATCAGACAGCAAAAACCAATAGTAGCAAGCAGAGAAGTATAGCTGTACTAATAACAATAACGCAACACTCAATGTTCCAGATGAATTAACTTAAAAGTGGCTCAATTCTCCCAATAAATTTGTTCTTTTAGTTCATAGATATCGTTACGCACTGGACCGAAAAATTGCATTATTAGTCACAGCAGTCCTTTTTGCGTGAAATCGTACACATCCAAACTCACCAAAGTAAGTTACCTCCTTTGAAGAGTTTACTTAAGAAAATTACAGCATCATATATTATCACGTTTTTAACAAAGGCAAATATTGAAAGAACTAAATCGACCAAGGATGGGTGGATGGATTAACAGAATCCCACAGTGAACAAACCCATGCCAAGCTCAATAGAGAGAAAGAACTACCTGGATTTGATAGCTCCTAGCAAAGAATGATTGCCTGTAACTAGACTATTTAGAACAATTCATCCAAGCAAGCAAGGTTAATCACCAGAAAATGTCGCGTCAATCCACTAGCTCAGTTGAGTGGAGCACGAGAAGAACTCGAGACGGCGTTCTTTAGCGAGATAAAGCAGCACCACCGGCGATTCTAGGAATCGCACATTGGCAAGCAATATCCGGGATGAGGAGAAGACGACACGGGCATGGGGAGATAGTTGTTCAGCTATAGGCCCTGGCTACTTCAAACAAGCTCGCCCTTCAGTGGTAAGAAACAAGATGGCATAGAGAGCTCACCCCCCGCCGTGGCGACGCAGCGCACCACCGTGCGAGAGCCCCGCCGGGCCCTCGCGCTGAGCACGACGGCGGCCGCCGTCGACGGCCTCCAGTCGGCGGCTCCGCGCAGCGCCGCGAAGGGAAGCGACGAGATAGCCGCCATGGGAAGATTCCTCGGGACTCACACAGGTCTATCACCGGGCGCGGCGGCGGGTGGTCGGCGCCGCCGGCGATGGCAAAATGGTAAATGCAGGGGGGTGAGCGGGAGGAAAGGCTATTGTTCGCTCGGGTATGGGGTGGGGATCTTTCTTATCCAGTAGGCCTACGCAGGTTTCTCGCCCACTAAGACGTTGTCACGTGGCATGTCTTTCTTTTGTTTCTAGATTTTGTTGTGTTTTCGGCACTTTTTTGCGAGTTTTTGGATGGAATATGGACTTGAAAGGTTGGATTTGCTTGCGGGACTGGGATTAGGACATGGAGTGTAGTGGCATGATGGCATTGGCTTAGACTTTAGCAGCTAAATGCCCATGGAATTGTTTGGTCTTTTAGTTGTGTGTACGCAACAAAAGCTGATCGAGAATGCTTTGTTTGCGAGTTTTTGGATGGAATAAGTTTGTTTGTTTGCTAATTAATATTCTATCCAAATGTGATAGCTTATTTCAGTGTCTAATTTTGTTAGTTGCTCGTTCATGATAAATTTGACTTTCATATGTGTTACCATTCAACTTTCATATTTAAATTTCACCGGCATCCCAATTTGTCAATGGTGTCTCTAGAAACAACAAATGATAGGCACCATATTCACCCAGACAATATCAAAACTTCTACAGTTTTCTCTCCCGGCTGGCTTCCGCTGGCGGCCGAGATGATCTACTTATAGGTAGTAGATTAGGCATGGCGGCCGTTCTTCGTTGCTCCCTGGACATCTGGTGACGTCGACGTCTGCTAAAGCTGCAAAGGTGGTTCTTTTGATGATATCTGGTTTCCGGGTTGCCTTCGATGCTGCTTCTCACCGAATGAACTTCTTCAATATGGTCGGCATGGCTTCTTCGTTCGTATCTAATCGACTTCTTCAACAACATTAGGCCTTCGTTGGAGGACAAATGTAGTCAGAAATGACAAGTTTGCATATCAAAACTTCCTTTTTCTTCAACTGGCCCGCTTTGGATTGCATGAACTTTAGAAAATTAGTTCAGTTTTACAAGAAAAATGCATGGTTTTGAGAATTTTTTCCGCGTTTCAAAGAAGCCCTACATTTCCTACCTGCAAATGGCCTCGACCTAATCCTAACCATTGTATCAATCGGTCACCTTGGCCGAGATGAAATGACAAAGCATTATGTGAGCTATCCATGAACATTTTTCCCTTTCACCGCTTCACCGCTGTCACTCCCTCCTCCCTTCCTCCGATTGTGTACTCAAGCGCCCATGATTAGCTTCACTGTGCCGGCAGCAGCATAAAGCCGCAGTCCACAGGCCATGAAATAAAAGTCAACCGGAAAGGACGAGGCAAAGGGGGCGAGATCAAGGAGGCAGAATGCACTGTAGCGAAAGCTGAGGTGAAACGGTGTAAGAAAAGGTCGCTTTAGAAGAGCGAGAAGCGCGAGGAGAGCGAGCGAGCCCAGCCATACCACAGCCTCTCTGGTAAGTGGTAACTTCCCTCGGCCCATGGCGATCTCCAGCGAGGAGAGGCACGCGCACGCCGGCGGCGACTCCGGCGGCGGGAAGCTCTGGAACCTCTGCCGCATGCCCTTCCGGCAGGCCGGCGGGGCGCCGGCGCCGCAGTCTTCGTCGTCCGGGATCCACCACTCCGCCTCCCGGTACGGCCATGACGCGCCGCCCGTCGCTGGTGACGGTGCCGGAGGCGCGCAGGGGGCGCAGGCCGCGTCGATCTCGTCCGTGGCCAAGGCGCTGCTGCCGGCGCGCCGCCGTCTGCGGCTCGATCCGGCCAACAAGCTCTACTTCCCATGTGAGCGCCCCAAGAACTCGTAGCTTTATGGAGTTGTTCCTGTTTAATTCCGTGCCGTGGTAGCGAGATGCTTAGAAAGATTCGGTCTTTACCTGATCTGCTGGTGTCGCATGGCCTTACACTGGTTAGTAAATCGAGTTAGGTTCGCGGGATGTCAGCTGTTTTGACTGCGTTTTGGCGAGTGAGTTGCTAATTATGGGGTGTGTACTGTTGGGGTTCGGTTTAGTCCGCGTCGTGGACTTCCCATCTTGTGTCGGAGTTGAATTTCATTGATCTTGGTGTTCGATCTGAATCGTAGTAAGCATATCTTGAATAGAATTCCCGATTGGAAGTTCCTAGACTTGGGATCTCGAGTATCAGTACCAAGATTCTGGAGCAAGAATTTTGGTGTGCTAATTATGGCATGTGTATAGCCTTAATAGTAATGTTGTATGTTTGTTGGTGTTTCCAGCTGTCTTATTGCAACAACTATTTAGTGCTTAGGCAATTAAACTCCTATCCTCGTAGTGGTGAAGCATGATTTTAGCTTCCATTTATGCTGCAAGTTTCTTTGGTTTATTGTGTGATGATTCAACAAGTATGCTGACACTGGATATGCAAATGAAACATATCTCTAAGGCTTCATATGTCAATTTTGCTGCAGTAGAACGTGGAAACAATATTCACGGCAATTTTGTGGTTATATTCAACATGCTTAGATTCTGTTGCGTATCTTTGAGTTGATGTTTTGTGAGACGATGTTATGTGAGCAAGGCAGTTATGGAAGGTTGCAATATCTTGTAAACTTTTGCTGGTCTGTTTGAAGCTTCATTTGGCAAATTTGCTGTGGCAGAGCGCGGGAATAAAATTCTCAAAAATTTTGTGATTATCTTACAATATCCTTAGATTCTGTAACGTACTTTTCAGTTGTCGTTTTGTGAGAAGCTGTAATTTGAGTAAGGCAGTTATGGCGGGTCGCGATGCCTTGAAACTTTTGCTGGTCCGTTTGAAGCATAACGATCAAACGGATCAGCAAACATCCAAATGTGTCCTATGAAAGCCTAGTTTTCTGGGGGAGGCAGTAACGCCAAATGAACTGTTTTGCAAATTCGTTACACGCACGATGCCAGGTATCTGTTGCTATGTGGAAACTGGAAAGGTTGAACCATTCATGGAATCTGATAGCTAAAACTCAGCAGACAATAAAATGCTTGATTAATTCTGATGCTTGACTAATTGATTACTTTTAGCTTGGTGCTTGCAAAATCACTTTGATTCTTTTGTTCTAATTGCCATCAGTAACATAAAAGAGTAATAATGATATTTTCATTTTGCCTCAATATTTGCTCTTTTGTGAAGAGAAGCTAATGAAATTCAGGTGTTGACTTGTATAGATGAGCCAGGAAAGCAAGTGAAAAGTGCAATCAGGATAAAGAATACAAGCAAGTCTCATGTAGCATTTAAGGTTTGTATGCGCCATTGCATTACGCAGTTCTATTGCAGCAGAGGATGTGCGAAAAGCAGTGCCTAACAATCTCAGCACTGTTTTTTGTTGTTGATGGTATTATTCTGACTATCAACTGATATTTGATTTTATTTTATTTTTAGTTTCAAACAACTGCACCCAAGAGTTGCTTTATGCGTCCTCCTGGAGCCATCCTTGCCCCTGGGGAGACTATCATAGCAACTGGTAATACTGTTGTATCCTTGGATCTGTACTTGCATAATGACTAGTTTTCCCTGTGTTCCTTTTTGGTACTTATCGTTGTCTTTCTGGCTTGCCAGTTTTCAAGTTTGTGGAGCACCCAGAGAATAATGAGAATGTTCTACAGAAGTGCAAGGTCAAATTTAAGATTTTGAGTTTGAAGGTCAAGGGACCAATGGAATATGCACCAGAGCTGGTTGGTAGCTTTTTTTCTTGCATTCTTGTTTGATTCCCACCAAGTTACGAGAATATTTCGTCCCATAATTATATGTCAAAACTGTTGATATTTCCTTGAGTAGGGCAAGTTTAGAAGTGAAAGGCTTACTCAAAAGTGACATCCCCAGTTGGGAGGTCACATCGTGGATCCCTACAGGTGTTTGTTAGGAAAGTTTGCTCAGTGATGGGAGGGCTATGCTTCCTGTTCCACGTTGTGAAAAGTAAGGTCATGTGGTGACAAGGGAGAGAGCACTTTGTTAGTGTGAACTTCGGTGAGATTAGCTGAATACAAGTCCCATTTTGAACATATTGTCTAATGTAGGAGCACCAAATTGGGTAATTGATTTATAGATGACTTGTTTGAGGTACCACCTTACCCTAGTACGAGTTGGCTAATCAGGGGATGATGCTATGATTTTGGTGGGATGACACTATCCTTGTACTTTGCGACATGCTTATGAGGTTTACAGTGGTGAAGGTGATTCCCATCAAAATTCGTGGACCCCTCTTTTCCCTCAAACCACTATGGTTGATGAATTTTGGTTTTAGGGAAAAGTGGTGTTCATCAGTCGACCCCTCTTTCCCCTCAAACCAAAATTCCCTATAAGTGATTAGAGGGTGGTTTGGTGTTTGTTGATTATAGTTACCAAATAGTAGGATATTGATGGCATCTGCCTGTATTTTTGTCGTAACACCCCTTGGGATCTATTTTGCTATACCCTTGCATATGTCCTCGAGTTCAAGGTCTGTATCACCTGATACCTCTAGTTTGTACCATAATCCATAAGTTTCATGAGATAAGCAAAATTGTTCGTGATCATTGTTCAGAGCCTTTTTCTTGTGAAGCCCCTTGTACAGGATACGCATGCTTAAGCATGTACCGTCGCCACACTCTAACCGAATCACACCTTGTCTTCTTCCATGTGCTTGCATTAATTTATTGTTCCTAGCAACGTTTGTGTGGTGTTGATATCCTAATATGATGGATAATTTGAGGTGTTTAATTAGAATGGTGCGCCATTTTATTTTCTAAAATCAGTTAGTTAAATGGTGATCTTAGTTCGACATTCTGTTAGTATTTTGCATCCATACATCTGGTGTCTTGAGTTGGATAGGAGGACAATTAATGCTTCTAGTCCTTGGTCCAAGGCATGATATGAGTGAGATGCATACACTGTAGTTTGGAAACTCCGAAAATTCATTTTATATTTTTTTTGCAACTTTGTTTTCCCATTATCAGTACCTTTTGGGGACTCCAGTTTATTTGCAACTTTGTTTTCCCATTATCAGTAACCTTTTTGGGGACTCCAGTATATTTGCTGTTCGTAAAAGTGACTCTTTTTGTCTGTAACAGTTTGATGAACAGAAGGATCAAGCTGTTGTTGAGAAGATCCTGAGGGTAGTTTTCTTGGATATCGAGAATCCAAGCCCTGTAAGTAAATGACAAGAACAGTATTTTGTATTGGAAGTCATTCAATAGATGTTGGAATTATGATAATCTTATACTTATTCATTCTTTTTCAAAGCAATTGGAAAAGCTCAACAATCAATTAGCTGAGGCAGAAGCTGCACTTGAGGCACGGAAGAAACCTCCGGAAGAAAATGGCCCAAAAATTGTTGGTGAAGGGCTTGTCATTGATGAATGGGTATAGTTCTCTCTGAGCTGACACGAATTGTTCTGGTCCTCTGTTTGGTTCTTGCGTTCTGTTTTCCAGTGCTAATCCATCCTTCATGTGTTTATCGCAGAAAGAGCGGAGGGAAAGGTACCTTGCGCAACAGCAGGTTGAAGTGGTTGATTCTGTGTAAATTGTACCTTCTGCTGCTCCAGAGTCTATGCATATGGCGTCAGCAATGGCTGTGACATTCATGTAAACTTAGGTTTTGTGGTAGTGTAGTGTGTAGTCTAGGGTTGTGCTTGCAGGATCAGTCCCAAAAGTCAAGCTAACCTCCGGTATTCTCTCCTGTGTAACTGCGTTAACAAATGTGTTGCTGGGTGCTAGTGTGGATGGGTTTGTCTGAAACAAAATAAAGGGTATATTTCTCTGAACAGGTTGAAGTGAGTTGCGATGTAGGATATGTGCTTCGTCCTGTTTATTTATAATAGTTCGCAAATTTCAAGTAATGTGCCGATACCAGGTAAAAAGCATCTTCGTTTTGAGAACTTCTTTGAAAATTTGAGGCAGAGTTTTGTAAACTTAAAACCTTTCAACCCGTTTTTTATTGTTATTTATTGTTGTATTGCAAGTAGTTGATTTCATTTCATGCAATATGTTGCAAAGTAATGCAACACTATGTACATTCAGGTTACCAAGCTTATATGTTTTTTAACTCTCTTTTTTCACAAAATAGAAAAAAAAAAAGGAGATCATCTGTCCAGTGGATGTAGCGCATTTGGTCTTTATTTCCAATTTGTTCTGGAGACTGGTATGCTATGTATGCGTACATCTAGCAACAACAGCAATGGTTGATGTTCATAACCAGGTTAAGGAAAAAGGGAGGAATTTTAGACATTCCAGATTCTACTCCAAAGTTATAAACCAGGTACGAGCCACTAGTGTTTTCTAGCCCCTGGTCATAACAAATTACCAAGCGAGAAAAGCTGGAGTTCGCCGTGAAAGGAAAGGTGAAGCATCGGTTACTATATCCTCTAAATGCAAGTCACTCTCAACGGCACTGATCCAAGTGTTCCAGAAAAAAAGGCACTGATCTAAGTAAACTAGGATTAGACGTCCTTATCACAAGACAAATGCTTCATCCAACTAATACAACTACTTCAATCGCTTCAATTATTATAATAACAAGATGATTTGTTGCCTAACAAAATATTAAATCGTTTGAGGATTACTAGTTTACTTGATTGCGATATCCACTTGTGTGCGAAATATAGGCATAACCAGAAAGCTACAATGATGTCGTTCCAAGATGAGATTCGTGAGATCTTTGGTGATCTTAGATAGTCGATGCACTTATCTGTGACCTGTCACTTTTAACCGTTGTTCTTTATGGGTGATCCATCAACTCATCTGAATAACCGGCAGTCTGGATAGGAGCCTGAATTATTTATTTGCACAATTCGATGCTTATTTTCGCCCAGTGAACAGAAGCATCTGAGAGAGGTACAGAGAAATACTGAAAGAAGTTTAAAGAAGTGCAAGTGGTTTTTCATGTCTGCTATAGATTGTATTGTGTTGTTTATGTATCTTAATGGCTTCTGCAGTGTCAGAAACAAAATATTAGACGAGCACATGCAGGAGGAAGGCGGTAGGCTCTCAAGATTCTTGCATGTGTTGTAACGGATAATGATCCAGATCAGAGAACCTATCCATATCAGCCACTTTACTGGTACTGTATCTGTTCTTCCTTTTCCAGCCCTCGTTTCTGCGTTGCTGAACGTGATTGGAACGACAGGCACAGGCAAGGTAAACTGAATGTTGCAGAGAAGACAAGTCCCCGTAACTGCAGTGTCCAAATCAGATTTGCCTCAGCAGCCATACCCAATTACCCATACCATGGACTTCCTCCAGCAACGAGCTCCCGGTTTGAAGGAACCAATGGTCTACTCAGCCACCTGTTTTCCCTTCTGACTGCAAAACCATTGGCCATTGACAATTAGGCATCCACCAATGGCGTGCCAGCACGCTGTGTACTTATAGGAGTAGCTCACTTCTCCATCACTCCAATGCAGTAGTACTGCACATCAAAGATTGTGCAAAGCTTTTTGCATGCGTTGGATCTTGGAAGCATCAGCATTGGTAGAAGTTACAATAGGCACACGTGTGGCGTGTCCGTTTTAAGAAGGGGAGGGAGTGATCGATGAGGCTTGCAATGGCGAACAAGGCGTACGTGGCGGTGACGCTGGGCGCCGCCATCGAGCTCAAGGAGCAGGTGGCCAAGCCGTGCACGGCCGCGGCGAAGCGGGGCGTGTCAGTGCTCGCCGGCGGGACGGCCTCGGCCGGCAAGGTCGACGGCGGCGCCCGTGCCGCCGAGGAGTCGCTGAGGATGGTCATGTACCTCAGCTGCTGGGGCCCGAGCTAACCTGCCCGTTGAGGAGTCGCCGGTTATGCAACTGCAGCGAAATGGCTTTTCATGATCCAGAATTAGGCATATCGTGATAGCTCACTTGCCAGTCGCTGGCAGCATCTGCTTTGCCTTCGCTCTCTCGCCTAGCTCCATGAGCTGAGTTCCAACCAGGAGTCGTCGGGTTCTTGGTGTTGTATGCTCGTGGTCGTGGGGAAGGATCGATGGAGCAACGCTGCATCAACCTGACATACAGTGAAAAAGAACCTGCGTGCATTTGTTAAAACATGTAGACCTAGAGCGGTTTCAGTGCAAGCCTGAGATAAATGTACAGTTTTAGTTTTTTTATATATATGCTTCTTTTATGTTTGCAAAGAAAAGAAATATGATGCCTTTAAGTACCCTTTATCTCATTCAAAACAAAAATAAACTACCCTTCTATCTAAAGCCATTGCCTATGTGAGTGATATTAGTGTACTTCAATTTCGCCAAAAAAAAAGTGTACTTCCTTTAATCTCTTCTTTTTTCGGTTGCATAGTTCGTTAAAAAGGATTAGAGGGAGTATCATGGTAGAAAACTCTCTATCAAGAGTAGAAAAAAAAACAAGAGGAGGAAAAACAGTCCCGGATCCCAGAGATAACACTATCATGTCTTCCCAACCAATTATCAGTGTCATCAACCCCATAATTGAACAAGTCAGAATACTGCGAACAAATTATTACTCCCGAGAAGTGGACAATAGTGCCACATATAACAGCATGAAAAAAAAATATAACAGCATCCGAAAGCGACAAAAGCAGCAGCAGGAGGTGCCCACTGGTGCGTGATGGGAAAACGATGACTCACCACGGCCCCTCAAGGATAAGCCCAGACACCTGCGCTGCTACGAAACGATAAGGGCCTGATTGGTTGGTTGAATGTGGACCGGCCAGTCCGGTGAGATGCAAGCATAGGTTGATTGGTTGTCGAATCGTAATCTGGTCAGGCTGATAGGATGCAAAGCACAGGTTGATTGATTGCATTTATCCGTGTTTGAGCCGGCCAGATGCAAAAAACACCGCTCAACCTGGCTCCCTGGAAACGAGAATGGATTTCGTTTTTCCAGAGCCTGGCTCGCATGCGCACTGGCTAGCTCGGGCCTGGCTCCCTGCAACCAGGCTGACTCGGTGGAGAAGGAAACTAATCACGCCCTAAGCGGTCGTCTCGCGCCTTGCCGAGATCCTCACGCGCGGCGATCTCCGGTGCTGAATTCCGCACGGCCTGTGTGCAGCTAGAAATCCAAAGGAACAAGATTCATGTCCAGCTGCGAGAGGAAATTCCGAGTCCACGGTGCGCAGAGAAGATTATACAGCTTGTTAAGAGATTGATCAATCGATCAAACATTGAGGAAGGAGAAATGACTTCCAAGATTACTTCAATGTCAGGGTTATCAAACACACTGTTGATAATGCCACTGATAAACCGAGACACTCCCCGGCAGCAGCGAATCTCTGATGATTGATGACAAAGAACGATACTCCAACACAATTCCATGGACGTCCAAACAATTCCTTGGACGTCTCGTGAGAAGAATGCGAGGAGGAGAAACTCGCCGAGACGCAAGAACGGTAAAGCGCCCGTGTCCTTATCCGCTGCCCCACACAAGCGACAGGGCCAGGAAAAGAGATGGATCGCAGGGGATAATACCGAAAACCACCACCCGTCCAGGCAGAAAAACCACCACCCGGAATTCCCAAAACCACCCTCCCTTCCGCTACAAATAAATACCGCCCCGCCTCCCCCGCTCTCCCACCTCTCCCAGCTAGCTCTCCACCAGTCAAGAAACAAACAAGAGAACGAGGCGCGCGCGAGCAGCGAAGGGTCACGGACAGAGCAGCAGAGGGTTCGTGAGTTGTGAGGAATCGGGTGGCGCTTCTGAGCCGGATGTGGGCGGCGGCGACGGTGGCCGCGGTGCGGGCGCAGCGGGACAGGGTGCCCGCCGCGGCGGGGGCGCGGGGCCGGCTGGCGGGGCTCTTCCCGCAGGCGGCCGCGCTGGCCGCGGCGCGGGCGGCCGCCGACGACGGCCGGAGGCAGGCCTGCGCCGACGAGTCGCTCCGCAAGGCCATGTACCTCAGCTGCTGGGGCCCCAGCTAAACCCTCCGTCCTGGTGTGAGTGACCACGACGACGCCGCCGCCCCGGCCGCCGGGCGGATCGGAGTCGGCGGGAAGGGATGGGCTCTGGGGGCCGGGCCGGGCCGGGCTACCCAACCGGACCGGGCCGCCCATGCGGAGTGGCTGGGATTATTTAGATGTCTGGGAAATTTCGGGGGACTCCAGCTGGTGGCAGCATTGTACATAGCGTTGATGCACTGATCCTTCGTGTAGATATTCTGTGGAAATTAATCAGAAATACCATTTCCATCACCTGGATCGGAAGATTTCAGTGGATGATGCCACTAGGCGATGTCGTTTCCTCAAATAATCTTTTCAAGATTCCAATGTCAGACCGCTGAGTTCTGTTCTGTATCCATAGGGATCGTGCGGATCCCCGCAAAAGAAAATGCTAGTGTGTGTGGCTTTATTCGCTCACGGTTCGCCTATAAAAGAGTACTCCAAGCGATGCAGAAGTTTGCTGTTTGGCGAGAGAATCTTTTTTATTTCCTTTTTCTTCTCTTTGGGTGGCAAGCAGGTTCTTTTTTTTTTTTAACCTCTCACATCTGAATATAAATGTAGTATCTGTTCATGTACATTCAAGGAGACGACTCACTCGAACACACACAAACCCCTACATCTATACCCAGAAAAGGAAACGCGTCCATCGAAAAAATAACGCACGACTGTCGCCACGCGGTGAGAGGTACCAAGAGAACTGAACCGTGCTCCAAGACAAGAGTCCAAACAAGGAAACTTCTGTATCGCTTTTTTGAGAAGAAGCGTTTGGGGGTCAAACAGGTTCTTGTGGCCGGGGAGACGAAGTGGGCAATGAGAGTAGTACCCACTATGGCTTTGATCTGTCGACGATTTATTAGGTCCATGTAAGCGGGATAAGAATCTGCCGGAAAATGCCATTGAAAGACTGGGAAATTGAGTGGAAAGCAGCCAGCAGTTGCCGGTACGCGTTTCGGCGGGGCATGCCGATCGGAATCTCCACGCCATCCTATCACGGTCGACCCCAGAGAAAAATTCGGTATCCGGCGCGGCTGGTAGTGTAGGTACCTCAGCGCCTGTCATTTCAGTGAATGTACCGTGTCTGTCAGCCCGCCGGAAACTCTGCCCAGGTTCCGCCGAAGCTTCGGCACGATGATGGCTCGAAGCGAGCAGGCGACGCGGTCGCCAGGCAGGGAGCCACGGCCGCCACGATTGTTCGAGGCGCGATCGAGCACAAACGCACGACGCAATTTTATCAGGGCAACCCATTTCTGGCGCGGACCACGACGGTGCACACACGGCCGGCCTCCTCCAGGTACGCCGGTGGTTGCGGCCTGCAAGTTTCTTTCTGTTTGGAGCCGGCTCGCCGGAGCGTGACACGAGTGCGACGGGTTCATATGATTTGCGCGCATCGGACAAAAGCTGCGGAGCGCGACGCGGACGGACGGATGGGTCCCGTCTTCACGTGGCTTCACGTGACGCCGGCCCACCGTGGTCGCGCGCTCGCTGCGACGGGTGGCGCGCGGCGGCATGGGCGAAACGGGACCTCCGATCCATTCGCCCGCGTGTGCAGAGAGTTAAATCAGGGCCGGTGCACCGCACGTGCGTACGTGCGCCGTCGCTCCTCGATCGACTCCGGACTCCGGAGAGATGGGATGGCGGAGCCGCGGAGAAACTCGGCTGGTTTCACGGGTGGCGTCACCGACCACGGATATGATGGTGTGCGCGCAGCTCCAATGCTCCTGTCTCAAGCCGCCGGCGAAGCAGTGGCCATGAGAAGTTTGTGTATGAAGCGTACTACGATTTATCGATGTATAGCAATATAGCATGGCACGGAAGAGGTCGCTCGACTCGGTTGCATGCAGGCTACGCTCGAAGAAGCGACTGACTGCTGAACTGCGCATTGGTCATTTACCCGTGTTTGGGTGCCGGGAAAAACCGACGTGTAATTGTTCTCTCGTTTTGCGCCTTTGAAACCTTAATTTCGGTGTCATTATCTATCCGAAATTATGGAGTCGGTGTGGGTCTCTCGTCTCCTAGTGCAAGGTCGATTTGTCGCGGCACCGTTTGTTAACTCCTTCCTCCGAATCGCAGCTGCAGCCTGCAGAGAACGACGCGAGCGCTGAGCGGGAGCGACACAGACGGGAGAAGATTACCTGGACCGGACTACCGGAGTGGATGGATCATGGATAGGTCCCACCGTTCACGTGGGTTCACGTGACGCCGTCCGGGTCCGGGCGCGGTCGCCTGCTACGGCAGGTGGCGCTACGCGGCATGGGCGAAATGCCACCGGAGGGAGGAGAGTAGTGATGGCCAAACGGGCCGTCTGGCATGGCCCGAAGCACGAAAAGGCCCGGCCCGTTTAGTTTCGGGCCGGCACGGCACGTAATTTGTTTCGGGCCGTGCCGTGCTAGCCCACGGGCTTCCCTCTTGGCCCGTGGCACGGCGCGTAATTGATTAATCGTGCCAGGCCGGTCCGTTTAGCCCGACAGCTCGTTTTAAATTTCAGCCCATTTAATCTTTTTTGAAGGGATTTGGTGTTAAATGGTGCAAAAATAGGTGCTAGTAAGGAGTTGCGCATGTAGAAGAGAAGCGCTCGCAGTAAATTAGCAAGTCTTGTGGGTACTCCGCTTGAACTTGAGACCTCATAAAAAAAAGTAATTCACTTACCACTAGACTAAGACTACTAATTATACATATAAAAACTAAAAAATATATTTAATAAAACTTAATCAGGCCGTGCCGTGCTGCACGCCGTGCCCACCCCTCGGCCCAAGCACGGCCCGATGATGCGTGTCGTGCCCGTCCGGGCCCAAAATTCATCGGGCCGTGCCGTGCTTGGGCCGGGCCAAAAATTGCGTGCTTTGTGCCCGCCCGCTTGGCCCGGCCCATTTGGCCATCACTAGAGGAGAGAGTGAGAAACGGATTCGGACAAACCCGCGGGCTGGACTCTACTACGTGCTAGGCTGGAAAGCCCAGTAAGCCTGCTTCTTTTATCGGAAAAAAGGGGCTTCTTTCACCGACGTCGGCCCACATATCTTCTTGCGATGAGCCCACATATCTTCTACGTGCTACGCTGCCGATTGATTGGGCTTAGATCCGCTGTCGGTGCAGCCCAGTTGAAGTACTGATGACTGCCAAGTGCCAACCCACTAGCGGCGCCAGGGAGTGCGGTGGTGGTTCAGGTACACCGACAGTGATCCGGTAGGACGTCCATGTGCTAGCAGGTGCGCGGCAGCACTCAGCAACGCAATGCAACTCAGATCATCCGATCATCGAGGGCCTCCGTGGACTGCTGGCTACATGACGATTGACGATTACAGGCGCACAATTCACAGCGGAAGCCGTCCGATCCAGTGCGTTCACTAGCAGTGACATTATCGCGCAGCCAGCGTATTTTCTTTATATTGTAGCCACATGATTTAGTAGGTAAAGCAGCAACGTGGTCTGGCTGTTGGAGTGCATACGCGGACTCAAGCACCCGCCGACCGACAGACACCGTCGTCGACTTCGACGCCGAAGCCCACAACAAAACACCCCGCGCGAAGGAACGAATCCATTCGTGATTGAAAAGCAAAAGGCGAGCGATCGAGCGAGCTCTTCCTCCTCGTCCCGTTTCGCTCGCCAAAGGCGGTGGCCGTGCGCAGAATTATTGGATATAGATCGCACTACTGGAGCTGGATAAACAAATGCAAAGTTGACAAGAAAAGGTGAATGGAAGTTAGGCACGTATATGGAGTAGGAGTACATGTTACCATGTAGCCGGCCAGTCAAATCAAAATCGAATAGAAGTTGCGTGCTGTCCCGCTGTCCCAGGCTGGTGTGTGTAGGCGGCCGTCGCCACCGCCACGTTCCTCCTCTCCGCTCCTGCCCCTCCTCCACCCACCACAACCGCTACCCCGTCAGCCATCAGACCACCATCACCTCGACCTACTACTTACCTTGCCCGGCACGGACCAACGCGCGCGCCTCACTTTGATCCCTTCGCCACCACGTTGCCAGCCAGCTGCACCCCAGCTCAGTTCGATCGCAAATGGCGCCGCGTCTGCTGGCGTGCTTCGGCCGCAGGGGCGGCGCGACGGCGTCGGCGCCAGACGAAGGGACGGCGGCGGACGACCAGCAGCAGGCGGCGGCCCCGCCGGGCCCGGTGCTGGTGGAGCTGTTCTCGTCGCAGGGGTGCGGAGCGTCTCCGGAGGCGGACGCGGTGGCGGCGCGGCTGGCGCAGGACGCCGGCGCCGGCGCGGGCGGGGTGGTGGTGCTGGGGTTCCACGTGGACTACTGGGACTACCGCGGGTGGAAGGACCCCTTCGCGACCAGCGCCTGGACCGTGCGCCAGAAGGCCTACGTCGAGGCGCTCCGCCTCGACACGCTCTTCACGCCTCAGGTCATCGTGCAGGGCCGCGCGCACTGCGTCGGCACCGAGCAGGACGCGCTCGCCGCCGCCGTGCGCGACGCGCCGCGCTACCCGGCCCCCGCCATGAAGGTACCGTATATACGCACGCGCACGGGCCCGTGTTCATTTCGCTCTGATCTCTTCTTCTTTTGTGTGTGTGCATGTCAACGGCCATTGCCGATCGATCCATCAGCTGTGCTAGCTTATGCCGGATCAAGAATCAAATAATTCAGATCCAGTACCCAATACAAGTAGTTGATCAATTAATCATGCTTAGATCAGTGGTAGATTCGTACGGCGCCCAGCTGTGTACTTCATTCAGGCACAGAACATGCTTGTACCTGTAGTATTAACCAACGGATTAACTGCGCGTGTATTGGGCGAAGTGTCAGTACTGTCAGGCTCCAACAAGTACTAAACGCAAGGTTGAAACAACCCCTGTGCAGGTGACGTTCCAGCGGCCAAACCCGACGACGCTGCAGGCCTCCTTCACGGGCACCCTGCGCAGCAAGGTGGAGGCCGGCGGCGGCGGCGCGAGCGTGCTGGTGGCGCTGTACGAGAGCGGGCTGGTGACGGACTGCGGCCGCGGCGAGAACAAGGGCAAGTCGCTGCTCAACGACCACGTGGTGCGGCGCCTGGAGAAGGTGGCGGCCGTGCGGGAGGGCGCCTCGGCCAAGAAGTCCGTGTCCGGGACGGTGCAGTTCGCGCTCTGGGACGGCTTCCGCGCCACCAAGTGCGGCCTCGTGCTCTTCGTCCAGAACGCCGGGCTGCAGGTGCTCGGCGTCCAGCACTTCGACCTGCCCGACAACGTCTGAATGGTGGGTGTATCATTTGTTTGCGTGGCCCTCGCGCTTCAGGCCGTGTTGTATTCTTTGTTTGTACGTAGAGTGTGATTATTAGCGTGTGATGTGATGCTATTCTTTCTGTAATCAGACGGTCTGCTCTGTTTGGGAGCTTTGCTGACTGATAATCAGCCGGTCCTGCGCTGATGCATCGGTGGTAATCGTAGCAAGCGTGTGTAGATTCGCTCTCTTGGTGATCGTTTCTTGGTTGCTGATTATTTGCTCTTTTACCACTCACGCGACATCGTTATTGAGTTGCATGCACTGATTAGTTCACCCAAAAGCCTAAGCTGATGGGCAAGGTAGGCAATTTACTTATACTCCAACACTCCCCCTCACGTGCAGGATTCGAATTCGAAACCTCTGGCCATGATACCATATTGAGTTGCATGCACCGACCATTTCACTCAAAAGGCTAAGCTGATGGGAAAGGTGGGCAATTCACTTATACTCCAACAATCGTCACCCTGTTGCACAAAGAATTTCAATCATGCCAGAACGTCACGTTGAATCGCTGGTAAACTTTGGGTGATTTCTTGAAAGGGAGAAGAATCCATAGTCGGATCAGTACGATTTCTTGAAACCTACAGCAATGTGTTCTAATTGGCAAAAGATTGACATGAAGATGAAAAATAAAGTGCCTAATTCAAGAGATAACATGGTGGACAGCTCCAACATTAGCAAGCATAAGGTCACAACAAAATGCTGCAAATGGCAGCCACCTCGAAATGGTTGGGTCTCTAAACTTAATGTTGATGGCTCTTTTCAGGCGGAAACAAGAGAAGCTAGCATTGGTGTGGTTGTGCGTGATCAAGAGGACGACATCTTTTCTCGGCATGTCGTGCTCTTTGGAAGTGTGCGAACCCTGGAGAGACGGAAGCACTAGCCTGTTTGGAGGGCCTGAAGCTTGTTGCGGATTGGATTCAACAAACTACAATTCTGGAATCAGATTGCCTTTTAGTGGTGAATTATGTTCCATCTGTAGCCGAGGAAGATCAAAATGGAGTTCTATCTTCAGAGAGATAAGAGCTTTTCTTCATCTTCTACCAAATGTTAAGGTAGTTAAAGTGAAGAGAGAGTGTAACAGGGTGACTCATGAATTAGCTCAGCTAGCTAGAAGAAATATGACCTGTGCTGTTTGGCGGTTGCAGGCACCATCTTGTATTAGAGAGTCACTCTTGTCTGATTGTAATGACTCTTCTTTACCCGAAAAAAAAACCTTGACAGGGATACATAAACTATAAAATGAGGGCATATGCCCCTAACCAGATGGGTGTTAGATCCCGAGTAGACATGCAACTTTCGATGGTATTTTCCGTTGGTGGGATCTTTTAGTGGTATTTTCCATGAACGACGAACTTTCAGTGCTACATAACCAATTTTGCCTTTTAAAAATTGGACCATAACGGCAAGTCCAGTTTCTGACCAGTAATAGGTCAAAACCGATCAAAATTCATAAATTTTCAAATACTTTTTAAATTCAAACACAAAAACTGGTGATCCAAGTCGGACCGGACTGATTAGTGTTTCCACCAGTTTTATAATCCCTGCCCCCAATGAACTCTCACGCTGCACTTCGTTATTTTTTTTTTTACCGGAAACTTACAGCACGCTACATATGGTCCTTGGTCCTAATGGTTCCAAAACAAGAGCGAAGTAGCACCGCCTCTCCTATCTAGTTGCACCGCCTCTCTTATCTAGTCAGATGGTAATTACGATTTAAAAGCCCTAACCCAATTTCCAAGTTACGTTTTCTTTTCTGCCTTGCCTCTCTATTGGCTCCCGCACTTACGCGCGCTGAGTTTAATCGTCTTAGGGCCTGTTTGTTTGGCCTGTTGTTTTTTGAGCTTTGGAAAAGCTGGCTGTTAGAATTTTAATATTGACTTTTGTAATATATATTAAGCTTCTCATCATGCCAAAAGTCAGAAAAGCAGCTCTCAGCAAGCTTTTCAGCTTTTAGTTCATCTCATCAGAAGTCAGCTTTTCAGCACTCTAAAATTTAGGTCAGAAGTTTGCTGTTTGTTTCAACTTTTCAGCTAGCCAGCTTTTCAATAGTCACTTTCTGCCCTCCCACATTATCACTGTGGAAAACAACTTGATAAAACTATCTTCGAAGAAAAATTCAACTGGTATTACAATTTCAGATAGTATGAAAACCAGGTTTATAAATAAAAGAGAAAATTCGAATTTAGTATTTTTAGATAAAGGGAAGTTCTATTTCATCAAGCAAATGAAAGTGTCCCGACCTCTACATCATGTGATGTATTTAGTCAGTTTATTATTACAAACCATCACTATGTGTAGACTCCGTCTACAACATAGGACACACACTAAAGCGCCAAACAAATGACGACAAACAAATAAGCCTAACATGAGGCGGAAATATAACAAACAGTTCATCAATTGCATAACCTATTGCTAAACTTCCACCCATGCTTGGCGAAGATCTCCATTGTCACGGTCTCCAAGAAGCGGCATGCATGCTGCATATGTGTTCGTCTCTCCTCCTTTTGGAAGATTGACCATGTCCTTATCCAGTGGTACCTCTGTATATTACCTGCATAGGAGTCAAAGAAGATGTTTTATCAAATACCACATCGTTCCGGCTTAACCATATGGCCCGGCGCCCGCACCCACAAGAATTTGGTTCTTGATACTATTGTCAAAATTAATTAGCCAACCATTAAACATATCCGATACACTAGTTGGTGCTCTAAAACCATAAGCGATCTCAACAATACGCCAAACAAACTTAGCAAAGTAACAATCAAAGAAGAGATGTTGTATTGTTTCATTTTTACTACAATAACAACATTTTTGGTTTCCATGCCAGTTCCTTCTAGCTAAGTTGTCTTTTGTCAAGATCACTTCTTTATGCAAGAACCATAGAAAGATCTTAATTTTGAGAGGCAACTTTAATCTCCACAAATATTTGTTATAAGCAATGACACTATTTTCTAGAATTGCATTGTACATTGATTGAGTAGAAAAAACACCACTGGATAAAAGAGACCATCTAAAAATATCATCTTCAATCGTTAAATGCACATTCACAATTCTTAGCACAAGATTATTCCAGTCAATAAGTTTTTGTCCTACTAAAGCTCTTCTGAAAGAAATATTTAGAGGGTTAGAACTTAAGACTGTAGCAACTGTATCATGCTTATTTCTAACAATATTAAATAGTGTAGGATATTGTGCCCTTAAAGTACTATTTCCCAGCCATTTATCCTCCCAAAACCTCACTTGAGTGCCATTTTTTAAAACAAAGTTTCCATAGTTCAGAACTGTTCTTTCACACTCATGAGGCCACACCAAGATTGAGAATCGCCAGGTTTCTTATATACTTGGGTTAATGTTTTATCTCTCAAATACTTGTTCCTAATCACTTGTTGCCACTGACCTTCCTCATTTAATAATTTAAACAACCATTTACTTAATAGGCTCTTATTCTGCACATCAAGATCTAGTATCCCCAAACCCCCTTGTTCCTTTGGATGACACAAGATACTCTATTTAGTCAATCTATATTTCTTTTTATGCCCATCTCCTTGCCAAAAAAATCTGGACCTATAGTAATCCAGTCTTTTGAGTACCTCTTTTGGTACTTCAAAGAAAGATAGCATAAAAAGTGCAAGACTACTTAAAACAGAGTTTATTAAAACAAGTCTTCCGCCATAAGAAAGATGTTTGCCTTTCCAACTACTTAACTTCTTCTCAAACTTGTCCTCAATGATTTTCCAATCTCTATTACTAATTCTTTTATGATGCATAGGAATTCCCAGATATCTAAAGGGGTATTCACCCATACCGCATCCAAAGAGCTGTGTATATTCGTTTTCATGATCCTTTGCATCCCCATAACAGAATAGCTCACTCTTATGGAAATTTATCTTCAAGCCAGATAGTTGTTCAAAGGCGCATAACAACAGCTTCATATTCTTAGCTTGTTCAAGATTGTGATCCATAAATATAATAGTATCATCTGCATATTGTAGAATGGAGAGACCTCCATCTACCAAATGAGGAATCAGGCCGCTTATCTGTCCATCGTCCTTCGCTCTTGTTATTAAGATGGCCAGCATATCCGCAACTAAGTTAAAAAGGATTGGTGACAGGGGGTCACCCTGCCTTAATCCTTTCTTAGTTTGGAAGTATCTACCAACATCATCATTTACTTTTATAGCTACACTCCCTTTAGATACAAATGTTCTACCCATTGACACCATTTCTCCTAAAAGCCCTTCATTTTAAGTGTTTGCTGTAGAAACGGCCACTTAACCTTGTCATAAGCTTTCTCAAAGTCTAACTTTAAAATTACTCCATTTAGTTTCTTTCTATGCAGTTCATGTATGGTCTCATGAAGAATGACCACCCCTTCCATAATATTCCTTCCTGGCATAAATGCTGTTTGTGATGGTCGTACTAAATTTCGGCAATTCCTGTTAATCTGTTTAAACCTACTTTTGTGAATATTTTAAAGCTCACATTAAGTAGGCAAATAGGCCGGAATTGTTTGATATGAGTTGCTTCCTTCTGTTTTGGTAGCAGTGTTATTATCCCGAAGTTAAGGCTAAACAAAGGAAGCGTTCCTTTATGAAACTCATTAAATAACGCCATCAAATCCTCCTTTATGAGCTCCCAAAATGCTTGATAAAATTCAGCAGGGAATCCATCAGGACCTAGTGCTTTATTGTGTGTCATTTGGAAAATCGCTTGTTTTACCTCCTGTTCTGTAAACACGGCCGTCAACTTTTCATTTTCCTCTGGAGTAACTTGGGGTATGTCATTTCTGTGATTCTCAATCAAGGTAAAATCCTCACTATCTGAAGGGCCAAAGAGACCTTGATAGTATGATGTAATATAGGATTTCAGTTCCTCATCACCTTTTATGACATGGTTCCCATCTTCCAGTTGAAAAATGCGCGTTCTTCTATGCTTGCTATTTGCTACTAATTGAAAGTATTTCGTGTTGCTGTCCCCTTTTAGCAACTGTTCTGCTTTTGACCTTTGGTACCATTTTATTTCTTCTTCCCTTAATAACTGGACCAGCCTTTCTTTTAAACAATGTTTTAAGTCAACCTCATGAGGTTGTAACATTGTGCTTTCGGCTTTTTTATCCAATTGATCAATGATTTCCATTATTTCTTTCTTTTCTTTTTGAAGGCTCCAGTAATATTTTTGGCCCAACCTCTTAAATATTGTCGGAGCCTTCTGATTTTATTCTGCCATTTCTCCAGAGGTGTTGAGCCTCCCGTCTTCTTTGTCCATACTTCAGCTACTATATCATGGAATCCATCCCGCAATAGCCAACCAAGTTCGAATTTGAACATATGTTGTTTTGCTGTAGGGATTGGATCGCCAGTATTCAAAAGTAGTGGTGTATGATCTGAGACATCTCGAGTTAGGGCCTGTACTGTAGTTTTTGGATATTTAAATTCCCATTCTATGCTAACAAGTACACGGTCCAATTTCTCAAAAGTTGGATTTGGCATATTGTTCGCCCATGTGAACTGTCGACCAGTGAGATCAATTTCTCTTAAGTCAAGTCCATTAATAATGGCGTTAAACATAAAAGGCCAGCGATTGTCGTACCTATCATTGTTTTTTTCAGATGGATTTCTAATAATATTGAAATCACCACCAATCAACAAGGGTAGTGTTTCTACTCTGCAAGTATGTACGAGCTCAGTCAAGAACTGTTCTTTATGTTCCTGTTGTGCCGCCCCATATACCGCTATTAGAATCCATTCAAACCATCATCTTTATTTTTTAGCTTAAACTTCACGTAGAAGTCGCCATGAGATATAGCTCCAACATCAAAAGTATCCATATTAACACCAACTAAAATACCACCTGACCTTCCCCTAGGTGAGGTCCAACTCCATAAAAAATTCCTATTTCTACAAAAACGCATTAATTCTCTATTTGTGAAGTCATCCCTTCCCGTTTCAAGAATTGCAATGAAATCTAAGTTCTCCTCTAAAGTAGTATCCGCTAGCAAAAGAGATTTAGCCAAGTCTCTTAGACCTCTGCTGTTCCAAAAAATCCCTGTCGGATACCTATTTTCTAGGTACCCTATACAGTATACACGCGGAATAACGAGGTACGGGAGCCGCCCGAGACCCAAAGGCCTTGTATATAACTAAGAGATGGAAAGCTGGGCCCCTGGAGTGGCCCAGTCGGGCGGAAGGCGCAACAACGGCCTTTGGCCCACAGAGCCTCTGTTCCTCACGGCCTGTTAAGGGACCGGGCGCACGTGGCTGCACGAGCGCAGCCCCCCACCCTGGACCGCGATTGGTCCAGCGTTAGAGGAGCCCGCCTTGGACGTGGCAACGAACCCGACTCCCCGCGTCAGGAGTCGGGCGCCGCGGAGTCGAGCGACGTCTCCGACCGGGCTCCGGCCAGCCGCCGTCCGCCGTCCATGTACCCCGGCGGTGGTCGGGATCGGTGGAGGGACACGACCCGAAGCGAACCCGACCACCGCGGCCGGGAAGCAGTCTCGGCAGCGGCATGGAAGCAGTGGTCAAACCCAAGTGTACGGCCAGCCAGATTCGGATAAGAAGACGCTCCATATCCACTCCTGGACGGTGCGAAGGTACACTATGCCTGACGTACGGCCGCGTGGGGGCGTCGCATCTGGATCAGGCGCGGAACGGCGAATGCATGCACCAAGTACGCTACACAGTAGGAACAGCGCGCGAAATGACCGCCGCCCAACTTCACAGGTATCTACAGTATACCAACAGTGATCAACAGCGCGGCTCAGGGAATGGGCGCTCCATAGCGCCCAGACAAGACACGGGTGACATCATCACACCACCGGTCGCGTGGATTGCGGCGGAAGACACCGGAGCCAGCGAGGTCGGCCCGACTCCGCCTCCGTCGCCCTCTCACTTATCTTCCTTTTCTTTTCTTTTTCTCCTTTCCTCCATCTGTACCGTTCTTCCTTGATGTATAAAAGGGAGAATTGGGCCCAGGAGGGAGAAAGAGTTCTTTTCGGCTGAAAGAGTTCTTTTCGGCTGAAAGAGTTCTTTTCGGCTGAGAGAGTTCTTTAGGGCTTACACAACAGCTCATTCCTCACACGAGCGAACACACTCACACACAACGCAGAGACAGAGACTTGGGAGCGAATCCCTCTCTCGCCACGGCTTGTAACCCCTACTACGAGCAACACGAGTGAAACCTCAAACTGGACGTAGGGCTTCTTTTGCCTGAACCAGTATAACCCACTGTGTCAAACGCAATCCTTCTGATCGCCGTCGAACCGCGCACAAATCTACTCGTCGGCCGGTTACCAAACACCGACAATCCCTTTCATCTAGATTTCTTGTTTGGTTTTTTATTACTTGCTACCTTTGTATTTTTTTTCTTCTTGTTTGAGTTGGATTTTTTCTTTCTGGGGACGGCTTTAAAGTCACTACTCAAGTGACTACCATCTTCTCCCAGAATTTCCTCTGTTAACTCTCCACATAAATGGTTTAGAGTGAGGTGATCCAACCCGTCATCACAATCCTCATCGCTATCATCAGTATCATCCTCTAATTCAGTCAAAATTGGTTTTCTTTTTGGCGCTACACACATCCTATCAATCTCAATATTCTTGATTCTACTAACACCCTTATCAATATCTGTACCTAAAGAAATGCCTATACTCTTGATATTGCGCACTATTTTACTATCAGAGAGGGATAAGATGGAATGATTTGTGGATGTACCTGTTTCTGCGTTGTCCAGGTTCTTTTTGGCTTTCAGGCGTGTCGCACGGTCGCCTGATTCTTCATCAGCAGTCTCCGCCCTGCGGCGGCTTCTTCGCTGGGGTGTCAGGCCTTGCGCGAGCATCAGTGGGACGGCGGCTTCTTCGAATTTAGTATAGTCAACGGAGATGAATAGGACTTTTTCATGGACTCGAAGAGCGATGTGAGCTCCTCATTAGTCATTGGTTTGGAGTAGGATCGGGATGGAGCGCACACAGGGACCTCCTATATAGCACTCAGCCCGCATTGGCCCAGTGACGTCGACGAAGTAGCGCGCGAGGTAGTGCAGCAGCGGCGCACGTGGCAACGGCCTTGGCAGCACGGAGCCGGGCAGAGGTGAGAGAGCGGCGCCGACTCGCCGAGGAAGGAGTAGAAGCATGGAGGAGCTGGGCACGAGGAAGGAAGCAGGCAGGGTTGTTTCAGGCCAATACTATGCTCGAAGGACCCACATGCCAGCGCAAGCCCTTCAAACCATACCCATCACTTGGCCCTTCGCCGTGTGGGGATTGGACTTGGTCGGGCCCCTGAAGAAGGCGCCCGGCGGCTACACGCATTTGCTGGTGGCCGTCGACAAATTCTCCAAGTGGATCGAGGCCCGACCCCTCGTGAAGATCCGGTCAGCGGAAGCCGTTCGATTCTTCACCGACATCATCCATCGCTTCGGAGTGCCGAACTCCATCATCACCGATAATGGGACTCAGTTCACCGGCAACGAGTTCCTCGAATTCTGCGACGACTACAACATCCGGGTCGACTGGGCATCGGTCGCGCACCCACAGGCCAACGGTCAGGTCGAGAGAGCAAACGGAATGATCCTACAAGGGCTCAAACCGAGGATTTTCAACAAATTGAAAGTTCACGCTGGCCGGTGGGTGCGAGAGTTACCCGCGGTGTTATGGAGCTTGCGCACCACACCAAGTCGGGCGACTGGACAAACGCCGTTCTTCATGCTCTACGGAGCAGAGGCGGTGCTCCCAACTGACATCGAGTACGGCGCTCCTAGGGTTCGCGCTTTCAACGAGGAGGCCAACAGGAGTTATCTCGAGGACGCCCTCGACCAAATCGATGAGGATCGAGAAGTCGCCTTGATGAGGTCCGCCAAGTACCAACAAGCCATGCGCCGCTACCACGGACGACGAGTTCGCGGCCGTGCGTTCAAGGAAGGAGACATGGTTCTCCGACTGGTGCAGAGCAACAAGGATCGACACAAGCTGTCACCGCCGTGGGAGGGACCGTTCGTCATCGCCGAGGTGCTGCGTCCCGGAACGTACAAGCTCATGGACTCGGAAGGCCAACTCGTCGCCAACGCTTGGAACATTGAGCAGCTACGTCGCTTCTATCCCTAGCTCTGTAAATTCGTTTGCTGTCTTTCTGCTGATGCATTAACATCAAACGAACTTGGTGTTTTCTTTACACACCTCTTGGGCAGCCGCCTGGGTGCGCTCCCCTTGAAGGCTCCACCCGACGGGTGTGGCTTTGTGCCGCGTTGATTTTGTATGCGCCAGGAGCGATGCTCTTAAGAGAAACAACGCAATTCGACTAAGAGCGGGCCTCCGCGAACGCAAAACCGGTGTCCTAAAACTCGAAGTGTGACGAATTGCAGCGAAAATCGTGAGCCCCGGATATCGGCTTAAGGCTCGGCCAGTTCGATCAAGGGCACCCGACGCCCCAGTGGATAGGGTCGGCCCGAGCGGCTGGTCGGAATTGAGTTAATCTTCCGAGATCACGAGTCTTCGAGGCGAATCGCCACACGAAAAGAGTTAAACGAACGAAAATCTTGCGAAAAGCGAAACGAAAATTCATATAAACAAACGGGCGCGCATGCCCACATCGTTGTTTACAAAATAAGGCCCACACGGGCCCGACTCCGACTATCACCGCCTAACATACTGATTTTCACCCCCGCCACGGCGCGAGGGGATCATGTCCAGGTTGTCATCGGCAAGACGGCGCGCAAAGGGAATCACCTCTTCCTCGATCCGCTCCAAGTCGGCCTCACTACAGGAAGGCTCGTAACCTCTCGCCAGCACGTCGATCTTGTAGTGGTCACCGTAGTGACTCCTCGACACGGCAAAGGCGATCTGGACTCCGGTCCGAAGGCACTCCTCCTCTTGTATGCGGAAGTAGGCGGGGAGCCCGGCGACCTGCGGGATCACAGATGTGGCATCTGGTGGACGCGGCACACCGATCTCGTTGCAAGCGATTTCCATGGCCTGCCGCAGCAGGTCAAGATCCGCCAGCGCCGCCTGCGACTGCACCTGGAGCTCCTGTGCGTCTGGCCAAAACGACGGAATCAGTTGCTCAGTCTAAAAACGATAAAAGTCGACACGGCGGGATGATCAAAGAACAGGTAAACTAACTTACCCTTCAGCTCCTTCTGTGTCTTCTGGAGCTCACCGGTCACGTTGGTCAACGACGACTGGGCGGCGACCTTGAGCTCCCTCTCCCTGCTTAGCGCTGTCTCAGCAGCCGCCGCCCTCTCTCGGCGGCCTCGGCGCGCTGAGTGGCCTCCAACAGCGCCTTGTCGGCGGCGGTCCGGAGTCCGCGCTCCTTCTGCAGCTCCTGCTCCTGGGCCTGCACTCGCTTTTCCGCCGTCTCGGCGCGCTCGACCATGCCGCGCAGCGCCGACTCCGCGTCCGCGGCCCTCTTCTTCGCGTCCTCCGCTGCTTTCATCGCGGCCTCGGCGGCCTCGGCTCGGCGGCGGATGGGCTCGGAGACACGCAGCGCGCGCGCCAGCTCTTCGCCTCGCGCGACGTATTCCTTCAGCTGGTGCCGGATGAGTTTCGACTTAAGCTTGCTGTTTGCAAGCAAAGTCTGCGGAAAGCAGGAAAAAACCGTAAGGCAAAAAGGTAAGTACGACGAACTCCCAAGCAAAAAAGATAAAGGGTGGAAAATTCTCCCACTCACGTCAATGGGAACCCGCGCGTTCTTCATCAGCTCCTTCGCGGCGTCGACCTCCGCCGTGACCGATGTCTTGATTGTCTCCAGCCTGCTGAAGGTGTGGGAGAGCTCCTGGGCCATGTACGCCCAGGCGTTCGCCTCCGCCGAGTCCTTCACAGGGACCGGACCCTCTGGCGTGTTCACCAGTACATCCGGCCCCCAGCCGGACCGCGCCAGACGTTGGATCAGCGGCACACCGGCGGCGGCCGCGTCCCACCGCGGATCACCGGCCGCAGTCCCCGGCTGCGAGGCAGCTCCCTGACGAGTCCCCGCAACGTTACCGGCGTCACCGGCCCTCGACGATGACGGGCCTGACGCCGGACGGACCTCGCGGTCCGACCCCTGCGCCGGCGACACCTTGTGCACGCGGTGGGGCGGTACCCAGGCCGTGCACGCCAGCCCGACCCTCGGCGTCGGGGGCTGCACTCGCGACGGGTGCGGAACCTTGTCGCGTCGCCGCGCCGTCGACCCTCGGCGTGTCGCGCTCCCGCACCGTCTCCTCCGACGCTGCAGCGACTTCCGGTTGCCTCCGCGCGGTGTCATCCTACCGCGGAGCGGAGCCCTCCTGACTCTGACTCTGCTCGGCGGCGAGACGCAGCGCCTTGTGAGGGGCCAACTGGGTCCCGTCCCATTTCGGGGCGGGGCTGCAAGGATGCACGTCGCGATTCAGAAGAAGGGCGAACAAAGACAAATCAAGCGACTGCAAAAGACACGATAAAGCAAACTCACATGTCGGACCGCTTGCGCTTCCGCGCGGGCTTCGTCGGCCGGCGACCCGAGCCTTGTCCGGCGGCCGCACGAGCTGCTGTGTCAGGGGTGGGCACCTCGCCACCCCGCGCCCCCACATCGGGGATCGGATGAGGCACGCCGGGTCCCTCGGGCGGGATCGTCTCCCGCGCGATCCCGGTTTCGGTCGTCTCCGCGCCGGTCTCGGGGGCGGCCGGCGACGCGGAAGCCGTCCCGGCAAGGGAAGAAGTCCCAGCCGGAGCCGCGACGGCAACAAGGACCTCGAGGCTCCCTGCCGCCGCCGTCGACGTCGCGGCGACCGTGACCACCTCACCGGGACCGCTCGACGGGGGCCCCTGGCCCTCGCCGGCGACACCGCCGGCCGGAACCGGCTGCGCGCCGTCGTCGTCTGGGATGACGTCGTCAATCCACGCGTCGTCGTGGTGACCGTCGTCGCCGGCCTCTTCGCTGCTGTGGTCGAGCGCCGAGTCCGTGTCGAACTCAGACTCGGTGTCGACCGCTTCGCCGCCCCCCGGCGACGACGCGCCCGTCTCTCCTCCTCGCCTCGTAGGCGTCCTTCCGGCCTTGCGGCGATCCTTTCGCCGCTTCGCCCTCTCCCCATGGGCACGGTTCGCCGCCCGACGGTCCGCGTCCTCGGGTACGGGCGCTGTCGAGCGCCGAACGGCTAACCCCGGCTGCACACAAAGGGAAAATGCAAGAATGCCGCAGTCATTCACCTGAAACAATACCAATCAATCAAGAAAGCGTGGGGAAGAAACTCACAAAGCGGATCGCGTCGGCGTGCGGCAGTGCGGCAGGGTGGCCCGCGACGGGCCACTCGAACTCGTTGTCGACGAAGTGCAGGGCGACTTGCCGGCCGCCTCCGACAGCCGCCCCCGATCTCGTGGTGGCTCAGCGGCTCGTCGATCACCATCGCCGTCCCTCGGAGGTCGGCGCCCGGTGTCATCTCCCACATGGGGAGCGCGCGGCGCATCAGCGGCAGCACGCGGATGCTGTGGAAGTGGCCGGTGATGCCGACCATCGACACCCCCCGGTCACGTAGCACCGCCACGGCGTCGAGGAGGGGTTGGATCGCTGCAATCTCCCTCGCTCCGAGACCCCAGTGCCAGCAATCGGGGGGCCGGACAACCGGGCGTTGGTGAACTTGGGCAGCGGGCCGGTGCGCTCGTTCTTCAAGTAGAACCACCGGTTATGCCACCCGGAGTTGGAGGAAGTATGCACCCACGTGATGTAGCCCGACGCCCGCTCCACGCGGAGACGCAAGCTCGCGAGCCCATGAGCGGGACTCGCCCGCCGACGGGCTGGAGTGACGCCCTGAAGAAGTACCTCCACAGATCGAAGTTGGGGGGAATGCCGAGGTAGGCCTCGCACAGCGTGATGAAGCCGGCGATGTGGCCGATCGAGTTGGGATTGAGGTGCTGAACCTCGATCCCGTAGTAGCCCAGAAGTCCGCGGAAGAAGGGGTGCGCCGGCACCCCGAGCCCGCGGGAGTGGAAGTGGAAGAACGAGACGATGTAGTCGTCCGGCGGCGAAGGCGACCGCTCCGACGGCACCATCCACTCCACCGCATCGGAGAGCGGGCGAAGGAGACCCTTCGCAACCAGCCCGCGTAGCAGTTCCGGCGTCACCACCGACTCCGGCCACTCGTCTCCCTCTTCCGCCATCGGATACAACGGGATGAGGGAGCGCGGACGACGCCGGGACCGAATCGACCGACGGCGGTTGCGAAGCGGATGGCGAATGGTGGCGATTGGGGCGAAGAATGGCGCGGAGCGAAAGGAATCGAAGCGATCGCAAAGGGAGAAGAAAGGCGAACAGTAACGGGCGATGGAGTATGCGAGAAGACTCCCCCGGATAGGTATGGCTATTTATATGCGCCGAACCGGCGCTGTGCCGTTTCCCGCCTTAAATCTCGCGTCCCTTCGTTTTCCTCCCCGCCCTAACGTGTGCAGGTGGAGATAACGCACGCCTCGTCGTCGCGTTTCGTCCAAACGCCGCGCCTCTAGATCCCCGCCGGCGAAGCGACGCGACGCCTCGCGTCCGACGCCTCATGAGCCCAATCGGTAGGGAAGCCGGTCTGGGCTCCCAGGTAAAGCGGCTAGGAGCTGTACACGCTCCGACGGCCCATTCCCGGCCCAAGAGTTCGTAGGCCGGCCCAGCGTTGGGTTCGACGGCCGCTCTGGGTCAAAACGAGAGTGAGGGGTAATCAAAGGGGGGCACCAGCAGCCAGTACCCAAGTGCGCGGAGCATATGGGCCCCTGTCGAATACGTCCGAGTCCGAGGACGAAATAAGCCCATGGTTTGCTCATCGAGAGCTGGCAGCGAGCCGCCGAGACCGGTCGAACGGACTCGGAAACTAAATGGGACAATCTCCCGGATCATATGACACTGACCCCCGCTGGTCTCAACCGGGTCCCCGCTAAGGGCAAACCGGGGTGTCACTCGAACGAGCCCGTTTGCAACTCAAATGGCACCGCCCATCGAACCATCGAGGAATGGCGCGGACGGCCCCGATCCTCCATCCTCCCGACAGGATGCGGAAGGAGAAACGAACAAAGTCGAAACCGTCTTCGGCCGGACCCCCGAAACGATCGGGGGCTCGAAGGCATGCATTCGCACAAGAGACCAACAACGTGGTCGCAACACAAACTAAAACGGGTCTCGCGAAATAAGCCTCTTTATTCCATGGTTTTCTTTATACAAAGTCGATCGAAAGATCGTTAAACTAGAAAAGAAATTACATTAGTCCCATGAATCCATGGATTGGCCACAAATGGCCGGATAAAGAGGCCTAAGGGCCCCGCTGGCACCACCCGCAGCAAAAACTCCTATGAGTGGGTGGAACCAGCATGACGGCGCCAGGGACTCCCCCTCGAGGGTGGCGGTGCTCAAACCAAGGCCACGTAATCCTCGCAGGAGCGACTCCTGGGACGCCGAGGGCTGACGAGAGCCCGTTTAATCCTCGCGGGAATGACTCCGAGTTCGGTGGGCCACGCCAAGCAGGACGAAAACTTGCGATGGCGCCGGCGAGCACCGGCCGAACGTCGACGGCCGGCTTGGGCCGTTTGGCTCGAGTCATCGTCTCCTCCCTCGTCGGAGGAGAGAATGATGACCTCAGGCTTCTTCGACTCGGGCGCCGAGCTCCCGGCTACCGGATCTGGAGGCACCACCGCGAGCGGAATCGCTTCGACCACCGGAATCAGATCTTGGCAAGTGCTTGGAGGTGGAGGAGGCAAAGGGCGCAAAGCTAGTATAGGGGGCACGATGCCCTCTCCTTCTCTTTCCTTCGAGTCTTTCTTGCGCGAGTGAGATTTCTTATGCTTAGGCATGGTGAGTTCGAAGAAACCCGGCTCAAGATGCGGGCCTATTTATAGGCGCACCGCCCGGTCTAGCATGGACCGGGCGCATAAGGGGGCGGCTGCGGAAGCCAAGGAGCACTGCCCAGCCGCATCGACGCCACGTGGACGATCCCCCACACGCCGCGACAAGCGAAGGAAGGATGGAATCCCACCACAGTCGGCCCGTGGGCTGCAGGCTTCGGCGGCCGCGCCCTCTGAGCAAGGGCAGGGAGAAGTCCATCGGGCACCGGTTGGCCCGCAGGATAAGCACACTCCCCCCTCGGACAAAAGAAGGGGCCCGGGGGCTCGGTCATCGTGGCTACGGGAAACGACACAGCTCGCTGCCGCGCGTTACGCAGTGAAAGCCTGAGAAAAGCCTGGAAGCTAGTCTCCTACTAGCTCCCAGCCTCGGGGCTACACCCGGCGGGTGCGCTCCGCGCGCACCCGCCGGCGAACTGAACGGCCACGTCAGGCAGCCGTACCAGTCCCGACGACAGCACGGCGCTCTCGCCAGGACTCGGGGGCTACTGTCGGATACCTATTTTCTAGGTACCCTATACGGTATACACGCGGAATAACGAGGTACGGGAGCCGCCCGAGACCCAAAGGCCTTGTATATAACTAAGAGATGGAAAGCTGGGCCCCTGGAGTGGCGCAGTCGGGCGGAAGGCGCAACAACGGCCTTTGCCCACAGAGCCTCTGTTCCTCACGGCCTGTTAAGGGACCGGGCGCACGTGGCTGCACGAGCGCAGCCCCCCACCCTGGACCGCGATTGGTCCAGCGTTAGAGGAGCCCGCCTTGGACGTGGCAACGAACCCGACTCCCCGCGGCAGGAGTCGGGCGCCGCGGAGTCGAGCGACGTCTCCGACCGGGCTCCGGCCAGCCGCCGTCCGCCGTCCATGTACCCCGGCGGTGGTCGGGATCGGTGGAGGGACATGACCCGAAGCGAACCCGACCACCGCGGCCGGAAGCAGTCTCGGCAGCGGCATGGAAGCAGTGGTCAAACCCAAGTGTACGGCCAGCCAGATTCGGATAAGAAGACGCTCCATATCCACTCCTGGACGGTGCGAAGGTACACTATGCCTGACGTACGGCCGCGTGGGGGCGTCGCATCTGGATCAGGCGCGGAACGGCGAATGCATGCACCAAGTACGCTACACAGTAGGAACAGCGCGCGAAATGACCGCCGCCCAACTCCACAGGTATCTACAGCATACCAACAGTGATCAACAGCGCGGATCAGGGAATGGGCGCTCCATAGCGCCCAGACAAGACACGGGTGACATCATCACACCACCGGTCGCGTGGATTGCGGCGGAAGACACCGAGCCAGCGAGGTCGGCCCGACTCCGCCTCCGTCGCCCTCTCATCTTATTTTCTTTTCTTTTCTTTTTCTCCTTTCCTCCATCTGTACCGTTCTTCCTTGATGTATAAAAGGGAGAATTGGGCCCAGGAGGGAGAAAGAGTTCTTTTCGGCTGAAAGAGTTCTTTTCGGCTGAAAGAGTTCTTTTCGGCTGAGAGAGTTCTTTTGGGCTTACACAACAGCTCATTCCTCACACGAGCGAACACACTCACACACAACGCAGAGACAGAGACTTGGGAGCGAATCCCTCTCTCGCCACGGCTTGTAACCCCTACTACGAGCAACACGAGTGAAACCTCAAACTGGACGTAGGGCTTCTTTTGCCTGAACCAGTATAACCCACTGTGTCAAACGCAATCCTTCTGATCGCCGTCGAACCGCGCACAAATCTACTCGTCGGCCGGTTACCAAACACCGACAATCCCTTTCATCTAGATTTCTTGTTTGGTTTTTATTACTTGCTACCTTTGTTTTTTTTCTTCCTGTTTGAGTTGGATTTTTTCTTTCTGGGGACGCTTTAAAGTCACTACTCAAGTGACTACCATCTTCTCCCAGAATTTCCTCTGTTAACTCTCCACATAAATGGTTTAGAGTGAGGTGATCCAACCCGTCATCACAATCCTCATCGCTATCATCAGTATCATCCTCTAATTGAGTCAAAATTGGTTTTCTTTTTGGCGCTACACACATCCTATCAATCTCAATATTCTTGATTCTACTAACACCCTTATCAATATCTGTACCTAAAGAAATGCCTATACTCTTGATATTGCGCACTATTTTACTATCAGAGAGGGATAAGATGGAATGATTTGTGGATGTACCTGTTTCTGCGTTGTCCAGGTTCTTTTTGGCTTTCAGGCGTGTCGCACGGTCGCCTGATTCTTCATCAGCAGTCTCCGCCCTGCGGCGGCTTCTTCGCTGGGGTGTCAGGCCTTGCGCGAGCATCAGTGGGACGGCGGCTTCTTCGAATTTAGTATAGTCAACGGAGATGAATAGGACTTTTTCATGGACTCGAAGAGCGATGTGAGCTCCTCATTAGTCATTGGTTTGGAGTAGGATCGGATGGAGCGCACACAGGGACCTCCTATATAGCACTCAGCCAGCATTGGCCCAGTGACGTCGACGAAGTAGCGCGCGAGGTAGTGCAGCAGCGGCGCACGTGGCAACGGCCTTGGCAGCACGGAGCCGGGCAGAGGTGAGAGAGCGGCGCCGACTCGCCGAGGAAGGAGTAGAAGCATGGAGGAGCTGGGCACGAGGAAGGAAGCAGGCAGGGTTGTTTCAGGTGTTGTATAGAAAAAAATCGTCAGTTTTAGAGTTTTTTAAATGGGCCACAAGAAACATCGAAATCAATGGAGCCCAGATACCAGCCATAGAAATGTGGCTAACCTGGCCTGTTTGAAGTACTTGTTGAGGCCTATCAAGTCGGGCTGAGCCGATGAAACGAACGTATTGCGGGCCTCTCAACTCGTTGAAGCCGAGAAACCAAAACTGCTCCGGCGAAAGAGTGCAGCCCATGTAGGTGTAGGGATACACAGAAATCATTGATTCTTTCTAAAATTATTACTCGGACCCTATAGGCCTGTTCGGCTTGTGAAAAAGTCCACTGAAATAAACAGTAGTAACGTGAGAGAAAAACAGCTCCAGCCAACAGCCACAGCTAGCTGTTTCAAGCAGCCCAATAGGCCGTATGTCTCTGTCATGTTTAGAAATTTCTCACATCACTGATTACTTGAAATTTTCGTAAGTTATATAAAAAAGCCGGGAATTTTTTTTTTGTTGGCATTTTTACTTTGTGACGCGATCGAGCTTTGCCAGACGCTCCTTATTTCTTCCACTCCGTTTGACTATTCCCGCTTGCCGCTGACGGGTGCGTACCTGCGAGGTGTGGCACTCCCATCTTCGACCGTAGTCTGGTCGGTCGGGCAGGAAGGTCAAATAACCGAGTCAGCGAACGCTGTCACATAAACCAACTGGCCCCGGCGCGCGGCACGTGCCCCGTCCGCGTCGCGTGTAGGAGGAGTCGTGGCCTGGCCGCCGCCCTCGATCGTAACCGGCCGGCGAGGGTCCCGGCCGAGCCTCTGTTCCAGGTGCTGGCTGAGTCATCAGGTCCTTGACTTCTACGCCCTCCTTCAAACTCATCCCCGCGTATCCTCGCCTCCTGATCGAGCTGATGGCAACGCCGCCCGCGCCTGATCGGAACCAACAGAGCTCCGTGAACACGGGGCGCGACGTCCGCGCGCAGCTGCTTTACTTTCACATACGCCGCAGATGACCAGCTTCTCGCTGGGAGCCTGTGGAAGAGCAGTAGAGTTTTGGTGATCCATGCTCGCTCGCAGTGCCGAAAATCAGGAGGACATTTCCTAATCTTTTCGTCGACATACGATGATCTTTCTCCGTGGAAAACCAGGATCAGTGTCCATGAAGACCAAACGCGAACTGATGATCTTGCCACGCGAGACGAAACGCGCATGCCGGCGGTCGGCGCGCGGGCCCGAATCGGATCCTGTTAATCCACAAACGTCCCAGGTACGTCAAAACACGTCCGCCGCGAATCCAGCTGTGGTGCGGAGGTAGTAGCTGGGAGCTGGCCGGGAGAAGCGCGCGCTTTACACGTCCGCCGCGAGAGGGAAAACAATGGTTTATCCACAAATTTATCCGGATCACATTGCGTAATCCGCAGCAACCAGCCACCAACCACCTTTTTCGAATCAAATTTATCGTGCGCGCATGATAATCTAATCTATAACCCTCCGCCAGGTTCTTCTTCGAAGGACGCGGCTTTCTTCCCTCGTCAGTCGCTTTCCCGTTCCGAGGCGCTCGTGAGTCGAAATAGATCGTCGTCAGATGATCGCGCGAGGCCGGTCAGGATCGAGTCCGGGTTGGTGCCGGCTCCCTTTTTGGGTCGTAATTGCTTCGGCCTTCTTTTGTTGATGGCTTTCCAGTCCTAGCTTGATCGATCCCCAACACGTGATTGAAGATGGGGCCGAATCAGCATTGATTGGATCGTTAAGACAATATCCACACACTAGCTAGTAGGAGTACAGTAGGAGCCTGTATGGCTGCCACGGCTCCGGGCAAAATGCACACGCGCCTTTTGGCGGAAAAGGAAGCGCCCGTCACAGGAGTCCTCCAGCTGCGATGTTTCGTGGTCGAAATGGAGCGTAGAGAAGCTGGTGGCTCGACTTGCTTTGCTTTCTAATTACTCCCAACACGCCCTTCTCGTTCCTGATTCTGTACGTCATCAGTGTTGTTATCGTTGTGGATAAGACGCACAGATTTGGTGATCACTTGACGTTGTGATACGGCCTTTTTGTTTGTGGGCTGAAATGAGTAGAGTTCGGCATGTGGGATGTGAAAATGGTGGAAAATCGTTTGACGCATTTACCGGGGATAGATAAACACGTTGCCACTACTGCTATTACTAGTCGAAAGTGTGCTGGTGTGGCCGAAAAGCAATACATGTTGTAGAATGCGGTAATTTTCTCACGAAATGTGATAATTATATTGCAGATATTGCCCCTGCCTTTGTTTACACTGTACTCCAAGATCATGCATGATGCATTTCCGCTCCTCCAATATATCCTTTTGCACTATCAGAAGACCAGATCGAGCTGGCTGACGTTCTAGAAGGAAGCTCTTGCCAGCAGAAAAGTTGTAGTTCTTCGCCAAAAGAAAAGAAAAGAAAAGAAAAGGTGTAGTCGTACACATGCATACCGGATAACGCTTAGTACGCCACACCGCCACGAGTCATCCGGCGTGCCGTGGGAGCGCGGCACCCTGGGAGCCGACCCAACCCGCCGCGGCGATCGATCCCTACATCGCGCCGGCCGTCCGGTCGGTCGGTGGCGACGGCGACGGCATCGTTATCCCACCGATCTATAATAAGCAGCGTCGCGTCAGAGGTTTGACGGTGAAGCGAGCACGTCCTGCGAATCAGATTCGTCGTTCTAGATGATGATCGATCTCTCATCGTCGTCGTCGTCCTCTCTGTTGTAGAAAGTCTGTACGTCGATCGATCGTGAGATGTCATCGTCGTCGTCGTCCTCTCTGTTGTAGAAAGACTGTACGTCGATCGATCGTGAGATGTACCACCACCAGCGGAACAACGCCAGGTTCCACGTGACCTTGAAATTAAAAGGAAAGGAGGGAAAGAAAGAAAGAAACAAGGGAAGGGATTGATGATCATCACCATGTTCTTCGCCCCTGTGCCAGATTGATTATTGGCCTGTGGCCAAAATTACGGGGCGCCGTGGCCATGTTCGGACAGACGTGTTGCAGGTTGCATTCCAAGCTGACGCGTTTTTACCTAATGAATGCTGCTCCACAAGTTGGAACAAAAATCCCTGGTAAATAAATTTTGAAAATGCAAATAAGGAATGGCCCTTGTGTTACTACTCTCTCCGTCCCAATTTAATTGTCATCCTCAGAGTGTTTTCTGATGTTCAGGTTTATAGAATGTTCAATAAATTTGGACATACATGTTGTCTAGGTCCAGAGAATGTTTAATGAATCTGGTAGAGCCCGAATCACAATTATTTTGAGACAAAAGAGAGTAAGAAGGACCTACAACTATCACTACTTAACTACGCAAGAGCACTATTCTCTTGGCATGTCATCAGACGACAAGCACACCAACTTGCAGTGCCAACAGTACGTTGCCAACAAAATAATCATGTATGAGCGAATAACTCCATATGAAATTGTTCATACGATTGACTGAACACTTTTTTTTTTTGCCTTTTTTGTGCTTAGAGTCCTAATACACCAAGATGTTTCGGAACTAATGAGTCGTGCAGTCGGTGAGGATGTCACCGTCAGTACTAAGAAAGAGGGGAAAAAACGGAAGTCATCGAAAGTCAATGCACATGGACACTACAGAGTTTTGCAACTTGCTTCCATATTCATATTTGGGCCAAACCATGCCCCACATTGAGCAGAGTATCCTGAACAAAGAGAGAAGAAATGGAAAAAGAAGACAGATGAAAGACCAGTTGACTGTTGGTCATCATCCAGTCATCCTAACTACTGATGATGGGACAATTACAATACAGGACAACCCTTAAACAGTTTATAAATTTCCATCTAAAATAGGAACAAGAATAATGATATGGCTAAAATTATTGGCGAAGAACACCGTCAGGCTACATGGCAAGCTTGGCGGCGGCTGGCATCTCGACGTCTGCGCCGACGTGCACGTCCTCGTCGCGGATGAACCTGCCCCAGTACCAGTGCGCCTTCCAGACGAGCACCATCTCCTCGATGGGCACGTTCTTGGTCTCCGGCAGGAAGAGCGCGACGAAGACGGTCATGACGACGACCCAGGCGCCGAAGAAGAAGAAGAGGATGAACTTGAACTTGCAGAGCATGGGCAGGAACGCCTGCGCGATGATGAACGTGCAGAGCATGTTGACGGAGACGTTGATGCTCTGCCCGGCCGACCTGATCTCCAGCGGGAAGATCTCGGAGGGCACGAGCCACCCGAGCGGGCCCCAGGACCAGGCGAACCCGGCCACGTAGGCGCAGATGAAGAGCACCACGATCGCCGCGTACAGCTTGGGGATCTCCGCCACGCCGGAGAAGCCGAACTTGGCGCCGATGAGCGCGCCGACGACCACCTGGCAGGCGAGCATCTGCGCGCCGCCCTGCAGGAACAGCTTGCGCCGCCCGAGGCGGTCGACGGTGAAGATGGAGACGAAGGTGGCGAAGACGTTGACGAGGCCCGTGATGACGGCGGACATGAGCGACGCGTCGTCCGCGAAGCCCAGCGTCTTGAACAGCACGGGCGCGTAGAACATGATGACGTTGATGCCCGTGAGCTGCTGGAACATGGGGATGGCCACGGCCATGGCGAGCTGCGGCCGGTAGCGCGGCTGCAGGATGTTGCGCCACGGGTGGGACACCAGCTTGGACTCCTCGCTGGCGGCGAGCAGGTCGCCGTACTCCTCCTCCACGTCGTCCGTCCCGCGCACGCGCTTGAGCATGCGCTTGGCCGACTCCGTGTGGCCGCGGTCGATGAGGGAGTTGGGCGTGTCGGGCAGGAACAGCGCGCCGACGGCGATGATGGCGGCCGGCACGGCGGCGAGGGACAGGCTGACGCGCCAGCCCCAGCCGCCCCTGATCTTGGCGGTGCCGTAGTTGATGAGGTTGGCGCACAGGATGCCGATGGTGATCATGAGCTGGAACCCGATGTTGAGCATCCCGCGCAGCCGGGCGGGCGCCATCTCGGAGAGGTAGACGGGGACGGACTGGTTCGCGAACCCCACGCCGACGCCGAGGAGCACGCGGCCGAAGATGAGCATGACCACGTTCGTGGCGGCGCCCGTCAGCGCCGCGCCGACGAGGAAGGTGACGCCGCCGCCGAACATGGACCACTTGCGACCCGCCACGCGCGTCACGGTGGCGGCGAAGAAGGAGGCCACCAGCGCCGCGAGGTAGAGCGAGGAGGTGAACATGGTCAGCAGCTGGCTGTCGAACTTGCAGTACTGGTTGCTCTGGTTCCGCTCCGCCTCCTGCTCCTTGCGGTACACCGACGGGAAGAACTTTTGCAGGAACGGGTTCATCGACGTCACGCCACCTGAACAACACCATCACCGCAGAAACATCAGCTTATATTTTTTTTCTCTCAGGGAATGTTTTGGGATAAATTGTTTTCATTAAAGAAGAACCACGGGTGTGAAAAAGAAAAGATATGATAAAATCCAAGATGAACAGGTGATACATGGAAAGATTCTTCTTGGGTCCGCAAGCAAAGGAAATAAACAAACAGACGCGGAATATCACAGGCCCATTGTTTGCATCTGTAAAGACGCTCAAAATCATGCATCGGCTCTCCCGACACAACGGTAGGTGAACTGTGCCCGAGAAATCCCCCTGATTCGCAAGAGCAGAGAAAACAAAAACTGCATTTTTCCCCCTCTCTAACCATGACCACGAAAATGAAAGAGAATATGAACAGGAACAGGAACAGCCATAACAATCAGGAAAGGGAAACGAGGAGGCGCGCGGTGACGTACCGGAGATACCGATGTCGTATCCGAAGATGAGGCCGCCGGTGGCGGCGACGATGCAGGCGAAGAGCACGAACATGGTGAGCTTGCCGGGTAGTCCTTCCCCGCCCCGGTGTTCACCACCGCGCCGCCGGCCATCGCGACCGAACTCTACCAGAACACAACACGGCTCTCGCCTCGCAAGATCTTACGAGAAGCCCGAGGTAACGAGGAGCAGGGAGAGAGAACGACCAAACAAAGAAACGCTCGTGACTGTCTGTCTACAGAACGTCTGCGAGAGAGAGGTGCGGTGCGGAGGTGGATGGTGAGTGTTGAAACAGGGGAGGAGCGGGCGTGCATTTATAGGCGCGTCGAGCCCGTGGGGGGCTCCGTGTGAAAGGATCACAAACCCAAGGGGTTGGACTGCAAAAGATCCTGGCCAACCCCCGTCCTGCTTGGCTTTCCCTGCTTATTAATTGTGGCCGTGGATCAAAACCTTTATCCAGCTCTTTTTTTTAAAAAGAAAACTTTATCCAGCTCCTCTGCTTTCCTGGAAAGAGCCGGGCCGCCGTTAATGTGAACGCCGCGCAGAGAGCAGAGCGTTTCCTTCCTCTTCCGACGGCGAAGGAGGATGGCCGATTCGCCGTCCATCCCGACGTGTAGGTGCACAAGCTCCAGATGCGCTGTCGATGTTATCCAGTTTTTATGCTAGTGTAAATGCAGATGGATTTTGTTAAGATGGTGTGTAATTAATTAGCGGTTGCTTGACTGGTGCTGGCGCTATGATGAATGAGATCATGCTGATGACGGAGAGCGGCACGGGCGAACCCTAACCCGCCGCCGCCGCCACCCCCACCCTCCCCTCCCTTCAACCTCGCCGCCGCCGGAGCGACAAGCCGGCCAACCGTGCGACCCGTGATGACGGCGGCGGCGGGGCTCCTCCCCTCTGTCCTTCTCTTGGACGCACATTTTTGGCCGCCGCCATGGCCGGGGCTGAAGGCGGCGTGGGGGCGCCGCCCGGCGTCGGAGCAGCGGTGGCGCTGGTCGCCGTCGTCGTCCGCTCGGGGTGCTCCCGTCCCGGAAGGACAACGAGCCGGCCTCGCAGGTCCGTGCGCCGGGTGCCGCCCCATCTGGATCTAGGCCGCGCAGCCGGCCTTGGTCCGGGTCGGCGGTGGCCGGGCTGCTACGGCTCTGTAGAGCACCTTGGTTGCCGTGCGTCCTCCTCTCCTCATTCAAGAGCAACCATGGCCGCCTCCCCTCCAAGCTCAGCCAACGCCCCACTCAGATCTAGTTCTTTCAAAAATCGGATCCGTCCTCCCAGTGGCTCTCCGCCATGGTGGGCAGGGGATTGCTGGGCGACGGTGGGGATGCTGCAGTGGCAGCCTTCTGGCGTTGGGGATTCCATTCAGCCTGCTCGGCCGTCAAGGCCTGGGTGGTCTAACGCCCTGACGTGTGCGCTACTGAGCTCGACGGCGGCAGCTGCTGAGGCCATTCCGGCTGAAGCCCGTGCTATGCTGCCCCCTGGGTCGACGTCCGCACAACCATGGGGACCGGGGCTTGGGCGCTAGGTGAAGGCCTTGCCCGGCTCTGTGACGGGCCAGCAGTGTCCTGATCCTCGTTGGAGGCGTTGCTGCAGTGCCCTTGCTTCCCCGTTCATGGGTCTCGCCAGGTGCCAACCCAGCAGCGATGGCGGCAGCGATTTCGCCGTCGTGTCCTCTTGGAGGCATCGCCCAGGAGGTCCTTATCATGGTTCAGGAACCGCTGGCCGCTCTACCTTTGTGATCCCTGTCCTTCCTTGGTTCAAGTGTTGTTACTCTGATTCCGCCTTGGTTGACGTCTCTCGGACCCGGTGAGCACTGTTGCCAAGCTCTTTGCTTCGTTTCTTCTGACTTGCATGGTTGGCGATGACTGCATTGCTCAGCGGCTCTCCCTCCTTTGGGGCTTCCTTCCCCCATAGGGCGTCGGTGGGCGTTGAGCCTACTGGCAACTTGAATAGCCAGCCCCTGTTCTGGTTTGATGCGGGCAGTTGTTGTTGACCACACGTCGTCGGACCTCCGGCCACCAATTCAGCAGATCCAAGGCTGCAAATCATTGAGCCCCAGAGCTTCTCTTCGTCATGTGTGGGTTGGAAGGCTTCGTGTCCGATTAATGTTGCCTTTTGTGAATTTCTTCACTTGTCTGAAGCCGGGTTAGCGAGGCCAGGGGACTCGTTCTCCTCAGATGAACCCTCCCCCCTGCAAACTCCCCCACCTTTCCCATGGAGGGCGTTGGAGGACATCGACAGGAGTGGCGACCAGACGGCCAGGGCGTGCGGGGGTTTCTACGCCTTGGTTAGATGAGGACAAGAGTTGAAGCTATCAAATGGGTGGCGCGAATTCGGCATGCAAGGTATCTTTGGGGACGGTGCAATCTGGTGATTGGAGACATGTAACAAGTGGTGGTACTTAGAGTTGTTCTGATGTGTTGTATCTCCCCCTGTAACCTCTGCTCGGTATGCCGAGCTCAACCTTTGTTTGGATGCTCAATGAGCAATGTACATTGTAACGATGTACCTTTCGCGCTTCTCGCGCATTTCGGATGAAAAGTAGGTGGGGAATTTCCCCCCGAATCGCTCGAAAAAAAAAGATCATGCTGATGACTCGGCCACAGGTCGTCATGCGTAGCCCAGGATTCGTGGAGAATCTTCTACTTGCTCTCATGGTGGAGTTTGATCGTGGGTCGGCGGAATGTACATGTCCAGGCCGCTGACCTGTGACTGGTTGTAAAACGCCTGTGGACAGATGACGGTGGTTAAAACTTGACGACAAAGGAATAAACTGGGTGTTTAGGAACAAAAGACATCGTATAACATACTGTACACCAGATTGAGTTGTTAGACAGGCGAGCCCACTTGCAATGGACACCTTGTTGCTGCCTTGATTGGAGACAGAAGGCGGTGACGTATACATGAGTCGGCACCAGTCGGCGAGGTCGCGGCGCGCATCTCTCCCTCGAGAGGTCTTTGGCCTATCGGCAAGCTATGGTCCCCTGGTCACGATACATGACTAGGAGTACCAGTGTTTTTATTTGACCATCAAATAAATCCTTTTTTTTTGCGGGTACATCAAATAAATCATTGTCAAACAAATTTCTGTTTAGAAGCCAACTTGGATCTACAAAATGAAAACAACAATTATTTATATTGAACAAAATTAGCAGATAAATTTGGTGTTTAATAATCAAGTCGTGGTATGAATATGCAATGACCCACACGGTTCAGAAACTGAGCACCTGCGCCCATGAAAGCACAGGTTGACTTGGAGACGCGATCCATATGCATTCAACTTCAACACGAACTAGCTAGGGGCCGCACGTCATGGTCGAACAGTGTTCGCGAGATTGGCATGGCCGGTCGGCAACCGGCCGTTGGACAGCTAGCTCAACTTAATCAAGCAAGCACTACTTCCTGCTATGCCGCTTGCGCCTGTGCTACGTGCTTCCATGCGTCTTGGAAGATATTTTTGTTCGTGGCGATGGTGTTAATTAACATGCTGGCGTCAAATTCAGAATATTTTTTTCAAGAATATCTATTTTGAGATGAAGAGAGTAGCTGCTCGCGTAACGAATTTTTACACTTGCCATGTTTTGAGAGGCAATGGAATCACCATGCCCATCAAGAGAGCCGTGGCACATGGTGCCAGTCGTGATGCAATGCAACAAGCAACAGCTACAGCATGCTGTACTTCTGGCAGGCCGGAGAGTCAAACGAACGGAAGCGTGTGCGACCAATGCAAGGCGTCCGGGAGAGAATGGCGCGGCTGGCCGGTCCGCTCTGCCCACCGGCCGCATTGCTCGGCACGGATGCATATTGACGCGCCTGCTGTCGACGTCGGCGCATCGCGGCCGCGACAAGGACGGTTTCCGTTTCTACTGCGGCCGTTTTCCACTTGCGGGAATACGGCACATGCGCCCGGTCGCCGTCCAATGCTGCGTACAGGAAGCACGCTCCCGATCCGTCGATCGAATCTGGTCAATGGCGTTTGACCCGTGTGGAGCGATCGCGCGTACGTACAAGCTACTACTAGCCATGTGTCCACGTGGAATCGCAGCCTCCCGTTGGTGGTAAGGCAAGAGCTTCGGTCGTTTCCTGCTTTCGAGTAGTGGCAGTTGCAATTGCGCCTTTTGACGGTGGGTTACGTCTACCTGCTACGCTACACACCTCTACTAGTGTGGTACTTACTCCTACTGTACATGGCTGTGGCGCTGTGCTCCCGTTCTCTAGTGCCCGGCTATGGGGCGGCGTTCCGTTTCCGCAAGGTTTTCAACACACAACACTGCGCGGATGGTGCCTTCTGATAATACTATTAATTTTTCAATATAAACACTGCAGTAGCACAAGAGGTAAGGCGAGGATTACAAATGCATGTCATTGCTAGTCAAAGCAGCAGGTCGGCCAGACCGGCCTTCCTCCCTCCTCCCAAGCTGCCGCTGGTCCCCGGGCCTCTTTGCTTTTGCTTTGCTGGATCCTGGAGTAAGACGGGACGGGCATGCTATTCGAGTCAACGATCGACTGAGATACGCGAACGAGACAGCCGGAGGTCGACACCGCGAGGAGCAGCAGCAAACAGTAGTGGGACGCATCGTTGCGTCACCGCGACGACGAAAGCCGGCCCAGCCAGCAGACGGGTCCAACGCTGAGGTCAAGCCGAAGACGTACGTGTGTGCAACTCTGTGTATGCTGCGCTCTCTGAGTCAACGCCAACCAGTCGGGTGGTGGTCAACTACTGCAACTGGGGTGGTAGGCCCATCGCTGCTCAGCGAGTCGGCTCGCAAAGACGAGCAAAAAAACATGTGCGGACTGTAACACGTCGGAGAAAGTGAGTCGGAACCATCAAGCAGCCTCATTTGACAAGTCTTCAAGTAGGAGGAGCACTAGACTACGGCGGCCCACAAATCGACATCGAAGCGGTACAAGAATATTCGAAGTAGCGTGTCAGAGAACTGCAACCGCCTACAGTAAGCTTTTCGTCCTGCATGCGCGCCAACGGTGTCACATGCTGCTAATTGCGCCATGTTCAAAGTATACTGTGAATCAGTGCTAAAGCAGTTCGAAAAAGAAAATACTGACGAGCTCCAAAGCACTCCGTGAACAATGTGACAAAACCTCGATATTTCAGACGTGGAAGGGCAAGCGCGGCGTTTCTCGCCGTTTTATCGAGGTAGGAACTAGGCGCACGGGACAGCGAGCTTGATCAAGTGGCCGTGTAAAACTAATCAAAAGTGTGCCACTAGGAGAAGCGACTTCAACGACTGTCCTTTTGTATCGTTCCAACGTACGGCGCCACCGCGGATAGATGTTTACAGTTTATCCATATTCCAATCAGTCAATCCACTACTGTTACTCTCAAGACCATGTCTGTGTTTTCCTTTACACGAGCAGAAACTTTCATCAAGGTCAATGGTCATGGTCACTGCACTGGTAGCGGTAGGTACGTACGTATTCTACTCCAGTATTACGGCTGCATCAACAGGAAAGACCATTGTCAATTTCCACCGTCGTATTCATCACTCTCATCATCACCAAAGCGGAATATATTCACCGTCATTCTCGTTCACCTCGCGCCAAGCTAGGGGGCCTAACGCGCGTGCGGCTGAGCGTGCCAAGCAGATTCGTTTTCTCGTCGCATCAAGGAACGGCGGCCCCGCCAGTGAGGGTAAAGCTAGCAGGTTACTGTAGCTGCAGACAAGAAGAATATACTAATGCACCTTTATCGATCGTTGCCTGCTGACGGAATCGACATGTGCAAAACGGGTGTCCAGAATTAAGAACCGCGTTCGTGGTACTACTCCTAGCAGATTATATATGTCGCTGTACTTGTTGTCGATCGATGAGCTTGTGCGGGCTGTATTATTCTGTGGTTGAGTCTTACCCAAACAACATTTCTTCTTTGCTATTGGGTCCTAATCAAATGAGCAAACCGGCCTACTATACATTCCTTGATCATGACCTGCAATTGGTTGTAATCGAGTAGACGGCAGGTCAGTTAGCTATTTGTGTGCAGACTTGTTCAGTGTGCTTGGAACGTTGCTGTGTGGCGAAGCCACGTTGGCCTAACCTGGTGCACAGGCACCAGGGCCCAACTTAGTTTTCAGCAGAAATGAGTGAATTTTGACCATGTGTGCACCTCCTTAGTTGACAATTGTGCACCATATCAACTCAAAAAGAGGCTAAATTGAGCTTAATCCTTGTTCTTTGGGCCAAAATGTTGAAGTGTGCCCCATGAGCCCTCGGACTCTAGCTTCGCCACACACTTGCACATATATATGTTTGTGGTTGAGCCCTTTTCAAATGCTGTCCAGCTGGTCATGTATGATCATGTCTGCACTGGATAATTCAAATGGCCGTACGTAGCTTATTTCATTATCCAAACAAAAAAAAGCCTGGACCATGGAGTATACTTCAACTAACAAGATGGTAGTACATTCTTCCGAGAATGACAGGCATTGTAATCGGAAAGCGAACCCCAAGAATTTTGGGGCCAGAGAGAATGCATGCTTAGGTTCAGTGCCATAGTACAGCGTCAGCTATCACCATTTCATTCGTGCTGTCCAGGTGGGTTTCAAGATTTGAAATGCAAGTTAGGTCGTGTGCAAATCATTCCGTTATGCACCACACACGCTGCGCTTCTGTGGGACATGTATGGAGAGTGAAGGGAGGTATTGCTCTTGACAGGCAACACAGGGATCCTGACAGAATGACGGGCACCGCAGCTTTGGAGATGAAGACATCGCGAACTGGAGATGAAGCTTATGTTTTTATCGGACAAATCAAAGTTGCCCGTATGGATCCCTTGCCGGGAGAACTATCGCCATACTGTTGAGAAAGATGTAGATCATGTAGGAGAAGAAACTGGATTGAGATCTGAATCTGCACAAGCGAATTGTTCACGGCTGTCCAACTGTATATCGCTTTTTTTTTTTTTTTTTTTTTTTTTTTGAAGCCTCTCCTACTGGGTACAGCTGTGTAGCATCTGTTCATATACGTACGCACGCACGCACACCTCAACACACACCAACTCACACCCACGTACACGACCAGACCTACAACTACACTCAGCATCCTTGAAGATTGCATCCTTCGAAAGATCGCCAGAAACCACCAGGCTCTAGCGCGCGACGAGGGACGTCGCACTCCCTTTGTGTCACCATGCACGGAGAGGCACCTGCAAATTATTAAATGGGGACAAGCCCCGGTGAGGAAACCAGGTCCGATCCCAGGGATCGAACCCGGGTGGTCGCGCTCCCACTCTAGCGCCTTGACCAGTCGAGCTAACGCTCGTCCTCTATCGCTTTTGCGAGTGATGAAACGCGAGAAAACAGTAGGTCAGTGGCCCAAAGATCTGGTCGATTAATGTTGTGGCCCTTATGGGCTGAAACGAAACAAGCCTTTTGCTTTGCATTGATGCCTGTCTTGGCCCACGCGCTGCTTCCGCTATTGGATCAGTGGCAAGTATATGTGGCCCAGAACGCAATTGACTCTCAACGCGCCGCCCAGCGCAAGCGTTTGCGTGCGTGTGTGTGTGTGGACTATGGAGGACAACAACGCGCGGATCGTGCGGGAAAGGGAACCGAGGCACGCCGCACGCGTGAGGGAGGCGTGACTGCGTGAGTGCGTGACTACTCGAGAAGGGAGCGGTCAGCGAAGAGCACCGGGCACGTGCAAAAAAAATACCTGTGCGTCTGCCGGGAGTCGAACCCGGGTCTATTGCTTGGAAGGCAATTATCCTAACCGTTGTGCACCAACTAATTGGACAAGTACGTTTCTGAAAGCTCTTTCCCCTCTCGCACTGTAGCTCTTCGTCTACCCTGCTGTTCTCCGCTCTCCCGTCCAAATCCTGACTGGCCCCCCTCCTTCTCCCTTCCCGGTGGCTTGCCGGCGGTGAGTTGGAGGGGGTCCCTCTCTGTAGTAGTGTTATTAGTAGCTAATTAGCTTTAGTTTCCTAGTATTTGGTGTCTCCCCAATCGCTGCCATCGCATTTGCTTGCCGGCGTGCGATTTGTAATCGGCGCGATTTGGCTTTGGTCTTGTTCCCTTGTGGTGTTGCCGAGATGGCTTTTGTCCTCGTCGGCCTCCTCCCCGGCGGGTGTCTCCTCTCCTTTCTTCTCTGTCTCTTTTGCTCTTCTGCAGGTTCCATGGAGATTGTTCGTCTGCAGATGCTTCTCTCCAGTGGTCTTCCCCAACGGGCGCTGTCCATTTTCAACTTGGGTCGATTGCTTCTTGTTGATCCCCAGCTGGAGATGGGTCTTGCCGTCTGGCCCGGTGATACAAAATCGAGATCTACGGCCGGACTTTTCTCTACCTCGACAGACGATGCGAGCTTTGAGGCGACTCCCGGGCGGACCGCCGGTGAGTCAATCAACTTGCATCAGGAGGCTTCTTCCCGTCCACGGCGCGGATGCTTGCCGGCTTTGTGCTGTGCGCTCCGCCAGGTCCCGTCTGCGGACGGAGGCGTCTTTGTTGGGTGTTCTGCTTCTGAGTTCGCTGGTGACGTTCATCTCCATGCTACGGAAGTTGCTGCGGCGGCGGCGCTAGCTTGGTCCTGCTCGTCGACGGTGGCAATTTTCAGAGAGGACTTCGATGTAATTTTAAATTTCTTTTATGTCCTTCTAGGCTCTCTTAAGGACCTATGTCTAGTTTGCATATCATGTAAGGGTCCTTTTGTAAAAAGCCTGTACCTGCTGGAGTAATAGAGAACCATCTGGCCCCTTCGGGGCGTTCTGCCTTCAAAAAAAAAAAAAAAAAACCGTTGGACTACAGACGCCTTGTTGATATTTTTCTCACTTTTACGTAGAAAAGTCATTATTGATCTCTTTCCATTGGAGTTCAATAAGAATATAAGACCATAAACATAGGTCAATGAGAGAATCATATGCGTGACCTCATACAATATACCTAGTATTTCCTTTGATAGGGTTTTGTTTTCTCTATATGATAAGCGTGTTCAGTCACTATACAGGCCGTGGTCAACTCTTGAAGAAAGCAGCATCAGAGTAAACAATCCCCGGGTGATGGAGTAGCCAACCTAACTCAACAATCGTGTCACGGTCTTCCAGAAATCTGAAACATCTTTTATCGTCACCAGATACACACTTCCCGCATTGACGTTCGTCCCAAGTCCCAACTAAACAAAAAGCTCTCTCTCGCTTGCTCGCCGCAGAAAGGCGCCTCCGAGCGAGCCTTCGTCTGCCGCCTTGGACCTGGGGGAGACATCACGCACGCCACAGGGGCCAATGCCGCGACAAGGCTGCCGGTGAAAGAAAGCTCAGAGGGTTGGCCGGACGGCGTTGGAACTCGAAAGTCCAAGCGAGAATCGCTTGTTCTGCACTCGTTTTCGAAGTGTTCACTGCTCGGTGAATGGCGGCGCGCGGGGGGAAAAGGCAGCTGACCTGACAGAGACGACCATGGAACGGAGTCTAGTACAACTGAACCGGTCCACGGACACGGAGTGGCCGTGAGACTGGCTGATACAAGTTCTCCAACCGTTTCATCGGCTCGTGTTTATGGAGTCACGGTGGCTGCTGAACCGTCTTATCTGAACGATAAGTCTAACGCGCGGCCGGACGCGCTCAGTTTATAACGCGCGACCTCCAGTCCTCACTACATGTAATATACTGTAGATGACGTCACCGTATTTATTACTCGAATTAGAAATTTTAAAATACTATATCTCTTACATACGACCTCCGTTTTCGATTCTGTTTTCACGGTTGTGCTCTACTCAATGAGACGAACAAAACTAGATCCCACTTCCATATATTTTTCAAGAATTTTTTTGATAACAGAAGTTACTACTATGTATATAACATAAGTTGCTACTGCATGCTATTTTCATCAAAACAAGCTACGTTTCCTTATGTACAAGTTGTTACTTATATTATGTTATATTATGTATAACAAGATATAGTGAATTCTATTGAAATTTACTATGGCATGGATTAGTAGTAAGTTTAGTTTTATATTTTCATAGCAACACAACCTTCATGATGTACCATATTACAACGTATTTTGTGATAGAAACAAATATAATACATAACGTGACATCTTTAACCTATTATGTAATACTAATGTATATTGTATATTGTGTAATAACAATACATTTTATGATAGCAACCTGTATCTACACAAGTTGCTACTACCATATTAAAAGAAGTTGCTACCTCTTGTTCCTGGTATAATTTTCAAATTATTAATATGCTCATAACAAAAGTTCCTACAATCCTTACCACATAAGTTACTATAGCATTTTTGATTTACAATGTAGTAACTCATGTTATAAACATAATAGCAATTTCAGTAATATTATAGTACATGTAAAAAAATATTAGAACATATGCAAGTGGGATCTAGTTTTGTTCATCTCGTCACGTAGAGCACAATAGTGAAATCGGAATCGAAAACGGACGTCGTATGCGAGAGTTATGACATTTTAAAGTTTTGAGATGTAGTAATTAATGCGATGACGTCAGCTGAAAGTGACATCCCGTTTTCACGGACTGGCTGCTCTTTTATCTGATGAATGAGGACACGTGTCGGTTTCTGGTTTGACTGACATAGATGTAGGACACGTAGAAGCTGTAGAGAAAGGACGCGCGTTAGCCTATTGCGCGACCGGACGCGCAGTAACCTCGTCCATTTATCTGAAACTTGAAGCGTGTGGGTACGGTATATTGGTACTACTACTGTATGATACTACTACTATAGTCTATATCAGTGTTCGGTTGGAGCGAGACAGAGAGCGAGAAGCGCTGCGAGCGGTCACGCTAATGACAAGGTTAGCGTGTCTCCTCTGCCGCTTATTATAGTGCAGGCTCTCGACAGGGAAAGGGAAGGTTTCCGGAGCAGAGATATCTGCAAACCAACAACATCACTGCTGCAAAATTCTGATTTGAGTCGCCCACTATTAAATCAAGGTTGAAGTGTGCTACTAGTAACACACCACGGTTCTACTACAGTCGCCGTGACGCCACATTCGTTTTTCAGATGTACAATATCCTCCAAATAGTATCAATATTAATTTGGGGTGTTCGGTTGGAGAATGCAGTTGCAGTTGCAGTTTGAATAGTGAGAGAGAACACTGTAGCGGAGGATTCGCGCACTGTAGCAATTCAGTTGACTGTAGTAGCAGGAGCAGCAGCAGTAGGAGGAAAATCCTCCTGCCGAACACGCACGCATTAGTCTGAGCGCTTCATTGGCCTCCTTGGACCAGAGTCCACCATCAGAGCATCTGCACTCTGCAGCACTCAAGGTAGGCAGACAACCAGTTACGGATACAGTCAGACCTCAGAAACCTCGCAATGGATTGCTCGATCAGTCAGAGATAGTAGCAGACGCTCGACCAGATGCCGACCGATCGATCGATCGATCCACAGCTCTACTTGCGGGACGTTTGGCAACCGGGAAATAGGCATCGGGATAGGGATAAGGAAAATTGGCTGAGAAATCAAGACCTTTCATTTCCCCATCACATTAAATCTCAACCTTTCATTCCCTCAAGCATCATTTCCCAATCCCTAACCCATCTATCATTTCCCATTATCCAAACACCACCTTGCAGTAAGTATCCACATGGAGTATCATGAACGCATGGAGGTAAAGAAGGCGGCGGCGACTTATTGCCATCGTCAAACCGGACCAGAGCTTCGGCCCATCACAACTCGTCGGCAGGCACGTAGTACCTGCAGTTTACCAACAGGTAGTACCGCGGAGATCATAACGCGAAGCCGGACCTACTACTGCTCCATTTGCGAAAGCTCAGATGGGTTTGCGTTCGGCAACAGAGCTCTTTCCATCATTCATTGGACATGACCCACGCCGCTCGCCTCACATCAAGGACGAATATGCCGAGCAAATCACCCCATGCTCAGGGGAAAGTGAGTGATTTCTGATGCTGATGACGATGCACTCACTGTACGTATGGAACCATTCTTGAATGGATTGTACTTTTATTTGATGGGAGATATACACATGACGGTGAAGATGGGGATGAGTTCTAAGTCTCGGAAACATCGGAGTTCGAGAGATGGGAGTGATCCACTCTTTCATTCCTTCACAGTAACAAAAGATGAAAGGAACATATATATGTGTTAGCTACAGGTACGGTAAGTAAGTGACAGCTAGTGCTTTGTCCCGACGGTTACAGGCTCCAAATGCCATGGAAAATGCTCCTGAGCTTGCTCCCGCCGAGCTTCTTCACGATCCGTTTCGCGTCCGGGACGTTGGCCTCTGCAAGCTTCTCAAGATTCCTGTCGCATGACGACAACAGTGGCAACAGATTAGGCGATGAGTACACGACGACTGATTGTTGATCGTCAAAACTGTCTATTTGTCATCAGAAAGATGCGGCAAAAGTATCAACTCTTGCTTGTTAACAATCGGTTCTGCTTGTATTACGCACCTGACATGTTCCGAGGACACGATCTTCCTCCGGCCCGAGCTGCTGTCCGCGAGATGCATCAGCGTCGACAGCAAGAACCGCGTCGTCGCCGAGGGCTTCTCCTCGTCGGGGCGCAGCAGCTGCAGCACCTGCGCCACGCCGCGGTCCTCCTGGACGAAGCGCCTCCGGTTGCGGTGCACTGACACCACGGCGCAGAGCGCCTCCGCGGCCATCTCCCGCGCCTCGGGGACTTGGCGTGCAGCAGCACGCTCACCAGCTCCGGCATGAACCCGGCGTCGCCCATCGCCTTTTTGGTCTCCTCCGACACGTGGCTCAGGCGGTGCGCCGCCTTGAGCGCGCAGTGCTGCAGCGCGCTGTCGCCGCTGCGGAGGAGGGAGAGGACGCGGTCGAGGAAGCCGGCGGCGACGAGCCGGTCCGTGGCGCCGGGGGAGGAGAGGCAGAGCGCGTCGATGGCGCGGAGCGCGACCTCGCGCGCCTTGGAGGAGCGCGGGGAGGCCGGGTCCAGCGCGCCGACGAGGGACTCCACGGCGCCTTCTTGGATGATCACGGCGGAGCTGCCGTCGCCGGCGGCGGCCATGGCGGCGAGGAGCTCCATGGCGTGGATCTGCGACGCGTCGTCCGCGGCGCCCTTCGCGAGCGAGACGAGCACCGGCACGGCGCCCGCGTCCGCCACCATGTACTTCCTGATCTCGTCGACGCCCGCGAGGTTCCGCAGCACCCGGCACGCCGCGCACGCGAGCTCGCCGCCGCCGCCGCGGTCCGCGCAGGCGTTGAGCAGCGCCGTGACGCCGCCGTGCGCGGCGACGGCCCACGCGTTGTCGGAGTTGTCGGTTAGCCTGCAGAGCACCCGCGCCGCGCGCTCCCTGGCCGCCGGCCCCCGCGCCGCCCGCGTCGTCGAGGACCCGGACCACGGGCGCCACGACGCCGCCGACGACCAGGTCGCCCCTGTGCGCGTCGTGCGCGGCGATCAGGGAGACGGCCTCCAGGGCATCCTCTTGCACGCGCGCATCGGGGCACTCGAGCAGCGCCACGAGGACGCCCACGCCGTCGTCGGACGCGACGACGGCGCGGGCGTACCTCTCGCCGTCGCCGCTGCCGCCGCCGCATCGAAGGGCCTCGGCGAGGGCCGCCGCGGCCTCCCGCCGCATCTCGCCGCCGCCGACGCGGAGCCTGGCGAGGAGGTCGCGCACGTAGAAGCGCACGTCGTCGCGCGCGGCCCCCGGCGGCGGGCGCGGCACCACAAGCGCCCTTGCCCGCGCCAGCGCGCCCGACGCGTGCAGCTCGTCGAGGCGCGCCACGTGCGCGTCGAGCGCGGCTGACAGGAAGTCCAGGTCGCTGCGCAACCGGAGCTTGCCGCCGCCGTAGCTCCGGCCCTGGCTGCGCGGCACGAGCTCGCGGCCCGCCCGCGCCGTCGCAGCGACGGCGCGGAGGAGGCCCGCGAACGCGTCGCGCCTGCCGCCGCCGCCTCCGTCGTCGTGGTCCGTGGCGTCGACGGTGATGTCGGCGAGGCCGGCGTGGAGGCGGTTGAGCCGGTCCCTGATGACCTGCCACTTGAGCGGGAAGAGCGAGGCCGACAGGGAGTCGGAGACCAGGGAGCTGACGGCGTCCAGCGCCGCGGCGAGGCTCCCCTGCTCGTCGGCCAGCTCCCCCGGTTCTTGGCTCTCCGCCGGCGGCGCTTCCTCCTCCCCTGCTGCTTCACCCATCTTGCTAAGTCGCTCACAGCCGCAGCATCGCTCGATCAGCTCTCTTCCGGACAAGGAGGCTGCCGTCACATGCGCTGGGATTCTTCTTGCCGCCCTGGCATCGGAATGAGATACTGCGAGGTGAAACAAACGGGGGAAGGAGGAGAAGAGCAGCGGTGCGCGGAATGTGATAACTGTAACTGCGAGAGGGAGGTGGTGCTGAACTGGCGACGGCGGGCAGCTTTGGCGTCGTCTTCAAGGTTGTTAATGGAGGTGGAGGCGGGTGGGCCCTGGTGGGGGAACGTAGCACGAGCGCGCGGCTGTGGGGGAAGGCGACGACGAGAGTGCCTGGCCCTGGGGATCGGCGAGTTTTGGTGCGGAGCGGCGGGGGGCACGACGCGGGAATGGAATAGCGGCACAACTGACCAAGCCACCACCACCAGCACCAAGGCCTTCTGCCTCGTGGTGGCAAAACGACGTGGCTACTCGCTACGGGGGGTTAGGATCGCGTGACACGCCCAAAATGCTCCGCGTACGGGTCGAGCTCCCAATCACGACGGGGCATGGGCTATGGTAACCCAATGAAGCGCGCATTTACGCAAAGATCAGTGGTGCGGAACCATACGCTCTTCTGCCTTACTTCCGTGGTTAGGCCTTAGGGGCGTGCACAATGCAATGTGCTTAGAAAAAATGCTTAATGAAAAAAAATTAAACACCTGTTAAAAATGCATACTCTTGGGCATGTACGATGCATGATGCTTAGTTGCTTACAAGTAGGGCTCAAAGCAAAAAACCATGAAGCACCTATGCAAAAAGTTCTTTTCTACAATAAAAAAAAGGTGCTTAAAAATTCATAATCATCTTACTAAACACCTTAAGCACCAGTGCCAATTTAAGGCTGCGTTCGGTGACCCCTCTAAAGTTTTTAGAGGGGTCACATCAAAGATGCCGGCACGATTTATGTGTACTAAACAAAGTCAAATTACAAAACTAAGTCCAGGACCCCTCATCTATTTCGCGAGACAAACGTAATGAGGGTAATTAAGCGGCGATTAGACGATGGTTACTGTAGCATCACTGTGTCAAAACATTGATTAATTAGGCTTATTAGATTCGTCTCGAAAAATAACGCCCATCTGCAAAAAGGTTTTGTAATTAAATTTTATTTAGTACCCCTAAATAGTAAGATTCTTTTTACTTTAGAGGGGTATAAAGTTTAGAGGGGGGAACCGAACGCACCCTAAGCATCTTTTTCTTCATATAAACACCAAATGCCAAGAATAAACCCTTTTTTTTTTTGCTTAAGCGCCCCTATATGCACGTGCATTGTACATGCTCAATGCAAATTGGTGCTTAAGAAATTCTAACCACTTTGATTAACATCTTAAGCACCAAGTGCTAAATTAAGCATTCTTTCTTTCATATAGTAAGAATCTAGTGTTAAAATAACCCAGATTTTTGTCTTAAGCACCTCTACAAGCACATCGTTGTACATGCTCTTAACGGGGATTAGATATATTCTTTCAATTATGAATGATGGTGTTAGGACAACTTGCATGGTCATAACAATTTTGCTTGGCTGAGCTATTTCATTAGGTTTGGTTTGAATACATTGTGATGGAGAAAATTAAGAGACAAAATGTTATGTGAGCTTTCGCTTTCACTTGTTACACACATGTCGACTCTCAGGTTGTTATCAAAGTCCTTTCCCATGTCGTTGACTTTGTTTCTAATCTTAAGCTTTGAAGGTTGGGACCAAATTATCGCTCATAATATTTTCTACAATAGGTTGACATTGCTAGATTTTACACGAAGATTATTTAGTCCACCGAAATTGATTTGTTGAATTAATACCTTTTTTCCTTGAACACGCAGGAGAGTTGCGTACCATTGTATGGAGAAGAAAGGAGGGTAAGAAACATACCATTGCAAATTATGCAGGATAGTTCATTTATAACTTTAAACTACTGCCCAGTAATTTGGGTCATATATGCCTCAGCCACTCGTTGTTTTTGAGCTTTTACTTATAAGATAAACAAATAGTATTTAGTTTAGATATATCGCCTCTATAAGTTAAATACTAATTCCTCCAAAAGCAATTAAGCAATCAATATTTTCACCTAATAATAAGTTAATAATTCAAATATCTAAAAACCAATGTACAACACCTGAACCGTAACGTGAACTAGATTTAGTACTGTTATGAGGTTGTTTCATTTCGTTTAACCTTTATGAACAACAATTATCGGCAATCATTTCTTGCAGGTACAACGTGCAAGGTTTTACATGACTAGTACTCGCAGAGCAAAATTTATAGTTACCAGAGCAATTGGGTTGAAGCCGCCACACCGCCTATCAAGGGGCACAGTAAAAAGAACCTAATGAACACGCAATGTCATGAAGGAAGAAACAGAGCATTCAGATCACAAGAGATGCAACATCAAGTCACCATCGATGGCTCGAATTAATCATGGCAAAGCGAGCACACTCTGTCAGGCCAATCCACTAATCCAGGCATCGCAGCCTGCCAGCAGCCGAGAATCATGAGCTACGCACTGACACTGAAGCATCCATCCACTCGGCTCCAAGAACGCGCGCGACTGCACAGTACCTACCAAAATGCATGGGTGCCCTGCCCGTGTATGCCTGCATCTGTGCGCCATGCATGCTTCCATTCCATGTAAATTATACTACAACTAGACGAGGGTCCGTTTCGGCTAGCCGCCTAGCCCCTGTCCACTGGATCTTCTTCTTCCCCATGTGAGCCCCTTGGTTTATTTGGCTGCACCAACCTCGATCCCATGGGGGCGGGCCATGGCCGCGCTGCACCTCACAAGAGAACCTTAGCTTTTGTTGGTGTGGATGTGAAGGAACAAAGGGAGCATCCACAGTAACAGATGAATTTATAAAAACATCACACAAGAGTCTTGCCCTGGTGACAAGAAAGGGGGCTCGCTTTCCTCTTTCTGGAGATCCGCATAGCTCTTGGTCATGTGACCACCGCTCTCGGTGTGATTTCTGAACGAAGAACAGAGCCGCAACGTGTGATTTGTACTGGCTCACCGGCTACAGGTTGCTGAAGGACTGATTAGATAAAACATTCCGTGAGGCAACAGAGATGCTAACAGTTTACTGGTACTAGCATGATTTCCATGCAGCGAGTAGTGCGTAAGATTCTTGTGGCTGGATTCAGTTAGCCCATGCTAATATGGGCGAAGGGCCCGGGTCGGCACATGGCAGGGAACCACAGAACAGATGGACGACTGTTGTTATGTAGTACCGATCGATCACAGAAATATGTCAATAAATGTTTGGCAAATTGCAGTTGCGGTGGTCACATGCATCTACTTATCCATGTGATCATCTTCTCCCCATAGAAAAATGGAGGCAGGTGGATAAGAGATAAGTCTAATCCCGCTCCATTAATTCTTCCGAAATCTCAGAGCTATACCCTCACATACCAGTGGACAAATTGGTAATACAGTTCATGCCCAGTGGAGATAAAGGGAGTGATCTAGACTCATGCATGATTGCTCTTCAAGATCATCATGGATCTTGGATCGCAAAGTGTTCCTAACGCTCTGGTCCCATGGAAAGTGGTTGTGGGTGGCAAAGTACTTGTGCTACGAGTAACTTAAAGCCCTAGAGCAATGCTCTAGTAAAGCTTCCCCATGGACAGGAAAACCTCCACTTTCTTGAGAAGAAAAAAGTTTCGAAGCCAACTATCACCTGCCGCAATGTTTATGCATTGACTCGGGAATTTTTGGTCTCTAATTGTCAAACCTAGGGCCTGATTCTCTAGATGTGCTTTGAGTGGCTCAATGCTTTTGTCTTGTCAATGAAAGAAATCTTTCTAGATGCCTTGCGGGTAATGCTGAAATTAACAAAGTAGTGCGGTGGATTAGTTGGACATTTTTCTCGACAGTCGGTTGAGATGGAAGCGTATAATCCAATGTAGCACATAGCTGAGGTAGTTGAAATGGAAGGCAAAGTAGCGCAAAGATGCGCACCATCTGATCCTTGCTGTGCTACTATACCATACAAGATCATGTGGTGGATTAGCTGTGTTTCTAGCTGTGCCGAGACAAGCAGCCAAGAGATGGAAAACAGTTGGCCCAGTGTACTTGTGAAGTTCAGCAAAATATTAGTACTGTTTTATAGCTACATTTAGATAATGGAAAGCAAACATCACCAACCGTTACTCTATGCATCCCTTTGTTTTCTTAAATCTATTATATATCTATCTATCTATTATCTTAGTATTTGAAGAGAAAAAGAAGCCACCACGTTCGCTCTCAAGGCTACGAAATTACCACGTTAATTGGAAAAAAGAAAAGCTACGAGCCGTTGGATTTTATGAAAATCTAACGGTCTAGATTAAATAAGAGAGTTCATGATATATACAACACAATATGTATATAATTCGGAATAAAAAATAAAGAAAATTATGTCACGGTGGATAACTCCGGACCGAACAGGCAACCAACCCTGCACTATGCCGGCCAGTGTGGCACATGTTCGTGCAGGCAATGACACTGCCAATAGGGTTCGGCAGGCCCTGAATTGGCAAGAAAACGAGACCTTGGATTGATCACGCAACTCACGATCGCGTCCATGTGGGCAAGTTCAAAGCTATAATCTGCAGGCGAGTTCAAGCTTATGCAACCATGTATGATTCTTACGCGATTGCAGTGGAAATCCAATCACAAGGTTTGAGTGTCTTTGAATAGGCAACAAAACAAGCTTATGTGAGTATGATTGAAAACATCCCACGACATTTGCTGAACTATTGATAGTGATGAGCGATGTCATAGATCAACGGGGGCATCTTGCCGTCTTGGCACTACGCGAGTGAGCGGAAAGATCAAGTCTTTGTACAACCCTTGGAGAAGAATCAAATTTTAGCTTTCCCCTTGGAAAAAGATGGCAGAGCATCATATCAGCCTATGACGTTGATAAGTGGCACATATATGACACCCATCCTGGATCAAAAAGGTAGAACTCAAAGATGAAAGCTTGGACTACACAACTCATTTTTTTAAAGATAGTCCCGGCCTTTTGCATCCATTACGCATACAACCTAATGTCACAACATTATTACAGCGTTTCAGAATAAATAAACTCGATCAGAGATAAGCATGGGTTTATTTGCTACACACTTAATCCTATGATGCAACGACCACTCTTTCTTGACAAAAATACTCATGGTCACCACCTCCACTCTTTCTTGACAAAAATACTCATCTGCTACACACTAATCCTATGTTCCAGCTGTTGTTGAGCATGTATGAAATTAACAAAATTCAATTTAAATTTTCTTAACTACCTTTTTATATTCTAAATCTTAATATTTGTTTTGTTTTGTTTTCATTTTTTTTGTTAAAGTGGTTATCATGATGAAACAAAGACATATATTGCAATGGTTCGTGGTCTAGCCGCGCAATTTGCGCGGGCCACAAAAATATATATACTGAATAACAAATAGAAAGAGGGAATCGGGCTTGGTATAGTAATAATCCCATCTGATTTTGCCTTGGAGCAAGTAGCTGTTAACGATGGCCCAACGTGGGCCAGATCGAGGCAGACGGCCGGTTGCGTGGATGAACTCTCGATGCAGCGTTGGCTTATGGCCGGCAAGTTGATTACCATGGCCGTCGAGTGTTGACGGTCGTTAAGTACTAACTTCGACCGCCAATATTCCTACACATAAAGGAGAATTAGCATTTCTTATACGCATATTTATTTCAACTAATAAATTTCCACGAGTTTTGGATGATTTACGAGTGCAGGAGTATTTCTGGAGAAAATGGGCCTCTGTGAGAGAAATCACAGGCCGGCCGGCCTACATCCCAGGCCGGCCGGCCACACCCAGCGGCCACAGCCTGCAGGCCTTCACCAGTGGGCCACGAGAAGCCCACAAAACCAGAATATTGAAGCCCAACTCGAACTTAATGAAGACTTTCTAGAAGATGGGCTACAATGGGCCTAAACTTGGCTCTTACTCCAGTTCTGCCGACCCCAGGAGAAAACCGACCTCGGGACCGACTTCATCAAGCAATCAGGAGCGTCCAGAGTGAAGACGGTGGCGAACCGACACTGTGGACGGCCGGCCGGCCTCCCTATCTGGCCGGCCGGCCTGACTTGGCGGCCGCGCCACTCCTCCTCGCGCTATAAGAGTCCCCTGGTCCTAAGTAGGCTATAAGTACCCCTGGCCGGCTTCGAAACAACACACACCAAGTAGAGGAATCACTCTTGCATTAGTTTTAGTCTCCAAGCTCTAGTGGAGTTAGGCTTAGAGTAGAGCTACTCTAGTTCCCAAGTTGTCTTGGAGATTCTGGTATGGCTCTTGTTTTTTGCGACTTTATTCTATTTAATAATATTATTCTTTTCATATAGTCTAGCTTTGGTTAAGCGTTCCTTGTTTGGTTGTGGACCCTTGGCTTGCTTATGTGATAGAGTAATCATAATCTTCTTATATAGTGCTAGTGTGATATTCATATGCCTGTTATGTGGGTATCGCCTAGAGGGCTGGCAGTATGGACATAATTGCCGTACTGTCACGTGTCCTAGAACATAGTATACCGTGCCATGTATATACTTAGGTTTACATGCATTTGCATATCCAAGCATGAGTCCAACGGTCCTTATGATTATGCTGTAGATCCATATCATCGCCGGGGATTTAGAGTAATGTTTTAGCAATGCAAGCATGGTGCTTGGATTGGTAGAATACATTGGATGCCTCGTGCCCCACGGATTGTTTGAGGTAGACGGTAGGTGATGACAGCTCTATTCGTCCTCGGTATCCCTCCACGTTCGGGTACGGCGTAGAGCTGTAGACCGGAGTCGCCTGGCAGACCAGGGGTAAGCCGGTGCCCAATTTGCTTGAGTGCTTATGCCTAAACCTTAGTTGTGTGCATACATGTGTATGTTGTATACTATGCGACTGTATAATGAAGTACATCAGGAACTTAGCTCTTTTCTTTGTTCTTTCTCCACTTGGCTTCGGATGTATATTAGAGTGGGTCCTTTTCTTGTGTGTCACACTACCCGTGTATTATTGTTTAGCTCTGTATGTTCCGTGTTCCATTTAAATGTAGATATTAACTATGAGCATAGTACTCTCTTGACCATAGTCTTCCCTGTGGAAATATAAATTACGATACCTTAGAATACTCCCGGATGAAATGCTACAGCGGTATTCTCCGTGCGCTTGCGGATTTATCTGTGATCGTTAAGAAATACCAACAAGCATTTCTACGTCGGTAATACAGCGGTATTCCCCGGCAACGGCGCCAGAATAAATCCGCAAGCCCACGGAGAATACCGCTGTAGCATTTCACCCAGGAGTATTTCAAGGTATCGTAATTTATATTTTCCACAGAGAAGACTATGGTCAAGAGAGTACTATGCTCATAGTTAATATCTACATTTAAATGGACCATACAGAGCTAAACAATAATACACGGGTAGTGTGACACACAAGCAAAGGACCAACTCTAATATACATCCGAAGCCAAATGGAGAAAGAACAAAGAAAAGAGCTAAGTTCCTATCATACTTCATTATACAGTGGCATAGTATACAACATACACATGTATGCACACAACTAAGGTTTAGGCATAAGCACTCAAGCAAATTGGGCACCGGCTTACCCCTGGTCTGCCAGGCGACTCCGGTCTACAGCTCTACGCCGTACCCGAACGTGGAGGGATACCGAGGACGAATAGGGCTGTCATCACCTACCGTCTACCTCAAACAATCCGTGGGGCACGACGCATCCAATGTATTCTACCAATCCAAGCACCATGCTTGCATTGCTAAAACATTACTCTAAATCCCCGGCGATGATATGGATCTACAGCATAATCATAAGGACCGTTGGACTCATGCTTGGATATGCAAATGCATGTAAACCTAAGTATATACATGGCACGGTATACTATGTTCTAGGACACGTGACAGTACGGCAATTATGTCCATACTGCCAGCCCTCTAGGCGATACCCACATAACAGGCATATGAATATCACACTAGCACTATATAAGAAGATTATGATTACTCTATCACATAAGCAAGCCAAGGGTCCACAACCAAACAAGGAACGCTTAACCAAAGCTAGACTATATGAAAAGAATAATATTATTAAATAGAATAAAGTCGCAAAAAGAGAAAATGATACAAGAGCCATACCAGAATCTCCAAGACAACTTGGGAACTAGAGTAGCTCTACTCTAAGCCTAACTCCACTAGAGCTTGGAGACTAAAACTAATGCAAGAGTGATTCCTCTACTTGGTGTGTGTTGTTTCGAAGCCGGCCAGGGGTACTTATAGCCTACTTAGGACCAGGGGACTCTTATAGCGCGAGGAGGAGTGGCGCGGCCGCCAAGTCAGGCCGGCCGGCCAGATAGGGAGGCCGGCCGGCCGTCCACAGTGTCGGTTCGCCACCGTCTTCACTCTGGACGCTCCTGATTGCTTGATGAAGTCGGTCCCGAGTCGGTTTTCTCCTGGGGTCGGCAGAACTGGAGTAAGAGCCAAGTTTAGGCCCATTGTAGCCCATCTTCTAGAAAGTCTTCATTAAGTTCGAGTTGGGCTTCAATATTCTGGTTTTGTGGGCTTCTCGTGGCCCACTGGTGGAGGCCTGCAGGCTGTGGCCGCTGGGTGTGGCCGGCCGGCCTAGGATGTAGGCCGGCCGGCCTGTGATTTCTCTCACAGAGGCCCATTTTCTCCAGAAATACTCCTGCACTCATAAATCATCCAAAACTCGTGGAAATTTATTAGTTGAAATAAATATGCGTATAAGAAATGCTAATTCTCCTTTATGTGTAGGAATATTGGCGGTCGAAGTTGGTACTTAACGACCGTCAACATCGAGTCATCAAAAGCATGCAGATTAGGAAGAGGCAAATTAAGCAATCTGGTCGGCAAGAGGTTCGCTATGGTGTTCGTCCAGTCATCGAAAGCAGTAATCACATAAATAGGACATTTGCAGCCGAGCCTTGATTCAATAGGATCCGATCCTGTCACGCGACATATATTGCAGTCGAGGTCTCTGGCTACGAGCCAATCTGTGGCGCTTCATGATTTGGTAGTTCCTTGCAAGCAGGATGTCGGGAGGAGAAACTAGCTAGCCGAGCCGGCAGTACCAAAACCACATAGTAGATGGCTAACACCTTCTCATACAACCACGCCTGAGCGTCGATCAGTTCGATAGGGAACGAAAGCAAAGTTAAAAGGCTAGGAGAAGATGATTAATAAAGAAAAAAGAAGAAGATGAACCTGACAAGCAGACCTATGACCATCGACATGCTCGGAGATGCATAATGCAGAGCATTTTGGAGACACCGGACTGCAGCGACAGACCTATGACCATCGACATTCTGCGTCAGCTATAGGCTCGGGACGTTAGGGAAACAGACCTGAAGTAGCTAAGCGCGGCTTCTTGGTATGGTACTGCGAGATCAATCGCAATGGAGGTAAAGATTAGAAAGAGAGAAGGCCTACTGGTCATGTGTCCGTTGGAGGTAGCAGCTTGATTGCTCCACAGACTAATTAGATTTTCACGGATCATATCCATGATGAACTTCTTGACGAGGCATCAGTAAGCATTTTGCATGACAATGCAGCACTAGGAAGCGTTCCAACGAATTTTGCTTCAGGTTATCATATTTCCATATGTTCTTAGAATTCCCTAGACAGCGAGGTACATTCTTTTCTAAATTTATCAAGAAAAATCCCAGAAATCAAACGATATAGCATATTTACAAATGCACGATGGAGGGTGTGGTATCTAGCCATGATAGAATGCACAACCAGTGAATTATACATGTGGAGCTACGGTAATCGACACGCAGGCAAGGCATTGGAGCTAGGTTTGGGTCACACACCTTACTGTCACAACATCAAGCTAACGAGGAGTTAAATTTGACTAATTTCGTTAGGAAAACACAAAAGGCACATTAATTAGAGAAAAAAGCTCTAAATCTTGCTGCTATTTGAGGTCAATTGCATTATATACATGTGACAAAGAAAGATATAGCAGGTCGATCAATGACAAGAGACATCGAGTCACAGTGCCATGGAGTTACGGGGCAAGATATAGCTTGCAATGGTCAATCTAAAATGTTTATCTGAAAGACATGAAGGAAAACAATGTTGAGAATAAATTAAAAATATAATGAATCTAGCCGCGTAATTTGCGCGGGCCACCTTCTAGTATATATATATTTGACGACGAAAAAGAGCCACCACGTTCGCTCTAAAATGCAAGAAATTTTCACGTTAATCCGAAAAAATAAGAAGAGAAAATTACCCACCACTGCCATTATGAAAAAATTAGTCAGAAAACCCCCTAAATATATTTATAAAATAGCTAAATTCGGAATAATGGAAAATAGCCAAAAATACCCCTCAACCTATTTTAAAATTACCCACCACGCCATTATGAGTTAAAAAATAGCTAAATTCAGAATAATAAAAATAACCAAAAATACCCTTTACATCTATTTCTAAATTACCCGCCATGCCATTATAAGTCAAAAAAACTAAACTCGGATTATAAAAATTAGCTAAAAGTAAACCTACTAATATTTTAAATTTACCCACAGTAACATTTTGAGCTCAAAATAGCTAAATTTTGGAATAATAAAATATCCTTTATACACTTAATTCCTATTTCTAAATACACCGTTATAAAAATACATCATCATATGTCTAGCTAGCATGCCATATTTTTTTATTTTTAGAATGACACATTTTCATCAAAAGATTTATTTGTAGCGTGACACATTCTTTTTGCCTACTATGAGATATGTTCGTTGTTTAGCATGACATGTTTGAAACGACCTCACTTCTAAAATCAAATCAAATACATTGTTAGATAAGATACAATCCAAGATAAATGATGACTCATCTCACACTCAAAGAGACGGTGAGAAATTCTCCAATCTATTTTCTACTATTATAAAATAAATATTATTAATAATAAACTATGTTAAACTTTTATAATAATATAAAAATATTTTAAATAGTAAATAACTCTAGCCGTGCAAATGCGCGGGTAGCCATACTAGTTGTCATTAACTAGACGTTAAGCTAGTTAACACTGGTAACATACAATCAGGTATGTAATTGAGCCATTAATTTGTCGAGAGTTGCTCCGGTAGAGCTATTTTCAAAACCTGCACGAATCCTAAAGCAACCAAGCTAATTAATGATTCAAATCTTTTCAAAACCTGCACGAATCCTAAAGCAACCACCGCGTAAATGACGAATTTTAATTTCCTTAATCCCGGGTCCCGCCTGGCGTTGACCCGATACACACCCAACCAGGCTGATCCTGAAAATTAAACCGGATCAAACCGAAGTTTCGTCCTCGTTCACCCGTTCCTGACGAAACGGCACATTCACCCGGCGGCGGGGTGCGAACTGCGAAGTCGAACAGTCCGGCTCCTGCGTTGCGCGGTGGCTTGACGCGAAGACCGCAGATTGATTTTCTGATGCACGGCAGCCCTGCTCCAGCTTGATTTGTTATTCGTGCCGGCACTGCTCCACAACGGCGGCTGGAAAGACGATTGTCGCAGCACTGGAGGCTAGTAATCAGGACTACCCCAACCCAAGAAACAGAACTCTAATCTATTGAAAACAATGACCTGCTGATGAAAAGAAGCCCAGCATGGTCGAACAGATGGAGCAACAGGAGCCGATGAATGAGCCTCGAGATGGAGCAGATTTTGACGTTCTTCACGCCCGCCGCCGCGGAGCAGTAACTAACCCGACGTTCTTGTTCTTCGTTACCAGCTGATGGGAGGGAATGAACTGAGGAAGACGATGACTACACGGTTCGCTGGTTTGAAATGGGTTTCGGATCGAGAAAGGGCTAGGCGGATCCGGGTATTAGTAAAACTAAAAATATAAATTAATTAAACCATTTGCCTTAAGATACGTGCAGGTCTTGAAAACAGATTCACTGTGGTGGTGGTTCTCTGTAATTTGTCATCCGGGTATATGTTGTTTAAATTCATTTCTGGTTATTGCAACAAAGTCCTTGAGAAGTTTGGCATCACAAACATGAAAACACACATACGGTGCTGCCTTTTATACAGCCACGCGATATAATGAGGACGACGGCATATGCCCCCCCCCCCCCCCCCCCCCCTTGGGGAACACGTTGATGAGTTGCGTATCATTGCACTACGAAGAAGACAAATGGGAATAGTTTCGCCGTGGTAGTTTACAAAAAAGTGTTGAAAAAAATCAAGCCGTTGTAGTTGGGAAAACAATAATAAGTTGTATACTAAAACCACTCCACATGATATCAAAATTTGATGTGTTCAATCAAATGCATAGGAGGAAAATCCTAATTTACTGCGCCCCCCCCCCCCCCCCCCCCCCCCCCCCCCCCCCCCGACAAATTATTTTGTCTGTTTGACCCACTTAACAAAAATCTGAGCTCGATTTACTACGAGAACAATTTAAGCCGGTGAAATGTACTCCCAGTTGCAATTCATCTCTCTGGTTTCTCGACAAATAAGTAGAATATTAAGCTCAAATTATGAATGATGATAGCTCACGCAACACCTTATGTGAAAACAGTTACTAACATATGTCATCAAGTTCGGGGAAAATTATGCAATGGGGCAGCCTAATGAATCTGCTGAAAGATCCAAATACGGTGTTGAACCTGTTTTTGATCGATACAGTCAATGCAGGATTAATGCTCGAATTCAGAGTGAACCAGGTATGGAAAATCGACAGACCATTCATCCTTCCGCCTGTGCGGCTGTGCCTGAATCTCTGAAAGAGGGCATGCAAACAAGAAGAAGCCGTCGTCGACCCTGTAAGTTGCCGTGGAGAGCCACAGTCCACAGGCACGAGAAAACAGCCCCCACCCTGAGGATTGTACTCTACTCCGCTGCATCGCTGGCAACTGGAGGACTAATGCTCGAGATTCAGACTGAACCAAATACGGAAAATCGACCAGACCATTCAAACTACCCGTCTGTGGCAGAAAGGGGGGCAGGCAGCATAGAAACAACAAGAAGCCGTCCGTCGACCCTGTACCTGTACGTTGCCGTCGGAGAGCCACAGTCCACAGGCACGCGAAAAGAGCCCCCCGAGGATTACACTCCCCTGCATTTGCTGCCAACTGGAGCTGGGGCCTCCACAATTTGTTCCGTGGCAGCCGTTCTCCAACGTAAGTACTTTTACACTCACACCCTGCTGTGCCATCCACGAACGTCGACGCGCAGCCGGCATCACCACGAACGTTGTTGCTCGCGTAGCGTGCCCGTTTACTGCTAGCGGATAGTGGATTATATATATACACAGCCTGAACAAGCGAAGCCGGTAGAGTAGCTTGTGTACGTTCACCAGTGCACCGGGCACATCGGCACCAGCAACCGTTCGGCTTCGTGTTGTGGACAGAGCGAAGCAGAGCACGCAGCAAGCAAACATGCTGGAGAGCCGGGCAGTGATCGGGGACACGGACATGCTGAAGGTCGTGCAGCAGCACGCGCTGCGGCTGGCCGGGAAGGCGCTCGACGACTTCGACGTCGTCGACTCCACCGACATCGCCCGGTTCATCAAGAAGGTACAGTACATCCAGTTTGTGGCTTCTCGCAACAAACTCTTGGCCAGACAGTGCACAATTTCAGTTTTCAGAGCGGTCTGTTCAGTGCAGGCAGCAGGTTGTTGCACTGCCTCCTGCGTGTCTGAGACTGAAGACTGAAACTGTTTTGGGGATCCATTTTGACGCATGTTGCAGGAGTTTGATCGGTCCTACGGGCCCGGATGGCAGTGCATCGTGGGGACTGACTTCGGGTCGTTCGTCACCCACCACAGCGGCTGCTTCATCTACTTCGGCATCGGCAACCTGGCCATCCTGCTGTTCAGGGGAGGTGGTGCGGCGCCTCAGGACATCACCGCCCCATCGAAGGCGCGGCTCTCGGCGAAGGCCGTTGAGGCTTGAGGGCTTAGGGGATATATATATTATGGATCACGCCTGTTAGTTCTGTGTGTAACCTCATGTTTATGTCTTACCAACGGAAATCTGAAAGTGGAACGAACAAAGGATGAGAGTGTGGCATTGAGATGTGTAGTGATTCTTCAGTTTGGTATAATGCATTTTTCTCCAAGCTCCGAGGGATATTCCGCAAACAGATGGCAAATTGTGATCTTACTTTACTTGTGGGCGTACACTGCTGAGGATGACTTTTCTTGTAGCATGGGCCAAAACTTGATCTGCGAGACAATTTCTCTTTTCGTGGGTATGTTAATGGACCTGTTTTGGGCTTGTTTCTGAGCTACAGGCCCATTAACAAACTGCTCTTTTCGTTGTTGGTAACCATACACTGCCTGCCGAGATCCAGAGCTATCTAGCTCAACGATTGTCAGTACTTATTACTTTTGGAAGATCACTGTCAGTGCTTGCGCTACATCTCGTTGTTCGCAAAGGAAAACGTTGTTCAGGGACAGAACACTGAGCGGGTGTAAACAGGTGGCACAAATCTTGTTTACTGAACTGGAGCAGTGTATCTGCGTGGCTCGTGACGCCTGTGTGTGTCCGATCTGCTGCCGGTTGTGCAGTTGGAAATTATTTGAATCAGACCAAGTAATCCGACCAGATGCTAGCGGCCACAAGATTCCTCCACTTTTCCATAAAATGCACTGCACGAAGTAATGAGGCCAGCCAATTATCTAGCAAGCGGTCACACAATTTCCCCCTCTAGTCATCCCTGCTCGACGGTTCAGAACCTGACAGGGGAGACAACTGGACAAGCACCCGCATGCATGTTTCTGAACTACAGGCCCATGAACGTAATGTTATCTTCGTTTCTAAGAAAGGTCACTGATCCGTCGTGACTCGACTCCTGAGTACCAGTCCACCTAACTTCCTACCGGGGCCAAGAGCAAGCCAGCTGCCTAGTCAATGACACGATCCAATCACATTTTTCTTCCCTTTTCGCACACATCATTGTCAGTGTTTGTAATGTGTCTACTTGGCGAGAAGGAGAAATGCTGGGCACGTAGAGAGCGCTAGGTTTGGTGTAAACGGGCTAGACACCGTCTTATCTAAATACCTATCGAGATAGCAGGAATCGTCTGTGAAGTCAGGATCATTGATCTGACGCAGTATGTTCATCTGGAAAATGACAGGGACAATGCCTGATCTTTTGCTGCCTTTGCTTGTTAGGTTGTTGGTAACGACTGCATGTCTAAAGGAAAAGGGCAAAACAAAGAAATGAAGCTCTCCTTGATATTCGAGAAAAGAAAGAGCAAAAAAAACTAGATATCAGAACATGCAATCTGACAAGATGGTTGCTACAGAGTACAGACCACCATATTCAAGTACTGTTTCCTGAAGAATTTTGTTACCTAACTCGTGTTATGCAGGTTGATTAGGTAACAAAAATTTGATCCAGCAGGCAGGCAATCATAGGTCCAAATTGTCGATGAAAACTGGACATGCTCGCTGCTCTGGTAGTAATCAGTGTGTACTGGAACAGTACAGTAGCGCAGTGCTACACAGCATGTGACATTGACGCGGGAATTGTTCTCGTGGTCTAAACTGATTCAGCGAACCAACTTTAACCAACCCAGCCACCTAACAGCATGCCAGTACCACTGTCGCGATCTTGGCACATGATGCCTTCCTTCAGTGCTCCGGAATCCAGATCCAAGCGGCGTCACCAAGGCAACGAACACAAGCTTGACGAATCGAGCACAATCCTAGCCACTCGTGATGCAGCAGCACAACTGCACAAGCAACTTGGTCTACTACTAGCATTCTAGCAATGTGTTGCGTTTGCAGTGATTGCAGTACCGAGACTACCTCCACCGCAGAAAAAAAAGTACCGAGACTACCAGATCAGTCATTCAGAAACTCCAACAGCCCATGATGCTCAATTCGCGCTATGTATGAAACAGAATTGAAGTAATTATACTACCTCGAATGTGATCATTGTGCAGCCCAAGCAGTAGGATATGTGAAGTTGTTATCATCGGCATCTCAAATAGCCAAATCATTCCGTTTCTTAAAAGAGAAAGCAAGCAAAGCAAAGCTTGTCACTCATCAGTATCTCATCATCATCATCATCCTATATGTACATTGCAGCAAGCCATCTAGATAAAAAAGGCTCAAGAACTCCATCGATCCACACGCCTACTTGATCAGAAAACTTCTGTTGTCAATAACCGAACCTCAAGAACCAAGAATTAATCCCCGATGAAAAAACCGAAGAAGACAATTAATAAGCTTGTCCGGCCGATCCGTTACCGGCACCTGGAGATGTCGATCTCGATGAGGCTGTCCTCCTCCAGCTCGATCTCGATCATCCCGCCGCCGTCGTCGTCGTCGTCGCTTCCGCTGCCGCTGTCCGAGTCGGAGTCATCGCCGTCGGAGTCGGAGGCCCACGCCAGGCCCATCTCCTCCGGCCGGCCCCACTCCAGCTCGAACTCCTCGTGGATCACCTCCAGCGCGCGCCCCTTGGCCGCCCACGACGCGAACAGCTCGGGTGTCGGCTCCGGGAACACCACGCCCTCGGCCTCCGGCTCCGGCTCCGGCGGCGGCGGCGGGTGTGCGACCTTCTCCGGCTGCGGCGTCGGGGGCGTCGAAGGAGGAGGGGCGGAGGGGGACGGCGGCGCGGAGCCGAGGCGGAGGAGGGAGAGGAGGAGCAGGAGCGAGGAGAGCGAGGCGGGGGAGAGCACGAGCTGGAGCAGCGGCCGCGGGAGGTAGAGGAAGGCGAGGAGGGAGGCGGCGGCCGCCGCGGCGAGGAGCGGGTGGTGGCGGGGCCGCGGGTCGCCGCCGCCGACGGCGTTGGGGAGCTCGCGCGACGGCGGCGGGGCGGGAGTGGCGTCCATTTATGGCGGGAGGAAGTGGGGCGGATAAAGCCACGCGCCCGCCAAGCCGTTTTTATATACAGAAAAAGAAGCGGACGAGCTTGCGAATAAGCTCCGGTTGGCAGTAGGCAGGAGAGGCTGGGGACGTCGATGAACACGAAATGAAGTGTGGCTTCGAAATCGCTTGCGATTGCAAGTATAAGCAGAGGCAGGACGGTGGTGTGGAAAGTCAGGACGGCTGAGCCGTGATGTGTTGAAAATGGGCGAATCAATTTTGAAGTGTAACGGTAGTTGCGCGAAATCTTCGGCAAGTGAGTCCTTGCTTCAGTTTACAATGCCTACCAAGCAAGTTAAAAACTGTGAAATCCAATCTACTCGTGATGTGTTTCTTTCTTATGCACACTTGACTTGTCCACAGATTTTGGCTGGTCCGGTCGATGTGCCCACAGGCGGCGTTTCCGACTCGTCGTACTGTGCCGGTCAAAGCGGCGTGCACCTGTCAAACCCCCGCCCAGCAGCAGGGCCATGATGAGAGAGAGATGACCAAGCAGCCCCGCACGGAACCACGGGAAAACGGAAGCACCGCACCGGCCGGCAAGCGGCAGACGTCTCGGCCCGATCGCGCAGACGAGAAAGCTGCACGCGCACCAAAGGAAAGGAAAGCAACGGGATGGGATGCGTCCGAGCTGCGTGCGACGCCGGTCTCCGTGTGCAGAGGCGGAGGGAGAACAAAAGCGACTGGTTGGCTGGCGCCCAGACCGACAAAGCTGGCGAGCGAAAGGCGCGCTAGCTCCGGCACGAATGAGATCACTAGTACAAGTCGCGATGGGCCGACGATTTGGTCTCAATTTCGGACTCACGTACTGCGATTTTATCTTTTCATCTTTTGGGCAGGATCGCACATGTGGTGCGCGGTTCATTCAATCCGCGATAGTAATCGTGATAATTTTGCGATCTACAGCAGCCACAGGGAACAGTACTCGTCCGCCGTGAGACAAAAAGGTGACAGATAAGAGAATTGCCGGTCCAGTGAGAGCTACCTTTTCCACGGATCCTCCTCCTCCACTGCAATCTCCCGCAACTTTTGCGTCCAAGGAAAGAGGAACTTGTCATTTAAGAATGGGAATATCCGGGGGGGGGGGGGGGGGGGGGGGGGGGGGGCATAATCGAGGTGTTCGGTTGGAGGATGCAGTTGCAGTTGTAGTTTGAATAGTGGGAGAGAATACTGTAGTGGAGGATTCGCGCACTGTAGCAATTCAGTTGACTGTAACAGCAGGAGCAACAGCAGACGACTGGTTCCAGCCGGCTGAACACGCCCAATATGAAAAGCGATATGAAAATTGCCGTGGAACGAACACTCATCTCCTCTTCCTTCCTGCCCTAAAAAGATTGCGATCTGACTCTTGTCCACCATGATGCGTGCCCGGCATCTTCCGCACGTGGTCTGGTAGGGGTGCGGCCGGTCAAAAAGGTTGGAACGAGGAAAGGCGAGCTGAAGAGTACCACGAGGCAAGAGCAAGACGCTAGTAGTACTCCAGTTCAGTACCGGTACTATAGAGCGTCCACTGAACTGGCGCTGATTTGAGTACAGCCGGAACTGAATTAGCTGCTGCCACGGGAAAGAACGGACCGTGCGTAGCGTACGAGAAATGCAGCTTGTCGATACAACAACGGTAGGTGCATGACAACCACCCCGGTCCACGGAGATCAGGTGCACTTGCACCCTGCGCCAGGATGTACGCGACGGGAATGGAAGTGAGATCCCCGACCGACCGGGCAGGCGGTGGGAGGACCCGGCCGGAGGCGCTGCTGATGAGATCTCAACCGACGCGGGCCTGCCGAGCTGTTGCCTGTTGGCTTGCTTTTTGGCGCGCCAGCGCCCGGCATCCTGGTCCGTGCGGGGTGCGGCCGGCGTCTCGATAATTCAGCGGTTCGGCGCGGCAGCCCGGCCCGTGACCACGTGCCGTGCGCCACACCGCGCGCGCCGGCGCCGCACGGTTTTTATCGGAAAGGCCGGGTCGCGGCGGGGCGTTGAAGACTTCAAGCACCGCAACGCGGTGCCGAGAACCCGGCGGCGACCACGTCTTCTCGGCGCGGGGTTTGGCTTATTGGGTGGGATGAAACATTGGCTGTACTGTATCCCGCTGCCGCCGCGGGCCGGCTGTTGCTGCTCAAAACCTTTGGGCCATCTGCACGTGTGACCCCCCTCAAAAAAAAAAAAAAAAACCTGCACGGGTGATAGCCGCGCGCACTTCTTGCATGTTTACAATACTGGAGTACTCGTGATAATTTGTACATTCTGCAGCAGCAGCAGCCGACAGCTGCATGCCCAATGCCCGTGAGAGAAAAACGTGACCCATAAAGAACTGCCCCTCCTCCAACTAGGACTCAAAGAACATCTAACATGAGTGCTGCCTTTCCATGGATCTCATATGCAATCCAATTAAGAAAGAACCTGGCATTTTTTAAATGTCCGGACATAGCTGGAGTGAGTAAAGATGCTACTATGAAAAATGCCTGTAGAATAAACGTGCACGTCCTGCGCCTGGAAAGGTTGCGATCTATCTTTGTCCGCCACGGCCATGATGCGTGCCGGCGGCTTCCGCACGTGAACTGCTGGCGCTCGAGGAGGCTGCGGTGCGGCGGCCCGTCAAAAAGGTGCGAAGCTGGAGGGTACCGCGAGGTCAAGCACGCACTTCAGTTCGGTCGAAAAAGTAATGATACATTAACTGGCACATGCTAAATTATGATGAGTGATTAGTGCTAGTGCAAGTACGAGCGCTGCGGCTCCTTGATCGGACGGGAGCGTGGAACATGTGCATCTTACAGGCTAGCCAATATTCACCGCGTCGCAGAACAGCAGAGGACAATTAGTCAACTAGAGACGGAACAGAGCATCGGTGAGGGAAGCAGAGAAGTGTTGATCGCGACCGAGTCGCCACGACAAGAGAGGATCATGGGGGCGTTCTGCGATCAACGGACGCGGCTGAGCCGCGCCCAGCTGTTTGATTTCTTTTTCTTGGCGCGCCAGCACCCAGGCGCTCAGCAGTGGTCTGCCGCGCGGCCGGCGTATCGATTATTCAGCGGTTCGGATCCGGCGGCAGCCGGCACGGACCGACACCGGCGGACCCCTCCCACGCCACGCGCCGCGGAATTTTGTACCGAAACCCCGGGCCGCCGCGTTCAAGCACCGCGCCGCGCCGCGGAACCCGCGGCGACCGCGTCTCCGGTGCGGGCCGGGGCTTGTCGCTTCGCTTGTCAGCCGTCGTGATGGCCTGCCGGCGTAAACGCGTTGTAGGCTTAGCTTCGCCTCGTCATTCGGATGCGCTGCACATTTCCCGTCTGTAGCAAGGCTGTTGCCGCGGTGGTACCGGAGAGTAAACGCGCCGTGCTGGAAGATTGGGGCCGGCCGGGTCGCTCAAATGATTGCACGATCAACTGTTCCTCGGTTACTTGTCTTGTAGAGCTGTCGAGTGCACACGGTATGCTTTGGGTAGCAGAGGTCGCCGGGTCAGAGGTCTACAGTAGTACTCCCTCCGCGGGAAGAGTCAACGATTTTCAATGGGAGGAAGTATCACGGTGGCCGTGTTAATATAAAACTAACATGACTTTCAAGGTTGTATTATATTAAATGTTTCATGAATTATTTTAAATTTATATTATCATTAGTTTTTATCACTATTAGGTTCAGTTGGTTGTCATAGTAACAACAATCATATGCAAATTTATAAATTTGTATATGCTTTCTACTAGTCACACCACTCACCTGCTCGTCACGACGCTCAGCTGGTTGTCATCCTAACTTATGCCCAGCTCACTTGCTCGTTACGTTACTCGACTGGTCGTTGTGCTAGCTCGTCATCCGTCACGCCTACTCCTTGCCCTCCGTGCAAAGGCTATTGCTCCTAGAATCGTCATCGTCCAGCTTTTGTTTGTCGCCCCTCGTCCAAAGCTTTCCTCGTCTTTCTTTCTTATTCGCTCCAACTTGTTTTCTCGTCGTCCTAACTTGTTTTCCAGCTTTGTCTGCTCATCGCGCCATTCAACTAGTTGCCGTTATACTACTGCTTGCTTGCGTGATTAAGTGAACCGAGTGAAAATCAAGAACAATTAGGAATGTCTTTCTAACAAATGGAGAATGTCCACCGATGCTCCTAGTTGTTCTTGATTTTCACCAGATTGTGAGGCCTACAAAGGGGTTTGTCAAACCACCAAGTGTTTGTTACATTCTTTTTAACAAACAAAAAAGATATACATAACCAAATTCGAATAAATATTGAGTGTGAGTATGTGGAAAAGGGGCATATGCACCCCTCCCCCTTTTGTCTGCATCTTCATTTGACTTTGCTATAGCATTTTAGACTCGAAGTACAGATATACATGAGATATGTAGGATTCAGGTGAGCCCCTAAACCAATTTGACATATAGACTAGAAACATGTACATTTTGCAATACCAAATTGTGATCATCCTGCATGGGTTAAGAACTAATCATTAGCTACCTCAAGTAGAGCCTCAATTAGAGAGGCCTCCCGATGGAGGGGTTATGAAGCCGAGCATCGAGATGTGGGTTTCGACAATGATTTTCATAGTCGTAGTTATGCTCCACGAGATATGATATGTGGATTTAAGGCATATGCATTTTTCCACATAAAATTCACAGTTCAATTTTTTTAGAAAACCAAATGCTTTCTTACAGAGATGTCAAAATAAAAGACAATAAATTGATGTGGAGGTATCGTCCGGTATCTTTCCAACTTGTAGCCCTCTTAGTTTCTGAATTGCAACGCTCTTGCTGTTTTGCAGCTCTTGACCTCTTGTCAAGTGTCATAATGGAGTACAGGACGTAAAGGCTTGTTTGTTTTTTGCCCGCGTGGCCCAGGCATATGCATCCCACCACAAGCAAAAGAAATCGGATGCCTAGGAAGGAGTTGCCTGTTCATTTCTTTAGGACTAAATTTAGACCTCTAAAATCTTGTCATTTAGGGATACTAAATAAAGTCTAATTACAAAACTAATTGCAGAACCTCTAGACTAATTCACGAGACGAATCTAATGAGAATAATTAAGCCATGATTAGATGATTACTACTGTAGCATCGCTGTAGGAAAAAATAGATTAGCTCATTAGATTCATCTCGTAAATTAGCTTCCATCTGTAAAAAGGTTTTATAATTAGACTTTATTTAATACTTCTAAATAGTAAAATTCTTTTTGATGTGACAAGTCTAAATTTAAGACTAAGGGAAACAAACAGGGCCAATAACTTTTCCGGGTTTGAGCCTTCGAGGAGAACCATCTATGTGGCGGAATTCCAGTATGAACTGGAGATACCGCTATCTATACGGAAAAATATATGCATTAGGTCGTTTACAGAACAAGGTGGCCATTTACTAGCTAACATCATGGGTGCACAGAAAATTCGTTTGTTGAGACTGTAAAATAGAATAATGAACTAGCCACAAAACTCGAGATTTCGGCCTGTAGTGGACGGGCGGCACGTCCACATTTCAGACTAGCAGTGGAGCGTCTATCAACGGAGGACAACACCGCGAGCGCGGGCGCCTGTACATCTTTTGTTAGGCAGATGTGCCTGAGGCGGTGAAATGTGGAGCACACGAAACAAAAGCAGGACTGAATGTGCATGTGCTGTCGCTCGCTTGGAGCCAACAAAGGAACAATCAACTGTTCAGACTTTCAGAGTTCAGACAGGCATTACAATTTACAACATTCCCTCTGCTGAAGGACTAAAAGCGTAAACGTAAAAAGTGTAAACTCGTTGGAATACGGGAGCCCACTACTACAGAGTTAAACGGAGTTCCTACGCTACGACTGAAGGCATACACAAGAGAAATCTCTTCTTCAGAGTACCAAAAATGTCACTCCACGTGATGCTCATAACTTACAAGATAAAAGAAGATAAAACACTGCGTGTGTTCTTCAATCACAGCATTGAAGAACGACCATATATAGGCTACTAACACGTATAAGTATACTACTATCTCATCACTACCTAAAAGTTCCTCTATAACTCGGCTTCAAAAAACCCACTAAACCTCGTAACCTGACACTACTAGATATACACGGGCGGCTTCAACCGAAAACTGAAGACCTGTGCTGACATATTTACATCCTATGCCTCCGAGAGCAAGCTGTCGAACGCCGCTGCCAAGTTCATAGCGACGCCGGCCATGTCCTTGCCGCTGAGGCGCGACCGCCCTGCAACCCGACGTTGCTTAGGCGCCCAATGGCGTTCGTCGTCCTCGTCGCATTCCTCGTCTCTGAAGCCGGCCTTGGCGGACGGCGTCGCAAATGCAAAATGCAGCTCCTTAGCAACGATTGTCTGCAAGAACAGAGTTGAACAGTCGACGTTAGTGTTATTCCCAGAGAGGAATCAATACACAATCTGAGTTGGCTTTGAGGATCAAAGTGCGTACTGCTTCGCTGACTGGTTTCGACACGAGGAGGAGCTGCTTCAGATCGCTGTGATTCACCTTGCACAGAACTTTAATCTGCAAAATTCCGATCAAATTGGGATAAGCAACACTGATGATCAAATAAACGGCACCACATTGAAGTAAACCAGCACAGAGGTGAACAATTAGTCAATTACCAGGACGTCTTCAGGCAGCGACTCAAGAAGGCTAGCGGCGTCGTCCATGTGCAGCCGGGTGCTGCGCTGCTTGCGCAGAGAACGCACCGGTGAGTGTGGGCCCGGGGAGGCCGGAGCCGGCGAGACAGCGACCCTCTTCCTCCCCAAGATCCTCGTGCTGCTCCTGGTGCTCGGGAAGCTCAAGCACGTCGTAAGAGCGCCCTTCCTCGTGCAAGCCTGTCCAATTGCCATTTCCCCCTTTCGGTTGTTAAACCCTACTGTTGTTGGCGATAAAATCACGAATCCGATCGGAGATCGTGTCTGCATAGAATTAGAGAGATTCAATTATCACGCTGAAAGGAACCAAATTCTAGATTGGAAAATTTCCCCGCACAGACGAAAGTGTAACAGCAGAAATGGAATCAACGGATATATTTTTTGAAAATTCAGATTGGAAATCCACGAGACAGAGGAAGAAGCTCCGAATCAGCAGTAATCCCCAATTCGAACGGAAGGAAATGGAATACTCCACAGCGGAAACCAAAACGAGAACCCGATTACGAAATCTCAAACACCATCCCATTCCGCAAAACAACACAGTTGCCAAAACGAAGAGCAGCTTGACCCGCCGCCAACCTAAAGCGCAACTTCGGAAAGAATGATCGACACACCAGATGGTCTAGATCACAAATGGATCAGGCTCAATCTTAATAGCCCCAGGAAAAGAAATTTGATCTGATTATCCAAAATAGAACCAGGAAAAGGAAAGCTGAACAGCCGGGCAAAATCCCCGCACCAGGGAGCAAGCTCGAATCAGAAGACATTGCGAGATTGGAAGGAAGGAAAAAATTACCTGTCAGCTCCGGCTCTGCTTCTGCGGAAGTGCGGATTCCTCTCGATGATCACGCGCGGTATTAATTCGGCTGGTGGATCAAACCTGGGATGTGTTCCCCAACTGCTAAGCAATGTGGCCTGCGAATGGTCAAGGACCCGGTGAGGTAAATATAGAAACAACAGCTCACCCCTCCCTCTCCGGTTTTATAGGGACGCCCTTCTAGAGGGAACCTGCCTCGAAATATCAGGCGCGCGTGGGGTTTTCTAGAAATTTACAGCAACAACCAGAATCCGGCGGGCTCGTGGCTAATATTTTCCGTCCCCCCGCACCCACGCGCTTAAGCAGCAATGACGAGTCGCTGAATTGTGGGACCACAGAACTATGACCCATACGTCAGTGTAGGTAGGTGGAACGAGGTAGCTTGGGGTGGGCGTGGGATTTACGGCGATATTTTTTCAAAATCGAGGCGGGTGCGCGCCCAACCGCGTGGGGGTGGGAACGCGTGGATCGGACGGCGCGGGGAGGAGCACACGCGTGGCGGATCGGATACGTGGCGCGATCTCGGCGTCCGGAAACTAGCCGTTGGAGGAATGAGGATGGACGTGGCCCGGCGGCGGAGAGAAGGGTTGGTGATGTGGCTGCTGAGATCGGATCAGCACATCGCTCGTTTTTTTGGAAAGTAAAAAAAATTAAGTCGGCGGGGAGGTCGGTCCGCCGACCCACTGGTTTTCCGGCGCGTGTATTTCGAGGGTTTTTGCTCTCCCGTTATTTAATTCCGGTTGTTTTGGGACAACTAGCCGTGAGCTGTGAAACACTGCGTTAAAATTCAAATCTTTTTACTGGCAGGGTGCTAACAAACTCGCGGAGTTGATTGGGCCGCAAGTATCCGTCAGCAGCTTCGCTAATTAATTACTGTTCCGACGGGGTCGTATATTCGTTTTCTTAACAAGGAGGAAGTTTACTGGGCACGTCGTTTATCCACATGCACAGCACAGGCCTCCTCAAAATGGCTTGAAGTATGGTCCGGCTTGATTTGCATCCACCTGCATAGCAATTTGTTAAAGCTCTGTTTCCCCCTCAAATTATATAATCCAGTTTATATATAATCTATACGTTGGGGGAGAGCTGCTTAGAAAATTATGGTAATCTGACCTGTTAATTAATATAATCTAGTTATAATCTAAGACCTGTTTGTTTTAACTTATGAATCTGATTATATGATCTAGGTGGGAAACAAACATGGCCTAACATTTTCTTAGCGTCTTTATATGTGTCGGGGACTAATATTTCGCATAAAATATTAGTTCCCGAGAGAACGTCTCAAGATAAATATCGTCTCGTCCGACCCTGTCCGACCGGGGTCGGACGCCTCCGCTTCGCCCGACCCCCAGCGACCGAGGTCGGGGCGTGTCCGCCTCGCCCGACCCCCAGTGACTGGGGTCGGGCCGTGTCCCCCTCGCCCGACCCCCAGCGACCGGGCCGGGACGCGTCCGCCTTGCACGACCAACAGGCGCGTAAGCCGCTACCTTTTTCTTCCCGACTCCCGCGAAGGGGCACGACGCTACGTCTCGTCCGACCCCTGCGAGGGACCTGTATGCTGGAACTGGAGTCCTGTCCACCCGACTCCTCTTCTCACCGCCGCGTGGCGCCCGATTCGACCCGGACGCGCGGCTGGAACCTCGCTCGACCCCAGGGGTCGGGATGAGGGCACATCAGGGAAATCTCCGCGTTGCTCGAGTCCCGCGAGGCGCAGGGAACACGGACCTGCCTTCCGCAGCCAGATTGCATTCAACGCTGTTAGGCCAAGATGCCCTGCTTTTGCCCATCCCGCGACGTGAGCCATTGCACCTGCACGTCCCGCGAACAGCGGTCAAGCAGCACCGTACGACGCCACAGTTCGCCTCTGTGGCTAATAGTAGCGATACAGGATCAGCACAGGGTGCACAGGACGTTACAGGATTCAACACAGTGACACTTCGATTTGATATTTCCCAACGTCATCGTCCTTGATTGACCAAGGAACCCGGAGAGGAAGGAGGCCCCGCTGCTGGCTACACACGTTTCCTTCTCCACCATGTTTTCTTTTTATTCCTTCCTCCATTCGGTGAACCGTGGCCTTCCTTGGCAAGATAAAAGGAGGAGCGGGCTACGGGGGAAGGGGAGAGCAGAAAAAGAAAGAGAGGCTCTGCCCTCCGCCTTTCACGCACCACACGCATGAACACAGAGACTTGGGAAGCCTTCCCTCTCTCGCCTGCTTGTACTCATACTGCAAACTCCAGCGAAGCAACACGAGCAGCTCGAACTGGACGTAGGGTCTTACACCTCACGGTGGCCCGCACCAGTATAAATCCTTGTGTCCGCCTAGCTAACCATCCGAGCTCATACGCGCAACCCCTAAACTTTACTAGCCGGTTTTTAGAACACCGACAATATGGATTAGGCTCCATTGAGCTTTGGACAAAACTATGGGGTTGCTATGTTTTGCACCTAGTTGCCCATCAAGATTCAAGAGCTATATGTTGAATTTTGGTTGCCCTGGTTTTTTTTTTGTGTGTGTGAATTACACAGACAACTCAGACACTCACAACGCACGCACACACTCACTCTATGAATGTACATACGTAAACTCTACCCCTATGAAAATCTTCGAAGACTGAGCCGGCAAATCCTCAAGATTGACGAAGTTACCACTGGCGTCTCGCTGTCGAGGATCACGTCGCCTAGCACTGAAAGCACACCGTTAAATCCTAGAAAATTTGCTCTCATCGGAAGTCGAACTCAGGATCTGAGGTGCTACTAAAGCTCTTGTTACCACTAGGCTATAAGTCTGTTTAGCTTAGGATCACGGCCGGTTTGGTTGCCTTGATTTTGCCCGTCAAAATGGATTAAGGAGGCTAAATGTAAGAGCTATAGGTAGCAAAATACACCCCTCATGGAAAGAAGTAGTACTACTGGTTAAAAGTTGTACTCCCTCTGTTTTTAATTATATGACATCGTTGACTTTTTCGTTGAACTTTGACCAACAATATAAATTTAAATAATTACTTTTCGAATGTGAGATGAATATCATTGGATTCATCATCAAAAGCACATTAAAGTTAACTTGTACACTTAGCTATTTACACAAATATTTTGAATAAGACGAACAGTCAAACGTAACGAAAAAGTCAACGGCGTCATATATTAAAAAACGGAGGGAGTACTACTCCGTAGTTATTTTTAGCTCTGTTCTGTTTTAAGACGTCGCATTTGACCATGTCTTGGTCAACATGTCAAAGGCAGATGACAGACGGAGTCAAAGCAAAACTAACCGGGTAGGGCATGCCTAGTGGGGTTGGAGGTGCGCACGTCCACCGCCCTTCTGCTGGCCGGTTCCGTTCCGTTGCGTGCGGACACTGACGACAGGACCCCACACGTACGCATGCATCCCGCTCCATGGGCGGCGGTACCGCCGTTCTTTTTTCCGAATTAGCGCTCACCTCGTACGGCAGCCCAGGCCCCGTTCGGTTCCCCCTATAAACTACCCTCTAAACTTTAACCCTCTAAAGTAAAAAAGAATCTTACTATTTAGGGGTACTAAATAAAAGGTAATTACAAAACCTTTCTGCAGATGGGCGTTATTTTTCGAGACGAATCTAATGAGCCTAATTAATCAATGTTTTGACACAGTGATGCTATAGTAACCATCGTCTAATCGCGGCTTAATTACCCTCATTATGTTCGTCTCGCGAAATAGAAAGGAGTCCTGAACTTAGTTTTGTAATTTGACTTTGTTTAGTACACATAAATCGTGCCGGCATCTTTGATATGACTGCTACAGCACACCCTCTAAAGTTTTTATAGAGGCATCCGAACGCAGCCCCAGAAACGAACGCAGTGGTCCCTCCTGCTTCGACCGAAGGTGTCGTCGCGAGAGGAGCGCGTGCGCCGCACCACGTACGCCTCGAGGACGAGAAGGTTCGAGGATGTCGGCGTGTGCGCCGGTCCGGTGGCGCTGGTTCGTCGTCCTCGATGGACGCGCGCCTCCGGGACTGATGCCGAGGCACAACATTATCCGGTTCACGTTGGTCGCCCGCGGGCGACACCGCCGCCGTCGTCCAGCTTCGTCGTCGGGCGTGCTTGGGACGTGCGCCGCAAAGGCCAACAGGCCCAGCCCAACCGCTCGCAGTGGCAAAAGGGCCGAGCCGGCGCCCACGTAAGTAGCCCGTGGGCGAAGAATTTTGAGCGTTCAAATCCAACCCCTCTGGATTTCGAATTTATCATGTGTTTTCAGGGAATTCCATCCATCTTGACTACGATTTTTTTTTTGCTAGGATCTTGACCACGATTTGTTTCTGTGTGTACTTTCGTTTTCCCGTACTTCAACTCGTCCATATCTTCTAGGGGCCCGGACTAGCTAGCAACAGACTCGTGCAGGTAACAGCCACGAAGGGCTTCGTCACTTCGTTTTCCCCGAGTCGAGTCGCCGGCAACGTACACCTCAAATCACGTAATTTCACAAGAGAAACTCTGGCCCTCCAGTGGTTGGATCTGGAACGCAATTGCGCAAATAGCTAGGCTCGATCCGTCCAGCCGCTATAGCCCATGCCACCACGTACGGCACCACCATGCAATGCATGCGTCCATTTCGATCGATGTTAGTGTGGGAAATGCACAAGACAAGGTGAAACGACCGTACAGCAGGTGCGTGTGGAACGTGCCTGGCTACGGTGAATATCATTCAATTCTTTACATGTTGCGCCTTTTTTTTCTCCTCCTCGTGAGAGGCTAGCTAGCTGCTGACTCGATCGAACGCGGGACAAAGGAAGGTGCCAATGACGTATCCCATTTCTGAAGTACTTAGTGTTTCCCGTATCAGTCCCTGGATCAGTAGCTGATACGACACTTTCACAGAATGCTTCACAGCAACCACTTTATTTATGTTACCGAGAGTCAATACAAGCCTTTTAATACATAAGGTCTTTGTACAAAAGAGGCGAGCAGCCTCAACACCCACAAGCATCACGCTCAAAGGCTGTCGCAGCAGCCAGAGCTAACACTAATTCTAGCGGAAGACGAAACGGCTCCACTCCTACAGGCACCGCTTGAGCGTAGGCCGAACTCTACTCTTCATCACCATCAGCTTGAAAGTCATACTCAGGCTCATCTTCTGAATGATTGAAGCAAGAGTGAGTACTTAAGGTACTCAGCAAGCCTAACACGAGGGTTATGATTTATGCAAGGGTTTATCAAAGGATAGGCTGGGTTTTATTGACAAGGCGAGAAAGCCAAGTTTATGCAGGGTTGTTTTGAAAACAAAGCATTTCGCAATTCTAATCAAATATTTGTAGATAAAAGTGGGGTTGGGCGGCCCTGGGGGAGATGCAATCCATCCCGCCAGTTCCTCAATTTTACCACTGGCCGACAACCAGCACACGGCTCCAAACCGGCGTTTTTCCAAAAACACACCAAGGGAACTCACGCAGAAAATCTAATCATAGTGTGGCCGATGCTTTCGCGTTGTCCAATACCGTGGAACACGGCTTTCCGGAAAGATTCTTAACCTTGGCCAAGGGTGCACAAATTTCCCCACAAGGTGGTCCAGTCCTCCCTATCGTCATAGTTTGGACTGTCCCACTAAAGGTTCCATACCTACTTGGTACCACCACGGCATCCCCCACGGACATCACCAGGGGCTTCACAATCATAATATGGCCAGTCATAAATGCCGGATCTCGAACACCCACCAACGAACGAGTCTTCTCCTGGGACTCCGTTGCAATCTCCTGCCTCCGGGGGGTACCGGGTGAGTACTAGTAGGGTGTGGTTCCAATTCCCATCCCATACTGGGCTTGTGGCTGCGCGAGAGGTGCTAGGCAAAGGCGGCACAAGAACCGGTCCTTATACGACCGAACCAGGCATCTTCAATAGCCAATCCACGAGTGGAAGGGCGTCCCAGAGATAGCCTCCCCACTGAGGACTACCTCGCCTGGTCCCGCCAGAAAAACATCCCTCACTAGGGTTGCACTTATTATTAACCACCCAAATTCCACATTTACACACACCACCAGACACACGCATTTACACGAAAAATCATGTGAGCAATATTAATTAAACACATGTGAAAGTCCTAAGCAGCGAGCATATCAACAATTCATTAATTAAATTAATGATGTTGATTCCTAGGGTTAACAAGGATACAGGATATAATCAAGTCAAGGCAGGCAATCAAATATTGCATAGGACCCTTCTAGCATTTAAATTCATTTAAATACCATGCAATTTATTTATAAATAGCTCTAATTAGGATATTTGCAAACATAGGATCAATATGATCAATGGAAGTTAGACTTGCCTTCACCAAATTCCTCTTCCTCTAAATCCTCGTAATCGGGATCCTCAGCTTCCTCTTCGTCTTGATTATCTATCGATTAAAAGAATAAATCTACCGTTTGCAAATAAATTAACAGAGCAATAAATCCGAATAAAATCCAAATACTACCAGATGGGAGTTGATTTTGGTGGCACTGGATAGATCATGATTTTAGATGAATTTTGGCGCAAGTTTCGCCAAAATCGGAGTTGGAATGAAAAAGATATTGATTTTTGATGTAAAAGAAAGGAAATTGATTAGGATGTGATTATCATAATTAATTATAACTACCATCCTAATTTTCCAGAGGATGGCAATGGTTGCAAAATGGTTAAGATGTAATATTGGATTTTTGAGAATTTTTGGGAATTTTTCTGTCATTGGAAATGTGGTCGAACTGATTTTCTGTGTACGAGTCTGGGTGCGCGTAGCAATTTCCGGTGAATTGTTTCACTGACTGGTGGGCCAAAGGGCCCAGCGGGGTCCGCGCTTTACTGTTTGGTGAGCCGCGTCCACAGAACGGTGGACCGGCGGTAATAGAGCGGCGGGTCCATGGTGAGCCGAGTCCGCCACGCAAGCGGGCGACCGGTCGTCGCGGGCCCGCGCGCTGACGCGGCGCGCCACGTCGGACGGCGGCGGGACGCGCTCGGGACGGCGGCGCGCGGCGGCGCGCGGCAGCGGTCTCGCCGGAATCGTCGCCGGCGGCGACTGCAGGCGGCGAGAGGGGGCATGAAGCACACCCACGTGATCAGCGTGCAATGGCGAGTGTGATGGTGGGTGATGTTGTCGTCGGGAACGACGGACGCGGCGGCGCGACGTCGCCGGACTTGGCGGTGCGCCGGCGAGAAAAGGGGGAAAGGCGAAGGAGTGCGCGGAATCGAGGTGTGAGTGGTTGCGAGTGTGCGCGGGGGTGCGGGAAGTCGTGCGAACGTCTCGGCCGGGCCGGAGGAAGCTCGCGGCGGCCGGCGGCGAGAGGGAAGGGCGGCGGCGGAACCGGCGCTCGATGCGCGGATGCCGCGGGAGCGCGAGAGAGAAAAAGAGAGGGCACAAGGGAGAGAGAGGGTCACGGCGAACCTAATGGTGCTACGCGTTGACGTGGAGAAGGGCCGGAGCGGCGGCACGAGCTCGCCGGAGCTCGGCGGCGCGCCGGGGTGCGCGGGGAAGAGAAGGAATGCGCACGCGCAAGAGCATGCTAGAGTGGGTGCGAACGTGCGCGTGAGTGCGAGGAAGTGACTGGTGGCCTTGGCGTGCTCGCGGGCGGCCGGGAGTGTGGCCGGCGGCGAGATGGGGCACGGCGGCGCTACCTCGGAGCTCGCCGGAAAGGGCTACGCGCTAGCATACAGTCGACGAGATCACGCGCACGAGCGAGGGATGAGCTTGAGGGTGCTTACCGTGCTCTCAGAAAAGTGAGAGAGAGAACGGAAGAGTGCCGGCGACGAAGACGGCGGACGGCGGGGCTAGGGTTCAGTCGATTTCTTCCTGCAAGTCACGGCTGCGCCAAGGAAGGGCATCAGCGTGTCAAGCGCGGAATGGAGGTGCTAGGAGTGGAAGAAGTTGTCGTGGGGACTCACCGTCGACAGAGAGAGAGCTCACCGGAGAGTTCACCGGACTTGAGCGAGAAAGGGGAAGAGAACAGTGGAGTGCTCGGGAGTGAGTGAGGGAGTGAAATGAAATGAGAGAGGGAAGGAGAGGGTCTGCCCCTTGCTTTATAGCCGTCAATGGCGGTTCGAGGGGGGCTGCTAGGTCGGTTTTGCCGGCGAGAAATATCTCGCCGGACTGGAGCTCGACGCGACGCGCGAAGGCGGTTCGCGAGCCTCAAGAACGGCGGTGACGCGCGACGAGCATGGCTGCAGTTCATCGGACGGAACGGAGCGAGAGAGGAAGCCGCTGTGGCTGACGAGAGCGGCATGGAGCTCGCCGGATTTATGGGGGACTTGGCGCGCGCGTTAAGTAGAGGAAGGGAGTGACGGGACGGGGCAGTGGAGGCGGTTGAGCTGCGCGCGAGCTTCACGTGCGTTTACTGGCGCTTGGAGATGACGGAGGCGGTTTGCCGGCAGGGAGGGATGGGCGGCGGCGCAAATCGCGCCGGCGACGCGAGGTAGGCGACGGGGTGCGGGGCCCCACACGTCAGCGGGAGAGGGAGAGAGGCAGGCTGGGCCGGAATGCTGGGCCGCGCGGTCTGGGCCGGAACGGGCTGGCACGGGAGAGGAAAGAAAGAGGGAGAGGATGGGCCGGCGGAGAGAGAAAAAAAGGGGCGGCCCGTGAAGAGAGAATTGATTTGATCTTTTCGCTGAGATTTAATTTGAATGAATTTTGAATTCATTCAAAAGGAAGGATTGAAACCAACACTCAACGAATCAAGAAAAACATGAATTTGCATATGGTGACTTTTATGCATCGTTTAAAATTCAAAATCTTTTGGTTTTTGCTACTAACTAAAGCTAGCAAATTGATTTTAATTGGAAAATTTTAAAAAGTTCAAATTTTTAGTGATTTTTGACAACGGGCAAAAACGCGGGTCGCTACAGCCAATCTATGCAAAGGGACAAAGGGGATCTTGGAAAGCGGCCCGAATGATTGGAAGCCAACAATTCTGCAGTTTCCGACCTCTTCCCTTCACGATAGGTTGGAACAGGTGAGGTGATGCGATCGCAATAATGTGTGTGATCCTAATAGTCGGAGACGCAGCTAGCGAGGGAAGAGCAATGTTCCGGGCGTCACGGGCACTAGCCAATTTTGCGATACTCCATATGCAGATTGATCTTGTGAGATAACGTTGCTGCGCACAAGCATAGAAATGTTACTTTATGAGCTCCGCTAGTTTTCAGCTGTTTAAAAGCTTGTGCGCACTTAATCACCTCAAACTGTAACTTATATAATTTCAAAGTTGCATTATTATTTAAGTAGTAGGATACTGAACGATACTCAACTATATAATTGATGGTTTGAGAGGTGTGACTCAAGGGAAAAAAAGGATCAGACGCTTGAAAAGATAATGTGAAATATTCAATTTTGTCCCTAAACTTTTGAAGCTCAACCTAGTCCCTAAACTTTCGTTGCAAGTCTTTTTTTTTTTTTTTGAAGCGTACGTTGCAAGTCCAATTTGATCCCAGGTCGATCTAGTTTGGCCGTCCGCGTGGCGCATCTAGTCAGCTGTTGGCCATCCACACGTTGGAGCATGAGCAACCTGATGTCCCCATTATGCAGAGATGGCAAATAGGACAATGGCAGCTGACTGCGGAGGCTCTTGTCGAAACAGCCCATTGCTTCTGCCCTTGCCAACTCTAGGCCGCGACCCAGGTCGATGGGCGACCGCCGATGGCTTCATCTACTTCGACTCCTTTCCAAGCCAGCAGGCGATGAGGCTTATCCAGATCTACGGTGGTCAGTGGGTCTTTGTTGCCGGCACTGGCGAGCCTCGTCGCTATCGGCAAGCAAAGGAGACAGGGAGCTCTTTGTAATTTTATTTTTCTTAGGGATCTCTTTTGACAACTGTCTCTGTATTCTTGCTGTACGTACTTGTATTTGTACGCGTCTTTGCGTCTTCCTTATCCTGTAATACAAATATGTATTATCAAAAAAAAAAACCTAGGGCACAAGAACGTTGCTCCGGAGGTTCAAGTCCTACACTGCCTAGTGGTAGTGAAGTAGTATGAATTATGCGTGCTGCTCCAGACACGTGGCTCGAACCAGAATGAAATTGGACTTGTAACCAAATAAAATTTGTGGATATATTTACCTTTTTTTTGCAGTTGAGGGATGAATTTGAGCTTTGAGCCGGAGTCTAGGGACAAAACTGGCTGTTTCGCTGCCAAGAGATAGTAACATTATTTGAGCATCAAATCTGTTTCGTTTTCCTTACGTCTAGGGACAAAACTGGCTGTGATGCATTCATGGATAATACGCCTAGCCAACTTGCCAACTTGGCTCGGCCGGGCCCGAGTGGTCACACGATCGAGTCAGCGTCATGCGCGCGCGCTTTATCACCCCCGAACCTTGTCACGGGTGCATGTACGGGCGAGGCCCTCGCGCCCGCCCGACGACGACGCGCCGAGACAAAAACAGCAGCTGGTAGCGAGGAAGGATCGGCAAAACCACGGAGCCAACCGGCCGCGGAACGGAAGGCGGGATCAGCTCGTCGGCGCACAGAAACCCAAACCCACGGCTGGAGAAGGATAGGCGGGCGGGCGGCCGGCAGCAACCAGGTCAGGCAGCAGCCAGAGCCGCGGCAGGTCAGGCAGCAGCCAGAGCCGCGGGGCAGCTTGGCTGGCGCTTATGTGCGTCTGACTGTGGTCCATGTGCTAGCGCGTCTTCTCTTTTGTTGTTCACTTGCAATCATCACATATATGCGCATTCCGATTCCGAACGCTTAAAATATCTCCCGATCGAGTCGTTGCTTACATGCATGATGGCTCGATCGTCTCATAGAATGTTGTTAAGTATCAGGCCTCCCCGATCGATCTTATCGGCTTAGCTAGCTAGAGGCCGGTGGAAGATCCAAAACCCAGCTATTGTTTTTCAGCTAAACACCATTAATTGAGGCAATGACCGCACAACGTGCTCAACTTGGGCAATACCGCCGGGAGGTGCGTGTACGTATATAGCATGCAGGATTTTTGGCACTTTAATTTGTTCGTACACGAACCTCTACGTACGTACGAGATCTACGCACCGTTTATGTACTTTGTTTACCCATTTTTTTCACTTTGTTTGATCCTTTAATTTGCAGATACCACTCGTCGACGGCCAATGGTAGTATAAAAGTGCGCTGTTGTACAGCATGGACTCTTGTGGTCGTGATATTATTTCTAGAAGGCGCAGGGAATCTCCTCCGAGTCAGGGCCAGTTTGGCGCGTACCAAGTGACACGTGCAAGTGCAACTAACTGTCCGTGCTGACTGTGTTGATACGATGGGAGTATGCGAGTGATCTGGCGACAACTCAAATTACTGCAACTACCGATCCATGCTGACTGTATTGGTGCTGCAAGTGGAATCATATGATTAGCCTAGTGAATAACTACCGATCCATGCTGACTGGTGCACGTTATGATCAGCTGGTTATATTCGATTTTTGAGGCGGGTAAACCATACAGTATCCTGTTTCGCATTTTCAGAAATAGAAAAAAAAAAGGAAGATCGTATGCGCCGATCCAAATTCACCGCACAATGGCCTTCGACGCGCCACTGAGATGTTCATCTCCGTGCTTACAACGCGGAGCCACAGTGGCACTTCAGTAGAGTACGTAGGGTAGGAGCTACCGATCATTCTGCACATTAATTTATAGTTTGTACGCATAACATTATTGCTAAAAGTGATTGGTCGATGGGTGGTATTTTTTTTTCACCATTAACGCCTCGCTGTCGACGGCCACGTCGCCTCCCGCTAAACGCACAACGCCGTTAAATCCTAGAATTTTCGCTCCCACAGGGAGTCAAACCCAGGATCTGATATGCTCTTGTAATCACTAGGATACAGGCCCTTTCGCTCTATGGATGGTATTGTATTATTAGTATCCTAGCTAGTCATATGCCCAGTCATCCGACTCGGACGTCCGTACAGCATCGCTCTTCCATCATCAATACCAATTGATGTACGTAGCATCATCACAGAAGCAGCAAAAGAATCTAGCCAATCCTTGAAAGCGGACCCCGTCTTTGTAGCAAAATTTCATATCAATCCTCGAAGAAGCTCGCTCCGACTGATATAAATACCGGCCGCTTCCGGCATCGTCTCCAACGTGCAGGAGCTCCTAAAGCAAACAACAGACACGTTAGGAACACTACTCACACAAAATCGTGTCAATGGCTGATGATGACACGGAGGCCGCCACCACCCCGCTCCTAACAAACCACAAGGCCCGGCTGAAGCCGGCCAAGGCGCCGACCATCGACGACGCTATCGAGACGTACCTCGCCGACACGGGCGCCTTGCAGCTGTTCAAGGCCCTGCTGCTGGCCTTCGCGTGGGCCTTCGACGCGCAGCAGGTGTTCATCTCCGTGTTCACGGACGCCGAGCCGCGGTGGCACTGCACGGACGGCGGCGCCGCCTGCTCGCCGGCGGCGGCCTCGCCGTGCGCGTTCCCGCCCGGCTCGTGGGCGTGGGACCGGCCGGCCGGGGCGTCGATGGTGTCGGAGTGGGGGCTCAAGTGCGGCGGCGCCGGCGGCCCGGCGCTGGTCTCGCTCCCGGCGTCGTCCTTCTTCGCCGGCTGCCTCGCCGGCGGGTTCCTGCTCACGACGCTGGCCGACTCGCTCCTGGGCCGGAAGAAGATGCTGCTGGTCTCCCTGGCGTCCATGTCCGCCGCCGGCGCGCTGACCGCGTTCGCGCCCAACGTCTGGGCGTACGCCGCGCTGCGGTTCGTGTCCGGGTTCGGGCGGTCCATCGTGGGCACGTGCACGCTGGTGCTGTCCACGGAGCTGGTCGGCAGGCGGTGGCGCGACATGGTCAGCGTGGCTGGCTTCTTCTTCTTCACCGTCGGGTTCCTGTCCCTCCCGGCGCTCGCCTACGCGCTGCGGGAGGCGACGTGGCGGAGCTTGTACTTCTGGACGTCCGTGCCTGGGCTGTGCTACGCCGTCCTGCTCTACTTCCTCGTCCACGAGTCGCCGCGGTGGCTGCTGGTGCGAGGGCGGAAGCAGGACGCCATCGAGACGCTGCGCCAGATCGCCGCGCTCAACGGCGGCAAAGGCAGCGTCACGACGTCCAGCTTCTCCATGCTGCACGCATGCTGCGCCGCCGACGCGCACGACGGCGCCGGGGGAGTGTTCTCCTCGCTGCGCGCGATGTGGGAGCGGCCGTGGATGCTGCGGCGGCTGGCGGCGATCATGACGGCCAGCTTCGGCATCGGGATGGTCTACTACGGCATGCCGCTGAACCTCGGCAACCTGGGCGCCTCCAACCTGTACCTCAGCGTGACCTACAACGCGCTCGCCGAGCTGCCGTCTTCCGTCCTGGTGTGGCTCTTCATCGGGAAGATCAACCGGCGCATCTCCCTGGTCACGGTCACGGCGGCGGCGGGCGCGCTCAGCCTCGCGTGCGTCGCCGTCCCGGAGGGCTCGTCTGCCGCGCGGATGGCCGCCGAGATCCTCTCCTTCTCGGCCACGTGCACGGCGTTCAACGTCTCCCTCATCTACTCCATCGAGCTGTTCCCGACGTCCGTGCGCAACTCGGCCGTGGGCGTCGTGCGCCAGGCGCTGGTGCTGGGCGGCGTGGTGGCGCCCGTGCTCGTCGCGCTCGGCCGCGAGAGGAGCTTTTGGTCCTTCGGGGTGTTCGGGCTCGCCATCGGTGCCTGGGGCTCTTCGTCGTCTGCCTGCCGGAGACGAGGGGCAGGGCCATGTCGGACACCATGGACGAGGAGGAGGACAACGTGTCCGCCGCCGCTGACGCAAACTGCAACAGCGACCTCGTGTAGTGACCGTTCAATGTTGGTTTCGGCGCGCAACTCGACTACGACGCAGTAGTTTATTGCTGTGGTATCTTCGGCGGCAGGGACGCTGCTCCGGTGGATAGGTCATGCACGATGCTGTCGCTGTTTGGTCGTGTAAATCTGCCATCAAGTTGTTGCATATAATACAGCTTAAAAAATCGTACATTGCTTGCTTGGATAATATCTTCAAGTTGGTGAACCTAGAGCAGCGCAGTGCTTACACACAGAAGCCGATGATGCATATCATGAAGCGATTCATTCATGTCCCTATGTCGAAGTCGGTAGTTAAACCGACAAGGTCGACGTAGTTCCTTTTAGTATCACTCTTTCCTTGTGACTACTAACAATAACAATGCGAAATGACCATAGTGGCTACATGTGCAAGTGGTTATGCGTGTCTGGATGCTCTGGATGGATCCCACATCCCAGTTGGAGCCGATCCAACCAATCCTCCAAGGAGTTTGGATTCTGAATGGAATTCGGGAAATGATTAGCGATGGGTCCCGTTCGTTTTAGATGCTTTATTTAAGGCTCAACCACGATTAGCCTCCCCCCAGTCAGCGGGTATTATGGCCACTTTGCACGGTTATTTTGAAGATGCATCGCAGTATCTGGCATGGATAGGGAAAAAGGAATATTGATTCATGAATCATGAACATTGTTCACAGTACAAATTTGAGTATTTTCATAGTATTATGCTGATTAGCACGTATTCTTGTTCTTTCTATCATGCTGCTTTGGAACTTCACTCTCTCTCCTTCATTAAAATTTAAAAGCATGTTGTTACTCTCCCGCCTCCCGTCTTCCTACCTCCATCTTCTGATGGCATTCTTGTCACCAGATTTGCGCACACCACCTCCCGTCGCGCATAAGCCCAAGCGCGGCTCTGTCACCTCGCCCACGGACGGTGACGTCCCGCCGCTCTGTGCACCAATCCTTTCGCCATCTAAGTTTGGACGCCATTGATTCCCTCTTGAAACCCCAACACCCTAAGAGCATCTCCAGCAGTATACCTAAAAGTGAACACCTAAAACTAGTTTTAGGTTTAGGAGAGAGAAGGTTTTCAGGAAAAAATTGTGTACCTCTCCAGCAGACTACCTATACCTGAGTATCTATAAAGCTTTTTGAAATGCTCTCATCTTCAAGGGGTTTTTAATAAAACTACCAAGACACAGAAAAAACTTTAAATAATTACATATTGCGTAAGGACTTTTTGCAAAAACACACAGCTGCCTTATCCTCTCTCCCTCGGCGACATCCACCCGACCACCAGCCACAAGCTCCAATTCGCCCCCCCTCCTCCCCTCCTCCCCGTCGACCACCCTCCTCCCACCTCGGCGGACCGCGCGCTCCCACCCGCCGGCGCCTCGGCGAGCCGCGCGCTCCCCCCGCCGGCGCCTCGCGACCGCGCGTCGCCATGTGTGCGCCCCCACCCAGCGAGCCGTGCGCCTCGACGAGCTGCCCACACGCGGAGCTGCGCGACCCGCGAGGAGCAAGCCGGCGCGAGCTGCGCGACCCGGCGAGGAGCAGCCGGCGCGAGGGCGTCTGAGGCAAGGTAAGTTGGGGAGGTCGTCCATGGCGGTGCCGGTGGCCGATTCGCGGCGGCGGGTGAGATTCGGCGGCGCGGCGGCCGGATTTTGCGGCGGCGGGTGGGTGGAATTGGGCTGGGAAAATGTCCCTCCCGAAGCGGTTGAGCGTTCCCGCGCGCCTCCTCTCGTTTTTGGTTTCCAGCAGCTGGAAACGTAATATGCGTTGAGGTGAGAGAATTTAGGTTGAAACCAAAAAATTTTAGGTATTGGTGTTCATATAGGTGATCTGCTGGAGCATTTTTTGACCATTTTACAGCTTTAGGTATTGGTGTTCAGTTTGAGTGATCTGCTGGAGATGCTCTAAAGCCTTACCGGATTTCATTGTTGACCAAGAGCTTCCAATTTTTCAGTCGATTGTGATATATACAATAAGTTTTATTTCAAAAATGCTGATAATGTGTATGTAAGGGCACATGATACGTTGGCAAGAAGTTTGCTCCTCTGGTAGGCATGCAGCTGTTACTAGCTATTACGTTAGCAGTACTCTTGCGTCCTACAATTTCCCCACCAATATTTGCTTTTGGCACATGGAGCAAATCAGTGAGAGTACGTACGTACACACTGCTGACTCAATGAACTGTCATCGAGTCATGTATGGATCTGTCCCGGAAATATCCTAGGCCGGCTGAGTCATAGGTGACCGAGGATGCCAAAGGATTCGGTGGACATGCTAATGCAAGGCGTACTTTAATTAGTACCGAGTCATTATATACCAGCTTGCAAGATGCTCGAACTGTCGAACACCAGCACAATACAAGTACGTAATCATCACACTAGACTGAGGTTATCATGTCGCGCTCGTATGTGGTGCTTTTGGTTTGTTCATAGGCGTAACCGGCCTTTGTCAAGGTCAATGGATTGCATTCTCTTGATCTCTTCATTAGTTTGTTAATCTTTTCGGCGACGTGTGAGTGATTGTGGTTAGATAAACGGGGAAGAGACAGCGGTTTGGCTGCTTCTGGGTCTGATCATGAAAGGAAGGCTTTTCAGATTTGTACTACCCCAGCTGCGCGTCATGTTCTGTTTCGTTGTGAACCGGTGCACATACACTGTTTAGGCCATGATCATCAAGCTGAGTAACTGAGTCAGCTAGATCGCACAAGCTGCTTTTGCATGTCAAAAAAAAAAAAACCGTGCGGATCGTCCTAAAAATGTAAGGTTCAGGACTGGCTGACCGCACAGCTTAGTTAAGAACTTAACAAGCGCCGCGTTGAAGGATCTCGAGCTCCGCCGGCGCGACAGTCGCGCGGGACCTGCGGAACGCGCCCTTGAGCCTCTGCCACCGCGACCGATGCAGAAAGACGCGGGGAACAGGCGCTACAACATGGTTACTCCTTTCTGTCTGCAATCTCGTACAAATAAGCCAGAATCATTAGGCCCCGTCCATGCAACTCAACAGTGGACATTGTTGGCTATAGAGATTAGAGACTCGATCTATGGACGTACGTTGGACCAAAACTAGTGACAACTAGTAGTATCTGCAGAATCGGTTGAGCCAAGTCCAAAGCTGATCAAATAAAATCAGTCCTCCATGGACAGGAACTTCCTGAGAAAGGGGCTCATCATCTCAACCGTGACCACGCCATCGTCGCCTCGGTTCGTCTGCGAGACTCTCGCGCCGGGCCTGGAGAACAACGCGTCCTTGATCCTCTGCCACCGCGACCGGTGCAGGAAGAACTCCGGGAACATCCCTTCGAGGCTCCTCCCCCGCCCTCGCGAGGTCGTCGTTGGACTGGCGAAACTCCGCCACCTTGCGGGCCATCTCGGCGAGGTCCACGCCGAGCGCCACGACCTTGGCTGCGAGCTCGGCGATCTGCTCGTCCGCCCTTTGTTCCTGATCGTCCGCGACGGCGCGTGGGTGGCCGCCGCCGCCGCCGAAGCACCTGGGCCTGGGCAGCCTCGTCTTGAGCTTCGTCATCTTGTCCTCGTGACGGACGCAGGTTTTGGTGGTGGGTGCGAAGGCGAACGGGAGGCTCCGGCTTTTATTAATTTACGTGTGTGTTCATGCCGGTCTCGGCCTGCCGATTCGGAACGGATTGCTCCCAAGCCAGTCCGATCCATTCTTGCACTGAACGTGTCATCATCGCGTCCGACGCACGCCATCCCAACGCGGCGGGGAGGATAAAACCTCCCGGTTTCCATAATCGTGCGGGCGAGCGTGCTCCCCCGCGTCTCGCCATGATCCCAGGCGACCTGAATCTCCGAGGAAGAAAGCGAAGGAACCAAAGAAGAAGAGACCTTTTACAGTAAAGGACCAAATCTCAAAGCACATCCAAGCCTCCCATGTTTCAGCCGAGCAAGCTGACCGGTGCGCATCCAATCTCAAAGCACACGCGGTCCGGTCGGCTTGCTTTGAGACGTTCGTGACGTTCTGCTGGTGCGGTGGTGGAGCAAAAGCAATTGTTGTGCTGCGAGGAAGTCGTTCTCGTGCCGGCCTCGGCTACAGATAGATATTCGGGACGGGTCGTCCAGGCCGAACCGAGTCCGATCGGAAGCGACCGACACACGAGCCACCCGCAACAAACCATTCCGCGTACGTGTCCCTGCGATCACCCGCCGACCACGCTCGCGTCAGGTCGCTCCGGCCCCGGCCACCAATATGGCGAGGTATGGCGGCCGCCATGCGTACACCAGGTGGAGAGGCCCTGGGCCCTTCATCTTTTATTTCCTTCAATTCTGACGCTCCGGAGACCGGCCGGTGTGCTCCGAGATTTCTGCTCCTATTGCGTTTGTCGTTCGGGGAAGCGGAGAGAACGAAGTTGTACGGGTCAACTGGGACTTCGACAGCTCAAATTTATGGATTAGTTAGAGGCAACAGCCTACTAGTTGAGCCGCTCGCCCATTCTTTCCTTTTGTCTTCATTGACACCAAAAGGTAGAGAAGAAGATTAGAAAACGATAGAAATGCTCGTCCTGGAGTCTATATATATAAAAATGGTTCACTTCTACTTTTGAACAAAATTAAACTTATTTAAGTTGGACCAATTTCCAACATTTGCGACATCAAACAAGTACAAATATAATTGTACTGACTCGTTGTCAAACTTAAGTTAGTTAGATTTTGACCAACTCGAAAAACAAAGTTGCTTTGAACAGAAGCAACGATGAAGCATTAATTTTGTTAAATGTCTTATTTTTTAAAAAAAATCCAGCCATTTTAGCAAAATAATTCGCATCCACGTGATTTCAGGATAAATATTGGTGTCGATCAATGACGGATTCTGCCACACCTAAATTTTTAAGCTGGGTCCGCCGCTTACGCGTGTAATGTCATCAGACAAATAAGATCCCAAGTTGAAGATCAAGTCGAGAGGGTCAAGAGGATGGATGTCGTGATATCCGAAGCCGAAAAGAACAAAGGGAGAGAGCTCTTTCTCACACTTCATTATCGTAAACTTTCCCCTTTCTTTGATTCGATTTGCTGGAATTGTGACATTATCGTAAACTTTCCCCTTTCTCTCTAGGTGCTAGCTCGCGTCAGGTGTGCCGCCCTGTTCTATGATGAGATGAAGGAAGTTTTTTGTTTTCGAGCAAATGAGATGAACGAAGTGTGAGTGAAATACTCCTGACCAATGAGCGTGCCGAATTCAAACAAAAACAAAACGATGAATGGGCCGGGCGTCACCCGTGTCAAGTGTGTTTTGTCTTGCCAGCCCAACATGTGACGCGACCGGCCCGCTCGCTGTTGTTTTCCAGCCCAGCCTTCTCGCAGCGCTCGCCAGTGCCTTGACAACGGGAACAAATTCGACCGGCACGCACCGCCCTCTCACGCCAAAATCAAGAACCCAGTCACCCTTCTTCTTCGATTCCGACCACCTCCCTCTCCCTCCCCCAGATTAACAGGCTCCGGTTTCCTCCTCTTGCTGCTCACCGGAAACTAGACCGCCCCGCGCATAGATTGGAGTCTTATCTCTCAACGACCCTCTCCACGCCGCGCTCTCCAGTCGCGGGGAATCAAGAACGATTCTTGGAGTTTCTTGATTCCGCCGCCTCTCGCACGAAGCTCTTCAAGGGCCGGCAATGGATATCCTCGACGGAGTCCAGTTTGTGCGGCTCCGGTGCTGCGGCCGCCCAGAGATGTACGTCGCCGCCTCCGAGGACAGGAGCGGCGTCGGCCTGCTGCCCGACCGCCGCGCCGCGGCCAGCGTCGTGTGGAGCGTCCGGGCCGCCACGAGCCCCGACGGCAAGGCCGCCTTCCTCCTCCGCAGCCCGTACGGCCTCTACCTCGGCAGCTCACCTCTCCCGGCGAGCATCCGGCCGCACGACGCCCTCGCCGCGGTGCAGCGCTATCAAGACGAGCACTCGCCGCCGCCCCCGGAGCTCCGGTGGCACGCCGTTCCGAAGGAAGGCGGCTTGATGATCCGGAACGGTTTCGGCCGCTACCTCCGCGGCAATGGCAGATATCTTCAGTGGAGAACGGCCGTCACCGTCGCCCTTGACAATGGGAGCTCCATGCTCCTGTGGGCCATGGAGGTTGTGCAAGGACCGGAGCCCGTGGCTACTCTTCGACAGAATCAGGTAACTGCGCTTGTTCGTTTTCTTGTTCGTGATTGATTTCAGCTTTCTTGTGTGCGCCGAAATTTCTCCTAATTAGAATCTTTTGTGCGCCGAAATTTAATCCCATGGCATCCGTTATGTCATTTGTGAAATTTCTAGTTTAGCTGCACAACAGATTGCCACAATTTAATCCACTGGCATCCGTTACGTCATCTCTGAAATTTCTGGTTTCGCTGCACAACATATTGCCGCCATTTAATCCCCTGGCATCCGTTATGTCATTTCTGAAAATTTCTGGTTTAGCTGCACAACAGATTGCCACAATTTAATCCCCTGGCATCCGTTATGTCATTTGTGAAATTTCTGGTTTAGCTGGACAACATATTGCCACAATTTATCCCCTGGCATCTGTTATGTCATTTCTGAAATTTCTGGTTTAGCTGTCATGACAGTTGGCACAGTGTTGTTTCAATACAAAGAAACCTGCAGCCTGAAACTGACTTCTACTAGTTGATTTCTAGTTAATTAAGCCCCTCAGCAGTGTAGTGCCATGCATATTCTAATGCTGTCATAAATTGATCGCTAAGTTTCATACAGTTGCCTTTAGTTGGTTTCTTGTACATCCGTGTTGCTCACAGTAGTCACTGGAGTCAAAAACAAATTCGGTTACTAAAGAAATGAGAGAAAATACTTGAAACTACATAATGGGTTGTACAGGTAGTATATCAACTATAACAGGACCTTCACCAAGATTACATTGCCACAACTTACGTGCAAATCCTAGGATTATTTCCAATGCCCAAGACAGTCAATTTGCGAATATATAAACCATAGTTATTGTAAAGAAAAAACTTCCTCCCCGCTGCATTCACAAACATGTTTATACAAAATTCCACATGGGCATGCTTGCAAGTAAGGGATTTGTCGTAACCCATATTTTCAGATATTCCCGAAGACTTAGTTTGATATTTTTCGAAGACTTGTATCGCACGAAAGGAAACTTGCAGATAGACTCCGAATCTGTTACTGCAGATCGGAAGTCTTGTAGAACAAGGCAAGGACTCCTAGAGGCGGTAACAAGGACTATAAATATACATGTAACCCTCTGATGAGAGGACATGGCATTGTAGATCATACACACCACCATATTCAACACGACATACACTGGACGTAGGGTTATTATCCTTCGGGAGGCCCGAACCAGTATAAAAACTCTCTGTGTGCCCTAGATCGATACCTCGATTGATCGTTGTTCCCCGAACCAAATATTTGCCGTTCTCTCGATTATTCGGGCGACGACAGAGGCGCGCCAGGAAGGGGGGCGGCGCTGAGGATCCATCTAGAGCATCAGATGGCATTGGCGAACAAGATGAAGTTCCTGGCGGGCGCCGAATTCAAGTTCGGGTCTTTCACGTTCGTCGCGGGCAAGGAAGGAAATCTCCAGGAAAAGACGTCGTCGGTGGCGCAGGAGGCGTCCCCGGCGGCCATAAAAGCTCCGTCCTCGTACGGATCTGCTGAAAAGAGCTCGTCAGCGGCGCCACGTGTGTCGCCGGCGGCCCTATGTACTACGTTCGGACTGCGAAATTCCGCAGCCGAGTTCCAGATCGCTTCGCGGGTATCGGGCTCTCCGTTTGGAACCCGCCTAGAAGACGGATCCACCTTGGATCCGCCACCTAGCTCTGCCCTAGAAGCGAGAATGCAAAAGATCGCTCTCGACATCACCGAGGGGCGGTATTTTCCTGGGTTCGGGCTCGGTTATCCTAATTACGAGTCCGACTTCAGCGACGATGACTGCCCTGAGATCGGAGATCCAAACCAGGGTCACAACCCGGCCAGAGAAGTCTTCATGGCGGGACGTGACGACGAGGCATCCAGCGATTTGCGCACCATCGACTCGATCAGATCTCGATCGGTTGCGCCATCCAATGTGACGCCAAGAAATCTCAACCCCGACTTCGACGCCGTCCGGTTCCAAACCGCGTTGGATTCCCTCGCGCGTATGGCCCCTGACGGAACACCACTGGCTCCGATGGTACAACAAGTCGTGGAACTTGCCGGCCGCGTGATCCCACTGCAAGATCAGAAGGTGCTGCACCGGCTAGGACTCCAGTACACAGACGCCTGGGGGCTACCAACGATCAGAGGGCCGATTCATCCTCACATGGATCATCCTCCGATCACCCCAGGCGACATCGGTGTAATCTGGAGCCTTCGGATGCAAGACATCAGATAAACTGTTGGCGGTCGTTAAACCATGATTTGACCGCCAACCTACCGGTAAATAAATGCATAACACCAAGATTTTGTGCATAGTAGTTAGAAATAACACTACTCCACAAGTTTTGGTGAATATTTGGATGCAGGAGTGAATAATGGAGAAAAGAGGGCCCAGCCAGGGAAAATCCCTGGCCGGCCGGCCCCACCCTAGGCCGGCCGGCCCCACCTGGTGGCCACAGGCCTCAGGCTCTCTCCAGTGGGCTGCAAATTAATCCTCAACACGTGATTGAAGGCCAGCCCAACATAATTCCACCGTCATTCTAGAAGGTGGGCCATTTGGGCCTTAACTTGGCCCTTACTTCAATCCTGCCGACCCCACGGACAAACCGACCTTCAGACCGCCTTCAGGAGTGCATCTGAAGCGTTGAGGCAGAAGGCGGTGGCCAACCGCCACAGGGGACGGCCGGCCGGCCACCCCCCTAGGCCGGCCGGCCGGCTTTGGCGGCGCCGCCTCTCCAAAGTCGGCAGAGGAGCTTCAACCGCCTTGGAGACCTATAAAATGGACCCCTCGGCCTCCGAAGCAACGTGCACCATCACACTTCATCCAAGTGTTCATTAGTTTAGTTGAGTAGTAGCTTTGGGAGTTAGAGTAGAGTAGAGTAGAGTGAGAGCTCTCTCGGGCTTCCGGAGTCTTCTCGGAGTTCGGTATAGTTCTTTGTATCTTACTCTTGAGATATTATTTTATTTAATATAATATTTAGTTTTATCTTTATTTATTTCTTTTAGTAGTTCTTTTCTATTTAGTTTATTTATTCTGCCGAGTAAGTGCTCGTAGAAGTCTTGTTGTGGGATTCGTGATTGTTGGAATAGCGAGTACGAGAGAGTGCCGTCGTCGGAGATGACGTCGTGTGAAATCTGTGCTTGTTCATTCTTAGATAGGACTGCTCCGTTGATCAAGAGTAGCTCCTCTAGGCGGGTTGTAAGCGTGGCGCTTAGATCTTTGCCTATGCACGTTTGGCACCCAACCCCACGGAGGATGGTAGCCGCGAGTGTATGTGACAGCTGCACCGGTCTCTGTAATCCACCACGTCCGGGTTGGACTCAGCAGGGTCTTAATTATAGCGGATGGATCCCCAGGGTGAACTAGCAGCATCGGTTGCCCTGGCACTTCCGTGCCCCGAAACGACATGACTTGTATGTGTATGAGCTTAGCTAGAGTAAATAACCTTTGTAGAATGGATTACTAGGAAGAGTAAATAATAGATAAACATACAGGTAGCCTTAACTCTATCTCGTTGCTCTCCCAAATGTATACTACGTTTTTATTTTATTACCTTGGATTTGAGGATGTGTGTGCCACCCATAATTGTCATGCCTATCTTACCCCCGTCTCAAGTATAGTTGATACATTATTTCTTTCTCCAAATTATCCAATGCATAGCTATCATTCAGCTTTCTTTTGCTCTACTTCCCTGCGGAAATATAAATACGATAACCCTGGAATACTCCAAGGTGAAATGCTACAATGGTGATCCGTGCGCTTGCGGAATTAATGAATTTAATTTTATCGCATAAGAACCGCCAACAAGCATTTCTGGCGCCGTTGCCGGGGAAGTAGCAGCTAGAAACTGAATAAATGCATTGAAGTTTGTGAGAAGAATAATTATCACTTACTTTTGCGGGCTTACCCTTGTCCTGTCTTTCTTGTTGTGGAAATTTGAAACAGGACTGTGCATGACTGGTTTCGACCTACCAGAAAACTTCCACTCAGATCCAGAGCAGTTCTTGAGGAAAGTTCGAGCAAGAATCACCAAACAGATCCACAAGAACGCTCTGGCTCTCGAATCATCTCCTCCATCGGTTGTCAGGGCCTCCTCAACGAACAACACCATGGCCGACCCCGTTGTTGAGAAGACGATCAATGACTTCTCCGCGCCAACTACGGAGAACATTCGTGTGGGTCCCAACCCGCGCCTCACCAACAAGGACTACGAGCTCAAGCCAGCCTTGATCAACATGATCTTGGCTAGTCCTTTCTGTGGGAAGCCGTCGGAGGATGCAAACGCTCACCTCCAAAGGTTCCTGATGACGTGCAACACTTTCGTCATAAAGGATGCACCTCAGGACGCCATCCGACTACAGCTTTTCCCATTCTCTCTGTTGGGGAAGGCTCTTCAGTGGTTCTACGCGAACCAAGAGTCCCTCGACACGTGGACGGCATGCTCCAATGCCTTCCTCGCCAAGTTCTTCCCGCCGGGCAAGACGACTGCCCTGCGAAACAAGATATCGGGCTTCCAACAGCTCGCAGATGAGTCGACCGCAGAAGCCTGGGACAGGATGCAGGAGTACGTTCTCTCATGCCCACACCATGGCATGGAGGAATGGCTCCTCATACAGAGTTTCTACCACGGTTTGAGGCCGTCCGCTCGAGAGCACCTCGACGCCGCAGCAGGCGGCTCCTTCTTCTCCCTTAGCGTGAAGAACGCTAAGAAGTTGATTGAGAAGGTGGCGGCCAACCAGACTCATGGTGAACGCCAAGCGGCGAGCACCAAGACCCGTGGAGTGCATCAAGTGGAGACAATGGACATGCTCGCCATCAAGCTCGATCAGCTACTCCGCAAGGTGGAATCTCCACAGGACCTGCAGGTTGCGGATTCCCGCATGACTTGCGAGGAATGCGGCAACGTTGGGCATATGGGCATCAATTGCCCAAATGTGAGAGAGGAATGCAATTTCCTCAATAATGGCAATGGGTTCCGCTCCCAGAACAACTACGGCTGGAATTCCAGGCCCGACCTCTCCTTCAATAAAAATCAGGGAGGTAACAATGGTAGTCTTTCCCGTTATGAGCCCTCTATCAAGGATCTAGTTCTCGGCCAGGTCAAGATCAATGACAGTATTAGTAAGAAATTTCTTACTACGGACAAAGCCTTGGAGAGCATAGATGCCAAGTTAGAGTCGTTCAGCACTGCTCTGCAGAATCAGCTAAGCCATAACAAGATGCTAGAAACACAAATAGCGCAAATAGCTTCAGCTGTGCAGTCTCCTCGTGCGGGTAAACTTCCTGGGCAACCGGAAGTTAATCCCAAGGAGAGTGTGAATGCAATAACCATCAGGTGTGAAGAAAGCGACTTGGATGCCGCACTCCCCAGGGATGTGATCAGAAAAGATCCCGGATGGCCAACCATTCCGTGCTTGGTCAACGACCGTTGTTTCGCTCGGGCACTATGTGACTTAGGGGCGAGCGTAAGCATCATGCCGAAGGCGATGTACGATGGGTTAAACCATCCCTTATCTCCAACGGCCATGAAGCTTCAGCTTGCGGATGGGTCACTACGCCTGCCCTTGGGGATTGTCGAAGAAGTTCCCGTACAGATCAGAAACCTCTTCGTCCCCGTCGACTTGTTGTGCTTGACATGGAGGTAGATGTCAAGACCCCTCTCATCCTTGGGAGGCCGTTCTTGAGCACCACCAACGCCAACATTGACGTGGGGGCAGGAGAGATCCACTTGGACTTCAACGGCAGGGAAGAGACGTTCAGCTTCAAGCCTAAGGTTGAGCAATGCAAGCAAGTACGAGTCATATATGGAAAGAACCCAAGGAGAGTGGAGAAGATTGAAATACTCCACCCATGCCACAGCCAGACAAGCTCATCGCACATATGAGAGACTATTTGGAAAGAGAGAATGCAAGAAGGCTAGCAAAATATTGGAGGACTCCAAGGAGGATGCCTCAGCCGCCAAACACACCTCAAGCCCCTCTTGCTCCTCCACCGCAAGAAGGAGTGGGCGAATCACAATCGCCTAAGAAGAGGAGAGCGAGGCGCTCAAGAAAGAAGAAGGCAGCTACGGCATCGACCGAGGAGAGTACAACAAAGGCGCCTAATGAAGAAAAGGTCGCCGCCACCAACACAAAGAAGACAACCAAGGTGTGGCGGAAGAAAGAAGGAACCTCTACCTCGCCAGATTCTCCAGCGAGCGAGGTCCAAACAAGTTGAAGATTTGGAGAACGTCTAGCTCAAAGACGTAAAAATGAGAGCCCTCCGATTGGGGAGGCCATCCCAATCGTTATCCTAGCTAGGCCTAGCGCTCGTTTTTCTTTCCATAAATCATAAAAACAAAATAAAAAAAAATATATTTTAAAATAACAAAAATAATAGGATTCCCGGCGATGCTCGTTAGGAGCCAGCCGTTTGTATCATCCTCACTCTTTTTTGCAGATCAAGCAGGAGGAGGAAGAGCCTGAATCAAGCTTAAGTCTTACAAAGACTCAAGCTTGGGGAGGGCACCCCCAGGTAAGAAGGAGTTCAATACAAGCTCGAGTCTTGCAAAGACTCAAGCTTGGGGAGGACCCCCAGGTAAGTATTCCTAACTTTCTCAATAAATAAATAAACTCCCTGTTTCGAATAAATGCTAGAATCTTGGTGTTATGCTGCACTTAAAGGAAATGATGATCGAGTTACAAATTAGCTTCCCATGTGTCGCATAGATGCAACCTCTACTCCTGACATATGTGTTATTTTTACTTGAGCATGATCACATCATGAGTCTTGCTTTTTTTCCGTGGGTTGCATTTGTTACACCAAGTCTGAGCATTGTGGATTGTGATATGGCATGATTAGGACTTGTTGCAATTTCTTAGTATGGTTTCATCCAGAGATGTTTTTCTTGAATTGCTACAAGTACCTAAAACCCTTCTGTTTTGGCACACTTCTCTTAGTGTGAGGATTTATTTACCTACCAGAGCCATATCATAATATTCGAAACAGCCCCACTCATAGCCGTTTGTTTATGCATTGAGTTTTGTTAAGGTTTGATGTACTCTTGAAACTAAGCACTCCTAATTTTGGTCATAATTCCTTCGCGTGTGTTTTCGAAAATTTCTCTCCACCAAATAAAAAGGGGAATGTTTGGATAAATCAACCAAACATTTTTCAGAGTTTGCAAAACTTTTGGTCCATAAAAAATGCTCAAGAATTTAAAAATGTTTCATTGAACCATTCAAAATTTATGGCCCCTTGCACCATGGAATAGTAAAAAAAAAAAAAAAAAAAAAAAAAAAAAAAAACTCCATGGTTGCATGACAAAAGTCAATGGCTATATGGTTCTTATCATAAACATCTTGAGCAAAATAAAGGACCAATGTTTTTCAAAACCCCCTTCCATAAGCGTGAGTTCATTTTCTCCCCCTCCATCACATCATTTCCTATGACCAAAATAAATGGAGTTGCTATGTTGATTGAGACTCATTCTTTAGCTTTACAATATATGCATGACATTTGTGCATTCCTTACCAAGCTCCACAAACATAGCCTCATTTGGTAGAAGGTAGGATAGTGAAGCTTGTAGGAATAGAACTCACATTGTAGGTAAGAGAAGTGCCTACCAAACAAAGGAGAATTTTTGCACCTTACCTTGCAGCACATAAAAACTCTGGATACATACCTGCTAGAATTGTGTACTTGTCCGAAAATGCCGTTCTAGTCTCCAATGCTGCATGACAAGGTGTGACATATAAGCCCCACGATTTTTGCAACACTCATGAATATTTTGTGCTCTCGTAAACTTACCACTGTTTAGGGAGTATGTTGTTGCATCTTATTACCCATGGGGCGCTTCTTTGTAACTCCTGATCCGCCGGTACCCTGAGTTGAGTTTGCTCGGGACGAGCAAAGTTTAAGCTTGGGGAGGTTGTTGGCGGTCGTTAAACCATGATTTGACCGCCAACCTACCGGTAAATAAATGCATAACACCAAGATTTTGTGCATAGTAGTTAGAAATAACACTACTCCACAAGTTTTGGTGAATATTTGGATGCAGGAGTGAATAATGGAGAAAAGAGGGCCCAGCCAGGGAAAATCCCTGGCCGGCCGGCCCCACCCTAGGCCGGCCGGCCCCACCTGGTGGCCACAGGCCTCAGGCTCTCTCCAGTGGGCTGCAAATTAATCCTCAACACGTGATTGAAGGCCAGCCCAACATAATTCCACCGTCATTCTAGAAGGTGGGCCATTTGGGCCTTAACTTGGCCCTTACTTCAATCCTGCCGACCCCACGGACAAACCGACCTTCAGACCGCCTTCAGGAGTGCATCTGAAGCGTTGAGGCAGAAGGCGGTGGCCAACCGCCACAGGGGACGGCCGGCCGGCCACCCCCCTAGGCCGGCCGGCCGGCTTTGGCGGCGCCGCCTCTCCAAAGTCGGCAGAGGAGCTTCAACCGCCTTGGAGACCTATAAAATGGACCCCTCGGCCTCCGAAGCAACGTGCACCATCACACTTCATCCAAGTGTTCATTAGTTTAGTTGAGTAGTAGCTTTGGGAGTTAGAGTAGAGTAGAGTAGAGTGAGAGCTCTCTCGGGCTTCCGGAGTCTTCTCGGAGTTCGGTATAGTTCTTTGTATCTTACTCTTGAGATATTATTTTATTTAATATAATATTTAGTTTTATCTTTATTTATTTCTTTTAGTAGTTCTTTTCTATTTAGTTTATTTATTCTGCCGAGTAAGTGCTCGTAGAAGTCTTGTTGTGGGATTCGTGATTGTTGGAATAGCGAGTACGAGAGAGTGCCGTCGTCGGAGATGACGTCGTGTGAAATCTGTGCTTGTTCATTCTTAGATAGGACTGCTCCGTTGATCAAGAGTAGCTCCTCTAGGCGGGTTGTAAGCGTGGCGCTTAGATCTTTGCCTATGCACGTTTGGCACCCAACCCCACGGAGGATGGTAGCCGCGAGTGTATGTGACAGCTGCACCGGTCTCTGTAATCCACCACGTCCGGGTTGGACTCAGCAGGGTCTTAATTATAGCGGATGGATCCCCAGGGTGAACTAGCAGCATCGGTTGCCCTGGCACTTCCGTGCCCCGAAACGACATGACTTGTATGTGTATGAGCTTAGCTAGAGTAAATAACCTTTGTAGAATGGATTACTAGGAAGAGTAAATAATAGATAAACATACAGGTAGCCTTAACTCTATCTCGTTGCTCTCCCAAATGTATACTACGTTTTTATTTTATTACCTTGGATTTGAGGATGTGTGTGCCACCCATAATTGTCATGCCTATCTTACCCCCGTCTCAAGTATAGTTGATACATTATTTCTTTCTCCAAATTATCCAATGCATAGCTATCATTCAGCTTTCTTTTGCTCTACTTCCCTGCGGAAATATAAATACGATAACCCTGGAATACTCCAAGGTGAAATGCTACAATGGTGATCCGTGCGCTTGCGGAATTAATGAATTTAATTTTATCGCATAAGAACCGCCAACATAAACCAGCGGAGGAACCGAACTGGCAATCCCCCAAGGGGGGGAACCAGACCAACAAACCCCATGTTGGCGGTCGTTAAACCATGTTTTGACCGCCACCCTACCGGTAAATAAATACATAACACCAAGATTTTGTGCATAGTAGATAGGAATAATGCTACTCCACAAGTTTTGGTGGATATTTGGATGCAGGAGTGAATAATGGAGAAAAGTGGGCCCAGTCAGGGAAATTCCCTGGCCGGCCGGCCCCACCCTAGGCCGGCCGGCCCCACCTGGTGGCCACAGGCCCCAGGCTTCCTCCAGTGGGCTGGAAAATAATCTTCAACGCATAATTCAAGCCCAGCTCGGCAGGATTCCACCGACGTTCTAGAAGGTGGGCTATTTGGGCCTTTACTTGGCCCTCAATCCAATTCTACCGACCCCACGAAGTAGCCGACCTTCGGACCGCCATCAGGAGAGGATCTGGAGCGTTCAGGCAAAAGACGGTGGCCAACCGACCGAAGGGACGGCCGGCCGGCCACCCCCCTAGGCCGACCGGCCGACTTTGTCGGCGCCGCCTCTCCAAAGTCGGTCAGGGTGCTTCCACCGCCTTCACAAGCTATAAAAGGGACCCCTCGGCCTCCGAATCAATAAGCACCATCACACTTCATCCAAGTGTTCATTAGTTTAGTTGAGTAGTAGCTTTGGGAGTTAGAGTAGAGTAGAGTAGAGTAGAGTGAGAGCTCTCTCGGGCTTCCGGAGTATTCTCGGAGTTCGGTATAGTTCTTTGTATCTTACTCTTGAGATATTATTTTATTTATTATATAATTAGTTTTATCTTTATTTATTTCTTTTAGTAATTCTTTTCTATTTAGTTTATTTATTCGTTAAGTAAGTGCTCGTAGAAGTCTTGTTGTGGGATTCGTGATTGTTGGAATAGCGAGTACGAGAGAGTGCCGTCGTCGGAGATGACGTCGTGTGAAATCTGTGCTTGTTCATTCTTAGATAGGACTGCTCCGTTGATCAAGAGTAGCTCCTCTAGGCGGGTTGTAAGCGTGGCGCTTAGATCTTGGCCTATGCACGTTTGGCACCCAACCCTACGGAGGATGGTAGCCGCGAGTGTATGTGACAGCTGCACCGGTCTCTGTAATCCACCACGTCCGGGTTGGACTCAGCAGGGTGTTAATTATAGCGGATGGATCCCCAGGGTGAACTAGCAGCATCGGTTGCCCTGGCACTTCCGTGCCCCGAAACGACATGACTTGTATGTGTATGAGCTTAACTAGAGTAAATAACCTTTGTAGACTTGACTGCTAGAAAAGTAAATAATAGATAAACATACAGGTAGCCTTAACTCTATCTCGTTGCTCTCCCAAATGTATACTACGATTTATTTTATTACCTTGGATTTGAGGATGTGTGTGCCACCCATATATATCATGCCTACCTTACCCCCGTCTCAAGTATAGTTGATACATTATTTCTTTCTCCAAATTATCCAATGCATAGCTATTATTCAGCTTTCTTTTGCTCTACTTCCCTGCGGAAATATAAATACGATAACCCTGGAATACTCCAAGGTGAAATGCTACAATGGTGATCCGTGCGCTTGCGGAATTAATGAATTTAATTTTATCGCATAAGAACCGCCAACACCCCAGGCGCTCCAGCTCGAAGAGGGACGCGCCCAGAGACGGCTCCTAAGCCGCCCCCGTATAGGGCTCTGGGTAGTTATCTCCGAACTGTTGAGTGGCCAGCCAAGTTCAAAGTGGGGTCTATCGACAAGTACGACGGTACTATCAACCCAGAAGAGTTCTTGTCGATATACTCCACGACGATAGATGTCGCAAGAGGAGATGAAAGAATCAAGTGCGCCTATCTACCCACCGCCCTGACCGGAGCAGCGCGGTCGTGGTTGCTGAACCTCCCGGCATACCACTTCGACTCCTGGGCAGAATTGTGCGAGGTCTTCAAGGAAAATTTCCTTGGATCGTACAACCGCAACGCAACACCAGAGCAGCTCCGAGGTGTTAAACAGAAGGCTGATGAGAATCTTCGAGACTACATCAAGCGCTTCTGCCTAATGAAGAACACAATTGCAGACATCTCCGATATAGAAGTAGTCCTCGCCTTCCAAGAAGGGTGTTTGGATGTGAAGATGGTGGAGACCATAGCGGAGAACGAGCCAAAGACTACTGCAGAGCTGTTCCGATTGGCAGAAATCTGTGCCAAGGCTGCTGATGCTCGAGCTCGCCTCTCCGATGGCCGGGGCAAGGCTCCGAAGAAGAAGTCAGAAGACAGGAAGGTGAATGCGGTCGATCGGTCGGGATCGGATCGTAATCACTTCCGTAAGAAGCGAGGTCGTCCCGAAGGCGTGGCTAAGTGGTGTCCGATTCATCGCTCCCCAAACCACGAACTAGAAGAGTGCTTCGATTACCTCAAGCTCGAAAAGAAGCGTCTAGAAGAGGGCAAGACTTCACGGACGACAAGAGAAGAGGATCGGGGCCGCGAAAGCCAAGATCGAGAACACCGAGATCGGGAGCACCGAGATCGGGAGAATCAGGATCGTGGGCGCCGTGATCGAGAGTACCGAGATCGGGAGCTCAGGGAGCGCGATGACCGGGATGAACGCCCACGCTACAGAAGTCGCAGAGATCATGACGATGACGAGGAGGAAAGGTACCCAGAGATCAACATGATCTTCGGAGGAAGCTCCGCTCTGTCGTCCAAGAGCCAATATAAGAAGCTACAGAGAGAGGTGGCTATGGCAGAACCCTGTTCTAGAAGACTAGAGTGGTCGGACACCCCGATCGCGTTCAATGTCGAGGACCACCCGAAGACTTTACTGAGCAACCCAGAGTTGCCCTTCGTCGCCAAAATCATTATCCACAGGAACAAGGTCGCGAAGACGTTGATCGACAACGGAAGCGGTCTCAACCTGTTGATGAAGAAGACGTACGATCAGATGGGCCTGCCGATCACCGCTCTCCGACCAGTTGAGGAATCATTTCATGGCATCTTGCCTGGGGTGTCTTCGCTTCCTCTTGGGAAGATAGAGTTAGCAGTGACAGTGGGCCCGAGAGAAAATAGAAGAACTGAAGTCCTGACGTTCGAGGTGGCTGACTTCGAATCTGCCTACAACTGCATCCTGGGAAGACCGTTCCTGTTCAGGTTCATGGCTGCTGCGCACTTTGCCTACGCCATGCTCAAGATCCCAGGACCTGCGGGTGTTATCACGCTGTGCGCCGATCAAGACCAGGCCGTGAGATGCGACGTCAATGCGCTGATCATCGCTGGCCACTTTGACTCGAAAGATCTTGACTCGCAAAAGTAGCCAAAAACTCCTCGAGAAGATCAAAGGCAGATAGCAGCAGTTGCCGACACGAAGGCTTCAGATGCGGCATCTCCGTCGACAGCGGTCGCCCAAGCGCCAGCAAAGACTGCCGACGGGCCAAGCGCGAAAGGAGATGAGCCTGCTAAAAAGGGCAGCAAGCCGATTGGCCTCAGCTTCATCGACCCCGGCAAAAAGACCAACGTCGGGGACAATCTCGACCCTAAATAGGAAGACGCGCTCGTAGCCTTCCTCCGGGAGAATATCGATGTGTTTGCATGGCAGCCATCTGATATGCCCGGGATCCCTGGGGAGGTGATCGAGCACAAATTGGGGATCGACCCGGCTTTCAAGCCGATCAAGCAAAAGCAGCGAAGGTACACGCCGGACAAACGCGACGCCATACATGAGGAGGTCACTAGGCTTCTCAAAGCCGGGTTCATTAGAACGGTAGACTATCCTGAATGGCTAGCAAATCCTGTACTAGTTCCCAAGCCAGACAAGTCCTGGCGCATGTGCGCCGATTACACTAGTTTGAATAAAGCTTGTCCTAAAGATGAGTACCCTCTTCCAAGGATAGATCAGATTGTAGACTCTACGTCCACTAGTGAGTTATTAAGTTTTCTTGATGCTTATTCTGGATATAACCAAATTAGCCTCAATGTCGATGATCAAGAAAGGACGGCCTTCATCACGCCGTTCGGAATATTCTGTTACATCACGATGCCCTTCGGGCTGAAGAATGCGGGGTGTACTTATCAGAAGTGTGTCAACATACTCTTCGAGGATCAGATCGGGAAGAACGTCGAAGCCTACATTGACGACATTGTTGTCAAGGCCAAGAAGTCCGATGATCTCCTAGCAGACTTGAAGCAAACCTTCGACAATCTGAGAAAGTACAAGATGAAACTCAACCCTGCCAAGTGTGTCTTCGGGGTGAAGTCTGGAAAACTACTGGGGTACATGATTTCCGAGCGAGGGATTGATACCAACCCAGTAAAAGTTGCGGCTCTAGAAAAGTTGAAGCCTCCGAAGACCAGGCGAGAAGTCCAGAAGCTAGCAGGCATGATGGCGGCTCTGAACCGGTTCATCTCGAGATCGGGAGAACGAGGTATGCCATTCTACAAGTTATTACGCAATCAAGATGGCTCTCAGTGGGATGACCAGGCAGAAGAGGCATTCAAGGAGCTCAAAGCTTATCTCAAAAATATGCCCACCCTGAAACCCCCACAGCCCAATGAAGAACTGCTCTTATATGTTGCTGCCACAGATTCAGTTGTCAGTGCTGCGCTGACAGTTGAACGGGAAACAGATACCGGGCCCAAACAGTTTGCTGTTTATTTCGTCAGCGAGATATTGAAAGATGCCCAGACGCGTTACCCGATGGTGCAGAAGCTCTTGTACGCAGTGTTGATGACGTCCAGAAAGCTGAAGCATTACTTCCTAGCTCATCCAATCAAGGTGGTCTCGGATAGACCGCTCCAGACTGTTCTGCATTGCAAGGATGCCATCGGCAGAATTGCTCAATGGTCTGTAGAGCTTGGTCAATACCAGATTGAATATGTCCCTCGAACAGCCATCAAAGGACAAGCTCTGGCGGATTTTATAGCAGAGTGGACCGATGATGGTGATGATGACAAGAAAGATCCAGATCACTAGGTCATGTATTTTGATGGTTCCTTCACGTTGAAAGGTGCTGGTTCCAGAGTTGTCTTCATATCTCCGGCAGGAAAAGTATTGAAGTACGCCATCCAGTTGCTCTTCCAAGCTACGAACAATGTTGCAGAATATGAGGGCCTCGTGACAGGTCTCCGTATTGCCAAATCTCTCGGTATCAGCCGACTGCTCGTGAAAGGGGATTCACAGTTAGTCGCCCGGCAGGTACAGAAAGAGTATCAATGCTCTGATCCGAAGATGGCCGATTATCTTGAAGAAGTTCGGAAGCTGAAGAAAGGGTTCGATGGTCTCGAAGTGCGGTACGTACCACGGCTGGACAATCGTGACGCTGATCATTTAGCCTGCATTGCCTCATCACGATCTCCAGTCCCAGATGATGTGTTCTTAGAAAAGCTCCACAAGCCATCGGCGGCAAGCACGCATGATGCAGTGGAAATGATGGTTATCGATTCGGGAGACGGCTCTGTCGAAGACTGGCGCGTACCGATTCGCCTGTTTCTCGAAAACAGTCCTATCCCAGATGATGATGCGGCCACGGAGCGGCTGGCCCGCAAGTCCAAGCATTACGTATTGATTGACGACGTACTCTACAAAAGAGGTCTCAATGGGATTCTGCTGAGGTGTGTCTCTACGGAAGATGGTATTCGATTACTGCATGATATACACGGTGGGATCTGCGGTGCACATGCAGCTTATCGCACTCTCATCGGCAAAGCCTTCAGGCACGGATTCTACTGGCCCACGGCAAAGCAAGACGCTATTCACCTCGTGCAGACATGTAAGTCCTGTCAATTCTTCAGTAGGCAAAGTACAAGGCATGCTCAAGAGTTGCATACAATTCCAATTACATGGCCTTTTGCTATCTGGGGGATAGACATTTTGGGACCGTTTCCTAAAGCCAAAGGAGGGTACAAATTCTTATACGTCGCCATCGATACTTTCACCAAGTGGATCGTGGCAGAGGCGGTTGTGAACATCACTGAGGTTGCTTCTGTCAAGTTCATGAGGAGTATAGTCACAAGGTTTGGAGTTCCCAGAAAGCTGATATCAGACAATGGTCGACAGTTCATCGGTCGCCGGTTTGAGAAATTTTGTGCCGATCATGGTATACTTCACCCGACATCTTCGGTGGCCCATGCTCAAACCAATGGTGCTGTTGAGCGAGCCAACGGGATTGTTATGAAGGGGATGCGTGCACGAGTCTACGAGAAGCTAGCAGCTAAAGGCAAGAATTGGATCGAAGAGTTACCGACCGTTCTGTGGTCAGCACGAACATCTACAAGTCGGGCTACAAAGGAAACTCCGTTCTTCCTAGTCTACGGCGCTGATGCAGTACTACCACCCGAGATTCACTTGGGGGCTCATCGGATCACCAATTTTCATGAAGACGACCAGCAAATCTCTCGAGAGGTTGATCTACTGCTCCTCGAAGAAGTAGTACAGTCGCAAAGTGGTCGGTCGACATTTAGATGTGGGAGATCTGGTGATCAAGAAGGACATCAAAACCAAGGATAAGCACAAGTTGTCTTCTCCATGGGAAGGACCATACATAGTAGTTGAGGATGCTGGCATGGGGGCTTATATCTTAGCCCATATTGACGGTGATATATTGCCCGGAACATGGAACACTGATCAGCTTAGAAAGTTTTATGTGTAATCCATTGTTTGATGAATAAAGTGTGTTCAGTTTCTCCAACTACTGTGCAAGGTTCCAAAGGCTGACCAAAGGTCGGTCTACTAGTTTGGCTGGTGTCTTAGCCACATGAGGGTTATAAGGCATTGGTACGAATAGCCTCTTCAGGCAAGATTGGTCATAAGGCTTAGCCACATTGTGGTTCATAAGTTAATTGACCCCTGTGATGTTCTAGCGAGGGACCCTTAGCCCATGAGGTTAATAAGTGGCTCTCCCTAGGCCGGTTGCACGATCAACCACCCAACAGACTGCAAGTCTTATGCCATATGGTGCTACATGATAGCTTGGCCAATGGTTCATAAGTTTCGTAAGTCTCCCCGAGTGTCTGAAGTAAGAGCCTTAGCCATCGAGTTATAAGTGCCAACTTCAAACCACGTTGCAAGATCAACACCCCCACTACTTAGCTTGAAACATAACTTGCCATGTGCAAAGTCAAATGTTATATAGCTATTATGAGTTCCAGATATGGAGCAACTTCAGAGCATTAGTTCAAACGTCGCTTGTCAAAGGCAAAGCTACGCGTCAATGAATTAATGTGCATCCTTCTATGTTATTTAGATATTGCATATTAGTGATAATGCTTTCCTGCATACAGTCAAAACTGTATCCAAAAAAGTAGGGGGCTGGGCTACTATGCATATCTAAATCAAATTAACAGGAGCTTGAGCTCCAATCTTGCATCAAAATATTGTCTGATTACAGGGCATTACAAGCAATTCAAGGCCTCTTCTCATCAGAAGGAGGTACTTCTAAGTTCAAATCCATGATGAACTTGTCGGCTGACTCCATCAGACCATCAACAAGTGCATCACGTTCACCCACACTACAAGTAAAGCCTTGCTCTACAACCTTCACATCCAATTCAGGATGACGGTTCTTCAAAGCAGCCAAAGCAAAGGCACAGCCATTGACTAAACTATCAGCAACCTTGTCAGCAAGTTTGGCCTTCTCTGCGGACAGGATCTTGTTGGCTTCCTTCAGCTTCTTCGCCTCCGCCTGCAGAGTTTGGATCACTTGGGTCTTGGCTATGTTCTCAGTGCTCAGGGCTTCATTTTTGGAGCTCAAATCTACAACAGAAGATATTAAATTACTTCAGGGATATGCAGAAGGCAAAAAGTAAACAGCATATGACAGGAAGAATTACCCTCCGCTGTTTTCGATAAAGCCTCTCTTTCCCCATGCAGATCCTTGAGGTACTCCTTATGTTCAGCTTTGAGATCTGTGATCTCCCTGGCATGAGCTTCCTTTGCTTCGTCATGGGTCTTGTTCAAAGCAATGAGAGCCGCCTCGAGTTCTCGAATTCTATCATCTTTCCCAGATGAAGCATAGGCAGCCTCAACATCAGAAAGTTTCTTCTGAAGAGCGACAAGTTCTCCATCCTTCTGTTTGATTCTGTCAGTAAGGCGCTTGCAAGTTCGCAAATGCCACTGCCTGGCAGCAACGACCTCCTGGCTCAGCTTGTCAAACACTAAGCTCTCCCCAACTGTCTCGGATGCGGAGGTAGAAACAATTAGGGCCTGTTCGGGCGCTGATTGTACGTTCGGGGCCGGAGGGTTGACAGCAGGAGCAGGTTCAGTAGAAGAGGATAGAACACTACAGCATGATCACACATCAGAAGATCGGATAAAAATATTTCAAACAGCAAGGGAATTTGGTAAGAACACCCATGAAGTATACCTCTTCGTGCGGAAGCGTCTTCTCTTGGCAGCAGGGCTAGAAGCAGATGTCGCCTGGGAAGACAAGACTTGAGAGATTTTGGAAAATCCTTTAAAGAGACTGCCGAAAACTATTTCGATGGGTACCTGATCGCCGGTACGAGGATTGGCGACGCGAGTCGGAGGCAGTTCAGGGACATCGGGGGCGACAATTGCTGGAGATGATGGAGTTGCTGGAGCTGCTGGAGTTGCAGGAGTTGCCGTTCGGAAGCGCTTGCGAGTCGTTGTCTTTGTCTTCGTCCCAGCTGGGGGCTTCGAAGACTCGACGGCAGGTGGAGGAGGACTAGTGGCTTCGACACCCACCGGAGCATTACCGGACGTGGGATCGGTAGCAGGTCCAGCCCTCTCGGTATCTCCTGGTGCCTCAGACTGCTCGACAGCGGCAACAGCAGCCACCTTTCGCTCAAGAGAGCTGGTGGCGTCATCAGCAACGGCAGTCTCCTTCTCCCGATCACCGTTGTCTTCTTCATCACTGTCCCCGATGACTATATCAACATCAGGTTGAACATCGTCGGGGCCAGGTTCGTAAAGGTTCTACAGAACACAAGATTAGTATGGCGGAAAATATATCTTCAAGAAAATCGAGGAGATCTACAATCAACATACCTCGGGAGGTGGATTTTCTGCACTATAAGGAAGAGGCACTGTCGAAGGCTTAACCTTTGGTCCAATACCCATGATATCGTACACTCTCTTGAAAACATCGTCTTCGGAGAGTTCGACAGCTGCAAAGGAGAGAAAAAGATGACATGCTTATCAAACAGAAATCAGATATCAAGTATATACTGGTATGTTGATGAGTGATGGACATCTACCTCCAGCTGGTAACCAATTAGGTTCGCCAGGACTTGTATAATACATAGCCAGTGGATCACGCTACTGAAGAGGGAAGATGCGTCTTCGGATGAATTCTTCCACAACATGTTCTCCTCTCAGGCCCAACTTGATCAACTCGTTGACCCTGGCTATCATCTTATTCAATCGAGGAACATAGGTCGGAAGACCCTTGTCCCATTTCTCATGGTTTGGCATTAAGCCGTCCAGCTTGATCACGGTGTTCTTTTTCCCCATGTCCAAGATCAGATATTTGGTGTCATATCCGCTCCAGGAAGACTTGTACTGATACGGGATGAACTCAGCTTTGTTCCTAAGTACGAAGCCTACTGAAAACACCATCATCTGACCCTTGTAGTACCGGGGCTGATGATAATGGCGCCTGTTGGCGGTTCTTATGCGATAAAATTAAATTCATTAATTCCGCAAGCGCACGGATCACCATTGTAGCATTTCACCTTGGAGTATTCCAGGGTTATCGTATTTATATTTCCGCAGGGAAGTAGAGCAAAAGAAAGCTGAATAATAGCTATGCATTGGATAATTTGGAGAAAGAAATAATGTATCAACTATACTTGAGACGGGGGTAAGATAGGCATGATATATATGGGTGGCACACACATCCTCAAATCCAAGGTAATAAAATAAATCGTAGTATACATTTGGGAGAGCAACGAGATAGAGTTAAGGCTACCTGTATGTTTATCTATTATTTACTTTTCTAGCAGTCAAGTCTACAAAGGTTATTTACTCTAGTTAAGCTCATACACATACAAGTCATGTCGTTTCGGGGCACGGAAGTGCCAGGGCAACCGATGCTGCTAGTTCACCCTGGGGATCCATCCGCTATAATTAAGACCCTGCTGAGTCCAACCCGGACGTGGTGGATTACAGAGACCGGTGCAGCTGTCACATACACTCGCGGCTACCATCCTCCGTGGGGTTGGGTGCCAAACGTGCATAGGCCAAGATCTAAGCGCCACGCTTACAACCCGCCTAGAGGAGCTACTCTTGATCAACGGAGCAGTCCTATCTAAGAATGAACAAGCACAGATTTCACACGACGTCATCTCGACGACGGCACTCTCTCGTACTCGCTATTCCAACAATCACGAATCCCACAACAAGACTTCTACGAGCACTTACTTAACGAATAAATAAACTAAATAGAAAAGAATTACTAAAAGAAATAAATAAAGATAAAACTAATTATATAATAAATAAAATAATATCTCAAGAGTAAGATACAAAGAACTATACCGAACTCCGAGAATACTCCGGAAGCCCGAGAGAGCTCTCACTCTACTCTACTCTACTCTAACTCCCAAAGCTACTACTCAACTAAACTAATGAACACTTGGATGAAGTGTGATGGTGCTCATTGATTCGGAGGCCGAGGGGTCCCTTTTATAGCTTGTGAAGGCGGTGGAAGCACCCTGGCCGAAGCTGGAGAGGCGGTGGCGCCAAAGTCGGCCGGCCGGCCTAGGGGGGTGGCCGGCCGGCCGTCCCCTGTGGCGGCTTGCCACCGACTTGCTCCTGGACGCTCCAGATCACTCCCTGAAGGCGGTCTGAAGGTCGGTTTCCTGCTGGGGTCGGCAGAATTGAAGTGAGGGCCAAGTAAAGGCCCAAATAGCCCACCTTCTAGAATGTCGGTGGAATCCTGCCGAGCTGGGCTTGAATTGCACGTTAAAGATTATTTTCCAGCCCACTGGAGAAAGCCTGGGGCCTGTGGCCACCAGGTGGGGCCGGCCGGCCTAGGGTGGGGCCGGCCGGCCAGGGAATTTCCCTGACTGGGCCCACTTTTCTCTATTATTCACTCCTGCATCTAAATATCCACCAAAACTTGTGGAGTAGCATTATTCCTATCTACTATGCACAAAATCTTGGTGTTATGTATTTATTTACCGGTAGGGTGGCGGTCAAAACATGGTTTAACGACCGCCAACAACCTCCCCAAGCTTAAACTTTGCTCGTCCCGAGCAAACTCAACTCAGGGTACCGGCGGATCAGGAGTTACAAAGAAGCGCCCCATGGGTAATAAAGATGCAACAACATACTCCCTAAACAGTGGTAAGTTTACGAGAGCACAAAATATTCATGAGTGTTGCAAAAATCGTGGGGCTTATATGTCACACCTTGTCATGCAGCATTGAAGACTAGAACGGCATTTTCGGACAAGTACACAATTCTAGCAGGTATGCATTCAGAGTTTTTATGTGCTGCAAGGTGCAAAAATTCTCCTTCGTTTTGGGTGGCACTTCTCTTACCACACCTATGTGAGTTCTATTCCTACAAGCTTCACTCATCCTACCTTCTATCAAATGAGGCTTTGTATGTGGAGCTTGGTAAGGAATGCACAAATGTCATGCATATATTGTAAAGCTAAAGAATGAGTCTCAATCAACATAGCAACTCCATTTATTTTGGTCATAGGAAATGATGTGATGGAGGGGGAGAAAATGAACTCACGCTTATGGAAGGGGGTTTTGAAAAACATTGGTCCTTTATTTTGCTCAAGATGTTTATGATAAGAACCATATAGCCACTGACTTTTGTCATGCAACCATGGAGTTTTTTTTTTTTTTGACTACTCCATGGTGCAATGGGCCATAAATTTTGAATGGTTCAATGAAACATTTTGAAATATTCTTGAGCATTTTGGATGGACCAAAAGTTTTGCAAACTCTGAAAAATGTTTGGTTGATTTATCCAAACATTCCCCTTTTTATTTGGTGGAGAGAAATTTTCGAAAACACACGCGAAGGAATTATGACCAAAATTAGGAGTGCTTAGTTTCAAGAGTACATCAAACCTTAACAAAACTCAATGCATAAACAAATGGCTATGAGTGGGGCTGTTTCGAATATTATGATATGGCTCTGGTAGGTAAATAAATCCTCACACTAAGAGAAGTGTGCCAAAACAGAAGGGTTTTAGGTACTTGCAGCAATTCAAGAAAAACATCTCTGGATGAAACCATACTAAGAAATTGCAACAAGTCCTAATCATGCCATATCACAATCCACAATGCTCAGACTTGGTGTAACAAATGCAACCCACGGAAATAAGCAAGACTCATGATGTGATCATGCTCAAGTAAAAATAACACATATGTCAGGAGTAGAGGTTGCATCTATGCGACACATGGGAAGCTAATTTGTAACTCGATCATCATTTCCTTAAGCGTAGCATAACACCAAGATTCTAGCATTTATTCGAAACAGGAGTTCATTTATTTATTAAGAAAGTTAGGAATACTTACCTGGGGGTCCTCCCCAAGCTTGAGTCTTTGCAAGACTCGAGCTTGTATTGAACTCCTTCTTACCTGGGGGTGCCCTCCCCAAGCTTGAGTCTTTGTAAGACTTAAGCTTGATTCAGGCTCTTCCTCCTCCTTCTTGATCTGCAAAAAAGAGTGAGGATGATACAAGTGGCTAGCCCCTAATGGGCATCACCGGGAATCCTATTATTTTTGTTGTTTTTAAATTTTTCAAATTTTTATTTTGTTGTTATGATTTATGAAAAGAAAAACAAGTGCTAGGCCTAGCTAGGATAACGATTGGGATGGCCTCCCCAATCGGAGGGCTCTCATTTTTACGTCTTTGAGCTAGACGTTCTCCATGTCTTTTCAACTTGTTTGGACCTCGCTCGCTGGAGAATCTTGCGAGGTAGAGGTTCCTTCTTTCTTCCGCCACACCTTGGTTGTTTTCTTTGTGTTTGTGGCGGCGACCTTTTCTTCAATAGGCGCCTTTGTTGTACTCTCGTCGGTTGATGCCGTAGCTGCCTTCTTCTTTCTTGAGCGCCTCGCTCTCCTCTTCTTAGGCGATTGTGACTCGCCTACTCCTTCTTGTGGAGGAGTAAGGGGGGCTTGAGATGTGTTAGGTGGCTGAGGCATCCTCCTTGGAGTCCTCCAATATTTTGCTAGCCTTCTTGCATTCTCTCTTTCCAGATAGTCTCTCATATATGCAATGAGCTTGTCTGGCTGTGGCATAGGTGGAGTAATCTCAATCTTCTCCACTCTCCTTGGGTCCTCTCCATATATGACCCGTACTTGCTTGCATTGCTCAACCTTAGGCTTGAAGCTGAACGTTTCTTCCCTGCCGTTGAAGTCCAAGTGGATCTCTCCTGCCCCCACGTCGATGTTGGCGTTGGTGGTGCTCAAGAACGGCTCCAGGAAGACTTATACTGATACGGGATGAACTCAGATTTGTTCCTCAGTACAAAGCCTACTGAAAACACCATCATCTGACCCTTGTAGTACCGGGGCTGGTGATAATGGCGCCACAGATTCAAGCAGGGGGCTACGCCCAACCAACATTCACACAAGATGGCAAACATGCTAAGCATCATCACAGCATTGGGTTTGAGTTGAACAAGTTTGATATGGTAAAATCTACAGATCTGCTCAAGAAACTTGGAGGGCGGAAGATTGAAACCACACATGAGATGAGCTTCAAATACCGGGAGTTCTGTGGTGTTGCAATGATGGTACTCCTCTTCGCCGGTGTTTCGTCGAGTCAGGAAAGCCGAGATCATCCCCCTTCTCTCCAGTTCATCCAAATATTCCAGGGAAAGAGAGGATTTCTTCCAGTACTCCTGGAGATTCGGGATTTCTCCCTTCTTCATCTTCTGCTGCGCCTGGGTAAGAGAAATGTTGGAGTCGTGGGAGTCGGAGGATTGATTCTCGTTGGGATTGCCGGAGATTGTGGCGGACGAGGATGCGGCGGCCATGTGAAATGTTTAGGGTTTGAGGAAATGGAAAAGAGTGCGGACTAAAGGATGGAGGAAAAAGAATACGGCGTGAAGGGCTTAAGTAAAACCCGGCGTGACGGTTCGCCTCCCCGTAAATGCGGGATTTCTCTTCCTTGGGTTACGTGCGGAATATACCGAGGTGATGCTCTTTTCTGTTATTAAAATAATGCGTTTGGATTTGCGCTCGGTTTTTGGAAGGATAACTATCTGGTTGTGGGGTAAGAAGTTGGAATATTTTTTGGGATCAATTGCCCCAAATAATTAACAATGTTCGATTAACGATCCGGATCGGAAAGAGCCTTCGGTGCGTGAAAAACGTGTCGAGTATTACTCCCGAAGAGTTCTCGACCAAGTGATCTGTTAGTTGTTACGAAGACTTATTTCATCAAGACACATCGGAGAAGATAAGCTCAGATATCTCGAAGACTCATGTGAAACACATTGTCAAGAGAAAAAAGAAGAGCCAACATCACTGATGCAATATCATTCAGAAATTATAATCTTGGATTGAAGGCAGCTCTTGATGTGTCCAAGGACGCATCCCAGGACGACCTCAAGAAGGCCTACCGGGAGGTAGTCAAAAGATATTACAAGCAAGACGTGCAGAAAATTATCTAGGTTCTACTCTCCGACCTACTTGACAAAAGAATAAAACAGGAGAAGAAGAAAAAACAAGGAAACCTAGGCTACTATAAGGAGAGTGATATGATAGCCATCTCCTTATCCCTAGTTCCGCCGATTATCGGCGTCCACAGGGGCTGCAACAGCAGCATCAGCATCAACCTCGTCCTCCTCATATGTGATGAGGGGAGAGGAGGCTTCGGCAGCAACAGCAGCAGAGCCTGCACCTACGCCGCCCTCACTTAGAGTGATAAGTGGGAGGGGCGACTCGGTGGTGGAGAGGGTAGAACCCTCGTTCAATGCCATGACCGGGTTGATGACCCCGGTAGGAAGGAGAGGATCTTCTGCGGCGACGGGAATGGAGCCACCCGTCTGACTGGATCCGGCTTGAGTGCTCGTCCAGAGAGCCCAACCAGGATTGTACAGGACCATGGCCTTCTTCTTGCTTGGTTCGTCGTCGTCGCTGTTGTCGTTGTCGTCGTCGTCGTCGTCATCGTCGTCGGAGTCGTCGAGGAAGATGGGTTTGGCGTCCGCCGGAATCCCGCGTGGCCCCTTGTTCAGGGCGACGTGGAGGTGGCGCGCGAACTCTTCATCTCCCGCCGTGTCCGCCTCTAGGTCTACGACCTGAGATGGATCTGGAGGAGGACTTGGAGGAGGGAGCCCGTAATCTTCTGCGGAGAGCGGAGGAGGAGCAGTAGCTACCGGCGGTGGAGCGCCAGTGGGATGCGTGGAGGAAGATCCCGACCCGCCGGCGAGTTCGTCGTCGAACCACTTCATGAACTGTGAGGTGGTGGTTCTTTTCTTGCTCATGGTGGATGGTGGATGCGAAAGTGATACTTGAGGGCTCCGCCGTCCTAATCATTTATAGCCAAAAGGTGGCCCTTTGGAAAACGAAAGGTCAAGTACAAAGTGGATTTTTTATGTTTCTTTCTGGGGAACCGTGTGGCGACGCGGTGAATCCAGAGGATACCCTGGTGGGCCTGGTTTGGAGAATAAGGACAAGAATTGAAGGGTCGTGTCAAAGTCTTTTCAGCTCTGAAGCGGAGTCAATGCCATGGCTGGACCAAGAGAAAGAGATAAGGATGGGAATTGATTAATATTTCTACTAGGCTCTCTGGATTGATGGTTCTCTTAAAGACCTGGTGTTGACAAGGCTACTTGGAGGAAGGTATTCCGATCGCTCGGCCTAGCTATTCCGAAGACCCGATTTGTTCAGTTATCCGAAGACCTGGTTCAGACAGTTATTCCGAAGGCTCGGTTCAGCCAGTTGTTCCGAAGATCTGTGTGTACGGTTGTTCCGAAGACTAGGATCGGTGAACTATTCCGATGACTCAATGATTGAAGACAAGAATATCTGAAGTATGTGTGCTCAGTGAAGAACATATCCCTTGTCCGAAGTTCGCATGAAGATGAGGACCTCTTCGTATCAAAGACGAATCAGCCAAGTGACATGTTCGGGGGCTTATGTCGTAACCCATATTTTCAGATATTCCCGAAGACTTAGTTTGGTATTTTCTGAAGACTTGTTTCGCACGAAAGGAAACTTGTAGATAGACTCCGAATCTGTTACTACAGATCGGAAGTCTTGTAGAACAAGGCAAGGACTCCTAGAGGCGGTAACAAGGACTATAAATATACATGTAACCCTCCGATGAGAGGACATTGCATTGTACATCATACACACCACCATATTCAACACGACATACACTGGACGTAGGGTTATTATCCTCCGGGAGGCCCGAACCAGTATAAAAACTCTCTGTGCCCTAGATCGATACCTCGATTGATCGTTGTTCCCCGAACCAAATATTTGCCGTTCTCTCGATTATTCGAGCGACGACAGAGGCGCGCCGGGTAGGGGATCAGCGCTGAGGATCCGTCTAGCGCATCAGATGGGGCATTGGCGGACAAGATGAAGTTCCCGGCGGGCGCCGAATTCAAGTTCGGATCTTTTACGTTCGTCGCGGACAAGGAAGGAAATCTCCAAGAAAAGATGTCGTCGGCGGCACAGGAGGCGTCCCCGGCGGCCATGAGGGCTCCGTCCTCAAACGGATCTGCTGAAAAGAGCTCGTCGGCGGCGCCACGTGTGTCGCCGGCGGCCCCATGTACTACGTTCGGGCTGCGGAATTCCGCGGCCGAGTTCCAGATCGCCTCGCGGGTAACGGGCTCTCCGTTTGGAACCCGCCTAGAAGACGGATCCGCCTCGGATCCGCCACCTAGCTCTGCCCTAGAAGCGAGAATGCAAAAGATCGCTCTTGACATCGTCGAGGGGTGGTATTTTCCTGGGTTCGGGCTCAGTTATCCTGATTACGAGTCCGACTTCAGCGACAATGACTGCCCTGAGATCGGAGATCCAAACCAGGGTCACAACCCGGCCAGAGAAGTCTTCATGGCGGGACGTGACGATGAGGCATCTAGCGATTTGCGCACCATCGACTCGATCAGATCTCGATCGGTTGCGCCATCCAATGTGACGCCAAGAAATCTCAACATCGACTTCGACGCCGTCCGGTTCCAGACTGCGCTAGACTCCCTTGCGCGTTTGGCCCCCGACGGAACACCACTAGCTCCAATGGTACAACAAGTTGTAGAACTTGCCGGCCGCGTGATCCCGCCGCAAGATCAAGAGGTTGCGGCGCCGGCCAGGACTCCAGTACACAGACGCCTGGGGGCTACCAACGAACAGAGAGCCGATTCATCCTCACATGGATCATCTTCCGATCACCCCAGTCGACATCGGCGTAATCTGGAGCCTTCGGATGCAAGACATCAGATAAACCAGCGGAGGGACCAAACTGGCAATCCCCCAGGGGGGGAACCAGACCAACGAACTCCAGGCGCTCCAGCTCGTAGAGGGACGCGCCCAGAGACGGCTCCTAAGCCGCCCCCGTATAGGGCTCTGGGTAGCTATCTCCGGACTGTTGAGTGGCCAGCCAAGTTTAAGGTGTGGTCTATCGACAAGTACGACGGCACCATCAACCCAGAAGAGTTCTTGTCAATCTACTCCACGACGATAGATGCCGCAGGAGGAGATGAAAGGATTAAGTGCGCCTATTTACCCACCGCCCTGACCGGAGCAGCGCGGTCGTGGTTGCTAAACCTACCAGCATATCACTTCGACTCCTGGGCAGAACTGTGCGAAGTCTTCAAGGGAAATTTCCTTGGATCGTACAATCGCAACGCGACACCAGAGCAGCTTCGAGGTGTTAAACAGAAGGCTGATGAGAATCTTCGAGACTACATCAAGCGCTTCTGCCTAATGAAGAATACAATCGCAGACATCTCCGATATCGAAGTAATCCTCGCCTTCCAAGAAGGGTGTGTGGATGTGAAGATGGTGGAAACCATAGCGGAGAACGAGCCGAAGACTACTGCAGAACTATTCCGACTGGCGGAAATCTGCGCCAAGGCTGCCGATGCTCGTGCTCGCCTCTCTGATGGCCGGGGCAAGGCTCCGAAGAAGAAGTCAGAAGACAGGGAGGTGAACGCGGTTGATCGATCGGGATCGGATCGCAATCACTTCCGCAAGAAGCGAGGTCGTCCAGAAGGCGTGGCTAAGTGGTGTCCGATTCACCGTTCCCCCAACCACGAACTTGAAGAATGCTTCGATTACCTCAAGCTCGAAAAGAAACGTCTAGAAGAGGGCAAGACCTCACGGACAACCAGAGAAGAGGATCGGGGCCGCGAAAGCCAAGATCGAGAACACCGAGATCGGGAGCACCGAGATCAGGAGAATCAGGATCGTGGGCGCCGTGATCGAGAATACCGAGATCGGGAGACCAGGGAGCGTGATGACCGAGATGAACGCCCACGTTACAGAAGTCGCAGAGATCATAACGATGACGAGGAAGAGAGGTACCCGGAGATCAACATGATCTTCGGAGGGAGCTCCGCTCTGTCGTCTAAGAGCCAATACAAGAAGCTGCAGAGAGAGGTGGCTATGGCGGAACCCTGTTCAAGAAGACTAGAGTGGTCGGATACCCCGATCGCGTTCAATGCCGATGACCACCCGAAGACTCTGCTGAGCAACCCAGAGTTGCCTTTCGTCGCCAAGGTCATTATCCACAGGAATAAGGTCGCGAAGACGTTGATCGACAACGGAAGCGGTCTCAACCTGTTGATGAAGAAGACGTACGATCAGATGGGCCTGCCGATCACCGCTCTCCGACCAGTTGAGGAATCATTCCATGGCATCTTGCCTGGGGTGTCTTCGCGCCCTCTTGGGAAGATAGAGCTAGCAGTGACAGTGGGCCCGAGAGAAAATAGAAGAACTGAAGTTCTGACGTTCGAGGTGGCTGACTTCGAATCTGCCTACAACTGCATCCTGGGAAGGCCGTTCCTGTTCAGGTTCATGGCGGCTGCGCACTTCGCCTACGCCATGCTCAAGATCTCAGGACCTGCGGGTATTATCACACTGTGCGCTGATCAAGACCTGGCCGTGAGATGCGACGTCAACGCGCTAATCATAGCTGGCCACTTCGATTCGAAAGATCAAGACTCGCAACGCCAGACGAAAAACCCGCGGGAGGATCAAAGGCAGATAGCGGCAGTTGCTGACACGAAGGCTTCAGATGTGGCATCTCCGTCGACAGCGGTCGCCCAAGCGCCAGCAAAGACTGTCAACGAGCCAAGTATGAAGGAAGACGAGCCTGCTAAAAAGGGCAGCAAGCCAATCGGCCTCAGTTTCATCGACCCCGGCAAGAAGACCAACGTCGGGGACAACCTCGACCCTAAATAGGAAGACGCGCTCGTAGCCTTCCTCCGGGAGAATATTGATGTGTTTGCATGGCAGCCATCTGATATGCCCGGGATCCCCAGGGAGGTGATCGAGCACAAATTGGGGATCGACCCGGCTTTCAAGCCGATCAAGCAAAAGCAGCGAAGGTACACGCCGGACAAACGCGACGCCATACATGAGGAGGTCACTAGGCTTCTCAAAGCCGGGTTCATTAGAACGGTAGACTATCCTGAATGGCTAGCAAATCCTGTACTAGTTCCTAAGCCAGACAAGTCCTGGCGCATGTGCGTCGATTACACTAGTTTGAATAAAGCTTGTCCTAAAGATGAGTACCCTCTTCCGAGGATAGATCAGATCGTAGACTCTACATCCACTAGTGAGTTATTAAGTTTTCTTGATGCTTATTCTGGATATCACCAAATTAGCCTCAATGTCGATGATCAAGAAAGGACGGCCTTCATCACGCCGTTCGGAATATTCTGTTACATCACAATGCCCTTCGGGCTGAAGAATGCGGGGTGTACTTATCAGAAGTGTGCCAACATAGTCTTCGAGGATCAGATCGGGAAGAACGTCGAAGCTTACATTGACGACATCGTTGTCAAGACTAAGAAGTCCGATGATCTCCTGGCCGACCTGAAGCAAACCTTCGACAATCTGAGAAAGTACAAGATGAAGCTCAACCCTGCCAAGTGTGTCTTCGGGGTGAAGTCTGTAAAGCTACTGGGATACATGATTTCCGAGCGAGGGATTGATGCCAACCCAGTAAGAGTTGCGGCTCTTGAAAAGCTGAAGCCTCCGAAGACCAGGCGAGAAGTCCAGAAGCTAGCAGGTATGATGGCGGCCCTGAACCGGTTCATCTCGAGATCGGGAGAACGAGGTATGCCATTCTACAAGTTATTACGCAATCAAGATGGTTCTCAGTGGGATGATCAGGCAGAAGAGGCATTCAAGGAGCTCAAAGCTTACCTCAAAAACATGCCCACCCTGAAACCCCCACAGCCCAATGAGGAACTGCTACTGTATGTTGCTGCCACAGATTCAGTTGTCAGTGCTGCGCTGACAGTTGAATGGGAAACAGATACCGGGCCCAAACAGTTTGCTGTTTATTTCGTCAGCGAGATATTGAAAGATGCCCAGACGCGTTACCCGATGGTGCAGAAGCTATTGTACGCAGTGTTGATGACGTCCAGAAAGCTGAAGCATTACTTCCTAGCTCATCCAATCAAGGTGGTCTCGGATAGACCGCTCCAGACTGTTTTGCATTGCAAGGATGCCATCGGCAGAATTGCTCAATGGTCTGTAGAGCTTGGTCAATACCAGATCGAATATGTCCCTCGAACAGCCATCAAAGGACAAGCTCTGGCGGATTTCATAGCAGAGTGGACCGATGATGGTGATGACGACAAGAAAGATCCAGATCACTGGGTCATGTATTTCGACGGCTCTTTTACATTGAAAGGTGCCGGCTCTGGAGTGGTTTTCATATCTCCAGCAGGAAAAGTATTGAAGTACTCCATCCAGTTGAACTTCCAAGCTACGAACAATGTTGCAGAATACGAGGGCCTCGTGACAGGTCTCCGCATTGCCAAATCTCTCGGTATCAGCCGACTGCTCGTGAAAGGGGATTCACAGTTAGTCGCCCGGCAGGTACAGAAAGAGTATCAGTGCTCTGATCCGAAGATGGCCGATTATCTTGAAGAAGTTCGGAAGCTGGAGAAAGGGTTCGATGGTCTCGAGGTGCAGTACGTACCACGGCTGGACAATCGTGACGCTGATCATTTAGCGTGCATTGCTTCATCACGATCTCCAGTCCCAGATGATGTGTTTTTAGAAAAGCTCCAGAAGCCATCGGCGGCTAGCACGCATGACGCAGTGGAGTTGATGGTTATCGACACGGGAGAAGGTTCTGTCGAAGACTGGCGTATACCAATTCGCCTGTTTCTCGAAAACAGTCCTATCCCAGATGATGATGCGGCCACGGAGCGGCTGGCCCGCAAGTCCAAGCATTATGTGTTGATTGACGACGTGCTCTACAGAAGAGGTCTCAATGGGATTCTGCTGAGGTGTGGGAAGATGGTATTAGACTGCTACATGATATACACGGTGGGATCTGCGGTGCACATGCGGCTTATCGCACTCTCATAGGCAAGGCATTCAGGCATGGATTCTACTGGCCCACGGCGAAGCAGGACGCCATTCACCTCGTGCAGACATGTAAGTCCTGTCAATTCTTCAGTAGACAAAGTACAAGGCATGCTCAAGAGTTGCATACAATTCCTATCACATGGCCTTTTGCTATCTGGGGGATCGATATATTGGGACCGTTTCCTAAAGCCAAAGGAGGGTATAAATTCTTATACGTCGCCATCGACACTTTCACCAAGTGGATCGAGGCAGAGGCGGTCGTGAACATCACTGAGGTTGCTTCTGTCAAGTTCATGAGGAGTATAGTCACAAGGTTCGGAGTTCCCAGAAAGCTGATATCAGACAATGGTCGCCAGTTCATCGGTCGCCGGTTTGAAAAATTTTGTGCTGATCATGGTATAATTCACCCGACATCTTCGGTGGCTCATGCTCAAACCAATGGTGCTGTCGAGCGAGCCAACGGGATCCTTATGAAGGGGATGCGTGCACGAGTCTATGAGAAGCTAGCAGCTAAAGGCAAGAACTGGATCGAAGAGTTACCGACCGTCTTGTGGTCAGCGCGGACGTCTACCAGTCGGGCCACGAAGGAAACTCCATTCTTCCTAGTCTACGGCGCTGATGCAGTACTACCACCCGAGATTCACTTGGGGGCTCATCGGATCACCAATTTTTATGAAGACGACCAGCAAATCTCTCGAGAGGTTGATCTACTGCTCCTCGAAGAAGAGCGCAACACAGCACTCCATAATGTGGAGCATTATCAGGAGGTTCTGAAGAAGCAGTACAGTCGCAAAGTGGTCGGTCGACATTTAGATGTGGGAGATCTGGTGATCAAGAAGGATATCAAAACCAAGGATAAGCACAAGTTGTCTTCTCCATGGGAAGGACCATACATAGTAGTTGAAGATGCTGGACTAGGGGCTTATATCTTAGCTCACGTTGATGGTGATATATTGCCCGGAACATGGAACACTGATCAGCTTAGAAAGTTTTATGTGTAATCCATTGTTTGATGAATAAAGCGTGTTCAGTTTCTTCATCTACTGTGCAAGATCCCAAAGGCTGACCCAGGTCGGTCTACTAGTTTGGCTGATGTCTTAGCCACATGAGGGTTATAAGGCATCGGTACGAACAGCCTCTTCAGGCAAGATTGGTCATAAGGCTTAGCCACACTGTGGTTCATAAGTTAACTGACCCCCATGATGTTCTAGCGAGGTACCCTTAGCCCATGAGGTTAATAAGCGGCTCTCCCTAGGCCGGTTGCACGATCAACCACCCAACAGACTGCAAGTCTTATGCCATATGGTGCTACATGATAGCTCGGCCAATGGTTCATAAGTTTCGTAAGTCTCCCCGAGTGTCTGAAGTAAGAGCCTTAGCCATCGAGTTATAAGTGCCAACTTCAGACCATGTTGCAAGATCAACACCCCCATTACTTAGCTTGAAACATAACTTGCCATGCGCAAAGTCAAATGTTATACAGCTATTATGAGTTCCAGATATGGAGCAACTTCAGAAAATTAGTTCAAACGTCGCTTGTCATAGGCAAAGCTACGCGTCAATGAATTAATGTGCATTTTTCTATGTTCTTTAGATATTGCATATACGTGATAATGCTTTCCTGCACACAGTTCAAACTGTATCCAAAAAAGCAGGGGGCTGGGCTACTATGCATATCTAAATCAAGATTAACAGGAGCTTGAGCTCCAATAATACATCAAAAGATTGTTTGATTGCAGGGCTGAACAAGTATTTCAAGGTCTCTCCTCATCAGAAGGAGGCACTTCCAAGTTCAAATCCATGATGAACTTGTCGGCTGACTCCATCAGACCGTCAACAAGTGCATCACGTTCACCTACACTACAAGTAAAGCCCTGTTCTACAATCTTCACGTCCAAATCAGGATGATGGTTTTTCAAAGCAGCCAATGCAAAGGCACAGCCATTGACTAAACTATCAGCAACCTTGTCCGCAAGTTTGGTCTTCTCTGCAATCAGGATCTTGTTGGCATCCTTCAGCTTCTTCACCTCCGCCTGCAGAGCTTGGATTACTTGAGTCTTGGCTGTGTTCTCAGTGCTTAGGGCTTCATTTTTGGAGTTCAAATCTACAACAGAAGATATCAGATTACTTCATGAATATAAGAAAGGCAAAAAGGGAACAACAAATGACAGGAAGAATTACCCTGCACGTTCTTCTCTAAAGCCTCTTTATCGACACGGAGATCTTTGAGGTACTCCTTGTGCTCACTCTTCAGAGTTTCTATCTCCTTGGCATGAGATACCTTTGCGTCATCATGGGTCTTGGTCAAAGCAGTAAGAGCCTTCTCAAGCGCCTGGATCTTGTTATCTTTCCCCGATGAGTCATTGGCTTTCTCAGCATCAGATAGCTTCTTCTGAAGAGCAGCGAGTTCTCCTTCTTTCTGCTTTATCCTGTCAGTGAGGCGCTTGCAAGTTTGCAGATGCCACTTCCTGGCAGCAACGACCTCCTGGCTCAGCTTGTCGAACACTAAGTTCTCCCCAACTGTCCCGGATGCGGAAGCAGAAACAGCTAGGGCCTGTTCGGTCACCGGTTGTACGTTCGAGGCCGGAGGGATGACAGCAGGAGCAGGTTCAGCAGGAGAAGATAGAACACTACAACATGATCGCACGTCAGAAAATTGGATAAAAATATTTCAAGTAGCAAGAGAATTTGGTAAGAACGCCCACGAAGTATACCTCTTGGAGCGGAAGCGTCTTCTCTTGGCAGCAGGGCTAGAAGCAGATGTCGCCTGGGAAGACAAGACTTGAGAGATTTTGGAAAACCCTTTAAAGAGACTGCCGAAAACTATTTCGATGGGTACCTGATCGCCGGTACGAGGATTGGCGACGCGAGTCGGAGGCAGTTCGGGGACATCGGGAGCAACAGCTGCTGGAGCTGATGAAGCTGCTGGAGCTGCTGAAGCTGCTGGAGCTGTTGGAGCTGCAGGAGTAGCTGTTCGGAAGCGCTTGCGAGTCGTTGTCTTTGTCTTCGCCCCAGCTGGGGGCTTCGAAGACTCGACGGCAGGTGGAGGAGGACTAGTGGCTTCGACACCCACCGGAGCATTACCGGACGTGGGATCGGCAGCTGGTCCAGCCCTTTCGGCTTCTCCTGGTGCCTCCAACTGTTCGACAGCAGCAACAGCAGCCACCTTTCGCTCAAGAGAGCTGGTAGCATCATCGGCAACGGCAGTATCCTCCTCCCAATCACCGTTGTCTTCTTCGTCACTGTCCCCGATGACTATATCAACATCAGGTTGGACATCGTCGGGGCCGGGTTCATAAAGGTTCTGCAGAACACAAGATTAGTATGGCAGAAAATATATCTTCAAGTAAATCGAGGAGATCTACGATCAACATATCTCGGGAGGTGGATTTTCTGCACTGTAAGGAAGAGGTACTGTCGAAGGCTTGGCTTTTGGTCCACATCCCATGATATCATACACTCTCTTATGGACATCGTCTTCGGAGAGTTCGACAGCTGTAAAGGAGAGAAAAAGATGACATGCTTATCAAACAGAAATCAGATATCAAGTATATACTGATATGTTGATGAGTGATGAACATCTACCTCCAACTGGTAGCCAATTAGGTTCGCCAGGACCTGTATAATGCATAGCCAGAGGATCACGCTTCTGAAGAGGGAAGATGCGTCTTCGGATGAATTCTTCCACAACATATTCTCCTCTCAAGCCCAATTTGATCAATTCATTGACCCTGGCTATCATCTTATTCAATCGAGGAACATAGGTCGGAAGACCCTTGTCCCACTTCTCATGGTTCGGCATTAAGCCGTCAAGCTTGATTGCATTATTCTTCTTCTCCATGTCCAAGATCAGATATTTGGTGACGTATCCGCTCCAGGAAGACTTATACTGATACGGGATGAACTCAGATTTGTTCCTCAGTACAAAGCCTACTGAAAACACCATCATCTGACCCTTGTAGTACCGGGGCTGGTGATAATGGCGCCACAGATTCAAGCAGGGGGCTACGCCCAACCAACATTCACACAAGATGGCAAACATGCTAAGCATCATCACAGCATTGGGTTTGAGTTGAACAAGCTCGATACGGTAAAATCTACAGATCTGCTCAAGAAACTTAGAAGGCGGAAGGTTGAAACCACACATGAGATGAGCCTCAAATACCGGGATTTCCGTGGTGTTGCAATGATGGTACTCCTCTTCGCCGGTGTTCCGACGAGTCAAGAAAGCCGAGATCATCCCCCTTTTCTCCAGTTCATCCAAATATTCCAGGGAGAGGCTGGATTTCTTCCAGTATTCTTGCAGATTTAGGATTTCTCCCTTCTTCATCTTTTGCTGCGCCTGGGTAAGAGAAATGTTGGAGTCGTGGGAGTCGGAGGATTGATTCTCGTTGGGATTGCCGGAAATTGTGGCGGACGAGGATGCGGCGGCCATGTGAAATGTTTAGGGTTTGAGGAAATGGAAAAGAGTGCGGACTAAAGGATGGAGGAAAAGAATACGGCGTGACGGGCTTAAGTAAAACACAGCGTGACGGTTCGCCTCCCCGTAAATGCGGGATTTCTTCTCCTCGGGTTACGCGCGGAACATACTGAGGCAATGCTCTTTTCTGTTATTAAAGTAATGCGTCTGGATTTGCGCTCGGGTTTTGGAAGGATAACTACCTGGTTGTGAGGTAAGAAGTTGGAATATTTTCTGGGATCAGTTGCCCGGAATAATTAAAAATGTTCGATTAATGATCCGGATCGGAAAGAGCCTTCGGTGCGTGAAAACCGCATTGAGTAATACTCCCGAAGAGTTCTCGGCCAAGTGATCTGTTAATTGCTACGAAGACTCGTTTCATCGAGACACATCGGAGAAGCTAAGCTCAGTTATTTCGAAGACTCATGCAAGGTCCATTGTCAAGAGAAAAAGAGAAGCCAACATCACAGATACAATATCGTTCAGAAACTATAATCTTGGATTGAAGGCAGCCCTTGATGTTTCTAAGGACGCGTCCCAGGACAACCTCAAGAAGGCCTACCGGGAGGTAGCCAGAAGATATTACAAGCAAGACATGCAGAAAACTATCTAGGTTCTACTCTCCGACCTGCTTGACAGAAGAATAAAACAGGAGAAGAAGAAAAAACAAGAAAACCTAGGCTACTGCAGAGAGGATGGCATGATAGCCATCCCCTTATCCCTAGTTCCGCCGATCATCGGCATCCTCAGGGGCTGCAACAGCAGCATCAGCATCTACCTCGTCCTCCTCATATGTGATGAGGGGAGAGGAGGCTTCGGCAGCAGCAGCGGCAGAGCCTGCACCTACGCCGCCCTCACCATAAGTGATGAGCGGGAGGGGCACCTCGATGGTGGAGAAGGTAGAACCCTCGTTCAACGCCATGACCGGGTTGATGACCCCAGTAGGAAGGAGAGGATTTTCTGCGGCGACGGGAATGGAGCCACCCGCCTGACTGGATCCGGCTTGAGCGCTCGTCCAGGGAGCCCAGCCAGGATTGTACAGGACCATGGCTTTCTTCTTGGCCGGCTCGTCGTCGTCGCTGTTGTCGTCGTTGTCGTTGTCGTCGTCGTCGTCGTCGTCGTCGTCGTCATCGTTGTCGGAGTCGTCGAGGAGGATGGGTTTGGCGTCCGCCGGAATCCCGCGTGGCCCCTTGTTCAGGGCGACGTGGAGGCGGCGCGCGAACTCTTCATCTCCCGCCGTGTCCGCCTCTAGGTCTACGACCTGAGTTGGATCTGGAGGAGGACTCGGAGGAGGGAGCCCGTAATCTTCCGCGGAGAGTGGAGGAGGAGCAGCAGCAACCGGCGGTGGAGCGCCGGCGGGATGCGCGGAGGAGGATCCCGACCCGCCGGCGAGCTCGTCGTCGAACCACTTCATGAACTGTGGAGTGGTGGGTCTTTTCTTGCCCATGGTGGATGGTGGATGAGAAAGTGATACTTGGGGGCTCTGCCGTCCTAATCATTTATAGCCAAAAGGTGGCCTTTTGGAAACTGAAAGGTCAAGTGCAGATTGGATTTTTTATGTTTCTTCCTGGGAAACAGCGCGGCGACGCGGGGAGTCCAGGAGGAACCTTGGTGGGCCTGACTTGAAGAATAAAGACAAGAAGCTGAAGGGTCACGTCAAGGTCTTTTCATACTCTGAAGCAGAATCAATGCCATGGCTGGACCAAGAAAAAGGGATAAGGATGGGAATTGTTTACTATTTTCTCTGAACTTCCTGGATTGACGGTCATCTTAAAAACCAGGTGTTGGCAAATTTATTTAAAGGAAAGGTTATTCTGATCACTCAATGCGGTTGCTGTGGTTCCGAAGACTCGGTTCTCTCGGTCGCCCCGAAGACTCGGTTGAGTCAGTTGCCCCGAAGACCTGTGCGTTCGGTTATTCCGAAGACCAGGTTCGGTGAACTGTTCCGATAACTCAAGGTTTGAAGACAAGAATATCTGAAGTATGTGTGCTCAGTGAAGAACATATCCCTTGTCAGAAGTTCGCATGAAGACAGGATTTCTTCGTATCAAAGACGAATCGGCCAAGGGACATGTTCGGGGGCTTATGTCGTAACCCATATTTTCAGATATTCCCGAAGACTTAGTTTGGTATTTTCTGAAGACTTGTTTCGCACGAAAGGAAACTTGTAGATAGACTCCGAATCTGTTACTACAGATCGGAAGTCTTGTAGAACAAGGCAAGGACTCCTAGAGGCGGTAACAAGGACTATAAATATACATGTAACCCTCCGATGAGAGGGCATTGCATTGTACATCATACACACCACCATATTCAACACGACATACACTGGACGTAGGGTTATTATCCTCCGGGAGGCCCGAACCAGTATAAAAACTCTCTGTGCCCTAGATCGATACCTCGATTGATCGTTGTTCCCCGAACCAAATATTTGCCGTTCTCTCGATTATTCGAGCGACGACAGAATTGATATTGTTTCAATTCTTGCAGGAAAACTTGGAATCGTTAGAATTGTTTGTCAAGCACCAGGAGGACTTTCTAAGAGATATACAGTCAGAGCGTAATGATCTTTTTGCTAAAAAGGAAGAGCTCCAGCTGAAAATGAAGTGTCAAAAAAACAAGATGCGTGCCCTAACATCTGAAGTTGAAAAGATCGAGAAGAGGGAGGCACCGATAGCTGTTTCTCTTGCGCTCCACCGCCCTCTAAGGGATCTTGAAATTACAAAGAAAGCATACCGAGCTAATGATACGAAGAGGATGAAGTACCAAACCCGTATTTGTAACTTGAACTCCGAAGAGGCAAAGACGAAGAAGATGATGGAACTTGTGCTCCGCTCGAGGAAGGCTCTTTAACTTACTCTGCTCCAGTACTTTGGTCGTGTATTCTTGTTGTGTATATATGAAGATGACTATCGAGAGTGGTGCTCGTTGAACACCGACAAGCTTTTGTTTCGAGAAAGCGTGTGCTTGCTGTGAGGTATTTATGAAGATGACTATCGAGCGCTCGTTCAACACTCAAAAGCTTTGTTTTGAGAGAAAGTGTTTTCCTATATGTATTGTGTTCTTATGTGAATTGAACAAAAACAGAGGAAGAACAGAGACGCACTCTTCATGTATTATTCTCATTACTACAAATGTATATTTATTAAGCTGGTACAGACAGAAAGGAACAGGGACACACTCTCCATCTACTGTTCTCTTTACAAGTATTGCATTAAAACAGAGGAAGATACACGTATTTTGAACTAAAACAGAGGAAGAATAGGTATTGAGGTTTCTTCCGTATCCTCCAGGAATTCCCTCAGAAAGGGACTCATCATGTCCATCATCATGTCAACCGTCACCAGGGCTTCTGGGTCCCCGGCGAACGACGCGACCTTGGCGCCGCAGAATGCGTCCTTGACCCTCCGCCACGGCGATCGGTGCAGGAAGATATGCGGGAACAGCTGCTCGAGCTCTTTCGAAGCGCGCTCTATTTCGGCGTGGGCCCTCTTCGCATAACCCACGTCGATCCCCGCCGCTCTGGCCGCCCGATCGCGCGCACTCCGGTCCTCGTCGTCGCATTCGCCGCCGCCGAAGCAGCCGAGCAGCCTCTTCTTCTTCGACTTTGCCCTCATCGTCTGATTCGTCCGAGTTTCCCGGTATATGCGTGCTTGCAAATTCGACTCGATGGATGTAGCGGAGAGAGACGACGCTGGGCTGTGCTTTTATGATGCTCTTTCTTAGTATATAGCAGCAGTACGTAGACGTCTGGTCTCGACCCTCCGTGTCGGACTCCTTATTTGGGACACGAACGGGTTGCATTGCATACGCACCGGCCAGAGTCCGAGTGGACACGGGAAATGCCATCGCGTGCGCCGCACGCACGCTGGACACGCGCGCACACCCAGCTCCCCGTGCAGAGTGTGGAGGAGAGTCTCCGGCGGCCGGCCGCGCGTTGTCCTCGCCGCCAGTCTTCCCGTATCGAGGAGAACGTTGGGCCTCCAGAATTGTTTATCAGCCCAGCCCAATCTCGCAGGAGTGTTTTTTTTTTTTTTTGAGGGCGATCTCGCAGGAGATAATTAACATAGGATATGAACCATTCGTGTCAAGGCTAAGTAGCAGGCAATGGCAGCCTCCCTGTGCCTCCCTCCCCCTCCTCACCGTAGCTCCCTTTTCCTCCTGCCAAGTACTACCCATTCATCCGCTGCAAGTCCTCCACTGTGCAACAAGCATGCAGCGAGAGGCGGTCTTCTTCTCTGCAGCTCATCTGGCATCTCTTTTTCTTCTTCTGTGGTGACCAAAGAGCAGGAAGTGAAGACAGCCATTGCTCCTTCAGAGCCTGCACTTCTCACCTATAAGGATGACCCCAATTTCAGGTATCTTCTTTATCTTTTACGCAACACTTTGATGTCTTCTAGATTCCTAGTGATGATTACTTCACTGCAAAGATGCAGCATGTGACAAACCGAAATCAGATACTAGTATCTCTTATCTTTCTTAAGATGTCATCAGCTGGTTCCATGGTCTAGCGGCTAGGACAGTGGACTCCAAATTCACTAACCCAAGTTCAGATCTTGGTGGAACCTCTCTATTTTTTTCGTGTTTTTTTTTCCCTTTGTCTCTTTTGTCTTGCCACTACTGCTTATGCTTGTAACAGCCTGTTGGACGCTGCCTCATCTCTATCCTTTTGTCATGTTAACTTAGTGGGATTTCTTTTGTATTTTCATGTGAACTTGAAAGTTTTTCTATGCCTCTGTTTTTTGCATACACTTGTAACATGCTCGTTTTTATCTTTTTTTTTCATGTAAAGTAAGATTTTGTTTTGCATTTTTTTTCATGTAACGTTGAAAATTAAGATTTTGTTTTGCTTTTTTTTTTTTGCTTTTGAGGAAGTTATAATGCCAACTGTAAGTTGTAAATTTAGTCAGTTGTCTTTTCAAAAAAAAAAAACTTAGTCAGTTTGACAATGCATTAACGATGCATTCATTCATAGGGGGCTGCAACGGTTGTGGCAGAGACGAAGTTGAGAGACAGAGAGAGGCTGCAATGGCGAAGGGCGGATCCAAGACGGCATAGCCGCCCTCCCGGGCTTTGCCTGGTGGCTGATCAAGGCCTACCGGCCATGCCCCGTCTCTAGGCTCCAGGGGCAAAGCATGGATGAGATGATCCTGGCAGGGGAAAGAAAGTCTCTTCCGGCCAAAAGAAGAGATGAGAAGAACATGTGCCATTTACATTTGGATATTATGTTCGGCATTATACATTGTCACTCCATAAATTGTCACTCTTGCGCCAGTAAGACATCATATATTCTCTGAACTCATGCGCCAGTAAGACATTCAGTCAAAATCCTGAATCAATGGCTTGTACTAGCAGTAACTAGTTTATCTGAAATCTGTGCTTCCTAATTTCAGTGAAAATTAATCCAGCCCAAGAAACTGCATTGTCGATAACGGGAGCAAGGATGTAACAATGACACAGGGAGGCTGTACGCATCAGCTTTCAAATTTTGCTTCCTAAGCATGCAGAACAAGTCCTGTAAAGTAGCATTAGCACGGACGAACTTCGGAATGCAGGTTCCAATCATGGTTTCGCTGTTTATTTAAGTGTAATGGCAACACGGTTCCGGAGTCTCGACCATCTGGCTGGCCTAAAACTTCTGGAATTACGGTCCAAATGGATTACTTCCTGGAGTTGCTGATGAACGAATCGTCGGTGAATCATGCGCCGTAAGCGGGGAGAGAAAAGACAGCAAGTCCAGTTTCCACAATGTCCATCCTTTCAAGATCAAATACAGTGTACGTACTGCTAGTGAGTAAACACAGCACCGGGGAAGCTGTGCTATTATATGCGTAGATATCATGTTGTTGGTGTACCCGTCCCACTGTTGGTTGAGTGAGATAGCTCCTTAACTTGTTTCAGCAAATCTTTTTCTCTTTTCGTATCCTCAAGAAGCCTCTCTTTCTCCCAATTTTTAAGTATGACTTGCTCTTCCACATCACTGATATGATGATATGTATGGGTGAACTTGAGGAAGAACAGAGACTCACGCGTCATGTACTGTTCTCATAACAAGAACATTGAACGAGAACAGAAAGGAACTAAGATGAAGGAAGAACACACGCTGCTCCATCTACTGTTCTCCTTAGAAGCATTGAACTAAAAAAGAACAGAGGAAGATCCTCACAACTCACAAGTACTGAACTAGTAGAGCAGAGGAATAAAAGATGTCGGGGTATCTTCCGTGTCCATCTGCATGAATTCCCTCAGAAAGGGACTCATCATGTCCATCATCATGTCAACCGTTACCACGGCGTCTGGGTCCCCGGTGAACGGCGCGACCTTGGCGCCGCGGAATGCGTCCTTGACCCTCAGCCAAGGCGATCGGTGCAGGAAGAGATGAGGGAACAGCCGCTCGAGCTCTTTCCAAGCCCGATCTGCGTCGGCGCGATCCTTCCTCGCGAGGCCAACGTCGACCCCCGCCTCTCTGGCCGCCCGATCGCGCGCACTCCGGTCCTCGTCCTCCTCCTCGACGGCGCCGAAGCAGCCGAGCAGCCGAGTCTTCATCGTCTTCCTTGATGATTTGTTGTTGTGTTGCCTGGCAGATGCGTGCTTGCAAGTTCGGCTTGATGGCGGTACGGAGAGCGACGGACGACGCTGGGCTGTGCTTTTACGATGCTAGCACGGAAACGAATAAGGAGTCCAACACGGAAACGAACAGGCAGGCGTACGTAGTGCTCCTCTATAAGCTCTTATAGAGGAGCACTACGTACGCGTGTTCATTTCCGTGTTGGACTCCTTATTTGGGACGACGGGTTGCATTGCATGCGCACCGGTCCGAGTTCGAGTGAACACGGGAGATCATCGCGTGCGCCGCACGCACGCACGCGCTACCCGTCCCGGTCGCGCGTCGTCTTCGCCGCCAGTGCGGACGCGCGGATAGTGAAGATCGTTGGGCCTCCAAAACTGTTTACCAGCCCGGCCCAAACCCGCAGCAGATAACACACTGGATGCGAAAGCCATCCGAGGTGGCACCACCGCTCGACCAAAATCCAATGGCGCGCGCCGATTGGCCGGAGCCACATCCAGAAATCTCCGCCTCACAAGTAAGCGCGGCAGGACGATGGAGACCATGGGATGAGGGGGCCCCTGTCACAAGCGCAGGACGATCGCAGCAAGAAGACACGGCCTCCGCAACAAAACATTTGTGCTACAAATACGTCCACGTAACACCTCTCTAAGTCGTGACACTAGCCAGTAGAACTATCTAGCAGCCCAGACAGACATCCAGAGCAACCGCAGATCGATGGCGTCGACGATCATGGCCGCCTCCACACCCCGCGTCGTCGCCGCCAAAACGCCGTTCCTCGGCCAGGGCCGCACCGCCGGCAATGCCGCGCTCCGCGACGTCGCCGCCGCCGCCGGTGGCCGGATCACCATGGTACGTTCGTCATTGCCAATCCAAGAACCATTTTCTTGCAGCATGCATGATCAGTCTCGTTCCTTTGAAGCTCAAGCTCTAACCAGCAATCTCCTCTAATTGCAGAGCAACGACCTGTGGTACGGGCCGGACCGCGTCAAGTACCTGGGCCCGTTCTCCGCGCAGACGCCGTCGTACCTTCGTGGCGAGTTCCCGGGCGACTACGGGTGGGACACGGCGGGGCTGTCCGCCGACCCGGAGGCGTTCGCGCGGAACCGGGCGCTGGAGGTGATCCACGGGCGGTGGGCCATGCTGGGCGCGCTGGGCTGCATCACGCCGGAGGTGCTGGAGAAGTGGGTGCGCGTGGACTTCAAGGAGCCCGTCTGGTTCAAGGCGGGGGCCCAGATCTTCTCGGAGGGCGGGCTCGACTACCTGGGCAACCCCAACCTGGTGCACGCGCAGAGCATCCTCGCCGTGCTGGGCTTCCAGGTCGTCCTCATGGGCCTCGTCGAGGGCTTCCGCATCAACGGCCTCGACGGCGTCGGCGAGGGCAACAACCTCTACCCCGGCGGCCAGTACTTCGACCCGCTCGGCCTCGCCGACGACCCTGTCACCTTCGCCGAGCTCAAGGTCAAGGAGATCAAGAACGGACGCCTCGCCATGTTCTCCATGTTTGGGTTCTTCGTCCAGGCCATCGTCACCGGCAAGGGGCCCCTCGAGAACCTGCTCGACCACCTCGACGACCCCGTCGCCAACAACGCATGGGTCTACGCCACCAAGTTCGCGCCGGGGTCGTAAGCCACGACCCGGCCGGACGCCGTGTAGTGCCACCACTGTAGACTACTCGCTTGTGTTATTACATTTGTACCATGATGAACGAATGCAAATATTGTGATCTCAGGATTCAGGAACGTACTGGAGGAGTTTTGGTCAGTCTCGCGCATCTGTCAGTTTTGAACTTTTCCTTGAAAATATTGGTGTGGCTTTAGTAGTATCATCCATGTTATTTCCTTCCATTTCAGCTGCCATTTTTGACAAATTTTAACCATCATGAAAAAGTATAAAATGCAGTTCACTGCTAAATGCAGTAGCCATTCAGAATCGTTACGGACTCTGGTACAACTACCTCAGAACATTTCAGAGTGGCACCACATGAAAGGAGAACGGAGTAAAATGCCCTGCACATTTCAAAAGTTTCCATCTGTACACATTTTACAGTAGTGCTGTCACGGTTTTCTATTCGCTCATGTTGGATAATCTGTGTATTCATTCAGTTACCCCCTTCCATATCTCATGTTTATCGCTCTACTTACATGAAGACATACATACACTGGCAACTAAGGACTAATATACATGTACAGACATTTTGCTTAACCTATACCACCCTTTCGACACACTCAACATCGGACGAATGACAGCATCGCTATCGACGATGGAGGTCATCATCATTTCATCAGGCCTGCGATGAAGAGAAGAACCGGGACGATTTCGTCTCGTCTGGCCTGCCCATTCTTGGTCACTTTCCTTGACCCAATGGCAGAAAAATGTGGAGGGGAGATCTGAATTCATCTTCCCATTCACTTCGAGCTCTTCTTACCCCACCATCTTTTCCGGGATTTCTCATCATTAGTGCCAACCTTTTGAATATTTACCTTCGTTTCCTTCAACCGGGATTTGTAATCTTTCTTCCACGTGGCAAATCTATCCTTGAGCTTCCGGAGTTCCTCATCTGGGTTCATATGGGAACCAACCTGACCGGACTTGACCGCAACAAGGAAGCCAGCATCGTCTTCAAACACTTGCCGCCTGTCTTCAAACTCCTTTGCTAGGTGGTTCACAGCATTTACTCGCCTATCTGAGTTTCCTGCTGACACTTTAGATTCCGGGTTGTAGCTCTGGTGCCTCCACTCTACTAATTCAGGTGTATGGGTCCCCGTGGATACTGTATCTTCAGAGTCATACTGAGCATGTGTTGGAGCAGCATCAGTCCTAGCCACTCGGGTGGTCACTTCATCAGAAGCTAAGCTCTTCTTAGCAGCGACAAGGCTTAGCTGAAAGAAATACATAAAAACATATTTAGAGGGATACGTGATGCATGCCTACAATTATACACAACTCTTTTATGACGATTCCATTATTCAAACTTCTAGACCGAATTCAATATCAGAGGGCCCATTAACACATCACCATTCTCCAACAGATGAATTCGTGTTCCTAATTATATGTTGATCCATTCCCTTAAACAAGAATACAAGCAAACATAAAAATAGAAATACAAATATGATAGAAATAACTACCTGTAGGGAAGAGAGCTGTCTCTTCCATGCCTCTTCCATGGATTTCATTCTGGCCTCATATTCCGACCATTTCTTCTCATACTGTTCCAATTGCTGTTTCAGCATTACATTTTCTTCTTCTTTGTCACGCAACGCAGCCTCAGCTTTCGAAATGCGACCCTGAAGTTCTGTGATGACTGGTTGGTGAGGATGGTGTCCATTCGTTTCCTGCCATTGGATGGTAATGTTAGGAGCTACGGCACCTATGTCTTCAGTTTAATCAATTCCATATATTTATAACAAGAAAATCAATTATTAAAAATAGAATAGGACATAAAAAATCAATAGAAATTTCAGTAGCTCTAACTTGGTAAATAACAAATATAGTAAGCGAAGATGCTCATGCAAATTCCAGACAAATATTCAGTACTGCCAACCATACTGGACGAAATCAGTATGCAGAGCACACTGGGAGACCGGAATATACAGAATATTTGCCATTGAACTCGCAAGACATACCCTTGACTCTGAAATAATCTTCCTTGTGTCCCCTTTGGAGGTGATCTTTGTCTCCTTTTCATTCTGCAGGCACTGGTATTTTTTCCTGGCCAGGCATCCACGCATCACTGCATAAATGTATGGAAACACACGATTAGATGCGTGAACTACTCTACGGAAATATGATATTATTAGACCACTTATATTGCATTAATTACCAGACTGTAGTAAAACGATATGTTTCAGTTGATCATTAAACATGGTAGCTGCGAGTCGACGCCTAGTGTACTTCTGTATCAGAACAGCTGCCTTCCATCTCTTGGCAAGACAATCGAAGTGTGTTCTTGCCCTTTCACCTCGTATAACTGCAGATGGATAAGATGCAAGAGTTGGGCAAAGTGATCAGCATCTGTCAGCTGATAACTGAAATTGGACTAGTACATTCAACTTAAAATCTAACATACTACTGGATTCAAAAAAGAAAGGAAAGGAAATAAAGTGCATTACATGACTGCAACGTCATTGCTCCTTTCATAAGTTCCCGATATCCCTGTCGAGATTGCAACCCACGGTAGTGTTTCTGGATACGAAGGGTTCCGTGGAGCATCCGTTTTTTAGCATTTTCCAGCACAGCAACCTGCAGAATAATCAACAAAGAACATCCATAAAATGAACGCAAATTGCCATCAAGTAAATTAACTAAACAATTGAGCTCGTGGATGCTACTTGAGGATCAATCCTAGGATGAAAAAGGTTATAATGGTTATTTTTCTGGGGTACCTGTCCTGTACGGAAAAACAATTTTGTGTAGCCAACTTGATACATTTCAGGAGGGATATTCAACTGCTGCAATACAGCAATTGAAACACTAAGTGGATTCTGAGAAGCAACGGAACGCAAGAGAAGAAATCCATATCTGCATATTATATGACGAGTTGTAAGTCAGGTGCGAAACAGTATTGAACAGACTGAAAAAAAGTATCTGTGAAGACACATTCTGTGAAATAGCAACCTTTCAGCAAACTGTTGGTGAGTCATCCTAGTTGGATAGCCCATTCTTGATATCCGTACAACTTCAAGCACCCCACAGCATTTAAGTTGATGCAACACAATATCATTCTCAAATAACCTGGGGCGCTGTTTGCTGTTTGGCTGAATGCACCGGATAAAATGAGGAGACGTGTTCTCCAACTGCTGCATAAGCTTGAACAGTTGTACCTGAATACATAACAGAGCAAGGAAACGGCTCAATCGGATCCAGCTTTACATAAACGATAACAAGGGCATGCATTGGGGTGTTATGGCGAAGACCTAAATGCAATGCCAAGAAAGTGAATACAAACTATATAATTGACCAGAGATCTAGGGAACTGTTCCCCTACAATATGATATGATAACATGAAAGCACGAATGATTATAATCAGTACCTTAAATTTGGTGACAACACTTTGTTTTTGTGTATCAACAACTGAATGCCATGACAGACTTGATTTATTCTGAGAATCAGCGACCATGGCCGAGGCAAAATGTTTGGGAAGTTCACATTTGCATGTTGAGAGTAGTTGGATAGACTCAGAGTGCAATGGATCTCTGTTCTTCTCCAAGAACCCTGTTGTGTCATATGTCACCTGTAATCATAATCAGTGCAGACGAGCTTTAAAAGCTGACGAGTTAAACCCTGAAGGGGAACGTTGAATGCAACTGTGAAGAGTGTTGGAGATTAGGAAACAGAAAGATAAATAACCATGAGGATTCACCAACCTCTCCAGCATAATGACGAATCTTAAAAGCCCCTTCCTGATCACCTTTGAAGCAAGAGTTACCACTTAATTGCTGCTTAAGCTTGTTAGCAAAGGAAAAATCTGTTGCTTTTGGGAATGTAGACTCTTCATCCAACAATGACAATAGCCCTAGAGGTTTCTGCAATTAAAAAAAAAGAAAGGATCGAGATCTTAATACTCCATTCACAACACCAGGAGAGTATCACAGTTTTCTTCAAAGTTTACGCCAAAACATTATTAAATGCAGGTTTCCAGCCTCCTTCTGATTTATAGTGGTTTTTTTCCATTTTTTAAAAAAAAACATGGAACAACTCCCCTTAAGGATATTCCATATGTTTCAACTATAGTTTCTCAGTTTGTGTTGGAAGATGCTCTTTTCTATTGTAGTAGATCAAAGTTCTGACATTCTTGCAGCTTGAACATCATTGGAAGGGTGAAGTACAACAGACTTGCAGAACAAGATCACTAGAAGGGTGATAGACTGTATCTACCGCGTGAAAGTGTTCAAACCAGAGAAGCGAAAGAAAATCAAGCCAAATGGCCTGTAGAACCCTAAAATACATCTTGTCTTTCATTCATATAAATATCAGGCACGAAAAAATATTAACAGCTAGGTTATGGTCCATGTGTAAACGAATTGCATGAAACAACACTGCATACCTTCTCAAAGAGAGATAAGCAATCAGTGTTATCCACAAATTCCACAGTGGCCCAGTCGATTCCATCTTCTAAGTATTCCTGGAAAAAACAAAATCAGTATGTGCACATGTATATTGAGGAAGAATAAATTGAGAGTAAATGAGTAATATAGTGGGCACATGAAAACAAGCTTGACTTAACAAAAAGAAATATATCCTACATAAATGAGGGTGCATTAACATTTTCTAAAAAAAAAGGTGATACGCCTCAGATCAGATCAAATCAAACCGTATACATACATATCTTAATATGGTAAAACAAAGCACCTTCTGTCTAACTGCATGCCCTAGTTATGAAAATTTTGGCAAAGATGGCTTTAGTACACACGGTATTTAAGAGGTGGAGATAGGCAGAGCAACCCCACTTTGTTTAGCTCTTTATGGAGTTTTTTGTCCATTTGTTTCCCCTATTCTCTTATTTTCTGTGTTAGTATGCCAAAAGTAGCAGTATCTTTTGAGACTTTGAGAATAGATGACATGTGCCCGGACATCGGTTTACAAAAAATAAGTGCTACACATCATAATTGTTCACACCTTTGATGCTAACTCAAATAATCCTAGAAACTTTTAGAAGCTTACCTCCTGTTGTAGTTTGAAAAGATGTCTGTTGAAGTGCTGTTGCAGCCTCTCATTAGCATAATTTATACAAAACTGCTCGAAACCATTCTTCTGCAAATATTTAACTGAATGTTACAACCAAGGAATTGCCAAGATATTAGTACAAAACAAAATATAAAATACTCAAAGCCATACATCGAAGCACTCAAACCCATAAATATCCAAAATACTTATGGATCTCCATGTCGATTGCCTCCCTGTTCCAAGTGAGTGGTTAATTTGCTCAACGATCCAGTCAAATAAATGGGCGTAGATTGACTTCGCTAGTGCGTCCCTTGCATCAATGGCCTACCAAAAAAAAATAGAAAAGTTAAATATTGACCTAAGGGATGAAACCAATAAGCAGCAAATCATCCATGCAGAAAATTTCCAGGTAACTACGAACCTGAGTTAGTGTCAGCTTTTTAACAATATTGTCATTTCCAGCTCGGATTTTACGGGTGGACATAGCAGTCACCAACTGATTGGTAGTGCAACCTAATAGCTTTGCAGCAGTAGCCAACCCTGTGAATACATTACGGAATGAATATTCAGAAAACTCTGCCAAAGTCAAAGGATACCAAAGCCAAGTTTTAGCACCAGAACAGGATAATGCGGTACATCGCATTTGAGCAACATTTTTGTGGGTCCAACAGAAAAAAAAATTGGCTACTATAGAGAAGCAGAAATTATACCTTCGTTTGAAACAACTTCCACATGGTTTTCATTATCTATAACAGAGAACGAAATGTTCCCCAGCCACAAGACAGCCGCAAGCATAGAAAACAATTTCATTTGGTCCTCCTTAGATATCTGAATAGTATCCAATGCATCCTGTACAAAGAAATTGCATAAGCAACAATAAGATATGATACTAGCATAAATTTAGTTGAAATAACTCATTGGATTTTCCAGGAACATTACCACTAGCACGGAAAACCTTTTAGCATCATCAACACCGTCGATCATTAAGCAGTCACTATGCCTCAAGTAATTGTACTCACTGGCATTTTTCAGAAACAATTTTTCTGCAGCAGCATATAAATGCAACAGAGAGAAAGTGAGAAAGAGAAAGGTCACATAAAATATATTTCACCACTAAAGACAAATAATAAAATAACATTGGTTCTTGAATCTGTCATGTGTGTTACTTTATAAAACCATTGTTTGTAACACTTAAAATTATAATATGAGATTATCAAGCATGACTATATGATTACTTTTGAGGATGGGAGGAGCTCCAGAGCACAGCTGGTAGAAGATATGGTATGATCTCTCTCCTTGTGCCCTCTGAACCACCCTCGACTACAGGGGAAAGATAAGATATATTAGGCCTTAAGAAAAAAAAATAAAATATGGCTTAGCAATGTATTAAAATAGTATACCTTCTCAAGCAGGACTGCTCCATGAGGTTCAGTCAGAGGTACATACATGCCCAGGGAAACAAGTTAGCAACGCTCAAAGATATCGTTAGTTGCTATCACAACAATAAATGGCACAGAAGGCTTACAGGTCTGGATTTTAGCACCGCACATCTTTCCGGCGTTAGAAAAGCGTATTTCAATAAGTTTTCCCTACATCAAATCATCAAACCACCTTAAGAATTACTCTAGAATAATTAACTGGAGAAACGCTATGACAGAAATTCTCCAGGAATATGAACTCACAAATCGACTCGAGTTATGGTTTCGTGATGTTTTTGCATTCCCCAATGCTTCCAGAATAGCATTTGTCTGAAGAACCTCAGACTCCATTCCACTAGCACCCCCTAGAGCAGCCAAATATTGCATAGCAATTTTAGCAGTCTCAGTTTTTCCTGCTCCGCTCTCACCACTGAAATATGACAACGAACACTTATAACATTTTAAAATAAGGTAACCCAGAGTTTAAGAGTATGTGGATAGGGTATACTAACCTTATTATTATAGACTGGTTTATACCATCTGCAGAGAATCAGCAGTTGCATTAGAAGACAATTCTTGCAAACAGTATAAAATAGTTATTCTCGTTAGAACCTACCTCGCAGCATCTCACTAAAAGCTAAATCAGCAACTGCATACACATGTGGGTCTTCCTTGATCTTTTGCTTGTATTGCATGATGGAAGCTTTCCCATATAATGCAACTTCTTTTAATGGATTAACAGCAATAAGAACAGGTCCTGCTTTTGTCTACAAATAAAAGGTATACAAATTAGGAGGCATAAATCTTGACCATGTCCTAACATAGTCAGATTCCTGCGTAATGCTTACATATATAAGATCGCGTGAATATCGCAATTGCAGATTATAAAGAACTGAAGGTTCATTCAAGTAACTCATTTGGATCAGATCATCAACTCCATCAAGAATATCAGGGTTGGCGGGTAAAAGTCTTTCTGGCGACGTTGTCAAAACCTATGCAAAGAAACATATTGAGTAAGAATGTTACATGAGTCTCAAATAACTATACTGTTATGACAACATCAGACACTTACCGTTCCATTAGCCAGGAGTATTTCAGCATCATCTCCAGATATTGACTGAATCTGTCCAAGTTCCCACTTTGCATTTGGTGAAGAACACCAAACTCGCAACTTCTGAAATAAAACATCGTTCAGAACTTTAATATTTTGAATTATTTTTTCCAAGGATGATGGAATATTAAAGATCATACTCAAAACATAAGGAAAGGATTCATAAGAGTAATTCCTTGAGGCCTATGCTGTTTTAAGAAACTAAACAACAGTACAATGTATTCAGAGTATCCAGTATCCATGCTTCTATGGTTACAGAAGAATAAGTCTGATTGACCAATATCCATACTTCTAAGGTTAAAAAACAACATTCTTAATGGCCAATATCCATAAGTAAGGATTAAAATTACATTGACAATGTATCATTTGAAAAGGTCAGTGAAGTTGGACACCATACTTTTTGGCCAAAGTATGGTGTCCAACTTCACTGACCATGAACAAGCATTTGCAACAATAACAACAGAACCCTTTCGTCCCAAACAACTTGGGTTAGGCTAGAACCAGGAAAGGGAAGCAGACAAAATAAAGATAAGTTAAAAGAAAGCATTTAGCAAACATAAATGCATCTCCTGCTAAATGATAAACAACAATGAACTCAGCATAACATAAAACAATTGCGATTTGACAAGAAACTCTTAAGTTACCATATAGAAGCAATGTTTAACTCTTTAAGCAGACGTGCATAAATTCAGCAGATAAACAACAAATGAAAAGGTGGAGATTTAACATTTCTCATTGTGACATGTGAGTGAGCATCTTGCCATCCAGTCAGAGCAAGCAGCCAGCCTACCAAATGCAAGTATTCATCCTATTTCCATATGTTCAAGCATCAAAATATAACACATCTTTACAACTCCAGAAAGACAAGCTTCTCACCTTCTGAAGGACATAATCCATGATATCTGTACACACTGGTTTCCCATTCATCTTCGCCGTTGCTGAAGAAACGGAGGGGAGATCCTTACAAACTGTCGCCTCGCTCCTATCCTCATGAGAATTAGCAACATATGGTGACTCGTCCAGCGCTTCTGCATTAGCAAACTTCCTCTTAGTCCCAAAGATGCGACCTTTCGCCGCCTTTTCCTCCTTGGGCTCCACCCCACCAATATCCTTGCCGATATCTGGTTTCTTCTCAACCGGCATCGTATCTGTAGCAAACTCTTTTGCCACACCATTCTCAAGCTTGAACCCAGAAGGCAGCGAGGGTCGTCTTGATGTGGGCAACCGGCCACGGCTTGTCGGTCGGGCTGGCAATGACGGAGGGGCATCCTTTGGCTGCTCATCTCGCTTCTTTATCGTCTCGAGCAAGACCTCGAGGGAGCTCTTCGGAGCGGCTGGTGCCGGCGTCATCACGGCTGCTGCAGAGAGCATTACCACCGGGAAATCAACAAGCCACCAGCCCAAGCCGGTGACTTACACCAAGGCTCACACACCAACACGCCAAATCAAACAGCCGAACAGCACAGGGGCCAGGAATTTCTCCATTTCGCATCAGAACAGCGGTAACTTCAGGCGGAAGAGCCCCAAACTCACACGGGCTCAAAAGTGGCACACCCCAAACCCCGAATTCCACCCCCAGACACTGGGAAGACTCAAAATTTCCCCACAAATCTCTCCAAAATCCACGCTCTCAGCCTCAACCTAGCACCAATCGCACGCGCCGAGAACAAATTGTGGCGCTGCCGGCGTTAAGGGCAGGGGTAAAAACCCAACCTTTGCGCGATTTTTGAAGGGGGAATGGGCGGCCCAAGCTTGGAATCGGCAAAGCGGCTGCGAAAGCTGCAATCTCTGGCGACAGAAAAGGAGAAAGAACCCCCGGGAACGAAAGCAAAGCCTGCAAATCGAAGGGGCTGGCGTACTAGCAGCAGCACGCAGGAGGCCAAGAAATCATGGAGCGAAACGCATCAAGATGAGCACTAGAGGAACAGGATAATTCCTCCCCGCTCCTGCCGCCCGCTGCAAGAACAGCGAGCCCACTACGAACCGCTCTCCAAATCAAAAAAACGGAAAACAAAAAATTGAATTATTTTCTGGGGGCTTTTACTTCTCCCTCACATTTCAAACCTCTCCATCCCCCATATCTCCGTGTCCTTTTCCCCTCCCCTTGATCCGTTACTTAGGCAGTGGAAAAAAAAACATTTAGGACAAAGCAAGCCAAATGTCTTAAATACCCTCAAGATCATTAGCTAACTACGTTGCTTGGACAGTGGCATTTTGGTTAAACCATTTGGCGATGGAGGGCCAGTCGATGAGCGTTGCGGATTGGAGGCTTCCGTTCAGACCGTTGGATGCGAGCGGCCGCGCCTTCCGCTCCACGACTTCAGTTGAAAGCCAGAAGTTACGCAACTGCCCCTGGATGTTAGTGCTCTGGCACAAACTCGTTTCCGTTCCTGCCATCCTTCGTGATCTTTGAATCAGGACGGTTTAGTTATCGTTTGAAAAAAAAAGGACTATTTAGTTATTGTCCATTTTGTTTTGTTGCGACAAAGGAAAATATATCAGGAAGTGGTATATCCGAAAAGAAAATTCTTGTGTGGGAGAAGCTTCTGTTCGGCAGGTCTTCTTTTGTTTGTGTCTGGTTATTATTGTCAAAGGGAGGACCCATGAAATCATGTTTCCTCAAACGATTCTTTTCCACAAAAAGTAATGTTTTGTGGTATGGTCAAATGGGATGGTGTAGTTGGTGTTTTTGCTTACCTTTGGTTTTGTTTATTGAGAGTTTGCAAAGTTCTATGGAACTTGGGTGAGCGTGCTTATTGGTGAGCGTAAAATAAGCATTATTTCCATGATTCCACCATCTTGGATAAAAACATGGATAGAGATCCCAGATACCTTTAGTTATTTTTGTTGTGCCTTGCTCAGCTGTGTGAGCAGTTGTGATGTCTAAAGTCTGATGTGAATCAACGCGCATGAACTGTCAATTCGTTTTGGCAATCAAAGCGTACTTTTTTAATGGAAAACAATGATAGCATTTTTGAGCCATGCCCGCCAGAAAAAGACTATATTCACTTCGCTCTGATTATGTAGTAGGAGTATTAATAGCAAATGAATCTTAGAAGGAATTTCAGAAGAGAAAAAGGTACTCGTAACAATCAGAAATATTTCTCGAGCTCTAGCTAAACAGGGACCTGACCACGAGGTTACGTGAAAGATGGTGTGTCCGACGTATAAATTTCTAAGTACATTCTGCCGTGATGATATCAGTACTCCTCCATTGCAAGGTGTGCGTACAACATTTCAAATTCCATCAAAAGTCACGGCCAAACAAGGACGTTACCGACTCCCAATTAAGCACTGCACGGCTCATCCCCACGACGCAAAAGGGAGCGAGAGCACGAACTCGGATTGATTGCGAGTTTGTGGTTGGTTAATTAGCTGAGCTGAGTTTTTATGGCCACCAAACGAGCGAAGGATCCAAACATCCCTGCAGGCAGCACTGACGCTGAAATTCCTGCCAGTGACGGTACATTTCTCTCTTTCAGCGTCACAGTGTCAAAGCAGAGAGCATGGCATTCAGAGTACAAAAACCTACCTGTACGCACGCATCCCCCGTCTCGTGATGGGCACCGTGTGTATGCCAGGACCATACATACGAACGGTAGCGTCAGTCCCACGTGCAGTGCCCGCTGCGAGACGCGTAGTATGCGGCTACGCACACCAGACAGGCAGTGTGTGGGCGTCGCAGAGCTGGCTGCCAGCCAGCGTGCCGCCGGCTTTGCATGGTCAAGCCAAATGAACGAGGAAATCTGGCAAATTAAAGAGGGTAAAACTGCTTTGGAACAGTTGTTAATGTGGTTGGAGACCGTGATTAGGCCTTTACCTTTGGTCAGGCCTGCTTTGGCTTTGCTTTCCTAATAAGGATGAAATCATGGGGGCAAAGTAAATCACACTGGTTTGTCTCCAAAAGGAAAAAAAAGGTAAATCACTCTGGTAAAACTGCATGCGACTCCTTGGAATGATGCGGCGCCGGCCGGTGTCGCGAACTGTGAATTCCGTGGTATGCGCACTTGCGGCTGCCGCTGCTTTTCCATTGGCCGGGGATGGATGCTCGGTGACGGGGAAACACACAAGCGCGGATCTCCTGGCCGCTGTCCACTCCAGGTCCTACGCTATCATGCGTGAGTGCGTGACCGGTGGTCTTCGCTTGCAGATCTCGAGGCAGGGTAGAAAGAAACGGTCAGGTGAGGCTGCTGGATTCATTGCGTGAACTCTGCTGACTGCTGTCGCCGGCAACAACACGTCCTTGAGATCAGATCCGCTCGTGATGCAATGGATCGCAGCAACCATGCATGGGCAGTGCCCCACCATGGATAGGGGTGGCCCAAGCATCGAATCCAAGGTTCCAAACGAGGGCAAATCGATCATGCGTGTAATACCACCTCCTAGTGCCTAATCATGCCTTATCCATTGACAAATCTCCAAAGTGAAGCGGTTGGTAACACGCATGATCGTTTCGCGGTATTTATCCCCCAAACCTTTCGATACCTTTACTGTATAGCATTAGATGGAGTAGCCTTTTAGACTATACCAAGATAAAATAAATCGGCAAATATCGATCCACCACTAGCTAGCTAGCCTTAGCTCAATGATCAAGGGATCATAGTGGGCACACCATGATGCGGACCCCTGCGCCAAGTACCCTGCGGACTGCTCCACCTCGTGTGGGCATTGAACCCTTTGCCGTCGCTAACGAATGATTTGGTGCGGCAAAGCTCGGTCAGGATCATGAGGGAGCTCGCCATCATCGCAGGCCTTGCTTGCAAGTGAGGGCGCACCGGGACGGCAGCGCGAGAGCAAGGGGACAGCCAACCAACTGTCCAATAACCTGCGCTACCTAGCTGATCCTTCCGTTGAGTAATGAAGGATGTTTATCTTTGCGGACCACCACGCGTATCTGTAACCTGTACTTCCGGTTTTATTTCTGCAGTTCAGCTGCTTTATCATGGCCGTCAAAGTATTTGTGATGTTGCATAAGAAATGGGGTTCTGTTTCGTTTGGCGCGTCAAGAAAGCTAGTCAAGGAGGTTTTTTTTTTTCTTCTTTCATTTGTTTCAACCTGCCGGGCATCAGCAACCATTTCTGTGATTGTTTGTCCTCTACCAATGATATCTACTTCGATCGTCAACGACTAAAACTAAATACAGATTGAACTGGGATCATATATAGGGGTATGCATTTAACATTATGACTACATGTGTCGGCACTGAGCAATGGCGAAGCCAAGAGCATATTTTCTCTTTCATCTCTCTTATTGTTTTCTACTCCATTTGTCCTCAACCACAAATGTAAGGGATCTTTGGTCTCAAATATGTCCACAAATATAAGCATTTCTAGAGTTGCCCCTTGATAAGAAAAGCATGTGTGATTAAAGTGATTGGCAAGTAGGTTAATGGCCTCTTTATAAATAGGTTAACGACACCAATAAAAAAATCCAAGGGACTAGATAGTAGCTTAATGATTATAATCTATATGATACTTTACATCATACTACAAACAGTTTCAATTCCACTAGACGGTGGCATATATGGTATTTCGCCCAATCAGAAACCCGGTCTGATTTTAATCATCTCACAATCCAGCAAAAGCAACACAAGCCAATGGCGGCCCCCTACTGGCTTATCCTCCATTGAGTTGAAGGGATAAATAAGGGTGAAGAAGAGGGAGAGGAAGAAGAATGGGAGGGCTGGAGGAAGAAGAAGAGAGGAGATCCCCCCTTGACCATTCTCCTGTGTACGCTACTGACACAAGCCTAGGTTTGTGGTATTGTGCCACAATATAAACTCAGACTGTGTCATCCAAATTATCTAGATTGTGAAACAACTGGGCCTTAATCTATCCAAAAATCAAGGAAAATGCTTACATTTGTGGATAGAGGAAGTATGGCTCTATATGAGTTAGGATGGGGGCCTTAAGCCCCATTCCCCTCCCTTAATACCCCATTGGGACAAGCATTTCCCCTAAAGCTATTGGAAACAAAGCAAGAGACGGTAGAGTAAGTAGCTAGGGGACTCGGGACAGGAATGAACACACAGTACGTTGCATGATCATGAAGAACAAGTCTATGCACCCCACTCACAAAAACCATTTTGCGGTGAGCAAATTTCAAAAGCCTACAACTACTTTGACATGTCTTGCAATTGCAACCTACTACATGTTAATTACGGTGGTGATTGCATGCAGAACACTACAAAAATTGATGTCTGGATGCAAAACCTACAACATGATGCAGAGGCTGGAATATTAAAATATATTCCCGTTTCTAAAAAAAAAACCTACAACATTGTCTCTTTCTGGTGCTACCAACAATATACACGTTCTTGAGACTGACGGGTAGGTCCAAGATGATAAAGTTGTGAATTTTTTGCAACAAAGTACCAAATTTAGTTGTGGTTTCGTATCATTGAAACTATTTTGTAGGTTTTTTGAAAACCATATGTCAGAGTAGTTGAAGGTCTTTAAAATTTACTATTCTTGTGCAAATACGATATTTATTATTCTATTTTGTATCATGTGACCCCATATATTTCTCCAAAAGAAACCCCCCAAATATGACCCAAGTTTAATAAGTTTTTAATTGGTTTATGCACGAGCAATAATCAATAGCACCGCAATTAACACACAACAAATGTTGCAAGGCACAGGTATTAATTCGACAGCCAGAACCAACTCACCCAAATGACACTCGTGGCGGACCAGGTTTTTTTTTTTTTTGGGGGCAAACTCAACTAGTACAAATGAACGATTATAAACACCCCGATAAATTCTTCTCTGCCACTTCAGTCAGATCATTTGGATAGCGTGCTTAAACGTGGCGTCCAGCACGGCAATAAATATATCCAGCTGAATGTTTTCGGTTCAGGATTTGGCAACACAATCCACGTCGTCCTATGTTCAGAATATCGCGTTGCAGGCAGCTGAAGAAACCCAGAACGTAAGGCAGAGCGTTCAAACGAAAACGACGGGAAATTATTATCCGGAGAGAAGAAGGAAACGAACGACAGGTGATGTCGCCGTCACGCGGCACGGATTTCTTTTTTTTTTTCGAGCGGATTCTACGTCGATCAACTGCTCGCCCGCGTGGCCACTCGGGCGCGCGCGCGCCACGGGCGCAGCGTTGCTTAGCTTTGCCGTTTACGCTTGTCGTAGCCGGCCGGCCGGCCGCGGCCGGGCAGTGGCGCGTGCTTGCGGCCCGGAAAGCGCACCACGTTGCGTGCCATCTATCCATCCTTCCTTCTCTCTCTCTCTCTCCCTCAGCAGCAGCTGCTGATGCAGCTGCTGATGCTGTTGGTGAGCTCGGCCAATCGCGATGCGTCAGTCGCAGCGAAAGCGACGCGGCTTGTGCTGTTCGGTGCGCGTGTGGGTGGGGTGGATCAGCGCACTGACCAGACCGAGGGAAAGAACTCGGGCGAATTCAAGGACGCTCGCTCGATCGACGCGCGCCAGTTTAGAAAAAAAAAACCACCGCATGCACCGGATTGTACCAGGTGGATGCAGGGCGGCTGCACGTTCGTTCGAGATGGATTGACGGAGCCATGCCCAATGCTACGTCGTCGTCCCTCGGTTGCAGTTTTCGCCGGGGCAGAGGGTGGTGGCGGCGGGAGTTGATTGGGATACACGGACTGGATTTCTCATGTTGAGTACTACTACACTACTACTCCACATGCCATGCCATGCTTTTGCTCAGCCTCAGCGCACCACGTAGTGGTCAGATTGATTCTCCACTTGATTCAGAAACTTGCGTTTCAGCTTCGCAGCCAGTGTTTTGGCAATTCAAAAAAAAAAAAAACTCGTTTGTGGGTTTCATGAGATCGCGATGGTTGTTTATCATCGTCTTCTTTTTCTCTGGTTCAAAAAACGGCGGTTGGCACTCTCATCAAGTGTTAAATGTTTTTTAGGGCCGTGGAACCATGTAGCGTGTGAATACTGTGATCCACGGACCACGGTACGCGACTACCGGGCGGCAAATCTGCACCGAACTATAAAAGCGCAGTAGCGGAATCTGTCTGCGGCGCTTCTGAATCACGGTTTCTTCTTTACTTTTATCCTGGTTCAGAAAACGGCTGCCATGTGGCCATCCGTAGTACCAGTAACAAGCTGTCAGCCAACAAGAAACCAGCTGTAAATATATTTTTCACGTTGCCAGTGTAACCTTGTAGCGTGATCCACAACGACCTGCTCAAACCTCTTTGAAGCACAGCTAGAAGGTGCAGCTGCGCTGAACCTGAAGAACGTAGCATGTCCTTGTTTTCTTATTCGAAAAAAGGTCTTCCTCCATTAGGAAACGACTGTTCAACCTTTCAGGTTCATGCATCATACAAGATGCACAAGACAAATCTTTCAGGTTCATGCGCCATACAAGATGCACAAACCAAATCTTAAGCGTGGGTCTGTGTGGAAGCACATCCTGATATATTCGAAGGAGAAAAATGAAAAAAAAAAGAGAAAATGATTGAGTCAGGCCTAAACACGGAAGGCCGAAGTCTAGAGTATAGCCCAGCCCGAATTGTTGCATACCAGGACGCTAACGGCCGTGGGCTTAACCAGCAGGCCTCATTCTACATTGCAACTCCTCCTCCACATCGCAAGCAAGCCTGCAAGGCTGCAGCTATCTCGCACATGCTCAAAAAAAAAAAAGAAAAAAAAAAAAAAAGCTATCTCGTCTCACTTCCCCAGAGGCCCAGACCACCAAATCCCCGGGAAACCCTAGACGACGGCGGAAGAGAAACAGCGAGCAGGCGGCGCAGCCATGGCGAAGAACCGGAACAAGAAGAACAAGGCCAAGAATGGCGGCGGACCCGCCGCCATGGACACCTCCGAGGGCACCTCCGCCGCCTCCACTGCCACGGAAGCTCCTCAACGTAATTTCCCTTCTTTTATTTTGAGGTTTTAGTGGATTCGTGGTGTTAGCATCTCTGGCTTCTAACTAATTTGGCTCACTTCATGTTTCTTTGTCCAACTTGTTCCGCAGCAATGGATACTTCCGAGGGGAAGCAGCCGTCTTCAGCATCGGCCTCTCTCAGTTCGATCAACAGGTAAGCGATTGGGCTGCGTATGTTATTTGTTGGCCTACTGTGACAATTGAATCACAAGAATTGGACCTAGTAGTGTAACAATGTGATGTTGGCGATATGAGGTGCTACTTTGCATTTGATTGGTTTGCTTTCATGGTTAGGTTCAATATTCATATGACAATTGTGATGGGTTCTGCATGCATCTCTTTGACTGTTCTTGCAACCATCTTTATGTACGCGTTGAGGGCACAATGGATTGCAACAATGAAAACATGGGGAGGAACTACCTCTGCGTCTATGTGTGAAACTAAGTACTATTCAACATTATGGATCTTTGGCTCATTTGTTTACCAGTTGTATGCATTCCAGCTATTCTTTTCTGGCTGAATTGGAAAATCTTTTGTGTTTTCTGCACTTGCATGTGCTAATATATCATCGGGTTGTCATTTCAAACTTATTGCTCCAACTTTGCTGAAACTCTGACCTCTTAGCTTATGAAATACGTCCGGTGGTTCCATGCATAGTTTTCTCGCAGCAGTCATCAAGTTTGCTTGTATGCCAATGGCATACTCACAACCATCTTCACAAATTCTTTAATTTATTTCAGGTGTGTGGTGTTTGGCTACCTTTTCTGTGATAAATTTAATTAAATTAATCAGCCATGTTGATTGAAAGTAAAATTTCAATAAAAGCAGACGATCAGTATTCCTAAGTGTTTTACCATGCCCATGATTGTGTAGTGTTGGAGCAGTTCCCACCTGTTTAGGCTTATACTTAGATGGCATTGAAATCATTAATGTGTCCCCTGGATTATGGGAATGCTCGTTAGATTTACTGAGGTTCCACTTATTCGGTTCTTCGTAACATTTTCCAATTTCCGTCAACTTGTACTATTTTATTATATGCTCATGAAGTTGAATTAGTAAGTGTTCCATGGGAATCAATATGTGCTTGTACTTTATTTCTGTTGTGTCTTGGTTGTCTTGCACTTTGCTTTTTTGCAGCTAGATACACGTCCGTTTGTAATGAATCTTTCTTTACCCAATGTTCTTTTCCTCTTTTAAACAGGAAAATAAAGAAAGGGGTGCAGATAAAAAGGTCAAAAAATGTGAAAGCAGTTGCCAGGGCCATATCAAAAAATGAACAGGCTGAGGAGAAGGTCCAGAAAGCAAAAGGCAAGAAGACAAGGATTCAATCTGCCAAGTCTTTGTATGATTGAAGCTTCAGAAGTAAGCTGACTTTTGTGTACCCATGACATGTCAATGCCTTTTGAGGAACAGAATATCATGTGTTTAAGAAAAAGAGAGGGAAAAAAAGAAGCTTAGCGCCTTATCCTGCACTGATTCTTCTGTGCCGCTATTCACGACTAGTAGAATTGTACCTTCCATGTTGCCTGATAATAGTAGCTCATATTAAGTTCCAGGAGTTGCTGTCATTATCTCTGATATATCAATCTTAGGAAACTGATCGATTGCAAGATCAAGAAATTCAGTTATCATTTGCCGAGTCAGCGACAGATTTCCATTTCTTCAATTGTTTTCAGGGGCCAAGTTTTCTTCATGTGCGCAGGACTGGGGTGCTCCACCTCCAATGCGTGATGGACCTTTGCAGGTAAGGTAAGAGCGCTCAAGCATATTCCTGATGACAAACATAGCATATATGCTATTTGCACAAAATATACGTTTGATGAAATGGGCTTGTTGTGACGTAAAAGGTATAACAAAATTTCCTTTTTGTTCCCTTTCCTTACGGCTGAGAACAAGATCTTTTCCTTAAGGTCATTGAGCATCTGGGACGTTTCTGGATGGTGCCTTGTTCCCTGACGCTGCAATATTGTGTTAATTTATTTATTGCCCGCTATCGTGTGATATTGGCTACGTCTATCGTGCTGTATGTACACTTTCCTCTGTAGACGACCACTGTACGTCCACTCTCGTTCTGATCTGTTGGATAGTTGGTGGCCCTACTTGTTAGTTGAGAGAATGAAATGAGGAGTGTTCCAACAATTCCAGATTCAGTTCTTACGCAACGTGACAACTCTTACGGCACAATACCTATTTTTCTAAGCTTCATACGGAATCGCGTACCCGTCGGCATAGACTAGACGCTCCGTTTACTCGATCGGCTGGGGGAGCACCGTGTCTCGTTGCCCGTATTCCGTAGAAGTATGCGATGTGGACTGTTCTTTTCTTTTCCCTTGACGGCGGAACGACGACGACGGCACGCCGTTGCCGTTTCTCCATCGTGGGGACTACGGCGGTGATCGCCGCGTTCCGATCGACCAAAGGGACTTTGTTTCGGTTCCCACTTGATTTTTCTTTCGGGGAAAAGGAGATTGCTGCAATGACAGCGAAATAGTTTGCTGATTAACTTGCAGTGATTAATAAAATAAAAAGATACTCTTGGAGTACTACTGAATCACTTGCACTTGACAACCACCCACTTCTGTCCTTAATTCGTCATTATTAGGCTCGCTCATTCACAGACTCTTGGTTAGATTCCGGCTGCTTAGCCGACAAGTTGCTGGACGGTGAAAGTTGGTAGGTTGTGCAACCTGACTACTACTCCTACTTTCTTTTTCTTTGAGTCACTACGATATGATCACCGTTTGAATTTAAGCTAGTAATGATTCCCTAACCTCAAGATTTTTATCCGAAGGCAGTGCATAGGATTGACTATTGAGGGCCTCTTTTGTTGGAACCCTTGCTCAGGCAGACAGTCACCCGAAATTGGACGCTTGAGCGTGTTGCCTGCACCACGTAGCTCCGGCCAAGCTACAACCAAATAGACCCTGAGTCTCTAGCTCAAAGTGGACGTTTTTTTATTTTGAACGCGGTACTAATTTTGAACTAAACTTATATATCCGTAAAAAAAAGAAAGAAAGGAGAGTACTCAATTTTAGGCGAGGGCATGTGCGTTCATAGATGTGAGTGTGCGTGCGTTGTGAGTGTCTGAGTTGTACTGTGTAATCGAAAAAAAAAGGGCGAGGAGCTAATGTGCACTGCCCGACACGACAGAACTTTGCGCGGCATTCGTCCCTTCACGTGCCCATTTGATGTGCTGATGACAATGCACGATTAATCAGGTTTGCCATAGAGCCTGGTTGAATACAAAATATTTATGAATATCACGGTTTAGCGAAATACTTCGGTTTTGAATATATGGAAGTGTTTGGATGGAAGAAGTTTTGCATTTTTAAAAACAATGATATTGCTAAAAGTGCAACAATTTAAAGTTTTAAAAACTCTACTTTTGACTCTTTCTCTTTTTTTTTTAAAACTATGGTTTTGTTTGATACTGGCTTCTAAAACTATGATTTTTTAATACTTTAGTTTTAAAAAACTACAACATTCAAACATACCCTTGCTTCAAAGGTCTTGCTCCTAAAACGTGCTTGCGAGTGACGATCTTGTCCACATGACCAGAGGCTGCTGATGTCTGAACTGACTTCCGAGATCGATGCAACTAGTAGTATTCAAACACAAACAATGAAAGCAAAAGGACGGAATCCTACATGGATACAAGTATGTAACTTATCGTCCCCATGTAATTAGAGTATTATCACTGGTTTCGAATCTAAGCGATCTACCCGAATCACTGGTGTTCCTACATGAATCAGTGTGAAGCTTTGATGAAGCTATGCGGAGCAGAGTCGCTATAGGAAGATTGTTCTTTCTTCTTTGTAAAGGTTGTCCTTGATTAGAGCGAGGAAGAACACCGATTTTAGCAAGTCCTCCCGAATAATTCCACGTAGCAGCCGACACGTGCTTCTAGAGAGTCACGGATAATTGTCCACAAAATGTAGGCTCGGCTCGTCCTACCATACGGCGAAATATCTGGACCTTTTTCAAAAAATCCAGCATAAAAAAAAAGCTCGTACACAACCAAAACTATACGTACAGAATAAACACACTATCTCCATACGTACACACAACACATACATACTGGCCCCACCAAGGCACCAACGAAAGGCGCCAACGAAAATTGTATATTAACCCACCAGGTCGCCTTCGTCTTCCTCCCAAACTCCCAAACCTCCGCTACCTTGGCTCCGCTTCAAGCCTCATCGATAGTTCCCAGCGCAAGCAAGCTCCATCCATCCATGGCCGATCCCCAGCCCCTAATGGAGGCCCTGGAGGAGTCGGCGCGGATCAACGGCGCGGCTGCGGAGGCCAGGCTCTCGGGCGCCGAGCTGGCGTGGCGCCACCGCGACGGCGGGGAGGAGCGGCGGCTGGAGCTGGAGTCGGAGGTGCTCGGGTGCCGGGCGGAGGGCCGGAAGCTCAGATTGTATACCTTTTCCAGCAGCGGTGGGGATGGAGGGCGGCCTTCGGCGGTGGCTTGCGGCGGGGGGAAAGGGGGAGGAGGAGGGGACGGGAAGACGCGGAGGCGGAGGGGGGAGGTGGTGGTGGAGATGGAGAGCGAGGACGCTGCGGCGCGGTGGGGGGACGCCGTGAGAGATCGCCTCGCCTCTTTTGGTAATTCACTACTCTGCTGGTAGCAATTAATGATCTCCAAGCTCATTGGCAGTGTTTGACTCAGGGTGTGATTGATACCGTAGCATAATATTGCCTTTTTTTTAATCCCTGAATTCAATATTGTGGCTGGAATTTGGCACTTGGTTCATGGTTCTTGATCGGGTCGGTGTGGTGGTACTGGTGGTTGCGTCCCGGACTTGGTGGTATTCGTTGACTCGATTGGATCGTTGGCAGAGAAGTGTCTGCTGGGGGGTAGCGAGGAAAAATCCCAAATCATCTTTGATTCGATTAGGTAAACATAGGTTGAAATGATTAGTTCTGGATTGTTATGGTCGTAGTAATTCACTATCCTGGTTCAAAATCTTCCATGGTATACGTAAAACTGTTTGTCTGGTGACTGTTCTGGACATGTTCTGGTCAAAGCGTCAATGGACAAATGCAGTATGCAACGTTTCTTGCAGAAGCTTCTGCTCCTGATTGTGGTGCCAACGGATCGACTTTTGATATACACCTTGAAATTGTCCACTCTTAATTTTATTTTATTTTTGCGTGCGCGTTTTCTCTAATTCACTTTATATGTTTCGGATCAATCTGACAGGTTGCTGGTAGCACACGATACTTTGCACTTCAACTGTTACTATATTATTACTTTGAGCCTTGTTTCAATAATCTGATGCCAGCTTCATTTAATACCATAGTGCAGGGCGGATATTTTTATGATAGTGTTATGTCATCTGTAGATCGTTTGTGAGATTTGGTCAAATGTTCTTCTCAGTGTCACTGTTGACATTCGTTTCCACCTATAGAGTTGCAGTAGCTCTCAATAGGCTGAGTCTTTGGTATGCTCATTGATAACCATTTATTTCTCATCATTTTCTACTGCTGATTCAAATGTTCTTTTTCCTGCCTATCCCTTCATTTCTAGTTTACTGGTAGGTGGTGTTCGTGCTTCTTCATATGCCTACACTAGTAGATTAATATAGCAATTAGAACAATTATTTACCTATTCATGAATTCTTTCTTGTCTGTTGCTCCTGCTACATGCAATAGGCCGTCCAAAGAGACTGTTCATTATAGTCAACCCTTATGGTGGGAAGAGGAGTGGACGGAGTATTTTCCAAACTGAAGTACTGCCTCTCATTGAAGCTGCTGGCATTGTTTACACCATGCAAGGTTGTGATCTTATGTTTATACTGTATATCCGGAATTGTGATGCCCCATCACTCCGTATCTAATTCCTACTTTTGAACCATGTTTAGAGACCAAGCATCGACTTCATGGTCAAGAGATTTCCCATTCACTGGATCTTAGGAAATATGATGGGATCGTTTGTGTCAGTGGAGACGGTGTCCTAGTAGAGGTTAGCAAAACTAGTAAATCCCGTATGAAAATGAAGCCATATGAAAATTAAACTCTAAAAAATATCAAATTTCTAGATATTTGAGCATTGTATTTCTATTTGCCTCTTTTCTGTATTTTAGTCCTATCGCTTATTTTATTTTATTTTAGGTAGTTAATGGTCTTCTGCAAAGGGAGGACTGGGAGACAGCAATAAAAGTACCACTTGGAATCATCCCAGCAGGTAATGATCATGGCAGTGCCCTTATCCTAGTGATGTAAATGTTATAAATTGTTATATAAATAGGTTACTTTCCTTTTGCAATCAGAAAAATAATATGACTAAAATTAGTTTTGCACTTCGGCTCCCTGGGTGGTAGCGTGTAGTTCTGTTTTTGTTCGGATTGTAGTATTTGGGTAGTCTATGTCACTAGTATTGCTCTTCTTAAGTGGATCTATGTTAGTTATGCGAGCAGACCTTTCACATGTTAATGTGAAACAGGTACTGGAAATGGAATGGCGCAATCTCTATTGCACGCGGCTGGCGAATCATTCTCTATATCTAATGCAATGTTTGCAATAATAAGAGGTCAGTCCTTTTGCCCTAGATTTTTTTTCTTTTGGTCACTATTTATCTGGGTAGCCATGTAACCGATCTTCAAAACACACCTCTGATATGTTTGAACAAATTCTGATTCGGCTTTGTTCTGTCGCACAGGTCACAAACGTGCACTTGATGTTACTTCTGTTGTGCAGGGAAAGACAAGGTTTTTCAGTGTCCTGATGCTTACATGGGGTACGTAGTGTAGTCATACCTTCATGCAAATCCAAACCACAGCTGATAACATTGGCCACCCTCGGAGATTGCTCTGTCTCTTTCCTCTGTATAGCAATAGATCTTACTTCCAAAGCCTGAAAATGATCTGTGAACTGCAGGTCTGGTAGCTGATCTTGATATTGAATCAGAGAAGTATAGGTGGATGGGAAGTGCTCGACTTGAATTTTATGTATGCCTTCTTATACCCCTAAAAGCTTATATAAGCACTTGAGTTAATGTGCCTCCATTCATCCTTTTTACCTCTCCTTTTTATCATCATGGACAACTGTCACCAGTGCTTTGGAATTTGGACGTTCGTACTGACTAGACTTCATCGGAATCATGGCATACAAACAGCTGCATCTTTTATTCACTGCTTCATTCCAAGTTCCAACTGTAGAAATTGGCTTTTTCATTCTTGTATAGGTGCATAACTGTATAGAATCATGCACGTGCGTTATATAGCTGAAAGAATGAGATAACGAAAATATTGCTAGACATTGGTTGAAGTCTAGTACCCAGAATATACGCATAAGATACTGAAATTTTGTTGCATATGTCACTGCAGCATATTTATATTTCCCTCAGTGTCTTTTGGTGATTTTCTTAAAATTTCACACTGTCATGTGCAATGCAATTTCGTTTCAGTTCCTAGTCCGCGTGTTGAACTTGCGACGGTACAACGGGCGCGTTCTTTTTGTTCCTGCCCCAGGATATGAAAAGGTCGGTGACCCTGTAGAGGCAAGCACAAGCTGTCAATCAAACGGGGCTACCGCTGGTGTAGATGAGGCTGAAGCAAATGGCAGTAAGGGTGAAACGTGTGGTTATCCAGGCCCGTCTACGGAAGGAACTGAGCTCGAATGGAGATCACTGAACGGCCCGTTTGTTTCAGTGTGGCTTGGCAATGTTCCTTTCGCTAGTGAAGATGCCATGGCGGCACCAAAAGCAGAGGTTAATTTCTCTCCATTCGCTTTACTTTATTCGATCATGCATAACTTAGCCTATAAAATGTACATGATCAAGTTGAGGTTAATGTTAATCTTTCCCGCTTTGCTCTTCTTGTTTACCCTCCGTGCAGTTTTCAGATGGATACTTGGATGCTGCAATAATCAGGGACTGCCCGCGGTGGGATGTTCTCGGGCTGATGTTCCAAATGAAGGACGGCGCCTACATCGAATCGCCATACGTAGAGTACTTCAAGGTGTGTTACTTGCACTGTGCACTGTCCGCGTCTGTCCTTGAGCTCTGTTTAAAACATGACATGTATGCCGGCACGCTGGCGTTTTCTGCACTTGCTGTAACCGACAGGTGAAGGCTATCCGGATAGAACCGGGCCTGCGAGTCGGCAGCAGCAAAGGTGGCATCATCGACTCCGACGGCGAGGTCCTCGCGAGGGGCGACGGATCCGGCACCCGCAACGAGCAGGAACATCTGATGGCGTACGGCCCGCCGATCGAGCTGACGGTCGACCGCGGACTGGCGACCATTTTCTCCCCAAGATGACGATTCGTCAATTACTTGCATTTTGTTCTAATGTTATGCCTTCTTTCCCAACATCTGAAATCGTTTGGTGTTTGTAAATGCTCACACAAATGCGTCACCTCACCTCACAGTTTTCTTTTGTTGTCTAGGATACATAGGTGTTTATCAAAGCCTTCCTTTTCGATAGAAAACAGTAAAATTTATAATGACATTGGGGATCAGACATCACTGTACACTGACGACCATGAGTGCTACAAATCTTGTTTGCGTTCTGTAGCCGGCACCTGATGGTTTAAGCCAGACAAACATTTTTTTTTTCAGAGGATGGGCCAACTGGGGGACCCACCTGCAGCCATGTGTGCGGGAGCCGACGCGAGGAGCTGTAAAGACTCAGGCCTGCCCCCGATGGTGCGCACGCGGGTCGAACCCGGGTGGGCAACGCTCACGGCAAGAGCGTTACCAACCGAGCTGAGCTCGGTTCGCAAGCCAGACAAATATTTGTCAGCAAAATTAAAAGAAACTCCGCTAGTTCTTCCACTGCATGAGCAAAATTAGGCGGAACGATCAGGTCCTAGTCAGCCTGGGTAGCAACTGCCAGGCAATAAAGCATGATCGCGCACCACAGATCAAACCAATCCTGGAAAACAGACATGCATAGCTGCTCCATGGTGAACACATGTGAGCCCCTGCATTCAATGATTCAATCACGGCATGCTGCAGTCACTAATCGCTACCTCGGTTGTACATTCTTTCGTTTAATCCTTATAGAAAAACTCTCTTCATGAATGAAAATCACAGTAGGGACCTTCCCTCCTGTTTCAGCTCCAAAGAAACAAAAAGCCATTCATGCTGCAATGAGCCATAAAACATACTCCTTCATTAGGCTTTTCACTTCAGTGTACCACTCAGCACTACGATTTCAAGATCCCGCGAAGAAAGAACAGACAAAAGAAAATAGAGGGAGGGAGGACTCTAGATAGCCTTGTATACCCATCTATATTGCTAGATAGATATTTAACTTGAAGTGTCCTTTCCAATGATACAGTGTTGTAACGTTCACGAAGCTCTCTTGGGAGGAGACATATTCTGCAGAAGTCTGGTAGTAGTAGCTATAACCACCAGTTGCAGCAATACACCTGACATAATAAAGGGGGCCATGTAAGCGACCAACAAATATATTGACTAGAATTTTATGAACTTCACCTAAAACATACCAAGTGCAACACGAACTGCATCAATCAGTTCATAGCTTGTTATGGCTGTCATGTTTTGCTCCTTGACCTAGGTAAAGAACGATGCAAAAAGTTGGTGAATCAGGAAATACATAATTGGTATTCCATCCAAGATCAAGGCACCAAACCATTATTCTTATTTCTTATCCACAACATATTTGCACACATTTAGTTTCCTATGCACTATCCTAAAGCCATAGGTTCACGTTTGCATGAATGGTACCACCATTCTTCCTGGAAAATCTAATGCTGCTAGCACTAATTGGCAGTAGTGGCTCCTTCAAATAAGAAGAAACAATATAGTTTAAGATAATTTCTATGGCAAGAAAGATGTTTCAAAATTAGAAGGCAACATAATGGGCCAGCAATTTATACATGATGATTGGTGACATAACATGAAAGGGTGCACACATATGCTTGCTTTGTTTCCAGCTCTTGCATTCAACTTAAAACAGCCCCCTGTGAAATTTCAGAAAGCGAGTAACTACGTAAAAATTTTATTCCATGTTTGGTCAATGGTCAGTTCACAATTGGACTACACAACACAGGACCCAGGTTGAGTTTGTTCAGAGATAGGCCATGTGCTGCGCTGACAGGACCTAAGGCCAGAACTTAACATATATAAATTGTTGCTGAAATGAATCCAATACAGATAACATCATCCACCATTCTACCGGAACCTATGGTCTTAACAACAAATGATACAGTCACACAGGCTAATTTATCCAAAAGATGAACAAGAATCAGATGTGTCTTGTGCACGCACACAAAAAGCAAAAAGGAAAAGGAAAAGGAAAAAAGAAACTTGCATGGGACATTTCTGCACATACATCACTTGCAAACACATACGGACATAGAGTTCACAGTCCATACCTTCAAGAACAATTCTGAACGAATAATGCATGCCACAGAAAATGCAACAGCTATCGATGACAAGCTTGTGTACATCCGAAGCAGTGCTGCTATAGTTCTCCTCCGTCCTGTGGAGCACAAAACACCAACATCAGGCCAAACACAATCAACAATACAGCAAAGGGTAATTCATAGGACATACTGGAAAAAGACATCTGTTGAATAAAAATGAACGAAAAGTAGAAGATGATTTTTTCTATCTCCTGCCTCCTAACCACAAAAACTCTATGAAATGGACAGAGGCTTATTTGTGGGCATTGATAAGGCAAGTGTGGTGGAACATCCTATACTGGGCCTGCCTTGGAGATCAATTCGCCATCGACTGCCAGACTTCGGTGGAATTCTGGTCCAAGATGTGTGCAAATCTGGACAAAAGCCGCAGGAAGAGCATCAACTCCATGGTGATGCTTACTGCCTGGAACATATGGAGGGAACCAAACAGCAGAGTCTCCCATTTCGTTGGACCAAATCAACCCATTAGAAGAAGTAGTAGCGTGGATAGATATGGTGTGGTAGTATGCCTTTCCAGTTTCCACTGCTGCTGGCCAGGTGGTCATTATAACTATGATTATCTTGCTGTCTTCAGAGCTAATTGATCAGAATCAGACTTGTTTGCTGTTGACAAAAACACAGCTGAAATACTAAAACTCAATGTAGATGATAAGTGTATATTCAAATATTCAATGAATCCTCTCTCATCTTACTAGCCCCTACATTATCGAATGCATCAATGACAGATAATGCTGGTGAAGTTTCCTCAACCAACCAACCAGTCCAGTTTCCTTAATTCGTCGCCTACACCATACTAGGAGATACCCCTCTGTGCCATGGGCACCTTAATCTCAAAAGCAAAGTTAGTCTAGTAATTAGGTCTGTAATCAGAACAACGGAATTAACCCAGGAAGTTGAAAATCACCTAATTCCCCCACCAATATAGCCAGCAGTCCCGCGGCCACGGACAGGAGTGCGAACTTATTCGGCTCAGCCCCCTTGGACAACGAGAGCAACAGAAGCACGCCCCCGACCACTTGGTGCAGCACCTGCAGGAGCAAACCAAGAGCACTAATCAGATCAAAAATCGCCACGGACCGGCCATAGAGGACTAGAGCTCAATCTGCGCCATCACCTGCACGAAGATGAGGCGGGCGAGGCGGGATCTGCCATCGGCGACCCTCTGGTACCCTGCGCAGCATCGCGAGAAATCGCAGAGGTCAGGAGAGCGGTTTAAAGTTCAAACGAGGCGTTGGAAGGGAGGGAGGGTTTGGGCTGTGGTCGCTTACGGGAGTCGACGACCATCCGGTAGGAGAAGTCCGAGCCGTCCGTGCCCGACGGCCGGCCGGAGGAGGGGCGCCGGTGCTGCATCCTCGGAACCGACGGCGATGGAGAGACAGATCAGTTAGCAAAGGCGCCTTCTAGTCTTCTTTCGTGACAGACAGCGGCTTGCCAGTATTTCTGTTTCTTCACTTGGAAAGCGTAAACAGCGTGGCGTCTATGCGTAGTACCTCCCTGACGACAGCAAGACGACTGTCGCTCACCTCGACGACTGGCCCGACCGCAAGCAGGCTGACGACAAATGCTTCACTTTCCCGTCCTGTTCGCGAACCATCAGAGAAAAAAGGAGGGGAAACCCGAAACAAAATGAAACAGAAACAAGTCAAATCGGAACAAAGATTTCAAGTCGATTTGGAAAAAAAAAATCAGGTAGTACTATATTCCAAGTCAATTTCGAAAAAGTTTTTAAATGCAGTCGTCAGACATCACATGGGGCAGTCGTGATGCTTTCGAAATTTCGAAATAAATTGGAACAAAGACTGTCCACTAAGAAATTACACAAGGAGAGCTACTTGTGTTTCAAGTCAGTTCTAAATGCTTTCAAGGTAATTTTAGAAAGTGTCAGGTCATTTCAAAAAGTTTCAGTCAACCTCAAATGGTTTGAAGTCAATTTTAAAAGTGGCAAGTAGATTTAAAATACTTTTAACTCGGATTCCAGTAAATTTCAAATGTTACGACCTCAAATGACACACTTTCCTCGACTTCGGCGATGGCGGCGGCTATGTGGGTTGCGGGGCAAAGGCGGGAAGCGCTCGGCGGCAGAGGGGCGCAGGAAAGCGCATGCGGCAGTGTGGCGCTGGTGCTTGGCGGTGACGGTCGACTGTCCTTTTTGTTCCTGTCCCAAGATATGAAGAGTATGGTGGCGAGAACAAGCTGTATTCCAATTTCCAATCACCGCCCTAAAAAAGAAAAAGCTGTATTCCAAAAAAAGAAAAAGAAAAAAAAACTGGTAAGGGTGAGACGTGTGCTTTTTCATGCCTGTCTGTCGAAGGAACCTCCAGTGGAGATCACTGAACGGCCCATTTGTCATGCTGGCATGGCAGTCGTGTTCAAAGGCTGCGTTCGGTGACCCCTCTAAAGTTTTTAGAGGGGTCACATCAAAGATGCCGGCACGATTTATGTGTACTAAACAAAGTCAAATTACAAAACTAAGTCCAGGATTCGCCATCTATTTCGCGAGACGAACGTAATGAAGGTAATTAAGCGGCGATTGGACGATAGTTACTGTAGCATCACTGTGTCAAAACATTGATTAATTAGGCTCATTAGATTCGTCTCGAAAAATAACGCCCATCTGCAAAAAGGTTTTGTAATTAAATTTTATTTAGTACCCCTAAATAGTAAGATTCTTTTTACTTTAGAGGGGTATAAAGTTTAGAGGGGGGAACCGAACGCACTCAAAGTCTTACTAAAAGATTGACGTCGTCAGGCATCACACGACACACGACTGACATTTATTTCCGCTCCGGAATGGTGCAAGATCTCACAAGTACAGAGCCATGAATTGAGCAAGTCGTCGCGACTCGCGAGGGGGATGCTCTGTGCTGTCGCGGCAGTGGGCACGTGACAAGGGAAGGATTGAGGTGCAAGTAAGGCCTGTTTGTTTGGGCTCTGGCTTTGTCGGCTCCGGCTGTAACTGTAGCTTCTCTGAAAAATAGCTGTGCTAGTGTGCTGGCTCTGTCTGTGGCTGTGTCTGAAAACGTTTGGTAGAACAGCTTTTCCTACAGCTTCTCATGCAGCTTCACATGCAGCTTCATATGCAGCCTTATAGGTGAAAGAGGGAATTGTCCAAAATGCCCTCGACATATGGCTCCGTAGTATACATGCATTCCTAGTTCTATATTTATCTTTATTTATGTGACTTTACGTGAAAATAAAAATAAATAAATAAGGAATTGGAGTTTAACCCTATAGTTAGTAGCATGTAAAATAATAAAGTCATGGTTACAAAAGTTGTTCCGATAAAGACACTATTGAACCATAAAATTTTTTTTATGGGTTACAAAAGTTCCGATTATTTGACATATAATTTTGATTTTATCCAGCAATATATGCTTGATCTTTGTTTTATGTGATTAAAAAATGTTAAAATGATTAATCAATAAAGTAGTGGATTCTAATAACATGATTTTTTTTTTGCCTCATTAGGTGTACGTTGGGCTGCAGCTTGGCCCATCACGGAGGCCCAACACAGAGAGCACGGTGAGGGATCGAGTCTACGTGCTCCTCTATTCCAGTCCACCATGGGCGACCTCGGAGAGCTCCAATCAGCATAGGGAGAGGGAGAGATGGCGGCCAGCGAGCTGTGGAATCAAATCCTGGAGGCAGCATGGTTCCGTTTGAGCCATCAATTTGGGTCTTGGCCAATGGAATTAGCAACGGCCATGAGGAAAAGAAGAGGCGGCAGATGGAGTTGTGAACACACCCGCGCCTCGCAAGCGGCTGCGCCCCTGCTCGAATCTTTCTCCATCCTAGTGCGAACTCGCCTGTGGGCGCCGCAGCTGGTTCATGGCGGCACCGGCGCCCCGAATCTGCCTGTGGACGCGAACGTCGGGGAAGAGAAGGTGAGGGCGAGCGAGTCGGGGGATATTTTTTGGTACCCTTTCACCTAGCGCTTACGTGGTCGCGTGGGGACCGGTGGAGGTCTGGAGGAGCCGGCGAAGCCTCGCCTGCGCCGCTCCCCGCTTCGCGTGTTTTTGGAGGCCGGCTCCCTCCGTGAATTACGGGGAAGCTGCTAAGGGCATGTACAGTGATCTAGACAGCTACTGTCTATTACACACATACAAGTCATTCTCAGACAACAGAAAACATATATTATACAATAGTTGTCTGTTATGCTGTCTTAGAGCAGGCCCAATAACCACTATTCACTTGTCGCCAAGATGCAATCTGTCAGAAAAATCTGACGTGGCGGAGAGAGAAAGCCGCTCTGACAGTGAGCTTGTTGCTTCTGGTGGCGCCGGTCGCGTGTTCTGTTCTGCCATCATTTGTGGGACCTGCGGGTTTTGGGTGCAAGTGGATACGCTCGGTGGAGACAGGGAGCATGAAGTTGTGGGGCCGGTGGTAAATAAAAAAATATTTTTCAAGAGTCTATGTGGAGACTAGTTATTGTATATCTTATCTACACAACTTGTCTCATGAATGAATTTGCTTGGCGTTCAGACAAGTTATTGAACTTGCTCTAAGTGATTCCACTCGCTTTAACTTTTGCATGCAAATAAAAATTATGCTGATCAAATGTAATCTGCAATTATGTGGCTCCTGTGGCTTTCTCTTCAATAACCGTGAAAATGGACAAAATTGCTACATGTCGGTGCTTTATTTACATGTAACTTTGGTATGCAACAAATCCAATGTTACAAGCACGATTAATTGAACAGTTAAATTGTATTAAGAAAAACTTTATTCATATTTAAGGCTTCTTGTTGCCCGGAAAGTTTTCCCAAATGTGCTATATTAAATTCATCTAAATGATAAAATGTAAGCTAATAACAAAATTGAACAGGATAAGCTAATTTAGTTGTATCATAAGCACTTTTCAATTGTGTGCGCTTCATCATCAATCTGAAAACTTTCTATTTTATTCAATTCTTCAAAGGACAGGGCCTGGTTCTGCCTTTCTAAAAAGATATAGATATCGTCTTGTTGGTATGATTTCATTTGCAGTCTTCTCTAATCAGCAAAGAAGTATTAATCTGAGGCTTAATTGATCTTCCAATTTTGTGGCTGGAGATGCGGCTTCCGTTGTCCTGCTTGAGGACCTTGCTTCTCCGTGAGGCCTGCATGTGCAAAGGCAGCGGCTGGCCGGCTGCTGCGATGCCCAGGTGCCGCTCCACCAAACACCGGCGTCGGAACGGAGTGGTATGGACGGAGGCTCCACGGGAGGATCTGCTAGTCTTCTGCACGCGCGAGGAGGAGGCGAGGAGCAGAGCGTGGGAGAAGAAGTCGTGCGCCGCCGGCGCCATCGGAGGCTTGGAGGTTGGAGCAGCGGATTGAGATGCCGGAAAAAGCGGATGACGTTGCATACGATATTCGTACAACGGAGTAAAACTCGTCGATATGAGACGATTTTTCCGCACCCAGACCGCCGATTGCATGCTCGACGACCCTACCCTCTCTCCTGCCTCTCTCTCCTCCAGCTCACTTGAAATCCTACGTGGCCTCTTCTCCCAGACGGCTGACTCATCGCATTGTACATGCCCTAAGGGAGCCGGCCCTTTGGTGCCCATGGAGGAGGAGCCGCTCCGGGAGCCCTTCACGGAGCCGAAACAAACAGCCTCTAAAACTGCCAGCGATACGCGCGCATCGGCAGTGGAGTTGAGGTGGATGGATGCAGCAGGGAGCGAGACCTGTGATTTCGCGCTGCGCTGGGGGCCTCGTCTCGTGATGAGGATTTGGCGCCACGCCGGCCTCGCGGGTCTTGGTCGTAAAGAAAGAAACTTCCCTTGACTGACGTGTGCTACTACTGGTCTTGCGAGCGCGGCCAAGGGCCAACGTGCATGCGGGCCCGGCGGGCATTATTGTACCGTGCTCGTTGCGTCGCGTTCGCGTACCACTGACGAATGACGATGAGATGAGAAGAATCTTTTTCGGGTGCGGAAGAGCCGTGCCGTGCGGCCGCAAGCTACTCCTCAAGTGATGCAAGCCATGCGTTTTATTGATGGAGCTTTTGCAACCGTGCATGATACCCCGCACTCCCTCAGGTAGGGTAACTGATGGGGACGTGAGCTGTGAGCATCATCGTGAAACGGCACACGGAGAGAAAACATATCCATCCACGGTACTTTTTTTTTTTTGACCTCATCCATCCACGGTACTTGCCCTTGCATAACGGAATACCTCATCCATCCACGGTACTTGCCCTTAGCACTGTCCATCGCCCGCACGCAACAGAGCCGAATAAACAAACAGTGATGAGAATTTCCGCGTGCATGCATGGACGGAGCTAGTAGTTCAGTAAGGCTCGAAGCACTAGCTAGCTGGTAGCCAGCGATCATGCAGTACGACCAGAGAGCGGGGAGACCTTAAGCACGTCTCGTTTCCGAAAGGGACGAGGGCGTGGTGGCATGCATGCATCATGCGCGAGGAGGAGGACTGGAGGAGGTAGCTGCCGTGGCAGGGTCCTTCAGGTCTCAGCCACCGACGATCTTTTCCGCCGGGATCGCGACAATGCATTTGGCTTTGGCTCGATAGATGCCAGTGCGATCGGTCGGTCGATCCCCATCGATCGATTGCTTCGGCAGCAGGTCAGTTCCCTATTTCTATCGTGCAAACGTGGCTTCGTTTTCTTCTATTTTCATTTCCCGGTGAAGGTCTACACTGGAAGCCATGCCGGGCTATCAACACAGAAATGACAACAGAGACGCCGCCCACCGAGCATCTGCGGCTGTGGCGCTCGCGCAAGCGTCTCTTGCGGGCCACGCACCAACACCAAGGCAGGGCACGCACAGGTATTTTTGTTGCGCACCCGTCTTCATATTCAGGGTGCGTTCGGTTCCCTCTCTAAAAACCCTCTAAACTTTATACCTTTCTAAAGTAAAAAGAATCTTACTATTTAAGAGTATTAAATAAAATTTAATTACAAACCTTTCTGCAGATGAGCGCTATTTTTCGAGACGAATCTAATGAACCTAATTAATCAATGTTTTGACACAGTGATGCTACAGTAACTATCGTCTAATCGCCGCTTAATTACCCTCATTACGTTCGTGTCGCGGAATAGTTGGGGGTCCTGAACTTAGTTTTGTAATTTGACTTTGTTAGTACACATAAATGCTGCTAGCATCTTTGATGTGACCCCTTTATACCCCTCTAAAGTGATCCGAACGCAGCCTCAATAATTCTTTTTTTCTTATTAATTATTACGTACGTTTGTGATTCATTTTGGCAACCAGAGAACATGCACAGTTCTCCGCAAATAAAATATGTGACCACTTTTTTCTTCCACATAAAAAAGTTAAGGACGAGCATATCCATCAGGTGAACGTCATCTCTGTCTCCTTTCAAGGGTAAATTTATTAGATTATTAAGTGAGAAGGAGGGGACATTTTCCATTATCTAAAGAAAATTATATTACTGCTAGATTCCCAGCTGCAATGGCATGCATGCGATCAACTGCTATAATTGTTAAGTGACCCATTTGTCTAGAAAATCTTAGTGCGGCGCCGTGGATCACCAGTCAGTGGCAACTCACAAAAGTGAAAAACACATCTATAAATCACTACGCTAAGCAGAGCTACGTCACTCATCCGCTCACTTCATAATACTTCTTGCACTTCAAAACCCATAGCAGCAACCAAGCTGAAGTGTTGGCGCCATGGCCGTCGCACCTGCAGCTCCCGCGGACCACCGTTTCGACTTCGACGTGATCGTGGTGGGCGCCGGCATCATGGGCAGCTGCGCGGCGCACGCGGCGTCCTCCCGCGGCGCGCGCACCCTGCTCATCGAGCGCTTCGACCTGCTCCACCACCTGGGCTCCTCGCACGGCGCCTCGCGCACCATCCGCGACGCCTACCCGGACGCGCGGTACCCGCCGATGGTGCGGCTCGCCCGCCGCCTCTGGAGCGACGCCGAGGCCGAGTCCGGCTACCGCGTGCTCACGCCGGCGCCGCAGCTCTCCCTGGGCCCGCGCAGCAGCGCCGCGCTGCGGGCCGCCGTCGAGAGCTCCGGCGCGGCGGAGGTGGCCACGGACGACCTGGCCCGGATGTGGGGAGGCGCGTTCCGGGTGCCGGACGACGGGTGGCTCGCCGCGGTGAGCGAGGTCGGCGGCGGCGGCGTGCTGAACGCGACCAAGGCGGTGGCCATGTTCCAGGCGCTCGCCGTCAAGAAGGGCGCCGTGGTGCGGGACAACACCGAGGTCGTCGGCATCGCGAAGGGGCCGGAGGGAGGAGGCGTCGTGGTGACGACGCGCGCCGGCGAGGAGTTCCGCGGCGCGAAGTGCGTGGTCACGGTCGGCGCCTGGACGAGCAAGCTGGTCCGGTCCGTCGCCGGCGTGGACCTCCCCATCCAGCCGCTGCACACGTCGGTCCTGTACTGGCGCGCCAAGCCCGGCCGCGAGCGCGACCTCTCGGCGGCGGCCGGCTTCCCCACCTTCTCCAGCTACGACAAAGTCGCGGCGTACGGCACGCCGTCGCTGGAGCTGCCCGGCCTGATCAAGATCAGCTGCGACGGCGGCCCGCCGTGCGACCCGGACCGCCGGGACTGGGTCTCCGGCGGCGGCGACGTCGCCGAGCGCGTGGCGCGGTGGATCGAGGAGCACATGCCGGACCACGTCGACACTGCCGGCGGGCCGGTGCTCCGGCAGGGGTGCATATGCTCGATGACGCCGGACAGCGACTTCGTCATCGACTTCCTCGGCGGGGAATTCGGACGGGACGTGGTGGTCGGAGCCGGGTTCTCCGGGCACGGGTTCAAGATGGGGCCGGCGGTGGGGACCATCCTGGCCGAGATGGCCATTGATGGCCATCCGACGACCGCGGTGGAGGCCGGCGTCGTGCTTGGGCATTTCAGGATCAACCGGTTCGACGGCAACCCCATGGGAAACGCTAATAATAATGATTGTTGAGCGTGATGTGTACGTGGCGTCCTACTATTTTTCTGATTCAACCTAGATGCTTGGCTTGAAATTTCTTCGGGATGACGGCATAGCTAGGCACAACAACCGATCCAGAAATATCCACCACTGTTTTCGTCATATAGGTTCAAAGTCACATGAATATCTTCCGGGTTAATTTACAAACGAATCTGAGAACTCGCTTTGCTTGTTGAATCAATCATGCACTATATATACGATGAAAATGATAGCAACCTTCCTCAAAATGAGTAGCCTTTAGTGATGCGCTTTAGAAAAGAGCACAAGGCTAAGAAAGTTCAACCTTTATATTGAAAACTAAAAGACAAACAAATACTTCATCCGTTTTTGAATTGTTGTCGTCTTTGACTTTTGAGTTACCTTTGACTTTTCATTTTTTTTAAAAAATCACATATTTTCTTATGATTGTTTTATGGCTAAAGAAAATTAAAATATAACTTAAAATTCTGCATATTTGAGCTGATATTTTGAATAAGACAAACGATAAAACGTAACTTAAATAGTTAACGGCGACAACAATTTGAGAAAACGGAGAGTAAACCAAATGAAAATAAGATGGAATTCGCATTCTATGCTTGGTACATCACATAATAGAGCACGTACAACATCTGGAATATTTATATTGAGCGTCCAAATCAAACATATGCCTGTCCTCACGGCGAGAGAACAAATCGACACGGTAAGACGTAACAGGTAACAGTACGCGTGCATGAGTGGAGGGAGCTAGTGCGGCTCGTAGTAGCTGCTACAGTACTGGCCGCCAGCGATTACTGGTATGCATGGTACCAGTACACTAGAGTACGATAAAGAGAGTGAGAGCGCCAAGGGAGACAGCTACCTCAAGCACATGCTTGGCAGGTGGCACATGCACGTACGCCATGTTTTTTTTTTTTTTTTGATAATCGTACGCCATGTTTTGAAAAAGGGTTGGCGAGGGCGTGACATGCATATGCATCATGCGGGAGGAGGAGGTAAACTGCCGTGGCAGGGTCGTCCTCTGCCTCTCAGCCACTGATCATCGATCTCGGCTGGGACCGGCCGGCGGTGATAGATACATATACCGATACGATCGATCGGTCAGTCGATACCCATCGACCGATTGCTTCGCCAGCTGGTCAGTTAATTCCCTTTGTTTATCGTGCAAACGTGGCCTCGCTTTTCTATGTACTAGCGCACACTCCAGAGGACCAGGTACAGTGTGTAGCTAGGAGAAAATTGCCAGGTACAGTGTGTAGCTAGTACTACCACTTTTCCTTTCCTTTCCTTTTCTTTTCTTTTCTTTTCCCGGAGCAAGATCTACACTAGAGAAGCCGATGACTGTTTCAGAATCTCAATCCGCAACCAGCCAACCACGAACTCGCAGAACAAAACTTTTCTTTTTCTTTTTCTTTCAGATAGCAAGGCGACCCGGGCCACTCGCACAGATATGGCAACAGAAACACCGTCCACTGAGCATCTGCGGCTGTTGCGCTCACGCATGCATGCGTCTTTTGCGGGCCACGCACCAGGCACCAATCACCAACGCACTGCACGCACATGTTTTTTTTTTTTGAGCACCTGCACCGGTTGCACCTGTCTTCCAATTCAATAATTTGGAGTGTTTTTCTTCATAGTAACAGCTACAACTCGTGTAACTTTTGTGATTCCTTTTGGCGTCGCTGATGGAGACAACAAGAGAACATGCATGCACAATCCTCGCAAGTAGAAGTTGGCTCTATTTTTCTTCTACTACAACGTACATAGTGTGTATAATAAAAGAGAAAGGACACGCACAGCCATCAGCTGACGTCGCGAGACAAAAGTTTGGTTGCACGAACTCCTGACTAAAGTTATCGCTTAACTACTCCAAAAAAAAAAATTCAAATAACTCTTGTGGGTTACTACCTCGGAGGTAGTAATTCGTTTAGATTATTGCTACATTCGTTTTTCATGCAACCAGATGAATTATCACTTTGGATACTTTTAAAGGCCACATGGTGAGATGGATAGGCCTCAGTCGTCAAATGTTTGTGTCGTAAAGTTTAGAAGTCACATGAATGTCGCACATTGTTTTCTTTTTCCGAAGGAACATTGTTTAGTCTTTTGTAACACGCTCTTATATATCCGGAATCGCGTGTTTGATCACATACAAAGCTAGCTCACGCAAAATAGCACACGGCTAAGAAAATTCAACCTTCATATTGAGAATAACAAGAAGGGGTAATAAAATAAACCACAAGAGAACGCAGGAGATCGAACTCGCATTCTTCTACGCTGGGTACATACCAGAGCACGCACAACATCTGGACTATTAATATTGAGCGTCCAAATCAAACATATGCTTGTCCTCACGGCGAGATAACAAAATCGGCAGGATAAGACGTAAACTGTACGCGTACACAGGTAGGTACGATGTACCCGTCGTTCGATCTCGACCGACCGATCCGGACGTACATCAGAACCGAACCGTCGGCTCTGGCCCGTCCCTTTCACCCACTGGTGAGCGGGACCCAACCCAGCTTCCACGTAGTACGCGGCACACCGGCGCGTTCTCCCAACGCCGGAGAGCTCAGCTCGCTGCCAGTGCGCGGCGCGGCGTCTGGGGGCGCCCTCACCGACCTCGAAGCGCGACACGTGTGCTTCCGGATCCCGGCCCCACCACTTGGTCTTTGAGGCTTTGAGCGGAAGCTTGCAGACAGAAAAGGGTGGAGATAAACAAGACTTTCCTCGCGAGCCACCCACCTCGCGGCACCGGTTTCGTTTGGAACGTGTGGGATGGGGCGACGAGGACGAGTCGCCAGCGGCCGCATGCACGGGCACGGCCGGGTCTTCGCCCGCCTGGTCGCCCATCCCCTCGTGGTGGCCAGGTGGGTGGCCTTGACGGTCGACGGACGTCGGACGCGCGCCGCGCCGCGACGAGGCCCGCACGACGTGTCCGCTGTCCTTTTCCCCGTTGCGCGCAAAAAGCACCGTTTTCTTTTCTCTCCGGCGCGGCACGGAGACGGGGAGCGGAACCGCATGGCCCGCGCCGGTGGGTTGGCTCGGCGCGGCCGGGGTGGTACGTGCCGCCGCCCGTCGCGGGGCACGAAGGGGCAGGCAGGTGCGCACTGGCGCGCTTCGCATGCCGGCGGCCGCGCGCCTCCCATCTCCCTACGCGTACCCAGCGACCGACCGCACATCGATGCGTTGCTCGTTCGTTCGTCCTTCCAGATCTGCATGGTCCGGCCCTGCGGCGTAAAAGAACTCCATTATTGCGTCGCGAGTTAGCGTGAGCGCGTACGTACGTACGTACGCACGTCCCCGCGCGGCTGTTGTTTATTCATTCACTCATCAATAATCACCCCGCTGGTACGTCGTCGGATCGGGGATTACGAGCGGTACTACTTGTCTACACGCGCCGATTCGTTGTTTTTGTTTTAGATAGATTAGATGTGCGTTAAGCTGGGACTTGCTTGCATATAAAACTCCGGCCGTCCCTTTCGTCAGTTTATTTTACGTCCTCATGCAGTTTTTTTTGGGATTAAAACGTCCTCATGCAGTCATGGTAGAAGGAGCGGAGGCCTGGGATTGAACGTGCATGGGTGGGTCGAGCACGTTTTCCTCCGTTTGACTCTTGGGCCGGAGGTTGAGCAGAGCAGAGGAAGCGCAGCGCGGAACAGAGGTGCAAATTGGCAACTGCTCGAGGGCGCGCCTGCAAAATCGTTCACATTCTCCGCATTCTTCTCTCTTCTATCTCGATGCTTAATTATCCGGTGAAGAAATAATTCCCGTTCCATCCATGCATGCATGGTTTTCACTTCCACTGGCTCGAACGTGCAAGGCGACGCAAGTTGCTGCGGCGGCTTGGCCCGACCCGAGCAATCCGCTTGGGAGCGACGGATCGGCCGTCACGCACGCAAGCGATTGCGTAGTGCTTACCGATGAACAAAGAGAAAATTCAGGGGAAAATTATTGTAGTGTATGGGTGCTGAGCAGAGTTGGCATGCAGTGGCATTTTGCGGGAGGTGAGACCGAGGCGCGCCGGCGTACACGTAGCGGCAGCAATCCGGGCGCTACTACTCCTACTACTACCACCGCGGCTGCTTTTCTGGCGGCTCGCTTTAAAAGCCTCTCCTCCTCGCCGTTTCTCCCCTCTTCCCTTCCTTCCCCCTCGTCGTATTCCTTCCGCCCCCCACGATTCCCACGCGCCCCCCGCAAAACCCCTCCTCCCCGCTCCCCACCTCACCGCGCGGCCGCCGCCGGCTTAGGGTTCGGCCCGCCCATGTCGTCCCCGGCGCCGCAGCCTCCGGTGCCGGCGAAGCCGCCGCCCTCCGCCGCCGCGCCCTCCCCGGTCACCTCGACCCCCATCTCCGTGCAGCCGCCGCACCCTATCCAGCCCAAGCCGCCGCCGCCGCCGCCGCCGCAGCCGCCGCAGCTCCAGGCGGCGGGCCCCGCTTCCGGCCCGCAGCAGCCGACGCCCGCGCAGCTCCTGAATCTGGGTCCCCAGCAGCCGCTGTACCGGGGCCCGATCTGCTGGAACACCTACTGCAAGGACCCCGACCCCAACTCCTTCGGCCGCCGCGGCTGGAAGGTCCGCTCCGGCCCGCCCTTCACCATCTACGCCGACCTCTGCGGGAGATGCTAGTACGTGCCGCGGTACCCCTCAATCGCTTCCCCCTCTTCTCCCTCCCCTGCTCAATCGCGCCGCCGGCGAGGCGCCCCGCGCTCGATTCGTGCGGCGGGGAAGCTCCCCTGCCTCCCGTCGTCGGGGACGGATGCGCCGATGGCGCCCACCGGATCTACGTGGAGTGATCGCCACGTCGGTGCGATTTCGCTGGATACGCGGGGGGTTTGTGCAAAGTGGGGTGCTTCTTTTTGGGGGTGCTTTGACTTGCGTGCGACTGCTTTTGTTCCTGATGCATGCATGCATGTGGCTAACTGCTCCTCTGTTCTGTGTTCTGTGAGCAGTACGCAGTTCGAGCAGGGGATATACTGCGAGACTTTTCACTCGGAGGAGGGCGGCTGGAGGAATTGCGAAACCTGCGGGAGGGTACGTACCTCCGTTTGCATGCTGATTATTACCTCTCGATGGCCCGTCACGATTTGTGCCTGCTGATGATTCATCGGTTGCTCTGTTTGTGTTCTGCTCGAGCAGAGGGTGCATTGCGGGTGCATCGTGTCTATCCACAAGTACCAGCTGCGCGATGCCGGCGGAGTTGATTGTGCCAAGTGTGCTCGCAATACCCGTTCTGCCATGGTATGTCCTGAAAATTTTCATTGCCATTTCGTGAAGAGAGGATTTTCCATTTGTGCTGGGGATTTGTTTATTGGGTGGATGAGATGTGGGGTGCTAAGTGTATGCAACACGAGGCTTCCAGCTTGCACGCGTGTTTGCCTTCTGATTACTACTTAATTTGGTGAGCTTGGATCATGCTACATCCATTGCTGGGTAGAAATCTATCAAATTAGTGCATTCCAGTTATGCTATCTGGTTGGCAGCATTAATTAGGTAGTAAGATGTTATATTACTGCTGATGTCCTGTTTCTACCCTGCTTCTTTCATTTACTGAAACTCGCTATTAAGACCCTGCTAATATTATTTACTGAAGCCCAACAATTAACTTGTGTCCTTATGTGAAGGATGTTTCATTTCTGTATATGAAACCCTGCTAATGTCATTTACTGAAGCTGGCAATTAGTAACTTGAAGGATGCTGATTTCTGCAGTGAAGACGCATGCATTTATTATATTAACTGAAATAGTTGGAATTTGCAGTTCATTAGAATCTTTTCAATATGCTTCATATTTTGATCCATCATAGATCACAATTGGCCCTTATGCTTCTTAGGCACCACCAAATCCGTTATGGTCACCTTCTATGCACGTGCCTCAGAATGTGCCTGACAGAAAGGACAATCCTGTAAAGACCTGGAGACCTCCTGCCGGCCAAATTTCAAGTCAGTGGCGACAGACTAATATGTGGAGTGTGTCCAGTGTACAGTCAGACTTGCAGCAGCGTCTAGCTTTTGAATTCGATAGACCCAGTGGTAGCGAAAAATTACTTCCTGGACGCACTTTTATTCATGCCCATGATAGGAAGTTTGATGACATGCATGACAGACCAACAACACCAGCCAGCATGAACCAGCTTATCAGGGAAAGAGATGCCAATGGCCAGCCCACCACTCTTGATCCAGCTTACCCTTATGCCCTGTACCACAGGGAAGGGCCACATCCAAATTGTGTTAATGATCCTAGTCACCATGGAGGAGAAAATGAAAGGAGAATGGCAGTACCAGATGCTTCTACAGGTTTAGATGCTGGCTTCAAGCATGATTCACATCACCCATCCATGTTAAAGGATGATCAACCATCTCTTTCAGTTGGGTTGCCTTCTAATTTTGCATCAGCAAATGGTCCTAAAGACCATATCAGAATTGCGCCTAATCAGCAGCAAGCACAGATGGCTTCCCCCCCTGTGCCGAAAGCGTATTACACTATGGGTGGTAAAGCGTATGCATATAGTGATTTCCCGCACCAATTGTCCAATGGAAGACCCAGAATGGATGCAAAGGCAAGGTCTCAATTACTTCCCCGCTATTGGCCTAGAATATCAGATCAAGAGCTACAACACTTATCTGGAGAGTATCCAACCACTTCTACTTATGTTTATGAGCGTTTTCCCTTTAAAAGATAGTTCTGTTTATAGGTGCAAATAAGATTCTTAACTTAGTCAATATGTTGTCTGTTCGAACACTTTTACTTCCTTTATTAAGTTGCAAATTAAACATTCTTGGCTTGTCAACATGTGTGTTAGAACACTTTTTAAGTGCTTCCTTAACTCCGGTACAGTTCACATTCTGTTGTTACTCCTTTGTTTGAAAAGATGTTGAGTGCTAGTGATGCTGGACGGATTGGTCGTTTGGTGTTGCCCAAGAAGTGTGCTGAGGTGAGTTGCTGGTTCAACTGCCTTTTCAGATATCTGCAGATTATTCATGATTACTAGTAGTTTTTTTGAAGTTACTGGCTATGGAAAACTGCCTTCATTTTATTGCCTAGTTATGTTTATACCATCATTTGTTCATTCTGTGTTCTGTTTTCTGGGTTTGTGACATTGCTATAAAAGAATTACTGATAAACTCAATAACTAAATTTGAACTGATGCTTAACTAAACTGTAGATTTAGTGTTATTAGAATTCTAAGCAGGTGTAAGCTTTGCCCGAATGTCAGATCAAATGTAGGGCTTTTTAAAGAAATATATGTTAAATTTTTTGTTTCCTCATAGGATGCACAGTCATTCCATGTACTTGGTTAATTTCTATAGTTTGTTTCTACACGTCTCAGTAAAAAATGTCTTAATGGAAAATCATTTTGGATAGGCATACTTTCCTCCAATCTCTCAGCCTGAAGGACTCCCCTTAAAGGTTCAGGATGTTAGTGGTAAAGAATGGATATTCCAGTTCCGATTCTGGCCTAATAATAACAGCAGGATGTATGTATTGGAAGGTGTTACACCCTGCATTCAGTCAATGCAGTTACAAGCAGGTGATACAGGTAAGATCTTTTCTGAAACATACGAATGTTGGAGTAAGCCTACAAGAATATCATTACCTGTACCGCTACGCCTTAATAAAAGAATACCTAAAAGTGAACCTACATTGCTTGTTTAGTCAATTGGGATATATTATAGACTTTATAAATTTGTCCCACTCATTTGGGTATCTTCTTTTGAACTTGGATTTTGAAGTAAGCCTAAAAAGAAGCATGACATTGTGTCTATGTGCACAATAGTACTTAAAAGTAATAACTTCTTGACGTTAGTTTCTGATACTATAAATATTTCGAATTCATTCATATGATGTCGCAAGCATTTGTACCTTTTGTGTTCACTGTTCTACTTCAGGCATGCTGCATTTCTTTAATATCACCTGACTTGATGTTATGTTGTAGTGTTAATGTGTCGCTTTATGTTTTCCACCTTATTTGTTGCCTTATCTTTTTGTAAATTTTTCCTTGCAGTATTTTTTTTTCTGCTGCACTAACATGTGGTTCAATTTTTCTTCAGTAACCTTCAGCCGAATCGATCCAGAAGGGAAATTGGTCATGGGCTTCAGGAAGGCAACAAATCTTTCTTCTGAACAGGTGTGCAAATTATGGTTATATAATTTAGCTCTTATTGTAGTTACCATTTAAAAATAAAATAAAAATTTAGGATGTTTGGTGCAGTTGTTGCAATATATATAACGCCTGAATGAATTAATCAGATGCACTTCCAGTTCCAGTTTAATGTCCATCTCTTTAGGAATTTGTATTATCTGAAGAGAGATAGTATTGCAATATGTATTTGATAAATCCACCATAATGTGCCTGTGAGTCAAGACTAAAATATGGTGGCTTGTGGCTGTATCTTCCTGCATCACTAAATTTGTTTGTTTTCTCAAAACTCACGTGCAATATAATTTTCCTCGGCGCTATCCTTCCAATATGATATTTATTTTTAGAATTAAGTCATTCACTACATTAGTTTAGCTAGAGTAAGTATTTGTCAAAGTGGATTATCTTCATCCTCTGTCTCCTTTGGTAGGAGCAAACAACAAAGCCTGCCAACGGTGCCCCAGCATCTTCAGAGGCAAACGGTAAAGTTTCTGCTCCAGATTCAAGTCCAAATGCTGCAGTTTCCCGACAAAATAAAGTCAACACAGAGAACAATGGCTCTAGCCCTGTGGAACAACCCTCTGCTTCTAAAATGGACAAAGGGGGATCATCACAGAAGGAAGGGCCAGGAACTGGTCAATCTTCCCCAGGACCTGGCAAGAGAAAAGCAACTTCTGTTGGGCAAAAAATTAAGCGATTGCGGATGGATAATGAGGAATCAATGGAACTGAAGATAACATGGGACGAAGCTCAAGAATTGCTTCGCCCTCCTCCTAAGGCCCCCTCCATCGTTGTTGTTGATGGCCATGAGTTTGAGGAATATGAGGTCTGCCTCTGCCGCACCTTTCAAGTTTTGTTAGCCTATAATTGTCGGACTACATTTTATTGATGTTATACTAAGGCACCAATGAACCACAATAATACAAAATATGCTGTCATCTAATCTATATGGCTTGTTAGTTGTTATCTATGCTTAATTGAGAAGAATAAAACACATGTTTCTGTACTGATATGTTGTACTTTTCAGGAGCCTCCAATACTTGGTAGGAAGACATATCTTGTGACAGACAAATCCGGGTAATGTTTGTCGAACTAGAAATTTTTTATATATACATTTTCTCTGTGGAAATGGATGCAAAGATTGTCCTCTTTTGTTAATATACAGTAATGCATTTCCCTAGCATTTTTTCCACCATATAATCTTGCACTCCCTCAACTCGCTAATGTCTGACACTGATTGAACTATTTGCGGTTCAATCAGCATCACATATTGGCAAGTGGGGGATTTGTTCTATTTGTCTCTGATTTTAAGGTGTCGCCTAGGCAGCGACTAGGCTTCACCCAAGTGTCGAGGCGCTCAGAAATTCTGGGCTTTCTCCGTTGCCTTACCAGGAAAATAGCAAAAGCGAGGGAGGGAGAAGAGAGGAAAAGCGGGGTGGGAAGTTGGGAAAACTGGCTAGCAAGTCTAAGGCCCCGCTTGGTAGGGATTCTAGAAGTGCTTCTGCTCCGGATTCTTGGATGAAAACAAAACAGATTCTGCTTCTCTCATCAAGAAGCACTTCTCAATTTTGTACTAGAATCCCAAAGCCATAAAAATGTAGCTTCTTATGACTTCTCCACTCATTTTTTCAGTAGTTTTATAAGAGAAGCTATTTCGCCAAATACTTTGAAAAGTGCTTCTTGCATAGAATCTATTTTTTCTAGAGAAGCTGTTTGTGAAGAATCCCTGCCAAACGGTGCCTAAGTTGCAGGATTGCCGGTGGTGGAGCATCATCGGTGAGAGAGAGTGGAAGCAGCTCGAGAGCAAGTGAGCGAGCGTGAGAAAGAAAGAGCAAGAAAGGCGGCACTGGTTTGGAAAGCATGAAGCACCTGTGTCAACATGTGCACATAGATGGATGGTTATTGGGCTGCTCATGGGCGGGCTTTCTTTTCCTTCCAGCTTTCTCTCTTTGTTCTTTTCCTTTTCTTTCCTGCAGTATGCATGTTTCCTCACCTTGTCTTACCCACACCTATGCGTTGCCTTTTGACGATTTAAGGGTGTGAGTCGCCACGCCTCTCTTTACCCCATTAAAAAACACAGCTGTTTGTTTCTGTGTTTTTACTTTGCATCGACATGTAATAACACTGTTACACTGATGAACTGCACAGTTATTTTCCCAGTGATGTGTATATTGTCATTTGTCAGTATAATAGTCTCTTTACCACATTCTAAATTTATTTATTTATTTTTAACAGGACTACTCATCAATGGGCTCAGTGTGAGGATTGTTCTAAATGGCGGAAACTGCCGGCTGACGCCCTTATGCCTTCTAAATGGACCTGCTCTGACAATAAATGGGATCCAGAAAGGTGACCTGTCAATGTGACTCATTGTTTCATGAAGAAGATTCCTTTCCATTTAATTTTCGGTCCTACTACTAGTACTAGTATAAAGATAATTACTTTCACTACCAAGAACCTCAAGGTAGAAAATCATGCCTAGGTTCTTCGAAGTCATCTACCTGAAATAAATCTTGTTACGAAAAACAACCTGGTCGGGTATTGACATCGTTTCTACTAGGAAGTATCAAACCACATGATTTTTGAAGCCTTTATGGAGTACATGAGGCAATTGCACAAGTACTAGGGACTGTATGTGTCTAAATAGAATACCCTATCTCTTTCTTTGACAATGACTGCTGCTTATTTAAAGATACTGATATTGGTATATGAATTTGCCAGTCTGTCAGTAGTAAGTGGTTAAAATTTCACCCTTCTGCTTGCTCGAGAATTATACTATCTAGGAACTGTTTACATGTTTCAGCTACATTTCCCAATGGTAGGATGTAAGATAATGTACAATCTGCTTATGTACCATACAATAATAAGGTGTGCTGTTTTCAGGATTCTTTCAAATGATTATATAACAATCATAAATTTAATGCTGAAAAACATCGTTGATTCAATTTTTTGGATAATTGTGTATTTTAACCTGATGTTAAAACACTTGCTATTAGGCATAACATTTTAATTTTGTATCTGGTGTGAGATGGTTTCCTCATGTCTGTATTTTAGCTCTTCATCTAATCACTGCTGCATTTTTGTCTCTAGGTCTTCCTGCGAATCTGCACAAGAGATAAGTATGGAGGAGCTTGCAGAATTGATACCTATAAAATATGGTATGATACGGTGCTTTCCAAAATGTTTTAGTAAGTTCTATTTCATTAGTAGTTATTCCCAAATAGAAATGCTGAAGATGATTTCAGGAGTAATAAAAGTGAACTAGATTGCATATAGCTGTGAGCTACATTCAGCAAGGTAGACTATGGAGAAGGGCTGAGCATTACCAGCAACAAAAATTCAACAGCACCCACTGCCGCGTGTGTCCTCAACATCCCGGCCGCTGATCTCCACTTTTGTCATTTCGCGTAGACGCTGGGGTTTAAGGCCGTTACTCTTTACCGTTAATTGGATGAGCCTTTGGCTTCATAGTAGGCACTTGATAGCATTTAAAAGAAATTAACTCTCATCCATCATTTTCCATTCTCCATTTTTTCACATAGCATGTTTATTTTGATATATTGTTGGCCTTGTCAATTTTATATTAAATTTGAAGACCTTACTTTATAGGTCATGCACCTTGTTTGATGAGCTATATCTGCATTTGCTGGTCTGTTAGAATTGCAGTTGCAAGTACTACCTCTGTTCCAATTTAATTGTCATTCTAGAGTTACACAGTTTTCTCAAATTACTTGTCATTCTCACTTCCCAATGCACTTCTCTCTCTTCGCAATACATCTCTATCTCCTGCTCGTTTCATGTGCACCTACCTTTTTCACCTCCTTAATTCCCATGCCCAGAGCTAGAATGACATCTATTTTGAAACGGAGGTAGCATGTTGTTATTCATGTTCCTTTGATAATTGGAGTTCTCAGTCGATATCTGTTACCAAGAAGCTTTTGCTGAATTGCAGGTCCAGGTGGAGCAAAAAAGTTCAAAGGAAAGATAGATCCAGACACCATTGATGCTTCTGATGGGTTAGATACGCTTGCAAACCTTGCTATTCTTGGTGAGGGTGAAGCTCTTCCATCGCAGCCAACAACAAAACATCCACGTCACCGTCCTGGTTGCTCGTGCATTGTATGCATCCAACCTCCAAGTGGGAAGGGCCCCAAGCACAAGCAGACATGCACCTGTAATGTCTGCATGACGGTCCGTCGCCGTTTTAGAACACTCATGCTTCGACGTGAGAAGCGCAAGGATACAGATTCACCTCGCAAGAAAGAAGCAGGCCAATCAAGCGAGACGGTTTCACGAGCTGGATCTGTCCCACCGGCAACTGGTGCGAGTACAACTAGCTCCCCCCAGAAAGCAGACCCAAATGCTGATGGGCCTGAAGACATGGCTGTAGATCATAAGATGACATCCTCTCCTGTCAAGAACCATATCGACCTGAACATTCAACCTGACCGTGATGATGAGCAGTCACCGAAGGCTGATGCAGCTGGTGCGACAAGACTCCTTCGAGACAATCCGGCTTAGGTTGGCTTTCCCGAACAGGTGTGATCATACTGGTTAAAGTGGACATACATAACTTATGGAATAGATCCTTTCGAAATGTCTATACCAATGAAGAAAAAGTTGTCATGCGGAGTGGTAGCTTATACTTAGGTGTTACCTTCCTAAACCAAAGATCCAGTTTCCCTTTGCGGAGCAGACTCCAGTCTTTGTGTTGTCTTGTATACAATAGATCAGGCGTAGGTGTTGTGTGGGGGCGTTGTATACCCTGTATGTATTTCAAGACCAGCGCCCAGCTGCAGGTTAGCAGGAATTTATTCGTGTATTGATCCTTCCCAGTGGTAGCCGAGGGCCTGTTTCATTCTGTCTCGATTCAGCAGAACTCATCGTAGGTTGCACATTTGTCCCGTATTGTGTTCTTTGGTGTAAAGATGATTGCCATCTAGCTTATAGTAATCTGAATAGGTTAGTTCCAGTAACTTCAATATCAAATTGTAAATTCGGAATGAAAGAATGAAGCAACATGTTTGATGTTGATAAGCTTCCTCAATTGGTTTCAGCTTAATGAAACTCCATTTTGTCGTTAGGCTAGGTAGGGTAGCACCAGTAGGCCTACTAGGATTTTTACAGAAATTTTGAAGGATCTCAGCCCGTAACGAAATTTTTCCACAGGAGTCCTTCAGAACCAAAGAATGTACTACGTGTTAACATCCTATGGAATGGCTTGTTTCGTAGGGATTTGAAGATTCTTACCAGGATCTCATGGAAAAAGTCTTTCGGGTTTATCTCTCATCTTATTACAGCGCATCATCCAAACGATCATTCTTGTGACTTTCCTATGTTCTTCATTCCAAAGGCTTTCAAGGTGCAAACGTACTCCAATCCTGTGTTTTTTTTTATCCTTGTGTGTTTTAATCCGTTCCAAGGAAGGAAGGCCGTAGTCATGGACGGTCACGAGTGCAGGATAGCCGGTGGTCATTTTTCTTGGCACAACAGATAACCAGTGCGAAATGAAACTAAAGGAATTAGTTCAAAATGAAACTAAACTTCCTGTCCTACGTCAGACATTTCAGAAGCGAAGGGAGTATTCTTCAACCAGCCATGGTACGTCATTAAGCATCCAATTATTTCTGACAGTCAAAATACTGCTTGAGGACGATACTTTCATGTAAAAAGGAACTGCTAGGTAGCTATCTCTTGCAGCTGTTGATTGTTTCAGTAGAAGGTTTATAGAGAGCCAGTGCTCTAAAAATTGCATTTCGAAGAGATGCAGCAGAGTGAAAATTACACCGAAATCGAAAGATGAGCAGCTTGGATGAGATCATGATGGCTTCTTCAGCGCAGCGACAGAATTTGTCGGTCGCCCGCCATCGTTCTGCCTTCTCCTGCTCCTCCTATCTTCGCTAGGCAGTACTGCTCCAATCTTTCTCCTGCTATTTTCCGGTTCCACTGCAGTAGGCACTCACATGGCTAATGGCCATTCAAAAAATCGATATCACAACAGAGGAGCACATAACGAGCAAAAGAACTGAAGAACAGCAGCTCAGCAAGGAAAGATCGGTACTCATGCCAGCAAAAGAGATTGGGGGAAGTTCAGGCCATCGCTAGTCACGTCAGCAGCAGCGCCTGTCACGCTATCAAGACTCAAGAGAGCTCGTTCTGTCGAAACAGTCTTTTTCTCTCGCGCAAAAAAACACTATCACTATCAACCTTCTCCCTTGACAAAACCATATCTTACAGAGACCAAAAGACCCAAAACCAAAATCGAGAACTACCTCGAAACAAAAAAAAAAAAAACGAAAGCAGAAAGCTTTCCTTCCCTTCCATGCAACTAAGTTGCAAAACTTGCAGCTGCTTTCAGTAATGGCTGCCCCTGCCGAGCATCTCGTTGTATTGCTTGAGCGACTCCTGCCGCTGCAGCCGCATCTCCATGTTGAACTTGTTGATGAACGCCTCCACCCGCCGGTTCAGCTCGTCCTGGCCCAGCGACGGCTCCCGCCGCACGGGCGCGGCCTGCGACGGCGCCGCCGCCTTGCTCCTCCCGTCGTTGAACGTCTCCGCCTTCCGCATCGTCGCCGCCGCCGGTGCGGGCGCCGGATCGACCTCCCCGCTGCCGAGGCCGCCGGACGGTCGGCGGCCGGGGCGGGTGTCCCAGGTGTCCGACTTCCTGAGGTGGCGTGCGAGCGGCGGCGCGCGGCCCTCCGTGATGGCCTTCCACGTGCTCTCCAGCGTATCCTCCTTGCGGGGACGCGCCACCCTCAGAGCTCTGCTACCTGCAACCGCACGCTAAATTGACATCAGTATCTAACGATTTTTTTCACGGTATAATCCAGCAAAGGCGCAATTTTTTTGGACGCAGAAAAACAGAATTGCCAAAGCAATATTGGAAAATTTCTTTTACAACTGGAGTCCGAGATTGTTGCTTGTTGTTAACGATCGGAAATTTCGAACTGTAACTTTTGTGTTTACCTTCGGGGCTTGCCTTGGCAGCTTTGCGGCTGAACCTCGCCGACAGCAGCGGCTTCTCCCTCGAGTTGGTCAGGTCCGTGAACGGCGCCACGTCTTCCTCCACATCCTGCTTCTCGACCACCGGCTCCGCGCCCATCCTCCGCGGCGTCCAAGTCGACCTCGAAATCGAGAATTCCTCCTCCTTCTCCAGCGCCGGCGCCGGCGCGTTCCCCTTCTCCGGCTCTGCCGCCACGAACTCCGGGGCCGGCACTGCCACTACGGGCACGGCCGGCGCGGGCACCTGCAGCGGCGCCGCCGGCTCGACCGCGGGGATGCCGACCGACGGGACTTGCGGCTCCGCTTCCATCTCCGCGGATGCCGACGGCCGGTCGCCGCCGCCGCCGCTGGGCTGGAAGCGCGAGGAGGCCGCGATAGAGATGATGATGGCGTTGATGACGAGGTACAGGTACGGCGGGGTGAGCCAGGCCGACGCCGCCTCCCGCGCGCGCGGCAGCCCGTCCGCCACGAGCCCCGCCGCCGCGGGCCCTACGAACATCACGCCCGCCGCGGCGGCCGCCGCCGCCGCCGTCGCGGCCAGCACCGTTCGCTCGTACCCCATCTTGATCTTCCCACGCCGCTTCCAATCTCACGGTCGCGACGAGTAGCAGCCGCCGCCTTCGGGCTTCGACCGTTGTTGCTGCGTTCCCTCTTTCGGTGCGTTCTGTTGCGTTGCGTTGGGTCTCCTGCGTTGCAGCGTGCGTGTGGTGCGCAAGCGCAAGCGGCGAGAAACGGAACGGAGAGAAGTGAGCGAGCGAGCAGGGAGAGGTGGGGCGCGGCGGGAGAATTTATAACGCGGGGGTTGGGACGATGAGGAGACGTTGTGCCGTCGGATGATGATTTTCGGACGGTGGGTGAGGAGGGTGACGCACGGAGGCGTGAGGGAACGCTTGCTTCATAGGAAAGGTCTAGATCAGCACAGCAGCGAGTCGCGGCACTGGTGGGTCGGTGGAAAGTCCGGTGCTGGTACGGTGACCGTGTGGTAGGTCGTTGAATGGAGTGCATACGATTCGGTTGAGGTGCAACGATCTCGTGCAAGAAGATACGAGATCAGGCTGTGAACGGGTTGCGGCGACGGCAGTCTGAGGCTGACGACTGACGCGGGCGGCACCTGATCGTAGATCGTCATGCACTCCAGTTGCAGCACATTGAGGTGCTAGCGGTTGGTGCACGCACCACGCGGTAGCAGATATGTTCGGTAATTGTGGCTCGCGTGATCTGACCGTGGGGGTCGCACGTCGCTGGGCGGTGGCGACAAGTGGATCCAACAGTTTTTGGTCCCTGTTGGTGGCGCGAGACCTCTGTGCTGCTGACCGACGACGCACCACGATCGGGCGCTGGAGCACGACATTTCAGCAGAGCATTTTCACAGACCTGTATGTACCGCTACCAAGCTGGGTAGCGGTACGTGCCCCATGTGGATTCATTCATCAGTGCAGTCCACGTTCCAGGCCGGCTCTGCCCATAATAAAGATGCTCGACGCGAGGGCGTCGCGAACTCGCGACTGCGAAAATGTGGGGGCCGCTCGCTCCCCTCAAACGGTCAGAAAAATATAACCGTTGGCGCGAGCGGTGGGGAAGGGGAAGCGACCGAAGAGAGCGGGCTTTTTGTTGTGGGCCTGTAAGACCGCCACGTACGCTTAGCCCCCGCTTTATTTGACCGGCGCCGCTGCCGAGCTGGCACCGCTATTTTTAATTTTTGTTAAAAAAATTACGGCGCTGGTGTGGTGCGCCCAGCTCAGCTGACCTCACCATGCGGCCGGCGTGCCGTGCAGGTGCAGCGCCGCTGTTGCGCCGGGGTGTCAGTGCTCGAGTCTATCTTCGCTTCTCCCGTTCCCGGTGCAGGATCTGTAGCCAGCCATCCTCTCGTTTGCTCGGTAGCTCCATCCGTAACTCTCGTATGCGAGACAAATCGCAAAAGGGGAATATATATATGTACAATATCTTACTCCGGCAGATGATGCAACCCTGTCCAGATGTGATGGACGAATCCATATGACAGCGAATATATGGATCTTATATATACGCGGTCCGTATACTGCCTATAGGTAACCAACTTTTCAACAATTGATTGAAGTATCTGTTGGGATTGAATATACTACTCCACAAGAATGGTGCGTACGTGCTGTATAAAGAAAAGAATTCCTCTATAATTTGTTGACTTACTTATGTTGTACTACAGTAGTACATGTAATCAGTCAGCGTGGTGAGTTTTCTACGATACTTGTAACTCTCATTGGCTTTGACACCAGCTAGCTGTCATCGATTAACTAATGGACGATATCGATGGACGCACCAACTTAACAACGCCAGATCAACGCGCATACTAACGTGCATGTGCCGCGGTACGGAGAGCGGACACCGCGAACGAAACGTGTCGGGCCGGGGACCCACGCGTGTGCTCCGTGGTGCGGCGCCGCGCGGTGCACGTCCGCACGATGAGCTCACGCGCGCGCGCCAGCTGCGGTGGCACACGGCAGTTTCGTACGTACACACACACACACAGTGCGCCATGCATGCATGATCGATAGAACTGTGTGCCGGATCGCATGCCCATGCGCGTGATCCTAGCTACTCGATCGTACTAGTTGAGTTCCTGCCGAGCCGAGGGAAAAAGGTCAACAAATATTGGTGCGTGAAGTGGCCTAATTCGATCGTCTCGCCTTTGTGTGTGTAAACCAACTTGCAGCCGGCAGCTTTAGCTAGGCCTATAGCTTAGCCTACCGTCCTGCCCGCCCCTTCACCCGCAACCACATGTGCGCATGGGCATCCAGACCGGTGCGCGCACGCTGCTCGGTGTCGTCGTCGCATGCGCGCGGCGACCACGTCGTCCGCCGTGTCCTCCCACGTCGTCGACGTCGATGGAATGCGCGACCACGTCCGATCCACCACCGTACGTGGCGCGCCACACGGGCCTACCTAGCTAGCGCGCAAAACTCCGGTTATAACTACCTGAAGTTACTAGCAGCCTATTACTACGCACCTGGCTAGCTAGCACCCGCATGATTAATTAACTTTTGTGGCACTGACACGACTGCACGTAGCTTATGCTTTAGTATGCACTGCCTTTGCGTGCGGTAAACGTCGCCGCGGGTGCCTAGCTTGATCGGGATTAACCGGTTGGTAGCTAGGGGGATCGAGTTAGCTCTGCCTGGTGGTGCGCAGTGGAGTAGTATACATTTTTTGCTGGCCGCGCACGTACGCGTGCCCCCGCATGGGCATCTTCACGCGTGCTCGCTGGCGCGCGCTTCATCGGCGCGGTGCCCTGTCATGGACGCACACGTACGATGCTCACCGAGTAATGCGAGACAAGAGGATCGAAAACGGAACAGCGCGCGTGACGGCGATGTCAATTTGACTTCCTCCTAACAAGCCAACAAATATCGTGTGTTAGCAGCATAATATACTATATGTACTACTCCGTCCTGGAGTAACTGTCAATCTATAGTACTGCTTAGGGACGACTAATTAAGTTTACATTGATTATAAGCTCTAGGTAATAATTAGTAGTATCTCTGTTGCTTGAGCAGTTGTATATGATTGTTCGGGCACAGCCGGGCGTACATGTTGGACTCTGCGGATCTCCGGGACAGCGACGGTTCCCGAACTCGGCGACGTCGATCGATCGGCGGCCTCGGGAGCCGGCGAAAAAGACGGCCCGGCGCCACCGCGCCACGCTTTGCTTCCCCGCCGTGAACTCGTCGTGTCTACGAGGGTGTGGACGAGCAAACGCTATACATGTGCGACTTATTACTACTTGCTTGGGATCGTATACCAAATGCACCATACAAACCTAACCCTCCCCCGCAGGCATGCATCCGTATGCGTCTCCTCATCAGCACGCGTATCTCGATCGTGCCTGCCTGCCTGCCTGCCTGTCGCGACCTCGCGCGACATATATATAATCTATAGGGGTAGAGTATAATCTAGTTGATGTTTCTTTGTTCTATTTTTTCTTTTTTCTTTGCTAAAATTTCTGGCGCACCCTGCGTAGCTAGCTCGATCGCCCCTATATATACGCCGTGCACGTGAGTTCCGAAGCGTGTGCTGCACAAAATCACTCAGTGTGCGTGCGTACGATCGAACACCTTGGCAGCGAAGGAAAATGGCAAACTTGTCAGCTTCTCCTACGAACCACATGATGACTTATGTGACTTTTGGAGGAACTATATATAAAAACGTGCCACATGTACGTAGGACCAACTTTTCTCCGCTGGATCGATCCTGCAGCAAATCTGGCCAATCCTGGGCCCCAGCCGGCGGGGTAGCACGAGCACGAGTCCTTTTTCGACGCGAGTTTGTGGATACTACGCGCTGTTCGGCGCGCGTACGTACGTTGGCATCCTCGTTCGCCGACACATGTGCCGGAAAAGTTGTCGCGCGCCGCCGGCCGCGCACGGTGCACCATGTGTGCCGTGCAGAAACGGAAAACGTAAAGAAGACGCGCGCCATGGACCGCGTTGATTTGTAGCCCTGCTGGTTTACCTACCTCTGCCTACGTACCTACACTCCTGCTGGTTTGTCATTTCCGGCATGCATGTGAGCCGGCCGACCAGGGGCGGCGTTAGCCGTGCAGGGCCAGATTTAGTAACCCAAGCGATGCTTGCTTTTTTAAAACTTAATTAACACATCGTACGTGCTTGTGAATTATTTAGGAATCAGTAGCCAGTAGGAGAGCAGAAAGCGCTTGAGTTAATTACTGTGTTTTTTTGTCGTTTAATCGGCGAACGTAGTACTCCTACTCACCCCCGGCCAGACAAAAACCTTTCCGATCGAGCAGCGTGTTTTCGCCGTTCACGACGCATTGTTTGGTGTGTTGCAGTAGTAGTATATATCCTCGTGATCGATCGAGTGGCTGCGACCGGCGATACGTCGACCGTGCATTGTGTCGCGCCGCCGACTTTTTGGAGCGTTCCTGCCGGTCGTCATATGTCTGGGGTTCATTGGTCGGTGGATATGCATGGACAGGTCAGCTATCAGCTGTACTACCACGCTTCGTGCACGCCGCTTAGCTAGCTTAGCTATGGATTTCCGCATGGACCTATAGATCGCGCGCGGTGATTAATTAGTCGTGTGATTGATCACCGCCACACGTTCCGGAGAGGGCGCGCGGGAAGAGTAAACTTTTCCACCGCCCAACACGCGCTATTAGCACACTTGCCTAATCTGCAAAGAAAACTTGTTTCACCTGTTGCGTATGCGTACGACTTGTGCTCGATCGAGCGGGCAGGCACGGTGCACAAGAACCGATCGACCGAGCACTTAGTTTACTTGCCTCACATGACAGATGGATCGATATCGATCCGGTATTGCTCGAATAATCATGTGTTCTTTGTATGGTTGCACGCAAGACGGCGTATGGATCGAACTGCCATGTGCGTCAGATGAGCTAGCAAGATGCAACGCAACAACCAGAGATATGTATAGGTGCAGGAAGTTATCGACAATAAGAACGGAATTCTAGATGCTCTCAAATAATAGTACAGGCATTTCTCCGTCAGTCGATATAATGATATGCTCATATAGACATACTCCGGCCTGTCACCGTCTCCGTGCAGTGTGTCAACATTTGACGCACGGCTTGCGCAAGGCTGATCGATGCAGGGTAGGAAATATCTGTGATACGTGCAACTGATCGGCTCGACACGTATACACTTACACTTGTTGGACGGATCTCTAATCTCTAATAGCAGTACACGACCGGTTACCTCCCCACGTACGTGTGCACGTATGTACACGACGCGTGAACGATATATACACATTCCAAAGCACCGGCTCGATCGATCCTTCGTGAACATGTACGGGCACACAAGCCATGCGTATGCTTCCGCAACGCACAGAGAACAAGATGAGAGGATAGGAAAGCAACGCATATACTGGTACGTGTAGTGAAGGAGGCCCATGCAAGATGCAAGTGACGCCGTATGCAGCCGTGAAGTCACGACGATAAGGTAGGCTTCATGTCTATCCGTATCTACCGGTGTGTATATATGGGAACACATTAATTGCTCGTATTCAAGAAATCACGAGGTTAATTAATCAGTTTGAGCGCTTTGCGTCTAGGGATTCTTATTTCTTATTAATCTTGTCGAGCCGCTAGAACTGTCTCCTAACTTCCCGGGCTCCCGTCACGCACGTCGCCGGCGAGCCAAACGCGACTCGACGCTTGCACAAACCGCCGGCCATGAACCGGTGTACGTAGCACGCGCGTCTGGACCGTAGACCGGCCAACAAGGGCACTTAATGGATGCACATGACGATCGATGAAACGACGTCCAACTAACAAAAGTTTGAGCGCGTTCAACCAAAAAACATGCTATTCGTCGTCATCAGTCAAGAAGTCAAGCCCATCGTCAGAATACGCGTGTAGGTCGTCTCTATATTGTAGGATTGTACACGCCGACTGTATTATGTGCGTGTAGAGGCCTGGTAGCTGGACGTGTACGGCGGTCGAAACGGTGCGCAAAACGCCGTTGGACTATAGTAGTACATGCAACCGAGGTCGACCCCATTCATAGCCGTTGAGTCGTGGCGATGTAGACAAGGTCGGCGCCGTAGCCCCATATCTATCCATCTATCCACTTCTGTTTGACCATGGAAAATAACCTATGCCATGGAGTACTAGCTAGCGTTTTGCATCGGCGAGTATATAAAGCACACGTACGTACGCGTCTTTATCCGATCTTAAATCTTAATCTCAATAACTAGTACTCCATTCTAAATCTTGTCGACACTATCGCCATCTCTTGTCTCCTCCTGGTCGACGCCCTCCCATCGCCGGCCAACCGTAACTCGCTCGACACTTGCACAAACGGCAATGGCTTAATTAGCTCGCGCGTGCCGTGGCAGCAGGATGATTGATCCGCAACGACCAACCGAACCGAAAGCATTTGCGTGTCTGAAAAGAAACTCGATAGTCAGAAGTCAAGTCAGTCAAGCAGGGGCGCACTGGCTGCAGGTTTGATCCGAAACAACTCAAGATACCGCGAGAACCTTTTGACATAACGCTGGGGCACACCGAGACAGACAGTTCAATTAAAGTCTGCATTGCATGAAACCCTGTATTTTGTGCCGACTACAAACAAAGTGCGTGTAGACACTCGTAGCCCAACGTACGTGGCAACGTGTCGTGCAGGGGCACAACGATAAGTGCGGCACAAAAATACCGTGTCATTGTTCATGTACTGATTGCTAGTTGGACTAGTATCCTGTAGTGCTTCTTGTCGGCCAGTACGTGTACAGGGAACAAGCTCGGTCAGGCCAACGCGCAAGGTTCGTTAGTGCGCTGCTGTACACGTCTCGCAGGCTCGCAGCTACACATGTTGCCGTTAGCTAGCTTAGCCCTGCGTATTCACCCACGTCGGCGAAAAGGATTGAGGTGGACAGCGCAGAGATGTCCCCGCTGTGATGAAGATTGACAGTTAGCAAAGCATGCTGTACCTATCCTGGGCAATAGGAGTACTCTGTATGAGTAGTAGCCACTTACTACAATATTGCTCTCAAGTATACCTGCAAAACTAGGCAGAAGAAATGGATAAGGTTCTCTGTATGATAAAGTTCAGAGACCAAGGGTTCCAGGAGAAAGGAATATCCGGTCGAGAGCACGATGCATTTGGATATGGAGTATACAATGCATGCATAAGCTCTCTGCAAAGAGACAAAATAGCAAGATAAACAATGGCATGGCGCCAGGGGACTTCCATGCAACCGACGCCATATGTCGAGGTCCGAGTCGTGACGATAAGGTGGTTAAGTCCATTCATACACAATTGTGAGCTAAAATAATTAATACCGTAGTCTGAACGCTTTGCATCAGAAATCTAGTCTAAAAGCGCTCAGGTTTATCCAAATCTAACATGGATATTCTTAACCTTATCGACAGTAGCTAGCACTGTCCCCCAACTTCCAGGTCTCCTGGCTACCTGCCTCCATCGCCGGCGAGCCAAACCCTGCTCGACACTTGCACACCCGGCCGGCCGTGAACTAGTCGATCGCGACCTGAGGCCCTTGGACAAATCCAACGACCAACAACTAACGCGAAGCTTTACTAATTTGCGACGCGTCCGGGCACTTGTCAGCGGTCAAGTCGGTCGGCAGAGTACACCTGCAGTACAGTCGTTCAGTCCTCGCTGCTCCCCACACACTTTGGATCATAATGGCAGTGAAATGAGGTCGTGTCGGTTGTAAGTTTGCACACCGACCATGTGTACGTATAGTGTGGTCAAAAAGCGTATGGATAGTAACATCCAACTGTGCAGATGATCCGTTTTCTTGCTCGTGTACTCGGTATATCCCATAGCACCGCTCTCTAGAGTATGTACAGGAACAAACAACAGTCATATATCAATGTCTCGGCGAAAGGATTGAAGTCGACAATGGAAACCAGCTGGGATGGAGACCAGATAACAGGATAAGTACGACTTAGGAACTTTTACTATACCAAGACAGCATCACCAGGATATAGGTGATCAAAATATCCTTAATAAAAACGTTCACTATCTTATCGAGTGAACACTCATCGCTAAAATATTATCGAGCCAAGAAGATTTCAGAAGATGACAGGTTCGGAAACTATTGCACATTTGCACGTAGTAGATAATCTTCGGTGTCGCCAAAAAAAGATTTTAACTTTTTTTTTTTTTGAGAAAGGGGATTATATTAAAAGGATAGAACAGTACATCCCTGGAGCTTACACAAAACACCCTGGAAATACTGAGAAAAGCACATCACCCCCTCTATCGAGATGAAACACGAAACTTCCAGAATCCGGCGAAGAACGCCGGACCTAAGCACCATCCACCTTCTTCCTCCGAGGACGACTCCAAGCATTTGATTCGCCGCATCAATCAGCACCCGGAACCTCTCCGGCACGCATCTGCAATAGCGCCAGTTGCCGCCGAGACCGGGAAACCGCCATGAAGAACTGAGGACCTCGCGTCGAAGCTCAGCAGCCAAGAATCCTCAACACCTCCATGTCGTCGCTCGCCGGAAACAAAGCCGCAGAGGAAGAGAAATCCAAGCCGGCTCGCCGGCATGGAACAACCTAACCCTAGACTACTAAAACCTAGTCTAATAGTATAGGGTATGTACACCGGACACCAAATCCGCAGGTCCTCAACCCCTTCAGCGACAGCGAGGCCACCGGAGGCGAAGAGAACCCGTCGGATTCGGCGCCGGAAGTGAAGTCGCCTCGGTTTCGCCCTTCTCAACTGTAGCAGGGGAAGTCGAGCGAAAGGATAAGGTGAGAGCCCAGGCCGGACCCAAATACTAAGTTCCAAAAAAAAAAAAGATTTTAACTGTGCATCTGGCGCTGGAATATGGGCCTACCATTACCTAGCCAGCCCTATATATCAGGAAAAATTGTGACTGCTGCCAGGCCGAATTCACCTCTTTCTCTAGAATGGGCCACACGGACCGCCTCACCCCAACGATTGTGCAGGCGGTCCATTTTATCGTGTGCAGTTTAGGCCCGGCCCGGCTCTTGACCGTCAAACTCGTCTTTTTCCTTTTTGTTTGAGAAGAGAGTAAAGAGTGCTGACACCATCGTCGTCCTCTTCGTCTCCGGCGGCCGCGCCCGCTCCCGCGACGTCGAACCACTCTCCCAGAGGGGACCCTGCCTTATCCTCCGTTGTTTTAGCCCTCCTCCTCCCTCTATACCCGCCACTGGATTGGTGCTAGCTGGAGATCTGTTGGGGCTTGGAAGAACTGTTTTCTTTCATCGGTAAGGATCCCTAACTTGGTTGGATGCATTTCTCCGAGAGCGGATTTTGTTCTGGGGGACTTGTAAATCAAATCATTTTTTCCGTTTCTTCATCCATGACGATTACTGATAGAACCAAGCATCCGTTTTGTTTTTGTGTGTTCAATTCTATTAGGTTCTTCTCCTACTTCTTCTTGGGCGCTCAAGATCGGTCTCAAACTTGGACTTGGGTACAAGGTGAGGGTGCAGTTCATTTCCCCCAAAAAATTGGGGGTTCAAGTGAACCCCCATGCCGTCAGGCTCAAAGAATGATCCCCAATTCAAATCGGGTTCTGTGGCGGCGCCTTCATTGGTTCAGACATTCCGGCCTGCTCATGCCACGGGTGGCGCTGCCGCAGACCCGAGGCTATCACAGCAGTCCTGGCCCGGCCATGTGGTCCTCCTCCGTCCATGCGCGCCTTGGCCTCCCCATGCGCCCGTGCCACTGATGCTGAATACTGGAAATCCTCAGCAAAATGGGGTATGATTTCTCCATGCAGTTTATCTAGCTCTTCTATTGAGAGAAGAATAGTGCCTTGTTACCGGCTGTTCTAATGCCATTCTTGATGGGCAGGATGCTGGGGCAGATGTGGCTGCGGCTGATGTTTACCCTGCAGTCGATAGCTGTGATGAGAATATGTTGCCCAAGATAAACATGCTATTTGATGGCGAGAATGATGCATACGAGTTGTACAATGCGTATGCGGAGAAAGTGGGCTTCTTTGTCCGGAGATCAACACTCTGGACAACATCCAAAAACATAATCACTAGGAGGACTTTTGTCTGCTCAAGAGAGGGCTTTCGGGAGAAGAAGAAGGGTGCCAAGGAAGCAAAGTGCCCACGTCCTGAAACAAGAATCGGGTGCCCTGCAAGCATGACCATCAGACTTACCGCTAATGGCAAGTACCGTTTGACAGAGTTTATACCCAATCACAACCATCAGTTGGCAACAGCATCTACCATTAACATGCTGAAGGCAAAGAAAATCAGACGCAAAGCACGGGCTGTAAGAGAACATCTTGTGGATGATACCGTGAGAACGCCAGAATTCGAGAATGAAGATGAGGCTTATGAGTTTTACAGCATGTATGCTGGGAAAATTGGATTCAGCGTGCGAAAGGCAAGCATGACAGTAAATGCTGAGAATGTTATAACCAGAAGGATGTTTGTTTGTTCAAAAGAAGGGTTCCGTGAGAAGAAAAGAGGGGCAAAAAGAGTACAGAAGCCTCGTCCGGAGACCCGCACTGGTTGTCCTGCATGTATGGTCATAAGGCTTGCAGCTAACGGCAAGTATCATGTCACAGAGTTTGTTACATTCCACAATCACCAGCTTGGGGCCGCCGCAGCTTCTGATCTTGTGATAGCATCACAAAGTGCAGAAAATGATCAAGATGACGGAGTTGATCTGGTAGATGGATCACCAGATGATTCTATTTACAAGCAAAATCATATCAATGAAAAAGCCATTGGATACACTCCAGAAGGTAGAAGCTGCAAAAGATCCAAGTGTACGAAGACTCCGCACCGTGGTGATGTTGGTGCTGCGCTAGAATACCTGCAAAAGATGCAACATAATAATCCTTCGTTCTTCTATGCAGTAAAATCTGATGAGGATGGGAACTTTACGAATTTTTTCTGGGCAGATTCAAAGTCTCTCATTGATTTTTCCCACTTTGGTGATGTAGTATGTCTTGATTCAGGATATGCATTGCAAGGTTATGGCAGGCCACTTGCTTTGTTTACAGGTTTGAATCATCATAAGCAAACAGTAATCTTTGGTGCTGCATTGCTTTATGATGAAAGCACTGAATCTTTCAGATGGTTATTAGACACTTTCAAAATGGCAATGAATGGAACCGATCCTAAAACATTGCTGACCGATAGATCCACTGCAATTAATGAAGTTGTTACAGCCATATGGCCTGCTACGGCCCATCGTTATTGTGTTTGGCAAATTTACCAAAGTGCTCTTCAAAACCTGAGTCAAGCTTTCCATGGTTCAAGAACATTAGAATGCGACTTCAAGAGATGCTTATTTGATTATGAGGATGAAGATGAGTTTTTAACAGCGTGGAAGGAAATGTTGGAAAAGTATGACCTAGAAGATAATCAATGGCTAGCAGATCTGTTCTCAATGAAGGAAAAATGGGCGTTGCCATATGGTCGTGAGGCAATTTATGCTGATATGAAAAGTGTCCAGCAGAAGGAAAGCTTGACAACTGAGCTGAAAAAACATCTGTCCTTAGATTATGACCTTTTGCACTTCTTTGAGCAGTTTGAAAGGCTATTATGTGACCGGCGATCTGCAGAGCTTGAAGCTGATGTGAATGCTAATCAGGGCACAAAGAAGCCACCTCCTATGCGAATATTAAGGCAAGCTGCCAATGTATATACGCCTGCTGCTTTTAAAATGTTTGAGAGAGAATTTGAGTTGTACATGGACTGCTTGCTATACAGCTGTGGCGAGGTTGGCACAGTTTCTGAGTATAGGGTATGTATTGAAGACAATCCAAAAGGTCACATTGTTAAATTCGATTCAATCAATGCCATGGTGAACTGTAGCTGTAAGACATTTGAGTTTATGGGCATCCCGTGTCGCCATATGCTGAAGGTTCTTGACACAAGGAATATCAAGGACCTTCCTACTCAGTACATCTTGAAAAGGTGGAGGAAGGATGCTAAATCAGGATCTAGAAATGGTGGTTATGCTTTCTCGTTTGATGAGGACCCCGAGTCTGCTCAGGCAAAATGTTACACTTCATTGTGTCGCACATTCAGTATAGCAGCAGCTCGGGCTGCAACCTGTATGGAATCATTTGCTTATATGGAAAACCAGTCAAGCATACTGATGGATCAAGTAGAGCAAGTTATTCAAACCAGGCCCCAGGACATATCTGCTTTTATGGGTGTTAACTGTGATCAAACTGAAAATTCAGTTGACAATATTGTCACAGGAGGCATACACAGTCATGCTAACTTTATCAATGGCTCGGCTGATGGTATGTGTTTAAGTATTGATTATTTTTCCCTTTTAGCTTTTTTTTTTGGAGTGTATTAAGTGTGCTATTTGCACTGCAGGTTCTCTAACTTTTCCGTTCACATTGGGTGCTGGTGCATTGGATTTCCGTTGACTGTTGATCTGAGAAGCCACTAGCGACTGCTGAGTGCGCTGCTAAAGCACTTGGCAGACCTGATATTGTTTGTTTCTGCTGTAGTGACTTGCCCGAAGAAAGTTATAGCACTCTTTTTCCTTCCCCATCATCTCTTGTGTATAGTAGCTGGGTATCGTGAGGTAGAAAGCAGCCAGCGGCATCGGTGATGACTTAATTGGTCAGAGAAACTGGTGGTTGCCGGCGTCTTCCTCGTCTTTGGTAGTACCTTTTTTTTTTTTGGAAGGCAGCGCTTGGCTGCTTGCACAGCTTGTTCCCGTAATGTCAGGCCCTCTGCATTGTCTTCACTTTTCAGTGTGGTCGATTATGGATCAAGTAGAAGTAGCATATTTTTGCTTGATGGCGGCTCGTAACTTATCGATGCTTCTCGCTTATTGGCCTATAGTCGTATAAGAAGTACTACATTTTACATATTCCATATATGTGTTGTAAGTAGGGGGAGTATCTGTTTCAAAATTTTATGTTTCCGTTGCAACGCACCGATATAAACCGTTTAACCCAAAAAAAATGACATACAATGTACAATTAAGGACACCTTCATTGAATAGTTGATCATTTAACACATAGAACTGTCGTGCTTGAGCAGTTGATCTGAGTTTTGAATAATCTTCGCTGAATAGGACAGATCAGCATTTACTGGGATTAATTTATGATATATACATATACTCACATAGTCTTATGGTTCCTTTTATTGTTAAATAAAAGGGAACGTATCAGGTGGAAACCAACCCCTCCTTGCAAACTATGGAAACTTCAATCTGATACGTTCCCTAAATAAAAATGATCAGTAAGGAAATTTTGGGCTATTCATCTATCTTCAATCATTGGCATGAAATGCCTAGCATGACAAATTGTGTATCAAATCGAAAACTTACCCTCATATGAAACTACCTACTGTACTATTAACAGCAACAAGCTGAGAGTTTCTGCACCTGATATGTCATTTCCTTAATATAGTTTTACATGTTTTAAGCATGAAACATCTAGCTGCTAATAATTGTAAAATATACCTTGTAATCTTGCAAGTAGAACATTCTTTCTCCACAAAAATGATGTTGTCATGTGGGTAGGAAGATACATATTGAGAAACATTCTCATTAGTAACAGTCCCAGGATCAGAAAAGCTGGTGAGCACAAAGAGTATAGAACCAATAATAACAGCCACAACACTCAAATATCTGCACAATAAAACCTCCTGCTGTTAGAAATGGCTAATGAAACAATCCCTATATTAGTTAATGTAAGTTCCAAGATACCTGTGAACTCCACTCACATAATACCCAGGAATGTACTCGAAAGATGTCTGTACAAACGAAAGCTCCAGTTCTCACTCGAAACCTTATCCCCAGCTACAGTTGAGAGAGGCGAAAAAGCAGCTCGCCGTCCCTGCCGGCTGTGCCGGCGGTCTCCATCGCCTCCGATGGCCTGTGCGCTGTCGCGAGGTGGTGGAGACCGTTGGTTTTCAGCTGGCTGGGGTAGTAGTGTATAGGTTAGGTCCTAGGGTATCTAGGGTTAGGGTTCCGGCGGACACCGGCGAGGCGGCGGCGGCGGTGTCTTCGTGTCCGGCTTTGTCCTTCCGAGTTCGTCCGCGTCCTGCTGGCGTTCCGCTCCGGCGTTGGCAGAGAGCTCGTGAAGGTGGATTGCCCGATGGGTGGTCCTTGTTCAGGAGATCGCGGCTGGTCCTCCTTCGTCTTCCCTTCCGGCAAGATGAGGAGGAGGCCGGCCTTTTGCTCCAAGGATGGAGAGGCAGCTGGGGTTTGTGGTCTGTTTGGAAGCCGGAGCTTGCTCGATGGTCCCGCGGCGGCGACGGTCGTCGATGGCGAGGTCAAGTCCGGGCCGGTGGAAGCTCGGGGTGCGGCCCCGGCCGATTGAGCGTTCAGCGTGTGCTCATCTCGGTGTCCGAGTGTCATCTTCGGCTCTCTTCAAAGCCTTCGTGCGATGGGGCTTCTTCCGGTGTGGGGATGGCGGTGGTGGCCGGCGTTGCCGGCGGCGACGGCTGTCGGTGGAATCGGCTGCGATGCTTGAGGTCCAGGGACCTGGTTGTAATTTCTTCTTTCTTTAGGGACCTTTTTGCAAGTTTGGTGGGACAGCTGTCCTCTGTATCCTTCTACGTACCTGTACGTATGTCTGGTTGTAATGTTTCTTTAACTTGAAATACAGGTATGTTAGATCAAAAAAAAAAGATGTCTGTACTATTATAAAATATGTCACCCCTATTATGGCAACATAAAAAACCTGCTCGTGCTTCACTCTGGCGCAGGTGGCGATTCCGTGGAGGTGGGTCTCCCCGAATTGAGTTCCTGTATAGGAGTCCGGGTCCGGCGGTACGTCATGCTCGTGCAGAGCGAGCTCATGGCTTCGTGGACGATGGGTGGTTGGACCAAGCTCGAGCTTCCCTCGACGGCGGCGGTCGTCGACGGCGAGTAAAGGTCCAAGATCTGGAAAGCTTGGAGCGCGGCTCCGGTCGATGGGCGACCGCCGATGGCTTCATCCTGTCTTGCGGGACGGGTGTCTACTTTTACTCCTCTCAAAGCCTTTGTGCGATGGAGCTTCTCCAGATCATGGCTGAGCCTGTCATCTTCGTTGGCAGCGACGGTCGGCGATGGGGTCTCGGGCGATGGTGGCAAGCACAGGACCCAAGGACCTCTTTGTAATTTCTTTTTTCTTCAGGGTCTTTTGTGTAGTTTGGCAAGGGCAGCTCCGCAGCTGCATCTGTACCCTTTCAGTACGTATCTGTATCCGTATGCATACATGTACGTCTTCCTTATCTAGAGATACATATATGTTTTATAAAAAAAAGGACACCTTCTACAAGATGGTTTTGCCATCAGAAAGCTACCACAGGTGCTGTCAACAGCAACAAAATGCAAAAAACTGACAGCAAGGTATCACAATGCTGTACGCACATGCTCACGCTCCTAGTTAGAGTTGAGACAGTTATATGTTTCTTTTGATGAATACTACAGCTCTATGTTGTTTCTTGATGAATACTAGAGTTCTTTAGAACTTGTAACCACAAAACAAAAGATGGTGAAGAAACAAAAGACAAATGAAAATGATCAACAGTACTCTTGTTTAATTTCCTTAATTTAAATCACAGATAAGTTCGATTTATGACAGTGCATGATATTACAGATATATCGTTTAGTTAAACCACAGCACATATATTCTCGGAAATCTCATAGGAGCTCCAGCTCAAACCTCAAACACCACATGATCATCTGTTCAATGCATTTTTTTCCCGCTTCCTGCTGCTTCGTCTTGGCTCCCTTGCATGCTTATCAGATTCAAGTTTCCACCTGCCTCGCTTCCAACTCTTCCTAGCCCCCCCAAAAAAATTGTCAGTCCAACATTATACTCTGTTGCTATTATGTTTCAGAAGTTCTGGAACTCCATGGCGTCGGGCAGGGGTCGCCGCACCGTGGCGGCGCCCAGTCATGGTTAGGCATCGAGCGAACATTGAGGAGAGTCTGAAGCAGCCTGCGTTGATACACACCACCAATCCCTCCAGCAGATCTCCATTCGTATCCTCGGTAGGTCAGCATCTTCCCCAGCTGCTCTTCTTCCTCTTGTCCACGCCGGCTTCGTATAGAATTGCCCGACTTTCTTTCCTCTGCTATTTGTGCTATGTGCACGTCCAGCTTGTGCTCGTGAGTCGTGGCTGTGCACCTTGTTGTGCATGTCTGTCCGTAACAAATCAGCGCACTATGGCTACAATGAAGGCTTAAGCTGACACCCTATGGTCATTGACTACACCCTACATCAAGTCGTCACACACGACTTTTCCACCAAAAAAAATGTTCTCTCGCTGGTTTCAATATGGACATAATATGCGCTTTGAAGTCATTTTTATACATGTCATCAAATTGTTTTTTTAAAAAAAATCTTAAACGGCTTTAATGATTTGATAGAAAACAATGTGCAGATTCATCTCAAAAGAGCTTTCACGGTTCATTGGAGTTCATCAAAATATCAGTATAAATTAATCATCCATACTGCATCATGGAGAGAAACCCGCTGTTCGAGACAGTATCTATGACCCAAGGGAGTAAAGTGTTCGAAACTCTGATCGTGCGGGAGGAGAGTGTACCGCCTTACAGAATAGTGAGAACTCCGTGAAACTCATCCCTCTCAAGAAGCCTTTTGCCCTTTTGGTCATCTGCCGGCCTCTATTCAGCATCCAACCTTCAGCAGGAGGCACCTGAACTCGATGTACTGGATCCATGATCATGCGCTCAAATTTACCAACACTTCGAAGAATATAATATGCCAGCTCGATGAAACCAAGGCAACTACAGGCTCCTGTCATGAGTACCCTCTTGAGCTTATCATGCCGATATGGTTCCATATTCCCCCTGAGTGTCTGTCCAAAGGACCCGCCATACCAATAAAACTGCATATAACAAATGAGCGCACTTGTGATGTCCATCATATTAGCTTTTGTCAAGAAGTAAGAGAACATAAGATGGAATTGGGAATAAACTAACATTTATTTAGGATTTTAGGGTGGTGGGGGTTTTGACATCGTTAATCTAATACCACATTTATTTGTGGTTGGACAGATAGATTACATTCCTCTGTTCCATATTGCAGTAATAAACTTCAAGACGTTCCTCACGAAAAAAAAAATTCAAGACAAGAAGCTGAATGTGCCAAAGTGCCAATGCATCGATTCCAGATTTGAAACAGTTCAACAGTGTATAAGCATTCTGACATATATGGGATGATGCCATTGACATGCATATGAAAGCAATGGAAGGTGCACTTAGAGTCTTATGGACACAATTTTTTTTTTGACGTGAAATTATGGACACAATTTTGTAATTACAAACAATATACTGAAAAAGAAAGTGATATTCAAAGGTCAAATTTGGATAAAGTCAAACCATGCCTTCAACACATCAATATAAGGTGCACTCTAGAATGTACATCTTCAACAATGTGCCAATCAAGAATTCTATAGGTTCCCAAAATGTATAGACAAGCACAACAAATAAGATAATAAAATTTGGAAGTTTTATGCTCGAGTTATGGCTTTAGATGAATGAATGATAAGAAATATTCAGGCAGTTGAAATTAGCAAAGCTGATGCAATCCCACTACGAAACATCAACATATGACGCATGCTTCAGAAAATGAGAACAAACTGGAATTGTTAAGCTACATACATGCAGTTCCAATTCTTCAAGAACTGGGGCCAGCTCCAAGAGGTAGGCCAACCGAAGAATCCCACCAATTGACTGGTTATCTCCACACAGAGGTAAATATCTGAAACTTCTACACCCTTCATTCACTTAGGTACACATATATATAGTACATAATACATGGGCTCTTGGGCCCTATTATACACAGCCCAACACTCCCCCTCAAGATGGGCGATAGATATCTATCATCCCCATCTTGTTACAAGCCATATTACACTCTCTTATTCCTAAGCCCTTAGTTAAACAATCAGCTATTTGATTACTCGAGTTTACATGACTCAATTCTAGTACACCACCATCTAATTTCTCTTTGATAAAGAACCGATCAATCTCCACATGTTTTGTTCTGTCATGCTGAATAGGATTGTTAGCTATATTAATAGCCGATTTGTTATCACACCAAAGCTTCAACGGACCTTTCCTGAAAACATTTAACTCCGAAAGAAGATTCTTTACCCATAACATCTCACACAACACAAGTGACATAGCTCTATACTCTGCTTCAGCGGTTGAGCGAGACACAACGGGTTGTTTCTTACTTCTCCATGACACTAAATTTCCTCCAACAAAGACACAATAGCCCGAAGTTGATCTTCTATCATCAAGACAATTAGCCCAATCAGCATCACAATAACCCTCCACCTTTAGATGACCATGGCTCCTGAAAATAATCCCTTTTCCAGGACTACTCTTCAAATACCGTAGGATGCGATAAACGGCATCAAGATGTCCAGTTCTAGGATCATGCATGTATCTGCTCACAACACTAACAGCATATGAGATATCAGGCCTTGTATGACATAAATATATAAGCCTTCCAACCAATCTCTGATATCTCTCTTTGTTCACTGGATCACCAGATTCAGCACATAGCTTATGATTTGGATCAATAGGTGACGATGCAGGTCGGCATCCAAGCATGCCTGTCTCTGTGAGTAAGTCCAAAACATACTTCCTCTGTGAGAGGACTATTCCTTTTGGAGATCGAGCAATCTCAATACCAAGAAAATACCTGAGTGCACCAAGATCCTTCACCTCAAATTCTTTACTCAGATTTTCTTTTAAACGTTTGATCTCTACTTCGTCGTCACCAGTAATGATGATATCATCCACATATACAGCCAACACTGTGATTTTACGCCCCGAGTGTCGATAGAACACAGTATGGTCCCCATTGCACTGCTTGTATTCCATAGTGCATAGCGCACGCTTAAACCTGTCAAACCATGCACGTGGAGATTGCTTGAGACCATATAAAGACTTCCGCAGTCTGCACACCTTGCCGATTGCATCAGGCTTGGTAAAACCAGGTGGAATTTCCATGTACACCTCTTCTTGAAGATCACCATGTAAGAAGGCATTTTTCACATCAAGCTGATACAAGGGCCATCCAAAATTCGCTGCACAAGACATCAGAATTCTTACTGTACTCATCTTTGCCACAGGTGCAAATGTCTCATCATAGTCAATGCCATATGTCTGGCTATATCCCCTTGCAACCAATCGAGCTTTGTATCTTTCCACCTTACCTTCAGGAGTTTGCTTTACAGTGAATACCCACTTGCAACTAACAGCTTTCTTACCTGTCGGTAATTGTACAAGATCCCATGTTTTATTTTTTTCTAGTGCTCTCAACTCTTCCAACATGGCTTCACGCCATTTAGGATCTTGTTTCGCTTCTTTCCAGTCTTTAGGAATAGCCACAGACTGTAATGATGCGACAAATGCTCTGTATGCAGGAGACAAGGATGCATAAGAGACATAGTTAGTGATATCATGCTCATATCCATACCTTGGAGGAGGTACTCCTGCATTGGCTCGAGTACTTTTTCGTACTACGATGGGCTGATCATCTGGCGAGGAGCTTTCATTTTCAGCCTCAGAGGATGATGAAACATCTACTACTTCTCGCTCATTGTTAGGCACTATAGCTGATGGATATTGCTCTTGGGATGATGGTGAAATCGCCTCTGTAGTCTCCTTTTGAGATCTGAACTTGTTCCTAGTATACACTTTGTTTTTCCACCTTCCACACATCGAGCTATCTCCCGGAGAAGATGTTGAACCCGACAATACCTCCACTCTCTTTGGATTGGGAACAGAGCCACCAATCACCGCATCCATCTTCCTAGGTTGTTGCTCACTCAGACTACTTTGCACATCAATATTCTCCCCCTCTTGCTCATCACCGTCTATGCTAGGAGCATCAAGATCAGTGAACAATGAACTCAAATCTGTCTTTTCCCCATAAAAAGGATCAGACTCTCTGAATGTAACATCCATACTCACAAATAGACGTCTTTCAGTGGGGCACCAACACTTGTAGCCCTTTTGACTTGATGAGTAACCCACAAATATGCATTTAACTGCTCGAGGATCCAACTTACCCACCGAAGGCCTATGGTCCCTGACAAAACAAGTGCAACCAAATACTTTGGGTGGAACAACAAACTCATTCACTCCTTTTAACATCTCATAAGGAGTTTTCCACCCAAGCAATCTTGAAGGCGTGCGATTGATCAAATAGACAGCTGTCATCACCGCTTCACTCCATAAAAACTTTGGTACATTCATAGTATACATGAGTGAACGTGCAACCTCCAAGATATGCCGATTTTTCCGTTCTGCTACTCCATTTTGTGGCGGCGTGTCAGGACATGTAGTTTGATGCAATATTCCCTGAGCTGATAAATAACTTTCAAATTCATTGTTCAGATACTCCGTTCCGTTGTCAGTCCTTAATACTTTAACTCGGGCATCATATTGATTCCCAACAAGTGAGCAGAAATCACGAAAACATTTAAGAACCTCGTTCTTCTGCTTCATAAGATATATCCAAGTCACCCGAGAATAGCAATCAATAAATGTTACAAAATACTTCATTCCACTAATTGAGATAACCGGACAAGTCCAAACGTCCGAATGAATAAGCATAAAAGGAGATATGCTCCTAAGCCCCCTGCTTACGTATGTTGATCTTGTATGCTTTCCATACTCGCATGCATCACAAACAAGTTTTCTTTTATCCACCATGGTCATGATCTCCGGAAATACCTTGGCCATAGTATCAAACGACAAATGTCCTAGTCGACAATGTTCAAGTATCACCTTAGCCTCCTTCTCTCCCATAGAAACTGCCAAAGCAGTGCATGAGGTCTCTGCTCTTCTATCAAGGAACCATAGGCCATTACGCCTTATGCCACTACCAAGCATTCTCCCAGTCTTTCTGTCCTCAATTAAACAATTCTCTCGATCGAGAGTAACACGACAATCCATATGATCCACCAAAGCACTTAAAGATATTAGATTAACAGGAAAGGAGGGAACATATAACACTGACGATAATGTAATTAATGGAGTGCACTGAACTGTACCCACACCTTTAATAGGTTGAGCAGTTCCGTCAGCAGTTTGAATATTTTTGCGTAGGAGCAAATAGATTATACGATGTAAATTCATTTAATGTCCCCGTCACATGTTTAGATGCACCGGAATCTAGTATCCAATTTGCAAGAGATGTACCTTTATTAGGATGAACGAGATTGACAAGATTGCCGAGGATTGTCTTGGTCTCCTTCACTTCCCTTGTCTTTAACATCAATTCTGACCTCTTTGCTAAAAATAATTGAGCTAACTTCTCAAGTTGATTTGATGTGAGAATGTCAGCCAACTTGTCAAATACTTGCTCAATCTCTTTGTTCTCTGCCATTCTTTCGGTTTCTTCACAGTACATGTTGCTTCTCTTCTTCCCAAACACAGAGCACCCAATTTTCTCAATCTGCTGACTTCTTGCCACTCTGATTTTCTTCTTTCTCACCTACCTGTATTGCTCCACCAGTGGCACCACTTCCAGCAGCAGTTGCAGCTCAGTATGAGCAGTGACGATGCAGCTACTGCTCCGTTGCTAACTCAGGCAGCACAACCAGCCACTTCACGTTCCTGCAGCAGCTCGCCTCCTCCAATCTTCTCAGCTACACCTACACAGCAGCACCTCCACCAGAAGTCACGAGCAGAGGGTGAGCACTGCCTCACAGGCCTCCGTTTGGCTTCCTTCGAGTAGAGGCTGCAACCAGAACAGAGCGCCGCCACCACCTACAACTTCTCCTCTAATCCTTCCCTTCTCAACCAAATCGACGCTCAGCAAACGCAATACACGCAGCAGTGTCCTCACTCCTCTTTGATTCGGAGCTCCTCCAGTCACGCAAGTCCCTGGCCACACTGCTCTTCCGTCGCTACAGTAGCTCCGCTGCTACAGTAGCCGCCGTCTCCTCAATTGTCCTTGCCCGTGAGTGCAATTCCTACCAAATCCAGCCAAATTGGTTGCTGATTTCCTCAATTCACCTCTCAATCAGCAACTGCTCCCAAATCTGAATGCAACCCACGCTCCCAGCTTGCTGTTCCACCAGAAAATCACCACATACGGGAGCACGCAGCTCTTTCGAAATCCCAAGAGCTGTACCAAATACGAACCTTCTGCTCCAACCGCCACTTCCACAGCTCCTTCACCACCACACGCCGCCTTCACCACAGGTAACCAGCTGCTAAGGTTCCCGCCGTCGCCATTCGGTCGAGCTCGACTGGCTCTGACACCATGTTGCTTGGAAGAAATATCTGAAACTTCTACACCCTTCATTCACTTAGGTACACATATATATAGTACATAATACATGGGCTCTTGGGCCCTATTATACACAGCCCAACAGTCAGATGCATCAGATTGCTGAATCTGGCTGACGTCATGGCAAACCCTTGCAACTGAAACACAACCATGATAGTCAAGATATGAATGAGATGACAAACGAAATTGTCAGTACACAATAAAAGTGACGAATTGATTGACTTAAAAGCTTTCAGAAACAGAAAAAGAAAAACCTCATCAAATATATAAAGCATTGAAGTAACTGAGAGTTTCTGCACATGAGGAAGAGCAGCAGTAAGCTTGGTGTAGATGTAGTCCAGATTATCACCATAAGCGGTGCCCTTGCACGTCAGATTAATGTTCGCTTGCACCACCTTATGAGAACCATCACCAAGTGCAAACGGAATCGGCCGGTTGGTCAAGGCAAAAGTTGTGAGGTTTGGAGCTTCCAGCTCAATCTTGCCCAGGTAGCAGTAGTGCAGTTGAAGATACCACAGCCGGTGCAATGGCTGGTTTGCGGTTAAACTGGCCAAGGAACAGCAACTGATGCTCAGCCACTCAAGCGCAGTGAAGTCCTGAAGCATAAGGCATAAACGGTCTCCCAAAAAGGATACTTTGTGCATGGTAAGCTTCTTAAGGTTTGAGAAGCCGGTAAAACTGGCAGTGGCTGGGTTCAGGCAGACATAGCCCAGATGAAGAGATTTTTGATGTGTGCAAAGGAGTTGTCTGGGCCACCGAAAACATGCAGGGGAAGGATGTACTTTTTTGAACCTTGGGGGAAGGATGTACTTGTCGTCAGCAAAACCCCCGAGGTTACCCTTGGATCCGGCGAGTGAAATCGAGGGTGATGTGCCTTGCCTTTGATGCGGCGCAGAAGCAAATCCATCTATTGACATGGCAGGTGTGTTTCCTGCGCCAGCCCAAACTTCACAACTTCACAATACACTTATTCAGATTAAAGGGGGGGTGGGGGGGGGCATAGTCCCCGCACTATACTGTTGACTCGCCTGGCAAAGTCGGTCCTTGTACGTCTTCTCTAGATGTAAACTAGACATATCACATCAAGAAAATTTTACTATTTAGAAGCATTAAATAAAGTTTAATTACAATTTTTTTTGACAGATGAATCCTAATTTTGGAGATGTATCTAATGAGCCTAATTAATCTATGTTTTGCTACAGTGATTCTACATTAACCATCATCTAATCACGGCTTAATTACCCTCATTAGATTTGTCTCGTGAATTAGTTCAGGGATTCTGCAATTAGTTTTGTAATTAGACTTTATTTAAGACTCATAAATAGCAAGATTCTCTTTGACGTGACAGGTCTAAATTTAGGTCAAGAGAAAACAAACAGCCTGATTCGACTTTATGTAATTATATACTTTTATTCCCAGGTTGGAACATGGTGCTCCTGGTGAAGATCGCTTTCGAACAGTATGCGAGGAGTTCCTGAACGTTAACCGTGACAGTATGCGGCGTAGGACGTCCTACACATTCATATGTAGCATGAGTAGCGATGGAGCCGAGTAAATAGTCCTAGGTAACGCGCTGTTTGGAGCCAAAGGCACACTGAGATTGCTTACATCGGGCAGATGGTGAAGTCGCAGTGCGCCTGATCTGGAAGCCCTCTTCAAAGTGGCGCCTTTCCTTGATCTGCTCGTCTTCCCAGGAATCGTGGTGAAACTCTCCCTTATTTTGGCCATGGAAACAGAATCTGAAAATGTGTCACATTTGAGAATGGATGATAGCAGACTATAACAACAATCGATCAATATAGCTCCTAGATGAACATCGGCCAAGGCCTCCTGTGGAGGATTCTGGCCACACACGTGTGCACGCACGGAAAAGAAAAACTTCTTTGAGTACCTGGAAAAAGAAGAACGATCTAATTATGTGAGGCTGTCTTCTTCCTGCAAGTTTTCAGGCCCTCTCAACGATGAAAGAACGCCACTGCTTCCCTCCTGTGGCCGTCCCAGACGCCGCCCCTCTATGCAAACTCCTCCGAATCAAGATCTCCGGGCCCTACTCAGCCCACCAGTAGTCTCCCGCGAGCCAACAACCGGCGTGTCCAGCTGCCTCGCCGTCCAACTTCTCCGACGATCTATCCTGCCGTCTGAAGCCTTTCCTTTCCTTTAAGCTCGTAGCTGCTCGACTCCGTTCCAACCCTGAAAATCTTCTCTCCTAACCTGACCGCTGACGTACAGGGACAGTCTGACTAAAAGGAACGCAAATTTTAGTTGATCGAATATTGGTAACTTCCTACTCCCTCAGTTTTTAATTATATGACGCTGTTGACTTTTTCGTTAAACTTTGACTAACAATATAGATTTAAATAATTATTTTTTGAATATGAAATAAATATTATTGGATTCATCATCAAAAGCACTTTAAGATTAACCTATACACTTAGCTATTTACACAAATATTTTGAATAAGACGAACGGTCAAACGTAACGAAAAAAGTCAACGGCGTCATATATTAAAAAACAGAGGGAGTATCTTATGAGAACCAACTTCATGTGCAAATTATGAGAACTCTAATCAAGATCACGGGATCCTCATCCGATGGACAGGGATAGAGGGGGTTATTTGCTAAATCTTGTGATTAGATGGGATGAGTGGGCGGGGGTTTTAAGTGCTAAAATAACCCACCTCTAGCCCTGGCCATCAGATAAGGATCCTGTGAGCTTGATTGAAGTTCTTATAGTTCGCACACGAAGTTAGTTCTCATAGAATACGTTGCTAAAAAAATTTGTTAGAAATATGGCAACAGAATTAATAATTGAAGCTTTTTTTATATATACATGCAAAACAAATCCAAAGGGGGCAAAGCCAGTTGAGGGTTGGTCAGCATCGAATCCCTGACTAGAACAAACCAAACCACTGCTGCAACTGGGGCTAAGTGGGGGACTCGATCCCAGGCACCCAAAGAAACGTGGTACGAAAATTCGGTGAAAATCATGAAATTTTCACAAAGGCACTGAATCGAGGAAAGAATTTGGATCCCAAAATCAATTTGCAAACATGAAAACGGACACCCTGCATATGAATCTGAACCAAACACTTCTATATGACCGAAAGGTTGGCAAGAGTTATCAGAAACCAACGTCGGCTGTTGCGGCAAAGAAGGCTCCGAGGAGATGGCGCAAGACGGCGGCGAAGAGGTAGCCGCCGGCGTAGAGGACAGGTGCTTTGTCGGTGCTGGAGACACTGCCACCATGAACTCCGTCCATCTGCTGCAACTTCTTTTTAGATGATGGCCTTCCAAGAAGTTACAGCCTCACTGCCGGAGTAGAAAGTTACAGCCAAACAAGATAAAACAAAAGGAAAAAAAAAAGATAGCGTTACCAAACCATGTAACGCACGATTTTTTTTTAAAAAAAAGGGTAACGTAAAAGACAAGGACAGTGAGAACAATTGTGCAACATATTAACAAGGGGAAAGACATTGTTCCTAAAGCGCTCGAAGATACATATGAACAAAATTCAGAAAATAAGTGAGGTTCAGTGCCTTGAAGAGCCCAAATCAGAATCACAACAATACAAACAGATGTGGAATCAATAAATCCAATTGTTTTACAATATAAAATAATTGGTGTCTCGTATTGCAGCTAACTCATAACCAAGAATATGAAAAGGCTGCATTATACTTTTATAATGACAAAGCGTCCTCAGGTGGTTCGCATCAGCATCACTGACAAGGAACTCTTCAGTTGTTGAAACAATCTTGAGCTATTTAGTGCCATATTTCCCACTTATTTGTCTGGGACAGCTAAGTCATGTAACTATGTATCCACCAGAATGAAAAGCTGCCTCAATATAAAATGTGTACAAGCCCATTGTTCTCCCTAAATCAATCTGCCGTGTCCAGCATCACACAGTGGCCCATTGTTTGATTTCTAGGTATGGCGTATCCCGTCATCGTTTGGAGAAAAATCCTTGAGTTAACGAGGAAAAATCGTAATCTTTTCCTGATTGAGATGGGATGGTAGAAGAGGCAGAGGTTGTTGTGCTCTTGTTAACATCCGCGGTTGTGGCCCCATTTACGGGGACAGTTGGACTAATGTACATTCTGCAATGAACAGGAAATATTACAAACACAACCTATCATTAATCACACAGCACAAGGCAAAACATCTAATTTTCTTTACAAATATAGTGAGGTGCAGTACTGAGATTCTAACTACTACAATCTGCAAGTAAGCAAGCCAGGTAGTACATCTTACCCAGGTGTCCCAAAACTGAAGTTCCCAGGAGGCAATTCTTGATTGTTAGTACCAACCTGCAAACAGTAAAAAAAAATGAACACAAACTGATATTCAAATACTGTGCATAAAAAGGATCTGTGAGTATTTACCTTAGCTGCACCATTTTGCGCTACTGTTGGAATTGACCCAGCGTTTTGGTAACCAAGATTTGTCCAGTTTTGGAAAGGTAAGGTTCCTTGAGGGGCATTAGAACCATTGGCATTTAGCAGATTGGCATTTCCCGGAGGTATTTGGGGTGCATTTCCAGCTTTGAGAGCAGCCATTAAAATAGCTTGCTGCTGGGTCATAAATGCAAGTTGCTGCTGATGGACAGCAAATGGTGATACCATATTGGACTGCAAGAAAAGTTGTTTTTAGAAGACCATAACTGTACCCTTTCTTTTGAAGATAGAATCATTTGTCACAACCGTTGGCCATGAATGGAGGGCTCACCTTCTCAAATAAACTCATGATATCATTCTTAACATTTGCTTGGGAAACAGCTGGAGCTGATGATAACACAGCTGGTGGGTCTTTAAATAGGTCTTCTAATCCTGCTGCTGCAGACTGCGGCTTACTTTCAACTGGCTTGGCAGAATCCTTTTTCTCTGAGCTAGGGACTGGCGCTGCAGCTGAACAATTTAAATATACCATGAGCATGAGTAAAAAATGTGGAACTCCATGAGAAAAATGTATTACCTTGGTAGTGCAACAGAAAGAGAAATAGATATGATACAGTAACATAGAAACAAACAATTCCTCAGTTGAAACATGAGTCCCAAGAGCTTACATTGGAAGCCATCCCACGCATTATCATCATTCGTAGATGACTCTGATTCTTTCTCGGTTGTTCCATCCATTGACAACATGTTAAAAAGATCGGTAGCATAATCAACTTTAGGAGGTGGTGCAACCGATGGCTTTTCAACTTTAGGGGCTGTTGCATCAACTTTAGCAGGAGATTTCTCTAGCTGGGTAGGAGAAACAACCTTAGGAACTGGTGGTTCTACTTTTGGTTGAGGTGATGCCTGTTTTCCATGGAGTCACCAGATCGAAAGTCAAGGTTACTAACTAAATAGAAACATAGTAATAGTAAAATAATATCAAGTAAATCTGTAAATATAAACCATATTAGTCTCTCAAACTACTTGACGACGAATTCAAATGAATAATGTGACCCTCCTAATGCAGAACAGTCACTGGTTCTAACTAGGATGAACCTACTGATATTTTGGTCTATTGATATATTGCCAACATCAACAATTAATTCTGGTTTCAGACTAGAGGCTATGTGTGCAGGGAAGATCAATAACTAGGATGAAACTACCGATTACCATCAAGCTTGTTTGTCAAGGTCAAGCATGAGATAAAAAATGTGAACATGAATTTGCCTGCAATCTTCAAAAAACTAGCAACATATTATCCATATCTACTTGCAACACATTCATTTGCATGCTATTAGCCTAGATCTACAACATGTGCATTAACTGTAGAATAATGCATCTAGTGTATATTTTACGTCCTACGTCCCCATCAATATTAATCATCAATGTGCAGACTGGACTGATAGTAACTCATTGACGCGCGATTATACTCTGCTTATGTTCAAAATTTGGTCATCGTTTAGTGGATTTTATCTAAAGAGGTCCTTATCAAAGTCATGAATCAGCAAATTGGGTGTTGCTTGCGAAAAGCTTGTAGGAAAGAAGGAAACCTGGGTGGGCATCCTAGAAGCTACTGGAGCAATTTTGCTTGTGGCAGCTGGCGAAGCACGGTGTTGCTCAAATGAAGACCTTTGAACATGTCCACTTCGTGTAGCACTAGCCTGAGACTCTGAGCTCTTCTCATCTCGAGCACCAGATGGCGGTCGCGATGTTCCATTCCTTGGTATCCATCTCTTGTCCTCGTATCTGCATTTCAGACGTAATGTTAGGCACATATGTTATCTGAAAGGCAAGTTGATGAAACAGATCAAAATAGATTTACAGGTACTTCATGAGAGGTACAGAATCATACTTCGCGCGTATAAAGTTTTCTATCCCAACCCTATCATAGTTAGGCGGCAGCTCCGCTTCCCAATAGCTATTTGCCTTTTCATTACCCATTGCTGCAAGATAGATATAATAATCATGAGAAAATGGACATCAAAAATGATATTCAACAGGAGAACATATTTTAAAAAAATCAAATTAAGACACTAATACATACATTGAATAAATGCAACTTGCTCTGGCAGCCATGTATCCAGGGTAGCCGATCTCACCTGCGACAAGGAAGAAACCGCTTGATTAAATAAGCTTATGAATGCAACATATAATGCTTGGTTAAATGGTCATCAGCAACGTATGATGTAAAAGAAAGATAATGTGTTAGGAAATTAAACATAAGAATAAAGAACTAAGAAACAACTGTGTTTTGTTCCTCCTTGCTAACATATACAGATAAGTTGATCTCAACAATGAATAAGCACACTTAAAATACAATAAAATGACAATTGAAGCATTTGTATCCAGCAAAGACATAAGTGCACGACTTGAAGTCAAAGTTATTACATCATGAGGATAACTAAACCGACATGCTGTAATTGGGTAGTGCCATAGTACTATACTCGCGTGACAGCATTCCGATCGATTGTACTATGTCAAATTATAAAGCATTAGGTACTGGGGAAAAAACAGCCAATAAATTGTCCTCGAAATATGTTCTAAAGCCAGACATCAATGTCGTGGCTTCAAGTCCACTTCCATCCATGTTGTGGCTTCAAATTCATTGCAACAGATCACATATGAAGGTAAAAGGTCTGATGGTAGCACTGATCTGAGTTGGAAAGTAAATGGCAAAGCTCATGCTTATTCTCAAACCTTAGATATGTGAACCCCAAGACTTCTATGGATTCCGGAACATGTCATGCATATAAAGATACCCAGATTCACACTTGCCCATCGAGGACCCCTGCAATATAATTAAAATATTAGTCTTGTCCAGGGCAAGAGTTCTATGCAGAGTGTCTATCCAGGCAGGAGTTCTATGCAAAGACATCGATATGAACTTAAATAACATGGAGGATTAGTCGGCTGTACGATTATTAGAAAATGAAATTTAGAGTTGGCCTGGTCCAATTACAGTGTTTTTCCACATAAAAGTATTTTCCTATTGATGGATGCAGCTCTCAGTAACGTTGTAATGGACAGAACGAATCGTATGTCTGTAGCAGTGTCTGTGCTTTTGCGACAGGAACTTTTCTCTAATATACAAGGGTAAATGTGTCTAATAACAGATAATGTAGCTGTCAAGTTTCACTTTTCATGAATCAACTAATTACCTATCAAATCTAGCATGCCCTCTAGCTATACTAATTGCAGCAAAATTACCGATAGCAATATAGCAATACAAATATGAAACTAGTTGCGCAGGACCACTCACTTTGATTTGCAGTCTGCACACTCTCTATTCTCAGGCAGCCGGAGAAGTCCTTCCAATATCTGAACACCATGGAAAAGAAATGGGCAACGGATTACAAAGGCTAGATCAGAAGTAAACAATCATAACAGAAAGGATACTAACACAACAGAAACACAACATAATGTCGCTAGCGGCTCATCAAAATAACGTACTAGAGATTACTTGTACTAAGACTACGATAAACAAAAGATTAACTTTTTTTTTCTTATTTCCACGGGAGAGATCATCCAACAGTCTAACAGCTGGCTTCTGGTTAGAAACTTAGAAATTAGGAATCAATCCACGCAAGAGTTAATTCCATATGTAAAAGCAACTCGCCGAATCCCTGCAAACAATCATAAACTAGTAGCAACCTCCGTTTCTTGTTTCCCACATGAAACTTAGCAATTAGAATTAGAGCTGGAGCTCGGATCTGAGCCCTCACAAACACATCACGAGAATTGCAAAGCAATCGCGCAGATCAGCGAAACGTTGATGAGCCAGCATCGCCGCAGATCCCAAATCGCCAACTAATTACATGGGCAATTAGCTGCGCATCCTAACGGATTCCCCCTCGTTCCAATACGAATCAGAGCGGAAACGGGCAGTCCCGATCTACGAAAGCTGGGCTCGGCAGAGAAAAGCGGCAGGGAGGCAGCCCAACCTTCTTGTGCCTGGCGTTGAGCTCCTTGGAGACGGACGCCTTCTCGTTCATGGCTGCTGCGCCCCTGAATCCTCCAAACCGGAACGCGAACTGCCCCCCGAACCCGAGGCCGGACGAAGGATTGGACCGGGATTTGGGGTTGGGGTTGGGATTTCGGGCTCCTCTCCTTCCGCCCTCTCTCTCTCTCCCCTCCCTGTTTTTGCTTTGCCGCGTCGGAACGGTCGAGGAGAGAGAAAGCGAGAGGAGAGAGAGGATTGCCGTCGGGGAGAGGGATCTGTGCGTCTCTTCTCGCTTGCTTCCTTTCCCTGGCCGTCCCTCTCTTTCTCTCTCTCCTCCTCTGTCCCCGTGGATTTTATTTTATTTATTAGTGTGTGGTTTGACAATGATGGTGATGCCATAGCTGGCCTAATACCACGATTAATCCCGGATATTTTACCCTACCGACCAGATTAGTACTCCAATACTGATTGGAACATGTGTCCCAACATTATATCAACCAAACAATGGCATCTCCATTACTGCATGGCCATCTTGGACAATCTTGTTTAGAAAGATAGTGATGTTAACTGTTTTCTAGGATAAGTAGAAAAGTTATCACTTCATCCCCTCTATTCCATACTACCTCTAATCTTTTATTTTACATTCGTTAGCTCAAAATAGCTGTAAACTGTGCTCTCTTAATAAAGGGGCGGGGCTGCGGCCTTTATTTCTAAAAAAAATAGCCGAGGCGGTAGTACAAAGTAAAATTACAAGAATATCCTTTCCCTGCATAGTGTTTTTAAACGAATGGCCAACATTTACTGTTGTCTTGTGCAAATTTTATTGAATAGCCAAGGGTGTTGCAGTCTTGTTGGACATTTACCGAAGTTATTTCCTAAGTGGCCAATGGTGAACCTTTTGTTGTGAATTCTTGATCGGTAATTTTGGTTGGTAATTTATATTCACCTTAGGAAATGTCTGGTTTTGAATAAAAAGAACCCTCAACCATTTGAGAGATCTATATGAAAACACAAACAACCATAAGCCATTTGTGAAAACCCTTAAAATTTATAATGTCTTGGAGTGAAGGTCCAAACCTAATCTTTTCACTAATTCCATGTCCTCTTACTAAGAGTGTCTTTTTCGCCACACTACGAAACGGGAATCAAACGAGATCTGAATTTTCATCATCATATTTAAACAATGTTCGTCAACAAATCAATTTAAATAAGGATGATTATTTGTTTAATGACAGCACCCCGTTCAAACTGGAAAAGAAAACAAGTAAATCAAGGCTAGCAGCCAAATGTTGGCTTGTTCTAGTAAAACTTTAGCATGCAAACTAAGTCAATTTGTTGTGATGATTATGTAGTCATTTTTGCAAATCGGGAAAACAAATGACAAGTGAACATGGGCTAAACTAAATTTTAAAAAGGATAGAAGCATACATTTCCTTAAGTGTGGCTACACCACGGACTATGATGATGTAACCTCAGTCACTAACATCATGATAATCAGGTGACCATCCTAGTCAACTCCCGCACATTCCATTTTGCCCTTCATTTTCCTACTCTCGTCATATGCCGACATAGAAAAGAAACTTAAACTATGCGGTGCCGATAGGTGTCAGCTACTCATGTGACGTTAGCTTAAGAAAAACAATCTCATGCATGCTCAAGTGCATACCTAAGTTATGACATTGTCACTGGCTATGGTGCCGTTTGGATCCCCCTCTAAAGTGCCCTCTAAACTTTATACCCCTCTAAAGTAAAAAGAATCTTACTATTTAGGGGTATTAAATAAAATTTAATTACAAAACCTTTCTGCAGACGGGCGTTATTTTTTGAGACGAATCTAACGAGCCTAATTAATCAATGTTTTGACACAGTGATGCTACAGTAACCATCGTCTAATCGCCGCTTAATTACCCTCATTACGTTCGTCTCGCAAAATAGAGGGGGGGGTCCTGGATTTAGTTTTGTAATTTGACTTTATTTAGTACACATAAATCGTGTCGGCATCTTTGATGTGACTGCTACAGCACCCTCTAAAATGAAACGAACGCACCCTATATTTGTTTTTACCGACCTACTGTCTAACAGTAGCAAAGCTTCCTTGTGGCTAAAGGAGGCTATGCACCCCCCCCCCCCCCCCCCCCCCCCCCCCCCCCCCCCCCCCCCCCACACACAACACCACCACCACAACAACATACACACAAACATTGTCTCAGAATTTTTCAACCGATTCGTTTGTAGATACGAAGGGAACATATTTTATCCGTAAGTTCGTGCCAAGTCAAGGTGACCCGAAGATGATGACAACTCTTTGTACACTTTTACTATTAAAAAACATGCGACACCATGTTGCATTTCTTCATTCCGCAAGGCCACTTAAGAAGCAAATGTCTTTTTGCGTGCGCGGTGCACATGTTCGATATGTGCCTTTTGTGTTATGAGAACAACATAATACTAGAAGAATCCCCCGCGCGTTGCTGCGGAAATTTGTGAAAAATATAGATGAACATAGGTGGATTTCATAAAAATTAAACATTTAAAGGGTGAGTAAAAATGTGAAGTAGATGGGTTATGAATAACATGTTCAGAAAAGAAGGCATATGGAGGGAGGGCCATAACTTTTACACACATGGCGTTAGTCTCTACCAAACAAAACACTTACCTTGTCCGCAGTTACACTTTGAAAGGATCATCCAATGTACCCTTCTGTTTTGATTAAAAAAAAAGGTTATAAATTATCCTCTATGCATGTAAACTCCAACGACCGAACATTATGAACACAAAGCGCTATTTATTTTAAGATAAGAATACAGAGCGCTAGCTGTTACCCTTGATCGATATGAGAGATGCATAGAATCAGTGGAATCATGTTGGTAGCAAAATAGGCAAAAATCAAATTGAATGGGACAATCTGCAAGCAAGAATTTAATTAGATGTCAAGGGGTTAAAACACATTGGTTAATGAATTACAAAGTTAGTGAAGATATGAAAATTTGTGCCTGTCAGAACGTACATTGGACAGGTATTGTAGTCGTTTATAACAAAAAAAAAGGTAAGTAAGTAAAGGCAAAAAAGAGAAACTTACTTGATGTTGAGAAAAATGATTTGAAAGAGTTAAATGGAAATGGATCGGACAAAAGGACTGGGTCAGAATAGCAAGAAAGCAATTGATAGAGAGAGAGAGAGAGAGAGAGAGAGAGAGAGAGAGAGAGAGAGAGAGAGAGTGAAAGAAAGAGAGAGAGGGGGGGATTTGTACTGGACCTCCATGAAGCTTTGTTTCTCACGTAGAGAAAATAGGATTGCCAAATCTTACCACCTGCATTCCTTGGGAACGAAAAAAAAGAAGGGACCAACTATTGATAGGCAAACAAATCGATAATTGAACGATTGCTCTAAGTGCAATCTTCAGGAGGCGAGAGTGAGAGGCTCCAGCTCCCTTGAGATGGAGACGTCAACTGATGGATCCTCATGATTCAGCGAGAGGAGGAAGCTGGAAAGATCCTGCCAATAAACTGAAAAAAAAAATCAGAAATAGAGAGCGATTGAGTTAGGAATTGAGGAGAGGGGACATGTGGAGTGCCCCTCATCGTGGTGTGCAGTGCATGCGTATTAGTAACAACCTTTGGGCTCTCAAGCATTGATTTGCAATGGAATTAAATAAGAGAAGTCAATGAGGTAATGGTTGGCTGGTTGGTGGGTTTAATTGGGTAAACAAAAACTGATTTCTTTCTTTATTAGATTTTGTGCATGAGGAGAGTTTCAGTTGTAGCAACCGAGTAGGCAAGGTGATTGAGGATAGTACATCCAAAGGCTGAAACAAACACATAGTGTTGCATCGGATGGTTGAAACAATTGAGGTGATGTGGCTGCTTGAGGTTTGAGAAAAATAGGAGTTAATGATCTTTTTGTGGTTGCACTTATAAAGAAAGAGTAGATTATGGGATTTCTTAGCCACTTTGCGTGGTGTACGGAAAATTGGCCCGTTAAAACCAAACACGAGCCTTACACGCCTTATCTAGGAATATTGGGCCGCTTTATTATTGCACGGGCCTTCACTAGCTGCCTCGGGACCGGTGGAGGCCCAGATGCCGAAACTTCCCGGGCCGGACTCTTTCTGGTGAAATACGCTTCTCAGCACCAAAGGCGGGTTCCCACGTTGCAAGCAGCTTCGCTCCGTGTGTTTCATACTGTCCTTGCACGCTGCCGCGGAGCGCGGCGACGCCGGCGAGGGGGAGAGGAAGAGGGAGATGCAGGCGCAGGGAACCTACCGCCGAGCAGGAGAAACCGGCGGCGGAGGCGGAGGCGGAGGCACCTCTTCCATCGCCAAGCACGTCGGAATCCAAAACCAGGTACCTGGCAACCACGCTTCTGTCCTCCCATCCCTCGCAATTCTTACCTCTGCCGATGTTGATCCCTAAGCCGCCCGCTCGCTCGAACCTCGTTAAATCCGTCCACAACCATCTCCAGCGCGGAGATCTCGCTCAGACTTAGGAAGACTTCGGGCTCGAAGCAACGCGTGATGTGGTGTCTTTTCCGTTGCAGGTCTTGAAGTGGCTGCAGGATTTCTCCGATAGGGTGGAGGAGAGAGCTAAAGGGGCCGCTGCGGAGGTCAACGGGCTGCTGGACGACGTCGCGGCGCTGGAGCTGGACATGAAGACGGCACTGGTCTCCTTCGACAACCTGACACGGCAAAGGTTCACTGAACATGCAAGTAGAGGTTCCAATCTCTGCATTGTCCTTATGTTTTAGATTCCTCTGGCCGGTACAGTTACGGTTGCTTTGTGATCGTTTAGTTTCATATGGACACGGGATGATGAATGAATTATTAGTTACTTGTTAACATGATCGTTAATCTCATGCCTTCAGAGTTTATTCGATCTTTTGTATCGTCAGATTTCATATTCTGCTTATTGTTTATTTTCAAAGAACATAAGACAGAAGTCCTAGTTTCGGTCATTGTGGATGTCGGTCTCCTATTTCTCAAGCAAATTCTGGGGATCTGTATATTATTTTCCTTAATGAAGAAAATAGATATATCCACTTCTTATCAAGTAATGGAAGAAGGACCACCATTTCTCAGTGCTGACATTGTGGCTTCAAATGCAGAAAGTTTCAGATGAGGGTAACACCAACTTGAAAACGAAAGACAGTAGGCAAAGATCACTGCAATCGCAAGTGCCGGCTCAGGATTATGAGCGTGATATCTTACCAAGATACAAGAAGCATTGCATATCGGACTTGCTTCCTGTAAAGATCACTTTAGAAAAAAAGGCCGTTCGACCACGTCTGTTTTCAGGGTAAGGTTTTGCTTCCATAGTCAATGAACTTTGGAAAGTCTAGCTAGAGAGATCGATAAACATTGTTTGCTTTCTAATTTTTTCTGCATTTGTGATATTTTCATAAAATTGTATGTTTAAAGTAAAAGACTGTCATTTTTTTGTTCCCAAATTTGTTCGTGTCGACCAGGTTCTGAATCCATTTAGTTTCCAATTAAAGTATGGAAATATTTTATTCCCTCTTGAACCGTAGTAAATTTCCCCCAAATTTTGGTCAATTTGTGGTTTGATAGCCAAATTTCAGAAGAGATTGTCACACAATTTTGGTACTAGCCCCAATTGTGGCATGAAAAAAGAACTAAGTATTTTGAACTGCATTTTCTAAAACTACGGCACAAATTAATAAAAGTAATATCTGGTTCACACCAATCTCTAGCAACTATCCTTTGGTGATGTGCCCTTGAGAACGTTTGACAATGCCATGGTTAGCAGCTGTATATTTTTTTTTTCTAAATGACTTCTGATAAAGTGTACAGTTCATTGGGCTTTATAAGTGCCCTTGTGCTCGGTTGTCATTTTAACATCAAGCTTGACTCTTGAAGGCTATGTCCACATATGGTCCTCTTCCGCATATTATTGGTTCTGAGGAGTATAATCATGACAATAGCTGTGGCTTGGCAGGTAATTGTGCTTTTTTTGGTTGTCCTTCAACAGAAGAATCCTCATGCTTTACAAGAAATATTGATTAGGAATTATTCTGGTTTTTCAACTAGATGACGCACAACCTTTAACTAGGAATTATTCTGTTTTTTTTTTCAACTAGATGTTGCAGAACCTTTAACTGATGACTTCAGCTGGTTGCGGAAGTTTCAAGGCGAGTCTTTGGATTCAGGAGCTGGCGATTTGTTTGAATCCCAAACGCTTGAGCTGCAGCAAGGTTCTGGAAAGGTTGTTATTCATTCACCTATCTAGAGATGGAATTCATATTCAAGCATTAATTATTATGCTTTTTTTTTTTGCAATCTAGGGAGAGACAGATTCCCTTGTATTGCCACACGAGAATTCAAAGCAATGTTGGAAGCTGCACTTGTTAATCCTTACAAATTCTGTATGTTGCTTTTCTTTCTCTAGCTTCTATCTATGTAAATAGCGTTTACAGGTTCTAAACATGATGTTACTTCATATGCCATTTGGCTCTTTTATACTATTGTTTTTCCTCTTGCGTATTACTTTGTTTTACGTACTCTCCACATAATAATGCTATGCGGTTGTATTATTTCTTTTCACTGTTTTGGCGTCTACTCCTTGCAGATGACGATGTGAGTGCTACAACACAGAGTGCTTCTACAGATGACGCAAGAACTAGTGAAGTACATCATAACACAGTTAATACTTTTTTATGCCATGTTCCTGTTTTGTGTTGCTTTGTCTTCTGCATCTTTTGTATTTCGCTATGTGGCGGAACATGAATTTTTTTTTCATGATAACGAAATCCAAGGCAACATCTTGTAGGAACATATTTATGTCTTCACTACTAATTTACTATTTCTTTCCTCATGCACGGTTTTGTTTATCCTTAATTTGGTCCAAAAGCCTGAATTGAAATTTTAGTAGTCCGATGTCATCATTTTGTTGTGCTATTTCGTACATATTTATGTCTTCACTCTGATGGCTTTGACTTCTGGAGTCCAATCCTATGTTTTGAGTCGTAGTCTAAAGTCTCAGCAAGTGGCTCTAAAATGATATAATTAATCAATAACGTGGAAGTATTCCCAACAAATGACTAAATGATACAAAACAACAAACAGGAATTCCAGCATTTCCATCAACTCATTCACCAAGTACAATATCTGAAGTACATACGGATTCGGTTCACAAAAACACATTGAACGTAGCTCACCCAATTAGGTCAATATATCAAGGATAATTTAGTTCTATACACCATACTTAGGTCTATCAACTGACCCATACACCGGTAGGGCACTGTTACATCACGATGGAGGAAGGTAACATGCGCAGATGCAGTTTTGCAATAATAGCAGATTTAGCACTAAACAGAACTCTGCTTCATTGGATACACAAAACTAGAAGCTGATCTACCTTTGCCGTATAACAAGAGGCCTCAAGTACAATGTTCCAATGTGTTTTGGGTGTATTAATTCTTCACTAACTCTTTCAAAAGTGTCTTTGTGTAGAGTATAATGGTTGCCACCTTCAGAGGAAGTTCAGTGCGCTGCTAACTTGCAGTTCTTGCTTTGTATTGTTTGCTCTGATAGATATTTTCTTCATCTTATAGCTTATCATGTCAATTTGGGAACATGATATGAATGAAAGCAATTCTGATCCTTGTTTCAAGTCTGGATAATTTTATTTAATCTGCTGATAAAGCTACCTTCCAATGGCTTCAGGAACCAGAGTCGTTGTATAGCACTGGGGAAGCGGCAGGTGAAAGATCAATAGACGCTGATAATGCTGAAGAGACAGGACTCCTAGCAAGCTTGCAAGACCCACATTCGAATGCCCATGACATATACTCTGCATTGGTTAGAGAGGGTCTGTTTGACACTGGTGATGAGATCCTGTCAATGGAACCCTCGGAGCCTGCTGACACTTCTGTCTCAGATCCAGCATCGGGATCAGCTAAAGCTGCAGTTGCTGATTCAGCTGAAAACACCTTATCAACGAATGAAGCTATTCCTGATAAGGAGAAAATCTTGGCTGAAGAGGATGACGTGGTATCTTCGTCAGAGCAGAAAGATGGCATCTCTGGATCTTCCCAGGATTAGCAGTGTTTGGATTAATCAATTATGTTCGGCAGTTTCTTTTTATTTTCTGGTCAAATTCTTTACTAAAAGTCTTGAATCAAGAGAAATTGTTCTTGGCAGTGATGATTTGACTAGTGTTGAGTGAACAGTTATCCCATGAGAACCGTAGCTGCTACAATTAGGAAAAATTTACGGACTCTTCTATATGGCAGGCTTTGTTGTTGTTACAGACTCTTCTATATGCAGTTCAGTTCAGTACAACAATAGCACACCGTGTGAATCAAGACTGAATCATTTGCTCGCTGAGCACTGTTCAATTGCACACAGAATCACGCTGTAGTTTGCCCATAATACGCTTGTGTAATTGAAACTTCGTAGGAACAATATATATCGGTGTGGCAACCTCTATAACAGCAGCGGATGTCTCTCTGGTAACAGTGGATTTAGTACTATTAATTAGGTGTCATTGGCAATTCTCAATGGGCCTTTCATTGGCAATTAATTAGGTGTCACATCAACAAAAATGATGACATGGCAAGAAATTTAATATGAGAGAGATGAGGAGCCTTTCATCCACATGAAAGATGTGGGCACTTTTTCCAACACAATGAAAGCCAAATGAAATTGGATTGAGGGTTTTTCCTTTCATCTCTAAGGATTCCAACCAACAATTGAGTGCCACCTAACAATAATTTAATAATATGACAAACATATGAAACCGTGACATGAAATTAGGCATTGAGAGATGTAGTTTTATTTCATAGAACAATACCACAAATCTGATGTGTCACTCTTAAAAAATATGAAATAAAAATGTCCATTGAGACTGGCCTTACTAAGGTTTTCTTGCCTCCACAAAAGTCCTACGCCTCTAGCGCCACCTTAATTATGTCGCCGCCTCGTGATCAAGGCTTTGGCACATGCTTGACCTAGAGGATCTAAAACTTCGACCAGCTATTCAGAGTGAAGAAATTCGTGAGAAAAATGGTCGATACGTTTAATGTCACGGAATTCGACACTTCAGAACCAAGCAAGACACATGTTGGCTGCGACTCGAGGCGCAGCAGGGACAAGACACCGAAGGCTTCCTCTGTTGCTTTTATGCCTTGTACAGTAGTACGTTTCTTCCACGAGATTGTCCGGGTTTTGCAGCGGCGCCGCGGTCTTGTCAGGCGATGCCGAGCGCGATGCCGAGCTGTTTGACCCTTGTTAACGCCACTCGCCCAACTGTTTCAGTCCAAGGAAAGCGCTCCCCGGCCGGCCCGCTGTTAACCAACGTGCCTGAACTGAGAACTCCCCGCGCGCCAACAAACGGCTCTCGCTCACCCAACCGTCGTCTATCCGGCCCCGCGGCCGAAGCCGGCAAGCGGCGACGTTGTCACTCCCCGTTCCTGTCGCGCGCCTCGCCGACGGGAACCAACGCGTCAGATCAGAAGACGCCCGGAAAAAACTCTAAAAAAAGAAGACGCCCGGAAGCCGAGCACGACGCCCGCGCCCCCGGAACGTGCAACTCCATCCACGCGCGCGGCGGCCATGCCGCACGATCGCCGGCACAGGTACCCCACCGCGGACGGGGCGGAGTGGCGCGCCAGACACCCGGTGCAACGGCGCGCTCAGCCGCGAAATGCAGCGCAGCTTCCCAACTCGAATCTATTGGCATTTCGGCTGCGGTGTCAGTGTGCTATACGAGTCAAAACCCACCAAACACCGCAGCCAGTTCAGTACCAAGTCCAAGCAAAAGCCCCAACTCCCAACCGCCACCTCTGCTCACCGCGCCGGCGCCACCCATTCGTGCGTCTGCCGCCCACTCCAGCGAGGCAGCGAGGCGCCGCGCCGCGCGTGGAGTCTTCGTTCGCGGCTGCCGGATTGAACGACAATTACATGTCCAAAATTTCACGTCTTTCCTCACTCACTCTCGTTCCCATTCTTCCATCGACATCATTTTTCCTTCACCGTTAAGCAATCACTCTGCACATGGTACAAATTTTGAAAATGGTTACCGTGTACCAGCGCCGCAAGGCTGGCCATAATTCTTTGCCAGCTTCAAGACGGCATGAAGAAAGGGACGTTTGGCAACGAAGGCCGCCCAGAATCCAATAAATGATCTCGCATGGCGTAGTTAATGCTCAACAATCGATGGTCGGGCATATTAGAATTTTTGCTCTCTTTTTTTCTCCCTGCTCAAACACTCGGAACTGTATTTAGTTATTGGTTAAATATAATCTGGAGTATTTAGGCAGATCCGAAAATAGATTCTTTAGGTGTGAGGAATCACGTTCATGCATGCTATCAGCAGAGGCATGAAGCCTGTGTCCGGCGGTGACTGATGACCAACAAAAAATTGGTCACAGGATGTGCCCTCTTCTGTAGTTCTAGCTAGAGTACTAGTAGTACCCCGTTGCCATGGCATGGGAAAGAAAGATGTACTCCTACCAACTGATCCAGCTGTTCCTCATGAACAAAGTTAAGAGATGGAAAGAGCAAAGTGTAACTCTTCTAGAAGGTTGCTCCTATTTCAAGTTTCAGAAGAAAATTCACTACTACTAGTACTAGTACTGTTTGTCAATTGTCATAGAAGAGATCTACAAGGAAGATGGACACAGAATTAACTCATGGCTGCCACATTTACATGCATGCACAGACAATAAAAAGGTCGCCATTACAATCTGCAAACCGAGCAGAAGCAAAGAACAAAGTCAACCAAGAGTCGCGCGCCCAAAATCACCACCAGCCAAAGAACACAGACCACTCGCTAAATACAACCGGCAAGCCGCGGAACGGAGGGCACCGGGGAGATCGCAAGGCAATGCCGCTGGATCAGTATATTCAGTAGAGCCTGTAGTGGCGGTAGGACTTGAGCATGGCGCCGCAGAAGGTGCAGATGATGGCGCGCCAGGTGCGGCGGTGCACGGTGAGGAGGTAGCACAGCCTAGTGGCCGTCTCCATGTCCGCCACGCTCGCGCACCCGCCACACCGCGAGCAGATCCCCGCCGCCGGCTTGCTGCTCCGCACCGTCCGCCGCTGGTCCACCAGGAAGCAGAAGAACACCATCCTCGCGTCGCGTGCTCTGCTTCCTCTCGACTCTCGACTCTCTTGCGGCCGTATGTGTCGCGGCAGCAATGCGGAGTGCGAGAGGCTGCAAGTACTACCTTGAAGTGATGAGAGGTTATCTATCAGGCCAGCAATGGCGAGCAGCAGACAGCGCCAGCAAGCAACGTGTTGTGACTTGTGAGCGATGGGAGAAGGGCGGCAGGGGATCTCAGGGGGATTTAAGAGGAGCATATGGATCGCATTGATGGCGGGGTAGGAGGAGTAGGGTGGTAGAGGGTAGGCGTGGGGTAGGGAGGCGTTAATGACCTGCCGGCCGGCCATGGCGCGTTTTGACTTCTGTTTGAGGTGGAGAAGCAGTAGTAGACCACGGTCACTAATCGCTGGCCGGTCACTGGTCTGGAGCTGCTGATGTCCTGGATGAGGTTTAACACTCGCACCGACCTGCCAAGTGGATCATAGAGAGTAGAGGCAGGACACACATTGGTTTAACCGTTTAATTTGAGCAACTTTGAAATTAAGTCTGAATTTTCCCTGAAAAGAGAACTATCCAGGCCAAACTTAACGGCAAGAAGGAACTCTATCTCACTCAAAGCAGTCTCCCAGCACTGCTTTTCTCCCTCGAAACGGGACACATAGCATGAGAAAGGCAGCATACATAGGGGAATGTAAAAGGTAGGCCTTGGTTGGATCCATGAGAACTAGTAAAAAATTGTTTAGACTGTAATTAGCCAGTTAACAATTAGTTAGCTAACAACTAGTACGTGTTAGTTGCGTTCTTTTGACTAATAAGATTACTATTACTATATGACGAGGTAAAAATTAGCTTCTCTATTAGTCTTTACGTGAAGATGCATGTCTCAGGGCTTGCGGTCTTCTGGTTTTTATTTTTTGGCCTTGATTATGTTTTCTCTCTTCTTGTATTACGTGTATTCGTCTCCCAAATGAATCGGTGCTTCGCAGGTTCTTGAAAAAAAAATATTACTTTCTCGTTTTCTACAGCATCGATTCTATTCCAGCTCAAGTTGATGGTCTCACTTTTAAAATACTTTAGTTTCTATATTAGATGTTTTCGGACTTGTATCTTTTCTCTTCATATGTACATGCTAGGAAATCAACGATTAAACAAATATATCATCAAATTTACATTTTAGGGCCTGTTTGGATGCAAGGTATTTTTGGAGTTTTTGAAGAATACCATGGACACACACATTGGTTTAATTGTTTAATTTGAGAAACTGTGAAATTAAGTCTGGATTTTCCCTGAAAAGAGAACGACGCTATCCAGGCCAAACTTAACGGCAAGAAGGAACTCTATCTCACTCAAACCAGTCTCCGAGCACTGCTTTTCTCCCTCGGGACACATAGCATGAGAAAGGCAGCATACATAGGGGAATGTAAAAGGTAGGCCTTGGTTGGATCCATGCGAACTAGTAAAAAATAGTTTAGACTGTAATTAGCTAGTTAACAATTAGTTAGCTAACAATTAGTACGTGTTAGTTGCGTTCTTTTGGTTAACAAGATTACTTTTACTCTATGACGAGGTAAAAGTTAGCTTCTCTATTAGTCTCTAGGTGAAGATGCATGTCTCAGGGCTTGAGGTCTTCTATTTTTTTTTTGGCCTTGATTATGTTTTCTCTCTTCTTGTATTACGTGTATTCGTCTCCCAAATGAATCGGTGCTTCGCAGGTTCTTGAAAAAAAATATTACTTTCTCGTTTTCTACACCATCGATTCTATTCCAGCTCAAGTTGATGGTCTCACTTTTAAAATACTTTAGTTTCTATATTAGATGTTTTCGGACTTGTATCTTTTCTCTTCATATGTACATGCTAGGAAATCAACGATTAAACAAATATATCATCAAATTTACATTTTAGGGCCTGTTTGGATGCAAAGTATTTTTGGAGTTTTTGAAGAATACCATGGACACACACATTGGTTTAATTGTTTAATTTGAGAAACTGTGAAATTAAGTCTGAATTTTCCCTGAAAAGAGAACGACGCTATCCAGGCCAAACTTAACGGCAAGAAGGAACTCTATCTCACTCAAAGCAGTCTCCGAGCACTGCTTTTCTCCCTCGGGACACATAGCATGAGAAAGGCAGCATACATAGGGGAATGTAAAAGGTAGGCCTTGGTTGGATCCATGCGAACTAGTAAAAAATAGTTTAGACTGTAATTAGCCAGTTAACAATTAGTTAGCTAACAATTAGTACGTGTTAGTTGCGTTCTTTTGGTTAACAAGATTACTTTTACTCTATGACGAGGTAAAAGTTAGCTTCTCTATTAGTCTCTAGGTGAAGATGCATGTCTCAGGGCTTGAGGTCTTCTATTTTTTTTTGCCTTGATTATGTTTTCTCTCTTCTTGTATTACGTGTATTCGTCTCCCAAATGAATCGGTGCTTCGCAGGTTCTTGAAAAAAAAATATTACTTTCTCGTTTTCTACACCATCGATTCTATTCCAGCTCAAGTTGATGGTCTCACTTTTAAAATACTTTAGTTTCTATATTAGATGTTTTCGGACTTGTATCTTTTCTCTTCATATGTACATGCTAGGAAATCAACGATTAAACAAATATATCATCAAATTTACATTTTAGGGCCTGTTTGGATGCAAAGTATTTTTGGAGTTTTTGAAGAATACCATGGACACACACATTGGTTTAATTGTTTAATTTGAGAAACTGTGAAATTAAGTCTGGATTTTCCCTGAAAAGAGAACGACGCTATCCAGGCCAAACTTAACGGCAAGAAGGAACTCTATCTCACTCAAAGCAGTCTCCGAGCACTGCTTTTCTCCCTCGGGACACATAGCATGAGAAAGGCAGCATACATAGGGGAATGTAAAAGGTAGGCCTTGGTTGGATCCATGCGAACTAGTAAAAAATAGTTTAGACTGTAATTAGCTAGTTAACAATTAGTTAGCTAACAATTAGTACGTGTTAGTTGCGTTCTTTTGGTTAACAAGATTACTTTTACTCTATGACGAGGTAAAAGTTAGCTTCTCTATTAGTCTCTACGTGAAGATGCATGTCTCAGGGCTTGTGGTCTTCTGTTTTTTTTTTTTGGGGCCTTGATTATGTTTTCTCTCTTCTTGTATTACGTGTATTGTTCTCCCAATTGAATCGGTGCTTCGCAGGTTCTTGAAAAAAAAATTACTTTCTCGTTTTCTACACCATCGATTCTATTCCAGCTCAAGTTGCTGGTCTCACTTTTAAAATACTTTAGTTTCTATATTAGATGTTTTCGGACTTGTATCTTTTCTCTTCATATGTACATGCTAGGAAATCAACGATTAAACAAATATATCATCAAATTTACATTTTAGGGCCTGCTTGGATGCAAAGTACTTTTGGAGTTTTTGAAGAATACCATGGTTTTATAAAAATACCATAGTATTGGAAACTTCAAGGTGTTTGGGTGGGAAAACGGTTGTAGTTTTCAAAACCATAGTATGGCTAGTACCATGGTATTTTTGGAGTTTCTAAAAATCTGCTCCCTACCTCTTTTTTTCTAAACTGAGCAACGACACAACGCGTAGTACTCATCTCGTGCCTGTCTCTTTGCATACACTTTCATCTTCTTGCCATTGCACATGTCGCACATAGTTGATAGTGTTGCCGCTAATCAATCACGGATAGTTTTGAGAATTGTTTTCCTCACATGGTATGTTTTATTCAATGGCCATGCATGTATGTTGATCACTAGGTAAAATATACAGTACTCCTAATTGGTCACTAGCATGCAAGAATAATAAAAATGGGTAAGATAATATACTGATGGCATAATGCAAATTGGCCAGGCTTCCGATCCGCTTATTAGCAAGGGGTAATGCTACCTTGCTGAACATAAGACAACGCATAACACTGGGATTGCCAAATGCATCATGGTTTTGATAGAAACTACAAAATACCGTGGTATCTCAAGACTGTAGTATCTTGTGAGTGTGGCAACAAATACTGTAGTTTTTTAATATTACGGTTTAAATATACTGCAACATCCAAACAGGGCCTCATTTGAGAAGGGGGCATATGCCCTTAGCCTATTATTTGCTTGGTCATGTAATATAATACGAATCAAGCCTCGAGGCACATATAACCATCATCAGTGCTCTTGTATTATTTCCCTGGTCATGTAAATATTACTCTTAAGTCATGGCATGGATATTGAAAAATAGACGGAAATATTTATGCATACTACATTCAAATACATTACTAAGAACGCTTAAGTCATGGCGTAAGAGAGACCGAGCCATGGATTCTTTCATTTAAAGATGCATGGTTTGCGCACATGAGATTCTAGAAGTTCATAGATGGGCCCCTGTCTCATCACTGTATGAAACAGCTTGCGAAACAACTCTGAAGAACCCTTTCAGTTATTCCATCTCATATTAAGTATACTACTGTATTACCTAAAAAAGCAATATTTTCGCAAAAAAAGAAAGCAATACTTCTGTAATAAATCCCATATCTACATCAGGTTCTAGATGGAGTGTATGTGTATACCAAAATAAATAAATAAATAAAGAAGATGAAGTATTGAAGTGTATCTCTCTGTCCAATTGTCTAAGATGACAGCACGCAGGGCAAGTAGCCACCCAAGCATTGATGTTGCCGGTAATTTAGATTGTTCGGTGGTATTTAAGTTTGACTTAATTTTTCTTCTACTAGATTCTGGGCCCATGCTTCCAAGAGAACCATGTTAGTCCCGGTGCATAGTATTCTCCGAAGAATAGAGAGAGAAGAACATAGTAGCGACATAAAAATACAGTAATCAGGAAAAAAGAACGCGCATGGCCCTTGCTGCCGGCATAATGAAAAGCGGTGCTCCCATAACTCGTCAGAATTATTTTGTCATGCTGGTGTTGATGGCAAGGACCATTGGATTTATATCGTGGCATAAGCGGACAAAGTATACAAATCATTTGGCCTCAAACTCTTGCTGTTATCGTTTTCAGGCGTATTATGCACGGATGCATGTTTCATCTTTGGGCTGGCCTGGCGATGATGAGTTTATCGATTTCCAAGATGACAAAAGGCCCCTTGTCACAAAGGTTAATGCTCCTCTCTTTTCGTTAGGACCCTACGAAAGTTTCCATTGTGATGAAGAGTTAACACAGTTCGCTTGCACGCCTCGATCGCGGTCGGCGGAGAGCTGGGGATCGCGCTTCGTCGTACTACTAGTAGCTGTTACAGTAGAACAGTGTGAGCACTGTGTGAGCACTGACAAAGTGACAAGTGTGCGATGGAGAACAGTTATACGGTTCCATGGACGATGATCATGGCGTGAGCTGTGTCGGGCAATGGCTGCGCCGGTGCTAGGTGTCGATCCCGGGCCGTTCGTTCGGGTGGCTGTCGCGGCTAGCTTTCTCTTGAGGACTTGCAGTCAGGATGCAGGTGGGTCGCTTTGGGTCGACCCAATCACTGACCCATGCGACCCGGCGAAAACAGCGTGGGTCATGGGTCGGCTCGACCCATGACAATCGACTACCCGAATAACCCGTTGACCCACTGCTCGCTCCGTGCTCGTCGCGCGACGCTGCTACGATGTCCGACGGCGCGGCCACACAGGCGAGGGAATGCCGCCCAGCTCGCTCCGTGCTTGCCGCACGAGCCGCCCGTGCTCGCGCCGCCACGACTGCTCTGATAGATCGCTGCGGCTCGCCCACCTGCACGCCGCCGCTTCTCGCTTGGGCATTCCTTTCGCCCACCGCCTCCATGACGCCGCGCTAGCGTTCGCGGCGGCCACCATGGAGCCCGGCGATGGCGCTCACCGGCGAAGACGGCGCCGCGAGTCAAACTGGCTTCGACGCCCTTAGCGAAGCATTCCTCCCGCTGTTCGTGCCGCCATGGCTGCTTCTTTTGCTAAGAACAAGCCGCTTCAAGCTATTCCGCAAGAACGAGACGAACGAACGACTCATGCGAGCGGCGGCGGCGACGCACAACGGTGCCAACTGGGTTATCCACCGACCCAGTGGGTCGGCCCATCTTTACCCAGTGTTTTAGTGGGTCAGATTAGTAGGGTAATTACACCGTTTTTAATTTTTTGGGTAGTGGGTCGCTGGGTCGACCCAGCTAAACCTGCATCCCTAACTTGCAGTCCTGTAGCGCGACGGCGCCAACCCAAGACTGGTGTACTTGTCGCTTTGTGTGTGAGAGCTGAGCCAAATCTCGTGTCAGTGGCTCGCTCGAAGCACGAGTGTCAAGTCGATCACGCCGCCGCATTTACTCACGCGGCACAAAAAAGGAAGATGATCACGTCTTCCATGCATGCATGTACCTTCTGGAATCTGGATCCCCTGACTTTGGTCGAATTCCAACGAAGTGGCACCCTATTTTCACATGAGACGGAGCTTCACGTTTCACAGCTTTGGGTTTTTAAACAAAAATCGGGAGGCCTTATTTCAGAGTTCACATGCATGTCAATAATACAAGGGACCCTTACAAAAATGCCGATTTCCCGAAAGGACACGAATTTCTATGTTTAGTTTTTTCCAACAAATGAAAACATCTTAAAAGTGCATTCATTCATAGCTAATACAAAGTATATGAGAATATACTCGATTAGGGAGAGGTTATAATTCATTCTTTATTCCCGGTATTCGATGCCATTGCTCACTGCGTCAGTCCTTGCCTCTGGATTGACTAGTCAAGCTCCTCGATGTCTCGCGACTATCTAAGGCAGTGCCGCACAAATGTCAGCCACAATAATAGGCACAAGGCCTCACAGCATGCCAACGCTTCCGGAGAGTGGCCGGGTTTGTTAACTCCGCACAAACATTACACTAGCTGCTAGCACACCATTGTGATCACTATCTCGACAGATAACTACTAACTGTGCAACCGTCTCTTCCCTCCAGATTTTGACACGGCAGCATCAACGTTGATTTTCAATAATCCATCCTGCTGTGGATTCCACCTTGGACAGTTCCTCACCCGTGTTGTACTGGTTACTGAAACAGATGGCTCTGGAGCAGCAAACTATAGTTACTCCTCTCCTTCTAGCATTGCAGATAGTGCAATTCAGGTTGTGTTTTCCATAATTTAGTTCAAAAGGTTGCGATTGATTTTAGTCGGCCCAGTTCAAGCGTGGCCCTTTTAACGAGGTCACTCCGGCCAAAAAGCCCAACAACTGCGAGGCGTTGCCACGCGGCCGAAGTCAGCCTCCCTCGGAGGGACGACGCGCGACGTTCAGACTTCAGAGCACGCCGGACACGACCAGCATACCACGCACTTGGGGCAGCTGTGCGGCGGCCGCCGGCGACGTGCGTTCCCAGCCGAGCGCCCCCCATGGCGCAGAGGGAGGTATGCTTACCGTTCTTCCTTCTCCCTTCTTATCATTATCACGTCCTGCGTGTTTGGTTTCGATGACCATTGCCATGCAAATCTGAGAGGTTCGCAAGGTGCTCGATCAAATGCCTGGTAGGAACTCGCAACTCCAGGTTTGTTAACCGATCGACCTGTTGCAGGCCGACACCCCCAGCGGCGCCAGCACCGGCGGAAGGACGGTGAAGCTCAAGGACCTGGTCCCGGCCCCGACCAACACCGTCAACACGACGTTCATCGTGCTGGACAAGGCGGCGCCGCGCCCGCCCCACGCCCATGCCGGGGCCGAGGCGACGACGTGCCTGGCGCTGGTGGCGGACGAGACCGCGGCGGCGCACTTCCTGCTGTGGGGCGGCGAGTGCGCCGCCTTCGAGCCGGGCGACATCGTGCGGCTGACGGACGGCATCTTCTCCTACGTGTGGGGGAACAGGCTCGTGCTGCGCGCGGGGCGGCAGGGCCGCGCCGAGAAGGTGGGCGAGTTCACCATGCTCTTCGTCGAGACGCCCAACATGAGCGAGCTCCAGTGGGGGAAGGACCCCGACGATCGCCGGAGGATGGTGCAGGAGGCCGTCGTCTCGCCCTACTCCCAGGTCTTCAAGCCGCCGCGCTGACCCCGCTCTTACTGCAACTTTTCTCCTTGCCTTGCGTTCTTGTACGTTTCATCTGTCTAACTTGGTGAGGATTGTGGAAGAATGGAATGGAACACGGGACCAAGTCTCCATCCCTGCCTAATGGATTCGTCGGCTGTCCGCTATGACGGTCTTGCGGTGATGTAACTTCCGCTGTGTTGCTCTCGTTCCAGCATTGCAGTACGGCCATGGTGGACTGATTAATGGACATACTTGTGGAACGAATGTGCATCAATATGCCACGCAGCAAAATTGGCTCCCTTAGGCTGACTCCAACAGTCAGTACGCAGTTTCGAGAGGCAAACGGAAGAATGGCTCGTGCGTTGAAGAGGAAAATTTCTGAGACTTCAACAGCGTCTGCATTTTGAAGACGCAACGCACGGGCCACCACACGCCGCTCGCCCAGCGCGTCGCTGCCGCTCGCCCGCGTCGCCGCGCGCCCCGCTCTGCCGCTCCTCGCCCCGCGTCGCTGCGCGCCCCGCGCTGCTGCTCGCCTCGCGCCGCAGCCGCCGCTCGACGCGCTGCCGCCCCTCCGCGCTCGCGTGCCCGCGCGCCTGCGCCCTCGCGCGCAGCCATCGCCTCTGTGCCCGCACGGAACGACGGCGGCAAGCACGCGTTCCGGCCAAACGGAGGGATAAGGGGGGAAACCAAGAGGAGCACGAGCATCACCTCGCCGGCGCGGAACTCGGGTACGTGCGTGTCGACAACGGGGAGGCCTGAAAGAGGGAGCTCGACGGAGGGGTGGCGGCGACGGTTCAACGGCGGCGGGGAGAAGACCAAATCCGGAGAGCTAGGCTCCAGCTTCGGAGGGAGACGGAGTCAGAGAGGTTTGCGAGCTTGATGCGCACTTCGGGGTGCAAGGAATCGAGACGGGGCTCACTAGGTGGGGCGGAACTGACAACGGATGCGGCGACAGTCACCCGCCGGCCATGTCGATGAAAGGCTTTGATTCCTCCTCCAAACGGACGCGCAAGGCGTCGCACGGGCGCGGCGGGGGGGTGACCTCATGGCGGCGTCGCGGACTGGCGTTAAGACAGGCGGTCGTCGCTACGTCGCGCGGGCAGGCGGGCTAGCGGCGGCATCACGCTGGCAGGAGAGCTCTGCTCCTGCTCGCCATGGCCCTACTGCTTCCCCAGGCCCTCCCTCCCTCACGCTGCGGGGCAGGAACCCTCGCCATCGCCTCTTACCGCCGGCGGCGCTCGCCTTCGCCGGAGCCGGAGCCCTCGCTATTTCCACCGCGCAACGTCCGGAGTCGAGGCGGTGCAGCGATGCGATTGAAGAGAGAGGGAGTGCATCTTTGCAGTGTCTCTCTCAATGGCAAAAATGCGTAGCGCTTTGCCTGCTCTGTTGGAGGCCATTTCGTGATGCAAAGGAGCCACCAGACATGCAAATTTGTTTTGCCTACCCCTTTGCCTATCCTGTTGAAGTTAGTCTTAGTAGGATGGACATGGGAGGTAAAATGTTATTCTCGTGTCAGGGTGCCAAAGTCTGTCCTGCTGAAATGACAGTGCTGGTGGTGCTTGAAAACGATCATAAGCACTTGCAAGCATAGTACTACAGACATTCTGCAAGATACTAAGAAACATTAATCTGTGCATATGCTCTGAATTGCAAGATAAGAAACATTAATCTGTGCATTCTCTGGCTGTTTGGTCACGTACACTAAGAAAAGATTTGAAATCGCAGGGAAGAGAGGGAAGTTCATCAGTAAACTACGTGTTTCCTGTAAAAAAACTCCATGGAGCAAATATCACTGCAAACTACTTGGAGACCATGCTCATAAGATAAGCGAATAAATATAAAAACATTATACTAATAATAATATAGCATGCCTTAACTATAAAAATGTAATTTTTGCAAGTAACTATAAAAATGTAATTAATCATCACACGAGCAAAGATGAACGCATCGAAGGACTTTAATGAGATAACTTTAGAAGCAATATCTACAATACCAATTCCGAAACTTAACACCACGACAAGGTTCCATCAGGCTCAGGCGACACGAGTGACCAAGCGACAATGATTTCCAATTTACAAGTGCCAAGCTGAAGAGTTGCAAAGCTTCTACCGGCTGCGGCAACCTTGAACACTGCAGACTGTTCCGCTAAGATCCTATCATCTTCCCATGATTTGCAAGAAACAACCAGCCCATCATTAAAATCAACAGAAACAACTTGGCGAGAAAGCTCCACATCACCGCCACCACTAACAATAGGCACATTGTCAGCTCCAAACTCAAGTAGGACAACTTTTTCACGTTCGGCGCAAGAGCGGGCAGTAATTTGACCATGAGCACCATCTGGCCATGAACCCTCAATGGATCGAGCAAATATTGTAGCCTCCACAGATGATTCAATGCGTGCAAGTGTAAACATCAGCGTGCTACACTTGCTCGTATAGTAATTGTAACGCATACACTGATCACACTGGCTCAGTGGGGCAGCAAGAAAACTTAGGTACCTATCCTCAGATTCAACCTTGCCTCTCACTTTTAGATCAACCTCAACAATCACATCGGTCTTCGAATCTAGACAAACAGCTCGAGTAGGACCTGTCAGTGCCAAATATGGATCCTGCATTCACGCAACACGATTAAGTATCATTGGTAAACTGAAACGGAGAGGGAAAGCTGGTGAGGAGGGAAAAAAATAGGATGCCTGTTTTGTGCAACAACAATATTACATGATACATCGTGCCTTATCCCTCGCAACTTGAGACGTGTGTTCAATTGGTGATCAGTTTTATTCCAACGTGTGTATGAACCAGACTTTTGCTGTGCTACGGCATGCACATTGAGGTGTTACAAATATCAATGACCAAAGATGCATAAATCTTACTGAATTTTACACTATGCAATGTCTTTACATTCTTCTAGCTTATTCACACATGTACATATGATCCGTCTACATGACTATAATGCAAAAGAAAAGTAATGTAGGTGCGTCGTACCAATTTCCGTAAGCTATGAAATATGTTGATGGCAAGCTCTTTTCCTTAAGTTAATTAGACGCTGTCATTGATGGAGGATAAGCTACGATCATTCAGTGCAAAACTTTGGTGTAAAGAGTAGTTCCATTCTCGTCTCTACATGGTATGACAACAAGGGCACACATGCATGCCTACACGGTATGCCAATCAACAAAGGCAGATATTCATGTCTGCCTTCATGGACATGGTTGCATGGGATAGTTCTTATCACTAGCAGCGGAGCAAAAGACAACCAAAACAATGAACGGAAACACTACAGACCTTTTCAGTGAGGGTTTGGCAATAATCCCTCGAACGGTAGAAGGCAATGTTGCGTTTGCGATCAACGGGGTCACGTACGGCAACCATACCGAACACATCTAGCGGCCACTCTAAGCCCCCAGTTAGTCTTTCAACCTTGGCTGAATATATCTGTAACGTGTCGCAGGGGTAGGCACACTGGGGCGCGCGGATATATGTGAAGGGCATGGAAAGGATCCTCGCTGCAATGAGAAAAGAGATTTTTCGTGTGTTAGACCAATAATGTCATGCATAATAACGACTCTGTGTGTCACAAGCTATCTGAGCTATTGCCAGCTTGTCAAAGTTATGATCCTATAGCATCCATGGATCCTAGCTAGATTTACTAACAAATCATCAGGGTAAAAGGCCAATATTATTTCTATCACCAAGAGAGAGGACAATCCAAATTTACCAGCAGGTCGAGATTCTAAATATACAACTCTTTGAACGAAAGGAAAAAAACAATCAGCTAAGAAGTCAATGCTGAAAGTTTTATGGAGTACACTCACTGACGTTCTCCAATGAACTGCACTGGCCGGACCACTGCTCGATCCAGGTCTTGCGGAAGAGGAAAACCTTCCTGTCATCACGGTCCAGCTCCGACGACCCCTCCCCTTCGACGACATCAGCCTTCATCTCCGTCTTCAGCTTTAGTTCGGCCATCTTCTTCCGCCACAGCGACTTGTGTAACTTTAACAACCAAAGGTCCATCTCATCTTCACTCCACCGATCTGCCACCACCCACCCCGCTTCCGCTTTGCCATGGCTCGCGATCTTCACCTGCTTCGCCACCACAGAATGCTCCAAGTGATCAGCAGCCTTCTCCATCTCTGTATAGCAGTGCGCCCACTAGATTGCCCTCACCGCCGTCACCGCTCTTGGGTGGTCCGTGTAGGAAGCCAGCCCTAGACCTGGTCTCTCGGACGGATTTGGTGGGCAGGGCAGCGTAGCACCACTGAATAGGCCGAACCCTGCAGTACTTTCCGTAGGAAACAAGGACACCGAACCGGTTATTCAGAGTCCAGTCCGCCACCGAAACGTACACGCACAGACGCACTTGAGAAGCAGGGCGGCGGGCGGCGGGCGGCGGCCACTGGCGAGGCGCGCGCTCCTGAGCCGCGCGCCCCTCGCGGCCCAGAGGATTCATCGGTCTTGCGGCGATGTAACTTCCGCTGTGTGGCTCGTTCCAGCTCTGCAGCACGGCCATGGTGGACTGATGAATGGACATACTTGTGGAACGAATGTGCATCAATATGCCGCGCTGCAAAATTGGCTGGCTCCCTTGCACATCAATATAGCGTGCTACGCATTAGTCGGATGGACATGGGAGGTAATGTTATTCTTGCGTCAGGGTGCCAAAGTCTGCCCTGCTGAAATGACAGCGCTGGTGGTGCTTGAAAACGATCATAAGCACTAGCAAGCACTATTGATATAACAGGCGTAGTACTATAGAGATTCTGCAAGATATGAAACATTTGAAATCGCAGGGAAGAGAGGAAAGAAAAACATCCTTCAAAGATCACTCCACATAGCTTCAGAAAATGTAAACGAAGTTCATCAGTAAACTGCTTGTTTTGTGCAAAACATAAATAAATCTCTGGAGCAAATATGATCTCACTGCATACTGCCTTGAGCCTGTGCTGAAAAAATAAATGAACAAGTAATAATACTAATATTAATAAAAATAAATCATGTGCCAACTGCAAGTATGTAATTAGTCATCACATGAGTGAAATAACAGTATTTGCATAGATAATACATAAATAAGGTGTCAGAAAAAATAGTCTTGTCTAACTTTTATGATGTCACTTTAGAAGTGATATCTACAATACCAATTCCGAAACTTAACACCACGCTATTGTGCCATCAGGCTCAGGCGACAGGAGTGACCAAGCGACAATGATTTCCAATTTACAAGTGAGAAGCTGAAGAGTTGCATAGCTTCTACCAGCTGCCGCAACCTTGAACACTGCACTTTCTTCCGCTAAGAACCTATCATCTTCCCATGCTTTGGAAGAAACAACCAGCCCATCATTAAAATCAACAGAAACAACATGGCGAGAAAGCTCCACATCACCGCCACCACTAACAATAGGCACATTATCAGCTCCAAACTCAAGTAGGACAACTTTTTCACATTCGGCGCAAGAGCGGGCAGTAATTTGACCATGAACACCATCTGGCCATGAGCCCTCGACGGATCGAGCAAATATTGTGGCCTCCACAGATGATTCAACGCGTGCAAGTGTAAACTTCAGCGTGCTAGACTTGCTCGTATAGTAATTATCACTCATACACTGATCACACTGGCTCAGTGGGGCAGCAAGTAAACTTAAGTGCCTATCCTCAGATTCAACCTTGCCTCTCACTTTTAGATCAACCTCAACAATCACATCGGTCTTCGAATCTAGACAAACAGCACGGGTAGGACCTGTCAGTGTCAATATGGATCCTGCATGCAACACGATTAAATATCATTGGTAAACTGAAGGCAAAGGAGGAGTAGTGAGGAAAAAACTCGGATGGCTGTTTTGCACAAAAACAATTACACTTCTCTCGCCACTTGAGGCAATGTGTTTATAATCGGTGATCAGTTTGTATGAGCCTGACTTTTGATGTGCTACGATATGGACATTGAGGTGTTACAAATATCAACGACCAAATACACAGAATATGTGTTATGATCAACAATGGCGAGGGAGAGGGAGAGGCGCACAGAGAGAGAGAGAGATAGGGTTTGACCCTTCTAATTACTTCTTGCCTTTATTGATAGACTGCCCCTCTTTATATAGAGGGGGTACAACTTACTCTCAAGTAATATATGACTTGACCCCTAAGCAAACTGGTGGACCCATGGCCCACCTTTCCTAATTAACTAGCCGGCCACCTCCTTAGCTTGGCCCTTGCGCCGGCTATAGGATATGCCGACCTTAACATCTCTCCCCGCCTGCTGAAACAGCTCGTCCTCGAGCTGCAGTGATGGATATAATTGTCGAAGAGACGAAACATCCTCCCAAGAAGTCTCCGTTGAAGGTTGATCTTTCCATTGAACAAGAACTTGTTGAATTCCACGAGAGAGACGGGCGCGCAAGACTTTTTCTGGAGTTGGAACCACTCGTCCTTCATGAAGCACTGGTAATGGTGGTGGAAGATCAGGAGTAACACCGTTGTATCTTTTCAGAAGCCCAACATGAAACACATTATGAATGCGGCTATTAACCGGAAGTTCCAATCGATAAGCCACCGAGCCAATCCTTTCCACCACCTTATATGGCCCATAATACTTTGGAGAGAGTTTACCCTTTGGAGAAACAGCAATAGCAACAGCTGTACGTGATAATAATCGAAGCCATACCCAATCACCAACCTCAAAGAATACCTCTGTATGCTTGCGATTATAATATTTTTGAGAATAATTCTGAGCTTGAAGAAGACGTTCCCGAATAGCTGATAGAAAAACATCCCTTTCTTCAAAGAATCAACCGCAGGTATTCTTGCTTCTCCAATATCATAAGCACGTAAAATTGGAGGGTCGCGGCCATAAACAAACTTGAATGGAGTTTCTTTAATCGAACTTTGATAGGATGTATTATAACAATATTCAGCCCATGGAAGCCATCGAATCCAATCCTTGGGTTTATCACCCGTTAAACACCGAAGATACATTACCATTATTTTGTTTGCCGATTCTGATTGGCCATCAGTTTGAGGATGATATGCCGAGCTCATGTCCAGCTTAACTCCAGATAACTGAAAGAGTTCCTTCCAAAATTTGCTAGTGAATACCACATCACGATCACTGACAATAGAACGAGGCATACCATGTAGGCGAACAATTTCATCAAAGAAAGCCTTAGCCACTGTTGCGGCTGTGAAAGGATGTGCCAATGCAATAAAGTGGGCATACTTAGATAAACGATCAATGACCGTTAAAATTACTGATTTACCTCCAACTTTCGGCAGGCCTTCAATGAAATCCATAGAAATATCCTCCCAAATTTGTTGAGGAATATCCAAACTTTGCAATAAACCAGCGGGATGTAAATGAGAAGTCTTATTCCTTTGGCAAACGGCACAATCCCGAATAAAATTACTCACAAGACGTTTAGCTTGAGGGACATAAAAATCTGCCTGAAGTCGATGCAATGTCTTTTGTATTCCTTCATGAGCAGCCCCATGAATGCCATTTAAAATTTGAGGCAAGATCGAAGATGATGGCGGCAGATAAACTTTGTGTTTATATAAAATCAATCCATCTTTGCATCCCCAAGGAAAAATACGACGACCTTCCTCAATATCCAATATTAATTGACTTAACTCCGGATCAACCATAATGTGTTGCCGAATTGTATCAAATATCTCAAAACGAGGAGATGTTAATGCGAAAAGAGAATAATCAGTAGAAGCACGCCGAGAGAGAGCATCAGCCACAGTATTAAAACGCCCTGGACGATATTCTACTGAAAAGTCATAGCCCAATAATTTACTAACCCATTGATGCTGCGGAATTGTAGAGAGGCGTTGATCCAAAAGATATTTCAAGCTATAATGATCCGTGCGAATAATAAATTCACGACCCCATAGATAGGGACGCCAATGGCGGACAGCTTGAACTAAACCAATTAATTCACGCTCATAAGCTGCAAGAGTAGTATGCCGTGGAGCAATAGCTTTGCTGAAGAAAGCCAAAGGACCCGATCCTTGATGAAGAACTGCTCCAAAGCCTGTTCCTGATGCATCACACTCCACAATAAATGGTTGATTAAACTCAGGAAGTTGTAATACCGAGGATGTTGTAAGAGCGATTTTAAGATGTTCGAAGGCCGTTGTAGCTTCCGGTGACCACAAAAATCCTTCCTTGCGTAATAGCTGAGTCAATGGTCGTGCAATAAGACCATAATTTTTAATGAATTTGCGATAATATCCCGCTAAGCCAAGAAATCCTCTCAATTCCCGAATAGTAGAAGGGACCGGCCAATTTGTAATAGCCTGAATTTTATCTGGATCGACAGAAACACCTTGAACAGATACAATATGTCCCAAATATCCCACTGAAGATACTCCAAATAAGCACTTAGATTTCTTAAGAAACAAATTGTGATGTTGCAGTGTTTGAAAGACAAGTTCAACATGGTGTAGATGCTCTGACCATGTTTTACTATAAATCAAAATATCATCAAAGAAGACCAGAACAAATCGGCGGAGAAACGGTTGCAACACATCATTCATAAGTGCTTGAAAAGTAGATGGAGCATTAGTTAATCCAAATGGCATCACAAGGAACTCAAAATGTCCATGGTGAGTGCGAAAAGCAGTTTTCTCAATATCCGCAACACACATGCGCACCTGATGATAACCGGAGCGAAGATCCAATTTAGTAAAATATTTGGCACCATTGAGTTCATCCAACAATTCATCCACAACAGGAATAGGGAATTTATCCTTAATGGTATTGTCATTGAGAACTCGATAATCCACACAAAAACGCCAAGATCCATCATGCTTTTTAACTAGCAAAACTGGAGAAGAATGAGCAGAAGTGCTGTATCGGATAAAGCCTTGGAGTAACATCTCTTGACATTGACGTTCAATCTCATCTTTCTGGAGTTGAGGTTACCGATATGGACGAACGACAACAGCAGTGTTTGGATTCTTAAGGTGAATACGATGATCATAGCGGCGAGATGGTGGTAATCCTGTTGGTGTTGCAAAAAGATCACGAAACCGATGGAGTAATGCATCCAGAAGATCACGCTCAAGTCCTTCGATAGCAAAAGATAGAGGATAGGTGCTTCCTCGTCCGTGCCAAATAACCTCATGATGATTCCGTAAAAAACGCATAGTGAGGTTCTGAAAATCCCACATGATTGGTCCCAACGAACTGAGCCATTGAACTCCGAGGACCAAATCAAAACCACTCAAGGGTATAGTATAACAATCAATAGTGAATTGTAACTGCTGTATTGCAATTGATATATGACGAGAATACCCCATACTAGGTAGTTGGTCGCCGTTAGCAATAGCCACACGAACTCCATCAGTCAACCGAGAAACTGGAATCCCCAAATGTCGGCAAATATCCTCATTAATAAAATTGTGAGTCGAACCCGAATCCAATAAAGCAGTGATTGTGCAATTGTTGATGGTAGCATCTACTTGCATCGTGCGATGAGTATTAATACCCTTCAGAGCATGAAGAGGAATCTGGATCGTAGTGGAGGTAGCAACCCCAGATGCCGATTGAGTAGCAGGATTTTCCTTTGGAAGAGGTAACGATCGAGAAAAAGCGCGAGCCAACTGTATAGCCTCATCCAAGCAATGCGGCTCATGTAGCTCAAGTTCAATGCGAAGAAGATCAGTCAGTCCAGCAACATATAACATAGCTTGATGAACTGGCCGCAAAAAATCAATCTGAGCAAGATGAACCATAAACTGATCTGTGTAATCATGCAAGGAACCTGTTTGCCTCAAGGTAAACAAAGATCCCAGCGAGTTATCCATTGGAGGTGGTCCAAATCTCGCTTTAACAGCGCGAACAAACTCAAGCCAAGAGGGTGTGCCATTATATTTTTCAAAAATCATGTACCAACCAAGAGCAACACCACGAAGATGAAAAGAAGCTAGATCCACTCGTTCAAAATCCGGAACTCGTTGATTCAGAAAAAATTTCTGAGAGCGAAAAAGCCAAGGAAGAGGATCTGAAGAACCGTCAAAATCAGGGAACGCAAGTTTATAGGAGATGTGGTGACCTGGACGGCGATCGGGTTGTAGCTGTGTCGGCTCCTCAGCCATAGACGATAAGAAGAAATCCTCCTCCTCGTCGTGTTGTGATTCCTCCGTACAAGGTGGCAGGGATGGAAAATCAATTTGGCGAACAGCTGGTGAATCAGTCCCGTGTAATTGAGGCGGCCGATACACCTCTGGCGGCTGCGGTAGTGGAGGAGATGGAGACAAAAATTTTGGGTTGAATTTCTCCCTGACTTCCCGAGCAAAGTCCTCCATCCACTTGATTGTGTCTGCAATCAATTCACTTTGCGAAACGTCTGGGTCCATGGTCGTTGCTGGCTCTGAGTACCAAGTTGTTATGATCAACAATGGCGAGGGAGAGGGAGAGGCGCACAGAGAGAGAGAGAGAGATAGGGTTTGACCCTTCTAATTACTTCTTGCCTTTATTGATAGACTGCCCCTCTTTATATAGAGGGGGTACAACTTGACTCTCAAGTAATCTATGACTTGACCCCTAAGTAAAGAATTACTTGACCCCTAAGCAAACTGGTGGGGCCCACCTTTCCTAATTAACTAGCCGGCCACCTCCTTAGCTTGGCCCTTGCGCCGGCTATAGGATATGCCGACCTTAACAGTATAAGTAATCGATTGCATTTTACACTGTGCGTAATGCAAAAGAAATCTTTTGATGAACAGGGTTGATCTGTCAACATGTACAATACAAAGCAAAGTAGTGGACGTGAGTCGTAGCAATTTCCATAAACGAAATCTGTTGATGGCTCTCTTCCGTAATTTCATTAATTAGACGCTGTTATTGATGGAGGATCAGCTACTATCACTCAGTGCAGAATATGGTATGACACCAAGAGCATACATGCATGCCTACATGGTATGTCAATTAACAAAGGCAGATATTCATGCTTTCGTGGACATGGTTGCATGGATAGTTAGCAGAAAATTATGACAAGCAGCAAAGCATCTCAGCAAAAAGAAAAACCAAAACAATGAATGATAAGGAAACACTGCAAAACCTTTTCAGTGAGGGTTTGGCAGTTATCTCTTGAACGTAGAAGACAATGTTGAGTTTGCGATCAACGGAGTCACGCACGGCAACCATACCGAACACATCAAGCGGCCACTCTAAGCCTCCAGTCAGTCCTTCAACCTTGGCTGAATAAACCTGTAGAGTGTCGCAGGGGTAGGCACACTGGGGTGCGCGGTGATATGAAAAGGGCATGGAAAGGATCTTCGCTGCAATTAGATGTTAGATTCCGAGTTAGTATTAGACCAATAGAAGCAGCAGCAATAATCGTAATAATGACTCTGTCAAGAAAAACATCTGAAGTATTGTTATCTGCTTGTTAAATATACGATCATATAGCATCCATGGATCCTAGATCTGTTAATAATCATCAGGTAAAAGGCCAATCTTCTATTGCCAAGAGAGAGGACAATCCCTATTCGTATTGCCAGAAGATCAAGATTCTAAATGTTAAAAATCTTTAAACTATCATCCAAGTAAGAAATTTTATCGAGTACTTACTGACGTTCTCCAATGAACTGCACAAGCCGGACCATTGCTCCATCCAGCGCTTGCGGAATTCGAAAACTCTCATATCGTCACAGTCCAGCTCCGACCCCTCCCCTTCGACGATGCCCACCTTCATCTCCTTCTGCAACTTTAGTAGGACTATCTTCTTCTGCCACAACAACCTATTTAACCTTAACAGAAGGTCTATCTCTTCATCTCTCCACCCCTCTGCCATCACCCACCCAGCCTGCGCTTCAGCATTGCTCCCTCTCTTCATCTGCTTCGCCATCACAGAATGCTCCAGGTCCGCCTCATCCACTGTCTTCTCCATCTCCATCTAGCAGCGCGCCCAATGGATTGGTCTCGCATCTTTGTCCATGTAGGAAACTGATCATTAGCAATTGCAAGCTATATGTAATGTAACATTATAGGAATAGGAAAAGCAATAGACGGCTCCGCGTGCAGCCGTAGTTCAAGTTTGCCATAACACGATGTAGTACTCTCGTCATATGATCGTTCAGATAGGAAAGCACATCGCACGTCACAAGCGGTTTTTCTGCATCGAGTGGACAGTGGAAAACGAGCCGGATTGCGCCGTCTCAAAGCCGGGTAGCGACGTGACTCTAGAAGTCTAGATACACTAACAGTTCATCAGATAGAAGCACGAGAGCAATCTGATAGTTGGTTCGTTCGGCGTACCACTACACAGGCAAGTAACGAAGTAGGACGGATGCGGTGGTGCCAGAATACAGAGATTCTGCGTGACCAGAAAGATTTAGCTGGGCTTGCTTTGGCTGTTTGATCATGTAAATTTAAAGAAAAGATTTGAAATCGCAGGGAAGAGAGAGAAGAAATATATATTTCAATGAACACTCCACATAGCTTCAGAAAATGTATACGAAGTTCACCAGTAAGCTACTTGTTTCCTGTAAAAAAAAAATCATAGGAGAAATATGATTTCACTGCATACTGGCTGAACCCACGCTCTTAAGAAAATAAATAAATAATAATAATACAGTGCACAAAGTCAGAAAACATAAGTTGCATAGCTAATATACATAAATACTCAGGTGTTAGAAAACAGCTATGTCCACGGACACAGTCAGCACATGCACCACAATAATACTAATTCCGAAACTTAACACCACATCATTGTGCCATCACGCTCCGGAGACACGAGTGACCAAGCGACAATGACTTCCAATTTACAAGTGCCAAGGTGAAAGGTTGCATTGTTTCTACCAACTGCCGCGGCCTTGAACACTGCACTCTGTCCTACGATGATCAAATTGTCTTTCTGTGCGCTGCAAGAAACATCCAGCTGATTGCCATACTTAACAGAAACAACATGGCGAGAGAGCTCCACATCACCACCACCAACAGGCATTTTGTCAGCTCCAAACTCAAGTAAGACAGCTCCCTCCCAATCGGCGCATTGGGCAGTAATTTCACCATGAAAACCATCTGGCAATGAACCCTCCATTAATCGAACAAATATTGTGGCCTCCACAGATGATTCAACTCGTTCAAGTCTAAACGTCACCGAGCTATGCTTGGTCATATAACGTGCACTGCGACTCAAGTACTCACTGCGCTCAACTCGGGTAGCATAAAAACTTAAGCACCTATCGGCAGATTCAATCTCGCCCCTCACTTTTAGATCAACCTCAACAATCAAGTCAATCTTCGGATCCAGCACAACAGCACGGGTAGGACCTGTCAGTGCCAGGTATGGATTCTGCATGCAACACAATTAAATATCATTGGTAAACTGAAGGAAACGGGAGGTAGCAAGGACAAAAATTAGGTCTGCTGTTTTGCGTCACACCAATATTATACCGTGCCTTATTTGGGATATTCATCCTTATTGCTTGCAACCAAACTTCAAACAAATTCAAGCCAAGATTAAGAATCGAACACCAGATAATATCATCGTGTACAAAGACTAATTCAGAAATATCTGAGTGACAAAAGGACTCAATACGAGTTTCAGAGGGGTGGGGGATGAAGAACAAATAGAAGGGCCTAGAGTTTGCACAGGCAGTCAATTTTTTTTTTTAAAAAAAAGCAGGGCAGTCCAAAACATGCATTAGCTCCCCATATTACAGATGCAAGAACTTGAGGCAATGTGTTTAATTGGTGATCAGTTTTATTCCAACTTATGTGCTATGTGTATCAGTTTGTAAATGCATAAACCTGACTCCTGTTGTGCTATGATATGGGCACTGAGATGCTGCAAATATCAATGACCAAAGACACAGAAATATGACAGAATTTTACACAATGCAATGTCTTATTCTTCTAGCTTTTTCACACATGTACAGTTGATCTGTTGACATGACAATAATGCAAAAGAAAAGATTGGGAGTCGTAACAATTTCCAAGAAGCAATGAAATCTGTTGATAGCAGGCTCTCTTCCATAAGGTCAGTACATGCTGTAACTGATGGAGGATTAGCTACTATCATCGGTGCAAAAACTGTGGGTGTAAAGAGTAGTTCCACTCTCTCCTACGTGGTATGCCAAGTAATCAACAGAGGCAAATATTCATGCTTCCATGGACAAACAGTTGCATGGAATAATTAGCAGAAAATTATTGCAACTGCATCTGGCAGCAGAGCATCACAGCAAGAAACGACCAAAATAATGAATGATAAAGGAAACACTACAAACCTTTTCAGTGAGGGTTTGGCAGTTTTCCCTTGTGCGGTAGAAGACAAGATTGAGTTTGCGATCAATTGAGTCACGTACGGCAACCATACCAAACACATCAAGCGGCCACTCTAAGCCACCAAGTAGGTCTTCAATCCTGACTGAGTAAATCTGTAGAGTGTCGCAGGGGTAGGCACACCGGGGTGGACTGTTATATGTGAAGGGCATTGAAAGGATCTTTGCTGCAATTAGGTGTAAGATTGTGAGTTAGACTGTTGGACCAATAGCACCCACTGTAATCATAATAACGACTGTCTAAAACCATTTGAGCTGTTGTATCAAAGCTCTGATCCTACAGCATCATGGAGGATTTGGGATCTACTAACAATCATTAGGGTAGAGGCCAATATTTATGTTACTACTATGCAAGAGGACGATCCCTAGTCATGAGTACCAGCAGATCGAGATTTTAATTTCTAAATATTACAAATTCTGAAACGAATGAAAGACAACCAGTTAAGAAAATCGATGTTGAAAATTGTATCGAATACTTACTGACGTTGTCCACTAAGCCGCACGAGCCGGACCATTCCGCCATCCAGCGCGAGCGGAAGGCGAAAAATTGCTCCTCATCACGAGAGATCACCGACCCCTCCATTTTGATATTCGCCTCCCTCCTCTTCTTCATGAACTTTATTTCGCTTATCTTCTTCGCCCATAGAAGATCATAAAAACGGACGATCTCTTCCCGACCCCACCCACCGGCCATCTTCCACTCCGGTTCCGCTTCGGCTTGCCTCGCGATCTTCGCCGGCCTGGCCTCCACAGAACGCTCCGTGTCCGCTGCATCCGCCGCCTTCGCCATAGCTACTACTCGCCGCCGTCAACGGTGTTGGTTCCTGCCGAAAACCCTAGACCTGGTTTACCTCGACCCTCTCGGTCTTGGTGGGTAGCCTAGTGGCACAACTAAATAGGCCGAAACACGGACACCGCGTCCGACTCAAATGAAAGCCAGAAGGCCCAATAGCGTTGGACGACATTGAAACGGCGCGTTCTTCAAGTTCGTGTCAAAAGCGGTGCTTCCACTGGTTCGAGTTCGTGTGGCTCATCCTTGTGCTCCATGCCTCCATCTTGTGTCGGACCGGCGCCTCCGTTCTCTTGGTTGCCGGCGCCGTCACGCACGCCAACAGAGCCACACGAGCTTGCACCTCGGTGTCACCGACATCATCATCGCCCGAGCCGACCGTCAAGACGCCGTGTGGCGCCTCCTGCGCCGCAACCTCGTCGCCAAGACGCTGCATCCAAGAGCGCGTGATGATGGTCTTCATGTTTTTTCCGTCCGTCACCCACGAACGGCCTCCAGGCCATGCATAGCCCCAGAGGCAGCTAGCTAGCTCTTCGTGCCGCTGATCAACGCAAGGCGGGGATTCAAGTGGCAGGAAGGAAGACCAGGCGCCCGCAAGCGAGACCACGTTTCCAGCACTCGTATTCTGCCCCTCAGCAACTACGAGATGTCGCGCTCTGCTCCCCATTCTTCAACGCCGGCACGGACACCACCACCACCGGGCTGCAGGGTATCATGGCCGGTCGAGCTGGTCATCAAGAACCCGGCCGTCCACAAGAGGCTCCATGCATGCACACCGAGTTCATCAAGCTAAGGCCATGTGTGGCTGTGGCGACGGTGACGTCTCGCCGGCGGTATGTAGTCCTCGAGGGCCTTCGCAAATCGCAAATCCCCACCGGGCCATTTCGTGCTGCCGCACAAGGCCGCCTGCCGACAATGGCAGTCGGTGGGTACCTGATCCACAAGGCCGCGACGGTGAACTTCATGGTCGAGTTCGTGCCGGTGGGATTCTCGAAGGGCCCCGATCGACTCGCATGTGTCCATGCCGCTCTCCGAGTGCTCGCGCGCGCTGAGGGCGCATCGGTGCGGAGCACGACGAGGAGCAGCGCGGCCTGCGCGTGCTAGCTCAAACGTGAGGCATGCGGTCTCCTTAACTGGCTTATGCCTTGATCACGCCACCCGTGGTTGCACCGTGTACGTGAGCTGGAAGCATTTCACATACGGTAGCTCAAACTAAAATCAAAACTTTAGAATCTTGAATTTATAAACATTTTTTGTAGCACAATCTGAAGTTGCAACTAAACACCTCTGATGCTCATTAATTATTAGAGGCGGGGGATCAAAATAATGTCGCTATCTTTTAGCGACGGCGTTTTAAAACGTGTCACTTGTAAGTTTTATAAGCGTTGTCTCTAATTGAGATAACTAATAGAGACGTTGTTTAAACACCCGTCATCTGTTATTAGTGACGGTGGTTCAAAAACGTACGGTTCTCTATTTTTTTATTTTTATTTTTATTTTTATTTTTTTTTTGCGAAAGAGAGGCTCCATTACTTAAAGCACAGCAGAATTACAAGACTCATGAACATGTGTACAGAGTTGACTCTCCTTTGCGTATCAATATATGGTGTGCTACACACTAATCGGCTGGCCATGTCACAGGGTAATATCATCACAACATTGTGCGAAAGTGCAATTATCCAGGAAACTCCAATGCTAGCTGCTAGTGCATGGAAAATGATCAGAAGCAATTGTAAGCACGCTGTGATGTACTACTAGCTAGGAAAGTGGTAGGTGTTAAGAGTACCTTGTATTCACTATATTGATTCGTGATGATGAGAATAAGCACGCTGTGATGTACTACTAGCTAGCAAGCTCCCCCTACATATTGTGTTCATGTATCCCTTTGAGAAATTGGGAAAGAGAACAACGCCTCTCTTGGATTGGGATTTGGGAAAATGCATTCGGTGATATGTGACAAGATTATTCTTAACAATAGGGACACACGGCCACTGGAAACCTGGACGGCTCCGCGTGCAGTCGTAGTTCAAAGTCGCCGAGCTCTGAATGCTGTAGTACTCAGTGAATATAAACCATGTGCTCGATCGAAAGATACATAGTGCACCGTACCCAAAAGCAGCAGCGGGCGAGGTCGACGACCGGGCAGCAAAGCACATCGCACGTTACAGGCCGTTTTTCTGCAAACGAGCGGACGGTAGGCGCGCCATCTCAGCGCTGGTGGACCAGTTAGGCACACGTGGCAGCTAGAAAGTACACGTACGTGACAAGGCGTGCCTAGCTAATCGTGATGAGTCCCTGCGACGGCTGCACGTAACAGGGTCCGCCTAATCGTGTAGTGCAACCACGTGACTGAGATATAAACGTACTACTACAGCAGTTCAGAGAAAAAGCACGAGGAGCAATCTTAATCCTTCATTCGTTCGGTGTACCAGCGCGCATATGTATGCCTCTCCGTTTCCGGCAACCAGCGGACGGCAGAGCCGCGCGCGGCCCTCGAGCACCGCAGGCCCGCAGCGCTCGAAGAAACGAACTGGACGGACCGGGGGCGCGCGCGCGCCGTACTTACGTGACAGCTGTGCGGACGGAGTCGCGCGCGCGCCGCAAGCGGCATGCAAAAGCAAGGGAGGGAGGAGGCAGAAAATATCGGGGGACCCGCGCGGGCTTGCGATGTGGGCCGGGCGGGTCCGGGTGGGCGGGTTGCGTCCTTCATCTTGCTGCCCAAGTCGCCGCACGCCGCGAGATCTTCTTGCTCCGGCAAGTCAGGAGGGCCGGTCCGCTTATAAAACGCGACGCGCGGCACGCGCCACGGCTCTCGCTTTCTCTCCAAAGACCTTTCCAATTCAATTCCTCGACTTCATCGCCTCCTTCTGGATACCTAGCCACCCCACAGCCGACGCGACAGCGACGGGGTCGTAGGGCGGCGAGCCGATCCACCCACCCCCCCCCCCCCCCCCCCCCCCCCCCCCCCCCCCCCGGTCGCCGTCGTGGAGATTCACGCGCCACGCGCCAGGTAACTAGTAACTCCGCCTTCCTGCTCTTTCGCATTGCGTTCGTGTGCGGGTGGGATGGTCGCGGTCTTCCGCGGATGCTGGGGATGATGCATCGCTTTGTGACGCTAGTGCGCGATGGGAATTGGAAGTAGGAACCATCAAACTCCGCCGCGGCGGCGGCGGGTTCAACACGCCGTTCCCCTTTTTTTTTTCTGTTCCTTTCGTGGAGGATTCCTTTTGTTTCGTGCGTCATGCATCAACTAGCCACCGGTATATTCCATGGGATGGGACTCCGTAGATGCACGTGTTCAGCGTCGCCGCTCGCACTGATTTGCTGAGCGAAGACGACGAATCAAAAGCCGTTCACCGTTCCAAACAAATGGCTGTGCTGTGGTGCTACTTTATTATTTCCACCAAATTTCTTGGGGAACAATTTGACGAGAGGGTTACTTGGAGCGCAAATTTTCGTAGATTCCGAGCTCGCTAGCTCCAATCTTCGGGGACGTTGGTCAATATCAGCGTACTACTAACCGCATGTACGCCCTCTTTTTCTCCTATCGCTAGAAAAAAGCCAATCGAGAAGCAAAGCCAGGTCGCGTTCGTCCTGTCGTACGTATTGGGCTATTGGCTGTGCTGCCCGTTCTCGTAATAATTTCTGTGCAGTTTTCCTTCCTCGTCGTTTTCGTGCGCGTTGCTGAATGCACTTGTGCGACATTCGTTTGCAGGTTCTCTTCTGGTTCGTCCTTGCACTCGCGCTGTGAGTTTTGCTGTTGAAGCGTACGAGGATCAGGTGAAAGGGGCAGCGCGGAGATGGTGGCCTGGTCAAGGATCGGAAGGGGCGGCGCGCAGCAGCTGTCGCAGTCGCTGTCGAGGGCCGCCGCAGCCTCCGAGGGCGGCGCGGCGCCGGGTGCGTCCGCGCTGCGCGGTGCTGCCTCCGGCGCGCTGACCCGCAGCGGGCCGGGCCCGCACGTGCCGCCGCTCCACGGCCTCGCGCTCGCGGCGCTCGCCGATCGGTGCGCGGGCCGCGGCATCCTGCCGCCGCAGAGCAGGGGCATCAGCACGACGGCCCCGAGGATGCACTCCCCCGCGGCAACGACGGCGGCGGCGGCGGCCGAGCCCTCGGAGGAGGAGGCCGGCGTCAACATGCCGAGCCTCGGGCCGACGAAGCCCGGCGAGAAGCCCCGCCTGGTGGTGCTCGGCACCGGGTGGGCGGCGTGCCGGCTCCTCAAGGACGTGGACACGCGCGCCTACGACGTGGTCTGCGTCTCGCCGCGGAACCACATGGTGTTCACGCCGCTGCTCGCGTCCACGTGCGTCGGCACGCTCGAGTTCCGCTCCGTCGTCGAGCCCGTCAGCCGCATCCAGTCCGCGCTCGCCACTCGTCCGGGCTCCTTCTTCTACCTCGCCAACTGCTCCGGCATCGACACGCGCAACCACGAGGTGCGTGCACGCGTCTTGTTGTTTATGCCACTGAACAGGAAACTTTTCACCTCGCCATGTCGCCGATCAATCTTACCGTCTTGATGTGTGTGTGTTCTTGCGATACTGCAGGTGTACTGCACGACCGTGTCCAGCCAGGGGCTGCCCAGTGACCCGTACAACTTCAAGATCGCCTACGACAAGCTGGTGATCGCCAGCGGCGCTGAGCCTCTGACCTTCAACATCAAGGGCGTCAAGGAGAACGCCATCTTCCTCCGCGAGGTGAGCCACGCGCAGGAGATCCGGCGGAAGCTGCTCACCAACCTCATGCTCTCTGAGAATCCTGGTAACGACGACATCATTTCACGAATGCATCCATAATCCATTGAAGGAAAACGCATTGCTAGTTGGGTTAGCGCATTGCGGGCTTCTGTGGTGACGGTTAAGCATTGTCTCCAGGTTTGCCCGAGGACGAGAAGAAGCGGCTTCTGCACTGCGTGGTCGTCGGCGGTGGCCCCACCGGCGTCGAGTTCAGCGGCGAGCTCAGCGACTTCATCATGCGCGACGTGCGGGAGAGGTACACGCATGTCAAGGACGACGTCAAGGTTACCCTCATCGAGGTACGTATTTGCAATGAGACCTGACACTGACATGATAATCTCTTGTCCATTGTACGTACTGCTGCTAACTGAAACGGTGAAAGAAATGGATTGCAAAGTGCTGATCGTTATCCGTGAACTGTTCTTGTCAGGCAAACGAGATCCTGTCATCGTTCGATGTCAGTCTGAGGCAGTACGCGACGAATCACCTGTCAAAGGTAATAGAAGCTTCAGAATTCATTGGCACTCTGAATAGTAATGTTCTTGCAAATACAGATTAACTTGTGACGATCTCAAGGCTTAATTAAACTTGTGTGGTGCTGCATCTGTGACAGTATGGAGTTAACCTGGTGCAAGGCATAGTGAAGGAGGTGACACCGACAGAGATCACCCTGACCAACGGCACCCGCGTCCCGTACGGCCTGCTGGTCTGGTCCACCGGCGTCGGGCCGTCGGAGTTCGTCAAGTCCCTGGACCTCCCCAAGTCCCCCGGCGGCAGGATCGGCGTGGACGAGTGGCTCCGCGTGCCCTCCGTCCCCGACGTGTTCGCGCTGGGCGACTGCGCGGGGTTCCTCGAGTCGACGGGGAAGCCGGTGCTCCCGGCGCTGGCGCAGGTGGCGGAGCGGGAGGGCAGGTACCTGGCGCGGCTGCTCGGGAAGGTGGCCAAGCAGAACGGCGGCAAGGCGCACTGCGCCGGCAACGCTGAGCTGGGCGACCCGTTCGTGTACAAGCACATCGGCAGCATGGCGTCCGTCGGGCGGTACAAGGCGCTCGTCGACCTCAGGGAGAACAAGGCACTGATTTTAACTGATCTCTTCTGATTTACTAATCTTGGCTTGTGCAAATGCGGTATGAGATGCGTGCTGTGATCGTTAATCTTTTTTTCATGTGTTGGATTTGCAGGATGCGAGGGGGCTGTCGATGGCGGGTTTCACCAGCTGGTTGATGTGGCGGTCGGCGTACCTGACGCGGGTGGTGAGCTGGAGGAACAGGTTCTACGTGGCCGTGAACTGGGCGACGACACTTGTGTTTGGTAGGGATAACACCAGGATAGGTTGATGCGGTCTTCTGAATAGTCAGCTGATAGAAGTATAGTCCGGCTGTCATTTTTGTTCCACTGTTTGAGGCTTTGAGCTCGTCATGTGCGGAGATTTCATCACAGTTCTACGGTTATCACGAAGTACTTACTAGTATATCAACTCCCCAAACTATCAAACAGTTTCCACGAGAGAAGTATGAATGCTTTTTTAATGCTGCAGTGTCACTGTTAGATTGATTGTTTGCCCGTAAAATGTTTCTGTGGACCAAAATGGACAAATGGCTAACGATAACTGTGCTGTGCACCGTAAACATTGCCGACGATGCAAAGCTCCACTCCACGTTGCCGTTAACAGAACGGACTATGTATAAAGCACATTCTCTATAACAGGACGGACTGTTAACGATAGCTTCGCGCAATCAACAAAAGAAATCAACGAACACTGAAAATACTGTAAAAACTGCACATTATCTATACTGATAAAAGAACCAATGACAAGTTACACCATATCACTTGTGATGTACCTACTGACAGTTTGGGGTTATAGTCAGCAACCAGGATGAAACATATATTTTTTATGGCACACCCTATCCATGGCCAGTACGCTTTGGAGTATCATCTGAAATCTAAGCACTCAAAATGCTGCTCTAAAGGCACCCCTAGTTGCATCACGCTTCATCTCTGCAGCCTTTCCACTTCCTCGGAAGTACATGTACACTTGCTGCATGAATCAAACCCAAAAGGATTAAGCTGACGCCCACAAAGTTAATTCTGGAAAATCAGAATGCTGCGCACAGAAAAACTGACCTGGATAACCCAGATGCTGAGCAATGACTCGAGACAGAACAATCCAAATCCAACAAAGTAGAAGATCTGCAGAATAATTATATGGATTGCTCAGCATATATTTTGCGTCAGGGGTAGAATCTTAGACAGAAGTTTCAAAGCTGCATATCTCACGTAAAATCTAACTAACAAACAGAAGGGCGCTGCACTTACCCCAACCAAAGCATTCCTGCTAATAAGATCAATTGCTGGCAAAATTCCTCTGCAAGAATTCAAGACAGAAATTAGTTCGTGCCACGTATCCTGGTGTCAGTAATCTGTTGGCCCTAGGCTTTAGTTGCCCCTTGTATGCATTGATCACAATATCTTGAGATCTCATTATCCAAATTAGTAATGCTTTCCATGATTTTTGTTGGTCCAATTCCACGGTAATATGATTAATTGCAAATGAGCAGAAGAGCTTTCCCCGGTTTCCAGTATTCATAGTTCTCAAACAGGAAAAGGGACAAGTAAGAAACTTACGCCAAGGATTTTCCCTCAAAGACAACAGGAGGAGCCACAGCAGAAAATACCACGAAAAGAATGTGGAGCTGTAAGTGCAGAAAATTCAAGCATTATATTAATGATATAAATTTAACATTACTGAATTATGCCATCTAATGCAGTAACTGACACACAATACCTACCAAGTAAAGCAAGAAGAACAATCCAAACTTCAATGCGCTATCAGTCCTACAAAACAAAAGTTTCAAGGCACTGTTAGCTATCTATACACACCAACAAAAAAATTAAATCATATAGCCGAGATACACAAAACAATACAACGAAATTACCTCATGGCATTATACAGAGGGCGATACCATAAAACATATGCACCAGGAACACCAGAGATGAAGTAGATAATTGCCAGTAACCAAATCTTCACACCTGAAATCGATGAATCATTCTAAAAGATGTAAGAAATAGATAACTTAACAGAAGCACAGGCAGTGCCAAAAATGTTGAATATACCTTCCCCCTTGATCCAAGCTGAAGTAACTGCTATGACGTTCCAGAAGAGGCAGCAAACCAAGCCTATTCAATGCCAAACAAAGCTTTCTAGGTGACAACAATGTATATGCAAATTGGTACTATTTTAATGTTATTTAGCTCTTTGCAGTACTTAAAAAAAATTGCAATCATAATAATACAAGCATCATCCCTTCAAAAGAAGCATACCAAGAAACGAAGCAAATGCAACATATTGCATTCTTTGAAGGTGACTTGGTATCTCATTGGCAATATCATGATGGATAAGTGGCAGAAAAGGAGGCCAGTTTTTCTCCTCAATAACAATACCAGCTGTAAAATCAAATAGGGAGTAAGTTTAAAGATTTTCCAAAAGAAAAGTGAACTTAGGCTAAAAACATGGACATAAGATTTGTAGTGAATGTATAAAAACTACCCAAAATACCTGATGCTCAGTAGCCATATTTGTTTTACATAACTATAATATGGTATCAGGACCACATAACTGATTCACTTTTAAGACAATGGTTACAGACATTGATTACGTCAACAGCTACAGAAACTGGTTTCGCTGATAACAATAGATATATAATATTCAGAAAACGACAAGTCTACAACTTTGGTACAACAGCTATCCAGACACTATGCAACTACAAAAGAAGGAGCTGAGGTTCAGTAGTTTTCGATGTCTACAAAATTCTGTCTATGAGCCCAACTGCCCATACATTCTTCGAGCAGAAACGAAATACTAGAAGGTACAACGTTTCTACAGAGCTCTTGATAACTGAAAAGCAATAAACATTTACCTCGTGCTGCAGCCTCCTCTCTCCTTTTTAGTTCCTAGTCAAAGTATAAGACAGATAACGACATAAAAATTAGAAACTAGAAAACTCTCCGAGGGTCCTATCAACTATATTTAAAGTATAAGAATATATTTTGCAGCTCGAAACAGAAGTCTAGATAGAAAATACAATCTTAATTACTTCTGATTTAAACCTGGTCCCCGAGAATTTGTGCTTTGAATGAAAAATTAAAACAACCATCTCAGAGCCTAACAACGAAAATCTATTCTAGTAACATTACAGAAAGAGCGAAACAAATGCGTGTATGTGCAACGTACTTTCTCCCTCTTGACCAGTTCCGCTTCCCTTGCTTGCAGCTCCTTCTCCCTTTTCTTCAAATCCTGGAGCATCCACAAAACACACATTAAGGCGAAGCAACACCAGCCATGCATTTTCATCAATGCATTGCAGAGCAATAGAGCATCACTACAGGGCCACCTTGCATCAGAGAAAAACAAATTGGACAGTCATACACACCTTTGTCGAGTCAAGAGGGATATCAACAGTTGCGCTGAAATCAGCGGGCTCAGGGGGAAGCGGTGAGAGACGTGAATTCGACGCGGGAGGCACATTTCTGGGGTTCTACATTACAAAAGAAATCACATGGGGATGATCAGCCTCGCAAATTCAACTCCCACCTTCTGCTGCAAACGAGTACAAAAGACCTCACCGGCATGTAGAATGCGCCACCGCCGAAGTTGGACTGCCCGCCAGCCTTGCCGCGCCCTTGATCCTACAAGTAAACCGACACAAAAAGACTTCAACTCGGAGCCCATACAGGAGGGTTCAGGCACCAATGCATCATCAAGACAGCGGGAAATTTTCCCAGCAGCGTCGGTGGCATCAGGATTGTGATTAAAAAAAAAAAGTAAACTCGCAGATGGGTTTATCCATCTCCGGGACGAGGTCAGATCCGCGCCCCGCCCAGATCCAAACAAGACTCCGGGCGCCTCTCCATTCTCCGAAAAAGGAAACTAGATCTGCGCCCGGGCAATGGCGGGATCGTGGAGAATGATACGGGCATGGACCAGAGGACGGGGAGGGTTCGCGCGTACCGAGAAGGGGTTCACGTCCTCCTCCTCGAACGGGTTGCTGTCGTAGCGCCCCGCCATGTGCGCCTTCCTTCGCCAGCAATGGCGACGGAGATGGGAGTGGCGAGGGGAGACGAGGAGTCCTGCCAAACAGAGAGCACCGTCTAGATGTGGTGGCGACTCCTATCCTCTCTTTGCCGTCTTGCGAAGAAGTTCGCGCGGCCGGTGAACGCGGTGCGCGCACGCGGGACGCGAGTCCCGCGACCAGCGCAGCCAGTAACCGCTCGTGGGCCAAACTTCTGTTCTCTTCTGGTTTTTCTCCATGTCTGGTGGGCCCGATTGTTTGTTTTGAGGAAAAAAATAGGTTCACACAGTTAAAAAACTAGCGGCTCCAAAACAGAGACAGAAAAACAGTTTAACCACTAGCGGTCAACTAATTCGTTGATTCTTGCGAAAAAGGAATGAAAAAGTAGGTTCAACGACTGGTTTTCGATAGTTTTTGGAAAATTGAGTTTACGGGTCCGGTTCGGTATAAGCAAACAATTGGTTTTAGATAAAAGAAATCAAATAAGAAAAATAAAAATTGAAATTTTAAAAACATCTCAAAACGAGCGGGAAACTGAGTAAATCCTTTGGCGTATAGCGGTGTTTCACGGTTTTCGCGAAAACCGGCGAACCGGATGGGTTCAAATATTTTGAAAACCTTGATGGTCACCTGAAAATTGTCGAACGGCATGCTTTACATGAGAAAATAGTTCTTTCCCTGCCAGCACTCTAAATCCTCATTTAAACCTCTTTTGAAATGCAGGATTTTAAAAACATAAAAATTGGAAAAGCGTAAAATTAGAGTTTGCTATCCATTACAATCCTAAAAGAATTACAAACACATGAAAGCTCCCTACGAAGCATTTGGTTGCACTGCAGGAATTGAAAGAGGGGGATAGACACATGGGAAGATTTCCAAGAGGTTGGACTTCATGCTTATTTTCCTTGAAAAAATCTGCAAAGGAAAGCATTCCATAGAAATTTTGAAGATTAATAAGATTCAATCCTGTTTTCCAAAAACTCATAGGAGTGAATCCCTCAAAATTCATACATTCCAAAGGGAATTAAAGCTGCTGCCAATACTCTCGAGTCATCGGATTGCCATGTCGTCACCTTGCATTGTAAACAAGCGATGGACAAAAACAAACAAGATTTGTACCAAATAATAGCAGGATATCTGATGCTCTCCTCTCGTAGTCTCAAGTCTCAACAAGTGACTCTAAAATGATATAACTAATCAATAACGTGAAGTATTCCCAACAAATGACTGAATGATACAAAAACCAAACAAGAATTCCAGCATTTCCATCAACTTATTCACTAATGCACACTATCTCAACTACATCTGGTTTATAAAAGTAAATCGAACAAACCTCACCAAGTATAATTTAGTTCTATACACCATTACTCCTGTTCCGGAACCATATTTAGCTCTATCAGCTCACACATACACCCGTAGGGCCACTATTACATCACGATGAAGGTAACATGCGCGGATGCAGTTCTGCAATAATAACAGATTCGGCACTAAACAGCTCTGCTTTATTAGATACACAAAACTAGAAGCTAAATCTACCATTGACATATAATAATTGGCCTCGAGTCCAATGTCCTCAACAATGTGTACAGATCATCAATGCTATTCTACTGTGTATAGAAGGAGTCCCAACAGTTGGGTACAGACAGATAACACATAAAGTACTTTGGTCATCACGAAATGGCGCATCTTGCAGCCTTTCCATGATTTGTGTGCTCGCACCATCCAAAAATTGTAACTTGTGGATTTTACCGCTTCTCACCAACCAATATCATAGCCCACTAAAAAGTAGATGCTGCACCGGAAATGTGCCTACCAAACTTCCTTCCGGTGCTCCATGTTTGCACAAAAATGCCGATGATGAATATATTCCAACTAGAAAAGATATATGCAACAGAAGAAACTACTATCAGGAATCAGGGCATAAGTGGCGTGAGTTGTTTGCTGAAAAGATCACCAAGGGCACCACGGACATCCATCTGCATCATAACCACAAGTTAAAACTCTTGCATTGTTATATGTATATTATTTGAAACCTTGAAATAGGACCCATATGCCTAAGAACAAGCGTATATACCTGATCACAGCAGATAAGTTTTGTAATAAGTGGATAGAAATCTTTAAGGTGCCTTTTGAATATCTGAGCATCCATGATGCACATTCCTTTCAAAACCTGAAATGAAAACAAATTTTAAAATCGTATGGCATACACCAAAAACCCAAAATATAAATGAGAAGCTTCATGAATATAGCTTTCATTCAATATACCATGACAATAACAGGGGCCCTTAGGTCCAGTACGCGATGTATGTCTGCACTAGCAGCTTCCCCAGAGCTAGGCTGGAGATCAGACGCCTCTTTCAAAATCTGCCCACAGAAGGAAACAAGCTTCCCTTCTGCTAGATTCTTCAGTTTTTCCTGTTCACCAGATTCCACACTCAAACCATTTGCTTCCTCAGTCGACTTGTTTGCATCATGCTCCACTGTTGATTTATGTAGGATCTCTAAATAAATAGTAGTTCCAGCTAGTTCTTGTCGAAGAAGATTTAGTGGGGGCCTATATGATACAAAGCTTAGAATATTAGAATTTTTTTGCCTTCCTGAGAAGCAAAATGTCTGTAGACTTCATATTTCACCTTTCTGGAGGTATATGGTGCATCCTTGTTCGAAGATTTGAAGGTGAGTTATAGGTCGAAGCAAATTCTAGGAGTGAGAGCAAGATATCCATAATTGCTATCTGTTGTGTGGCTTTTAGCTTGCTCCAATACTTCTTCTGCAACGTTCATCAATCTTAGTCAGTATATTGCCCAAGCAGCATTGGCTCATAGACTAGGTTATTCACATCCACTATCCAGCATAAAAAGTGGAAACTGATGATTACCTGTATGCTGTCAATGGCCCCAAGCAGCAGTAACTGAGTGATGCATTTGCTCCTAACAGTTTCCATCATAGGGCTCTCTTCTTCAGCTTTATCGGCCCCGTCATCATCAGGTGCCTAGATCGAAGCAGGCACATAGCCAAAGATGGAGAAAATGCCAGTTAGGACATATGACTACCCATCATCATGGTATCAGTGGCAATATAATCAAGTTCCAAGGTTCACAGATACTTTTTTGGATGCCAGGTGAGGCATATAAAGGGTTACAGCAGGTTAAATTACAGTCATATGTGCTGAAAGCATTAACAACGCCCTAAACTCATTGGCCATCATAATAAAGAAGCAGCATACTACAACTGTATATACACAGAACTTGTCTCACACAGCCAAAGAACTTGCCATATTATTTACATGGATTCGTTTCAACTCCCCTTGTTTACACACCAAACTGACCCAGGTGTTCACATCTTTTGTGAACGGATCAAAACAAAACTGAAAATACTTAAATACCTCCGTTTTTATTTATATGACGTTTAGACAAGAAAGTTTACACGATTTTAATGCAAAACTCTTGTCCTAAACATCATATAAATAAAAACAGAGGTAGTAGAAACTCTTGTCGAACTGAAAAATACTTAAATACCTCCGTACATGTTTATTGATGCCCAGATAATGCATGCTACATGCGATCTGCTAATAATGGATCAAACAATATAATGAATGAAAGAACATGCATATACCTTCACAGGCGAGGGAGGAGCAACATCATCCGTTCGACTTTTTGATTTGGATGTAAGACTTCTAACTAAAAGATTATCCATCATATTGCCCATAATTCTTTGTCCAAAGGTTTGACCACGTGGGGAAACTGCAGGTTGAGTTCTCCCTGATGGTGATGGCAAACCTAGATGAATACATAAATTATGTCAATGATACTTAAAAGCTAAGACTACTAATCTGTACAGAGTTTAGTGAATAACAGATAAGACAGCAAGAGGAACACTTAAGATCAGCATACCTTCAGAATTATCCTGGTTAGTCTGTGTACTTGTCTCTGGGTGACCATCCTGTTCACTGTTAATACTGATGGAGGCTACTCCCTTGCTGTCGTGGTAACTATTGCCATGGGAGTTAGCCTCTGCTTCTCTTGTTAGTGACTTCTGAAATCCTAGTGAATTGAGTAGTTCAAGGGGCTGAGTTGTGTATGATGCATCCCTGAAATGAGATAGAAAATCACTAAGTAAAATCAACAATAAAAGATAACTTTAAGTCAAGCAGAATTTGAGAGGTACCTGATACTCTTTAGTAGCGTTTCCCAGTCACCATCACTGAACTGGTGACCACCAACCTCTATTAGATGAACTAAAGCACCAAGAGCAATCGAAACAACAGTTTGATCTGTTTTCTTGGCACACTCAAGCAGCAAGCCTAGAAGAGGTGGTAGCATAAATGATACCTCCTGTAAAGATCAAAATGAGATGATGACCAACCAAACTAATTTTCAATAGAATTCTTATTCTATATGCAGCTTGATTGAAATACATGATATTTCCAAAACATGACAAATCAAGAGCTGTCACGAATATGATGTTCTGAAATATGCAAAGGATGTCCCTAAAGCAGCTAATCAGAAAGAACATCATGTGTTACCTTATAGAAAGTATTGAAAAGATTGCAGATTAACTGAAGAGAATGAATGCTAGTATCACGAAGCCAATCCTCTCCGGAAGAAAGCCCATCTCTTCCAGCATGTCTTACATGATCAAATATTGGGAAGAGTACACGATGGAAAATACTCTCCCAAAAAGGTGAGGAAAATTTGTGCCCTCTCTCATTCAGCAAGTCAAATAACACCTCAAGTGCACAATGTCTGACTTCTGGTCTGGAGTCCAAAGTCAAATCAGACAAACCAGCCAACATAGGAAACCAGTAATGCTCAGTCACATCAAAACTGGCCTCTGAAACAGCATCAACCGGTTTAACCGCACCACCAGGAATGAATCCCTGTACAACGTAGAAACAAATGAGGCAAACAAGAATGCATTTCAATTTCCATGAATGGGATAATAGAACTATAGATAAACACAAATGGATGCACATAAGTAAAGGCTAATGATAATTCGAACCTCTGCCAAACGATCTTCGCATATACGTAGGAGAGCAATAGCCTTCAAACTAATTCGAGGAGTGCATTTGTTATTGGCGAAACCAATAAGACAGTTGACACAATCCATGAAGCAATCACCAACGACTTGATCAAAGTGTTCCAAAATAACTGCCAAACACACCCATTTAATTCACAACATATGCAATAAGAACTCAACATATTTAAGACAAAAGCTGTGAATAGTCAATTTTTAGTGCCAGCTGCATAAATTTCAAGTTACCTTGTTCAACATTTTCAAAAGCACTTTCGACAATTGATTCATCCTCGTCATCAGCCGCTGCAGTGAATATCATGAATACACAACGCCAACCTGACTTGATGCTACCGACTTTTGACTTGATCAACTACACATTCATATAGTAAAACTTTTACTTAAATAAAAGCTATAGCATCATTTGATAAAAAGACCCAGATCATTAGGTCTCACTGAAGCATCAAAATGCATGCATAAAGGCATACCTGAACTATGCAATCAACTATTAGACCACGAATTTTTTTGTTGTTGCTATTCCTCATTAAAATGACGAAAGGCTTTAGTATGTCATTTTGAAATGTGAAGTTGTTCAACTCTGCACGTTCCAAGTACTTCATACCAAGCTGCCTCAGCGAGTCAATGGCATACATAGCAACTTCTTCCTCATGGTGGCTCCCAGCAGCAATAAAATGCTGAGCCAATACAGACCATATTCTGGCCCAAACCTACAGTTACATGCATAAATGATAAGTTAGTAACTGCTACAAAACTCTCTTCAATTTGATGAACAAAAAATGAACAGTGACAAATGACGGAGAGTTGCTAGAAGAACCGTTAAGTAGCAAAGTGCAAGCCATGAGAACCAGATCATACCAGACGTATACGAGCCATGTTATAGTAGCTTATCTCAACAAGCTTTTGCAAGCTAAATACACGCGCCGGAGTTTGCTTCAGTTCTTCGGCAGACACACCACAAAGGGCAGTGAAGAATTCAACAATGGAATCACTTGGAAGTTTTACAGTATTTACAAATATTTGTTCAGAAGGCTTCCCAGCCAACTCTTTCAGTGACTGAACGACAGCATCCCTCGATATTTGATTTGATCCCAGCATAACAGTAGCAGCAATTGAAGGACTTGAAGTTATATATTCGAGCCTTGATACACATTCCAAAACAGCATTCCAAGTATCTTGCAAAGCATCCATATCAGTGTCTGCTAAAGCAAGAAGAGTCCGCAGTGCCTCGACATTTTTACTACGCATTTCCTTAGGAGCATGCAAAAACGTAAACCTGCAAAAGATTCAAAAGGATGTCATCGCATTCATGTAACTGAATGAAATGAAATTGATTGTGTTACATGGTGAAGTTATAAAGATTTAGTCTACCTCACTAAGGATGTTAAGAAAGCATAACGCATGGTGTCCATCCCAAGAACACGAGTAAGATGGATACCAGCCCTAAACCCTTCCATGCATGATACAACCCTGGGCTTGCTGTCACCCTCCTCCATGGTCACAGAAAATGTAGCAAGTAAAGGCCATCCAACAGCTTCAAGCATTGGTCGAACAAGCTCGACTTGCTGAGCAACATGAAAAACACCTTTTTTCTGTCCCTGGCTCTTGAAAAGTGCCTGAGTCTGTTTGATGATCTTCTCGCTTTCAGCTTTCGTATCACTTGCAGACTTCAGTCTTGGAAGAGCTAAATTCAGAATATTGACAAGACGACCTCTTTCTTCTGTTTCAGGTCTTGATTTAGCGGTTTTTGATGCATTATGTAAATCATCTTTCATCTTTATCTCATCCTTGACAATGGAATCATAAATTTCCTCCAACAGCTCCTTTGGGGCACATTCCTCCTCATCACTCACAGTGTTCATGCGAACGAAATCTGATTTTGACATCTTAGGCCAAACCATTGGATTGTGTGCATCGGTATTCAACATTATAACAGCATAAGCAAGAACATAGGCAGTGTCTGCATTTTTAAAAAGTCCAGGGTTATCAGCACAGTACCTGCAAATCATCATTGAGTATTAGAGAAGCATTGTTAGAAATATAGGGAAAAAAATGTATTGAGTTCTATATACCATACATACCGCTCAGCAAACTTTTCCATTATGCGATCAATCTTCTGTGCCTCACCAGGAAGGCGAAATCCTTTCAAGAATTCACGTATCGCAGCATCAAACTTCAACCCTGAAAACTTCATGGATTCAACATATGCATGCATCACAGCAAGGGGAAACTCCTCATGCTGTCCCAAATATTCGCCAATCATAACCTGCATAAAGCTCATTATAGCCAGATGTTAGGTACACTCTTTTTAACCAACAACCCTAAATAATCTTTTGGCGTGTCACTGCAAGGCTCAGTAAATTGATTAAAATTCTGAAATTTACCTTATCTAAACTAGGAGTGCTCTTGAGAAACTGAGCAACAGACGATGCCTTATTTTCAATCAACTTGTTTGACAATAAATACTCAATCCCCTTTGCCGGCTTACGATTAAACTACAGAAGAGGGGGTAAAAGATCAATTACAAACAGGATATTAAAATGATGAGGTGTCATTTGCAGAGAGGTACAATGGAAACTGCAGGCCTCACACCTCTGATATTGCAGCCTCCATTGTTGATTTATGAGCTTTAGCTCTCTCAAACTGATTGAGACCATCATCTTGGTTCTTTGCCTCATCAGTTGTCAAGCTCCTTGAACCATCCTCTTCATGAGATTCAACAGAGTTCCCCTGCTTTGAGGAGCTTCGACGTTGTTCCCAATCAGCCAATGATTTCAGAATATTCACCAAGCACTGGAATTTTGTGTATCATATAATGTTAGAACCATGTGATAACATTAAAGAGATGTAAGTAACCAGGTCATAACCTGAAGAGATGAGCCTTTTACAGAAACTGTTTGAGACGAAGCAGGGGAGTTAGCATCAGCACTCTGCGATCCTTGGGCAATTCTTGAGAGAGCACTAACCTGATAAGAGACGCACCATCATTCAGATAGGTCAAAAGCCGACGATATCGTTTTATATGAAGATATAGTCCACAAACTATATAAAAAAAGTTATGCTCACCGTGCGTTCAAAAAGGTTTGGTCCCTCAAGATCACAATCATAATTTACAAACACATCAGCAAGCATTTGAGGATCTTTGCAAACCTTCTCCAACATCCTGATTGGAAATAATTCAGATAACATAAAGATGTGTGCTCCAAGGTATACTAAGCTGACAAAAAGAAAAGAAAAAAGAAAGGTGTATGTATTTTGGAAAAGAAAATCACCTAAGAACACTGGCCCTCTGATTGAGGGGGCTATCAGAGCTATCCAGAGACCTTAAAATTATCAGAGGAAAGAAGACACCGATTTCCCCCTGCAAAATTATTTGGCAACAGAAAGAATGTGAAGACACCAAAACAAATACAGCATAACAAACAATCACCGCATAATACAATTTACCTTCAGACTCTCCCTAAAACGGAGCAATAGAACTGAAAATATCCCACAAGCATACTGTGAAACAAGAAAAGGTGGTTTAACATGACATATTGGCCATTCCTTGAAAAATCTGTGAGTACTATTGCACCATAAATTATGCTTCAAAAAGATGGGAAATCAACAGCAAAAAGACTTTACCTGAAAAACAACTGGAGATGAAGAGACGGATGCACGCAGAAGAGCATACGAAAGATATGCTTTAACTGAATCAATGAAGTGGAAATTTTTGGTGAACGTGTCGCTGACTCCTTCTAGCAATCCCTGAAGGCAAGTGCTTCGAAATATAACATCAAAATAAACAACAGGAACACATACTAGGAATCTCCAATGATATAAACTAACCTGCAACAGTTCAAGTGACAGCAGCCTTGTCTTTGTAGCAACCTCATCACTTTCTTCTTTCATGCTCATCTAAAGAGGGTGACAAAAGGGAGGATAAGGATGCAATGATAACTCTCAAACTAATTCTCATCAAACTAACATTATCTAAGCTACTCAATACAAGTGCCAACCTTGCAAAGGGTCCGAAAGAGCAATAATGCATCACGCTGTATTATATTCACGGTGTTCAGGTCAATTCCACTGGAAAAGGAGAGAGCAAAAGAAATTAGTTGCTAAAACCACACTGACATGTCGCTAGAAATGAGCAGCAAATTGATATATGAGTCAAAACAAGCTTAACGAACCCTGACACTTTCTTGCCATCCTCAAGTTCAACGGCCTTGTCCAGAACAGCCTCCAATCCCTGCAAAACAAATCATTGTGTTATAGAACAGCAATACATGAAATATGTGGATAGTCCTGATACAGAAGTTAAAGAAATACGCAATCCAGTTCCAGTACCCTAATATCAGCTCCTCCAGCAAGATTCTGAAGCTCTTCAACAGATGTTGGAGATGCTTCCGAAGCCCGATTCATGGACAGTGCATCTCCCAGAGTAACTTTTTCATCATTTTGGTTATCAGATATTTCCCCATTTTCAGATTCATGTGTGGTAGTTGAAGGTGTATCTTTAACCGTAGAACCTGCAGGTGATACTGAAACCTGGAACCCAGAAAAAGCAAAATAAATCTCAAGAAACAATTCAATAAACCATATTCCCTATCCATAAGATAAACATTGAGGAAAATCTCACCTGCTCGGATTCCATTCTCCTGAATACGATGCTGATCATCTGCGTTAACATGGCCTTCGAGGTAGCCTGGTTCACAGGGCTCTTGCTGTGAAAATATAAATCGATAAATAAATTATCATTCAAGTTTCAGAGGACAAAGAAAACAATGAGAAGGTGTTACCTATTGAGAGCAATATTATAGCATACTCTTATCACTCCAAGCAACGGTTCCCCATGCACTGCAGTTCAAAAAATAGCATCAAACACAAAATATGCATATACCTCACTATCTCTGCACATGTAAAATATGGTGGCACACCCTTGTATTACATGTCTTTTTATAAATGCTTCCAGACACAGAAGGTATGACACGAAATATATGTGCAAATTCATATATGCATTTTGCAGTGATTTGACCACAAGCTTTTGCAAGAAGTAAGCTTATACTTATATTAGATCGGTTAAAGTTCAAACGAAGAATATAGCATCATTAATAAATTAAGAGTGCGGACCCATAACTGATAAGTATAGCTTCGCCAAGAGCATGATACTATAATATATAAGAGATGCCTTACAAACTAGAGTATTAGTTCCAAACTATCAAATAAAAAGAATGCTCCCTCCAATGCTATGCATGTCGTTTCAGCTTCCCAAAGTCTTTGCTAAATGTATGCCACCCAAGAACTTCTAGGCATCTTAACCTCCCTTATTTTCCCCAATCCTTGTCCCGACTAAATAAATGTTATCATTCCCAGGAATAAATGATAGTTCTTCCAAATAGTATAAGTGACCGGGAACAAGGTCGTTTGATTTACATTTTCCAGCCTTGTGCACAAATCCAAAAGGAGTCAGTTGGGGTCGGAGGGGGTATAAAGAAAGTGGAAAATAAGCAGATAAATGTCACCTCTAAACCTATTTGAAGCAACGGCAGTGAGAAGCACTTTCAAGACTTGGAGAACAGTGCTGCAACACAATGATGACACTCATGTTATTACTCGTGCAAAAGTAGGACATGGCATTATCCCAGTTTAATGTGGCACATACCTGTCAGGGGACGTGTTGTCGACACAACCACAGACTATGTTCAGGATGTCTGTAAATAATGGGGAATTTTTACCACCTTCTAAACCAGGATCGCCTTCTAAATGGTCATAAGCAATAAGTTTCTGGTAACAGAAATTGAATGACACAGTCAGAATACTGTTCTAATATGCCAATTTGCAAAACGAGATGTTGACAGAATGTTCAGTATATGGGTGGTAAAAACATATTGGATGATCATTCTTGGTCTAAAATTAGATGAACTGGAAAACTTGCAGCAACTAAGAAATGATATGGCCTGATTCGCAACAGGCATAAAAATCAGACTCTTAAATCCATACTCCTGGTAATATAGCATTGCACGAGCTAAAGAACGCACGGAACGGATTGAATCATGGGATCGAGTGAAAAAAATGTTGGGTTATGAAGAAAAGTAGGTACAGTAAGATATACAACATATATGTTTGTGTAACAACAGCACAAAGACTCAATTTGACATTACATTTGATGCATGTGAGTCCAAGTAAAACAAATTGCAGAATTAGCAAAGCCATTAACAAGATCAGAACATTAAAGAATTCAAAAGAGAGATGTTTGTACACATGATTGTGGTGTACAGATTAGAATTAGCATGTATTGATGAATCAATATGCATTCGATTAACTAAATGGTCATGCATGCTATTGATTTTACTCTCATAGTTCAATCCTGTATCCATATCGTCTCACATTACGACCGTCTGAGCTAGATTGCGATCATCAGACTAGCTAAAATGCATGCCACTCGACCAAATATCAGCGGCTAGGCTTTAAAAACTGAGGACTGGCCCGAGCCACAAGGAAATGATGTCCTATCATGCTAAGGACCTGAGCATTTTAAGTTACTGAAGCCAATGATCCCTCCAATAGCACCTCATTTTGGGGCGTCAACGGAGCTCAAACACAATGCACGACGCATTCAGCTCCGGCAAAGCCTCGAAGAGGTAGTCGAACAAGCAAAGACCATGAGAAAGGGTGGCGATTGATTACGTGGAGGCAGTCGAGCGCGGGCTCGACGAGCTTGACGTGCTTGGTCTCGAAGGCGAGGCGGAGCGGCTGCAGCACCAGCTCGGCTTGGGGACCTTCGAGCACGCGCCCTGCCGACGCCAGCGCCTCCGTGACGCCCGCGGCGGCAGGCGCGCCCTCCGCTTCCTTCTGCGCGCCCTTGATGCCATCTGCAAAACGCCACGCACCAGAGAGACAGCTCAGCTCCTTCGTCAGCCACAGCGAGATCCCAATGCGCGAGCGGGAGGAGAAGAGAATGGGACGGGCACACGCACCGAGGTAGGACTGGATGGATTGCTGGAGCGCGGCGAACTTGCCGCGGTTGGCGGCGCACTCCTTGAGCATGGCCTCGAGGGCCCGCGTGACGAAGCCGCCCGCGGCGCCCGCCATGGCCGCGGATCTCACGAGCTCCTCCGGCCGCGGGGATGGGGAGGGGAGCGGAGTGCTTAGATCCGAGGAGGGGAAGTGCGCATGAGGTGGGAGGGAAGGGGGCGCGAGATCTGGAGGTGGGTGCGAGATCTGATGAAGGAGAGCGAGAGCCTCCGCTGCTGCTGTCCTCGCCGGATCGGACCTGTTGTCTCGCACGCGCACAAGCACAAGCTGGTTCGTTTTCAGGCTTTCAGCAGTCAGATCGCGAGGACCATTTGCCAATTTCCTTCCCGCCGCAGATTCTTGCCGTGGCACGGCGCACTGCTGCGGCCGTGTGCTAGAGCCTAGCTAGTGTTGATGTTCCTACCATTTCAAACAAAGAATATTTTACCCATATTTACCGATCTTTGAGGTTTCACCGATTAGTTTTAGCTATGATTTTGTAAAATCTAAATTCATTTCTAGATTACTGCATGCCCGTTATTTTCATCTTTATAAATACGGATGGATTTTAGAATTCAAAATAACCGCAAACACCCTATAGATGCAATGGCAAAAACTCGATCATGTTTCTTAGAGAGGGCATAAAAGCAGAAACATCTAATTGAGAGAGCTAAATGCAAAAAAAAAAAAGTTAAAATAATTATAAGTTTAAATTTTTGTGTAACAAGTTGAGGGCTCGCACACTGGTGGTGTATGTGTTTGGAGAGGGGGGGGGGGTTGCATGGCCCCTGTCAAAACCCTTTAGTTCCGCCAATGGACGATTGCACACGTAGGTAGAAAGGAATCACGAGCAATACATATTTTTTTCGAATTAACCGGTGTCATTGGACTAGTGTCGCTCTAGTTGAAATGATGTCGGAGCATTGTTGCATGAGCTAACGAGTCAGGTGTCACACTTAAAAATGCTTAAAGGCTTTTGTTTTTGCAATTCACACAACTTCAAGATAAAAGAAACCTACTAATTCTAGAAGGCTAGTGACAAGGAAGCAAGCGAAGCGCGCGCACTAGCAAGTCTAGTTCAAAGCAACACAAGTATAACAAGAGAATTGATTCCACTTCGCAACTTATGTTTTCAATTAAAGTGGAATCATTTTTTGTATGAACTTGATCATCACCCACCAAGTTTTACAAGGATTACCAAAAATTCCCAGGAAATCACACTTCTTAACTTAAACCTCTTAATTATGGCCAACGTCTCTAGGAAATTAGACCTACTGGAGCGCCATTGCTCAAGATGCAAATTGCCGGCTTTCTAACTAGGAGAACAACCACGTAGTCGAAATCGCTCCCAGCATATATATATATGCTCTTTGTTCAAATTGTTTTCTTTCTCTATGTTATTATGACAGCGAGTTAGCGACGTTTGTTCCTTTCTCTCCTCACGTGACACCGAGTTGAGGATCCAACAAGTGCTGATGTGAAATGGGTATGCGAATCACGGCTGCAAAAGTCAACTATGACGAAGCTGCCATTCGCTAATGCTTGAGAGGGGATACGCTGCAGGAATATAAGATAATCTAAACTCATTTGGGCTGCAGTAAAAAAACATTACGCCAGTCAGCTTTGTTCGTTCTTAACAGAGTGTCAGGACTGCAGCTCCTGGAAGCACTGCTAGCCTGAAGACTGAAGCAGTGGCGGGCCGGCCCAGAAGAAGCACAAGGGCTCGTGTCGCAAGCTGCCGCACTAGTGGGCCTGAGTGGGTTGAGTAATTGAGTGTGTGCGGCCCAGCTGCTGTAAGAGCCTATATAGGCAGGCATGCGTTGCGTATGGAGTGATCATGTAACAGAATACTCGAACATCTTCTTCCTCAAGCTAATAGCTCTGCTCCGCCTCCAATCTCTCTATTCTCGATTCCTTCCTGGTGCTTCTTCCTGTTCCGTTCCCCTCCTTCTTAGGGTTGCTAACATCTGGTATCAGAGACTCGTTCTCAGATCTGGAACCCTTTCCCTACCACTACACTCGCCGGGCGAAAATGGCGGGCGCCATCGATCCCAGCCTCAAGTTGGCGCTCGATGCGCAGGCCGCTTCCTTCCTCAAGGAGATGGTCAAGGAAATGGACAAGCGCTTCGACGCGCACGACGCCAAGTGGGAGTCCCGGGTGAGCGCGCTGGAGGCGGCTTCCCTGGCGCCGACGGCGTCATCGGCCTTCGACATCGAAGCAGTCAAGTCCGCGATCGACTCCACGGTGGTCGAACACATGGAGCTGCTCGGTTCGTCGATGGCGGACCAGGTCGTGATGTTCGAGGCCGCGGCTACGACGCGCGTCGCAGCACTCGAGTCGGCGGCGGCGGCGTTCGAGTCGTGGCGGCCGCGGATCGAATCCTCTGTCGGCGACATCGCGTCATCCGTGGAAGCAGTCAAGCAGGAGCTGTCCAAGCTCAACATCAAGTCCGAGCGGGAGGTGCGGTCTCTCAACGCGTCCAAGCCGAGCATTCTGGGCGGTCCGGAGCCGGCGTTCACGCATCCGCCGGCGTCGTCGTCAGCGCACCAGCCAGTCGGGGCCCAAGCCGACGGCCCTGATGGGCACCGCGTCGACATGTGGAACCGGGATACTGGGTTTGGGTCGAAGCTTCCCCAAACTCATGTCCCGGACATGGGTGCGTCTGGTCCTGAACTCAGCCGTTTTACTTCTCTGTTTGGATCTCCGCTTGATCGTCTTACTCATCGTTCTGCTAGTATCAGTCATGGGGTGCCTGTGGGGAAATTACCTAAAATTCGCTTTCCTAAGTTTGATGGGGAAAATCCTAAGCTCTGGCGTACTAAGTGCGAAAATTACTTTGAGATGTACTCGGTAGATTCCTCACTTTGGGTAAAGGTTGCGAGCATGCATTTTGAGGGAGTAGCTGCTAGATGGGGCCAATCAGTGGAGCGTCAGCTTCGTTCCATTTCCTGGGACGAGTTGTGCAAATTAATGATGGAAAGGTTTGGGAGGGATCAGCATGAATTACTCATTCGGCAGCTGTTCAACATGCGTCAGACTAGCTCTGTTAAAGAGTACATTGACCGATTTTCAGAGCTTGTTGATCAGCTATCTGCTTACGGGCATACTACTGATCCTCTGTTCTTTTCTTCGAAGTTCATTGATGGGTTACGTCCTGAGATTAGATCGCGTATTCTTGTTCAGCGTCCCCAAGATTTCGATACTGCTTGTGTCTTGGCTGCTTTACAGGAAGAGGTGGACTCCGGGCGAAGCCGTGATTACCGCAAGCCGGACTCTGTATCACACTATCAGGCAGTCAACAAGAGCCCTCTGCCGTTGCCGCCGCCGCCCAGCCGGGATAAATCTCTGGGTGCGCAGGCCGCCGGCAATCAGAAGACGGCACCACCGCTTCGAGCACAATCTACTGACGACAAACTGGCTGCTCTGCGAGCCTATCGCCGGTCTCAAGGACTGTGCCAGTATTGTGCTGAGAAATACTTTCGTGGCCACAAGTGTGCTCCTACTGTACAGCTCCACGCTGTGCAGGAAATTTGGGAGCTGTTTCAGTGCTCTGAAGAAAATGATGAACAGGCACTATCCCAGGAACAGGACGACGATCAGTTGTTCTTGGTCATTTCAAGTGAGGCAGTATCTGGTGCTGAAAAACCTATAACATTGAAATTGTGTGGTGAAATTCAGGGTGTTCCCTTGCTTATTCTGCTGGACTCTGGAAGTTCTTCTTCCTTTATCAGTGATAGGATTGCAGGACACTTGACTGGTATTTCTCAGTTAACCAAACAGGTGCAGGTTAAGGTAGCCAATGGGAGTGTTGTTCATTGTACTGCTGAGCTTCCTGAGGCAATCTGGAGTATCCAGGGCTATGAATTTCAGTCTACCCTGAAAGTGTTACAATTACCCATGTATGATATGGTGTTAGGTATGGATTGGCTGGAGAGTTTCAGTCCAATGAAAGTGGATTGGCTTCACAAGTGGCTGTCTATTCCTTACAAAGGATCTAATATTATTCTGAAGGGTTGCTCTCCTTATGAAGCTGGCTGTGCACTCATTGAGGTATTGTTGATTTCTGAGGATGATACTGATATGAGTCAGTTTGCTCAATTCCCTGTACCTGCACCTATACAGGACCTGTTAGCAGAGTTCCAAGATGTCTTTGCTCAGCCTGATGGCCTACCTCCTAGTAGAGCTGTTGACCACACAATACCCCTCATTGATGGTGCTAGGCCAGTGAATGTGAGGCCTTATCGATTTCCTCCTGCTCTCAAAGATGAGATTAAGAAACAGGTTGCTGAAATGCTTAAAAGTGGCATTATCCAGCCAAGTTCAAGTGCCTTTGTTCTCCTGTGTTGCTGGTTCCCAAGAAGGACAAAACATGGAGGTTCTGTGTTGATTATAGACACCTAAATGCACTGACTGAGAAAAGTAAATTTCCAGTCCCTATTATTGATGAGTTGCTGGATGAGCTTGCTGGAGCAAGATGGTTCTCTAGCTTGGACTTGACTGCTGGGTTCCATCAGATCTTACTCCACCCCAGTGTGATGCTTTTAAGACAGCATTTCAAACTCACTTGGGTCATTATGAATTCAAGGTAATGGCCTTTGGCCTCACTGGTGGACCTGCAACATTCCAAAAGGCTATGAACTTAACCTTGGCTCCTTTACTCAGAAAGTGTGTTCTGGTTTTCTTTGATGATATATTGGTCTATAGTTCATCTTTTGAGGAGCATGTGGTCCATCTCAAACAAGTGCTTCGACTTCTGCAACTGGACAATTGGAAGGTGAAGCTTTCTAAGTGCAAGTTTGGTCAAGAAAGTATATCCTACTTGGGGCATGTGGTTAATGCAGAAGGAGTGGCTACTAATCCTTCTAAGGTAGAAGCTATCAAGACATGGCCTGTGCCCACTAACACTAAAGAATTGAGAAGTTTTCTTGGATTGGCTGGGTATTATAGGAAGTTTGTCAAGCACTTTGCAGTTATCAGCAAGGTTCTTACCAATCTCCTTAAGAAAAACACAATGTTTATATGGACCAGTGAACATGACGTGGCCTTTCAGTCCTTGAAGAATGCCCTGTGCACAGCTCCAGTGCTGGCATTACCTAATTTTTCTAAACCTTTCTGCATTGAGACAGATGCTAGTGGTGTAGGTGTGGGAGCTGTGTTGCTACAATCTGGCCATCCAATTGCTTTTATTAGTAAGGCTTTGGGACAGAAAACCAAGGGCCTCTCTACATATGAAAAAGAGTACCTTGCAATTTTAACTGCTGTCCAACATTGGCGTTCTTACTTGCAGCTAGGTGAATTTGTCATCTTCACTGACCATAAAAGCCTGGTTCAGTTGAATGAGCAGAGGTTGCACACCCCTTGGCAACAAAAAGTGTTCTCACAGTTACTTGGACTGCAGTATAAGATTGTATACAAGAAAGGAGAAGATAACAGGGTAGCTGATGCTTTGTCCAGAAGGTCATCAGTCGAGAATGCGGAGTTGCTGGGCATCTCTATCATAGCTCCATCTTGGCTTGACTCTGTGGTACAAAGCTATTCATCTGATGCCTCAGCCCAGAATCTCCTGGCTGCTCTCACTGTTTCTCCTTCCTCAGTTAACAATTATACACTGCAAAGTGGGTTGATCAGGTACAAAGGCAGAATATGGGTTGGTAATGATGTGGACCTTCACAACAAAATCATATCAGCCTTACATGACAGCCCAGTTGGAGGACATTCAGGTATCCCTGTTACACTACGCAGGATCAAACAAGTTTTTGCTTGGAAGGGCCTTAAAACAAATGTGCATCAGTTTGTCAAATCTTGCTCTGTGTGTCAACAAGCTAAACCTGACAGATCCAAATATCCTGGCCTTTTACATCCTCTGTCTGTTCCTTCACAAGCTTGGGAGATTATATCCATGGACTTCATAGAAGGTCTTCCTCAGTCTGCATCTGTTAACTGTATTTTTGTCGTCGTGGACAAGTTTACAAAGTATGCACACTTTCTGCCTATTTCTCATCCTTACACTGCTCATTCCATTGCACAAGTGTTCTTGGACAACATTTATAAGCTCCATGGGTTACCTGCTGTGATTATTTCTGATCGAGACCCTGTGTTTACAAGTAAGTTGTGGTCAGAGTTGTTCAGGTTGACTCGCACTACCCTGAATCTCAGTTCGGCCTATCACCCACAAACGGATGGCCAAACTGAGCGCGTCAACCAGTGCCTAGAAACATTTTTGAGATGTTTTGTGAGTGCTTGTCCCAAGAAATGGAAATCTTGGATTCCCTTGGCCGAATTCTGGTACAACACAAGTTATCACTCCGTACTTGGCAAATCCCCTTTTGAGGTTTTGTATGGTCGTTCTCCTCGACAGCTGGGAATTCAAGCAGAGGATGCCTGTGCTAATCAGGACCTGAGCAAGTGGATGGAGGAAAGAGAGTTGATGACTAACTTGGCTCGTCAACATCTACTGCGTGCTCAGCACCGCATGAAGACTCAGGCTGATAAGTCCAGGTCGGAGCGTTCTTTTGAGGTCGGTGAGCAGGTATACTTGAAGCTTCAGCCGTACGTCCAGTCATCTTTAGCTACCAGATCAAACCAAAAGCTCTCGTATAAGTTCTTCGGTCCCTACAAGGTGCTCTCAAAAATTGGCCAGCAAGCATACAAGTTGCAGTTGCCTCCTGCTAGCTCCGTTCACCCTGTGTTCCACGTATCCCAGCTCAAGAAAGCAGTGCCATCTACACATCAGGTAGCTCCTTCCCTACCAGCTGACACAGTCGCCATGCAAGTTCCTTACCGGTTGCTGGACCAGCGTGTCGTGACGAAGGGCAATTCACCTGTACACCAAGCTCTCATTGAATGGTCTAACATGCCTGCCGAGTTAGCAACATGGGAAGATGTGGAAGCACTGCAACAGAAGTTTCCTAATGCACCTGCTTGGGGGCAAGCAGGCTCTCAAGGGAGGGAGGATGTCAGGACTGCAGCTCCTGGAAGCACTGCTAGCCTGAAGACTGAAGCAGTGGCGGGCCGGCCCAGAAGAAGCACAAGGGCTCGTGTCGCAAGCTGCCGCACCAGTGGGTTGAGTAATTGAGTGTGTGCGGCCCAGCTGCTGTAAGAGCCTATATAGGCAGGCATGCGTTGCGTATGGAGTGATCATGTAACAGAATACTCGAACATCTTCTTCGGAAGCGAGTTCTCAGATTCGTTTGGACACCGATCGGACTAGGGCTCCCTCCTCGTTCGCGTCGCCGGTGGCCTCCTCGGCCACCATGGCCACGCCGCCTCCAACCTCCACCCCCCTCTCCCCCGACGCTCCTCCTTTCCATCCGTCGCCTACGGCCAAGGCGCCTCCTTCCACGCCTTCCGCGCCCGCCGCCATGGCCGGCGGAGCAGGACCCTCCTCGACGCCGGGGACCGGGGAGCCGGGCCCCTCCATCCCCTCCCTCCGGGAGCTCCGCGCCATGGAGTCGGTCTCGGGGTCGTCTTCCACGTTCGACCGGGAGTTCCGCGCGCTGGACGCGTTCAAGGAGGTGATGGGCAACGGCAAAGGTAAGGCCTTGGCGCCGGAGACCTCGTCGTCCTCCACGGGTCGCAGTTCGGAAGAGGTGGCTGCCAAGGCGAAAGGTAAGGCCTTGGCGTCTGAGTCCTCGTCGTCCTCCACAGGTCGCAGCTCGGAGGAGCGCGGAGGCCCTCGTCAGCCGTCCGGGTTCATGGCCGCCGCCCGTCGCTCCTACCCGGCGCCGCCTCCTCGCCGCGCTGCGGTGGCTGAGGAGCGCGGCGCGGGCCGTAGCTCTACCGCCGCCGACCAGGAGGGTTGGCGCACGGTCACTCGTCGCAGGGCATGGCGGCGCATGGAGCGGCCGTTCCCCTCCCCGCCGCCTCGAGAGCCACGGCCCGTCCCGCCGGAGTTGGTGGGGAAGTGTTTCAATTGCTTCTCCACTGACCACGTCGCGACGATGTGCCGGAGTCCCTCGCGCTGCCTGCGTTGTGGGCGGGAAGGCCACCATGCGCGGGCCTGCAAGCGACCCCGGTCGCCGGAGTTTCCGCAGGGCCACACTCGTATTCGCATCCACGTCCGGCAGCAGTCGCCACCGCCGCAGTCGCAGGCGCGGTTTGCCGGGTACCGGAACCGCGGCCAGGCGGAGCAGAACCGGCCGGCGCAGCCGCAGGCACCGCCTCGCCACGGCGGCCCGCAGCGGCGCGTCCTACAGACCTCAAGGCCTGCCCCGCAGGCGCCGCCGGAGTCCCCGCCTCGTGATGACTCCCCGGCAGAGGACGACCCAGCCCCTCCTCCCCCGCCGCCGGCTGCTGAACCGTCCTCGTCGCGACCATCTCCGGCGGCCGCCAGCCCCCGCGTTGAGATCCGCGTCATCCCGCGTTCAGACCACATGAACGCCAGTGAGAACGCGCTCTCCCTGGGACTGGTCGCCGTCGTGGGCAGCACGCGGCCACAGGTCTCCGTCGAGCAGGCGCGCCGCTACCTCATCGACAACTTCGGCATCCCGGAGGGCACCTTCGCCGTCCACGCCTACAGGCCTGAGGATTTCCTCTTCGTCTTCACCACCCAAGCTCACCGCGACACGGTACTCTGGTCGGCCGCGCCTCCATCGGCGGCTTTCCGGTTCATCTGCAGGCCTTGGTGTCGGATGGCTCATGCTGTCACCGGCCCGATGCCGTTCTGGGTCGTCGTGGAACTCGACGGGATCCCAGCTCACGCTTGGCACCAAGACACGGCGCAGCGGGCTCTCGACGGGTCCTGTTCCGTTGTCTCTCTGGCGCCGGAGACGCTCACCAAATCCTCCCTCGCCACCTTCCGATGTGCTGCCTGGTGCATCGACCCGGCCCTGGTGCCGGACGAGGTCGTCCTTGCCATCCCGGAGCCGGAGTCTGCGGCGAGCTCGGCGGCGCCGTACCGCACGCTGCGCCATCGGCTCCAGGTGCGGGTCACCTCGGTTACGGACTCCAGGGCCCCGCCCCCGCCACCATCCAACCCTCCGCCGCCGCCTCCTCCGCGCGGGCCGAACGACGACGACGGCGCGGGCAGGGATGGCGATGATCCAGGTGCTGGCCGGGGGCGCCCTCGTCACCGTCGCGCCGGGAGAGCTCACCACGACGAGCTGCGCGGCCGTGACCCGTCTGTGAGGGGCCGGCCGACTGGGGGCTCTGGCCGTGCGCCGTCTGCGAGGCGCCGCCCGGCGAGCTCGCCACCGGCGGTGGCCGCATGGTTCTCGGCGCCGGTGGTTTTTCCGGCGGCCGTGTCGAGTGCCCTTTTCCCAAAAGGTAAAAGCAATAGGCGGCAAAAGAAAAAGGGGAAAGGTACTCTGAAAAGGCTCCCTTTCACACGTTGGGATACTGCCAACGCGGTCGCTGTTCCTCCCTGCTTTCCTTCTTCGGCTACATCCAGCGGGGCAAAAGCAGCAGCCTCCTGTGATGCGACAGGAGCGGGCAGGTGCGACCAGAGCTCCACCTTGTCTGCTTCTGCTGACCGTGGCGTGCATGTGCCGCCGCCAGAACACGACGCGGGTGGCGAGGCATCTCCAGAAGCTTCCCCAGGCGAGGCGCGTGATCAGGTGACATCGGCCGCGTGCCTCCCTGAGTGCGCCCCCCCATCCCCTGACTTCGGTGGCAATGGTGGTGTGCTGTCCTTGGTGGGGGCCGGACGCGCTTTCGACCCGATGGACCTGGAGTCTGGTTTGGGTCTTGGTCCGTGGCCCGGCCCAGCTCATCCCCCAATCGGGGCCACCTCCACCTGTCCGGTTGCCAGCCTGGGCCATGAGGAGTCTACACAGCCCATGAGCAACGAGGCTGCTGCGCTCGTCCCACTACAACAAGCCCAGGCCAGCCTACGTCGTGCTCTGCTGCAGTACGGTCCATCCATGGAGCGCGTCTCCTTCCCTGAGGCGGCGATTCCATTCGATCTCTCGCCGGCGGCTGAACCGCGCCACCCCGACTCCTTCGTCAACACCACCAGGGGCTCGCTCCCTATGCTCTCGGGCCTCGACTATGGGGCTGATGGTTTCGCCCCATCACCCTTCTCCTCCAGGCCAGGCGCCGAAGCCGAGACGACCGCTCCCCCATCCTCTACACCAGCACTGGATGACTTGGCGTCGGCTCCGACCGAGGCGCCGCGCTAGCCTGCCCCGGCCCCTGACCCGCCGTCGCCGAGCACAGGCAGGACGCGGACGGCACGGGGGTCTGGACTGCCCAATCCTAGGCCTCGCGGTCGTCCGCCTGCCGTGCGCCCGCGGAGGCAAGTCGACAGTGGGCCGGCATCCGAGCCTGTGGCTGCTGACGTCCCAGGGGCGGCGGCATTCATCGACGCCATACGCCGTGCGCTGCCCTCGGTGGCATCCTCCCTCGCGCCCAATCATCGTCGAGCAAGGTCGCCGGACCCGCCGGAGTGTCCGCCTGGCGAAGAAGGCGCGGGGGCGGCAGTCCAGTGACGCCACGACCGCGCAGAACGCGCTCATGCGCCAGCTCCATGTCACGACCGAGGATGCGGTGCCGGATGCTGACTCCATTGTGCGATACATGCGTCTGTTTGCTGAGGGCCTCTCCCCTGCCCAGTGCGACGCCATCCGAGCTCTTTTTGCTGCTCGCACTGTAGGCATGTCGCTGCCTCCGGAGGAGGAGGTACAGTAGCAGCCCCTTGTGGTCGCTCGGTCGCTCGGTTGTCTCCATGGCTAGTGACAACATTTTGTTTTGGAATGTCCGCGGGATGAACTCCCCGGCCCGTCGCTCGGTGGTTAGAAATGTGGTCGCTTCGGATAGGATTTCTCTTTTATGTTTGCAAGAAACAAAAATGGATGTAATCGATCGAAATGTGGTAATGGAAATGCTCGGTTTAGAGTATGACTTTGTTTACCTTCCCGCGATTAACTCCTGTGGAGGCATCCTCTTGGCTTGGCGTACGTCGTGCTGGTCGATTGCTAATGTTCAACTCCGCCGTTTTTCTTTGACGGCCAAGGTCACTCAACTAGGACAGAACAACACTTGGTGGCTCACGGGTGTGTATGGTCCTACTCTAGATCAGGAGAAGCCAGAGTTCTTGCAGGAGTTGAGGGATGTCAGGCAGATTGACTCGGGACCCTGGTTAATTGGAGGTGACTTCAACCAGATCTACCGGGCCGAGGACAAAAACAATGACCTGTTGAACCGTCGCAACATGGGTCGCTTCCGTCGCCTTATCGATGATTTGGAGCTCAAGGAACTCCATCTCCAAGGTCGCCTTTACACGGAGTAATGAGAGGTTGCACCCGACCCTAGAACGTATTGACAGGGTTTTTGTGTCGCTAGATTGGGAGGACATGTATCCGGATTGCCTCCTCACCCCCCTGTCCTCGGTGTGTTCCGATCACGCACCCTTGTCGCTACAGACGGACGCTTGCTTTCAAGCTAAGAAGCGTTTCCGTTTTTGAAAATATATGGCCGAAGTTTTCAGGATATTTGGAAACCATCCAAAGGGCTTGGGTGTGCCCCCTTCGGGATGTAGACCCCTTTCGTCACCTGGATTGGTTGCTCAGAAACACAGCTCGCGCTCTGCAAAGCTGGAGTGCCAAGTTTGTCGGTAGTATACGTGTCCAACTAGCCATTGCCAAAGAGGTTATTCTTAGGCTTGACATGGCCATGGACCGTCGCGAGCTCTCGGAGGACGAGCATCTCCTCCGTAAATTTCTTAAAGTCAAGTCGCTGGGGCTAGCCTCGCTGCAACGCACGATAGCACGCCAGCGGTCGCGCATCCTGCACCTCGCTGAAGAGGATGCAAACACGAAATTCTTCCACCTTCACTGCAGCTTTCGCCGCAGGAAGAATTTCATAGCTACCCTTGAGCATGAGGGTTTAGTAGCGGCCTCCGAGGAGGCCAAAGCAGACTTGGCCTTTCGCTTTTACGATTCCATCCTTGGTCGTTCGACCCAGCGGGAGCATACGCTGGACCTCGAGGAATTGGATATCCCGTCGATTGATCTGTCCAGCTTGGTCGCTCCTTTCTCCGAGGATGAGGTTTGGACAATAATCTCTGACATTCCCTCGGATAAAGCACCAGGACCGGATGGTTTCACTGGTCTGTTCTACAAGACCGCGTGGCCAATTATTAAAGTCGACATCATGAGAGCTTTTAGTGCTCTCTCTGAGATGGACTCTCGTAGTTTTCATTTGGTTAATGGAGCGATCCTTACGCTGCTGCCAAAAACAGTGGACGCGAAATCGGTCAAAGACTATAGACCGATTAGCCTCATCCATAGCTTTGCCAATCTTTTCTCGAAGTCGCTGGCAACTCGCCTGTCGCCTTTCCTACACTCTCTGGTCGCTCCTAACCAAAGCGCGTTCATTAATGGTCGCCACATCCACGACAACTTCCGTTATGTCCAAGGAGCGGCGAAGGCGTTGCATAGTAAAAAATTGCCCAGGCTCCTCTTAAAAGTCGATATCTCCCGAGCTTTTGACTCCGTCGCGTGGCCCTTTCTGCTTGAGGTTTTAGAGCATATGGGCTTTCCTCGAGTTTGGCGGGATTGGGTTTCGGTGCTGCTCTCCACAGCTAGCACTAAAATTCTCCTCAACGGGGCGCTGGGCCGCCGTATTTGTCATCATCGGGGCCTACGTCAAGGAGACCCCCTATCCCCGATGCTCTTCATCTTAGTTATGGAGTGCCTCAACGCCCTCATTGCCAAGGCGGACTCACGGTCGTTGTTCTCCCCCATTGGTCATCCGTTGATCACGCACAGAGCATCCCTGTATGCGGATGACATGGTTGTTTTTGTCGCACCGGTTCCCTCTGACCTTCTCCTTATGAAGGACATCCTGAGTCTTTTTGAGGGAGCCTCAGGCTTGGCCACCAACTTAGGGAAGTGCCATCTAACCCCTATTCGCTGCTCGGAGGAGGATGTGTCGCTGGCTTTGGCATCCTTCCCTTGCACGATCGAGGAATTCCCGTGTAAGTATCTCGGGATCCCCTTGTCGGTCACTAGACTACCAAAAACTGCTTTACAACCACTCATTGATCGTGTCGCGGATCGGCTGCCAGCATGGATGTCGGGGCTGGTCAACCGTGGTGGTCGGCTAATACTGGTTAAAGTGACGATGACGGCAATACCTATCTACCTGGCCATCTCTACAAAGCTTCCGGCTTGGGTCATCAAGACCTTCGACAAGCTTCGGAGGGCATTCCTTTGGAAAGGAACGGAGGTGGTCTCTGGTGGCCACTGCCTAGTCGCTTGGGACAAGGTGCTACGACCTCTCGACCTGGGAGGACTTGGTCTTCTTGACCTTCGGCGTTTGGGACAGGCGTTGAGGATGCGATGGCTCTGGCTCAACAAAACAGAGCCCAATCGTGCCACCTCTGTGTTTGGTGGGACCTTTGAACCTGACATGGTAGCTTTGTTCGAAGCATCTATCCAGGTCGCTGTTGGGAATGGGGAATCGGTTCTTTTTTGGCGGGACAAATGGTTAGATGGCCGATCCATCCAATCCATTGCGCCCAACCTTTTCGAGGCCATTCCGAAGAGGGCTAGAAATAAGAGGTCGCTGAAGGAGGCTCTCTTCAACAGGGCCTGGGTACGGGACATCCGTGGTCGCCTAACCATCCTGGTGATCCTAGAATACCTCGACTTATGGGTACGTCTTATAGGGTTCACTTTGGATCCGGAGTGCCCAGATACCTTTATCTGGAAGTGGTCGTCGTCAGGGACATACTCGGCCAGTTCTACATATGGTGCCTTTTTCATTGGCCAGTCCGCGGTGGAGGGTGCACGTCCCCTTTGGAAGGTGCGTGCCCCTATGAACTGTAAGTTCTTCATTTGGCTTGTGCTTCACGGTCGCTGCTGGACGTCGGAGCGGCTCCAGCGCCATGGACTACCAAACCATGGCCCGTGCGCCCTCTGTTCCCAGCTTTCGGAGACCCTAGATCATCTCCTTGTCGGCTGTGTGTACAGTCGAGAGACATGGTGTCTACTTCTCCGCAGGGCCCACCTGCAACGTCTAACTCCGAACCCGGAGGCCAGGTTCGTTGATTGGTGGCTCTCTAGTAGGAAACAAGTTCCCAAACCTCGTCGTCGCTCTTTTGACTCCATGGTCTTCCTTTGTGCTTGGCGCATATGGAATGAGCGGAATGCTCGTGTCTTCAGGTCCTCTGCGGTCACCCCAGCCGTTTTGGTCCAGCAGATCACTGATGAATCCATGCTATGGAGCGAGGCGGGCCTGCTCACTCGGTCGCAGTTCTTCGTTATATGAGTAGTGCTCTTTCTTTCGGTGTGTTTAGGGGTAGTGGTAGTGCTAGGTCGCTCCTTTGTGGTGTGAGTAGTTAGCTCCTGTTCGGTGTGTGTCGGCCGTCCCGTCTGTCTGGCGGGGCGGTGTGGGGTGCGTTGTAAACTCTTTTCTTCTTAATGAAATACGTGCATTGCACGTTCTCGAAAAAGAACATCTTCTTCCTCAAGCTAATAGCTCTGCTCCGCCTCCAATCTCTCTATTCTCGATTCCTTCCTGGTGCTTCTTCCTGTTCCGTTCCCCTCCTTCTTAGGGTTGCTAACACAGAGGAAACACGTGGCGAGAGCGGCTTTTCTCATGTTGACCCGCGCCTCGTCGTCTGCTCTGCGGCAACGGCGACGACGGGGAAATGGTTACCAATTATCAACTCGAGGCTGCGACTTTCTGCGAGAACGTGCGACATGCCCTCCACTCTTGTTTCGTTGGCTCGTTCACGCCACGCAGCTTGGCTAGGCCTTTATTCTTGTCCTCAGCTATTCAAAGGTAATTTACCACCATGTCTGCAGCATACACTAACCGACTCTGGTAACACGGGCAGAAGGTCCACTAGCCACTAATTTCAAATTTCAAAGTAAGGCAGAGCCTCCGTGAACGGTAATCAGATTACAGTCAGTCCTTTAATTTGACACATATATCAGTTTTGGAGACACTGAAGAAAGCCACAAAAGCACCCATGACAGAAACCTCGAGCAAAGCAGCAAGGTATATGAACCAAAGTCATTTCTCGTGCACAAATAGCTGAAAACGCGTATTTTCATCTGTTTTCCTCAGATACTCACCAAGGTCAAATATTTCACGTGTCACCTGCTGCCTACTTTCTGGGATAAATACACAGGTATGACCTGTCTGTAAGCATCACTCGGATTGGCAAGATTTTATACATCATTAATTATGCAAATGAATATTATACACTCAGACATTGATGGAGCAAATGAAAATTTCTGTATAGATGATCACACTGTCTATTGCTGTATTCTATTTCTCTGTTTTCTTCTTGAGCGGGAAAATGGATCAACCCAAGTTCTATCTTCCCTTGCAGCCCGGTCCCATCGCTTCTGAAAATCTTGAAGCTCTGACCGTGATTTTCTCCGGACCTATTAGGACAAAACCAAAAATTACAGGAAACTGACAAATAATTGCTCAAGAGAAGGAAAAAACAACAAACTGACAAAGCTATGACGGGTTAATCACATGAAAACTAATATTTAGGGCGTGTTTGAACGCCGCCTAATCATGACATGCCGAACGGCCAAATCAGTCGCCAGACTTTTGGCGATCCTTGGCGTGAAAAATGAACTAGCGAGCTATAGCAGGGAGTGTGGCGCGGCTAAGCTTTGGCGGCAACTAAATGCAGCGTCCGCGTGCTTGCGGCTTGGCGAGGTGTGGCGAGCCGCGGCAGCACCAAAAAGAGCCTTAAATCACTGTATAATCTTGATAATGACATGTAATTCCTGCATGTATTTTGAACTGCAGCGAAAGATAACAAATGTTGGCTTTATTAACCAAGTTTCATATTCGATCAGCCTTTTGCAGTGAGTAACAGAAGACACAAAACATGTACCAGCTATGTCGTTTGTTAGCTCACCTTTGTTCGCATGTCGAGGCCTGCTGCTCTCACCTGGTTAAAATTGATAATATGCATTATGGGAAGGCCACATAAGGAAACACAGAACATATGCATCAGTTCTCTGGGGTTTCAGAAAGGCAGAACATACTCTTGTTTTTTGCACCTGAGCAGTCTTCTGAAGGAGCGGATGGGTGTTTTTGCTACGAGGAACATCCTTCCAGAATTCAATAACAGAAAAACTGTTAACATTATTTTACAAAGAAAATTCAAACAGTACAGGATGCATATTTTATAACTTGACATTCAAAAGATCTCTCCATTGTAATGTTTAATGTAGCTTCTGCTATGCACTCAAAATAAGGTCATTATTTGCCTGATCAGAAAAGTAAAAAAAAGAAAGAAAAGAACACACCATGCATCGTATATTATTGCATTAAAAATGTTACCATGATAGAACTTTTTATGGCAACAAGTATTATACTTGTACATACATGATTTGCAAGAGACATCAAGGCTACAATTTGCAGCAACAAAAACCGAACTTTATACAAACCTCTGTTTTGGTCGAACCTCCTAGTGTTTGCACCCCTCGATGGACTATAAACTCACTATCAACTACTCCAATGTTTTTTGTCCTATCACCCTAAAAATAAGAAAAACCACAATTCATTTATAGTCATTAAAAAAGAAAAGAGGTTTTGGCTCAGGCAGTGAGGTACTGAGGTTACAATATTACTACAGTACACATTAAAGGATGCTAGATGATTAGTAATAAAAAAATGTTTCAATACTAGATCATAGAAATGTATCTGGAACGACTAAATGAAAAGCATTATATGATTTTTCTAGGTATGTTCATAATTGATTGTGCGGCGATAAAAGAACAATTCTTGCATCAGAGAAAAGTTGAACAAATGGCCTCAACTTGTATTCATAGTAACTAAATTATCTTTGTGCCTAAGATGAAATAAACTAAAAAACATGCAACAGCTAGTCATAACTTTCATCAAACCTGAGCACAATATCCAAACTTGTAATCAATGCCCCATCCATGGATAAGATCATTCTGTACAAATGCAATTTGGATGTATCATTAGATGGAAACTACACAAAATCAATTTGGTGCGATATAAAAGGAAAATAGCAAACAATATTTCTTTTCAAATCAGATTGATTATATGTCAATATCTTGGTACTCTTTCAGCAACAATCATTTGTTAAACTATGAACTATAACAATAGGGATTTATTCGTCCTCCTGTGTTCCTGACAAGAGCAGAGTGATAATGTGTGGAGTATGTGCAAGGCGTTGTAGCGAGTTCATAAACAGCTATAAAGCTTAAAAGGACCAATGAATATAAAAAGCATGAATCTGACCGATTGAAGCATTTCGTGCAACTAATTAGACAAAAGATGGCCACCCATAGAGCAGCTGAGCTAACCATAGTTGTGAACTTTTTTAACAAAAAAATATGTCTAGCCAGCTAGTGTTTATTCTATCATATTTATATATTTTACTATTTAATGATTCCTTAGTTCCTTACACCGCAGAGATTTAAAAAGAAAACATAATATCAAGTTATTAACAGATTTAATGCTAAGAAGGATGAATGTAGAACCCAGGGCCCCAAAAGAAATGACAAGTGCGAACTTGCCTGTTTGGGTTTTAGTTTATCCAAATGGTTAATCACAGCGATTCATGTTACCAGCAATGTGCTACTCCAAGTACCTATAGACATCTATGCCTACACCATTTTGTGTAGCATATGCACAAATTATGGACCGCTCAAATGAAAATAGCCATATTGCCTTATACTAGTAATTATGGACTGCTCAAATGAAAATAGTCATATTGCCTTATACTAGTATAACGCCAGAGTGCGAATATGGTTAAGAAATGTTATGGAGTGTACCTGGATAAGATGCCACAAACATTTCCAAGCGGCTTTTGAGAAAACCGGTGCCATGCCTTCAACCCATCTATAGATCAAATTATTATTATGTCAAGCACAACTCAAACATATTTGTTGCAAGTGTGCTGTGGTGACTAAGTAGTAAAGTAATATCAGTCCACCCAGATCAAGTAATAACAATGCAAATAGTTATTCATCATAGCTATAGTAGCACACGAAAGGTTGAAAGAAGGAAACTTTACCCAGAACAAGGTGGCCCTTCTCTTGAGCACTCTTTGTTAGCCCGAATAACTCTTCTATCAAAATAAACATTTTGTACGATGTAGTTAAGCAGTAACTACAAGTTTCCAAAATATGTAGTTGCGCTGCATGAAACTTACCTGTGAAAAGTTCCATTTTTTCTACGAACAGTTATCCGGTGATGAACTTCAGATAGTTTAGAGTCAAGACCTGGTTGTGATATCTCCAGCCCTTCTGATTTAACTATACTTAAGTATCTGAGATGTGAGAAAAACTAACGCATTAGCCAGAGGATGAACAGCAAATAATTTATTTGATGAAATGTAGCATGCCAGTATGCTACTACTCCACAGATTTCTACTTGATGGAAGAAATATTTTTGTCGCATTTACTTTTAATGAAAACAAATATCATCTGCTTCCTAGAACATCCATGGAGTGAAAACAGAGAAAATACCGTCAGTTTGTACTGGTACCTTCCTTTACCATGAAAAAAGTTCAATAAACTAGACCCTGATCAAATTCCATGTTTCTTTACATCTTATTTGGCTCATACAGTTTTTACTGTTAGGCAATGAAACATACATTAGGGACTTCACCTACTGTACATTTCTAAATAATAATAATAATAATAAAAGAAACGTTCAAGACCATCAGGGTGCTATCATGCAACATGATACCTTCTTGGGTTAAAATGATCTACTTCCAGATCTTCATCCCAAAGAAAGATATACTGATACACGGAGACAACAGCAGGATGGAGGAACCTCTTCGCAAACCACCTAAAAAACCGATTCCTTGTCATCTTATTTTGAAGCTAAATAATACAAGATCAGAACTGCAGGGTAGAGTAATGTTCCATCTTTGTTGCCAGAAAAAGACAAGTCATATCTGATTACAGTACAAAATAAGGATAAAACCATACCATTTGGTCTGGTTAGATGCTGCAATGTGTATCACACTTTTGCTCCATGGTAGATCATTCCACTCATTGACATTCCCATCATAGTGGAACAATATAGCTGTAAAATTTTCTGGAAGAAACTGAACACTCAAGAGTTACATCAATTTTTATGAGCAAAATTGTGCTTACATAAGTGGCAAATGCAGTACCTTCTTCATAATAGCATCCACAGTTTTTTTCTGATTTATACCAGCAGCGATGGCAATCAAGCACCGATCATTCTTTTTAGACCTCTGCTGAAACAAAATACGTGCAAGCATTTAATACTTAAATAAGATTTATTATGTTGGAAGGTGGGAATAGCTAAACGTTGAGTTTGATAACTGAAGCCAACAGATCATGTACTGGGATCACTTAAGATGAGTTATACTCACTGACCTGTGATTGCACATTTCCTGTAAGCCACAATGGCTTCAACTCCATGTCAGAGTATGGCTCCACTATACCATGGGGCAGATAACCAATCCTGTCAACAGCCTTTTGAGACACCTTAACAGCTTCTCTGTCAGACACCTAATGTTTACAGTGGAGACTATACATGCCTTAGCAACGAATGAAAACCTGCTTCGAGATCAACAGATAAAAAGCCACCAATTTTTCGACTTTGGATGGAGATAATGTGTACGCATACCGTCACTGTATCAAATGGCCGAGATTTTGCTTCCAACTGCAAAATTTCACAGCAGATCAGATTCCTCTTCCATGCCAACTTTTGTTCTGGGCACTAGGCTATGAACCAAGGATATCGAGTGTTACCGTTGTCTGCCTATGTTGATAGTTTGCCATGTTGTAGACCAGAAATACGATGATCACACACAGGATCAGCAGATGCAACCGCAGTTTCATCTTAGGCCAGCGATCACCGCGCTTACCATTCTGTGGATTCAAGTAGACGTTAGGTAGTAATAAAGTATCACAGCTTGCTTCGAACCTTGAGGGCTCAGACAACGTAGATGCCTAGATGGTAGTATAAGTAATGAATCCTAAAAAATAAAAGACCCACCAACTCACCTTATCTATCAAGGCGCTACTTTTTTATGCACATCTGGGAACCGATGGATCGTCTTCTTATGCCGTCAAGAAGCAAGACAGGTACTTCTCATGACCCCCCTGCAAGCAAGTCATCAGAAACAGCAAAACTGGGTGGTCCCTTAAAACAATGTTCTATTTCCGGGCGGGTTATTAGGACCAGACAAAACAAAGGAGAAAATTCCTCGTATAGTAGATAACGGACAAGAAAAATGTTACTACACTCTAGAGCATCTCTTCCTTGGATTGCTCGTAAAAAGGAAAACTAATAGGTAAAAGGGGCGAATCTCGAATGAGCAAGGTGAACATTCACGAAGCGCGTGACGCACGCATAGATGCCGGGTGGGATGGGAGCGCCGACACATCGGCGGGGGCCGGGGTTAGGAGACGCTTCGGACTAGCCCACCCGCGGCAACCACGGCGTCCTCGGAGATCGTCTCCCAATCGAGGGTCTAAGCAGCCAAGGAGGAGCGATCATAACGCCCAGCTGGCGAAGATGGAAAGAGAATTACCAAGACGGCCGGAGGAGTCGGTGGCGCGGCCGCTGCGGGCGGGGGAAGCTGAGGCCACGCCGAACCTTGGCAGCGAGAAGCGCTGGTCCGGCGCTGCAGCTGCCGGTGTGTGTGTGCGCGTGTGTGTGGTGGGGATGGCTAAACGAAAGGTTTCTCTCGGAGGGAGCGGAGGAATTGGGAAAGAGGAGTGGGGAGTTGGGCAAGGGCACGGGCGGAGGCGGCCGCGAGAGCCGAGAGGAACAGCGCGACAGCGACGGTCGGATCAGAGGAAGGCGGACGGGTGGCGCCGCGCCCAGACTCCACCCGCGCTGCCCCGTCAGTCGCCGCGCCCCACACGGCGATGAGTTGGAACGGAGCTCAATGCGAGCGAGAGCGCAGCTGCCGTTTCGGCGGAGACCGGGTTTGCCGCTGGGTTAGTTGCTCCGTCACTCCATCGTCACGTGAAACGAGACCGCGCCGCGCGTGCAACTGGGTGACGCAGGGCAAGCCGGCCACCAGCGGATGGATGACAAGCAATGCCGCTTCGCTTCTTAGGCATGAGAGCGAGCTCTGCCCAAGCATCAGCACATCCGGATAACAACTGCACAGAAAATTAACGGCACACAAGCATGCTGACCAACAGGTTGGTGCAATTCTGCACGTCCATTTAACCGATACGACGACTATAAACAGTACACCCAGCCAGACCTGTATAACCTAAACCCGACAATCTCTACAAGAAAATAAGGGTTCCGCCCTAACCGTCAACCCTTACAACACACGAAAAAGCAGCTAGCCCTTCCTGTTACATCATTCTTCACCTAGCTTCTTTGCCAGGCACAACACCGAAAGGAACTAAAGCTGTCATCAGGTTAATCTGTACACAGTTTTGCCCACTCAAAGGCGCTGGTCCAACGCCAAGGGTCACCGCCGGGTCCTCTTCCTGCCTTTGCTGGGGCTGTCTTCCTGCGCTGGTGCATTCCTCTTCACAGTCGCGCTCTTCGGAGGCCGGCCAACACCTCTCTTCTTAGCTGGTTCACTTTTCTGGACAGTTTTTGAATTAGCTGCTGGAGGCTTGTCGCTACTAGAGTCCTTGCCCACACCCTGCCTGGAACTGGCGGTAGCTTCCCTTGAAGGACCCTTGCTTCCCTTCGCATCACCAGGGCCTTGGCGTCCAGGCTGCATCGCTTGAGCATTCTTCTTCACTGTAGCGGCACTAGCTGTCCCTGTTGCTTGAGCATTCTTCTTCAATGTAGCGGCACTAGCTGTCCCTGTTGCTTGAGCATTCTTCTTCACGGTAGTGGCACTAGCAGTCCCTGTTGCTCCACCGCTCTGGGAGGCGACGTTTGCACCCTCGTTTACTGTCTTGCATGCAATGTCACGAAGTTCAACTGCGGCCATGTGCTCCAGTGTAGCCTTTGGGTAGAAGGCAATGACATTATTCACAAAAATGAGCAAGTCTCTTAGGAGCTCCTTGGTAGAAGAGATTGCGCCACTCTTGATCTTCGAGTGAAGGGTTCGTAAGTCCATATGCCGGCGAATCACCTTCTTATATCTAACTTTTTTCCTCTGTAGATGAAAAGGTCAGGAGTAAGATAGAAATTCAGATCCAAGAGTGCTAATGCTGTTTAAAGGTCGTTAAGAATGATGTAATCAGAACAGTTTGTCAGAAGTTAAAATATTCTTAGTTCACAAGCATCTGAACAAAATATATAAGACAGTGCGTAGTCTGCCCAATTTAGCCACAGTAACTACAGTCAGGTAATAAGAAATGACCTACATTTCCCAAGGTTCGAAAACATCAGAGTTGAGTAGTTGACAATCTCCTAACAGGAAGAAAAACTAGAACAGTTCTAATCAAAATGTTAGCAATGGATCTTTCCAATACAATTCTGACGTGGCATTTTTTATCATTCTCTTATAGCTTCCATAATTTCAGTTCCTCCCCCCTCATTGTGCAATGTCAAAATGTGACCAACATTAATTACCGGACGAAGTATACCGAAAATTTAAGCCATCTACTGAAGAACTGATGAAATACAAAAGTGACTAAATTCATTAGATCCATCATACCTGAGCATCAAGTTGATGCTGCAACATTAAACAGTCTCCCTGAAGGCATACAGAATTCAAAATATCTGTCAAATTCGGTTTCTCTCTCTCAATCACAGAAACACCAGATTCTACTGTTGGAGTCTTCAAGCTATTCTTCATCACCCCAGATTCCACATTCGGAGTTTTCAAAACATTCTTGATCACATCAGATTCTGCCTTAGGAGTTTTCAAACCTTTATTCATCACAACAGATTCTGCATTAGAAGTTTTTGAACCCTTCTTCGTCACACAAGATTCTACACTGGGAGTTGTCAGACCCCTCTTTAGCAGAGCAGGTTCATTTGGAGTTTTCAAACCCTTCTTCATTGCACCAGATTCTGAATTTGAAGTTTTCAAAACCTTATTCACTGCACCAGATTCTACACTTGGAGCTTTCAAATCCTTCTTCATTTCACCAGATACTACAACTGGACTTTTCAAGTCCTTGCCACCTTCAGCGGAACCCTCCCTCACTATGCACGCTATGGATGTAGGCTCACTATCTCTGCTATTAGCATCAGCTTTCGGAAGAATACTTCTAGCTCTTTTACCCCTTGGTTTTCTAGAGCCCCAAAAGAAACTATCTTTGGCACAGGCCTTTTCATCTATGGCCTTTAAAAATGGCTCCTCTGCAGATGTATTGTTCGCTTGAATTAAATCAGTATCACATCGCTGCACTTGCTGAGATTTCTGACAGTTGCTTGCTTCCTCAGTGAAACTAGCAGCAGATGATCTGTCTCTGGACAACTCTTTACTTGACAAATTAGTATCAGCAGTATTTCCAGAGTGTGAACATGATTCAGTATTATTAGTGCGGACATCAGAACCACCGTCATCATTGCTATTGCTGAGGCTTTGAATCCTAGATTGGAGAGTTCTGGAAGGAAAAAAATGAAGATTGCATGTTACTGAGATGTAGAGAAGATAAAAAATGTAAGGCGGAATACCATGTATTTGCTTGATTGATACAAAAAAATAATCTTAGTTGGTATGCAGGACAGTAGATCACCAGAACAAAAATATATCAATAATTTAAAGTGAAATGGAAAGATGCTCAGAAAAGGGTGAACAAATTGACACCAACCCAATAGAATTGTCAGACTTCTCCAATCCCCTCTTCAATTCAGCGACTCTCTGTTTCCGGAGCTCTTCAAACCAAGCACTGTATTGCAGTAACAGAATGATAAATTTTCAATAAAAAACAATAAAAGAGGAAAGCTGCTTCACAACAAAAAGCAACCTCTGCTCGACTACAGAAATAAGAAATTCATTGCTGAACCCTGCAATCTTTAGACGGCTTATAATTTAGATTGGTATTTTAAGTGGCCCATGTTAATATTTGTCCTCAACTCCTCATTGTTCCCTCCCTCAGGTTTACCCCATATCCAAGCCATAACACATAATAACAGTTAAATCAGCTCATTGCTGGAAGGAGCAAAATGCCAGCTAAAAAAGACCTGAAATTGGCAACCCCAAAACAGAATAAAGTGCAAGCATTTCTAATGGTTGAGCGCAGACATGATGAATAGCATTTATTGTTTAACATGATTAACTGCAAAAGCACAAATGTAACATGCATACATACCTTATACTCAAACCACAAATGTAAAAAGTTTCATACAAGTTTTTACTCATTTTTTCCCATACCATTGTAGTCTTCATTAGACCCTAAATCATGACTTAATAATCATCTAAGTTGTCAAAAATATATAACAATACATAGTGCGCATTCTACATCACTCCCATCCATTTGCAAAGATATCTAATGTACAGCAGTCAACAGAGCAAGCAGAGTATGAATCACACGACTTAGGTGTACTCTTACTCGCATTCTGAGTAGCGTTCTTGTATCTCTGCAAATTTCGCTTCACAGTCCTGCAAATACAAAATGCTGTAAGCCAAAAAATAAAATAAAGAAATGATATGCAACACAAAGATTAAGAACTCAATCAGTCTGTCGTCACTTCCAGATGATAAAAGAAACAGCTAGAACGCAAAATGTAATTTAAAGCAAGAAACAACTTGATCCATAAAAATAACTAGACCGAAGGGCCCACATTGTTAGGCAAAAAATTCCCTTACATCTGCATCGATGGAGAAAGGAAATACAGTAACAGTATTCCAAATGCCCGAGGAATTCTCTTCGTTCTAAAAATGTTTTACGTTACTAGATCGATTTCTTGTCCTGTGTGCGTGACTTTTTTTAAAGATGTTTTACGTTAGCAGATTGATTGCTTGTCCCGTGTGCATGAATTCGGAAACTAATAACGACAATTCATCGGTTACTAGACCGACTTCTTGCCCCCCGTGTGCGTGAATTTGGAAACTAGTAACGACATTTCATCGGTTACTAGACTGATTTCTTGTCCCGTGTGCATGAATTTGGAAACCGGTAACGACATTTCGCGGTTACTAAACTACCGAACGCTAAAGCGGGAACAAACAGTACAATGTGCATAACTGTCGGGATACTAGCAGTAAGTACAAGGCACCCACTGCATTAATGCCCGCGTGCTAGTTCCTACGTCTGTGTTCCCCTTGTTAAATTCAACTTAAAGCTAAGACACGCGCCAACTCTATCAAATCATCGAGCTGCTTACCACCCAAGCATCAGCGATCAGCAATTCATCAGCATTTCAAAAATCACACAGCTAGTACTTCTCTACGGACAGAACAAAATCATGTCTGAAAGATGGGGTCACGAAACCCTAGCGCCGAATTCTCGCCGGATACAGTTACGGTACTTCCGACCGGGGCAGGGCCCCCAAAATGCCACGCCCTAATCCAAACCTGGTCTTATCACGAGCGGGGAGTTCAACACACGAGCTAGGGTTGAGTGCGGACCTCGGGCGAGAAGGCGAACGGGGAGCGGATGCGTAGCTCTTCGGCGACGGCGGCCCACGCGGCGCAACCGTGGCGGAGCACGGCGCCGCCCAGCACCAGCTCCTCCCACGTCCCCCACCCGTCGGCGCCGGGGCCGGGGCTGGCGCCCCCTCCCACCGCCACCACCACCATCGGATTGACGCCCGCTGCCGTCCACGACCAGCCTCGTCACGACTCACGAGTTTCGCGCGCGCGATCGTGGCTGGTTTCGGAGACGGGCGGTGGATAGATAGGCAGGCGGCCAGTAGGAGCCGGAAAGGGAGGAGGAGAGGTGGGGGGGTGATGTCGGGTCGTCGCGCTTTCGTGGGCGCGGTTTCTTCCTGTGTTTCGCTCACTGTTTCGGATGTTTGGATTTCTATTTCGGGGCCTAGCTCCGGTCCGCCGCGCCGCGCCGTGCCGCGCTAATCTCGGTCGGACTCGGGCGGGAGGGAAGGCGTGAGGGTGGTGGGCCCCACGCAGAACGCCTTTTTACTACACAGGTTCAACTTTCTCCGTTGATGACCGCACAATTTGCATGGGAATCCGGAATAGGATGACGATGACAGACCATCTTTTTCTTCTCCGTTTTCGCAGAGAAACATGTAAATTGAACTTGTGCGAAAACGGATGACAAACGCCGTTTTCGATGAACTTCAGTAAAAGCGAACTCTAAACTCATTTGTTTCAAAAACATGTTCGGTATTTACATATCACATTATAATTTAAAGAACCATGCTTCTGCTGATCACGCAAGTGATCTGGAAACAAGCACCGAGAAATTCTGATACTGAGGACAACAGAATTACAAATGGTTTCAATGAACAAAGCGAACGGACATGCATTACTATCCACGGCAGTACGGCACAGAGTGAGGTGCGTTCATCCTGCTGCTGCATCCTTCATCCTTTTTGCATCCGTCAGAAATGCTGAGGAATCTGCATATCACACCATTCTACATCTTGCACCACCAATGATCTGGCAAGAAGCTACACATCACATTCCAAGATTAGGTACATTCTTGCATTCTCAACACAGGGTCTCCCCTCGCGCCTACATGGACGCCTTTGTTGCATTACTTAACATACGAGATAAGTCTTGCACAACTTCAGACATTGGTGGCCTGAATTCTGGCTCATGCTGCATCAGAAGTTTCAGTTAGTTGCACTGTCTATCTTGCTGTCTATCATAATAATGTCAAATGGAATATCAATCGTTTACCTGAATACAGCGGCTAATAATGTCAGCGAAAAGTGACAATGCTTTTTCAGAACATTGCCCCTGAATGAAAGGGTCGACCATCTTTGATATGGCATCGATGTCATATAGTTGAGAAGTGGCCCATCGCACCAGATGTTGTTCATTGCGTGGACGTGAGCTGTAATTACATTCCATATGAAACATTAAGGAATTTGCTACATCAGAAATCATCAAGAAGAAAAATAAGGTGTCTGATGAGCATGACAAATGGATGTGCAATTTACTTAAAATGTCACCTGTCGTAAGGTTTACGCCCTGTAAGAAGTTCCAACATAACGACACCGAAGCTATAAACATCACTGCGGTCACTTGTTAATCCAGATTCATGCACTTCAGGGGCTTCATAATGGAATAACATGCGGCCAGACAACTGATACATAAAGAAGTACAAGGTTTATGGAAGATGACATAATCCCTTCTCATGCGAAAAACTGATATGCAACCTATAGAAGTGAACTAGAACATTTTACGGAATCTATGTACCATGACCAAAACCCAAAGAAAAGATCAATTCATTGTATATGCAACTAAAAATTACAAGCAAAAAAAATATCAAGAAACAAAATTAGCTCAGTAGGATTGTAAATGGCTATAAAATGCAAGGACAGAACCAGCATGAAAGGCAAGGTAAAGAAGCAATAGTCTAGTAAAATAACCAAGCCCAAAAGCATCAATGGTCATGCATATTTAGCAATGTTTAGGGACATTTGTTTCATCATTTAGTATTGCAGCTAGCAATTTATATGTTGCCATACCAGCTTTTTTCAAGAAAATGCCAAAATATCTTCATTGTTGTACCTGAGATGATGATTTTGATGTTAATGCTGCAAGGCCACATTCAGAAATATGCACGACTAAGGTGCTGTTGAGTAGAACGACAGATGGTTCAAAATTCTGATGAACAATTGGTGGTTGGCATCCATCATGAAGATGTCTGAAAAAAAAAAAGATACACATAGCATTCTCAGATATCATTTTGAGTCACGTGGCGTCACAATTCAAGTAAAAAGGATGGAGCAACTTATTTCTGCTTACTGCAATGCTTTTGCTGCCCCCACAGCAACTTGGAGGCGAGCATTCCATGACAATGGCTTGTTTAAGTCATCCACATAATGAAGTTCGTCATGTAGGGTCATCTTGCTACAGTGCTCATACACAAGTAGTCGTTGCTCAAACTCCGCGCAGTATCCAACAAGCTCAAGTATGTTCGGATGCCTCAGTTCAGAAATAGTCACAACTATCTCTAGAAAGGAATCCGCTGGTATTTTTAAGGTATCAATCTTCAAAACTTCCAGTAGCTGCCAACCAAAAGAATATCACAATTTCAGAACTGATCATGGTACAATTAACAAAACCGTGGAAATATAACGAACAATTTTACCTCTCCATCAGGAAGCTCTGCCAGATATACCTTCCCAAATCTGCTATCTCTTATGAAATTATCTTCACTGAAACTATTAGTATATTGTTGAAGGGATGCAATGGAGAAGGACTTGACAGCAGTTGCCGTTCCAACTGAAGGTACTCTTCCCCTTCTAGTACGAACACTGGTATTGACAACAGCTTTTTCAGTACGCTGTGCTGGTTGGGTTGGATGCTGTTCCTCCACAAAACTATCAACGTTTTCCATATCAATAACATGTTCTTTTTGCTTCATTGTAACCAACCCAGGAGCAGCTGCCATATTAGTGTGTTTGTGAACTTCCATGAACTCAAACTTGCAATGCAATGAGATAATACCTATGAATATTACATAATTTCAACTCATTTACCTGTCACCGAAGAATCTAACTTCCGTCCATCCTGCGCATCATAAACCACATTTGAACCTGCTGCAAAAATCCTTCAATGTGAAAGATTGAAGAAAACATGGGCCCTGCTATGCTGGTATTTATGTCTCGTTTTCCTATTTTATACTTGCGAGGCAGTAATGTAGGTGTGCTTATTTTTAGGTTTTAGGATTCACCTGCTGCCGGTATATTCAACTTCTCGACCTCCTTTGCATCATAAGTGACATTTGAAGCTGCTAGTAATATTAGGGACGTCAAAATTAAGAGAAAAGGATCAGATAGTTGATAGATATTAGGTGTCAAGAGAAAGAAATGGAACCTTTGCCAACATTATTCTTGAGTTTTATTGAAGGCTCCTTGATTTCTGTCACTTCCTTGATTTTAGGCTCTCCAAGCTTCTGAGGTACCTTTCCCATCTGACCTTTTGTATAAATGTCATCCCTTGACTTTCTTTCTTTGTACTTGGATAAACAGTACAATGCCAGCAGCACAACTACTACTGCTGATACCACCCCGATGAGAATATATCCGACTAACTTGACTGTAGAAACTTTATTTGTTCCTGATGGTGGAGCTGGATTACTTCCTCCTGTACCATTAGAAGAATGTGCAGGTTCTTTTGAGGGGACATGCCCTGTTGAAGGTGGTGCTAATGGTGCTGGTGCAGCTGGAGGCTGTGCGGATGGGGCAATACTGGTATTGAATGGGTTCCCATCCTTTCTGTGCAGTGAATTTAAGTCATATGAGCATTTTGCATCATCCAAATGAAAAAAAAAATCAATAGCTCAACCAAGGAGGGTTTTCTAAGTTTCTTACTTGAAGTTTGGCAAGTTCAGTAACTTCACAGGTACAGGACCAGAGAAGAGATTATTCTCTATGTTCCTGTTGAATTTTCATAAGTAATGCAGAATTTTCATTCAATTAAAAGGGCTTTTCAGTTGCCCTTTCAAGAAAAGAAAAGACATAAAATTTAAGTGGACGTACAAATCTTGGAGAGGGAGATCTTGCAACACATCAAGGATGCCAGATATTTGATTATTCTGAATATGCCTGGAATAACAGTAGGAAATTAGGTAATTTACATTAGTGAAAAGTTTATCCTAGAAGACAGTGCAATAGACTTCAGTACTTACAGGCTAGTCAATGCTGTCAAGTTTCCCATTGAAGGTGGCAATGGACCGGTCAAGTTGTTCGAAGAAAAATCTCTACAAGAGGATTGGTTGTCATAGATAAGTAACTTCAAATTGGAAGTTGCCAATATAGAGTTAACAACGGAAAGGAAATTCAAAGTGCTCTTACAAATTTGCAACTCCAGTGAGTGCTGCAAATACATCTGGTATCTCTCCAACCAAATGATTGTTATTTAGCGACCTGCAAATGTAATGAACAGTTTGAAAACAAATATCATGGAAGACGCCTGTGAATGTGTATTGGCAATAATATACTTACACAGTCGTCAATTGTGTAAGTGTTGACAATGTACTTGGGATGCTACTGCTCAGCTGGTTAGCTGAAAGGAAACTGCGATTGACAGGAAGGATTAGTGAATAAAAAAATAAAGCTCTACTAAATGACAGAATGTTCAAACCGACATACAGTTTCTGCATTGTGACAGGTAGACCATCTGGTATGGTGCCACCAATATTATTGTTGCTAAGATCTCTACATGGGGTAACAAAAGAAGTGATAAGCACCAACTCAATAGCATAAGACCCAAACAGACTGGCAGTGGCAGACAGCCATCTGAAACTCGACGTGCAATTAGCTTACAAGCTGATTAACGACGTGAAATTCGCCAAAGTATTGCCCAGCTGCCCGCCCAGATTTGCACCGCTGAGAGTTCTACAGGAGAAAGAAAATGGCACAATGTTCAGAGCACCAAATAGAAGAATCTATCGAATAGACAGAAATAAGGAAAAACGCATAAGCTCGGATCATACATGGAGGTAATATTTGAGTTCACGCATTCAACACCCTGCCAGCCCTCATTGCAGGGATCACCTCCATTTGTAGTCCAATTAGGCAGCGCTGGCGATCCGAGAGCCGTGTACAAGCCATTTATCGCAAACACTATCAAACACAAGAAAACACATCACATGAAGAAACGAACATGTCTGAATCATACAATTTTTCAGACAATTTTTCAGAAATTAAATTGTACGGCACATATCTGGTAGTACCCTGCATGATCTTAGCAACCGCTCTGATGTCAGCACTGTACAATCTGCTTATGAATACTGAACTAAGAGGAGAACAACACGTACCATCTTGCTCATAAGTGTAGGGATGACAAAGGGGCAACGCAGAGAGTAGCAGCAAGATGAAGGCGAAAGCAATCAGGGGCGGCGCCACCCGCAGCGCCCCTGCCGGCTTGCTCTTGCTCATCACCACAAGCATATTCTTGAGAAATTCTCCAATGTGGGCATCAACAGACGAGGAATCCCGCAAGACGAAGATAGTTGAAGGAACCGGTCTGTCGATACCTTTGAGAGTTATACAGCCTGGAGTCAAAAAAGGGAAGGGAACTGTAGAACACAGGAAAAAAGAAACGAAAGGTTCCACAGGAAAGCCCACGCAATGCAGATCCCGGAAGATTCTTGCAACGCAAAAACAGCCTAGAATTCGGCAAGAACCAACAGCAGAAAGGAAATTCCCCACTTTGGCCTCTCGCGGCTGCACACTTCCAAAAGAAATTCACCAACACACCACATGGAGGAGAGGCCCCCTTTTCCCCCAAGAAACATAGCACAGCGGAGAAAATCAAAGCGGGGGAGAGAGAAAGCAGATGAAGAAGAACCAGAACAACCAGAGAAGAAAGCACAATAAGAGAATAGCCGGTACCTCCAAATTATTCCACGGCCGCACAGCAAAACCAGAAGCCCAATCCCCGCCGCCGCCGCCGCCGCTTTACCGAGACGCTCGCCACCGAAAGCAGGCGACCAGCAGTAGCAAGTGCGCTCCACCTTTTCTTCGGGGGAAGAGACGCCCCTTCTACACACGTTTTAAAACTGCGCGGCCTCGAAGCCTTGGCCGCTAAGGATTTTCGCCAGTGGAGAGGAAAACTGGTGACGAGCGGGGACGAAAGCAAAGATCTGCGTGTTTATCCACTCGTCGCAGTCCGTCGCGGACGGAAAGGCGCCGATTGGGAAGGGGCGGGCGGCCAAGCGCGGCGCGCGGAGTGCGGCTGTGCGGGAGCGCTTGTGTGAGGACTGTGGTGTGTGAGAACGGGAACGGCTGAGCTGGGAGAAGGAAAAGGACAAGCATGCCAAAGCAGCCGGTTTTAAATTCTCTGCTCCCTTTGCCAGTGGTCTGCACTCAGGAGCAGCAGTGATAGTACGGACTGACCTTTTTTTTTGGAAAACTTCTATGGTTGGGTTGGTTTTCTCCGATTTCTGGAGACTCGAGCAGGGATATCACTTGAATGTTGCATTAAGTGGCGTTCGGTTCTCCCTCTAAAATCCCTCTAAACTTTATACCCCTCTAAAGTAAAAATAATCTTACTATTTAGAGGTATTAAATAAAATTTAATTGCAAAACCTTTCTGCAGATGGGCGTTATTTTTCGAGACGAATCTAATGAGCCTAATTAATCAATGTTTTGACACAGTGATGCTACAGTAAACATCGTCTAATCGCCGCTTAATTACCCTCATTACGTTCGTCTCGCGAAATAGACGAGAGTCTTGGACTTAGTTTTGTAATTTGACTTTGTTTAGTACACATAAATCGTGCCGGCATTTTTGACGTGACAGCTACAGTAACTTTAGAGGCCTCTAAAGTGCATCCGAACGCACCCTAAGGGGGTGTTCGTTGAATTGGGTCTAAACTTTAGAGGGTTTTTCCAATAAATATTGTGATTACAAATAAAATTAATTACAAAACTAATTTCAGGACTCCGCTCGAATTCGCGAGACGAATCTAATGAGGGTAATTAAGGCGTGATTAGACGATAGTTACTATAGCATCACTGTAGCAAAACATAGATTAATTAGGCTCATTAGATTCGTCTCGTGATTTAGAGGGGGGTCGTGACATAGGTTTTGTCATTAAATTAATAAAAATACATTTAAATAGTAAGATTCTCTTTGATGTGACGGGTGTTAAAGTTTAGAGGGGGTAAACGAACACCCCCTAAGTGTGTAATCCTAGAAATTCAATTTCAGAATCTCCTGTTACAAACAACCTTTTGGGTGATATTTCAAGCAATATTTAATTAGATTTTGCATGTAGGATGTGTTTGGTTTACTGCCTCGGTCCGCCACGCCAGATTTGGTAATCTGAATAACTTTTATTGCTGCTTGGTTGGTGAATAAGTCGCGGCCGTCACAACTGATTATAGTTCAAAACTATCCCATATTGTTTGCGCTTTTGGAGCGAGTCGAACCTTTGTGTGGCTTGCGTTGGCCGTCATCCAAACATCTTCTTGATATTTGCCAACAAGTTGTTTGGTGTTCCAACAATAATAGTTAAAGGTGAGAAGTGTACAGAATGTGGAGAAATTTTTTGGCTGTTTTTTCAACCGCTAAACGGTGGCACACAGATGTTCTAAAAGTACAATACTTCCTCCGTCCATCTTTATAAGGATTTGGAGGGGAATCGATTTTTCCACAAATATAAGGATTTGAGGGTGGGCCCCACGCACGTGCGCTCCCCACACCAGAAACTTATCCCTTCCGCTCGCCTGCCTCCCTCCCCGCCGCCGACGCGCACTGCAAGATCTTGTCGTTGTGCACAGCAAGGACGACGACGTCGCCGTGCTCAGGCCACACCGCCCCGCAGCCCCTCCTCAACGCCTCTACGTCACTGCTCTTCGCCGCAGAAAGTGAGCACGGCGACAAATCGATTCCCCGCGAACAGGGCGCCCAGCTCCAAGTTCCTCAGATCCGGTTCCCGCCGAGCTCCGTGAGGGCGACCAGGCCAGCGCGGCGAGGCTTGCTCGCGCTGCCATGGTTCATGGCGGCGAGGCCGCGCACGGCGAGGCAAAGAGTGGGGGCGAAGGGAGATGGGACCGAGGAGGGGAGGCGGAGGGGGCGAGGGGGAGATGGGGCCGAGGATGGGACGACGGACGGAGGTCGCACTGGTGGTTGAGCACTTCCTTGCTGGCCCCTCCCTTGTCGGTCTCTCTCGCCGTCGCTGGCCTCGCCGCCTCGGCGTCCTGGCGAGGGCGATGACGCGAGCTTCAGGCGGCACAACGGCGGGGCGGCGCGGCCTCCTTTAGGGCGGCGCGGCGTATTGCTCAGGTGGGCTTGGAGCGGAGCGGACGACTGGAACAGCGCATACGAGCGCGCATGTGGAGGAGAGCAGTGGAGGCTAGCGCGTCGGTGAGCGCATGGCTGAAAACAGAGGAAGCTAGCAAGGCGGGGATGAGAGCTGGGTGGAGGATGGGAGGAAGACATTGATTAAGGGTAGCTTGGTCATTTGACTTTCCCCTTGCTCCCACCTCGGGAATCCAGGAATTCTTATAAAGATGGACGGAGGAAGTATATGCGTAGATGTGTATGAGAAAGTTTCCCAACGCGACAATCGCATTGTGCCCAAAACTCTAAATAGAAAAATACCATTTTTTTCAACGGGTCCCAAAGAGTGTTTTTATTTTGTTGAAACGTGAGCTGTTTAACAACCATGTCAATATGAGTTGTGTAACAATTTTGTGGTTAATGAGCTGACAGTTCTAAATCACCAGTTGTTTGTTTGTGTGTATTCTTCATGTACCATTTGTTATGCGACAATAAACTGTAGTGCAGGCCTTCTTCTTTTGCGAGGGACAATGGTTGTATGTAAGGATCATATTTCTGGATTCGACATAATACTAAAAATTGAAACAAGAAACTTGCAATGATACTCTCTCTCTCTCTCACTGTCATTTCTCCTTTTCCCTAAAGGAAAAATATACTCCATTACTCCCCGCTTTATGTTTGACAGTGGTGATGGCATCAGGAGTGGAAAATGATGCCAGCACAGGACAGAGAATGAATGATCCAGTCTCAAAAAAAAAAAGAATGAATGATCCATCCCTCCTACTACCTCTAGAGCGAGCTTTTTGTCCTGCCTTTCCAGCAAAAATTCGTCGGGCACAAGTCCAATTCCCAATCACATCGTCGTCTCCGGATCCGGCTCCCCGGCTGTGCGTCCACACAAATCTGCATGGCATCGGATACGAAAAGGCTACGTCGTGTCGTCTCCCCGTCGTCCCCGAGCACGCGAAGAGGACGAATTTTTCTCCGAGCGTGCCGCGCTGGATGCTGCTGCTGATTCCAACCAACCATCATTTGCACGAAAGAGAAAACGCAAACAGGATACAGTATATAGTTCGTACCGACCGGTCAGGTGCGTGTGAGAATTTCATACCAGCAAATTGTACGACGGCAGACCCGATCAGGAAAAAGTCGAATAATTAATAAGATTTTCAACCCTTGGTGTCCATGCGCTGCATGTGAGTATTGATACAGCAGTGTGATTGTCTATGATTCTCATCATCAAGTTGGGCCTGTAAATAATCAGTCAGTCTCATTCTTTAATCGGGATTGCATGTGTGATGGTGGCGCGTAGGATATTCCGCGCGCACGTCGGTTTCCGGTCGCAACGGCTACTGATCGTCTTAACACCAGCCATATCCTCCTTTGAAAAGTTAAACAATGGCTTAGGGGTCTAGTAGCCGTTGTAGCTGCCGCTGTGTCAGGCGCGCCGATCCGCCTCGAGCTCGCTCACACTCTGGCTGACCGGACAGGACGGCAGCAGCCGCAGCAGCGCGCCATGTCCAATTGTCCAAATCTTAACGGAACCCAACCGCTGGTAAATTTATTAGTAGTACCGGCAACGAGGGAGACGATGAGTGCGCTGAACTCACGTGCATTGCCCTAATCCGGACGGTAATCACGGACCCCGCAGCCCCTGGAAGCTCATGATAGGAGGCGGGAGCGGGGAGTTGGTGGACCAGCGGCCGGATTCTCCCTGTCGTCGCGCGGCGTGGCGTGGCGGCAGGGCCTGGTCTGGCCGTCGAGCAGCCGGCTCCGCCGGCTCGGGCTCCGGCACGGCGGCCGTGGGCAGGCACGCATCCTCGCACGCAAAGTTGGCAACGTGGGCAGGCACGCATCCTCGCACACAAAGTTGGCAAGTTGCGGTCACGACCACGTCGCTTGTCTATCTGTGGACAACGCTGTCTGATCGTCCGGATCGCCGGTCACCACCAGAGCTGTCAGCATCGGCCCGGTGGTGTCACCTAGTACTTCCGCAACAGGAAAGCTGGACGATTTCAGCCGGATCGATGCATGCCACGACCGGTCACAGGAATCGATGCATGCCACGACCGGTCACAGGACGGGAAAACGACCGCAGTTACCGAAAGGGGAACCAGGCTTCCTGGCCTGAAACTCCGGCCCTGGTAAAGTCGCTAGGCAAGCAAGAGTGCACTGAGGGGGTGTTTGGATACCCTCTCTAGTCTCTAGTCAGTACTAGTCTCTAGTCTCTAGTCATCTTCTTTCTTACTAAAGAGTTTTAGTCTCTAGTCCTTTTTTAGTCAGACCTGTTTAGAACTTTAGTCTCTAAAACTGACTAAATCTAGTCAGACTACTTTTAGTCACTCGGATGCAAACACCCCCTGAATATGCTAGTACTTCCGCATCGAACAAGGCAACGCACTCAAAAACTAATCACCACTTCACTTGGCAGGAAAGCACCGAAAGGACTCTCACAAATTACTGTAAGCAACTTGCAGAGATTAACATTCTCTGATCGTGTCTACACAGCATGTGTGTGCCCATAAATCATGATCTACAGATTCAAGTACGGAGTGACAAGGAAGAGAGCATCTAAACACAGTGCCTAACACAGCAAGCGGGACCGTTAACAGCTCCGCAGCGCAGATCAACCAGCCGCCGCTCGCCCGGCCACAATACAGCAAGGGGGCAGCAGCACAGTTTGCTTCAGAAACAACACCTAGACCTGTACAGATACAGCGAGAGCCTGTCCTCACAGGTTTGCTAGAACTAATTTCCACCGGAGAACGGAAACATTGCTACTAGTTGTACATCCAGATAACAGAAATGCTCTTCTACGGATTGCTGAAATTCCATTCCAACAGCAGTCCACGAGCCCCCCGCCGCGAGTGATAGTACTCCAATGCTAGCTCGGGTGTGACAAGGAACCAGTGAAAGGAAGGGGCTGATGCGGAGGCCACTGGATCCTCTCCGGGGGACAGGGTGCTGGGGCAGGATGCGCGATGAACGTTGGTACGTTTTGCCCTGGCATCAGAACTGAGACATCCTTGGCATAAACGGGCATCTGCAAGCCACAAGAAGACACGGATCAATGACCACGTTTGTATCAAAGGGAATTCACTAGGTGATTGGTCAATGTGATAATAAAGAAATGTAACTGAAACATCAGATATGACATGTTGACGTAACTGAAGCATCAGCTGATATGCCTTGTACTTAGGTTTAACTGAATGTAAGACACATAATTTTGATGCACCCAAGTGATTACAGAATTACTTCACAACCCTCAAGTGTTAAAAACTTTCAGTTGCCCAGTCCCGATACAAGGGGAATGAAAACACTAGAAGAAGGGGAAAAAAATCTCAAATTAACACACATGAGGTCCACGGTGGCACATCAGTAAACACGTTTTCAGGTGTTTGTAATTTCTGTAATATGCAGAGTGCCAGATCAAGAAGAGATGGAGTTCGAGGAAAAAAAAAAGATCAAGAAGAGGGATCTTGTACTACTATCATTCAAATATTTCGGATTTATACTCAGTACAGTTGAGTATGGACAATCAAGATCATTAGTCCCATGTTGGCATATCAGAAAGTTTGCAGCCTAACTGTGAAAGTACACAGTCCCAGCATACTAAAAGCAAACATCATAATTTCTAAATTCCCTTTTTCTTAGACCATATCCAAGCACAATCAAGCAAGCTACAATAAATTGGTGTCAACAGCTGCAAGAAAGTTAACCGTACAACGAAAAAGCAGCAACTTTGATTAAAAATAAAATTGTGGAATGAAGTAGGAAATGACTGTCAAAGTTTAAGAACTAACGTGATATACGAATGACTTGCCATTAAGTTATACGTATACAATAGTTGGATAAGGAACATTCATGCAGAAGTAACAAAATTGAAGAAAAAGAAAGTCCCTGCACAGATTTAAGCATGTTCTCCACTAAAACATATCGAAGTTCAAGTCTACGGTCAAAGGGACCAGTTAGAGGTGCTGCAACAAAACCTAGATTGTCAAATGGACCAAATAGATATTAAGGACCTGAATTGCAGAGACACATGACAACTTGACCTACTGTAGCAGGCAACGGCTAATAGGTCATTCAAAAAATTAAGCAATGGCATATCTTTTTCAAGTGCTGCTATCAGATCCTGTTCCACAGTCTCCTACGACATGGTTCAGCATTCAGTTATTCATAACTTTCCAAATCAACACTAAAAGTTGTATCCTGTGCCTCATTAAGCTTGAACTGATGCTGATCATGAGTAGAAGACGAGAGGTAGTTAAGCCATCCACTCTAGGGGACAGGTTGTCAACTTTGAGTGTACTAGTATGCTTACAATCAATGTTCTTTCCCACCACTGAAGCACTATGATAGTAGATGATAGCAAGCAGTTAGGAAATGATTGCTGATTTTTATAGGATAAGAAACACCCCAGATGAAATTAAAGAAAGAACTACATAGTACTCTCGATACTTGTAACAAATTACATTGTGTGGACTCTTCATAGGTTAATTTGTCTATCTGCTAGCCACTTGATCACGGTGAGTTGAGATTAATGCACCAGCAGCAGGATTATAAAATTCCAAACTTTTCAATTAAGGACATAATTGTTCTCGTACTTTCGCACCCCACACGTCTAACTTTGCGTCTAGATCAGACAGCGTGACCCGCTATTCCAACAGAAACAAAGCTCTGCTGTCGATCCAAACTTAATAACTGGATATTCCACATGACCACATTCCTAATAATTCTCAAGCAGCAAAAAATGCCCTGGACCTTTGGCTGTGGACAACCAAACTGCAAAGGTAGACTGTGATACATGACTTGGGAGCAGACAGAATGGGCCCTTGTCTAATTGGTGTTGTCTGCTCACTGCCCCTTCAATCACATAACCCTTTCAAAAGGGGAAAAAATAGTATTCATAACCCTTGATCTTCTTCCAGTGGGAATATAGGCTCCCAACCTTTTATGCCTACATATTCCTTCATACAAACCGTACAATATTCTTGCAACAAATTGGACATCGAATCAATCAACTGAATTTGGCGATAAAAGGGTTCATATCCGGAGGCTGATGCTTGCTGATGCTTATACCTACATAAAAGTCCCTGGTGTAATGCTCCTACCAAACTAATTAAATGAGTTGTCATGGAACAATGCTACATCAGTCCTTAGACTCATAATGGAACGCATGTGCTCGTATGAACAACACCTTCCACTGGCTTAGCAGCAGACACTCCTGAAACTGAACTAGTGTGGCATGCCCACCAATAAATAAATGTGATGTCCAGGAACTGGGCTACGCATTAATCCTAGTAGAGCGCATGACGGCATGAGCATGTACTAGTATGAACAAAGTTTCACCAAAGCTTCAAATTCAGATCAAAGTGCCCACTTTTGCTTTTGATAAGCAAGGTAAGAACCGTGTGACTACTAAAATTTCTGAAGAACGAGATGCACGAGCAAAGATTGCGTCAGGGTCAAGTAGAGTACTCAAGACTACGAAGACAAGAAAGGGCAGGCAAGATTCGCAATCAGGTCGATCAGATGCACACGCGCACGCAGTTGCGAAAAAGCGAAGCCACGCGAGTGCGCTCAGTGAGGGAAAGCTGAGGAAAAGGCGAGCTGACGGAATCATTAAAGTGATGCGCCATGGATGGGTCGGGACTGGGAGGGGGGAGCAAGGCGTGCGGGAGCAGTGCGCGGTGCGCCGTACCTCGATGGGCGCGCGGCTGTCGAGCTTCCTCGCCGCCTCGAGATCCGCGCTGGACGGGGCGCCGGGCTCGCCGCCGCGGCCGACGAGGAGGCGGAGGCGGCGGAGGACGCCGGTGGCCGGCCCGGGAGGGCTCGCCGGGGGCCGGAGGAAGTGCTCGAGGATGGCCATGGCGAGGAACATGGAGACGAGGATGGCGGTGGCAACGAACCCGAACGACACCGCGCTCACGCCGCTGTCCAGCTGCCGCCACCGCATCTCCTCCGCAGCGGCCGCCGCAGCGGCGGCGGCGGCTCCCGACCCCGCCACCGCGCCCGGGCCCGCCGCCGGGGCCATCGCCGGACCGCGCAGCATGGCAGACTGCCCCCTTCTTCCCGCCTCCCGGTCACGGCCCGCGCGGGCGTGGCGCCATTGCCGGCTTCTTGGCCGCCTACCCGCTGCAGCTTCCCCCTGTGAGACGAGTTGCCGGCTTCGGGATCGCGTCGCGTGCGGTGAGGAGGTGAGAAGGCTGGGAAGGCGAGTGACGGGGGAGACGAGAACTGGAGCGAGGGCTCGGGCACGGTCTACGGCACGCGATCCTTTTCAGTAAAGAGAGAGGGCCCCTTTCCGTTTCCGAGGAAAGTACAACGGGAAGCATGGGCAGAACGGGCATTTCATCGTGACGGGGATGCGCTCGCCGCCCGCATCTCGTATGGGCGGTTCTCGCTCGATGTGTTTGTTTTCTTGGTTACCATTATTGCCCCTAATTCCGGCTTCGAGCAACCCGATACTCTAGTAAACCCTGAAAAAGCAATGTCATTTCACAACAAAGTTTTGACGGAAGATGGCACATGAATAGCAGACGGGCTAAAGCGATCAAGTCCATGATATGTCCACGGGATTATTAGTAAGCGTTGAATAATGCATTGGTTCCAAACGCACTCTTAAAGAAACAAATTAAAAGAGAAGCAATTTTATCGGAACCTCGCATGAGAGTTCTCAAATATTATGATCCGTGGATGTATGCTATAGTTGGATACAAAATTTCAAGTATAATCTTGACTCCATTCAGAAGACAAAAAAATAACGTTCCGAACTGATGCAGAGTTCTCCCGACCATTCGGGAGACAAAATATAGGAATGACAAATTTCATATGCATACAAAGTACATAAAATCAAAAGGACAAAACTTCTGACAAAATGTAGCCCTTTTTTTATTCATTTTCATTTTATGTGAAGCCTGATATATAGCCTGATAAAGGACAAAACTCCAATGCTCCTGCATCATAGCCTCTGTTTTGCGGATAATGGCTGGAGTCGAGAGGAATCGAAAGGAAGTGTAAACTGTGTTCGGCACGCAACTCATCGGAACGCGCTTGGAGCAGTCAACAAGCTAAAAAGCCATGCGCGCGCAGCGCGCTACGTCGTCACGGTATCGCAGTTCTTTTCAGGTTCTTTTGTCTCTCTCGTTCTCTGTACGTAAGAACAAACGACGGATCATCACCGAAGGCTACCCTCCCTCAAAAAAATCACGGAAGGCTACCTGCTACGTACCAAATGGGCTATTACAAGTCCTTTCAGTCGATAAGAAATCCCACGTAGTGCAGCTAGTAGTGGATGATATGGGTCACTGAACACACAATCCACACGTCGACTAGCAATACGAGAACTATCTCATGCATCGATCGCAGGGCCGGCCGCCCTTCGTCACGGAGCGAGACTGCGAGAGCTTCCCGTTTTGTCTCACTCCGTTGACGTACTAGCAAGCTTGAATAGAAGAAACCTTTTACGCCATGCATCGAGCCCACAACCCAAGTGATGTAATCGGTCCAGGAAGTTGTTAGTGAGCGCGAAAGGCGTCGGAACTCGGAAGGAGAAGCTTGTCGCCACTCTGATTCGACCTTTTTCTTTTTTAGATACTGGTACGTAGGCAGTGTGTTCCTTGCCTGCTTCATTCGAAGAAGCGTCCATTGTTTAGAACTCTGTTTACTAGGACAAAAGGTTGATTAGTGATCATAGAAGGCAGTTGTCTACGAATTGGGCTGCAGATCCGAGCTCTTGCGGTCCCCTGTCACCCCTTTGGTACTGCCGTCCCACTTGTTCCATGTGCATCTGTTTCGAAACTACACGTGTTTTGTCTCCTACTAGGATAACCGGGGAGTACCGGGAGGAGGGCTCGAGGATGTCACCGGCATCTCAGGCTCAACCGCTCAAAGCCAGTTCTGTCAGCTTCCGCCTGTTCTTATCCTGTGCATCGCAACATACGTTGAGCCTGTCAGGCTCAACAAAGTTTGCGACATGCTGCACAAGTTTCCACCGTGATTTCGGACGATCAAGTCAACAGACGAGCATCGAGCCACCGTTCGCTGTCGAGACGACGTGCCGCGTGCATGCTTTGATGCTTCTTTATCTCTGTTGGCCGAACGGACAATGGCAGGGGCAGGCAGGGGATCATCGAGACGCAAACCGGTTATACCCAGGAGTACTTTTCTAATTTCACCGGAGCGCTGAAGTCATCAGCTCACACACGGGGCGGGGGAAGCTTGCGCGGCGCCGGCGCGCGAGGGATGGCAATGAGTAGATTACCCACGGGTTTTGCTTGCCCAAACTCTTAGCCAACAGGAGAAACTCATACCCGACTTCATACCCTTATCCGCGCTCGGGTGGAAAGTTGCTACATACCCACACTCACGCGGGTAATGGGTATATATATAAAATCTCTCATCATTGTAGACCAAATAGACCATTGAACCTACATGACAACAAAAAAGCATAAGTTAATTAAGTTCAAGACACAAGCATGACCAAATAATTATATATTCAGGTTTGCGGGTGCAACGGATACGAGATATGACTGCCCATACCCATACCTATCATACCCATGGGTGCAACTTTTTACCTATTTCTATACCCATGGGTTTAAATATGTCCCATATCCTTCCCCAAATAAGGTATTTACCCATCGGGTATCGGATAACGGGTACCCATTGCCATCCTTAGCGCGAGCAGTAGTTTAAGCGAGGCGGCGTGCCGAACGGGGAGCATCCCTCGTGCCGATCAGCGGCAGCTCCATAATTCACGGCGCCCAGTACACGCATCCACCAACTGGCACTGCCCCCAGATCGCCTCGTCGTAGTGCCAGTAGTAGTGTGGCGGAAAGAGGACGCGTGTACTGTGTGTGAATCACGCAGGCCCTCAATGATGGGTGCATGCTGCGAAGCGAACGTGTGTGCACGGCCGGTACCATCGAGTACGTGACAGCACGAATCACCATTCACTCGAGTGCACCGGTGCGCGCCGGCCGGTCGATCCAATTCCTGGTTGGACGCGCCTGGCCCTGAGAGTGAGCGACTGATGCGACATGAGCCAAGGTCGAGATCGGGGAGCTGAGGGGCAAGGCCAGCGGGGGACGAAGGCACGGCACCGCAATCGTGCCTGCCGCGGCGCGAGGTGTCGGGCGAGGGCGAAGCGAACGCCGTGCGCCTTTCTGCCGTGCGCCCGTGCCGGTGGTTCGGCGGGCAAGGGAGCGCAGGCTTCGGCGGTTGCCAGTTTGGCATCACAGTTGGCGCGCCCTGCGCCGCGCCGGCGTGGGTGTGTCGCTCTGCTCGACGCGATTCTTCCGTGCGCGCACGCGTCCCTGTCCCGCCCGGCGGCCCCGCGCTGCCGGGGAGGCGGGAGGAAAAAAGGCTTGGGCAGATGGGCCGCGATACGTACACGACGGTCTACGCGAAACTCGCCTCGCCAGTGCCGGCCTGTATGCAGCCCAACAGGAGCAGCCGAGCTGCCTGTTCGAAACCGGATTGCAGCTTACTGGCTGGGAATAGACGGCGCCCACCGCCACGACGTGGGCAACGGCAACGACGGGCACCGCCCTCCCTCCCTCCCTCCCTCCCGGTCCTTCTTCCCCCTTCCCTTCCCTTCGGCTCCCGCCTCCAATCTCCGCTACGCCATGGCGTCGGGCGCGGCCGCGATGGCGCTCGTCGGCGCCCGACCCACGCACCTCGCGGCCGACACCCAATGCCGCGCGCCAAGGAGGACGCGGCTCGGCCTCCTTCGCCGCGGCGCCACCCGCGGCCTGATCGCCCGCGCTTCCCACCACCGGTCGCAGCATCCCTCCCGCGCCGCTGAGGTGGGCGCGTCCGGTGGCGCAGTCCTTTCTCCGTACAGCTTCCAAGCTCCCAGCGCTTATTCGTGTGCTTGGTTTGGTTGGTTTGGTGTAGGAAGGTGTTGTGCAGTGGCTGAGGAGCGCGGCCGCGGCGCTGGCCATCGCCGCGCAGATCTCCGTGTCGCTGCCGGCGGACGCGGTGCTCTACTCGCCGGACACGTCGTTGCCCAGGACGGGCGAGCTGGCGTTGAGGAGGGCGATCCCCGCGAACCCAAACATGAAGGCAATACAGGTTTGCCTGCTCGTTTCAGAATCGGCGCATCCGTTCGCTTCAATCACCTCTAGGCGTTGGCGTGATTTGGCCCTCTGCATTTGCCAGGAATCGCTGGAGGACATCTCCTACTTGCTGAGGATACCGCAGAGGAAGCCGTACGGGACCATGGAGGGCGATGTGAAGAAGGCCATGAAGGTAAATTCTGGGCATTCTGGCCTCTGTGTCACACTTACCAGTATTGCACTCCCTGCATATCAAACTCCTGTAGCCTTGGTGCAGATTGCAACGGACAACAAGGAGGCGATCTTAGGAAGCATACCTGCAGAGCACAAGGAGGAGGGCGCCAAGCTGTATACTGCCCTGCTTGAAGAGAAGGTGAGCGTAACAGGGCATAGTGCGGCTCACGAATCATTGTTACAGTTGCATGATAGCTGAGATATTTTCGCGTCATCTGCAGGGCGGTTTCCAATCTCTACTGCAATATATAAAGGATAATAATCCTGACAAACTTTCCATAGCACTTGCTTCGTCTCTAGAGACTGTTGGTGAACTAGAGCTTTTGCAGGTACCCAGAGCAATGCTTAGAGCAATTAATTCAGTTCCACCAATCATTATGATTTCTTGAAACCTTTCTTTTTCGCTTTGGGCAGGCTCCTGGATTGTCTTTTCTCCTGCCTCAACAGTATTCAGATTACCCAAGGTGACATTTTCTTGACTTTCTCTAAGCTCTAGAGGTTATTCCTGCGACACATGGGTTCTTTGTCATATCGTTTTTTTTTTCACCTGCAACAATCCTGGATCATAACCTTTGCTTGGAAGAGAGATATATCTGAAGTGCAAAGAGTAGTGAAACTGTTATGGAACTTCATCATGCTTAGGAAAACAATATATATTAAGAATTAAGTATGATAATCAGTTTACCATTATTTATGCACTGATTGTTTTTCAATTGTTGAGTCTATACAAATTTACAAAAGGATTCTGTTGCCGTCATATCGCATAATGAAATGATTTATATCCAGGTTGGTGCTTGTTAGTAAATAGTGGCAACGGTCCCTCTTTTTAAACTATGTGGAACAGCACAAGTTTTGTATCATTTGTTATTCTATGATGTAAAGAACAAACTTCACAACATGTGCAGCATATGAATGACTGATTATTGAAGTCTACTTTTAGTTGAAATGTTTCATTTCTTGAAGGACTTGCATAATTAAGCATCTGCTTCTTCCTTTAATCTCTAACAAAGATTTTTATGAAGTTTAGTTTAAACAGCTTGATATTAATAGGCTAACAGGAAGAGGAGTTGTTGAATTCACACTTGAAAAGGGTGATGGTTCAACATTCTTTCCAACTGGTGGTGGTGAACCCAAAAGTGTTGCTACAATTCAGGTAGAAATAACGGTAGCGTAAACATTATATTCCACAAATTTTTATCTTTGTGTCAGTTGACATCTTAACTGCACATTGACCTTGGTAGTTGACAATAGGTAATAACCATAGGCTCAGTTGTGTCCCTTTATTCTTGATTCTTGTCATCATGCCCAATAACAATAATAGAATCCTATTGTTACTATATAAAAAAAATCATCTGAATTCTGCAGAAATATGTCAGTCACTGATTTTATACTAATGTAGGTTGTCGTTGATGGGTACTCTGCCCCACTGACTGCTGGAAACTTTGCAAAATTGGTAAGGTACCTTAACTCTTACCCCTCTTTCCTCCTGCTAGATATGGAGAAAATCCCAAATTGTAACTAATATGAACAAAGTTTCTTTATTGAAAGAGTGCAGAACACTAATTCACCATATACCACAGTACTTGAAATTATAGTTCACAATTCTTCTTTCAAATCTAATTCAATGGAACAACCTTCCTTCAGGTCTTGGATGGGGCATATGATGGGGTAACACTTAAATGTGCAAGTCAGGCAATTATTGCAGATAATGAGACTGGAAAAAGGGGTACACCGTTCCTCTAGAGGTCAAGCCTGCTGGACAGTTTGAACCATTATACAGAACTCCGCTAAGTATTCAGGTCAGTCAAACTCCAAATGGCGACGAAAGTTTTAGGGGAACGGTCTCTTTCTCAGTACTCACTCGTTTTCTGTTGGTTTAATCGAACATAGGATGGAGAGCTGCCAGTCCTGCCTATGTCCGTCTATGGTGCTGTTGCCATGGCACATAGTGTGGATTCAGATGAATACTCATCACCAACCCAGTTCTTCTTCTATCTTTATGATAAGAGAAACGTGAGTGAAAAAAAGCCTAAATTCATCATTATATTTACGGGAATCTAAGTACAATGTTTTATATGATTTTCATTTTTCAAAGATCAAATTACTTGAGTGCGCGTGACTAAACAGTACATATCTGCTATCTTTAAATGTCCCTTTCGTGCTTTTCTTTACATGGGAACTTTGCTATTTAGAATTATATATGCAAATAACTGACCAGACTCTGTAAGGTAATACAAAGGTGTTAATGCTCAATCTACTATATCATCTGCTTCTCCTAGTCATTGTTATAGGCTCCAGTAGCATGAAGCATGAATATATATATTCGGATATGTGATTTGATATGATTCTTTCTTATCTGTAGTCTGGTTTAGGAGGAATATCGTTTGATGAAGGACAATTTTCAGTTTTCGGGTGAGTTTCACTCATTGATATTTTGTGAACATTGAATGACAAAATTGATCGATTTTGTGTCATAATGATAACTGTTTATGTGCATCAAAACACCTGCAGCTATACCACAGAAGGACGAGATGTTCTATCGCAAATTAAGACCGGAGATAAAATTCGTTCTGCCAAGCTTGTACAGGGCAGAGAACGGCTTGTGCTGCCGCCGCCACCACCAGCATCGCCAGGAGAAAGTTGATATCATCGAGTCATCGACCCCAAACATTGCAACATTCTTTTACTGATCAGGCAACCAACATTTTGTATATCAAAGACAGTAAACCTGACCAAGAAGAAGATCAAATATATAGAGAGAATCCTTGTACATGATACCGTTTCTGGTGTGTTGATCAATTGACCATTTGAACAGAGTGGAATGCTTCTTTAAATTTTATCTTCTGGTGTCATAGCGTTGCCGCCGGCGTGCATCTCTCATTGAGCCAGGCAATGATGTCGCCACGGACACGCTCGATGTTCTCCTCCGGCTCCCCGAACAGCAGGGAGTGGAGCATCCCGTCGTATATCTTGATAGTCTTGTCCTTGCTGGCAGCGGCGTCGTACAGGGCGCGGCTGATGTCGGGGTCGGTCACCTCGTCGGCGCTGCCGTGCACGACGAGGAACGGGACGGTGACCTCGCCGAGGCGCGCGCCCAGCTCATCGGTGGCGCGCAGCAGCTCGATGACGGTGCCGAGCCTGGGCCGGCCGTTGTACCGCACGGGGTTGCGCGCGGCGACGACGCGCTTGGCGGCCACCTTGACGGACTTCTCGATGAGGTCGGCGGTGGGCACGATGGGGGCCGTGGGCGCGAACCGCGCGACGAACGTGAGGATCTCGGGCAGCGGCCACGGCGGGCGGATCCGGTCGGAGATCCTGCACATGGGCGCGACGAGGACGGCGCCGGCCCACTCCTCCGGCGGCGTGCGGAGGTGGATGAGCAGGCAGATGGCCCCGCCCATGGACTCCCCGAAGAGGAAGCAGGGCAGGCCGGCGTGCTCCCCCCGCGCCCTGACGGCGCGGAAGAAGGCCAGGAGGTCGGCGACGGCGGCGTCGAGGTCGGGCACGAAGGCGCGGAGGCCGTGGGACCGCCCGTGGCCCGGGAGGTCGGCGGCGAAGCAGGCGAACCCGGAGCGCGCGAGGAAGACCGCCGTGGACTGGAACGTCAAGCTGATGTCGTTGCCGTAGCCGTGGACCATGAAGACGAGCGCCCGGGGCCGCGCTGCCGCGCGCGGCCGCCACGCCCGCGTGAACAGCCGCCGGTCACCGTCCCCGTCCCCGTCGGGCACGGCGAAGTAGGAGGACTCGCCCTCCACGCCGTGCGCCGCGTAGAACTCCGCCTCCGTGGCCGGGTGCTCGCCCCAGAAGTTGACCGGCGGCGCCGGCGCGTCCCCCTCAGGCTGCTGCTCGCCCGCCGGCATGGTGAGGGCCGGGGGGATCAGACTTCGGTTGGGGAGAGGGGTGCGGTGCGGATGGGGAACCGGTGGCCGGCTAGTGTGGAGAGTTCGTTGCTGCCAGTTGCGTAGCGGCAGGGGCGGCGACTGCGTTTGGTTGCGGCCTTGCGGGACGGGACTTGACGTGCCTTTGGTTGGTCTTTCAGAGGCTGTGGCTTTTAAAAAAGGACAAAAAGCCAACCAAAGGCTCCGAGCCACACAGATTGTCTTTGCAAGAAAGCAGTTTTTCTTCAGTGCAATGCTCACAGTCATTCCATAGGTGCTTTCAGCGGCTGTGGGGTGAGATTTTCTTCGAAATTACCCGCCTGCCACCGGTAAGTTGCGTACCGGTTCGTTTTCTTTTCCTCTCGCGCGAACAGAAGGGAGCGACACCGTGCAAAGCTTCTTCCTTCCTCGCCGGCGGCTCGCCGCGTCCTGCTGCTCGCGTCCTCCCTCCGTCGAGTCGTCGTGCTGCTGCTCACGTCCTCCGGTCCTCCCTCCGCCAAGTCGTCGTGCTGCTGCTCACGTCCTCCCTCCCCCGCGTCTAGCTGCTGCTCTCCGGTCCTCCCTCCGCCGAGTCGTCGTGCTGCTGCTCACGTCCTCCCTCCCCCGCGTCTAGCTGCTGCTCGCCGCATCCGCCGAGATTCGTTGACAGCGTCGACCCGTGAAGACGCGCCCTCCTCCGGCGCCGCCCCATGAACACGCGCCCTCCTTCGGTGCCCTTCCTTGAAGATGCGGCTTCTGCTCAATCTCCTCGTGGGCTAACATAGCCATCGGTGAGCTCTAGATTGTGATTTTATTTTTTTCCCCAACATTCAAACCCTAGCCGCAAATTGATGAATTCGTTATGCAAACCACGTGTGAGGCCAATTCATCACGCTTGTGTCTTGACGTTTTATACAAAACCCCCAAACAAAAGATAATTTCTGAAAAGCTTTTTGAAATTTAAACCATGTGTTAACGTGGATGTAAACTTAATTAAATTTTAAGTTTTGTTTTTAAAATGATGGTTTTCATGTAAATATGTGAACAACACATTGTTTTACAATCAATTTGCATCTAAATTGTCTCTCAGACCTTTAGGAGCATTACAGGCATTTTCGCAACTTTTTCACAGCCACAACTACTTCAACCAAACGGCTTTCAGCTTTTTTCACAGTTCACAGCCATAGCAGCTTTTTCCACAGCTCACAGCCACAGCAGCTTTTTCCACAGCCACAGCCTAACTAAACACCCCCTGATTGGCTGGGTTAGGTGGAACTGTTCGTGGTCCACCAGCTCGTTCCTGCACTGGGGGAAACCAAACATGCACGAGGTATGCTATTTTATTACTCCGAGTTGTCACGGAGGGGAAAATTAAATCTGTAGGGACATTAGAGGCCTTTTAGTGCGCAACCACATGATACTCGATCACCTGAATCTCATGGTGCATTTGGGTGGGATTCTTAGTGAAACGCTTCTCATTTTTTTTTTAGTTCTCATTTATTTTTTAACGAGAAAACAAAAACAATATCCGAGTGAAAAAACTGAAAGTCTATAAAACAGGGCCTCGGTATCTTCATTTGGGTGCATTATTGGGTGCAAGTTACTCATTCGGCCCATTCAGCCTCATTTACAGCCCCATTACTCCCATTTAGCAGTGGCCCATTCAACTGCTAAATGGGCTCATTTGCTGCCCCACTCCCATTAGCAGTGGCCCATTCGGCCTGGGAGGCTCAAAGGCAGCATACTGGTACTTTGGCCCAAGATCTCGCACTCATCAGTTTCTCCTTCCACAAAAGAGTGCACAATTTGCTCAAGAGAGAGAGAGAGAGAGAGAGAGAGAGAGAGAGAGAGAGAGAGAGAGAGTGCGCACAAAACGTTAGCGGAAAATTAGTAAAATAAAATTCTCAACAAATGACTCGAGTCAACATAACATTCTTAACTACGTCTACGGTACCACAGGACCACCTCTACGCCATTTTACGACTTTATCATTGATGTTAGTTCTGCCGGACGATCAAGGACCGCCGGTGGGCGCACACCCCTTCTTCCTTTTGATCCTCCGGCCAGCTGGATCGGAAAGCCCATCTACCCCTTTCTGAACCGGTGTATCCGATTCCCTGCGATCATGGGACCTCCGTCTTTATTCCTCGCCGTTGTTCACAACACGAGAGGTGAGGGAAGCGTCCCCATCAGAAGACGGTGATAAGTACAACATGGACATGTGCTTGGGTCCCAAAGGAGCACAGTGAAGTTTGCCTGAACTTCCCACCAATAACATGCGACTTTAATTACGAATGTCACCTTCTGTGGCGTGTTCCGCCGCACCATACGCATGGACATGGTCATTTCTCATGGGTGTCAATCGATCATCACGTGATGCACAGGCTGACTGTGATAATTACTCGTAACTCTATATATTTACCAAACAAACTTTACCATTCGTGGAACTACAGATTATTGGAACTGCGGTGTGCATGAGGAAGCAACAAGCTGCTAATAACACGACCAACTCCACAAAGACGCGATGCTTTCCTACGCACCCGCGCACACTGGAACCAAGCCACAAGACAGAGAGAGGTAACCGCGCCGTTTCATGGACAGACGACGGACCACACGATCGAAGACATGCAAGCAAGCATGCACGGCTAGCTAGCTGCTACTTTATTCTGGAGAAGATGGCGACGGATCGATCGGACGAGGATGCAGCTCCCGCCGCTGTCGCGTCGTGATTGCTCAGGGAGCGGCGGAGCCGGGGCGGAAGGGGTTGGGGACCTCGAAGCCGGGGTTGGGCACCCAGGTGTCGTCGGCGCCGGGGATGTACTGCCCGTTGACGGCGGCGGGGATGCTGTGGTCCAGCCCGGTGATGTCCGGGATGTAGTGGCTGCCGATCTCGTACCGGCCGATCCCCGGGATCAGCACGGTCCCCTCCTGGAACGTGTCCGGCCGCTTCACGTCGGCCGCCGAGGCCGCCTGCTGCGCGGCCGCCGCGACGGGGCCGGGGCGCGCCGCCGCTCCCAGCTGGGCGAAGCACGCCGCGGCCAGCACGGCCAGGAGGAGCAGAGCTGATGACGACGACGTCTTGGCCATGGCGATCGGTCGGTGGATATGTAGCTGATCGCGACGCGCTGATCGATCTGTATCGTAGGTTGCTGTAGCTTTCGTCGTGTGACTAACGCTGACGCCGCGGCGGGCTTATATAGGGCGCGGCGTGTGGCGCGCAGCGGCCCGGGGCGCGAAAAGGCGGTGCGTTTAATTCGCGGCCACTTGGCACACGCCTCCTACCCCTCCTCCCGGGCCAGCAGCGAGGCGAGGTGCGGCGTTTGTTACCAGCGCGGGCGCGGCTGCTTGCGGATGCGGGCGGGGCCGCGCACGTGATGGCGTGCGCGCGCGGGACTGAAAGAAACGCGAGAAACGACGGGTCGATCAGTGTGTTAGGCGGGGCGTGCGCCGCGTGCGTGACTTTGGGTTGGGTCGCCGTCGTCGTCGTTGGCCAAACAGTCATGCGCCGCTGCTCGATCGACGGGCGGGTTGGTTTCGATCGGCAGGGTCCCGATTGGACATTGATTGATGCGGTAGCCACCGTGCCGAGGTTCCACCTACTCCGCGCTGCGCTTTATTGTGTGGCGATCGGCGATCGCGGCCGGGGTGGCGAGTTATTTCGGCACAGTGGCCAGGTTCCGTTCCAGCGACCGTCTCATTCTTAGTAGTACTTACGTTGATTAGTCGACATCTCCGATGCTGACAGTCAGATCGCCGTCTGGGTATACTGCTTCGAAATGGAGACGTCCGCTGTTTAGTTCCATATACAGAAGTAACGTGTGTAATATACTGAATGTTGTTGCAGCGTGTTGGCCTCGAAAGGATGCTACACGCAGTTTCACTAGAGCAGTACGAACGTACGTCCAGCTCACAATTAGCTCCAACTAACCTTGGAGGCTTGGTACTCAACCGAAATGATGAGTGAACCGTGCATATATTGATCAATCATCCTGATGACAGGCTTAATCACCTTTGCTTGCTTGCGCCATAACCTTGCGCTGCTGTAATTAACAGTTTAGAACTGATGGTCCTGTGGTCCTTTTCATCGTATAGTTCTGACTGAGGACTGAACGACGCGATTGTTCGATCAGGTCTCTAATTATAGACAGTATACAATTTGCTACCACTATTACAACATTGACATTTTTTTGTGAAATTGAACTGTTTCTTTTTGTGAAATCCATGTACAAATCCTATGAATTTCCTGCGTTCTAAATGACGATTAAACTTTACGGTTTAGGCAAGTTGCAGATCAGTACCGGCAACTAGAATGACCTTCCGGGGGTCCCTTCGTGCTGCTCCATCTGCAGCTTGGCAGTTGCTCTGTTGCCCAATTCAACATACTCCTACTGCATCTACCACAAAGGTCAAAACCTCACTAGTAGAACGAAGGGACCGTCGATGCAAAACGGATGGTTCGCTCGCTCCTAGAGAGGCAGGCAGCGAGATTAATTGAGGCGTACTTGGAGGCCGGACTAACACACTCAGTAAAGTACGCCAACTAACCCAGAGACGAGCGTGGCGTGGTGGCAGGCTCGATCTGCAGGTTAAAAATGGAAGCTTCCGATGGAACCCTGCTGCTTCGTACTACGTCCGGTACCAAATCCGGGGTTTCGTCGACGCCACGCATCTCGCGACCTACGCGCGGACGGCGAGTTAATATTTGGCGGTTGTCGCATGAACTGCCCTACACGTCAGTACAGTACTACTCACTGGGGAAGAGCCAGGGCTTCTGTGCAGCAGCCAGCGCGCGTCCAGTGATCACCGAATCCCAGTGCACGGCTCTGCACGGGCAGCGTCGAGCTGGTCATGGCGCCGGCCACAGCCGTGGGCCGACGAGATCGTCAACAAGAAAAGCGGCCAAGCCATGTGTATATGTCATGTGTTGATGACGACGCGCCTTGCCGCGCCGGGCGTTGGTAGCTATAGTATTCCAGTACGAAACCCGTAACTCGGGTTGCATTGATGCGAAACGGAGCCGTCGGAGCGTACACATGCAAGTATGCACAGCTAAAACCATCAAGGACCGGTCTGCCGTTGCTCACCGATCGCTTGCCCAGTTTGCCCCGCGGGCGAGGAAACGGCGTGGCCCGCGTCCGCGCCCCACGAGATCCCCCCGAGGACAGGACGGTCCATGGGTCCAGTCCAAGGCGCCACTGCCAGGTGAATCAAGCGTCGAGCGGAGTGCAGTGGTTTCGTATCTTGGACTTTTTTTTTTAAGACTTCGTATCTTGGACTTGGACCAGTGTATATCGATCGGGGGAGGAGCACATGGCGAGGCGCGTAACCTCCCCGGCGGTGCGTGACTTCGGGCGGGACCATGCATGGCGCCGTGGACGCGTTGGGCTCAGCTCAGGTCGTATACGTTCTAACCGTGACTCCATGAGAGAGGAGGAGCTGACTGCTGAGGATGTTTGATGTTTGCTTGTGCGAAGTGTGCGCGTCACGACTCACGCACGCCCCTCCCTGGCACTGCACGCGCAATGTGCAAACTGAATTCGTGAGTGGCCTACTGGCCTGTCCTCTGCGCGTTATGTAACTCGTCCGGGCAGGGGCGGAGCCAGGATTGAGGGATGAGGGGGGCCAAGCGAGCTGAATGACTGAGCTCTTGTGCTCATGAGAGGATGAGGGGGGCCGGCCATGGAAGATTAGCAAGATAATTAGCAGATCCTTTGGAAAATCAAGATTGTTAGGGGGGCCAGGCCCCTGCTCGCCCCCCCTGGCTCCGCCCCTGCGTCCGGGACTCGCGCACACGAACAGAGCACAAGAGAGAAGTTTGGGCTCGTGGCGCGCACTGTTAAGAATATAATCCCTCTATTAGGGGGATTGAATGGAAATAATTGCGCTCATACCAAATATGCCCTGAAGGCCTCTACTATATATTGGGACCATTTGTACATCAACAATTGACTAATGAGAATTGGGTTCCACCATACATCCACGTGTCTCTTGTTCTCATGGCGTGTGTTTGAGGGAAGAGAACGGGACGATCTTCAACAACTTCTCACGCCTCACGTGCTGCCGGGAGGGATCGGGGATTCGGGACGACGTGTATTTCTAACACGTTATCAGCACTTGCTCTGCCCTGCGAATCAAGGTACGTCGTTCTGATCTCCTCCGGATGTCACCCTGACGGTAGAGGGATCCGTGAGTATAGGTAGTGGAACGTGTAGATCGTTTTATCTACATCGTTTTTATCCTGCTTTCCCGTGTCGACCCGATCTAGCATGTTCAGGTTGTAGTCTTGTAGATCAGCTCTTGCCTGGTTATAATCAGTTGTAGACGTCTATCGCTTGTTGCTTTAAAACCAAACTGTTTTGACTGCGTGCGTCTATGCCGTACCCAGCATTTCTTTTCTAGGCAGATCTTGGTAGACACGACTGTGTTCTTTACTCGGTACCTCTATTAGATGTAGACTACCGCATGGTTTAGATCTTGCTGGTTAGCTTCATGCGTTTATGCAATACTAGTTTTTCCTCGCATCGAAGCACTACCTTGTTTCAGATCACTAGATCAGTTTTGCTAGTACAAAGATCACCATAGAACCCCTGTAAGTTTTCTTTTGGTAGATCTTGGTCGCTAGAAATGGAAAAGTAGATAGGTACATTACCGGTGGCAGTTTTGTTTTGCCTTTGCCACCGGCCATGGAACCTGCCGTTGAAACGGCCGTCGTTGGCCACCCCAGCGCGCATGCTCGCTGTTGAGCCTCTGCGCGTACGCCAGCGACGTCATGCACACCACGGCGGCCTGAAGCTCCGCCGCGCACACATGCGCGATCGCTTGACGATCGACGCCGCATCGGCTCGCCCGAGGCGAGCCGCCGAAGAACCCGCCGCAGTGACCCAGCGAGGAAACTGCGCGCATCATTACCGCGGCTTTCCATGCATGCACGCCCCGCTGGCTTATTTCTATGCATGCGCGATCTGCAGAATTGTTTCCATGCATGTGCCTGCCGCTGCCGCTAATTCAGTGGATAAAATAAGAAACTTGCGATTTATGTCTGCTTTATTTACTGGCTTAGACCCTGGATCGTATGGTTTCCTTTCTGCGCATTTCATCAGTGTCGTGGCCCCCTTTACAAGTTTGCGCTACTTTTTCATGCATGCGGCATTTAGCATTTGTACAACCTGGAAGTGTAATATTGCTAGCTTAGTTTTGTTGCATGCGGCGTTTAGCATGACCTATCATATCGTTGTGCTATATTACATGGCTAGCGTAATATTGCTTTGGGAAATACATACGACCAGTTTTTACATGTTTAATTCACTTTCATGCCTATTTACCTGAAGTATATTTGCATGAACTTATAGGGAATGGCCAACATCACCCCTCAGCAGTTCAAGCAGCTTGCCATGGATGGCAACAACTACCAGACGTGGGTGGTGGACTGTGAGTTCCACCTAGCGGCGATGCAGTTGTCCCACACGATCGCCCCACGTGCCGCTAATGCTGCTGAGATCCCGCTACATGAGGTGGCAAAGGCGTCGATCTTCCTGAGGCACCACATCCACCCTGACTTGAAGATGGAGTACCTAGAGGTGCACGACTCGCTCGCGTTATGGTCCGCCCTCCAGGAGCGCTTCGGCAAGCAAAAGGCTGTCATACTGCCTCAGGCTAGACGTGATTGGGGGCAGCTTCGCTTCCTAGACTACAAGACAGTGGGGGAATATAATACTGCGCTTCACCGCATTGTCGGCCAGCTTCGTTTCTGTGGGCAGAAAGTCACAGAATCAGAGATGATAGACAAGACACTTGAGACTTTCCACCCCTCCAACATGGTGCTCCAGCAGCAGTACCGCAACAACAAGTACAAGAAGTACTCTGAACTGATACAAGTCCTACTTGCTACTGAGACCCAGAATGATCTCTTGACGAAGAATTTTCACATGCGCCCTGTTGGATCACAAGCCGTGCCTGAAGCACATGCTACCTTCCGTAACAACAAGGGTAAGGCTCGGAAACAAGGGCCAGCAGCGTGGTGGCAAGCAAGGACCTAAAGGTGGGAATTTCAAGAAGCAGGCAAATAAAGGCCAGAAGCCTAACGGCAAAGGTAAAGCCCCGAAGGGTCCTAAAGGAGACGCTGGAGCTAAGCACCCCAATCAGGGTTGTTTTCGTTGCGGATCCATGAAGCACTGGTCTCGCACTTGCACGACCGAGCCACACTTGATCCAGATGTATCAAGAGTGGAAGAAGCGTCAGAATCCGGAGGCTCACTTTGTCCAGGTGCCTGTAGCTAATGAGACTGGAGCACACCTCCGCGTGCCTACCCTACCCACTGAGACTCCTGAGCTTGAAGACATGGATGTCGATGCAAATGGTGCCACAGCGAGTGCCGCTGCCCAGGATGGTGATGGTCAATACAACCTCGACGAGGATGATCTTCTTACCGATGAAGCCCAGGACATGGTGTAGTTCTGTCCTTTGCGAGTCATTTCCCTTAAGCTAGCGTGATTTTATTTCCAGAAGAACATTGGTCGTGATGTAATAATTAATGCTCACGTGAGCAAACCTGAATTCGTGCTTAGGCTGAACGCTATGCGCCTATAAAGATTGTTTTCCCTTGCTTATTATATTTGATCTTGTCTTGTTCTTTCCTTAATTATATTCGAGTCAATTACCTGTGTGCCATTACAAAAACTTCATGTTACCTACAAGCCATTGAAAATTTCAAAACTTCCTACATACCCTTGCTCCAAACTTTGTTTGCCTACATGCCATCCCAGTTACTTTTGCTGTTAACGGGAGTTAACTCCTAAGGAGAATGACAATTTTACCCTCAATTGTAGAATGAAGTCAATTTTTGGTTTTTACTTCAGTGCCACTATAAAAAGAAAGTTTTTACTTCAGCGCCATGAAAGTCCAAATATAGATTGAAACTGGTCTCTATGTCATTCCTACAGATGAACATACACATCTAAACATCTTAATGAAATCCTACCAACAGCAAATATGTCACTAATGTTATGCAATTGATGGTGGAAAGGATAACTCACCCATCTGGAAGCCAAGATGGTCGCTCGCCCGCCATTCTTCTAACCCTAAATCCCAGCAAATCCTGCTTGGAGGCTGCGCCCCGCGCCTGGAGGCCGCGCCCCGCGCCTGGAGGTCGCGTGCCCGCCTGCAGGCCGCGCCTGCGCCTGGAGGCCGCGCGCCCCTGGCCCGCGCGCCTGGGAGCCCGCCCGCCGCCTGGAAGCCGCCCGCCGCCTGGAAGCCACCCGCGCGCCTGGAGCCCGCCCGCCTGGATCCCGCCCGCCTCCCTGCCTCCAGCGCCCGCCCACCTGGATCCCGCCCGCCTTGAAATGCTGGATCGGGTTTGAGCCAGGAGTAGGAGATCGAGAAAGGAGCAGAACAGGCGTACGAGAGAAAGAAGAAGAAGTATGGGCAAGTTAGTAATTTTAGGTCTGCCTGTGAAGCTTCTATGTTAAAGTTAACAGCAAAAGTAACTGGAATGGCACGTAGGGAAACAAAGTTTAGAGCAAGGGTATGGAGGAAGTTTTAAAATTTTCAATGGCTTGTAGGTAACATGAAATTTTTATAATGGTACACAGGTAATTGGCTCATTATATTCGCTCATTCTGAATGATGAATTAAATAATGCTTTTATAATAGAACAAGAGCTATATTCCAATGGAGGCAGATGAAGAACCTTGTTTGGTTGACAGTTGTGCCACGAATACGATTCTAAGAGAGACAAGGTACTTTCAGACACTGCAGAAAAGGACTGAAAACCTCCTAACAATTGCCGGAAGCAATGGCCGCATTATTGGCTCGGGACAAGCCATTGTGGTCCTCCCTAATAATACTAGGATCTTCATCGAAGAAGCCTTCCTGTATCCGGGAGCTGAACGAACTCTCATTACCTTTAAAGACATCCGTCGCAGTGGTTATCATGTTACAACTGCATGTGAAGGTAGGACCGAATTCCTATACATCACAGAGTCGGATGGTCATAAAACAAAAGTGGTTGAAAAAGCACTTGGCACGGCCTCTGGAATATACTATACAACAATAAGAGCCCCTCAAGAATATGTTGCGATGCCTACAATATTTAGAAACCCGGAATCATTTAAAGTTTGGCATGAAAGGCTAGGTCATCCTGGATTAGTAATGATGCGAAAAATCGTAAAATGTTCTGCTGGTCATGGCATTAAAGATATAATTTTTCCTCAAAATAAAGATTTTTTGTGCACGTCATGTGCAATGGGAAAGCTAATAACCAAGCCCTCGTACCTGAAGATAAACACTGAACCATTGGGTTTCCTGGAGAGAATCCAAGGTGATATATGCGGCCCAATAAATCCTTTGTCTGGGCCGTTTAGATATTTCATGGTTCTTATAGATGCTTCGACAAGGTGGAGCCATGTATGCCTGTTGTCTACACGGAACCATGCTTTTGCTAAGTTCATTGCCCAGATTATCCGGTTGCGTGCTAGTTTCCCGGAGAACCGCATTAAGTCAATTCCGATGGATAATGCTGGTGAGTTTACCTCAAAAGCATTTAACGATTATTGTCTTGCTCTGGGCATTGATGTCGAGCATTCTGTACCCCACGTTCATACTTAGAATGGGCTAGCTGAGTCCCTAATTAAGAGGATAAAGTTAATTGCCAGACCACTTTTACAAGACAGCAGACTCCCCACCAGCTGTTGGGGGCACGCAGTGCTGCATGCTGCCGCATTAATTCAGTATAGACCGACTGCATATCACTCCGCTTCCCCTTTTCAACTAGTGCGTGGACAAGAACCAGTGATTTCCCATCTGCGAAAATTCGGTTGCGCCGTTTACGTACCGATATCACCACCCCAGCGTACTGTCATGGGACCTCACCGGAAGTTGGGGATATATGTTGGTTTTGAAACTCCGTCCATAATCAAATATTTAGAGCCTAAAACTGGTGATCTATTTACGGCTCGGTACGCTGATAGTGTCTTTGATGAAGACCACTTCCCGGCATTAGGGGGAGGATTGTACCTAAAATCTAAAGAATGCCGGGAAATCGAATGGTGTGCTACCGGCATCCATTCGCTTGATCCACGTACTAAAGATGCTGAACTTGAAGTTCAACGTATAATAAACCTGCAAAATTTAGCAAATAATTTACCAGATGCTTTTACTGATATAAGAGGAGTGTCGAAGTCGCACGTTCCTGCGGCTAATGCACCGGAGCGAGTAGAGATACCCCTGGAGGGCATGAACTCTCAACTCCCCTATCCTAGGAAAAGGGGGAGGGATCCGGATAGCTCAGTACAAAATAAACGGAGACGTCCGCAAAAAGAAAGTACTGAAGTATTTGCATCACACTCCCATTCAGTTGTCCCAGGAGTGACACGCTCAGAAGGCGAAGGCCCCAGTGCACAAGTGCGCACAAATAAGAGCACGGGGGCACCGGAACAACCAGGCTCAAGTGTTTTGGGAAATCAAGAAGAGCTGGACAGGCTTAATGAAATTGCCACAAACTATGCCGATACAGGAGAACTATATAACAGAAAGACTACAATTGTCGACATACATTTCGTCTCTAAAATCGCAGATGCGATTGATGAGGATCCTGAACCAAAGTCCATGGCAGAGTGCCGGAAGCGCTCAGATTGGGTCAAATGGAAAGAAGCAATAGAGACAGAATTGCGCTCGCTTAATAAGAGGCAAGTATTCGGGCCTGTCGCCCGCACGCCCCCCAAAGTATTCCCTGTAGGATATAAATGGGTATTCATCCGAAAGAGGGATGAGAACAATGTGGTGGTGAGATACAAAGCGAGGCTTGTAGCACAAGGGTTTACGCAGAAACCGGGCATCGATTACGATGAAACTTATTCCCCTGTAATGAGTGGCAAAACGTTCCGATACTTAATATCTATGGTAGCAGGTTTAAATCTAAAAATGCAGTTAATGGATGTTGTGACCGCATATTTATATGGGTCATTGGATTCAGACATATATATGAAAGTCCCCGATGGACTAAAAATTCTTGATCCTAAAGCCAATCGCAACATGTACAGTGTCAAATTGCAGAGGTCGCTGTATGGGCTAAAACAATCAGGTCGGATGTGGTACAACCGACTAAGTGACTTCCTCCTGAAGAAGGGGTATGTGAATAATGAGGACTGTCCCTGCGTATTTATAAGAAAATCCCAGAATGGATTTTGCATCGTCTCGGTCTATGTTGATGATTTAAATATCATAGGCTGCGCAGCGGATATTAAGGAGGCAAGCACCTACCTTAAGGCGGAGTTTGAGATGAAAGATCTGGGTAAAACCCGATTTTGTTTAGGCCTGCAGATCGAACATCTCCATGAAGGAATTCTAGTACACCAGTCGACCTACACGAAGAAGGTCCTTGAGAGATTCAATATGATAAAGGCCCACCCTTTGAAAACCCCCATGGTCGTAAGATCACTTGATAAAGACAAGGATCCATTCAGGCCTAAAGATGAAAATGAGAAAATACTAGGACCGGAAGTTCCATATTTAAGCGCCATTGGAGCACTGATGCACCTAGCGAATTCAACTAGGCCCGATATTGCATTCGCTGTAAACTTGCTAGCGAGATTCAGTGCAGCCCCAACCAGAAGGCATTGGGTGGGTGTTAAAACAATACTGAGATACCTTAAAGGCACTCAAGATCTCGGCCTATTTTTCCCGAAGAATCAAAACCAGACCTTGGTGGGCTATGCAGATGCGGGATACATGTCGGACCCCCATAAATCAAGATCTCAGAATGGGTTTGTTTTTCTTTGTGGTGGTGCAGCCATATCTTGGAGGTCATGTAAACAGACCTTAGTAGCAACTTCTACAAATCACTCAGAGATAATTGCTCTCTATGAAGCCTCACGTGAATGTGTTTGGCTACGACGGATGATTAACCATATCTAGAAGTCATGTGGCTTCAATACCGTCGATACCCCCACAGTTATATACGAGGATAATGCAGCATGTGTTGCACAAATGCAGATGGGTTATGTAAAGACTAACTTGACTAAGCATATATCTCCTAAGTTCTTCTACCCTCACGAACTCCAGAAGCAAGGTGAGATCAGTATCGTGCAAATAAGATCATGTAAAAATCTAGCAGATTTTTCCTCTCCCAGCAACTACATTCAACAAATATATCCGAGGCATCGGCATGAAACATTTGAGAGACTTGCAGGGTTCAGGGGAAGACCCTTGAATATATTAACCCTTGCTCTTAGATCCTGAAGATCCCGAAATGTATAATCCAGAAGATTATAGTATGTCCTGAAGACATTGTTGTACTCTTTTTCCCTTAGTGAGTTTTCTTGAAGTTTCTCACATAAGGTTTTTAACGAGGCAACAAGTGCAATACATCGAGCGACAATCATGTACTCTTTTCTCCATAATTTTCCCACAGGGTTTTTCGGAGTTTTTAACGAGACATGAGTTGATCGGGTATTCGCCCAAGGGGGAGTGTTAAGAATATAATCCCTCTATTAGGGGGATTGAATGGAAATAATTGGGCTCATACCAAATATGCCCTGAAGGCCTCTACTATATATTGGGACCATTTGTACATCAACAACTGACTAATGAGAATTGGGTTCCACCATACATCCACGTGTCTCTTGTTCTCATGGCGTGTGTTTGAGGGAAGAGAACGGGACGATCTTCAACAACTTCTCACGCCTCACGTGCTGCCGGGAGGGATCGGGGATTCGGGACGACGTGTATTTCTAACACGCACAACCTCCTCTTCTTCATTCCGAACTTCATCGATCGTCCTCGTCGAACCCCAACATATATAAAAGCGGCATAAAAATCGGTGAACCGAAGGACCACTAGCCTGGCACATCTAATAGTACTCCTGAAGCATTCGATCTCGAGGACTCTTTTTTTCCTTTTTGGAGAATAGTCACAAAATAATGATGTAGTAGCCACAAAATATATAAGACAGCCAAATGATGTAGCCAATGGGCCCTTAGGCTCAAAATCGCAGCAGATATGTGGAAGCAGCCCAACAAGGCCCGCTCTTAGACACGACGGACGGTCCTACTCAAAGTCACAGCAAATATGTGAAGCAGCCCAACAAGGCCCGCTCGTGACCAGGGGTTTGCTTTTGAGCAGGGCGGCGGAAGCGAACAGGTTCCTCGACTCCTCCTCCTCCTACCCTAGACCGCCGCCACACAAGCTCGGATCCACCTCAGCGGCGCAGCAAGCGGACGGCGGAGCCAGGCGCGCGGCAGCACGCGCAGCCAGAACCCTCCTGCTTCACGAGCTTCGACGGAAGGTAAGAGCCGAGCTCTTCTCCCCAATCCTCTGATCCTCCTTCCTTTTTTAGTTTACATTTAGGCTGGGTATAGCTGGGATGGGTCGATCCCTGCGCGTGGGCGGGGATGAGGATGGGGGTGGGGATGTTGATGGGGAGGGGAATTTTCATCTCTTGCTTCTGCCTGGACTAGGAAGCAGCAGGCAGCGGCGCTCTCCGCTAGCGTTAGATAGGGCGGCTGCCCTACCTCGACCGGTGGTTGGTCCGCGTAGTACTGACTGAACAAGGCACCGGGTTCCATTTTTCAGTTTCCAAGATGGCTCGACGAGGACTGATGGAGCAGGACTTAAGCAAGCTTGACGTGACGAAGCTCCACCCGCTGTCACCTGAAGTTATTTCACGCCAAGCGACCATCAACATTGGTAAAGATTCAGTCCCCCTAGCGAGATATAACTGTTTCTGATGTGGTATCAATACACATGATTAACTTTACTTATTCTTTATTATTTAAGTTTGTTTATGTACCGAAGCTATTCTGAACTCTAAAGAATTATCAAGCCATCCGTCATAAGCATACAGCGCTGTATACGTACTTATAACTTATGTAGTAGTAGTACCATGAAGTGAAGCGCACGTAGTTAGTCACCAATATACATTTCTTGTAGACCTATATTTCACAGAATAATTGTTGAGTTTCCTTTGCATGGTGTTGCTTATTCTGATGTGCAAGATGCTGGACCAATCCTACCTCCTCTGGTTGCATTGCATCTGCATATGTCTTGCCTATGAGATTAAAATTTCACACTCAATACTTGGATACACCATTGTTGTTTGTTTGTGTCCCGTGCCATTCTTTTTTGGCAAGAAATATTAACTCTGATGTGATTTGTAACTGACAGATACATATGATGTATTCATATTGTGTAACTTGATAACCCTTCGATTTATGAATGAAACTCCTATGAATTCAGCTAGGGCCTATAACAACTTTGTTGTTTCATCTCCATAAGATTGGCTAGTTCTAGTTGCTGGCTCGCCTAGCCTATCACAACCCTTCTTTCTTTACCGGGCTTGGGACAGGCTATGTTTGACTGCTGAAAACATAGGCGGAGTTAACTATGGTTTATGTATAGCATTCAAAGTTTATGTGAAGCTGAGCCCTGCATTGGCATGATATTCTTCTTTGACTTCATTGACAGGTACCATTGGCCATGTGGCTCATGGAAAGTCTACTGTTGTGAAAGCTATATCTGGAGTTCAGGTATGGTTTACATATTCCAGCATCACGTTTGTTTTCTATGCTAGTTTAAATAACGTATATGGCTGACAATTATACATGACATTTGCCAGTAACTGCTTGTGTACTCTCCATGTCACTCCAACATGATCATGTAATGCTAAGATGTCTATTTTTTTAGAGTTTGATTGATGCACTAGTGATAAATTCTCTGGCAACTTTGAATTTCATGCCAGGAATACATTGTACATTATGTTGAAATAGAATTCATAGAAGAATCTCGGAATTAGTTTGATATTTTTGCGAACATTTACTACAATATTAGTAAAGTCACTGTTGTGGCTCATGCTTTTCTTTTCAGAATCTGTTACAGTGATTTAGATGAGTTAGTAACTGATGTTTTCTTTGGTCCTTGGGTTTTTTGCGCAATATTTATGTTTGATATGCTCTGTATCTTGTACATATTTTGACGGTTAACTTTTGACTTGTAGACCGTTCGGTTCAAGAATGAGCTGGAACGTAACATCACTATAAAGCTGGGTTATGCTAATGCAAAGATCTACAAATGTGAGGATGACAGATGTCCGCGGCCAATGTGCTACAAGTATGTTTATCATACCCTAAATGCCACAATTTTCTGTCAATCATGATGAGCTAGTATTTTATCACCTGTCAACTATGCAGAGAAGAACTCAGCATGGATGTTTTAAACTCTAACTCATTGCTCAATTTATGTATTAATATAATTCATTTACCAGCAAATATTTTGTAAGCAATTTATGGGTTATGCGTGCTTGCATATTTCAAATGGTTGTTTCTCAAAATCAGAATTTAATGTTTACCAATAAGTATTGACATTCTTTCCCTTAAATGAAGGGCATATGGAAGCGGAAAAGAAGATAGCCCTCTCTGTGATGTTCCTGGGTTTGAAAACACCAGGATGAAGCTTCTGAGGCATGTTTCTTTTGTCGATTGCCCGGTATGGTAGAAGTTACCCTCATCCTATGAATATAATATTGTATACTATTGCCGAAAAGGAATATGATCAAACACTGGATTGTATTGACTGTATGTATCTCCTTTAATAGGGCCATGACATTCTAATGGCTACCATGCTTAATGGAGCGGCAATTATGGATGGAGCGTTACTGTTGATAGCAGCGAATGAAAGTTGCCCACAGCCCCAGACATCCGAGCATCTTGCAGCTGTTGAAATCATGCGTCTCCAGCATATTATCATTTTGCAAAACAAGATTGATCTTATCCAGGAAAGTGCAGCGATGAACCAGCATGAAGCAATCCAAAAATTCATCCAGGTCAATACTTGTTGCCATCTCTCTTGTTATAGTACATGTCTTCTTTCGTGTATTGATCCTTTGTTGCTTATCTGGGCAGGGCACAATAGCTGAAGGTGCTCCTGTGGTGCCTATATCTGCTCAGCTGAAGTACAACATTGATGTGATCTGTGAATACATTGTGAAAAAAATCCCCATCCCTGAAAGGAACTTCACCTCACCTCCTAATATGATAGTCATTCGTTCCTTTGATGTTAACAAGCCTGGTTCAGAGGTTGATGATATTAGGGGTGGTGTAGCAGGTGGAAGCATCCTCAGAGTATGTACATAGTCATGTTACTACTGTTCTGTTTTGATATGTGATTGATATGAACTAAATGACAATGCTTCTTTACAGGGAGTTCTAAGGGTTAACCAGAAGATTGAAGTCCGTCCTGGAATCGTCATGAAAGATGAGAGTGGAAACATCAAATGCACCCCAATTTACTCAAGGATTGTCTCGCTTTATGCTGAGCAGAATGAACTCCAATTCGCTGTGCCGGGAGGGCTTATTGGTGTGGGAACAACCATGGATCCAACTTTAACGCGTGCTGATAGGTTGGTTGGTCAGGTTCTTGGTGAAGTCGGCTCGTTACCTGATGTTTATGTGGAGCTTGAGGTTTGTAAACTCTGTTCCATCAGGTTTTTAGATGGACAGAAGCAGCTTTTACTTAAATTTTTATCCTTGAACCTTGCTTTGCAGATCAATTTCTTCCTTCTCCGGAGGCTGCTGGGTGTGAGGACGAAAGGAACAGAGAAGGCAGGGAAGGTGTCTAAGCTCGCGAAGGGTGAGATCCTGATGCTTAACATAGGATCTATGTCCACAGGTGCCCGTGTGGTCGCTGTTAAGAACGATCTTGCCAAGCTACAGCTCACCGCGCCTGTCTGCACAAGCAAAGGAGAGAAGGTTGCCCTTAGCAGGCGTGTTGAGAAGCATTGGCGTCTCATTGGATGGGGTCAGATACAGGCTGGCTCGACACTTGAAGTACCACCCTGCCCGCTCTGAAGCACCATGCTCTCAACAGCTCTACGGTTGTGAGGCTGATAAAACACGAGTTTGGTATCCTGTCTACTGTGGATTCCAGGTCCTACAGCACTAGTTTAAATTTGTTTTGTCAAAAGTTTTGGAGGCGTTTTCAGTAAGTGTTATTATGAGTCCTATGAACATTAGCAGGTAGGAAACCAGACTATATGGTGGATCCTTATTATTGCCTTGCCGACATGTATGGTAATGCCTTCTTGCATCGGGCAGATTTCAACCATGCTCTTGCACCAAATTTAAACCAATTATGCCTTAGCAATTTGCTTGTGTGGTCGAGTTTTGCTTTCTTTTCCCTTGTATTATCTCTGTCCAAGCAGATGAAGTGTGCCCTCTGGTTAAGTTAAACAGGGATGCGAGCCCGGGCTGGTTTCCCCGGTTCACTGGTATTTGAGTTTAAATTTTGAAATGTATTTGAAAATTTGACGAGTTTTGACTGGTTTTCACCAGCTACCGGTTTGGTCGGCCACTTCGGTGAGGTTAACCCTGGACGCAAGCCCTCAACGGCCGGTGTTTTTGCATTTTTGGTTCAGTTCAGGTTACGTTTTATAGATCTGCAATGGTAGAATATGAACAATCAGACAGCACAAGTATGTTTTGGCCTTGGGTGCCAGACAGTACAAAGTAAATAATCGCTTCGAAAGTTTGAAATACAGCGCGCTTCCTACTCGACCACTACTCTGGAGGGTTGCTCTCCTAACTCGTATCCAAGCACGAGTATCTGTGTCTAGCCTGATCCTTGCAACGCTCAGTAAGTGCTGTTCTGACCGTGCATAGGTAATGTTCATCTTGTGTCTTCACCTTGTATCTTGTGCAAGTCATACGAACCTTCAAAGTTTTGGGACCTTTGTCACATTTTGATGTTTCATTAGGCTCGTGTGCCGCTTCATTCTGTTCACTAGGATCGCTGCTGTTACCATCATTTTGTTCACACTGTGTATCAGCAATTGTTTTGCTGTCCCGTCCACTCATGCTAAATTGCGTCACAGCCGAGCGGCCCCTGCAGTGTCAACGTGAATTGCAAATGACATGCTCCAGCTCCGCCGTGCGGCCAGCCAGCATTTCGGCGTGATGAGTAGTGTTGTATAGCAGAACTTATATCATCCGTGAAATGACACATCATGTAGTGATGAGGTAAACAGAGGACGTTGTTTGTTGAGCATCGCACATGGTCAGTTTATCAAAGGAGCACTTCATTTCAAACTCCACTGTCCATTGCCCGATATCAAAATCAACCAAAAACTGTATGAAGAAAACAGGGCAAGTCTACAACTTATCCTGGATTTCTATCCTACTAATCAAGGATCTCGATCGAACGAACCACCACTAATCACGACGGCCGCGGCCGAGGCGAGGCCGGGGACGGCGCGGACGCGTGGCGCAGCCGGCTCGGCGCGGGCCGGAAGCTCCACCTCCGCAGGACCCCGCGCACGCCGGTGGGCGGCGACAGCGCCCGCCGCACCAGCTCCCGGTTCCCCTTCCCCGTAGGCACGCGCGCCGGCGCCGGCGGCCTGCTCGCCCTGCTCCTCGCCCGCCTCGGCGTCGTCGCCTGCCGCCGCTCCGCTCCCCACCAGTTGCACTCCGGCCGCCTCGACGGCGAGGCGCTGCTTCCCGGCCTCGGCGTCCCCGGCCCGCTCGGCCGCGGCAGGCCGACGCGGCGGAGGTCGCCTCCCGCCACCGCGCGCGAACTCATCGCCGCCGTCGCAGAGCTCTTGACGTACATGCTCCCCGGCTGTTGCTGTGCCTGCGCCCCCCTCCGGTTCTCTTCGTCCTCCTGACCTCCTCCCTCTCCGTCGTCGTCATCTTTATATATGCCATGCACGAGTTGAGCTGGACTCCAAACCCGCAGGGAACAGTTCGCGCGCTCCTTCGTGCTGACCCGACCTGCTGCTGGCCGACGGCGTTTTTCTGAATTTTCCTGACCATTTCCGCGGGCTCGTGCGCGAAGGCAGGCAGGCCAGCGATGCCGGGTCAGCGTCGCGGACGCGGCCAGAGGCGAGAGGGCCCCGGCTTTGCTTGCAGCAGGGTCCTCGTCGAACGATGCTTGTTGGGTGGTGGGAGCTGCCGAGTTGGGTTGGGGCGTGAGAGTGCGCGCTGGCTGGACGGCACTGCCTGTCGCGGCTCGCGCCAGCGAGCGTGGTGGATTGGCGCTAGCGTGGTGGATTCGCTGGTCCTCGGCCTGATTCGTTGGCTCGCTCGTGCGACGCGACGCGAAGCGAAGCCAAGCCCGCAGTCCAAGGGCCTGTTCGGAGGCTCTAAAAATTAGTGGAGAGAGAAAAAATTCTTACCATTTAAGAGTACTAAACAAAGTCTAATTACAAAACTAACTCTAGAATCGCTATGCTAATTCACGAGACGAATCTAATGAAGATAATTAAGCCGTGATTAGAAGATGGTTATTGTAGCATCACTGTTCCAAAACATAGATTAATTAGGCTCATTAGATTCGTCTCGCGAATTAGCTTTAGAGTTGTGACATGAGTTTTGTAATTCGACTTTGTTTAGTACGTGCTGACATTTTCTCTCTCCGCTAAAAAAATTGGCTGCCGAACAGGGTCCAAGTCCCAGACAGCTGGGTGCAACTAGGAGTAGCAGGTGCGTGGCGCTTGTTCAGACTTGACCATTCCTTCGTGTCGTCGGTATCGTCATCGTTGAATTGACCGGTCTTCATGTTTTGTCTCGTACGGATGTCTGCTCGCGACCTTTTTAACGTTCGTGGTTCATGCCTCTAGTCTACGTGGCCTGGGGCCTAAGTTAAAAAAAAAAAAACTAGCCTTCGTTTTGTCTTGCACCGCAAGGTGACTATTACCAGCTGAGAACTGATTGCTCTACCATTTGCAGTCTGCCTACATGAGTATATAGTATAGTACTTCTATGATTTGGTAGTTTTACTAAGCCTCAGCCGACTGAAATGTCTAACAATTTCAGTTGGCTATACTAAACACCACAGCGCCACCGAGCAGAGTGTTGTGAAGCCAGATGAAGGTAAGGTTACCAGAAAATTTCTGCATAATTCCTGCGTTTTCTTTCTGCGAAACTTTTGTACTCTGTTATTATTGAAAAATCAGCTGCTGGCCAGCTGCGTCCGTTGCATTCTTCAGTGGTGTCACCGAGAATCCTTGAACGTCGTTTCGAAGATATTTGTCGCGCGCTTCAAATGTGTGTGTACGGTACTCAACAAGACAAAGCACATCTCTGTAGACTTTGTGACGCGGCTGGCTTCACAAAGGGCAATTCAAAAATGTCGTCAAAACTAAAAACGAAGCTACAGACTCCGTCTGCATCCTGTGTGTTGTGGAGGTGGAGGCCTTCACTTCACATTTGTACACCTCAATGAAGATCCACATTATTATTCCCTCCGTTTGGAAATACTTATCACCTGGAAAATTACTGTAGCAACTTTAACTACATGTCTTTTTCTCTAAAATATTTCTAGTTACTTCAAGCTTTCATATTGTTTGATAGGTTTTGAGACACATTACATTAATATTATATACTTTCATATACATCTAAATATTTTATAAAAAACGTAGAGTCAAAGTTGCTACAATGATTTTCTAGGTGACAAATATTTTCAAACGGAGGTAAGTATGATGGCACCACCGTATCACGCTCAAATCTTCCCGTCACTTTCTGGCTTTCTGCACTCCGAGCAAGCGTGGCCTGTGTGTCACTGTTTGGCGCCCAGCCAGTCTCCTGTTCACACATCTCGATCGTTCCAGGCCGAGCACGTAGTTTTCCAATGGAGACGAACGAATTCTTCCTACTCCATCATCACGATCGAATTCCCACGGCGCAGCTCTGTCTGTAGCCTGTGGTAGATCGCACCGGTGCCCTGTCGCGCGACGGGAGGTCAGCGACAGAAGGGATGCGAAATCCACGTCACGTGACGGGTTGCCGGACTCGTCGGCAGAGGTACGGTTCTGCCGGACGCCTTCCCTGCCTCTTCTCGTCAATCATCATGGAACCACGGAAGGGTCTCGTCTCGTCCTCCTCCGCTCGACTGATCCACCTGCGCATCACACGCCGCCGTGTGCGTCCGGACGCGTCGCGCCCTTCAATTATCACTCCTACAACAACAAGCGGTACACTTCCGTGGCGTTGCGTCAAACCGGTTGCCGGTGTCGTCTCCAGGCTGAACTGAAGGCGCCACAAAGGAACAAAAATGGCAACGACGACAAAACGAAATGTTTACCGACCCACATCAACAGGCAACAAGAAGACCACAACGGGAACTGGCCTTCCTGGCAGAGCGAACCAGAGTTGGAAGCGATCGTGTTACAATGGAGCTCAGAAGGTTTCTCAGGTTCCATGGTCCACTGTCCTCTGGCGTGCCCATCCAATATCCATCAGTTTGCTCACAGCGCACGCACACCATCATCTTGGCTGTGGACGGGAGCAGAAATGGCCAAATGGACAAGGTCACTAGGAAAGGAAAATCAGCTGAGTAGTAGTACCAGAATGATTAGACCCGTGAACCTCGCACGGGTACCTGTACAGCGCAGTACGGTACACTCGGCTGGTCACTTACTCCAGGAGACAAGATGCATGCAGCAAGCAACCGTACCGTCAGACCAGGGCGGGCGATCTCGACCGAGAAGGGCAAAAACGGCAAGCGAACGGATAGCGTGCGGACCCATCGCAAGTCCACGACACGGCGCGCCCTACGCCGCCCTGTCAACAAAAGCTACAGTACAGCCGGAAAAGTCCATACAGACACATCTCTCTACAAAGCCAAGTGCCGGTGGAGAATTTACAGGTCACACGACAGGGTCATCATCCCAGATGACTGGCGCCGAGCACGCGTCCGTGACCCCTGCGCTGCGTTTAGGAACACCAGCTGTGTTGGGTTCGTTTTAACACAACAAAATTGCGCGTTTCGAAACGCAGCACAATTTTGTTTTGTTAAAAAATCCACACAGCTCCCAGCGCAGTGGCTGAGACGCTTGCTAGGCGCCGGAGCAAATCACAAAGATCATTTTGTTTCTAACAACTGGCAACTAAACTACAGTACATTCAGAACGCGAGAAAATAATAAGTTAAAAGAAAGAACAAAGAATGCCGGCTCCTCAGCCGATCGCCTTCTGCTCGGAAAACCTGGGAAGCTGGACGAGCGAGTTCACCCGCGTGACGCCGTCGAGGCCTGACCAATTCTGGTCGTGAGCGGCGCCGGCGACGATGGCATCCGCCGCCCCTGACAATGCCTTCTCGTGAGCGCTCCCCGCGACTGTCCTGACCGTGAAATTCCGGGTCAGCGCTGGCTCCTGCTCCTGCGCTTCATTCGGGTCTGCAACCGAACCTTCGTCAATGCTGATGTTGTCCATGGAGGCCGTTGAGTCACGCTCGTGATCCATTTTGCCATCCAGATACAAGCAAACCACGGCGCAGTCGTCGATCTTTGATGTCGGGTACTTGGTTTTCCATTCACGATTAGCTGCCTCAACGACGGATTTTGCTGCCTTTGATCGGCTTGGGGACGCGGACACTATGTCGACGGCCTCTTGGTTGCTAAGGACATCCCACACCTGCATCATTTGCATCAGTATTAAAGTTTAGACAAGTATAAATCTGCCAAGTGGCGCACCATGTGTGATTTTGACAAGTACAACCATATAGAAGCAGGGGAAATGAGCCCAAGCAAGAGAACACGCAAGGACAAGTAAGAGAGATTCTAACACGCATCCGTAAGCAGACCAATTACAACATGCTCTTGCTGATTCAGCTTGTTTTTAAAAACATAGATGCCAAAGGAGGCTACAGAAGCAATGCTTTGCAATAAGCAACAGCTGGAAAAGGCAAAAGCAATTACCCAGACAGTGACTGAAAAATCGACCGAACTAGTTGTCTACTAAACGAGCAAATCAACTCAGACAAGTCCATTCAGAGGGTAAAATAAATTATCTTCTTTACTAACCACAACAGTTTCAACAGAGAATTTAGCATTCAACCATGGCAAAATATCTCTTTTGGTAGTATACACTTTTTAGTGCACCATTAATGCGATAATTAGAAGGTAATCAAGTGAAGGTGTCAGCTAAAGCACTGTGTGAAAGGGGTAAAAACAGCAAAAAAAAGGAACCTAAAAGAAAATTTCTGTGAGACACTCTCGCATGATGAAATATGATGCAGTACTATTTGAAGGAATGAATTCTAGAGTGCATATCTCACTCTCTAGTTTTCATAGGTCCACACTTTATAGGCGACATCCTGCATGTGTGACATATATTGTTCTTAATGCCAGATTCTCAAATCATTCAGGGCCACGGTGGCTCAAAATACATCTTGACTTTGATTTGGCTCAACCAGATCAGTTTGACTGTACGAGCAGATATTCATCAAGGCAAATTATATCTTTTAGTGACCGCCGAATACGTCGAATGAATCTCTTGCAAAATTGCACAAGTTCAACTAACAAACCATTTAAACAGAGGATGGGCCAATCAGAATTAATAGGAATTCAGGTTGGCCAGTGGCAATCGATACTATTGAGATGCATAGATCATCAACAAAGACGGTTCAATGTTCCCAATGCCGTTGGCTCGTTGTTCTAGCTTATCAGGTAAGAAGGTTCACATGATCACATCACACAGATCAAGACCAATTGGTTGTGTGTGGTTGAACTTGGATAGGTTTTAACAATTGAAGTACGACAAACAAAAATCGGAGGTGATGATGCAGCAAAGAAGGGTGATACTGTGTGAGGCTGGCGAATCATTATCTACGCAGCAGGCAGGAAAGTGACGGACCACGGAAATTATTATTCTTGCGCCTGGTCATGATGACAGTTTATCAATCAACACCTAAAGCTATAACATTTTGAAGTCAAAAGAGTGGATCACTCGTAGGTATGATCATGAATTCTCTTTTAGCTTCCATGAAATGCACGGGACATCCTGGACCCTGAAAGGCCCACCATGTGCAGCTAGCTACTTAGATAGTTCACGAATGCGAAAGTGCGGCAGATTGACATTACATTACAACTAATCATGTTCTGATGAAAAGATAAGGGCATGGGACAGAGATATTCTGAATATCATATCTTTGCAAAGGGAATATCCATGAATGAACATAGGGAAAATAGCTTAGGGTGGAGAAAATTACCCCATCCGATGCAAGGATGACGAACTGGTCCTTCTCTGTGAGGGACCAGTGGAAGAACTCCGGCACGGAGATGACACCGTAATCCTTGAGGCAGAAGTCCCCAAACGCCCGGGCCATTGCCAGGCCCGGCGCGTCGTCGAACGGCAGCCAGACCCTCGGCACCTCCGGCTCGTCCTGCAGCGCGAAGACCCTGCCCCTGCACTTCTTGATCCGCTCCGCCTCACCTGAAATCAAGTCAGTGGCGCTAACAAATTCAGTCCTGGAACCAAAACACGCCGGGACTGCCAAGTTCAATGTGGGGAATGTACTGAAGTTGCGTACTGGGGACATCGGGTTTGAGGTCAACAGTGAGCTGCACGGCCAGCATGCCGCCACCAGCGCAGTCCCTCGAGCCGAGCACGGCGCGTGAGTCCCCAATGTTGGCCATGTAGAGATCCGAGCCCTGCGCGCGGAAATCACTCGTGAGCGGACGCGTACATCCAACAGAGCTGATTTGACATCTGCGACTCGGTCTGAGGGACGACGGAGAGATCGATGGATGGACGAGAGAGAGAGGTCGTGTCATGTACAGTGGCACGTACGAGCTTGAGGACGGTGACGGCTGTGCTGCCGCTGCAGAAGCAGTCGAGGGTGGGGTGGGAGCGGAGGTCCTTGTCCATGGCCTTGTATGCGCGAGCGAAGGCCTTCCTCCACGCGGCGGCCGCCATGTCCATCCCGGCCTTGGACGCGCGCACGGCGGACATGAGCCGCAGCGGCAGCGCGTCGCGGACCCGGCGCGCCACCAGGTGGCCGTGCGGCCCGTGCCCGTCGAACACCCCGCATAGCACGACGTCCTCCTCCCCGCCGAACCCCTGCAACGGCGACAGCGCCACCACCATTACCACCGCAAATCGGCGAAGGACCCAAATCGACCGCGCCCGAGAGAGAGAGAGAGAGAGAGAGAGAGAGAGAGAGAGATTCAGCGGCTTACATCCCAGACGAGCATGGCATCCTGGTTGATCCCCTTGCGCCCCTGCTGCGTGTACACGGCGGCGGTGCGGCTGCGGCCGTCGTTGGAGAAGATCCGGCCGGGGACGGAGCCCAGCTGATCCTCCCGCGGCGCCTTCCACCTCCTCCCCCGCCGCCTCCCGTCCTCCCCTCCCGCGCCGGCCGCCGTCACCGTCGTGCCTCCGCTCGCCACGCAGTTCCCCATCGATCACGCCTCCTCCTCCTCCTCCTCCAATGCCCGCGCGCTCCGGTTAAGCAAGCACCAAAACAGCCACCACACTCCGCACAGAAAACGGAGCCAAGCAACCACGCCGCCGCCGCCGACCCCGGCGCGCAAGTGGGAGGATTGGGGGGATTCCCTCTCAGGTGCGCAAGTGGAGAGGCGAGATGCAAGAGCACAAGCAGCGCTGAACGCAACGTGCAAAGTCAAGGCGTGGCCTCTGACGGATGAGAGAGGTGGTGAGAGAGAGGAGAGCGCGCGGTCGGAGGGAGGTGAGAACGGAGGTGCGAGCAAGGGCGAGTTATTTATTGCGGGCACGGGCAGCGGGCACGGCAGTGACGCACGCACGCGGAGGCAGTGAAGAGTGAGCCCGACAGCTCCGAGTCACGGAGACGGTCAGGCAGGCAGGCGCTCGCTCTTCGGGGAGGGGCGTGGCATGGCGCGGCGCCCGGCGCGCTGCCGTCGTCGTTCCGGTCGTTGCCGCGGCTGTTTTACCGTGACTTTTCCCGGATTAAAATGTTTACTGGCGACTGATCCGGACGTGCCGTGCTGCCGGGTCGCGTACTGCAAGGAATAAACAAGCGGCGGGCAGCGCGCGACCGCCGACCGGGTCACCGGGGCACGGACGTGGCAGCAGCGGTCAGAGCGGGGAAGTTCCCAACGGAAACGGACGAGCTAGTACGCACACCTAAAAAGATAAAATCTTTGTCGTTCCAAATAACTGCTGTTTCAACTTTCAATTTGAGGGGGCAAACGGCACAGAACATGACTCTGAAAGATGAAAGTAACGTGTCCAAAGAGAAATTTGGTTGAACTTTGTACTCCTACTCCTACTACCATCGTATCTTCCTTTCTTTCTTTCTTTCAAAAGCTTTGTAAACCGAACCAAGTCGGCACCTGTGTGGGCGAAGGCGTGACGCGGCCGGTGCGTCAGCGAGCGCGCGCACGGCGGCCATGACGCCCGCCCGTTGCCCGGCTTTCTGCGCGCCGCCGCCGGCCGCCTGCGCGGCGCTGCGCTGCGGCCTCTGCAAAGCATCTTTCCGCATTGGTAATGGCGCTTTCTGGCGGGGATACGATGCGAATCCACCTGCCCGCTCGACTCGATCCGAGCCAATGTTTCTTGAGTCCCCGGCGGGCCCCGATCCAGCGGCTGAGATACCATGATCGCGCGCGGAGGCCCACTTGCTTGATTAATGCTCCAACAACCCGCTTCAGGGCCAGGCACACGCGCGCCTGGGCCATCGGCGTGGATCGACCTGATCATTAGCCGGCGTGGGGGAGGAGGCGCGCGCACGGGCAGCGGCTGATTAGCGGCTTCTTTCTTTGCTGGACATGGGTTGATTAGGTTTTTAATTGGGCACTAAGCGCCGCGGAGGAAGATTCTGATACAAAGGGATGCGGCCGGCCTGATGATGATGTAGACGAACTTATTCTATGGCTGATGCGGCTGCTTCTCCAGCCAGCACTCGCAGGAGGAGGATGGACGAAGCACCCCGTGTTCTTGCGTGCTTGATGGTTTCGGATGTGGTTTCCATCTGATCTGGTCTAACACACTTTGTATATCGTACTACTAGAACATATTGTCAGTAGAGTCTCAGTAAACCCAAAAGGACGCGTGCGCATCTGTCTGTCATGCTTAACATGAAGATACAACGAACGTGCTCCGAAAAAAAAAATCAAAAGAATATTGTTGCAATGGATGTGAGAAAGGCCGGCCTGATGATGATGTAGACGAACTTAACAAGACCAAGACAATGAGCTTATACTATGTCCTCTTTTGTCTGTCTAAGGGCCTTAGTGAAATGTCTGATTTCTGTAAGGGCCTTAATGCGTATGTACTGAATCTTCCAGAGTAATGGAGCACCATGTTGCCCTTGTGGGCGTTTTTCCTTCAAAAAAAAAAAAAAGACAATGAGCTTCACAGTTGGTGACAAATCTGTCTGTCCAGATCAGATGCTGGGCGAAACTATTCCATCCTGAGTTCCTGACCCAAAACGGAGTTCTACATGGGCCCAATGTGGGCTAAGCCAACTTTCACCACCCGTCGCGAGCAAAAGCTGTTAACAGCTAGCCGTACCTCTGACCCCGACACGTATCGCACGCCAACAGCGAGTTCACGACGCCCTCTCCGCTGCCTGTCATAATTAATCCCCCCAACACCCGCACCGCACGTTCACGATCGCCGGCTCCTGCCGCAGCAGCCGCGCGCTCTCGCTGTCGCCCGCGCCAGCGTAGACCGACGGCTGTACGGTCACATCCCCCGCGCGCTCCTCCCTCTTTTTCCTCGTGGCCGGCCCCCCCTTCTGTCGCTTTAATTTGTGCGGTGAATAGTATACTAGATTCATTCACCCCATCGCTCGGTCGCTCACTGACGATCGAGCGTCGTTCGATCTCGGCGACAGCTACCGGTCGGCGCGCGGCAGCGGACGCGGCAGGCAGGCAGGGCAGTGCGGCCGATCCGTTGCCGTCCGCCTTTCCGCACGGCCGCCGCGCGGGACGGGAAGCCCCGGCCCACCGCGCCCGATCGGTCACCCGGCTGCTAGCCACAGCCACGGCGACGCAGAACAAGCGAGCTCCGATCCGGTTCGCCTGGCCCCGAAATGGCCATCGTTTTTATCGATCGGGTTAGACGACTGTTAGTGCGGGGTACGTACTAGCTAGCCGCGTGAGCGACCAGCCTCGCTTTTGCGCGCGGTTTCTGGTCTGGGCCGATACAAATCGATCGGAATCGCACCGCGCCCTCTGTTGGTCGCGCGCTAGCTTCGTACGCTACGACGGGACGGGACGAGCTAGTACTAGTAGCTGTAGCGTCGAAGCCGGCAATCGAGAGGATGCTTGTCGCGGAGCCGCGGAGAGCTGTCACTGTTAGCGCGCGAACCAGTGTTGATTCTGGCTGGATTGGCACGGTTGGTGGTAGCTAGTGCTATCCTCGGCGGCGGTCGGAAGCGACGGATGTTACCGCACCGGCCGCCTGATATTTTTACCACGGGGTCAAAAGCTAGCTCATGGCGAATCCAGTTATTAGCGACTCAATTCAATCACGTAATAGCCCTGTAATTATCCTCCTATAATAACACGCTGTAAACTAGCACTGCATGCCCTCCTCAGAAGTATTAGCACTAATCCCTGGGATCGATGATATATATAAAAAACTGAAGTTGGTAGAAGCGGAAAGGAGGCGGCGGATCAAGGCACGGGTGCGTGACAGAGGCAGAGCATGCGGTCGTAGCCAGGTCGACAAGTATCAACAAGCAGGGGCCACAAAACAAAGACTGTGACTGATTAATAATATTTCGATCAGGCTGTGTTAAGCGATCGGTTTCAGCAAAACAACAAAAAGTAGTGCCAAGTGCTTTCCGCTGCGGTTTTCGCTAAAGAACGGGCACAAAGTAAAATTTCATTAATTTGTACTACGACGTCCTCATCATCACATCACCCGCCATAAAAATCTCTCGGCACGCATCGGTTCCCCTGATTCGCCTGTCCACAGCCTCGATCTCTTTCTACCCCCCTCCTCCTGCTGCCGTCGACGTCGATGTGTCGTCGCTCGCTGTACTTGTTTGTCACCGGACAAGGACAGCCCGATTTATACACTCGCGCGTAGCGCAAAATACAAATCTACCCCTCGGTAACCATGGTTAGCTAGCCACACTTAGCCTGCTCCGCTCATTCATTTACCTCAAACTAAGCAGTCGCGTCGCAACACGTGTAGCACTCGCGCGTTTCGATTGCCCGGACCGAGCGCGGCCACGAGGGCCGGGGTGAAAACCACGCACGCCCGGAGCGCCGCCAGCCACACGAACGCGCGCGCGCTGCCGGCCGGGTAAAAGAAAGATGGGGTAAATGATTCCGCGCGCGGGCCTGGAGATAAGATTCCGTCCCCATCGCGTCGCGCGGCGCCATCACCCAAATCGGGAACGCCAGCGGCGTCACGACCGAAAGGGAAAGCTAGCGCGCCGACGTTTCGAGCGCCCGTACGGGGTCTCGCGGCACATGAGGAAAAAGAAAAAAAACGCTCCGGCGCTCGGACGCCAAACTCTCTTTTTCCTCTGGCTGCAGCGCCGGCTGTCAGTATGCCATTGCGGAGGCACTGGATCATCCATCCAACGCCGTGTGCGCGCGTGTGCGTTTTTGCTCGTTCGCAGCTGCGGGTTGAGGGCGACGGCGCCGGTGGCGCGGGCAAACTGACAGCACGCAGGCGGTTGTCGTCCGTAGCGAGCGCGGTCGGAACAGCTGGCGGACTACAGGCTGGCCTTTCGATGATCAGTGGAAACTGATCGATCAGCATGGGGGACTCGACATGAAGATTCTGTTGCAATCGGAGGATTACGAGTCATGTTCTCAGGGATCATCTGATATATTTGTATGGAGCGTGCAAGAGACATGGCACGACTGGATAGGGCAACTCTGGTCGGCCTTTTAAAAGCTTGTCTATATATATTTATTTACATTGCATACACTCCAATGATAAAGTCCCATTACACAAATCAGTTACCATATCTTCTTATGCAGATGCCCTAGGTGGTTACATGGCAGCAATGAACCTAGATATTTACAAGCACGGCTTTATTTATGCACATCACTGCATGGTTGAAGTACGAAATTTTGTACGAGTATCTCCTATTAGCATGAGTGGAGCATGCATATGCTAGCTACAGAGCATATATGACATATAATATATATAACTCTGGCCATGCATGCCCTAGTTTTTTCTGGGATTGCCATGAACTGGATGCAAACTATTTCATGCAAGGGACATAGTATTGTTGATGCTTGAAACAAATACCGTACTGGCCACATGCTACGTTTTTCATTTCCGAATACAGACTACTAGCTAGCAAATAGGTTACTCACTTGGGTAATCCCTTAACGTGAGCTAGGGAAACTAATGCAGACATATATGCATGCGGGAGTCCAGTGCATGCTACTGATCGTCAGTGCTCACTGATCGAGACTATCACTATAAGCAAGTGCTAGTAATGGTGACTACCTGAAAAGCCATGCATCGATGTCGATGTCACTGCAGGTTCATGGGTTCCAGTTAACACCGGAGAGCTGGTAGGGATGCTGGAAAGCGCAGGATGCGGCCGCGGCCGTTTCCGGCGGCAGCGACGCGCCGAGGATGGCATGATGGTGATGGTAGGTCGCACCTTGGACGCCGAGCGGGTTGAGGAACGTAGGGATGGTAGCTGCAGCGGCGCCACTGCTGGCGCCAGTACCGTCCATGGCGCCGCCGGCGCCAGGAGAGGCCAGCTGGTTTCTCTCCGCCGGCGACGACAGGGACGTGCTGCCATCGGTGTTGGTGTCCCTGCTAAACCCGTGGAACAACCTCTTCGCCGGCGGGAGGATAGCGATCGCTGACGCGTCGAGCCAGTTGAACGGCGTGGAGGCCGGAGCGAGGAGCTGCTTGGTGACGGCCGGACTCGCCCGCGCCACCGCGGCGAGCTGGCTCAGCGAGGCGCCGGCGCCCGCCGAGAGGCCGCCGTCTTCCCCCGCGGTGAGCAGGCCGTCCAGGAAGTTGTCCTCGTGGTGGAGCAGCGAAGTGTAGTTCCCGCCCGCGATGGCGGCCATGCCAGCCGCGGCATGATGGTGCGACGGGTACGCGGCGGCGCCCACCACCGCGTCTTCCACGGAGCCCTCGTACTCGATGCTCCTCTGCTGGTCGACGCCTGCGGCTCCCAGCTTGTTGACCTTCTTGTAGATGCGGCAGAGCACCCAGTCGTCTAGCTGTGACGCTAACCATAGCTCGATCAGTCATAATATACCGGCCAGAAAACGCGAACATATATATCCCGATGCATGCATCTGTACGATTATTTTTTATTTAGCTACAAGAGAAAACATCTTTCCCGACAGGATATCTAGAAGTGGCCAACAGTTTCTAGTTCATTAGGATAAGCATCTTCTATAACTGTGGGAGATGATTTTGTTGGGAATGACCTTGTTGGCAAATTACTAGAACTGTTGGAAAACACATGAATTTGTACTATTCAAACTGTCGGCCATTTGTTAATCATACTAAAAAGAAACATAACTGTTGGCCACATGGATAAAACTGTTGGCAAAAGTTGAGAATCTTGTAGTGTTGCACGTAGAAGATCAGATCGGGAGGATCCGATTCCAGTCTCTTTCAGACGTACTGTCACGTAGGAGGTTCGTACCCTGAGAGAGGCGGCCTTGTTGCTGCCAGCGCCGGCGCCGGGCGGCGGCCTGCTGGTGTTGGCGGAGCTCGCCGCGTCGGTGAGGCGGTACTCATGCATGATCCAGTTGGTCTTGAGGCCCTTGGGCGGCTTCCCGCGGTAGAACACGAGCGCCTTCTTCACGCCGACCTTCTCGCGGTCGCCGCCGGACGCCAGGATGGGCTTGTCGGTGCCGGTCGCCTTCCAGTACCCGGACGTCGCCGCCCGGTTCGGCCGCGCGCCGTTCGGGTACTTGCGGTCCCGCGGGGCTGAAGAAGTACCACTCGTGCTCACCGAAGCTCGCCTTCTCTGAGATGATCAAATCAAACCATGGCCAGGACGGTCAGTCCAGATCGAGTGCATGCATGGTTTGCGTAAGAACGAGATAGTAGCATATGCATGCAACTTTTTTTTTTGTTGCGGTTGAGCATGCAACTATAGGCAGATGTGCAAAATTTATGAAGCAAACTGCCACTTTACTTTGAAAAGATATGCATACTGTATATATAGTACCGAGATAAGATACTTTTTAAAATCCGCAGGCTAGAGAAAATAAAGAATCATTAATTAATTATCTCATGAGCCAACTTGGTACGGATCTCATGGTGCATAGGGCAAGACATCTCGCCGCGCGCGTGCGTACCGGGGAGCTCCCAAGGGTCGAACTTGTAGAGGTCGACCTCGGCGATGATGGTGACCGGGAGAGGCAGGGAGGCCGCCTTCTTCTTGAGGTAGTGGACGACCAGCTCCTCGTCCGTCGGGTGGAACCGGAACCCCGGCGGGAGGTGCGGCGCCGGGCCCGGCGGCTTCTGCTGCGGCGGCGCCGAGCCGGACGACGAGTCCGTGCTCTCCATGGACCTCATCGATCACCTTCGTTCCTGCCAGCACCCAGATCAGTAGATCGATCTACCAGACTAGCTACACACACACACACAACACCAAGCACAGCAGCTAAGCTAAAGCAGTTTTTGCAGCTTACCGATGGAGATATATAGACTGCTTTTGGCAGAGGATCTTGTTTTGCTTTTCTTGTATCGAATATAATGGGGGCAGGGGAGCTTCTAGTGTGAAGAAGGAACGGACAGCGACGGTCGAGGAGGGCCGGGTTTGTTGCGGTGTCGGTTAGGAGGAGCGGAGCGGCTGAGCAGGCGGGCGAGTGATCTGCGCTGGGATTTTTGGTGGTGGTTTCGGCGATGGAGGAGGAAGAGGAGGAGAGCCGGCCGGAGACGGAGGCAGGGGAAGAAGTGGGGGGTGCCGAAGGCATTGCCCCGAGAAATACGGCTCCGTTGCACCCAACCGGGAAGCCCCCTGCCCGTCGCCGCTCGACACGTACGCCCGCCGCCGCCCGTACCGCGTGTCAGCGAGCCACCGGCCGCGCCCGCGCCCGCCGTGACCGTGTGCTGCCTCCTCGCGCGCGCCCGGGCCGGCCGGTTTTCTGGGCTCTGCCAGGATCCAAGCCCAGTGGCTGCTGTGTTTTTGCGCCTTGTTTCGGCCTGCTTCTGCAGATAGGTGGGTCGAATCTTCTCCGTTAGACCGTATGGGCCGCTTTCGTGTACAATTTCTATTCCGATGCGGGGTTTACCGTTTGTTGGGCTGGCAGGAAGCAAACCCGTTCTTCTGCAGCAAAGGAGATTTTTTAGTCGCTCTGGCCGATCAGAAGACGACTCGTCTAGTCAGACTCTTCTGGTCTCTTCGTGCCCGTTCCTCTCGCTACAGTAGATCGGGGCGAACCGGAGGCGATTGACTTTCCGGCGCCGATTTCGCCGTCTTCCGTTCGCCTCCGGCGTCTCTGTTGGGACGGGAGGTGGATGGGAGCGGTGGAATCGGCGTCCGGTGTATATATCCTATCTTTTTAGCCTAGGATTAGATAGGTTTGGTTCTATCTCCTACATCTCCTGCCGGCGACGACGTTGGTGTGAGGAGGAGGGTGTTGGAGCTTTTTTCGGCTTCCTCTTCCTTGTCATCTACGGCGGCTTCCCAGTCCGTATAGGAGGTATCGGATGGAGGTTTGTTTTTTGCTTTTTTGTGAAAGGGCGGATACTGTGGTCAACCTTAGGTTGTTTTTTGTTTTCCGCATTGCTGTAGTCCTCAGTAATGGCGGATGGTGGTTCGGCTGCGGTTGTGGCCGGTCGGTGGCGATTTGCATACTTCTCTCTTATGGAAGGGAGGAAGTCCGTGCTTTACCAACTCGCTGAGAAATCGGGTTGGTTTTCTTCTTCTACCGCTTCTGGTGGTTGCGTTTCCCTCCTGTGGGACTCGTTGTTCGGCGGGCCGGGGCTGTTGGTGATTGAGGCGCCAGACCCCTTGCTAGCCGGCGATGATTGGCCTGTTCGTTCAATACAAAGCATGTTGGGATCCCTGATGTGCTGCTCACGGTGCCTTTGGAAAATTTTGATGTTCTTCGTCCGGAAGGTGGTCGGCTTCACGGGCGGCAGGTTCGACTGTCGGCGACGAGGACGACCGGGAGAAACTTGCAAGGACTGTGGTGTAATTTGTTTAACTTTCATGTTTGTCTTTGTAAGTGTTGGGATGTAAACTATCAGAATCTTATGTGAAATATAATCCCGGTTTCTCAAAAAAAAAAAAGGAGATTTTTTAGTCTCTCTCTCTCTCTCCAAAAAAAAAAAAGCAAAGGAGATTTTAAATTGAAAGCCTAGCTGAACTTCAAGATTTGAGCTTCGTTCGTGTAGTCTACAGGCCTCTGCTCATGATCATGAAATTAGCTTTGATCCCTGCAAGTCGTGGCTTCTAACATTCTTTTTGGAACAAATTCGCAAAAGGTGGATTCACCGTTCAAAAGGAGAGATGCATGGAAGGTACAACATGAACTGAAATCAGGTCTAATCGGTGAGCCTTTTAGTATTCCTTGCTTCTATAATTCCTTCTATAACATCTCGATAACGAGCTTTCCCGACAGTCCAACTGAAATTCTTCCACCTATTCTAGTCGCCGATCTTTGAAAAACTTTAGCTAATTAAGCTATTGTGTAATCCTATACAGTACTATTTCCGATTAATATCCATCCCTGCGTGCTGGTCGGACCGAATTCAGATTTAAGCAAGTCACTGTCAACATAAACCGAACCGGAATCCAACAAAGAATAAGCAATACGCAAGCTCAACTAAATTCCAAGTGATCGGCGACCATTAGTTGACTAAAGTTTTCAACGTTTAATTTCAGTTCCAACTGCTGCAGAGGTCGATCAGAAAGTTCTTTGTCAACAGAACAGTATGCCCTGTAGCGTTTGCTTCCAGAGTTTCTCTTGACCCAAAATAGACAAAAACCCCTATTCCGTACACTGCGCTAGGCATTCCGTTTGGGACTGCTATTGCTGGCTCCGTTTCGCTGACCTTGATCCTGTCAATTCACAGTTCCAAACCTCTGACCGAGCAAACCCTGACTTATGTTTAGTGATGCATGGTGATCAAGTCAGAGCCCGTGGATCTTCCTTCATGCTGCGGCTGCGTTCAGCTGCCAGCGTCGCGGGTCGTACGAACCGAAGTAGCCGCGTCGGACCCATGAAGATCACAAGTCCTGCGCCGAGCGGAATTATCGTTTCTCGAGTTGAAACGACGGGCATGTAGTTGGACGGTACGATCCGGATGGAAATGTTGAAACGTCAGGGGTCAGACAACAAGGTCGCAGGTCCTGCGGTGTCTGTGGCGGCTTGGAAAAATAGGACAACAGACAGTAGAAGGAAGCAGGACAAGAGGCGAAAGTTCAGGTTCGTCAGTGACCTGTTGAACCAGGAACAGACTCACAGGCCCATCCGAGTAATCAGCAATAATTTTTAAAAAAGGTTGATTTGTTTACCCGACCTCTTCTTTCGTTGGAGACATGTACCTTTGTCGCGGGGCAGGATTAGTGTTGTTTGGATTGGAGTTGTCTTTGTCAGCCAACGTGATTACGAATCGGACATTCTTGTTCTTCTTTTAATTTGGTTGAGACCAAAGGCAATCCTAGTTGTTTTTATGCTTCCTTCTGATCCTTGTCAGTCTTTCTTTGTACTACGTGTTCTTTTTTCCCCTCTGGATGGCGCGTGCATTCCTTTCGGTATGGTCGTCCGCCGTGTATATTTTAGTTGAAGGAAATCTACGCGGCCAGAAATGCGAGGGACTCTGACTGTGGCGCAACTTGAATGGCAAGCAACTTCGCATATGCTAATATTGTTAGGTCGTTACCTAGATAACCTAGCTACCGGTTAAGACTAGCTTTAGTTCTTCTCGCTAGTCCAGTGACGGGATAGTTAGACACAAGAGCAAATGACTTTCGCAGTCGAGCACTACTAAGCTTTTCTGTGGAGTTGATTATGGAGAATAAACAGGGCCTAGCTATTTTTACTCTTTTCTACGGCATTTCCAACTCTGATCTTATATGAAGAGAATGAGGAACATTAAGTAATGCTGGTCGTTCAGCCAAGCACGCAGCAGAAGCTGCCTCACAAGTTCATAGACAGCGTAGCACCACGACCCATTTGATCATCGTGAACTTTTAACACGCGACGATCTCCTCCAGTTGAACACTGACCGGCCGCTACGAACTGAAGATTCAGAATCAGAGGTCAGCATCGGACCCGCCACGCGGGGGTTCCGCAGGTGCAAAGCAGTAAGTCACGGCAGCGCCGGCGCGATGTGTCTGGGACTTGGCGTCATCGGGCCACGGGCAGCAGCAGTAGCAGCCTCGTGCTCGGTTGACTGATCGCCTCCCGTAACGAGTTCGCGGGTGGTCGAGAGGGAAGTGGGCGGCGGCGTCTCAAGAAGCCTCTGGTGATTTTGGGTGGAGGCGTACGTGGCGCTGCTCGCTGCCGCGCGCTTTTGACCGTGGGGTGGACGGGGTTCGCGGTTTCATGCAGGGCGACGGCGTCCACGGAGCACGGGTTAAACGCGTTAATTATGCCGTCTTAAGCGCAGAGGGAAACGAACGCGACGGCGAGCTTCCGCGGCCGGCGGCTGAAAGGGACACGGCTGGATTCGAGGATGGAGAATCTGTATCTGATTCTGATGATCTCGGGTGTGATTGGTTTCTGTACGCCCCTGGCCGCATCGCACTGTAGAGCCAGGCTTCAATGAGCCAGGCCACTTTGATGCAACACTTTTGTTTAATCATCGCGTTTGGTACGCCGCATGTGTTGGACAAGCTCTACACACACGTCGATTGGTAGTCTGCACCAAAGTGTTGTGCTTACCTTGCATGAGGGTCAGGTAGAGTTATCATCCGAATTTATATGGTTGCCAGTTTCGTACGTGGTCCACAATTGGCTTGATGGACTGGCGCGGATCACTTGCACCCATGCCTGTCTCGCGGGAGCCTGGCTCCAGAGAACCGATTTCATTCTCGTTTCCCAACGATGCAGGCGCAAGGGTCCTTTTGCATCGCCGGGGCCAGGTCCAGGAAGCTATGCAGGCAACCAATCGCGATTAAAGTCAAAGATGCTGCATGTGGTGATACGATGCAGGCTGGCATGCTTACCAATCGCCCCCCTCGTGTGTGCCGCCGGGAGAAGGAAAGGAACATGCATGTTCTGTTGCCCGCACTCGGGTTGATGGGAATTGCGCGCGGTTGGTGCAAGAAATCTTCGCCACTCTTTGCCTGTGCAGCCTGCAACCTGTATCTAATAGGGACTGGTATTTTCCCATGACATGTAGTCTCAAGTCTCAACTTCGTAGTGAACATTGGTGCGTTCTCTAAGTTTCTCAGTAAATAGAAAGTTGAAGTGCTTAAACGGAGACACAGTCGTGCTTCGCGTCGCGCTTTCAGCTGAAAAGCACAAAACACGCTCAAAAGTGGCCTGCCGGCAGCTAGTTGCGGTTTCCATGGAGGTGTAGGAGCGAACCGCCAGCTGACCAGAGTGGTGCCATGTGTCCCCCGCAGCACATTTTTTGGTTATTATCGATGCCATGACCACTTTCTTTGTTCAGCAATGCAGCCAGACTTGTTTTTGTTTTGTTTGGTTGACATCTGCAAGTAATAAAAGTTCATTAACAGACACTTGGCATGCGTTTCTAGTTAACTGTACGTGTACGGTAGATCAGCAATCCTCCGCCCACCAATAGAAAAGACATGAACAGTGTCAACAAGCCGTGGCATGGACTATTCCAATTCAGGGCAAGAATTCAACAGTCTTTGGTTGCAAAAAATTAAACACATAAAGGGATGACCACAATTGTGTTGGTAAGAAACAAACTAGCACCTCAACCAAGAGGCAAGAATTCCATCGGAATTCAAAGGTTGGATCTTAATTCCTTCTAGGCCGATGATAAACGAGTGCATGAATTTAACTTTTGTTCTTTACCAAGCTAGAAAAGTGTTATAAAATCATACAAGGATATAGCTTTTCAAAAGCCCATGAAAAAACCATTCATTGTTGAATTTTGATTTAAGATTGAATCAAACCACACATATGGACTTGGTCTTCAACTGATTTTTTATGGAGTTTCTTTTTGCTAAAGTGGCAGCATGGATTTAAATAATGTACAAGTAATAGTGTAACAAAGGGTTGTGATTTATCATTTATATTTGGGGATTGAGATTACTGCTCAGGGGCGGTCATAACTTTATACTTTATGAACCAATATTAGAATATGTTTCCAAACTCATTCATTGCAAAGGTATTTTTTAACCAAGGTTACTGTTGACATATTGATTTTACTGTCAATCAAACATATAAAGTAGATAATTACGAGACGTTTTTTTAACTGATTATCAAATCGTATCCAATTCATTCTGGGTTTATATTGATATCACAAATAAGAGAGAGAGAGAGAGAGGAGAGAGAGGAGAGAGAGAGAGAGAGAGAGAGAGAGAGGATTACAGTGTGTTGATTGGCGTTTTGCACTTTTGGAGGGAAGATTAGATTAATACTTACCTCCGTTTGGAAATACCTTTTTCTACAAAATATTTAGATATATTGAAAGTATATAATGCTAATGTAATGTGCCTCAAAATCTACCAAACAATATGAAAGTTTGAAGTAACTATAAATATTTTAGAGAAAAAAACATGTAGTCAAAGTTGCTACAGTAATTTTCCGGGTGACAAGTATTTCTAAACGGAGGGAAGTAGTTTATTTTTTTTAAAAAAAGATAGACGATTTAAGATGTGATATCTAAATTTTCAAGGGCACAAAGACTACTGTTGAAATACCTTGCACCAACAACTAATGATATGGGCAATAAGGGTTGATCTCCTCCTTCGAAAATAAACATAGTCAATTGGTAGAATTAGTCATCTCCAAGAAACGAAGTCGGTTGGATGGAAGAAAGCATCACACAGATATTAAAAGTTTACTTTGGAATCACGGTGGACGAACCTTAAATCTACAGGCCGATAAGAGAATTCAACATATGTCCAAGAAGAGAGGTGTATATTCGTGGTTAACACTTCCAGATCATGACGCCTCAACTTCATGGTTTAAAAAATGCCTCACTTCACTGAATAAAAACTGAACTTGCGTGCAATGAAGTTCTCCTTGAGTACAATAAAAAAGTTACATTCAAATGTACCGGAGGAGTACATGAATATGCGATGCGTTCTTTTGACAAACATATATACATGTTGCATTTGTCGTAAGAACTCGCATTCCAAAATTACAGAGTAGTATGTGTATTTTTATGATATATTTTCACTCGGGCAATCAACATGAAAAGCACCATGCATTCAACGATCTAGTTCTGGAGAATACCATTATCTTGCGCTGTCTGGATTACTGTTAGCCTTAGTGGACATATTCCAGAGATCAGACGTCCAAAGTACACCGTGGCACTCTACCATTAAAAAGGCCAGCAATACATATGCAGCTGAGAGTGGACTTATGCACCACGAGCTTTGTCCAAGAGCTTTGTCCAACACGCTAAACATACTGTTACTGTCATGGAAGAGCATTAACTGAAGAAACTAATATGTGAACCCTAGACCCTAGTACCACAAGTTCAACACCGATCCATGCATGCATATGTAACACAGAAGAAAAAAGAAAGATAGCTTAGGGACATGAAGTCATATGATGATAGCGAAGAGACATATATGGTACACACACGTACAAAAACAGCGCGAAGAAAATACTTCCGAATCCGACACCGGCATGCCATATGCAACGAGAGACATTGAGCGTGGAAGTCTGTAAAAAAAATATCAACAGTTACAATTTTGTTTTGTACATGTACATGTGCGGTCACTATTTTCAAAACCGCATATTCGGGTGGACTGTTGTGTGGTCAGTCCTGTAGCTTATTCATCCTACACAGGGGCAGATTAATTTATTCCCCACTATTTACCCCCAAAAATGAAAGACTAAAGAAAACAAATCGAATCGTTACATTTGACAAAAAAATGAAAAAAAATGAATCAATTCTCTATGTGTTAATGAATCACTAGCCATGCACCGGCCGTCGTGTTAACTGGTGGCGCTAGGTTTCCAGTTTGAATCTTTGAATAGTTGTTGGTTGTGTTGTTCCATTCAAAATTACAGCCTGGACATGATCGTCTGCCTTCGTTGCACGCTCTTCTTCTCCATTTCCTCAATCCGCTCGACCACCGCGTCTGCTGCCTTCGCCACCAGCTCCGCCAGATCCCTGCACGATCGCCATTGCGCATCACGGTTAGTTCCTGCTTAATTGCAAAGATCGAACGCAGAGATCGAATTCGATCTAACGGCGATGGATCGTAATTAATTAACGCATGTACGTAACGTACCCTGTTGCGGAGTCGTAGCAGAGGCCGACGGTGTACTTGGCCTGCCGGAGCGCGAATCGGTAGCGCTCGATGTCGCGGGGCAGGTGGTCCTTGGAATCGACGACGGCCTGGGGCAGGATGAGGTCGGAGGGCTTGATGTCGTAGAAGATTGGGATGATGGTCTTGCGCGCTTCGACGAGCATGGCGAGCTCGTGGAGGCAGAACTCGGAGTCGCAGTAGCTCCGGGAGAAGATGGCGACGGCGACGCCGCACTCGCGGATGGCCTCGTCGATGCGCTCCTCCAGATGGTCGCCCGGGCGCATGGACATGTTGTCCAGGAACGAGCGGATGCCGCCGCCGCTCAGCTGCTCCAGCCGGTCGTACAGCAGCCGCGCCACCGTCCGCTTCGTGTCCACGCCGCGGTGGTTGATGAACACGTCGTACCCGCGCCGCCGCCGCCCGGCCACGTCCTCCTCGTCGTACTCCACCCGCCGCGCCGCCATGTTGCTGCGGTCGTTCTTCCTCATGGAGACCGCCTCCGCCGACGCGTCCAGCCGCGACGCAATAGACCGGCTCGTGGACCTGCGTGAGAGCCCGGACGCCGCCATGGATGTACCGCACACTAGCTAGCTAGAATGCGCAGTTTCGCCGGTGGCAGCTCGCGAGATGGATCGCACGAGCGTGCAAGCTTTTGAGATCAATGGCAGCAAGGCCGATTAGCTCAGATGATCGATGCGCTTAATTAGCAGCTGAACTGCTGATCTAATGATCGAAGCGGTTATGCTCCACCTGCTTCTCTATCTGTGAATGGGGTGCATGGCAGCAGCAGCATTCGCGGTTTATATAAGCTTAGCAGCTAGCTAGGGGAGCCAATGTGGGCGCGCGTGCCGGGGCTTTCGCGGGAGATGAAAACTTCAGTCCATCTTGATTTTCAAAGAGACTGTCTGGCCATTGTTTGACAGAAGAAATTTAAACAAGGCGCGCCCGTGCCCGTTCAAAACCCCGCGGGAGGGGACAGGACAGGAAGCAGATAAAGACGTTGATCGAGCCACACCCATGAGAACACAGTGCTAACTGCTAAAAAGCTTTTTATGCATGGCATGGGTCCTCCTGCACTGGGCGGTGGGCCATCGTCTTTTCCGTTTCCATGCATGCAGGAGATCCATTGGTGAAGACTGAAGAGCAAGCTATGGCATTTCTGCATGCTGGCCAGCAGTATACAAATCAAATCAAACCGGCCAATTAAGGTTCCTCCTCTCCCAAGCAACCGCCAGGCCATTCTTCTCTTCCTTCCTCGTCAGCACGTACAGCAGCCTGTAAGCTAGGTATGAATTCTCGTGTGTGATTTGTCGCGCGCTCTGCACGTGGACCGGAAGACAACAAACGGCACGCATTTTAGTAGAGAGATCGGTGTTGGTCGCGAGAGTCCGATCGATCGGAAGGGTACGGGAAAGTGTGTGTGTGTGCACCGGCGACCGGCTCTCCGGCCCGTTCTCTCGACCTCTCTAGCACACGCTCTCGATCGTGGGCGCTGGCCATCGCAACTCGTTCAACTCCAGCGCGCCGAGGGGTTGGAGAGATCTGTCCGTTGATCACCGAGACCCGCGATCGAATCGGAGACGACGGACGACGACCCCTTCAAAGACGTGCTCCAACTCTACCGCGTGTGTGTGCGTGGGTGACGCCCGAGGGAGCGGGTGACGTCAGCTGGCTTGGACTCCCTAACTGCTAGCTTGCATGTTACGTTTGATATGTTCAACACGTACGGTCGGAGTACCTCGTACTCGTTTAACGATTCATCGCTCGCTCGCTCGCTCTCCGTCACAGCACGGTAAAAGCGGTTTTTTAAACCGGACGTACGTACGTCAGGTGAAGGAGGGAGAAAGCGGTCTGTGATATACCATACTGAGTATACTCGGTTTCTGCTCGGTTTAACGAGAGTCACCGGAGAACGCTCCCAGAGTCGCAGTAAATAAATCGGGTTTTTAACCGGACGTACGTACGCCGGTAAAAAAAAAGTGGTCATGCCACTATGACGACGTGGAGTGGAGTCCACGTACATTGCTTGCGGATCGGTCGATGGAGACGGTGCCCTCGTGACGGGAACTCCTTGAAGATTGTTGATTTTTTTTTTTTTTGCGAGGGATTGAAGATTGTTGATTTGAGAAAGAGAAAAGAGGAAGAGCTACGACGTGTTCGCTTCTCCCTCTAAAAATGCGTCAAAGACGTGGACAATCACGGGTTATTAATTTTGGTACGATGGGCTGCTAAACTATGTATGCCTTTTTGACTAGACTAGATCACCTAAGCCTAATTACGGTTAACGTCCCTCTTTCCAACAAGCTCGTAAAGTTACTCAGTGACGTCACGAGTGAGACCATAGTTTTTGGATGGCCTGGCCAGTGGCAGTGGCCACAGCAGCATTTCCAACGTGGGGACTCTGGTCGTCCGCCGGCATGCGCGCGCACAATTTGATAATTAAGTGACTGCTTCCGTTTCTTCGCACACAAAAGAAAGAAGGGCAAATTCAGGAAACAGTACTCCAAACCGAGCAATCCAAGAAACAGCATCAGAGATGAGTTCACTGACTATAGCACAATAGTACAATACTTTCCCTTCTAAAAAAACAAAGTAGCGCAAAAGAAATGGACATTGGACACCATTCCCTTTGGCCGTGTATCGATTCGTTTCCATGACTCTGCTTCACTGGAGCGTTTCTTTTCTTCTCTGTATCAACAAAGAGTCTATTATTGACTGTGTCCAAGTGCATCCAATATGTGATATATGGCTTTTAAGATCTCGTCTGTATCAGATAATAGAACAAGACTGGTGGTAATGAGATTGAGTTGAAGGCTTGGCTGCTAATTGTTAATGCAAAAGCCTGCTCTTCGAGATGGGTTAAGTTTTGTTCATTTGATTAAGCATTATGAGGATGAATGAAAATTTTTTTTAAAAAAAAAACTCGACCGGTGGGAGTAAGACCGCCCCCACGGCTTTCTTTTGATAGAGAAACTCAACCTTCTCCGGTCGAGAAAAACCCCCGAACCCCGGCATCACCCTATAGGGCCGCGCAGATACTTGGGTCGAACACCGTTGACCGATGCTGGTGACTACTGCAACTACCCCCAGGTAGGAGAGCCCAAACCAGCCCACGGCCCGGATTCAAGACATCCAAGTCGGCGACGTCGCCACTATATTTTAGGTGCTGCCAACGAGGGGTTTTTTTTATTCCACAAATTGGTGCACACCAGGATTTGAACCCTGGTGGGTGGCCTCACCACTTGAGGCACTAACCAACTGAGCTGAAGTCAGTTTGCATGAATGAAAAAAATAATTAAGCACCTAATGATTCTTTTGAGTATGTAAGCAGGTTGCAATCTATCTAGGAAGTTTTTGTTGAAAAGGAGCCCCTCCAATAAAAGATCAACGTAATGGCATGCAAAGACAGAGCTCAATGAAGATGTTGGTACCTCACTTGGGAAGACTTCGAACTAGGGTAAACAAACATCATGTCTTCATCATCATTGGTTTGCTTGTTCTTGAGTTCATTCTTTGCTATTGTGAAAAATGCTATATCTTTTTTTTTTCTTAATTTATCTTGCCCTTTTTTTGCTCACCTGAAGTTCTGGCAGTTATTGGAAGTTTTGGTAACAATTAATTTTTTACTATCAAGTGCTCTAAGGAAATATTGTTTATATATCTACCCTCCTCCAGGTGCCATCTCAATCTTTCAGCGTTGTTCTTACAAAAGTATTGGGTGACATAGAAATGAATTAGCAAAACATCAAACGTATTGGAGAAGATTGTCGTGGCCATGCAGACTTAGCCTAGCGAGGATATGGCTGCCACGATGCCACTGTAAGAGGAGGAGATGGTCATGATGGTCCGGCCTCAACAGCTTTGGCAAGAGATATATGGTCGTTGTTCTGCAGCCTCAAGGCAGCAAATCTTCGCCTCACTTGCCACAGCGTCAGCCGAGGGCAGCAGATCTTCGCCTCACGCTTGCCATAGCGTCAGCTGAGGGAGATCTCCAAGGTCCAAGCACCTCCCAGATTGACGTTGCAGCGTGAACGAGACAAAGTTTTGCTCTCCTAGCTAAGGCTGGAGCACGACGACCATCTCCTCCTGGGGCTGCTAAGGCGCATCGCTGCACCCATCTTCCTTCTCCTCTTGCAGCGGCAGCGTAGCAGTCAAATGCTTGCCAGGCTGAGTCTGTGTGGCCATGACCATCTTTTCCTCTCAGTTTTCATTCGATGACTGCGGGGTGTGTGTGCCACTACAAGCAAGAAACACGCCTTGAAGCGATTCGGTACCCAACACAGCGCATGAGCGGAAGGATAATGGGAAGCCCTTTTTTTTTTTCGAAATTTTGCAAGAGAGCAGGGTTATGGCGAGACTATGACTGCCATGGCAACATTGGTGCTTACAACATTCTTGAGCATTTTTTCTTACAGCATTTTTGTGCACCGGCGCCCTTTGTTCACCATTGTTGTTATACTCTTTTTTTCAATGATGCTATTGATGTTACCTTGACATGGAATTACCGACATCTTAGCACCGACGAGATCCTCCTACGAGCCTCCGAAAATACAATTGGTTTAACAATTTTTTTGGTATTTCTACCATAAAAAAAATGGTATGGGGTTATTAGCCAACGAACTTATCGTTCAAATTTTTTATTTTCCAATTACACAGTACAATTCAAACACTCACAACGCACGCACACTCACCCCTATGAACGCACGTACGCAAACCCTACTTCTATGAGCATCTTTGAAGACTGAGCCGACAAATCCTCGAGATTGACAGATTGACGAAGTCACCACTGCCGCCTCGCTGTCGACGGCCATGTCGCCTCCCGCTAAACGCACAACACCGTTAAATCCTAGAAAATTCGCTCTTGCGGAAGTTAAACCTAAGACCTCAAGTGCTACTGAGCCTCTTGTAACCACTATGCTACAGGCCCTTTCGCACCAGTTAGTTCAAGTTTTACTTTGAGTTTCCTCAATCTTTGTTTCAGAATCAAGTTCGTCATTGTTAGAGATGGGACTGATCGACGAGAGCACGTGAAACTTGTTAGACCCATTGTCGTGGTGATGAGATTTCAGGAAGAGAGAAATATTCAAATTTTGGGGTAGGTAAAAGTGTCGAAAAATCAAGTTGATTACTACTTTCTCTGTTTTTTATTATATGACGCTGTTGATTTTTTCGTTAAACTTTGACCAACAATATAGATTGAAATATTTAGTTTTCGAATGGGAAATGAATATCACTGGGTTCATCATCAAAAGTACTTTAAGGTTAACTTATACACTTAGCTATTTACACAAATATTTTGAATAAGACGAACGGTCAAATGTAACAAAAAAAGTCAACGAAGTCATATATTAAAAAACGGAGGGAGTACTTTTTTTTCTTGGACTTATCATTTCTGGACATCGTAACTTTAAAATTTTGTAGTATAATTTACAAGAGCATAATATTTAGATCTTTAAATCTTCATGATAACTATTTTTCTAGTATGTTAATTGCTTGCCTACGATAAAGCTAAAAAATATTTAACTTGAGACAAAAATAAATAGACAATCAACTAATTCGTCGCGTAAAGAACACCGAGACTTTCCTTTTTTTTTAAAAAAAAACACCGAGACGCAGAGACACCGACCGGTGGGGTCCGGACTGACCACTGCGTGGGCGCCGCTGCGTCCGACTCGCTCCCAATCGCCGTTCTCCCCGCTTCCCTCACTCCCTCCTCCCGTCGGAACCTCCACCGCCCGGCCTCCCACTCCCCGCCCACCTCACCGCGCGGCCGGCCACATGTGGGAGCGCGGCAGGCCGCCGCGCAAGCCGCGACCGTCCCCGATCCTCGTGCCACCACCGCCGCCATCGCCGCCTCCTCCCCGCCTGCACCTCTTCCTCCCCAGATCCCTCCTCGCGCTCGCCGCGCGTTCCATGCCGTGGCGCCGCCCCTCCCCTATCCTGCTCCTCCTCCTCGCCCTCGCGCTCGCTCTCCTCTTCCTTCTCCTCTCCCCGGTCTCCCACTCCGCATCCATCCTCTCCCGCTCCCTCGTCTCCGGCTCCGATGCCGGCTTTTCCTCTCCCGCGTCCGCCGGCCCTCCGCCTCCCGTCAAGATCTACATGTACGACCTGCCGGCCAAGTTCACCTACGGCGTCGTCCGCAGCTACATGGCCGCGCGCGTCCCCTCGGGGTCGGCGGACACGTCCGCGGCGTTGCCCGACGAAAAGCTGCGGTACCCGGGGCACCAGCACTCGGCGGAGTGGTGGCTCTTCAAGGACCTGCTCCGCCGCGGGCCGCGCGACCGCCCCGTGGCCCGCGTGGACGACCCACACGACGCTGATCTCTTCTACGTTCCCTTCTTCTCCTCCCTCAGCCTCGTCGTCAATCCTATCCGGCCTCCGGCGGCCGCGAACGCCTCCGGGGCGGCTGCGGCGTACAGCGACGAGGCAATGCAGGACGAGCTGCTGGAATGGCTGGAGCGGCAGCGGTACTGGCGGCGGCACAGGGGAAGGGACCACGTGTTCATCTGCCAGGACCCCAACGCGCTGTACAGAGTCGTGGACCGGATCAGCAATGCCGTACTTCTGGTCTCCGACTTCGGCCGGTTGCGTGGTGACCAGGCATCCCTCGTCAAGGATGTCATCCTACCCTACTCACACCGAATCAACTCCTTCCAGGGTGACATCGGGGTTGAGAGCCGGCCCTCCCTGCTGTTCTTCATGGGCAATCGGTACCGCAAGGAGGTGAGCTCAGGAATCTTGAAAGAGATGCAGTGACTTGATTAGAACTAGATTATTTGTATTGTTCCATTTGAAGTGCTACTGCATTTTGAATTGTTCATATTGGTTTTTTTTTTCTGTGAAGTAAATTGTTCATATTGGTCAGTGCTAGGGGTGTAAATTGGTGACCCTTCGGGCACCTCCGACCCTCTTTAGTTCAATCCGAGTTCAATTAAATGAACTAGTTTTCCAAAATAATAGTTCATTTGGTTGCACTAAAGAGGGTTAGAGGTGCCCCTAAGTGTCTCCAATTTGCAGCCCTAGTCAGTGCTATAGACAACAGAAGTTTATGCCTACTCTTATGTAGATATACTTAGTCCTATGCTTGTAGTTTTCACGTATCCAGAGCAGCGAAGTGGATTTGTATCAGTGGTGGTTTACAGCATACAATGAACAAATGTTGCAGGAGAATTAAATTAGGAGCGACTTTTCTTTAGCCTCAGTATGTTTATTACTTTATGGGTAAGGGCTTTGTTGAATTCACGAATTAGTGAAATAGTAAAGTGATTAGACTTTTGAATGTTGAGTCAGAATCTAGGCTGTCCTCGAACTTGTTCGGGGGTGTCATACCCAAACTCTGATGCTGTTGAACCAGGTCCCTTAACTTGTCAAGCATGCCATCTAGGTTCAAAATGTCGAAAATACCTTACGAATGATGACATGGCTGCTTATAAGGGTTAATTCGTCACCACTCTACATATCTATCTCATCGTCATGGCTCCGTTATTGTGGGAATATAAACATCATAACAAAGCATGTCTAATTAGCAGCCACGTCATCAATTTTGGGGCATTTTCGGAATTTTGGACCTAGATGACTTGCTTAGCAACTTTATGGACCTGAATCTGCAATTTGAGAATTCTATGGCCTAGATGATAGCCCCAGATAAGTTTGAAGACCGCTGGTGCACTTTGCTCCAGAATCTATCAGCCGTTTTTGTTTTTGGTATTATAAATGACTTACCATTTCTCAATAGTTTCCTTTGTAATATTTCGACTTTTGAAGGCCATTTGTTTCCCTCCTCTACGTTATCTCCTTTCTTTATCGTCCCCTATGCATGCAAGCCTTGTGGCATGTATCACATTGTTAATTATGACTTATTCCAGTATGACATTTCAGTTTTCCATTTTTCTAGCTGTACTGGTTGTATCCTTTGCTGGTTACTGAATTATACACCATACACTACTTGTCTGGGGACACAATAGAAACAACAATTGCAAGTCTGCAACATTCGAACATGAGAAACATTGTAACAACCGATATGAAACACAAAACTTATGACTGCAAAAGAACTGCAGTACCGAATACATGAACAAAATATAATTTGCAGGTTTTCCGCCTTACCGTGAAACCAAAGAAAAAAAGTTGGCTTTCAGAATTAGCAGTTTCACAATCCAACTTGCTGATTTATCCTTTCTTTTTTTAAAAAAAGAAAAGAAAAAAATAATGGCTTAGCATACACAGTTTCATTTCTCAACTTTATATTTTTATTTGTAACCAAGCCAAATTGTGCTTCTCAATCCTTGATTACGCTGTTGTTCTCGTTTACCATGTTTGTAGGTGTATTGTATTTCTTTGCTTAACATAAACCAGTGGAGTTATACTCACTATCTTACTTTTTATTTTATGCTTTGTTTATGCAACATTAATCTTATACTATGGTTGGTTCTTCTGGTAATGTAGGGTGGGAAGGTCCGTGATGCACTTTTTCAAATTCTTGAGAATGAGGAAGATGTAATCGTAAAACATGGGGCTCAATCAAGGGAGAATCGGCGTGCAGCTACACGAGGGATGCACTCATCTAAATTTTGCCTTCATCCCGCTGGAGATACTCCCTCTGCATGCAGATTATTTGATGCACTTGTTAGTTTATGTGTTCCTGTTATAGTCAGTGATTACATTGAACTGCCATTCGAGGATGTTATAGACTACAGTAACATATCAATATTTGTTGAGACAAGCAAGGCTGTACAACCTGGATTCTTAACTTCTTTTCTTCGACAAATCAGCTCCGAGAGGATTTTGGAGTACCAGAGAGAAATAAGAAAGGTCAGCACAGTCCCAGTTACTTCATGCTGCTTTGTGCATTTGTTAAGATACATATTAGAGAAAATTCCTTCTATGGCCTCAAAAAAGATGACGCTTCCTTCTTTGACCCTTTCCGAATCAAACTTACCTATTAGGCCTAAAACCATTTTTAGTTTCCTTCCATGACAACGATATGCAAGTGTGGTGTCTTAATGGATGATTCAGTATATGCTTATTCTTGAGTTAAATATGGTTTCTCCAGTTAGTACATAATTCTTCTATGCTGCACTATCATCCTTATTTGTCATTTCTTATGCTCTTATAGTGGAGACAACGATATGCAAGTTATACATATAAAGTATGATTGAAACGTGTGGTGTCTGAATGATTTGTTGGCATATTGACATTTAGAATGCAAGATTTGTATAAAAAATTCAAGGAACCTAAGTAAAACCAGACTCATCAACCTGTCTTACCCTTGCATGATTTGATAAAAGGGCCAGTTAGACTAGGTAGTTATTAATTTGAAGTACTCAACTTTTAACTATAAATCCTGATAATGTTGTGCTATATTTTTATCAACAGAACTTAACTAGAAAGTCCTGCTTTTTTATTGACTGGTGAATAATACTGGTTATACTTCCTCTAAAAGTAATGCGTTTGCTCTAATTTCTTACTAAGATTTTGTTAAGCAAAGAGACAAGGATGGGTCCATGCTACCTCCTGATCCGATCCACTTGGAGCTCTAGTCTATTCGATTTTAGCTGCTAAAAGACCCACTACCCAAAAAACGAGATTAAGGATCCAGGATCCAAACACCCCAACCTGATTTGTTTTAGAAACCAGATTATAGAAACTATACACCCTGAATCCAGATTCTTAGTAACTAGTGGGGATCCAAAGATTCCAAATACCCCCTACGTAGTTGAGATATGTGGCTTGGGGCAGGTGCATGTCTTGTTCAATGTGGTTTTGTGCATCGATTGCTGAGTGTATTAACGATGGAGGCATCCCATGCATCTCAACATGCTTACGTGATTCATTTTGAATGTCTCTTTCAGGTCAAACATTACTTTGTGTATGAAGATCCGAATGGACCTGTGAATGAGATATGGCGCCAAGTTTCCCTGAAAGCACCGTTGATTAAGTTGATGACTAACCGCAACAAACGCATGATTGAAAGAGGCGCTAATGCAACAGATTGCTCTTGTATCTGCTCAACAAATCCAACTGAGATTTCCACTGGTAGTAAATGAGATAGTGATCATCGTTTGTGGTGGAAATGAAGATTTATGGCCACTTATTAAGAGTCATCACATCGCCTAAAATTTTGAGTCCGTGCTTGTACAGCAAGGATACCATCAGTTGTTACTAAATTCCTAATTACCACGATCATTCAATTTAACGTAGATATAGGTGAATAGAAAAGAACGCTGGTTTGTTGCCTGGCTTTGACTGGCGGCGTTATATTCTTATGTAAGTTGTATTTTCCCACATTGTCAGCCAGGTGTGTTTATTTAGCATTGTGATCTGGTGCAGAAATTTATTTTACGTTATTGCGTTTCATATGATTGCATTCCATATAGTAGGTCCTAATATAAAATCATATAGTAATGTTCATTGCATATACTAAGTTACACTGTTTCTTTTTTTCTTTTTGAGGAAAGTTACTCTGTTTATAAGCAGTTATAGTAACAAAAGTTTTTTTTTCTGGGCGGACCTCCGCCGTATAACATTTTTTTTTTTTTGCGAGTGACCTCCGCCGTATAACATAATTTCATTCAGGCCTTATTTACCGAGGCCATATTAATAACGGTTGACGTTGAGGCCCATGGCCAAGGAGCCCATTCAAACAACGCAAGTCCTATTTTGTATTGCGGAAAATTTTCTGGAATCTCATTTGAAATTTCTGTGATATCCTGTGAAATTCGTGCCAAATAATAGTACCCGCATGTTAATTACTGAATCTTTTTCTTCTTATATTGCTGTTTATTTTTGATAAACTTCTTCAAAAACATGTTAACGCCTGTTTCTACTTTGGGTGGCGGTCACAGCCAATGCAGAGGACTTGGACTCGGACGATGGTGCAAAGTGGATGTGCGAAGAGGAGTATTTATCTCCACCTCTACATTTCATGGTGTATTTAGCCAGCAAATTATTACAAATTTTACTATGCGTAGACTTTATCTGCACAATCGGGCACACCTATAACACCAAACAAAAAGTAAGGAAGCTGGGGACAGAATCCTAGCATGACAGCCAAGGTAGCGAAGGTTATGTTGAAAGATAATAATGAGAAATATATTCTCTTTAAGGAAAAGTCTATCTAACAATTGACCTGGCTTTTCGGGAAGAATGAAGGTGGAGCGTCGGGCGGTGCGGCTGCAACTCGCCGGGAAAAGTGAGGCGGAGCGCCCAGCGGCGTTGCTGCAGCTTGCCGGGAAAGAGCGGAGGCAGAGAGCCGGGCGATGCGGCGGCGGCTCGCTGGGAACAGGCAGACGTGGAGCATCGGGCAGGCGCGGTGATGGCTTGTAGAGTCCATGGGCGGCGCGATGCTGATTTGTGGCTCGTCCGGAAGGCTCGTAGCGGGAGCCGCGGAGGTAGATTGTGGAAGCTGCGGGCATTGATTCCAGATAATCTAGACTAGTAGTTGGATCATGCTATCTAGCTACTGATAGATCGTTAGTGGCGTCTTTCTATAAAAAAAATGTTTAACAGGAGACATCGCGCAAGCACAAATGCGCGATAAAACGTTGCTTGATCTTGAATTACCTTTTCCTTTTGAGGACATACTTATAGCTAGAGATTTTGACTGCTTTGTACATACACATCAGGTGTATCACTTTATTATAAACGATGCCAGCTAACTTATGTGCCCACAACCATTTTCTGGTGATCGAAAAATTACATATGAAATTTATACTGTACTATATGAACGACATACGAGAGAGAATAGAAGTGGCACCAATTGAGAAAAATGTTGTACACGATTATTGAGATGGTTTAGACATGTTCAATTGAGACTTGTGCGTAGCAAGGTTAGTAAAACGTCTTGAAAACATGAAGAGAGACATGTGTCAACCAACCTTGACATTGGCCGAGTGTGTGAAGAGGGACATGAAGAATTGAAATATTAGTGATGAGGAGTTAGCTATGGACAGAAGGGAGTGGAAGCTAGCAATCCACACGGCAAAATCTTGATTTTTAGCTTTTTATTTTTACCTTTGATCTTTTACTTTTTGAAACTCATCTTTTACCTTTCTTCCCTCTTTTTTATGTCTCTCTTGTTGGTTTATGCGGATTCATCTCTACTTATCCTGACTTGCTTGAATAAAAAGGTTTGTAGCTGTTGTTGTCGTCGTCGTCACCAAAAAACCACGACGTTGTGGTATGCTTGGATCCATGCCAACCGTCAAACCACGACAGATCGATGGTGACCATAGTATATCGGCGCTGTTTGGTTTGTGTCAAAGATGCATTTGCAGGCCATTGTCTTCCAATGCTTTGGCATCAATTTCTTACGCCGCAACTTTGATGGCGCCGCACCAACTGTATGCCAGTATGGCGAGACGTGACCGGGAGCCAGCCAACCGTGAACACAATCACTGCATATTAGATGCCATTTGAACTCTGGTCTAAAGTTTAGAAAACTTTAGATCTTTAAAATCCAAACAGAACGTAAGTGTAGTCTAAAGTTTAAACTTAGACTCTAAAATACATAACCAAAAATCTATCGATCCTTCCAATCCAGCTAAAGTAGTCTAGCTCCCTCTACGGTGGCCAGCAGCATCATCTCCCATGTCGGTTCAGTTTCTACATTCGAATCCGGATGCTCTGTTGAAATGTCCTCAGTTTGACCGAGTTGCTTGATCTCATTAACTGGAGTACTTATATTATCATTATGTCGCAACTGCCATGACAGATCGAGGAGCCATGCCTTTCATGCGCTCCAATCTGCCAATCAAACGAAAGCCTCTGTCGCCGACTCACCTTAACTACCCTCTTAGTCTTAACCGCTCAGGTTGTATACGTGTATCTTCCTTGGCCATGCATGTATCTTCAATCCCTTCCTTTACATGGCGTTTTCCGGTGTTTGGATCTGGAGACGGTCGGCAAGGATTTGGCTAACGGCCTCACGCTGTTGATGATCCGACTTTGATGTCTCTTTCTCTACTGCCCAAAATGTGTCCCGCAGGTGTTAAACACGTATCCCCGAATAAGAAAAAAGAGCGATGCACCGAACAAACCTTCATGGCGACGGGAACCACTAATCCAAACAAATGAACGAGCAGCCAACCGCGTGTAGGATGAGCAGTAGCTAGAAGAGTTTTAGACACATTTGTTTACTCCTACTTCTGTACCACACACACGGCTGCGGGCACCAAGCTGATCATCCGGACGCCGCATTCGTGGCTGGCAGCCACCCATCTATAGTTGCCAACCCTACATGCTACTAGGAGTACTTGACAGTTGACATCTTATTTTTTCACGATACACATGGTTTTTAACTAATACCACATGTAAAATAAACAGATCACTTCCTCGCAAGAAAAAAAAAACAGATCAATGAAAACTTTGGTGAAGCATTCTACCGGCGCATAGCTTTATTTATACACGCTAGAAAGAGCCCTGAGCGTGGCATATACAACGCATTTTTTTTGCAAATGACATATACAACGCATTTGAATTACATGAGAATCTATCTCTAACTAGGTTTGCTTGATTCACTAGTTCGAAATCTGTTTTAAAATGTAGTGACCACTTAAAACAGAAAAGGAAAATCAACCCAATTCCTTATGCTTCCCAAAAACAAGTCATAGTTGCGTTGGATGCTCAGGACACTAAGAAATTCATTTGACTGGCTGTGAAATAAATATTCCCATTGTAGACTGCGACACTTATTATATGTTACTTCCTCTACCACAAATATAAGGACTTCTGGGTTTATCCTAAGTCAATTTGAACTTTGACCAAGAAAATCTATAAAAATATATTATTTCAAAACAAAATAGCAACATGATATGATAGTTTGTTTTGAATCTAGTGACATGATTTTTATATTGTCAATCATTATGTTTTTTACGCTAGTGAGGGTCAAAATTAAAACAAAATAATTTGACTTAAGACAAACACAGAAATCGTTATATTTGTGGAGATACGAAATACTCAGCTCTTACATAAAGTAGTTTACACATGCAACTCCAGATGGTGCAAGCCCTTCCTCAGATAAGGTGACACTTGTACAAAAAGTATGAAACAAAACATGAAGTCTGAGCTAAATGAAATTTTCATGTACCTTGCTCAGCGTGCTGAAATGACCACACAAGCCATGGATAGGGTTCACAAAGCACATAAAAGGTGGATGGCGGTTATTAAGTAATATGCTTTAGGTGCATTGAATAATGATAATGATCTTATGGTGATACGTCTATGATTGCTCTTGGTGAGGATTATCATTAATGAAATCCAAACATTCATTTGACTAGCAAGAAACTTCATATGCCCACAAATAAAGTACCATTTCGTTTTGTCCTAACTCAATTTTTTTAAACTTTGATCAACAATATCTATAAAATATATTATATTAAATTAAAAAACTTATATGTTATGATAGAAGATTTTATGATGTATCAAGTAACATCTTTTTATATTGGTCCGGAAATATTGGTTCTTTCTTCAGTTTACAAGGAAAACTCAAAACAATGAATCTAGGAGGAACCATAATAAAAAGAGAAATCAATTCTGAACTAAAAGATTATTCCTTCAGCGAGGGAGCCCCGCTGCCACTTACTTTCTGATCGATGCATGCGGCTTGCTGGCTGCACGTTCCGACATGGATTTACCAAGGATTTTCTGGCCTGGCCTTTGCTCTCTCTTTCGTCGCTATCCTAGCTAGCGTTCAAGATTGCAAGACGGCAGCCCGCTGTCACCACGACAAAACGGCCGCCTCCACCCGTGGCTCCGGGATCGAGTTCCCTTTCTCAGCGTACTTCCAACCCTGCTCGTCAAGGGCCCGTTGGAACTGATCCGAGAAAACTACTACACAAGGACCGTCCCCACCTTCGGCCCCGGCGTCGTCTTCGACGTCGATTACGCCACCCGTTTGCCATACGTGTCGTGAAAACGTGTGCGCACGTGCACATCGTGCAGAGCCACTTCGCGACGTGGGGACAGTCCGGCACGGCACGGTTGACTAATTAAGCAGGACCTGGGGCTCCTCGTGACGCTCGCTCATGGCCAGCCGGCGGTCCGGGGGGAAGATGTTCGGCGAGGTGGCGGCGCTGCTCCGCGAGCTCAACGACGGCATGCGCTTCGTCACCATTCTATTCCCTCACCTGCCGATCCCGGGCGTGATATTCTCTGAGATCGTCCGGTCCAGCAAGAACTCCGCCTCCATCACTGGTGAAGTATGCGCGCTCTGCATTTACTAATACCCACTAGGCCACTAGACACTGATGTCTCTCCAAGACTCCAACCACAATGTAAGTTGAGGCTGAAAATAATATGCGTACTACAGGCAGGGCGAAACAAACACGGAACAGACTTGTAAACACATAAAATTATTATAAGGCATACAAACACGGAACAGACATCAGTGTCTAGTGGCCTCCACTAAGCATACAAACACGGAACAGACTTGTAAACACATAAAATTATTATAAGGCACTCGACCGTTAAAAAACAGTAAAATTATAGAATTTGTAAAGCTTTACGCAAATAACACTTTAGGCTTAGGCATACATGAGCAATATATATAAGATTCACTAGGTCTTATCTCACTTCATGAAACGAGCTCGCACCGTGCTAATGCACAGTCAAAGCCCGACGTAAAATAAGCTTTAGGGTTTTAATAATAATTATGCCTTTGTCGAGTAGTATAATTTTGTGATATCAGCTGCCTGGAAGAAGCGCTACGAGGGTATGTTGTCGGAGCTCTTAGAGAAGACACGCAGGTTGGGGCCGGCGCGGCCGCACCTCCGCACCAGGCCATGCACCCCCAGGACCGGTACAGGAGATCTTTTATTCTATAATAACCTCTAATCGTGATTACAGGAGTAGTTGTATCAGAAAACAACGTTTGCGCGCGCATTGAATAATTTCGAGGTGATTGCCTCACTATGATTCGTCTATAAATGTTGTTCTCCTGCGTCCATCCTCAGGTATAGCTAGCTAGCTCTAGGTCGAGCAACCTTCGCCATTTCCGGGTTAACGCACAACTTTTCGCGCGAGCTGCTTCCATCCGCACGAGAAGCCACAAAGGCTACCTCTGCATCTAAACATCTCTCTAAATGCTGTAAGGCTCTACCTCTCCCTCTCTGATTTATGTTCTAACGACATCGATTTGAGAACGGATGGTGTACTACTTCGATCGATCCAAAAAAGCAACCTTTGTGTGTCTAGTCGCACATCATTAATTTTTTCGAGCAATAGTCGCACAACAACATGTTATTCGTTATTTTTGTGCTTGAATGCATGGTACTCCCTACATTTCTTTTTAAGTGTCATCCTAGGCTTGGCATAGGAATTATGAAGTTATTAAAAAGTAGAGAAAGCGATGAAAACGATGAGCAGCTAAGAGAAGAGAGATACAGAGAGCTGCATTAGGAAGCAAGAATGACATCTAATGTAAAAAAATTGTGTGTTTCTAGAATGACACTTAAAGTTGAACGAAGGGAGTACATTCCAACTAAAGTAGATATAAATCACCGTTCACCTCGCATAGGACTGTTCGCCATAACAAGCTAGCCCCTCTGTTTACAAATATAGTGTTCATTTAGTTTTATCTTAAGTCAATTTTTTACTTTAACTAACAATATTTATAAATATATAATGTTTCAAACTATAAGAGTTACATACTGTGATAGCTCATTTCACGATGAATCTAGTGACATCATTTTTTTGTGTTGTTAATATTTAATTATGGTTTTTCGTAATTTATAGTCAAAGTTTGAAAAGTTTAACTTAAAACAACACTCAAAGACATTATATTTGTAGATGGAGAGAGTACTAAAATCCGTTACGTGATCTCTATTCCTGAAATGATATGCATCAATCTTTTCTGATCCGTCACTTGCAGCGCCACGCACACTAGCTAGCTGGCCGATCTCGATCCAAGTAAGGTATTCCCTTAGAGGAATTTAAAAGCCAACCATCATCTGTAATCGAGTTTTTTTTTTGCGAGAAAGAGAGAGCTTTATTGATCGCGTCATATTCGAATTACAATATAACGTGACCAATTGCTCAACACATCGGGGAACGTGCGCATACCACACTATCGTGTGAACCGTGCGTTTCGTCACGTGTGCGAGCTTATGTGCAACACTATTCTGCTCTCTCTTTACAGCCTAGAACCTAAGCTCCGGCAAAGAACCACCAATCTGCTTGATTAATCTGTTCTTTATAGGACTCTTGTATTGTAGGTCGTGCTCCGGCAATAGAAATTAGTATGGTAGCCCCATATTCGCCTAGCTAGTATAAATATTTCAGCTTTTGTATTGCATTATTTTCTATGACACATTAATTTATTATTCTTTTATCATCGTTACTTTTCTGTCACTGTTAAGACGCCCGTGCCATGCCGACTAAAATATTTTTATATAAATGTGTATGTTTTGTATCATATAGTACTATTTTAATAAAATCTAGCCTCTATATTTATTCTCGATTACTCCTATATGAAATCCCTCTGTCGGATAACATTTTAATACCGAGTCTTGTTTCAGCTAATCCCCTAATGGCATATTCAATTTTGTCATCTAATAAATGGATCAAAATGTTTCTCTCGTAAGATTCTAGCCATCTATAAGTATCAAGTGTGTCGACGCGTTCCTGTGTGGAACTTAAAGTTTATGAACGTGATGTCTTCCAAATTGTGTTTTCCACAAACATCAGTGCAACGTCTTGGGCTTGTAGTTGTTTGTACATCTGCAAATCATGATATGAAATTTACAGGAAATGGTAGCTCTCTTCGCTCTAGAGATTTAAAAATAATCAATCTAGGAGGAGCCAAAACATAAATAGAAGTCAATTCTGAACTAAAAGATTCCTTCAGCCAAGCTGACACTTGCTTAATTCACAGTTCCGACATGGATTTACCAAGGATTTTCTGGCTGGCCTTTGCTCTCGTTTTCGTCGCTATCCTAGCGACCAAGATTGCACGGCGGCAGCCCGCTGTTCCGACGACGAAACGGCCACCTCCACCCGTGGCTCCGGGAGTCCCATTTCTCGGCGTACTTGCAGCCCTGCTCGTCAAGGGCCCGTTGGAACTGATCCGAGAAAACTACGCAAGGTTGGGAAGCGTCTTCACCGTGCGCCTGTTCAACCTCAAGGTGACCTTCCTGGTCGGGCCAGAAGTCTCGAGCCATTTCTTCCAGGGCCTGGACTCGGAGATCAGCCAGGACGAGGTCTCGCAGTTCACCATCCCCACCTTCGGCCCCGGCGTCGCCTTCGACGTCGACTACGCCACGCGGCGCGAGCAGTTCCGGTTCTTCGGCGACGCCATGAAGCCGGTGAAGCTGCGGACGTACGTTGGCCTCATGGTCCGTGAGGTTGAGGTAATAAGCAATGATCTAACAGTTTCACACATGCAATGCAAGCTCCTGTTCCAAATTAACGGGGTGTTGTATTAACCATGTTTGCCACACGTGTCATGAAAACGTGTGCGCACGTGCACATCGTGCAGAGCCACTTCGCGAGGTGGGGACAGTCCGGCACGGTTGACTTGAAGCAGGAGCTGGAGCTCCTCGTGACGCTGATGGCCAGCCGGTGCCTGTTCGGGCCGGCGGTCCGGGAGAGGATGTTCGGCGAGGTGGCGGCGCTGCTCCGCGAGCTCAACGACGGCATGCGCCTCGTCACCATCCTCTTACCTCACCTGCCGATCCCGGCGCACCGCCGCCGCGACGCGGCGCGCGCCCGGCTCGGCGAGATATTCTCCGAGATCGTCAGGTCCCGCAAGAACTCCGCCTCCGCCGCCGGCGACGACGACATGCTGCAGTGCCTGATCGACGCCCGCTACAAGGACGGCCGCGGCACGACGGAGACGGAGGTCGCCGGGATGCTCGTCTCGGCGCTCTTCGCGGGGCAGCACACGAGCTCCCGCACTGGGACGTGGACCGGCGCCCGCCTCCTCACGCACGCCAAGCACCTCCGCGCCGCCGTGGCCGAGCAGGAGCGCCTCGCCGCGCGGCACGGCGCGCGCGTCGACTTCGACGTGCTCCAGGAGATGGACGTCCTGCACCGCTGCGTCAAGGAGACGCTCCGGCTCCACCCGCCGGCGTTGGTGCTGCTCCGCCACGCGCGGCGGGGCTTCGCCGTGCTCGCGAGGGGTCAGGACGGCGGCGGGCGCGAGTTCGAGGTGCCCGCGGGCCACGCGGTGGCCAGCCCGATGGTGATCCACAACCGGCTGCCGGAAGTCTACGAGGAGCCCGACAAGTTCGACCCGGACCGGTTCGGCCCGCGGAGGGCGGAGGACAGGGCCGGCGGCGCGTTCGCGTACACGGCGTTCGGCGGGGGCCGGCACGCGTGCGTCGGCGAGGCGTTCGCGTACATGCAGATCAAGGTCATATGGAGCCACTTGCTCAGGAACTTCGAGATGGAGCTGGTGTCGCCTTTCCCGACCACGGATTGGAACGTGGTCATGCCAGGGCCTAAGGGGAAGGTGATGATCAGCTACAAGAGACGGCAGCTGCACACAACCTAGGACTCACTTTGGAAAGCTGCAGGAACTTCATCAGTACAAGCATTATGCGCTTTCGTAGCATTATGAAACAATAATATTTCATCGTTAGAAATTGTATGACAGTGTTCCAATAAAGTATTAAACTCCGTAGCGTATTACTTACATCGTTAGAAGTTGTATGATCGTGTGTCCTTTCGTTGTCTTCCACATAGTATTCAACTACGGCTTTGGTTGTCAACAATCTATTGTCTTTGTTCTTCCAAGTGCATCCTCCTCGAATCTGGACGTGTTAGGTGTTTTCAGCTTGGTCCAAACGGTGTCTTCAAAATGCATAATTCAGAACAATCCAAACTCTCGACTCGGGTATTTTATGACTTCTACTACAAATGTCATGTATAGATACTTGATTTACAGTTTTGTTCCCTAGTACCAGTTCATTCGAACATAGTTGTGTTCCAAGAAATAAAAGCTTACAAGATATCTTGACAAATTCAGGAAATAAAAGTTACAAGAGATCTCGACAAATTCAGAGGGTTCACAGACGCTCTATGTAATAACCAGTCATAAATGAATCATGGTATTATATCAGTACAGGAGCACAACAAATAGTGCAACGAAGCTCAATTCCAAATACCTTTTGCATTTTGTATTCCTAGTAAGTAAATTTGCTATGGACAAGCAGTAAAATAGCTAGTCAATTAACCTGCTTGCACTTGCTAGCTCCAGCACAAGCCTTGTTGAAAAGAATATACTATATCTACAATGCTGCCAGTAATCGTCCCGCTACAGTATTAACCACACATTCCAGCAGTATACCACGGCAAATTTGAGCACCCCCTAATGGATGAATTCCTTCTGTATATATCTTCTAAACCAAAATGAATCGCTTTCCAGTAACTTCAGACTGCTACAGCTATAAAACATCAAGGCAATGGAGACAATGAAGATTAAAGATTCTCTCAACAAGACTGTTGGGTTCCGGCACCAGCGCAGCTGTAACGCTGTTCCAAAGATGGAAAGTGGTAGAGTCATTCACAATCCTAGAAAATACTGCATCTTGGTGTGCTCTCTCGACCATGTTATCTGGCTCGGAGAAGTATCTGCAGTACAGCATCACGATGAGTATGTCTCCACTTCGTAACTCCCCACCAAATACATGCAGAGTCTAAAGCGTTACATAAAGATAAGTTGAACATGTAAAATGAGCAATGCAGTGCAAGGAAAAAAAAAAGTGAGGACACATTTCTTGTGCTGACAACTTAAATGATCAATTTATTTTAAGAGACAGAATGAGACATAAGTGCTACAATGTCCAAATGCGAATATTCTAGTTTCAAATTATCTTTCTGTTTGAGATGAGAAACAAACATCATTTGTAAAAACTTACCATCAAATGTTTATGAATAGTAAAGGCGGCCAAAATTATTGCAAGAGAAATGAGAATATGTACCTCATAATATCAGTAGAATTTATGGGGTAAAATGTAACAGAGGGCTCCAACTTCATATCAAGATGCCCAATATTTTCATCTACATTGCTAGATAGATTGCTTATAACTCTTGACATAAGTTCAGCACCATTCCACTGCAATAGGGTATCATCATATGATGAATAAAACTCCCTAAGGCACTCCTCCAACAAAGGGCTGCAACCAGTAGAAACTAAGTCAGACTCTAAACATGTGCTAGAAATAGTCATAATCAATTATGTAACATCTCACATTTGACACCTAGTTACAAATAATCCAAGTAATTTAGTGTAACGAAAAGGAAGGGAAATGGGACTTTAATACTTTATATGAATGAAGAGAGCATAGTAGATGTGGTACATAGCAGATCTGGAACATAGTAGCATGATGGACGGAATTTTAAGAATTTTATCCAGAATAAAGTTCATCGAATATGGTTACCTATGTTTTTCAAATGCTAACACAGCACCACTGAAACTGGACTTTCCATAGACCTGATTCACTACACCGATAGAATTCCGGAGTGATGTTAACGGTTTAAGCACAATAACATCAGAGTCAAGGTATATTCCACCGTATCTGCATACGAAGCATGGATAACCAATTAATCATATTTTTCAGAAAAAAATGAACAAATAATTTACTAATGATGACAAATATGTTCTAAGTTCCAACAAATATCAGTATCACACCCTGAATTACATTCACATTAGTAATCAAGCAATAAAAAAACATGATTGATGCTAATTAGTTGAAAGAAATCTGAAATAATATTTGCTGATTTATCGTTTTTGTTACCATAATTCAGCAGTGAAAGTGCGGGTGTTGTATATGTATGATTTCTCAACAAAACCCAACGGGATGAAGAAAACGGGTACTTGCAGAGCCGATTTCCAGTCCTGTCTTAAGAACCCGACTCCAAAGAAAGAAAAACGAAAAGTGTACAAAAAGAGAACAACAAAAGGTGGGTCCGTTTCGACAATTGAACAGCACTTTTATATCCAGATTGGAACTGGACTTGAACCTACATATCCAGATTTCACTCCACTTTCACTTTCATATCAGGAACATCGACTTGCACTTTCAAAAGTGAATTATTTACTTTTTGGAATTGGCTCATATTCACATAGGCCAAGAAAGACGTAAAGTTTACTTCAAAACTATAAGTGATCTGCTAGTGGTAAGTAGAGGGCAAAATTCTAGGATTGGATATTCAATCATGTGACCATCGCTTATTTTTCGCGGAGTTGCCCAATTTTGCTTTTTGGTAACCTTGTGCGAATGAGGGAAGAAGTGATGACAGACTAACATACTCTATTCTTCGTACCAAACTAAATACTCAATTGGTACTTGAGAAGATATTTAAGCTACTACCTATTTCATCCTGATTTAACGTGATATCTGTGGATATTTATGAACAATGAAAAAGATATGTAATTTACTCATGAAAAGTTGCATTGTCTCATCTGATTTCTGTTTATTTCTAACTCACGGAGTTAATTGTTAAAATCTAAGGTAATTCTTTTGCCATGAGTTCCACTGCTGTCAAGGATTATTCAGCTCCAATAATAGACACAACATTATATCAAAGCAAAAAATGCATGTCAATCAACAACCGTCTGCACATATCTACTGTAGTTCTTTAGTGGTCTTACTTGTAAAGAGCGGCGAGTCGTACTAGCTCACTATAATGCAAGGGGTAGTATTTTGTTTCCCGCCATTCGTACCACACTGAAGCAAATATATGGGTTGTAGTGTTTCTCAAAAGCTCATCAAGATTCGGCAGTGCAACAGCAACTTTATATCTGCAAGAGAAATAGAGTAATAGACTCTATGAATAGACATAGATGTAGAGAAACAAATCCAAACAGTATTAAATGCAAGTGCTCATTGTATTAGTGGTCGTCAACTTATCATACAAGTTTTATTATATTTTGTATATTCTACAACAGTTCCATCCTCCTGCCCTTGCTACGCAACACCAAGAGGATAGTATAGTTAGCTTGATTACATGATTAAGTGGGTTAATGGTTTCGCTCCTGCAAAATGAGTAGATATAGTAACAGGACATTTCCAAAATGCTACTACACATAAGAAACTGCCAGATACAACAAAACTAGCAGTAAAGAGGGTTCTAAAAGGTGTCTAAAGTCTAAACAACACCAAACAGGACTAGGTGGGGTCACGTGGCAATTAGGCTCTTGGGAAAGGTGGTACATAGATGTTTTCTTTTCGAATAGGAAGAAAGGCCGTTACTACTTGGCACTTGCATCACATTAGCTCAGGCATGGCAATGAATGTTCCCACAGCACGAGAAGTTGGATTGAAACCGAAGTATCTAGATGTATTGTCTGTGTGATTTGAGAAATGATATAACGTAACTAAGTCATTAAAGAAATGCGTGTCAACCAACCAGGACTTGCTAAGATTCTGCTTTACATGACATGAACCAATGAGAATTGAGAAAACTGCCGATCATTGATAACAGAATCACATCGTCATATACTTTCGACGTCATAGGATATATAAACCAAACATGATTCTTAAACATTATGTAAATATATTATGGAATACAATACCCAACAAATCTAAAATCAATATATTTCTTCGATTACTATTAACAGGCAGCTATTAAGTTCAGCTATTTGGACTAATGGCATTCTAGGTATGGAAGCAAGAGTTGCGTATCGACAGAACATACCCGTCCTTCACAAAGTCGTGGAAGAACTCCAGCTCCAGCGTTTCCGACAGCATGACCACACAGGCGTCTGGATGCTGCTTTAGCAGACTCTCCAGCCCACGCTGGTGCCGGACGCCATACGACCATTGCGGGCTGTTCCAAACCATGAACACCCTCATGGAGCACTTCCCATGCTCCAGGAAACTGTCCATGAACTCAGAGAACCCCAAATGTGGATCGATTCCAGGGAAATATCCCCACCTTCTTCCTTCCCCTTGCTTCTCCTCGACAGTAACTCTCATGTCCTGCTTATTCTCATAAGCCTGGAGCCTACGCCGCTCAAAATTCTTGGACGCGGGCTTCTCAATCTCGGCAACGATCATCCGCTGCACCATTCGGTCGCCGCGGGTGAGAGAGGTGAGCCCGGGGCTGTCCGGGTCCTGGAGCAGCGGGTGGTTGCGCGGATTTAGAGATTCCAGGTTGGAGCGGAGCATCCGATCGCGTCGGAGGTAGTCGGCCTTACCCTCCAGCCACCGCGCCCACCCGGCGCGGAGCGGAGTCTCGGGGCCGCCGGAAGCTGGCTTCAGCAGCAGCGCATCCTCGACGCCGCGGATGGACGAGATCTCCACCCGCAGGTCCAGATCCACCAGCTCGTCGTCGGATCCAAACACCGCGGCGGCGATCCGGCGAGGGGCGTCGAGGTGCCGTGTCCCGACGGGCAGGGCGTCGACGGCGGTGGGAAGGCGGAAGGGCAGGCGGGCGGCGCCGGCGGCGTGGTCCCAGACGAGGGTCGCGACGGCCGCGGTCGAGGACGCTGAGACGTCGTCGGCCGCGTCGGCGCCCGCGGCGTCCTCGTCCAGCACGTCGAGCTCGTCGATGCGGTCGTCGTCGGGGTTGGCGACGGTGGCCTCGGTCGCCGCTGCGGTGGTGGTGGTGACGGTGAGCAGCGGGTCGAGCGCGGCGACCAGGTCCGCGTCCTCCTCGTCGGCGAGGAGTGCGGAGGAGTTGGTGTCGGCAGCGGGCGTGGAGGAGCGGGAGCGGGAGGTGGGGAAGGAGGAGGACGAGGACGAGGAGGAGAGGCGGGAGTGGAGCACCGCGAGGGAGAACAGCAGGAGCAGCGCCGCGACGGCGGCGCAGAGCTGGGGGCCCAGCCCGGAGCGCCGCCGCGCCGGGTGGGAGTGCGTGCGCGGCAACATGGGTCTCTCGGCGGTTCGAGCGCGAGGGCGAGGGGACTGGGTGCGGTGCGAATTGCGACGCCGCTTTCCCTGCCGCCTGCCCCCGCACCAGCAGCCGCGCGTCGGAGGACGTGGGTTTCTTCGTGTTTAAACCACGCCGACGGCAGGTTGCAGCAGTTCTCGCGGCGTCACCAACCAGCCTCACCAACCATGGTCAGGCTCAGGCAGCTGACTTGTGACCGATGAACCTCAGAACAATTTTGCTGCCCTGGAAACTGAGATTGGTCAATTTTTAGCCTATGCTTTCAGAAGCTCGGAAGACCTTTTTTTTTTTTTTTGAAACCTAGCTCAGAAGACTTACATAGGCCACAACATGGTTACGATACAAGTTCAGAACAATCGCAGGGAAAGCCAAGAAAAGGTTACAAGTTCAGATGTTCCCAACAATACGGGGCATTGCCTTCTCGTCCCTTTTGCATCTGATCAATCTTCACCACCTTCGATCTTTGGCCACCCGTTCTCGGCTTGCGACTTGACAAACGAAGCTAGAAGCTTGATATCATCTTCAGATAGTCGGGGGCCAAAGGTACACTGTCCTCTTGGTGTGCATTTCTCTCCAAAGCCCTTAGCAAAATGAAATATATTGATAATATCACACTTCACTTTCTACATTTTTCTAGACCCGTTTCTCTCCACAATATTGAACAGAATATGAAGGTAACCATGGAAAATAGAGCATGATATGACCTTATAACTTACCGGCATTCTTCCCTTCCCGTAGTATGTGATATTATACAATTCCTCCTCGGTGGCTACTCCATTTCTGCAACAAATTCGCCTCTCTGCGTCAGTCTAACAGCGAGCAGTACAACTATAGGAACAGACTTCAGTTTTTCATGTGACAGGTAACATGGCTGTACCTCTCAAGATCCTTGAGGAAAAGAGTAGCTCCCTGGGCGTGGTTAAGCAGCAAGTTGAGAACAAACCATGATGGAAACTTGTAATTTGAGTCGCACAAGGATCTCAACAACTCACTGGCTGTAGGATGTTTCCTCCCATGTCGTGGCAGCCGATGCATGCCTTCCGGAACAGAGCTGCGCCTTCTGAAGCTGGCTGGGCAAATGCTGCATAAAGGGGCGAAAAAGGAAAATAACCATTTATCTTAGATTTCATTTAATCTAAACTTCATATACACAGTACAATATTTATGCATACAACGCAAGTTTCAGCATGTGCTATTTTACTTATTTTCAGAGTATTTTTTCCTCCACTAGTTCCATTGAACTCCGGTTTTTTTTTTCATGGTTTTAACGCCAACCTCTCTTCATCCCAATCATAAGTGAAATTCAACCAAATACAACTAGTCCGTTGCAGCCTCAATTTATAAGTGCCTATGTAAGACGGTAAAACAACCCTCGTTGCATGCTGGCTGTCACTGTCCGTTAACCAACAAGAACAATGGTCGCCAATCTCGAAACCACTGAAATTTGAGGCTAATCCAAGATGCCATTTGTAACAACATTTTATTCATATAGCATTGCATTTTTTTTGCATAGCATTGCAATCTCTGAACCAGAAATTCACAGAAAACCAACAAGGTTTCGTGCATCTCAGTGCAAGCAAGGATATTGGAGAAACCTGGTGGAATAGAAGCAGGAAGGGCAGCCGGTGCGGCGGCAAGGAGGAGTGCGCAGCCAGGAACGGCGCAGCCGCGCCCCCCGTCCCGGCGGCTGCAGCGACGGTGAAATGCGCGGCACGCCTGAGCGCTCCTGCTTTAGTCTGCCGGTGCAGCACGTCGCCTTGCCCCATGCGACGGGGAAACAAGAGGGGGAAGCATCGCGGGACGGCACCGGTGGCCGTGCGGCCAAAGGAAGCCGTTGCATATCTGCGCCGCCGGCGTCCGTGCAACTCTGCCGGTGGCAGGCTATACAATCTAGGTGAGCTGGTTGAGCTCGAGCTGGGTGCCGCGGCCGACGTGCCGCTTGCTAAGGTCATGGTTCAGGTGGACGCCACGTAGCACACAGACTCGGACTTCAGAGATGGGAATGGATTGGGTTGGTCCGTCCAAATCCAACTGTAGGGCCATCCAAGCTCCAGAATACAGATGAAAATCACGACTGACAGAGCGAGTCAACCTAAAAACTCTCTAAAGTTCGTGTTTTTGCATGACTTCAGACAAACAATTACAATGATGTTACTTCCTTAACAGTATTATGTCATTCGTTAGCACTTATATCGGATAAATAACTCAATTGCAATCACCGCCAGTCTGCTACTGCACATGGAAAAAGTGCAATTGCCTCAAAACATCATACTTTCTCAAGAGCAAGATAGCGTAGACAACAAAAAGTCAAGCACATGGCAACTGATGAATTGAGTTGGCTTAAATAAGTCGAAGCACATCAAGACAAAGATATTATAACAAAATAAAAACATAATTGGAAGTACATATATATAAATCCACGATATCAGGACAAGCAACATATGTAAAGGTATTTATATAGAATCTAGATTCAGCTCAACAAATAAACTTCAGCTTACACTGTGCCAACAAGCTTCTTCATTAAGAATCTGACTGGAATCTAACTTCTTCATTCAGAATCTAGCTTCTGCTCAACAAATAAAAAGCAATGAATTTTACTATTGTGCTTGTTGCTTCTTATTTCTGAGGGCAGCTTCCACATTGCCACTTGCTGATCTTGGGTTTGATATTGAGCCTTAATATGACACTAAAATCAAGTTTCCATCAAACCCGATAAGGCAATAAGCCACCTACGAGCCACCATCACAGGCAGATACACTGGATACAGCTGATGCTTATATGGGACTCATCAACTTATTACAGGTAACAATAGTGATGGAACATAGAAATTCATTGGTACATGAACAACTAATGCAAATGCAATGCTCCCCGTTTCTTGTCCCTCTAGCTCGGCAAACACAACATCTCCTTCACAACATCTCAACGGTTTCAATATCTGCCTAATCCGGTAATCCCACGCTTCGTTAGCAGCAATTTCTAGGGGATGTTGTGGCTTTTGCACATCACAACTAACACAATCTCAAAAGCAAGTATCTATAAACATCTGTGGTATACTACGGTTACGCCACTGGGCAGACTTTGCTTGATGTTGCTATAGCCTGTGAAATCGATATCTAGCAACTAGCAGTTCATGATCTTTTGACGAGAAATAAATCAAAACTCATGATCGCAAACAATCATTAGGTACTGGAATTATGTCCATGGAAACACACTTTATTTTTCAGAATCCAGCCTCTTTCTCTTATCTTGAATCCATATGTACTCTATACGCCTTCCAACATTGAACACTGATCCCTACAGTAGAGTAGAGTAGTACAGAATGAAGGGCTGTTACCAAACAACATACATTTTTGTAAACTCATCGATTTCACTAGAAAATAAAAGGAAATCGGTAGTATTCGTCAGCAAGCAGCTATGTACGGGAAGAAATTGCTCACGGCCCAGATGGATCAGAGCTCCTGATGCGCCTCGAGGCAGAGGGAAAGGTCGATGCGCGCCCGCTGGCACTGCGTGCGCTTCAGCGCCGTGCCCGCGCTCCCACAGAGAGTGCGTACGGCCTCAGTCTCGTCGGGGCAGCAGGCGGTCACCACGCACTCCGCCAGCGCACGGTTGAGGTGCCGGCACAGAACCTCCGGTTGAATCGGCCCGCGGGCGGCGCGGCGGTGGCACTCAGCGAGCGCCCGCTGCTTCGAGGCGCAGGGCCCAGGGACTGGAAGCGCCGCCGAGGCAGATACCTCGGCCTCCGGCTCTCCCCGCCCGCCACCGTCGCCGCGGCTCATGGAACCCGGTGGGGGATCGGCCCTTCCCGGCGAGCTCTCTTTCTCCTCTGGAGGCTTCGCAAACGATCTCTTAAAGACTTCACCGATTGTGATCCAACAAAGTTCGCCGTTGGCCCAACAACAACAAGGGGTCCTGTTGATCAAAAGAAAAAACAAAAACAAAGGGGTCCTGGGTCAAAGGGGCTTCCAAGATCCACCTGGGCTCTGGCAAACAAAACATTTTTGCTCGAACGAGTTCCGATAGACATTGCTCATTTCAAATTATTTGCAGTTTTAACATTCCAAATTTTATCAAAATAATTACAATTATCACTTTGCAATCCATTATTATCTTCATTCTCAATTACCAAACTGTGCAATTATCTCTCTCCTCTTACACCCATCATCAGCTGGTGTGTCCATCAACTTTTATATCTATCTTTAATTCTCGTGTCTAAAATCAAAATTATAAATACAGTAAAATGGATGGAATACACATTTTTGAATTTTAGTTGTGGCCCAATCACAGATTGTAACCAGATATGAATCTGGTATTTATTCTTCGCATCCACATTTCATGATATACATTTGTTCTGGAAAATTGCGAAAATTCACTTACAACTCAGAAGAGTTTTCATATAACCACATATAAAAAGTTTTGTGACAGTCTCCTCTCTGCAAGTATCTATTTATTTCCTTATTCATCCATGTTAGCATTGACCGGATAACGTGGCTCTTCTCTTGCCTCTAGGCTTACTTCAGACGCTCCACTATAAACGTAGTTATCATCTAATCGGATGTTACACAATCGAAATTTACCGTACTATCATAAATTGCATTCAAACTTAGCAGCAACAACGTGAATAAAATAGAGAAAATTAAACCTATATGTTCAAACATCTATGTTATTTACATAATATCAAATAGTAGGGAGGTACGTTAGACTATCCGAAGCAATACTAGAGAACATAAAAAAGCCACGTCGTCCGATCAAATTTATCAAGGAGTAATATGAAAACTTGACATTTGCATAGGGGAGTCTGACACAAAAAATTCTTATAGATGGGTATATGAAAAAAAAACCTAACATGTAAGTGGGTTTTTGCAATTTTCTCTTTCTTTTTGTTTTTGCTCCATTGTGTTTTTGTCATGAAATACTTTCATGGTACATACGTCGTCTCATTTCAATGTAAAAAACATAGTAACATCATCTCATAATTGCTCTCTAAGTTCTTTAGATGGAACAATACAGTTACAGGGTACCATATCTGGCCTATGCATGTCGCGCTGTCATCAAATTAAGAGGAAGCACTTCAAAGAAAAAAGTTCTTTACTGAAGCGAGGAGATCATACGTCAGTCTGTTTCATCTTACTGCCATTAGCGGTGGCGGATCTAAGGAGGTAACTGGGGGCTCAACCCCCCCTCCCCCCACCCCCCCCCCCCCCCCCCCCCCCCCCCCCCCCCCCCCCTTCTTAAAAAAACTACCTTGGAAGCCCTTTAAAGTTGGGGTGACCCAATCAAGCAAGAGTGAAGTCCATTTGTATCAGAAATGAAATTAAAGTACCAAAAATAGACAATGAAGCAAAAGCAGAAGGGACCTATTTATGCAAAACACATTCTACCATGCTGACATTTTCATTGTTGTCATATTTTGACGGACATAAATCATCATTTTAATGAAGTTAGTTCAGATTTAGTAGTGACTTCTCTAATTTTGATGTGGACAAGCTTGTGATATTCGTTGAAATTTATGTCAAAGATTTCACAATAGCTTATTGTTGTTGATGAGAAATCAATTTCAAAACATGGACTGTGTACTGTGTAGGCCTGATATGTTGCGTGGATTGCGGCCTTACATCCCCGATGTCGCTTCTAGGATGAGAGGCAACAATCGGTAACGAAAAATTTGCCATAAAGGAAAGACAGAGGATATAATCCCTCACCGTTGAGTAGTATCACGAGCGTGGGTTCAGTACGTGTCAGGCAGCACGGAGAACGCACGACTCATGTGCGTACATCAGGTTGGCAAAAACCCAGACAACGTCCTCGTCACCGTCGCACCGCAGTGCTCAACTTCAGATCAACACTCTTGCACGAGAACGGCAGCGACACCTACGCCACCGTGCAGCGTGAACCTCGTCCATGATCGGCGATAGGGCAAAGCTGCCCGCCGCCTGGCCTGACTAACCATAAACGTCAAACGTCCCACCAAAGAGCCGGTATCCGAGGGGAAGCCTTTGTCCGGCCTCCCGCCCAGGCGCCCTGTCGTCCGCGACGTCGTCCCCCCATCATCACAAAGCTTCAGCAGTCATTCCGCGCCGGACCAAGACCAACCAACCCCCGTCCGCACCGCCGGCCGCACGCGCACGGTGACGATGTCTTTTTTTTTTTAAAGAAAAAAAGGGGCCCTTTTCCGTCCGGGACGGGCACGGCGACAAGCGGTCGGTCGCGGCCCTCGTCCTTTGATTCCCCCTGCCTGGCCGCGCCAGCAACCGCCCGCAACCGGACAAACGCAGACGGCCGCGCCCTGGCCCCTGGCCCCTCCACAGCCTCAGTGGGCGGGGGGGAGCCGGGAGCGCGACGGCTTCGCGCTCGCTCCCCGCCCCGGGTCGCCAGCGTTATCAGTAGTAGTAGTACCCAGCTGCAGCTGGTCTCGGATGCCACGCAAGACCGAGGGAGTGAGCAGTGACTCGACGTGTTGCCACGGAGGAGGAATTATTTGCGTGATCCACCTGCCGACGACGCGATGCTCCAGGGCAGCGTCCTGTCGCGCGCGCCCGCTGCCGCTGCCGCCACCGACGCGGCGGCGATGAAGGCCAAGCGGCCGGCGTCCCCGGGGCCAGAAGAGGACGAGGAGGAGGCGCGCCGGGCGCGCGGGAAGCGGCAGCAGGGGCTGGTTGCGGCGGCGGAGGGCGAGGGGGCCGAGACGCGCGGGCTGCGGCTGCTCACACTGCTGCTGCGGTGCGCGGAGGCGGTGGCCGTGGACCGGCTGACGGAGGCGCGGGACCTGCTGCCGGAGATCGCGGAGCTGGCGTCGCCGTTCGGGTCGTCCCCCGAGCGCGTGGCGGCCTACTTCGGCGACGCGCTGTGCGCGCGCGTGCTGAGCTCCTACCTGGGCGCCTACTCCCCGCTGTCCGCGCTCCGGCCGCTGGCCGCCGCGCAGAGCCGCCGCGTGGCGGGCGCGTTCCGGGCGTACAACGCGCTGTCCCCGCTCGTCAAGTTCGCGCACTTCACCGCCAACCAGGCCATCCTGCAGGCGCTGGACGGCGAGGACCGGCTCCACGTCGTGGACCTCGACATCATGCAGGGCCTGCAGTGGCCGGGGCTGTTCCACCTCCTCGCCTCCCGCCCGCGCAAGCCGCGCTCGCTGCGGGTCACCGGCCTCGGCGCGTCGCTCGACGTGCTCGAGGCCACGGGCCGGCGCCTCGCCGACTTCGCCGCCTCGCTCGGCCTGCCGTTCGAGTTCCGACCCATCGAAGGGAAGGTCGGGCACGTCGCGGACGCCGCGGCCCTGCTCGGCCGGCGCGATCACCCCCACCACGGCCACCACCACGACGAGGCCACGGTCGTGCACTGGATGCACCACTGCCTGTACGACGTGACGGGACGGGTCGACGCGGGCACGGTGCGGTTGCTCCGGAGCCTGCGCCCGAAGCTGATCACCATCGTGGAGCAGGACCTCGGCCACAGCGGCGACTTCCTGGGCCGCTTCGTGGAGGCGCTGCACTACTACTCGGCGCTGTTCGACGCGCTGGGCGACGGCGCCGGCGCCGGCGCCGCGACCGAGGGGATCAGCCGCCGAGCGCCACGCCGTGGAGCGCCAGCTCCTGGGCGCGGAGATACGGAACATCGTGGCCGTCGGGGGACCTAAGCGGACGGGGGAGGTGCGCGTCGAGCGGTGGAGCGACGAGCTGCGCCGCGCCGGGTTCCGGCCCGTGTCCCTCGCCGGCAGCCCAGCCGCGCAGGCCAGGATGCTCCTCGGCATGCACCCGTTGAAGGGGTACACGCTCGTGGAGGAGGACTGGTGCCTCAAGCTCGGATGGAAGGACCTCTCCCTGCTCACCGCGTCGGCGTGGGCGCCCGCGGACGGCGACGCGGCCCGCCACGACAGCCACGAGTCGTAGTCGAAGGACAAGATTCTATTCTCAGCAGCCAAGCCAGCAGCTGGATTCGTAATCGTTCATGCCTGCCCCTGCTGATCGATCGATCTCTTCTTACTTTTCCCTAGGAGCCTCGGTGTTCATCTTGTGAGTAGCATCCTTCTCTATCCTGCCACGTAATTAAAATTTGCCATATAGTCGTATAGGCTTCGTCATTCGTTCCAGCTTCAGGCTCAAATCAGCGTTCGAATTTGTTTTCCAGTCGCACAGTGTAAGTTTTGTATTCGGGACCTGCGAAAGCCCACATGCCTGCATCAGTTTAACAGGGAGACTGAAGGTGATTGCACGGCATGGTCCTGTCAGTTTAATACTACAGTTCGCGTGTAAACGCCATCAGCATCTACATACAGTTCGACGTGCCCAGGCCGGCACGCGAAATTCAGAGCTTAATTATCCGTCTGCCGCTGTCGGCGATAACTTAACGAGCCTATACGTATCGCCTGTGAACATGACAAGTTACTGACGCGAAAGTGACTGCTTGCTGCACACTTGTTAGCCGTTCTTGTTAAGTCAAAGATGACGGTTAAAGACGACAAGCAACTAAGGAAGCCGAACGTTGTATGAATGCTGAACTGAATGATTTTTTTTTTTTTTTGAGCATGGCTTGAACTGAATGAATGGCCGTATTCCTTCAAGTCTGGAATTCGACGTCTGCAAGACGAACGCACTCAACATGATACACACACACGCTCGTCTCAGTTTGCGCCCACCTTCGACCAGATTCGTGCTAAATGGGCTTATTAACGAGATAACAGTCCATTAGACACCAGATAACAACGAGGCCCGCCATCGATTATGCACGCGGACGCAACAGGTGATTTTGCTCACTCAAAGAGAAGAAAAACCAAGTACCAGGTACTGGCCAAAAGATTTGCTCGTCCGTGTGTTTCTCCGCACTGCATCTGATAGTCCGCCGTTTTTTGTTTACAACCAAATGGCAGCCAAGAAGTGACGCGGCCAGCCGGCCAGCCGCCGGCACAGTCCTCCTCCCGCGCTCTTACCATTTCCAATCGCATCGAAGTAAACCGAGGCCCCTGTCCGTTTCGATGCGTATCTCCCTGCGTGTTCCCTATTTATAAACACACCGGCACAAACAAAGCTTTGCCGAGCCTCTACCTGATCACTCGCCGTCGTCTCGTCTCTCGCCCTCACGTACGTACACGAGCTCTGCCATTCGATCCCCCGCGTTTGCTTTGCGCGGCCGCACGACGTCGCGAGCATGAGCTACTACGAGCAGCAGCAGGCGCCCGTGATCGGTGAGTTCGCCGCCAGACAGCTTCTTTTGCTCTCTTCCGTGACTTCTGTCACTTGTGCTTGATCACTGGCTTGGACGCCAGCTGACACTGATTTGCTTGGTTTCTTGTTGTTTGCCGCCTTGACAGCGTACCCGCCGCCGGCAACGCAGGCCAATTACGCGGCGACGGCGCCGCCGCTGCCGCCGGGGCAGACGCTCCTGATGCAGCCGCTGCCACCGCCGCCGCAGGCGAACTACGTGCAGCCGGTGCCGCCGCCGGGCTACCCTGGCAACTTCAACGTGATGAACCCTCCGCCGCCTCAGGTGGTGGCGCCCCAGACGCAGAGCCGCGGCGACAAGGCCTTCTGGGAAGGATGGTAAGATTGACGTCTAGTATCAATTAGCGATACTGGTGCGCAGTGATCAGCTTCCTAATTCACTCTGTCGTCTCTGCGTTGTGTTTGCAGCTGCGCAGCCCTTTGCTGCTGCTGCCTCCTGGACATGTGCTGCTAAGGGCGGCCGGCGATGAAGCAGAAGTACATCGAAGACATGCACGCGACTCTGCAATTGTAACAGAGATAGTTTGTACCTCGATAATATGTAGTGTGATACCTCCCGCGTTACTGTTAGCGCAACGCTTGTGATTCTGAATCATGTATGATGCTAATAAAGATCCATCATGTTTCACTATTCAGTATTTGGGCAAAGAAACAATTTTACGAAAATAAATAGACATGGACAAAGTACAATAATAACGAGCATAATTACTGATGAAATTTCTGAGGTTTCTTTTCCCCTTTCTGCGGCAATGGTGTTTCAAGAGTTCTGAGTTCTGACATGTATGCCAAGATAATAAAACGCATCCAGGAGGTCGGCCTAAGCCACTAAGTTTCAGGATCAGTGAAGTAAACAGGGCTTTCCAGATCATCGTTGTTTGCAGAAGCAAACGAATCTTCAGACCCTGTCATCGACAAAGCCGAAATACTCTCTTCAGAATCAGAGATCTCATTATGCAGAGCAATATGTTCATCTGGCTCGGACTCGGATCCAGAGTTGCCTAACATGAGCTTATGAATTGCAGCCTTGGCAGTGTCAAGGAACCACTCATCCTCGGGAAGAGCACTGAAATCAATTTGGTGTGATATTAAGCGCCAGCAAACAGATAATCTAAAAAGTATCACGAGACCTGTTACAAAATTGGTAAAAGATTGCGATTGCTAACCTTTGTGGGTCAACACCCCTTGCCGAGAACGCTGCAATTGCTCTAGTTATGATTGCTGAGACAAGCTGCTGAACTGGCCTATGTGGAAACCGTCCACAGACAGCAATCTCAACAATGAAGTGCATATCAAGAATAAGCTGCAAGGGCAAAAGATTAATGCTTTTGTTTCTACGTCAAATATTAAAAGTAGTATGCACAAAATAGAAAATGTACCTGCTGCAGTCCCGAAGACTGGAGTTGGATGGACCGGTCCTCAAAGACATCCCAGAATTCTTGCTCATTGGAAAGCCACATGACAACCGTTTCAGTTAGCCTTGAGAGTAAGACCTTTTGTATCTTCTCCTTTCCAAGTAGAACATCACCTGCGACACTAGCTAGCTGTTGCAATCTTCCAAACAGCGCCTGGAAGAAAAGAAGGAAAAACGGTGAGACAACTTCTTCTGATATATCAGTTTTCAAATTTATGGTGTTTGGCTAATCACATTTTCTAAACCAAGTGGCAGTGGACATACTATTGTATCTCAAATAACAGAACAAATGAGTCGAATGTGAGAGGGATGGGCGTAGGATAAAATAATGCCTGTAACTATCTGATTCGCCTAAGCATATACTAGAGTCCACACATGTTTTTTCACAGCAGAATAAGTTCTGCGAAGCAAAGCAACGCCAAACTGACACTTTTAAGCTGAATGATAATGTTTAACATCAGTGCTATTTCTCTCTTTAAGTTACAGAGTTCACACCCATGATTTGCAATACCCCGAGTAACGGTATGTGATACATTTATTTTGCATAATTCCCTTAACAAGCATAGATCACTGCAATGAGGGCTGGGCCTTCCATGCATTCATTTAATAATAGTTGTTTGCCAACTAATTAAACGCTATGTGCTCAGGCTGCATGGTACACCATCCGATCATCAATAGTTCAATACATAGATAATTATGCAGGTTGACAATATAAGATGGTTGTTACAAGATCCATCACGCCCAAAACCTCAATGTAATATTTTCAAAGAAATTGATGGTCCAAGCATCATCTTTGAGATTATGTTAATGATTTAATGTACTAAATTGACTTACTTTTTGGATAAACAGTTTATAATGATACGTGATGACACAAAGAGCATGAACATAGAAAACAGTATACTAGAGACAAGAAAAAAAAAGTTGCACCTTCTATGGGGATCATATGCAGACATTTGCCATCTAATTAAAAATATAGAATTACCTGGAAGGGCAGTGAAGGCAAGGGATCAGAATCAAACAAAAGATCATCGCTTTTCCGCTCCAAGTACATTCTAGAATCCAATCGTGACTTCCCTTCCATGTAAATAAATGATAACACATACTGTCGACAGAAGTGATCCCTCAGTTTGTCTAATGAATGTTGCAGATGACGTTTCCACTCTTTGTATTCAATGGAGTATATGGACCCAGAGCCAACACCTTCAATTGATCCACCAGTTCCTTTCTTCTCACTTTGCATACTAAAGAACTTAGACACAGAAGCTGGCAATAGCTCATCTGCAACAGTGTACGCCGTCCCGATTAGTGTTAGCTGTTGTGCATCACTTTCAGCTTTAAATTCAACTGGCTCTTTCAACTCCACTAGATTATCGTCTTCTGAAGGTCCAGGCAAGACTTTGATCAGTGAATCCACATATCTATCAAAAAGCTGGAGAGTCTTATTCAAAATTGTTCCACCAAAATGGACTATAGTCAGTGGGGTAACCTGATCCAAAACATCCTGTAAGAAGGACATGCATACAGAACACATTAGCTGCTTCAAGTCATCAGATAGCAGATGAAGTATAGTAATTCGCAAAACAAGTAAACGAGCTGTGTAGTATTGCAATCCATTTGTTCCAGTGAAAGATTATTCTACTCAAAATCCAAAAATAGACACACAAGTGCAAAACATAGTAGTCATTACATCCACTTGTATTTTATATTCATTTGCAGGGAATCATCACTCTTGCGTATGTTTGCTTGTGTCAAGAGACTGGCATATGTAGAGCATGTGCTGACTGCTAGCGTCAAATCGGTTACTGTTTTTGGTCAGGAAAGTTTCCACAGCATTTTGAAAGCCAGTGTTAGTGCAATCCTTGTTGGCTGTTTGTTTGAGTCGTGTCTGTGCTGTGTGTGTGCATCTGTTAGTGGTGATCTACATGCAAATAGGATTGTGCCTTGCATGTAGGAAGTGATTAGTGAAGCAAGGGAGAAGGGGGAGGAGCGTAGTGCCCCAGTGTTGATCAGTTTTGCAAGTGAAGCAAACTGATCAGTTCATGAAGCACAGAGTGTGTGCTTAGTTAGTGATTAGCAAACAGCAGTAGTGGCTGTGTGCTAATAGGAATATTGTAGAAGCTGGTAGAGTGTTTCCGGAGTCTAGTAGAGTATGTTCCGGAAACTTGTGGAAGTGCTACTGTAGCACCAACCTACTATAGCTGCTGGCATGTTCTGGAAGCTTGTAGTAGTAGCAGCCAGCCCGCTCCCACATGTACTATAAATAGCACCTAGTGTGCATTGTAATGAAGTGCCTCAGTTTGCTAACTTGCTAGCTGATGTCCAGCACCTAACAGCCAGTTATAAAAAGAGCAACTCATAGTGTCATAGCAACACCAAAATGTTCATTGAGGAGCAAGGGGTTCAATTTACAAGGTCTCAATGGGTATAGTACATCCTTTTTTTTGAAGAACTGGAAGGACAAATCACACGAAACAAATTGTGAAATTCAATTTGACAGGAAGTTGAAGTACCAGACATGTTACAACAAGAGGTTGAATTATGGCAAGTTCACTTGAAGAAATACCAAGATATAAGAAACAGTAAAAGGAGGACTCACATTGACAACAGACATGAACTTCTTTCCACTACTCGTAAGCACAATGTTTGGTGCAACTGCACCAGAGAGCGGCGATCCTTCTTGAGGGGTGAGAAGCAGAATATCATCGTTCCTTGCTGAATCTACAATCTTTCTTCTCACCCTTCTAAAATTCAGCTCAAGAACTTCTTCAATATAAGGACGCAATAGTACCATAAGTAGCTTAGAGAATTTCAGACCATGTGATTCAAGATAAGAGCAGTGTGTGAGACTAGTTTGGATGCATATGCAGGCAGAGCGAAGGGCAGAAACACTCTCGGGTAAAGGAGAATTTTCTTTGACCAAACGCGCAAAAGTTTCAATTTCATATTCAGCCCATTGGATAATCCGGTTTGTATTCATTGGGCTATCTCCAAATAGTGCAGTAGTTTCTTTTGATGCCTTTGAGATAGCTGAGAAAACTAGCTGTGACAAAGTAGCAGAGTAAGTCTCTGTGTAGATTGAACAAGTCGGAAGAAATGCCTCAACACTTTTCTGAAGCCGTGAACCATAAGCTTTCAGAAGTACTTGATGGGCTAAAGAACTTTTGCCAATCTTAATAAGACCAGACAATGATTTCCTTAGTTGTGTAGTAGATATAGATGGCTGTTCAGAATACCTAACAAGCTGATCCTCAAGAATCGATTTCCTTTTAAACAATGCTACCTTAAAGGCAGAAATCTCTGCATTTGATTCTTTTCCAGGTTCATCTGCAGTTAAATAGTTCTTCTCTTCAGCTTCCAAAGCAAGCAATGCCTCCTCTAGCTTGTGCTCTGCAAGTAATACATCAATTTTATCCAGAAAAACTACTTTGGGATCCTGTGCGTCATCAGACAAAATTTCATCCAGCTCAGTCTGAAAATCCTTTTCTGTCACATCTTGTTCCTTGTTAGATTTCTGCCAAATTTCAAGCTCACGACACACACCACTCATTAGATCCTGCACAAGAATACCCTGGGCAGACACATGCTTCTGTAGCTCAATTAATTCTTGTTCTGCTTCAATAACCTCCTCAGATATCCTGTGTGAATACCCAAAAGAGAGAAAATATAAAATTGGGAAATGATTTTAACAGCAAAAATGAGTGTAGACTGGAAAATAAATATGAGCAATGCAATTGGTTCCTCTATATTAAGAAAAGAGGGAGCCAGCCATCCATTCTATAATTACCTGAGAAAAGCTAGATATTTTGACTGCATATTCCCACATAGGTTCTCAATAGCATCCTTCAACTCCAGCAGCTCAGAGCAAATTTTCCTGATGCCCTGCAAGCACAATAATCATGTTGTTGAGTACCGTCACCATATGTGTGAACATTTTGGCAACCACTGGAACCCATTATCAAGTACCAAAAGACATAGATGCAGGCAACACTCAACTCTTCATTCAGTCCCACAAAAGTAATTTCAAGTTAGGCCACATTTTACTTGCAATTTTTGCTGCAACAAGGTGAAGCTATATACTTCTGTCAGGCTGGCCTTTCAGTTTTGCTACAACAAGGTCTGTTCAAGAATCACAGATCGGAGTTCCTCGGGAAGGGGGGGAGTAATTTCTACGGCCAATTGCTGCATATCTTGATCTTGCTGCACGGCATTACCCCACAGCAACAGCATCATACCAACTCTAGATCCAAAACAGTAAAAAAAATGTCTAGCAAAGACATGCCAGGCGCCCGGGCCGCCGGACAACCTAAGAAGCCAGCCGAAACAAAAAGGGAAATAATCGGTCCTCTCGCGTGGGAAGGAGGAGGGCGAGCGCAGCACCTTCTCGGTCTGGGACTGATACGCGGCGCGGATGCAAGACTGCGGGGTGATCCACTCGTGGCCCGGGAATTCCTCCTCCAGCTCCTCCTCGCTGCTGCTCTCCATCCTCGATCTCCGCGCAATCTTGGAGCCTCGCGCTCGCCTCTCTCGCTCTCTGAAGCAGGGAAGAGCGTACGTGAAGCGCGGCGAGCAACGGATGAGGGCGGCGGCGGTGGAGTAGCGAAAGTGGAGCAGAGCAGAGTGGAGTGCCGTTACGGGCAGCCACCCACCGCCAGCGACAGAAGGGCTACCGGCTCGGCTAGGCTAGGGGTTTTCTGCATTGGCGTCTTTTGCGATGGGTGAGAAAATGGAGGCCGTCGGCGACCCTGCTAACTCTCTGCTCTTCTAGGCTTCTGCGGCCTCTTTTTCTTCATTTATTTTAGCTAACCTAAGTAATTAGCAATAGTAGATGAACACGTTAGAATAGAGCAATGTATACTACACTAACAACAAAAACTTGCATTTCCTTTTGGCTCTCTTCCCTCAAATGATAAAAATATTTTTCCCCGTAATAGAGTTTCTACTGTCAGATCTAAAATTGTACAACTCATAGTCTTCTTCTTCCTCCAGCCCACACCTCTCCGTCGCTCCCTAGCGTGCCGCTGCACAGCGTCGATGCGATAGGGTTTCATCGAAGAGCTGCCCTGCCTCGGGGGGCGGTGCTCTTCATCGAGCGAGACCTTATCGTATTGGGGCTTCCTCCTCACTTTCTCATCGTCGTAATCTTCCTCCCCCTAGCCCCGACGTAGCTCAACCGCCATCCTCTACAACTCCAGCCGCACTCGCCCACAAAATCGCCACCACTACCTGCCCGCCCCCTTCCCCCCTCCTCCCATCCTCTCACTCTAAATCCGACAGACTCAGATGACCCACCCTCGATTTGAAACCTAACTTTACTGGAATACTCACCGGAGTCATGAACGGAGCCGACTCTCGCCAGAGATGGAGAACCTAGATTTAGAAGAGGGGCGAAGAGAAGGGGAAGAAAAAATTTAGATGACAATCCTTAATATTTCACCCAGATAAGGTTTAGCTTTTCCGTTACTTTACATCCTTTTAAACAGAGTTATCATATATAGAAGTATTTTTATTCCTCTTAATTTCATGTCAGTTTTTTTAACATGGTTATCACACAATATAGAAGATCAATGCAATAGTTGCAACTATACCTGTGGCCAATTTTTCTTCATCATTATCCTTTTGCATCCTTAAGGGCATTGGCACTACATTCTACTCTATTATGTGTTTGATACAGATATTAAAAATTTAAATATAATACTCCTTTTTAATTTTTTATGGAAAATTATGAGTTTCATACCAGAACAATAGATTTTGTTGTGTGTTTTAACTTAAAAAACACAATTGAGTACTCATACAGAGAACTTTCAAAGTTTATAATTTTGACAAGGTTAATAGTGGTTTTTAGAAGATAAACGGTAGATAGTCGGTCGATATAGTTTATCTTTTAATTTGTTTAAATGGCGATTTAATTCGTTCATAATGGCTCTTTAGGCATAGACGGTGGTCGCTTCGAGTATATTGTACGTAGCCTTTTCCTGCATTTCTGCAAGAGGCTGTTTCCAGGACTCGAACCCGTGACCTCATGGTCACAATGCAAAAGCTTTACCGCTGCGTCAAGCTCCCCTTCATTTGAAACCACAAGGAAAGAAAACAAAATTATATGCCATATTTGAGGACTTATTGTTACAATAGGAAAATCACAAATATAATGATATGGAACAAGTACAACATCTCAAAAGCAAAAAAAAAACCATAAAACTAAATGTGGTTTAAAGTAAAAAGATTGGTACCGACACCTAATCGAAACAACCTAATATTTTCATAGCTCCAAAAAGAAATCTAAGTGAGACAAATTTGTGTAAGACAGCTGTTTCCCGAATCTCCCTTGTGCTATATGTGGCATGTGGTGATATTTGTGTTTTTCATAGCGAACCTGGTAAAAGAGGGGAATTTGAGTCTGGCGACGAGAGCTCGATCTTTTACGAAATGGTTATATCCCTCTTCGTGTGAAAGGTTATATCCCTCTTTTAAAAAAGATTGAGTTTTCATATTCATCAGAGATGAGAATGACGGTGGTGGATTCAAATCAATATAACCGTGTGTATTTAAATTGGAGTTCTCGTCCGTGACATGTATGTCTAGGATGTTAATCTTAGATGGTGAAATTTGCGCGTTTTCAAAATTTCTTGTCTCAGATAAATAGAGTTAATATTGTTTGCGTAGCTTATGTAATCAACGGACGTTACTAAAATTCTTTTATTTTTGAAAAAAATGAGGCATGAGAAGGACCGGATACACTACTCATTCATTATGGAGGTGTCTTTTCTCAAATGACTGAGATTTTGCTAATCTTTCAGTCACTTTTTTCAGTCATTGGATTTTGATCCAACCACTCATATTTTTCATTCACTTGTGCAAAAAAAAAGTTCTTTGGAAAAACAAAATTGTTTCACTTAAGAACTAATTATTCCAACAGTACAGTTTCATTGTTCTAGCAATGCAGTTTCATTGTTCTAGTAGTATGTTTTCTTTAAAAAATATGACTGACAGATATACGAAATCTCAGTCACCTGAGAACAAGCAAATCTCTTCATTATTTAGCGCAAAAACAATATCTCCAAATTTAGATACCAGGCTAAAGCGGCGCCTAACAATGGAAATTTTTTGATCGCCCTCCCTCTCTTTGAAATCCAAGACGAGAGCAAGGAGGAATCAGTTGACGACGCTGGTCAAGCCTGTACCGTAGCGCTCATCCTCCGAAAGCATACACCACCTAAGAATATCCGGTGATGACGCACAGAAACAGTGCAGAAGAAGAAAGCGCGCCGTCGCTGTCAACGGCCGTGCCGAGCGGCAGCAGACAAGCAGCGATGCTACAAAACAACGCGCCAGCCAACCGCCCCACTGCTGACCCTTTCCGCCCTCGCTCCCTCCCTTCCGCCGGCCGGCAGCGGCAGCGCCCGCCCCCCTCCATCGCCCGCATGGTATGGCCGCCCGTTTCCTCCTCCTCTACGCAACTCTGCTCCCCCTCGCCACCGCCGCGCCGTCCCACGGCCTCACCCAAGGTAGAGTCTTCTCCTCGCGAATGGATTTTCATTTTCTCAGTTCTTGATTATTAGCACGTCCTGAGTGCCGCTGGTTTCCGTGGTCGATTGAACCGTGCACCGGATTTCGTTGACAAAGCGGACTGCTTTTGCGACGTGACTTACTGTTGTTTTCGATCAAATTGGATGCCCTTTTCTGATGTGATGGGGGCCTTTTCTGCTGACTTTGACGCAGCGGATGTTGCGAAGCGACTGAAGGATGAATTATGGGAGAGGAACCCGGACCATCAGATGCTCAAGTCGTGGAATGGGGACCCGTGTTCTCCGTCTAGCTGGGAAGGGTTCACTTGTGGATCGAAGGACGGCTCCCTCGTCATCCTTAAACTGTGAGTGCCCACCAGATTGTGGACGCGTGATCAACACACATGTATAACTACGGGAACGCACACATATTAAATGTTTTGATTTTATTGCTCATGCACCGTGTATCAAGATCCCGTTCTTATGCCATTACTATAGTTCGTGCACCTTCAAGTTGTTGAATTGGTGTTTTTGGTGAGAAGAAAAAGTTATTCAACTGCGACGAATGTAATGAACTGGTATTTCTGCAGTAACTTTTCTTCGAAGAACTTGCAAGGGCCGATTCCCGGGGCGATTGGTAACTTAACAGTGCTAAATGAACTGTATGTTCCATTGTCTGTTTTCAGTAGTGAATCACGTTTTACTAGATATTGGCGTTGTGATCTTACTTCCGTGGGTGCAGTGATCTGCAGGACAATAACTTCACAGGATCTATTCCGGCATCTTTTTCTGCTCTCAAACACCTGCTGAAGATGTAAGCATATGTCTTGTTCCATTCTTTCTTCTTATGCATCAAATCCACAAGCAGTTCTGGATTTTGCAAATTAGTTCAATTTGAACTCTCACATCTACAATAAGTGTGAATTCCTAACTAAAATATCTGACCAACTACGGTAATCTTTTCCAGGTCAGTGAATTGCAACCCCTTCCTGAGCAATAAAAAACCTGACGATTTATCCACTGGGGTGGATTTCAGGTGCAATTCCTATTACGATGTTCAACCTATTTGTCATGCGTGGCAGCAACATAATTTTTCTACTTTCTTTCTGAAAATTAAAAAAGCAATGGAGGATGTGCTGCAGAAGAGCACCAAAGTCCACCTGCTGCTGCCAGTCAGAGGATATTTGTTATTGGTGGTGTTGCCGGTGGATCTCTGGCATGTACTTTCGCTCTAGGAATGCTCTTTGTTTGTTTTAACAAGCGTGAGAAACGTCCTTCAAAATCAGAATGCTCCTCTGCAACAAGTATGTCTCCTGCTCATACGTTCAGATAATTATTTTTGTTTAATTGATGGAAAAAGAATGCTTGGCAATGGTTATATGCTGTGACAAGAATGTAGAAAGATGCTTTTTCACTGTTGATTTCAGTGGAGGATTATAGACAGAAAATAGGGCTATTGTTTCATTTGTCAGTATATCCATGGCTTAAATATTTGATAGATGAATCAATGCTTGTTTTCTACTGGTCTATGCAGATCCTATTTTCCAAGAATGCAGCATACACAAAACTACAAACCCTGCAGTGCAACAGCTGTCTCTCAAATCAATACAGAATGCAACGGGCAACTTCAAAACGTTGATAGGAGAAGGTGGGTTTGGAGCAGTTTATCGAGGTACATTAGCACATGGACAAGAAGTTGCAGTGAAGGTTCGTTCAAGCTCATCGACACAGGGAACACGTGAGTTTAACAATGAGGTATAGACCTATTCTGCCCATATTGGCATCTTATCTGGGAAGTTTTCCTCAGTTATCTATTTTTCATATCTTGCAAATATCCCATAATAAATCTTTTCTATCATTTGGTCAAATTTTACATCAGTGCTCAATTGTTCCAGTTAGTTTTAGGTGTATTTTCAGTATACATCTATTGAATCATTTTTTGTTTCAAGCAATGTCCTCTGATCACTGATCATCCACACAGTTAAGGCTTCTTTCTGCTGTGCGGCATGAGAATTTGGTCCCACTTATTGGCTATTGCTGTGAAAAGGATCAACAAATATTGGTCTACCCGTTCATGTCCAATGGCTCACTACAGGAACGCCTCTATGGTATCAAGTTCCCCAAGATTTGTTCACTTTTCACTTTTATTAATACATTTTTTTATTTGATAACCATTGTTTTGTTTGTAGGTGAGGCGTCAAAAAGGAAAGTTCTTGATTGGCCCACCCGACTATCTATTTGCATCGGTGCTGCTAGAGGTACATAGCATGTTCCATTTTTTAAGTACACAGGCCACTTAGACTCTTTTTCTAGCACGGCACTGAACTAATAAATACTTCTTTGTGCAATTCAGGACATGTCGTGTCATGTTACTTTATGCTAACTTATTGCTTTTTAGATATATGAATTGAGTTCACGCTTCCTTTCTTTTTTAAAATTTACACAGTTTATTGCTTCTTGCTTGTTCAGGGCTGGTACATCTTCATAATTTTGCCGGGCGTTGTATCATACACAGAGATGTTAAATCAAGCAACATACTTATGGATCACAGCATGTGCGGTAAGGTAGCCGACTTTGGCTTCTCTAAGTACGCACCTCAAGAAGGTGACAGTAATGCATCAATGGAAGTGAGAGGAACTGCTGGATATTTGGACCCTGAGTAAGTTTTTGCACCGCTTTAACTTTCGCGACAGTGTGAGAAGATCAAGACACTGTAAGATTGCAACAGGATTCATGTAGTTGAATGACATTTTTAGATATGACATCCTAATGTCAAGCTTTCCACCCATTAGATATAAAAACACAATGTTCACCTGGATACTGCCTTTGTTATACCAGCATAAACATTATTGTAACGTAGCAGTTCCTGCAAATTTAATTAATAAACGCTTTTAAAGTAAAAAAACCTGTTGCATGTATCTCCTGAACAATCTATAAAATATTATCTAGGGCAAAAGAGTCCTTTAGAATTCAACCACCATCATGTATTGAAACTTTCATCTGTTTCCTTTTTTTAGATACTATTCCACTCAGGTTTTATCAACGAGAAGCGATGTTTTCAGTTTTGGAGTAGTTCTGTTAGAAATTGTAACTGGAAGAGAACCTCTTGATGTGAAAAGGCCTCGTGATGCCTGGAGCTTAGTTGAGTGGGTAAGATCTCATTGCGCCCCAAACATTCATTGATCTTAAGAACACTTCTTTCGTATGGAAGCTAAATTTTACTTCTGTTGTTTGGAAAATTTCACTACTTTATCCGATCTTGGATTCTGAGAGCCCTAACCCAGCACTTACAGGTATTCAAATAGTCGATTACAGATTTTTCTCGTGGTTGGCAAAATATTTTCTCGATATCCAACGTACTTGTTCTGGAAAGAAAATGATATATTTTGGCTCCACGAGGTATCCAAAATGCTTTCATATCCAATCTTAACACGATATATGTCATACAGGCAAAACCTTACATAAGGGAATACAAGATCGAAGAGATTGTGGACCCTGGCATAAAAGGGCAATACTGTTCAGAGGCCATGTGGAGAGTGCTTGAGGTTGCATCAGTATGTACCGAGCCCTTCTCAACCTTTCGACCAAGCATGGAAGATGTCCTCAGGGAGCTGGAGGATGCTCTGATCATTGAGAACAATGCGTCCGAGTACATGAGGTCCATCGAAAGCACTGGAACACTTGGTTCCAATCGCTATCTATCCATGGATAGGAAGATGTTTGGATCAGGTTCAGTGCGAATCGATGCGACAACGGGAAATTTGCAAACGATGCCATCGCTCCCAAGGTAGCAAGATGTGCATTGTGATCTTGCAATGGGTGTCCTCAAGGATGTGATCCTTATTGAAGATGCATCCGAGTTTGACACAAGCCATGAACAGCTGAGAAGGGCATGGAGGGGTCATGTTGCCCATCTCTAGCCACTCAGTGATGAGAGCAGAAGTCAACTGACACTTGCACTGGGAAATGCTTTCTGAAGCCAGAAGGTTAGTTTTGTCAGTAGAATTTCCATTGATTCAGTCACCTCGAAGCAGGTGAAAATATATATGCCCAACTATTCTTTGGACCATCGAAGCATTGATATGTTGTTGAGATAGCATCACTTCATTACTTGAACTATTTCCTTTGTTGAGAAATCACAGTACTCTTGTTGTAATTCAATCAATATGAGTAATTGTCGGTAATTGTTGAATTTGTTTATGTAGCTTTTTTTTCCTTCTCTTGTTCCGTAATATTGGCCACAGAAATGCCCGGGAGAAGGATGATATGCTGAGGTTCCCAGTGTTCCCAATTGTCAAATGCCTGATTATGCAGTCATGGACTCATGGTAACACATTCTGAAGATTGTCCCACTGACAACAGTGAAACAACATGGCGTACTAGCTGACAAATCGAACTTTTCTTACTCCCAGTAAGGGAATAGCGGGCCCATCACACCCTGAAGGCCCAGGCGCCCAGCTCGGATAGTTCGTCGTCGTCTCGTCTCCAGCTCCTGACGCTGGCGCCGCCGCAATTCTGTGCGTCCTCTTCGCCGATCGTCTCCTGCACCAGCAAGCTCCCACCCCATACGAGCGAGACACTCTCTCAGGGAGCGAATAGGGCAGAAAGTGGCTTCGCGTTACGATGGGTGGGCGGACGGGATGATTTGATCTCCCGGTGGCGGTCCAAATTGTGCTGTAGTAATTCTATCCGGAATCGTTTAGTGCATGTATATATATTAGCACCGTGCCACGGAGTTTCTTGACGCTCTAGAGAAATCCCAAGGCAGCAGATCATCAAGATGAGAGCGACGGCATTAACCATGGCGCAGCTGGAGCGGAGGATGGCACAAATCATGATCGAGGTCGACGAACGAGCCGCCAACTCCACCGGCAATGCGTTCGAGCGCGCCACCTGTGCGGAGCTGGTGAGCGCTCCTCATAGCCCCGGGAAGAAGAAGAAAAAGTCGACGAAACGCCGGCGCCAGCGCCGCAGGACGGTGGCGACAACAACAGCTTCGCCGGGAAACTCCACGCGGCGCCGCGGTCGCGTGCCGCCCTGAGGATGGACTTCGCGTCCTGCTACTTGCCGGACCACGACGAGGACGCGCACTTCGGCCACCCCAAGTCCGGGTTCGTCGGCGTGGCGGACGGCGTCGGCGGGTACCGCGACAAGGGCGTGGACGCCGGGCGTTCGCGCGCGCGCTCATGAAGCACGCGCTCGCGGCGGCCAAGCAGGCGGCGGCCGCCACCAAGCACGGCCAGCGCGGCGGCAGCAAACCCGTCGTCACCCCCTACAGCTTGCTGCTGAGGGCGTACAGCTATCCGTTTACCTGTTCTACAAAGCATGCACGATTGCACACCGTAGTAACTCTGGGCCCGCACTGAAAACACTAGCAACGGTCTTTGAGAGGTAACACACATACTTTCTACTAACAGGTAGTCCACTGCCAACTGGTATGGTTTGAGTGATAAAGCGTTGCTCAGCTGCTGTCAATGAGCAACACCTTCAAATCAATATCGAATCCTTGGAGCAATGTAGGCAACGACGGATGGTCGTCAACTTTGCCGCCGTAGAACCGCTTCCTGCCATCCTTCACGTCCCTCGAGCTCTCTACACTAAACGGCGAGGGCGTCCACCGCATCATGCTGCGGGCCACGGCAGCGATGTCCGCCATGCGGCGACAAGCGAGCTCCGTGCACGCCCGCACCACCCGCTCGAGCTCCGCGTCGAACACGTTGTCGAACAGCCCGTCCGTCCGACCACCACGACGTGGCCTCCGCACGGCCATCTCGCCCACGGACGCGTCGGCGACGCGGTCGCCGCCGCCCCGGCGCGGAGCTGGTACGGGTGTTGAAGCGGTGGTGCTGCGGCGCCGACCGTGCGCCATCACCTGGACGCGGAGCACGCGAAGGCGCTGTCCCCGACGCAAGCACCCGAGCGTCGCTCCGCGGAGAGGAGCACGCGCTTCAGGTACGCCCAGCAGCAAGCTGTAGCGGTGGTGACGACGGGTTTGCTGCCGCCGCGCTGGCCGTGCTTGGTGGCGGCCGCCGCCTGCTTGGCGCCGCGGCGCGTGCTTCATGAGCGCGCGCGCGAAACGCCCCGCTCGTCCACGCCCTTGTCGCGGACCCGCCGAGCCGTCGCCACGCGACGAACCCGGACTTGGGTGGCCGAAGTGCGCGTCTCGTCGTGGTCCGGCAAGTAGCAGGACGCGAAGTCCATCCTCAGGGCGGCACGCGACCGCGGCGCCGCGTGGAGTTTCCCGGCGAGGTGATATCACTGGTGGTCGTGTGGGATGAACGAAACAAGGCAGGGAGGGGAAAGAAGAAGAACGGCAGAAAGCTTGACTTCGCCTCTGAGCTGTATGCAGCTGAAATCGTAAAATTCTTTGGCAAGAAAGAGACCACTAGCGGTACACAGAGATGGAGCCGAAGATGGGAGAAACGGAGCAGGGGTCATGAAAAAACTGCGACGGCTCCTTTCGACATGAAGATGGCAAGGGGGCTGGGTTTCATCATCCGCGATTCTGACGGAGATCCAGTGTGCGCAGGGAGAGGCAAGTGAATTACGCCATTGATCCTGCACACAGAAATAATCGCTGCCTTCGAGGAGTTCGAACAGCAATGGAGATGGGAATTATGGCCGAATTATACTTGAAACCGATGCGTACTGGTTAAGCAGGCTCTTGAGTCATCACGCATGACGATTGCATATCGGGCGTCTGTTGGTGGAGCTGCGATCCCTGATTCAGTATGATTTCCTGGCTGTGAGCATCGAGTAAACCCCGTGAATGTATAGGGTGCACTCTTTAGCTGCTTTGGTGTACGTGTGCGGTAAGTGCTGATCCTCTGCTGATAGCTTACCAGCTCGTATTCAGGACTTGGTTGCCGCGATTTAGCTGCGCCAGTTGGTAAGGAAGGTCTTTCCAGTTCAAAAAAAAAAGATGATTCTGTATCATTTTAGCACTTCATTATGGAAATGCTTTGTTCACAGGAGCCAAAATCGATTTGAGCATTTGTTACTGATTTTGGGTAGGGGGGAGAGAGATCGCACGCAGAGCTCGCATTGGGACATGGGAGCAAGAAACAGCTGGGGGAAGAAAAATGATAAGGCCGAGGAGGCCAGGGAATGTGGCTGGTGGTTATGTGGGCTCCATGATGTTTTGTTAAAAAACATTAGATATAGTTGAACTCTCGTTTCTTTATTTATTATTTTTATCATATGAATTCACATTTGATGAAAGCAGGTATAAAATGAAACCATATGCCAGAGGCATTATGGACAATTGATCATTTCATCTATTCATATACAAATCAAGAGAAGCTGTAAAAGAAGCCGTTTTATTACCAAATGCTTTCAGGCATAACCACAGTTACAGCGAGCACAATTGTTTTTTTCAGAGAAGCCGTAGTCACAGCCGAACCCTATCAAACAAGACAATAAGTTAAGAAGTTTGATTACGCCCAAAAAGTTAAGAAGTTTGATTCCCTAGGAATTTTTGGTAATCCTCGTAATTAAAACTTGGTGGGGATGATCAAGCTCATACCAAAAAATGATCCCAATTTAATTGAAAACATAAGTTATTTTCTGGTAACAGCAGAAGGGTAATAATAAGCATGTAATCTTTCTGATCTCATATTTACTCCCATTCTAATTGAAATTAATTAGCCAAAACGCTAAGAATGGCGCTATATCTATCTATATATAGAGCGCCGAGGTGTTCTTTGTCTTTCTCCTTGCGTACCTTCATAACTACTACGTCCTCGTTGGTTACCACCAGCGCAACCTTTATACGAAGAAGTCAATCACAGGGAACCAAAATGAGGAAGAACGGTGGTGGTGTCCTGCAGGGCATGCTGACTATGTTTGTGTTTGTTATACTACTTGGATCTGTAGCACTGCCTGCACACTGTAAGTAAATTTCAGTCTTGTCATAAAATTTATTATGACATATAAATACATATATCTTATCAGCTCTATAAATATCACGTCAGGTCGTCGCCAACTGCTAGGCGTGGGAAGTTTGGTCGCTATTGCTGCCAACTCCACGTCTTTGGATGAAAGAAAGATTAAAATGGTTTTTTGCACTGTTGTAACGTGTGACTTCTTGACTCCTACGCCCGTGACATGCTATTGCTGCCCGGACCTAAGCAAAAAAGAGTATTGTCACTTGACGAAGGAAGAGTGTAGGAACAATTGTGCCACCTGCAATCCCAAGTGCGGTTCATCGTAGTTATGCAAAAAGGGGAAAAGAGAGAGAAGAGAGAGAGAAGAGGGTGAAAAAGTTTTTTTTTAAAAAAAGGGTTAAAAAGGGGAAATCAAGGTTCCGGCACGTGGATATGCTTGCTTCCACTCTCTCCTATCTATGGCTAGCTCCTCAGCAATATTCCAGTCCTTCAGTTCTCTCTTCACCGACTCTGCCCATGTTAAAGTTGGTGCCTCTCTTCACATTTTCGGGACGTTTGCTAGAAGAACCAAAAGTTTTTTTAAAATGTTTGGACTGATGCAAACTGAGTAGATTTCCGTACCTTTTAGCTTTTATTAGAAGCCAAAGTTATCAATGTAAATGAGAAGGTACTTTGTATCAGAAAAGAGTATGGAAATATATCAACCCAACATGGAGGATATCAAACCATGATGATGCTTGTCGTAAAAAACATGGCACATGTAAGAATAACCTGAGAGGGCATGTGTTTTCAATATGTTCCGAAACCCCAAAACAGCAGTGTACAAAAGGATGCTAAAAGTCAGTTGCGCAAATAATAGTTCTTTTTGTATATAGAACACGAAGCAAAAAAAAAATCCTATGTTTCAACACATTAAACAAATTAAATAGTAAATTCCTAATCTCACAAATGACATAATGTAAGTCCATGCTTTGATTCAATATTATCACATAAACAACAATTGCTCACTTCAAAAATTTGAATGCTCTGAGGGTATGACAATATAACATGGAAGCAGAGTTCTCACCTCATTTTCCAAAATATCTCAAGTCCATCACAACCTGGGACCAAGCATCTCAAGTCTCCATTGACCTGTTATTCCTGCAGTTTTTTAGATAAGATATCAGTCCAAGCACAATTGCATTCAACTTAAGAATATGACAGTGTGGTCGTAGTTTTCTACTGAAGGATGGCCTAGCTTGTTGTACTTCCTATGCCAAATCAGATAGGTAAAGTGGAAACAAAATTCCAATTTCATGAAGCTTTATAGTTTTTTATCCTCATCTTTTTTCAGCATTTACACTATGCCAAAAAGTAAAAATGATCTTGGGATAACTTATGTGCTACTATAATATACCTGAATTTCAGGTTCTGCTACCACAAATGGCTTCAGTAAACAATTGCCAGTGCACGGGACAATGCCACCACACACCCTCAAAGTACCTACGGAAATACCATATCGAGAAGGTAGTATGGTTGTCATTTGAGAACAACAAAATGAAACCAAACAGAGGGTGAATATGATTTATCAGAGCAATTAGAAGGTCTCAAACAAGTGTTCCTTCAAATACTCAGCCGCACGTGATCCTCCATGACATAACGCACCATATGTTCAAAAGAAAAACAAGGTGGGAAGAGAATTGTAGAAGTAAATAGGCCAAGATTGGAGATCTTTCCATCAAAAACACCAAAGAGACTAACAGCTTGTCAATTAATTTCAGATAGTTTTAGATCATAGAAATCTTCGATCGATAGTAGTTCTCTTCCCTCTAAAACGAGAATAGCCAGATCTCAGGTTACCATCTGCTCAGTCACCATTTATTTTACATTCTGTTGGGCATTGTGAAACACCCTATTGGCAAATAAAGAGGTCATCGACAGCTGAAATAATTAAAGAACAAGGTAATCTTGTGTAGTGATATATAATTCTAGTGCTTATAAATTTTTTTTAGCAATGGGGCTTTCACCCCCCGCTTCATTAGCAAGCAGGTAAAAAGAGTACAAGGACCCGACCGTCTTAACAACAAAAGCAGAAACAAAACGAGAAAAAAACACACGCGCTAGCTGGAGCTAACAGCCACATCAGCCCGACGTCCGCTAAACCACAGATCTCGCCTTAAGCTACCGACTTCGTACCACTTATTACAGTTCAAAGCCGAACAAAGCACTCAGCTTCTAGGCATGACTTAGAAGAGAATTAAGAACTCAATCAACCAGCAGTGATTCTCCTGATTGGCGCCCATCCTTGTGATCGCTTGAAGGCTTCACTTGCTATTCTTCGGATAAGATTGCTTCCTTCCTCCACCATTCCTCTTAGTTTCTCCTTCTGTAGAATCACCCACTTGTCAAGCCAAGAGCATATAAGAAACATTAGTTCAGTAGGATCATTCACCACTTTTCTATCAAAACAGACATCATTTCTTGTCCTCCAAATTGACCATAGAAGGGCTCCACACCCCAACATCACTAAAGATCTGTGTTTTTTAGGGAAACTGTCTAGCCATGCTCCCATCAGATCTTCAATGCTGTTGGGGCTTTGAGTTAGATTAAAAGCACATTTGACTATCTGCCAGGCATATCTAGCCAATGGACAATCAAACATAAGGTGCTGTGTTGTTTCTGATATGCCACAGAAAACACAAGATGTGTCCCCTTTCCACCCTCTTCTGGATAGGTTTTCCTTGGTAAGTATGCTATCTTTGAGCAATAACCAAAGAAAAACTTTGATCCTCTGAGGGAGCTTCACTTTCCATAGGAACTTGTAAGGGAAAGAAACACTGTTGGTTTTTAACTTCAAGTATAAAGACCTGACAGTGAACCCTTTCTGTCCTAACAGCCATATCACCTAGTCTGGTTCATCTTTTCTTCTCACGTCACTGCAGATTTGCATGACTTGCCTCCACATGTCTTCAGTTTCACCTCTTAGGCACCTTCTGAATCTGATGCATCTTGTGCCTTCTTCTAGAACCTTACTAACCTTGATATTTTTATCAAATGTGAGGTTGAACAGTCTTGGAAATTGTACAGCCAGAGATGACCCATTGACCCAATTATCATGCCAGAAACTAGTAGAATGTCCATCACCAATTGATCTTGCATAGAATTGTTGATAAATGGGATTCACCTCCATCAGCCCTTGCCAAAAATGAGAATCCCCTTGTCTCTTTGTTACTTGTGACAAAGGAGAATTCTTGACATATTTTTTCTGTAAGATATCTTGCCACAAGCCTGAGCTTGTTTCTAATTTCCACAACCACTTACACAAAAGACTGATATTCATCACATCCAAGTCCAACACCCCTAGGCCGCCTTGGTCTTTTGGCATTGTGATGGTTGGCCAATTAACCAAGTGATATTTTTTAACCCCCTGACTCTCCTGCCATAGAAGCCTAGCCCTATAAAAGTCCATTTTATGCATGGAACCTTTAGGCGCTCTATATAAGGAGAGCATGAAGAGAGGGACATTTGTAATATTAGCATTTGTAAGGGTTAATCTTCCTCCCAAGGTAAGGAATTTCCCTTGCCAGACAGCCAACTTTTTTTCCAATTTGTCCTCCACTGGTCTCCATTGTGCATTACTTAACCTCTTTTTGTCAATAGGGACTCCCAAATATTTCATTGGCAATTGTTTAACAGGACATGTAAAAATGTCACTGTATATTTCACTTTTAGCTTCTGCTTCCCCAAAGCAAAAGATGTCACTCTTATGAAAATTTATTTTCAATCCTGACATTTGTTCAAACAGGCATAGGATAAATTTTAAGTTTCTTGCAGACACTAAATCATCTTGCAGCATAAAGATGGTATCGTCGGCATACTGAAGAATTGCTACACCATCTTCTATTAGGTGTGGCACAGCCCCTCTAATGATACCTTTTTCCTGAGCTTCTTTTACCAGAAGAGCCAGGCCATCAGCAACTATATCAAACAAAAGAGGAGACAAAGGATCACCTTGTCTCACCCCTTTGTGAGTGTTGAAATAAGGCCCAATCTTGTCATTAAGTCTAATTGCTACTTTGCCCCCTCTGACCACTTTCATTACCCAGTCACACCATAGATCTCCAAAACCTTTTTTCTGTAGAAGTTGATAGAGGAAAGCCCAACGAACTTTGTCGTACGCTTTCTCAAAATCTACTTTAAACATAATCCCACTCAGCTTTTTTCTATGTATTTCATGAATTACTTCATGCAAAACAACCACACCATCAAGAATGTACCTACTTTTTATGAACCCCGTCTGATTCTCTGAGATAACTGATGTAATGACAGTACTCAACCTTATAGTGAGTAACTTTGTAATGATCTTGTAGCTAACATTTAGGAGGCAAATTGGTCTGTAATTCCTAATTTCAGAGGCATCCTCTGATTTACGCAACAGAGTTATCACCCCATAGTTTAGCCTTTCAATGGGGAGCACCCCATTCTGAAAGTCATCCACCAGTTGTTTCAGATCATATTTAATGACCTCCCAAAACTTCTGATAAAATTCTGCAGGTATTCCATCTGGGCCTGGTGCACTATTGTGTTTCAAATCAAACACCACCTTTTTCAACTCCTCCATTGAGAAAGGTGAAGTCAAACCTTCTTTTTGTTCCTGTGACAAAGTTGGCATCTCCATATTATCCAAAGAAATGGAAGACTCAGGAGAGGGGCCAAATAAACCTTTATAAAAATCTGTTACATGTCTCATGAGGTCAACTTCTCCTTCAACTGTTTGCCCATCTTTCTTCAGAGAATGAATTCTTGTTTTTCTTCTCTTCCCCCTAGCTTTCAGCTGATAGTACTTTGTGTTTTCATCCCCTTCCAATATATTTCTCTCTTTTGATCTCTGCCTTAATTTGGTTTCTTCTTCTCTCATTAAGTGTCTCAACTGTTTCTCACACTCTAGCTTCTTAAATCTTTCCTCAGCTGTTAACCCCTGACTTTCAGCTTTAATGTCAATTGATATGAGCTCTTCCATCAATGTCTTTTTCAACTTCTTGTATTCTCCTTCCACATTTATATTCCAGCCTTTCAAAAATTTTCTCAATCTTTTCATCTTGTACTGCCATCTGTCCAAAGCCGTTCTCCCTTTAGCTGGAAGAGACCAATTTTCGATGACCTTCTGTCGAAAATTTGGTCTATCAAACCAGCAAAGTTCGAATCTGAACATATGATCCTTATGTTGCTTCTCCTCTGTTGAAAGTAGAAGGGGAACATGATCCGAAATGTTCCTGCTTAAGCCCTTGACAGATACATTTTGGTATATCAGATCCCATTCTGGGCTAACCAAGTATCTATCAAGTTTTTCAAAAGTAGGTTCCTCCAGATTATTGGCCCAGGTAAATTTTCTATTTGAGAGTTCTAATTCCAACAACCCATAATTCTCAATTATGGCATTGAAGAGAAAACTCCACTTATTATATCCACCCGGCTTATTTTTCTCACTGTCCCTTCTGATGATATTGAAATCACCAGCAACTAAGACAGGATGTTTACTGGAATGACAGAAGGAAGAAAGTTCTTTAAGAAAATCTTCTTTCTTATCATCCTGAGCAGCCCCATAGACTGTAATGAAATTCCATTTGAAATCTTTCTGTTTGTCATATAACAACATTCTGATCATAAACTCACCCCCCTCAACTTCTCCAATATCAAAAATCTCCGTATTAGCTCCAATCAAAATGCCACCAGATCTCCCTTTGGGTTCTATATAATCCCAACAGAAGATTATAAATAATTTGCAGAATCCTATTAATGAACAAGTAAGAAGTATAATGATTGTTACACTTATGAATGAACAAGTATAACTTAGCTAATTGTTACATGCGGGCAAAAAGGAAGTAGGCAGGCAGCTAGCTGAGATTTGCAATCGATTTACATGCTAACTGACGGAGGGATGGAGCCGAAAGCTGCGGGTAAAGCGCATCGATATGAGAGAATGCACCACAACAAGCGGAACTTCTAATCAGTCATGGAAAAAGAAAAGCTTTTACCTCTGGAAGCTGCGCCTGACGACGCTGCAAGAATCCAACTCTAAGCACTTGGCATAAGGAGGTCCGCCAGACAGAAAAACTCAGGACCTAATATACATGGCAAGATCGAAACAAGCACACAAGCCAAAATTCAGAGCTTTGTCGCACAAATCCCAGCAGATCTAAACCAAAAACACTGTTAGTTAGCATGGAGCAGACGAATCCAAATCGGGCCACAATGGTGCTGCAGAATCACAAAATACTAAACACTTTGATGGCGGCGCGGCGGCAGATGGGAGCAGAGGAAAACACATGGTGCACTACAACTCGCCATACAAATGAGCAACAACGTACCTCCGACTCCGTCTTCGTGGTTTCAAGGTGACCAAACGGACAGCGAACCCTGCGATCACCAACATCAGGCGGCGCTCGGCATGGGAGGCAGACAGCCCTTCTTCAGGCGGCGATTGTCAGCGAGGTCGGCGCAGGATTCGTAGACGATCGCGGCGTCGGCGCCCTTCGTCAGGGATTTTTTGAATGGAACGTTCTTCGGAAACGAACGGTTCTCTTTGGAAACGAATGGTTGTTTCGGGATGGGAGTTTTTCCTGGAGCGCTGGCAACACGGGAGGAGAGGAGGCTACGCCAACACCAAACCGCAGGTGGCACCCAAAAAGAGAGAGAGAGAGAGAGAGAGAGAGAGAGAGAGAGAGAGAGAGAGAGAGAGAGAGAGAGAAAGATAGGAGAAGAGGAGAGAAATGCTTATCTCGCCTAGTACAACAACAAAAACTGACTGTTGTTCTTAAGAAAAATAACTGTACAAAACAAATATTGTAGTCGACCTTGTTTTTTGCCAAAATCTTATAAAAAGGCTCGTGGCTGTTAACACGTCTATTTTTCACATTGGCTAAAAATCGACTGCATTTTTCATCATCTAATAGGCTGCGTTCTTTAAATAATAATAATAATAATAATAATAATAATAATAAGAAGAAGCAGCAGCAGCAGCACAGCAGCTAATATGGTTCAAAAGCCCACATCAGAAGGAGCATCTCCCATATAATCGCAAAAAAAAAAAAAAGAAGGAGCATCATCTCCCAGGAGGCCCAGTTATAACATCCAAGCCCAACAATCAAAACCCAAGTCATAAGCCAAACCCTTCTCCAACGCGCACTCCAACTTCCCAAGTCCCCCAACCTCACCGAAGCACTCCAAACCCTCGCCGCCATGGGCAGGAAACCCGCCGCCGCCGTTGCGGCCGACCACGAATCTTTCGCGGCCACCATGCCCGCCGACCTCTTGGCCGCGGCCGATTGCGGCGGCGTCCATGGGCACTCCCTTTTCTTTGATGCCCTCGTGCAGCTCATTCCGCCGCGTTTCTACCTACAGACCGACGACGACGACCGCCCCTGGTACCAGGGCCTCTCCAAGGCCGCCAAGGCGGCCATGAAGGCCCAATCCCGCGCCAACCTCAAGGCGGCGCGCCGCGCCCGCCTCGATCCCTCGGCGCCGCCCTCCTCCACCCTCGACCTCCTGAAGAAGTCCGTTGCCGACCAAGCGGCGGAGGAGGAGGAAGAGGAAGATGAGAAAAAGTCAGAAGGAGAAAGCGAGAAATCTGGAGGCGAGGCTAGCTCCGATGATGAAGAGGATGACGAAATTGAGGAAGATGAGGAAGGCGAGGATAAGGAGGGGATGCAGGTCGCGCCACCGGCCGCAGTGTCTGAGGACCGGTCGGTGACCTACGAAGAGCTGCGGGAACGACTTCATCGCCGCATTGCTGAGCTCCGTGGGAACAGGTGCACCAGGCCTGAGTTCTTAAACAAGCCCAAGAACGAGAAGGCCAAGAAGGCAAAGGGGAAGAATGCCAAGAATGGAAAGGACGAAGGCAAGAAGCGGAAGCGTGGTGATGGTGCGGAAGATGATGATGCCAAGGGTGGAAAGAAGTCAAAGGAGGCTGAGGAGAAGCCAGATATCATGTATGCGAATGTGTTTGTTGACCCTAAGGACGCAAGGCGTAGGAAGAAGAGGAGAATTAAGAACAAGAAGAAAGCGCTGGAGCAGGCAAAGCGTATGCAGGAGGCGAAGAAAGATCCTGAGAAAGCAAACAAGATTGCATGGGATACAGCAAGAAGACGGGCTGCTGGGGAGAAGGTGCATGATGACCCTAAATTGATTAAGGAGAGCTTGAAGAAAGATCAAAAGCGGCAGCAGAAGCATGCTGCACAGTGGAAGGACAGGCAGAAGACCGTGGACAAGAAGAGGCAGGAGAAGCAGAAGACGAGGACGGAAAACATACGGGAGCGAGCACACCAGAAGAAGATGCGCAAGATTGAGAAGCGTGAGAAGAAGCTTATGCGCCCTGGGTTTGAAGGGCGCAAGGATGGTTATGTCAATGAGTAATACCAATGTTAAATGTCAAGAAAGGTGTTTTCCCGTATCTGTTTTGTTCTGCAGAGTTGTGCTGTGGGTACTTTTAATACATTGACTATCACTTCATGTATGCTAAAGTGCCTAAATTATTAGCATAAACTTGGAAATTTTAGCAGGTCTGATATTGAAGCATTTTAGCAGTAATATTAATGCATCTTTCATCAACCGGTGTGGCTATTTCACAATATTGTGTGAGATTCGGAAGTTACTTCCTGAATTGCAATTTATATTGTTCTCTGCTGATGTTGTTTATCCGACTGATGAAACATTATTGCTGATACTTTCTTAATCTTTTATGCACTGCTGCAAAGGTCAGTGCTTGCAGTTTGAATAAAATTTGTGCATGAGATTTTCCATTATTGCTGTTATGTAAAAGTATCTGTGGGTTGCAGCATTCTGTTGTAATATCTTGGGAAGATGATGTAGTAGTTAATCACACCATTAGACCCTTCATCGTCCATGGTTTTGAGCATAGTTAATTGCTTAATTTAGAAGAAGACCAAACACCATGCAGATTTTGCAATACTGATGTACATGTTGATGATATCTGGTTATTTACTCAAGCTCTGTTTCAAATTATTCACTTTGTTAGTCATACGCTTTCTTGTTGTTGACTGTATTTGTTATTAGTCATCCAAATGGCACATCTTTCCTCAAAGGTATGAACCGATATGAACTGCTGAGGTGCCTGATCTGATCCCATACATTCTAAAGTTGGAAGATCAAAATTCAAATTGTATAGGAGTACGGAGCTCTCTCTTTTTTCTTTTTCTTTTTTTACTTTGTGTATCTGAACATGTTTTTTGAGAGAGGAATTATCCAAAACTCTTCTATGATGGTTCTAAATTTGACCTTCAAGTAATATCACTAGATTGTTTATGGACATATTATGCCGAGATATATGTGAAGATCTCAATACTCAGCCAAGAATTTGGTCCCATGGCATGCGTTGTTTTCCCTCTGTTTAGATGGTAACCAGTGCCCAGTGGTTGATTATTTATTTTTAACTTCAAAACCAGGAAACAAGTATAGTGCATGGACAAAGTTGCATGCTGAGAATTTATCATCTCGTTTGACATTAAAGTTTCTGCGGCTGTCTCAAAAATATGCTTCTAAAATGACACTTCACGTTCTTCTTCATCAAATCATATAAATCTGATTTTTTTAATCAATTTGTCACTTTTCAAGAAGGTCGGTCAAACTCAATTCTCCGTGATGTGTTTATTTTCTCGTCTTTTCAATTGGATTTTATGTTTTATGTCTCTTATGGTATTTCTTTCTGAAGGATTTATTCAATATGATGAACTCCCAATCTATGGAGGGCATTAACATAAATACTGATAAGACTCATTCTAGTCCTTTGGATTCTAGCTAGGTGATAAAAACAACTGTTGTATAATTACTTAATAGATTAAAATTCACCTGAAGGTCACGAATGACTGAAGTTGCTGCGACATTCATTTTTGACTGCCCATTCATATGTTGTTTGCTTATGTCACCTTGGTAAGCAGACAAAAGTGATGAAAATAAGGAACAAGTTGCTTTTGAATTAGATTTCAGAATTTATCATTTTAAATGGATATGTAACATAATATTTAAAAATAAAATATTGTTTATCTCATAGTATCTGCACATTTTGTAACAGATATGAAGGGTGGGTCCTTTTTTTAGCTAACTATTTACTATCTTGCTCTGCACTTGTATTGGAGTTCCTTTATCTGACTTCTGAAGAAATATGTTTCAGCATCTTTAACCATGTTTGTTAACCATTTCACATGGTATTTTACCTATGTAAAGTATTCTCATTTTGGCAGTATATATTGCAAGATACCATAACCGCTGGTTTAGAAAGGGCTATTTCCACAGGAAACTGGGAAAATAAATGCTTTAGGATGAATAGGAAAGATGTATCACAGGTATTAACTCGCATACCTTTGTACTTCATTCCCTTTGCTATTCAATTGATGGGTGTGTGGTTTTGTTTTTTTTTTCCTTCTCATTTTCATGTACCCTCAGTATGCACCTCAAGAAGGTGACAATGATGCATCAATGGAGCTGAGAGGTATATTTGGACCCTGAGTAAGTTTTTGCATCACTTTCACTTTGGCGAGAGTGTTAGAAGATCAAGACAATGTAGAAACAGGATTCATATAGTAGGAGATTTTTAGATATGACATTTTAATGACAAGCTTTCCACCCATTAGATATAAATACACAATGTTCACCTGGATACTACCATTGTTATACCAACATAAACATTATTGTAAGGTAGCAGTTCCTGCAAATTTTAATTCACACTTTCAAGATATGAAAAGTTGTTGCATATATTTCCTGAGCAGTCCATAACATATTATCTCGGACCAAAAAAATCCTTTAGAATTCAACCACACATTATTAACAGTCCATAACATATTAACAGTCCACACATTATTATATTATAGATATGCCAGTTCCACAATATTATGTCTGTTGACATGCCAAAACATGGTGTACTGAAACTTTCATGTGACATTATGATGTTTCCTTTTCTTTTAGAATACTATTCCACTCAGATGTATCAAGAAGAAGCGATGTTTTCAGTTTTGGAGTAGTTCTGTTAGAAATTGTAACTGGAAGAGAACCTCTTGACGTGCAACATCCTCGTGAATCGTGATGAATGGAGCTTATAGTCGAGTGGGTAAGATCTCACTGCGCCCCAAGCATTCATTGATATTAACAACACTTCTTTCGCTTTGGAGCTAAATTTTACTTCTGTTTGGAAGATTTCATTACTTTATCCAATCTTAGATCATTAATTGGTCTGAGAAACCTAACCCAGTACTTATAAGTATTCAAATAGTCAATTACAGATTTGTTTTTCGTGGTTCGCAAAATGTTCTCTTGATAATCATAATTGTTTTTCTGGCAAGAAGATGAAATATTTCGGCTTCAGGAGGAATCCAATGTTCGCACATCTAATCTTAACTCGATATATGTCATACAGGCAAAACCTTATATAAGGGAGTACAAGATCCAAGAGATTGTGGGCCGTGGCATAAAATGGCCATACTGTTCAGAGGCCATGAGAGTGCTTGGGGTTGCATCAGTATGTACCGAGCCCTTCTCAACCTTTCGACCAAGCATGGAAGATGTTCTCCGAGAGCTGGAGGATGCTCTGATCATTGAGAACAATGCATCCGAGTACATGAGGATGAGGTCCATCAAAAGAACCAGAAAACTTGTTTCCAATCCCAATATATCCTTGGATAGGAAGATGTTTGCATCACGTTCAGCAAGAGAAACGATTTGACCAAGGGAAATTTGCGAAAGATGCCCTCACTTCCAAGGTAACAAGACGGGAATCGTGATCTTGCAATGGGTGCCCTCTAGGATGTGATCCTTGTTGAAGACACATCGGAGTTTGACACGGGCCATGGATAGCTGAGAAGGGCATGGAGGGGTCATCCTGGGGGTCATGTTACCCATCTCGAGTCAGTACCATATATACAGATCCAGTGATTAGAGCAGTAGTCCAACTGACACTTGCAGTAGTAGATGCTTTCCGAAGCCAGAAGACTAGTTTTGCCAGTAAAATTTCCAGAAGAAAATATTGATGCACAACTATTCTTTGGACCATCAAGCATTTGATATGTTGTTGAGAGAGCATCATTTCATTACTTGAACTATTTGATATGTGGCGTGTAGTTGTTGTTGCTTTTCTTTTTGCTCTTGTTCTTGCGTAAACAGAAATAGTATATGATCAACATTAGGGATTAATTTTTTACTTTAAGTATTCGTGAGCTGGAAACGAGTAACTATGCTATAGAATATAGTAGGATCAACCGAAAGCATGTCGTGTAAACCAAAAGGTAGCCCACCGAATGTGATGTGTCTTCCAACATACACCAAACGCAGGTCAAAGATGAAAGAATGACTTCCAAAAAAGAAAGACACAAAGAATGGCCTTAGTTAACACGCCTACTGTTCGGTAAAGAAAAAAAAAACTGAGCATAAAGATTTTTGCAACTATACTTGAACACATGCAACCTGGCTTCACAGGCACAGAGCTCCAAATTTAGTTCAGGTATGTTTCTTGTATTGGCACACTGTTACACTTGTCCAGGTACCCCACATAGTACATGTAATCAAAAGTACTGAGAAACTGAGTATAACTCCAGGTAAAGTTTTATCTGGAAACCTCAAGAAAAAGGAAAATGCTTCATCACAGGCTTCCAAACAAGAAGCGCATGATGCTATCAGACTTGACAAGGCACTTGAGGAAGCAGTGATGCAATCCATCACATCTTTGCAGTTCAGAGATCATCTGTTCATGATAAATGTCAAAATCGAAGATATAGGCAAAGCCATGCACAAAACTGTGGGTGAATTGAAGACTGAGCTGTATAGACCTCATCCATTAGTTTCTCAATCGAAAAGCAATGTTTGAACAGGTAGCACCCACCCAACACTTCGTGCAACGTTGCATTCTGATCATAAGATCACCTTATTCTCTTCACCAATCAATCCTTGCAATAATCCAAGATATCGCTGATATGGGTACACCTTATTCATTTTCATGAAATCTAAGGTATGCCAAACAACTCATGAGTTCCTTTATCAGTAGGCTTGTCTGCCCCAAACAAGTCAGGGCTCATTTTATCAGTGGATTTATCCGAGGGGCTGCTGTTTACCACTTGGTATGGAGGATTCCTCATTCGCCATTCATTGACATCCATGAGCGGATCAGTGAAATGAGAAGTACTACCTTCGCCATCAGAAGAAAATGGCACTGCAACATCAGCTGATCGTCGTGGTCGCCGAACAGGTCTGCTGCTTCTGCTTGAAGATGGAAAATTTGCTTCCCTGCCCTTCTGTTTGGTCCCTAGAAAACCACATGCAACAGCTTCCAGAGCTCGGGCTGTTGGTGGGCGGCTTCTGCTACTATGCCTTCTTGAGGCATCAATGTCTGGAAGGCGGTCAGCCATCTCCTGGGTTTCTGAAGAACGTAGAGGCCTGTCCATGGTTTGGGTGCTCCTGTCAGATGGAGGAACACTGTAGCTCGCAGCTGATTCATAATCAGAAGGAATTTGTGGGACATTCAGATCAATGACATGCTTGTTTTGGCGTTTTTCTTTGTAAACCATTGTTTCATTATTAGGGGCCACATTGCGAAGCTTGTTATTCACATTGAAGTTTATATTAGTTGAGTTTGGAATTGTGCTCCATACATAATTGTTAGCCCCTCCACTTGCTTCATTTGCTGACACATCAGGTTGCAGTGGCACGTCAGCTTGCTTCCAGTAATGGTTTTTATTGGCAGCAGCTTTTTCGGTCTTACAGGAAACTAACCTTCTTCTCTTTGACAAAGGTGCCAGGAAAACTTGGGACTCCGCATTTATCCTTTGATCAAATTGAAAGCTTATTTCAGGGGAAGTAGCATGAACCCTATGGCCATCAACAGGACAAATAGCTGTGTCTGAGGAGCACACATTATTCATTGTGCTATGACCTTGATCAAATGAAACATGACCATTGATCAATGCTGATGTGCCTGAAAAAACAGAATTCTGAAGTGCATTAGGATCCATCTTATCAGTTGCCGGGGGCTTGTGTCTTTTCTCTTCGTCAACATAATTTACATCAGTTGTGCTGCGATCAACAAGTACATGTTCATAAGGCGGAGAGCTGTCATCAGAATCTGAGTGCCCCTCTGAGCTGTCACTCTCTGAATCTCCTGAATGTGGCGACGACATGTAACCATGACTGGAATCCGTTGGTAGATTTCTTAGTGACCTCACCTTAAAAGGTTCTTCCCCTTGAACAAGACTAGTATCCACAACAGTAAATTTCATTAGCTCTGGGGAACACCCAGGCTCACTGGACCGGCTAGAGCAAGGAGGTTTCTTGTCAGAAAATGTGTTTTTGTCAGGTTCAGAATCCTGTATCCATCCATTTTCAAACTTAACATCACTTTCATTATTACCACCCACAACTCCACACTCAAGCAGCCCTGGTTCAGATGCAACCTTGCTCAAGACATCGCTAACAGAATCAAAATAATGATTTCCTTTGACAAGTCTCCTTTTAGAAAACTTCCTTACACCTGGAATGAGAAATACTATAGCATGCTTTCCATTAGGCTGCTCCGAGTGCCAGCCTTTTGCAAGCAAGCGAGGCCAGACAGCCTCCCAGAATAGATCATTGGATCTGGCCTTGCTTAATCTGAAATCACCAGTCAGAAACTTTATGATCTCTCCAGATGAAAGCTTTGAGCAAGCCTTGCCAACGGGAATTTCAGGGCGGGTCGAGATGCCATGATTTCTGCTAGGATCTAATGCAAATCCAGTCAAGTCATATTTTCCCTTGCCAATTCCAACTGCTTCTACAAGAACTTGAGCACCAACTGTGGATCTTAGTGTCAAAATAAAATGCTCAAAAGTAGTAGTTCCCTCATTGAATAGTTTAAACACCTGCAGAAGACCATATATAAATGTCATCCTCTAGAGAAAACTGATGGAATCACATCAGTGCAATGAAATGCAAGATGAAAATCCAGAGGCTTCTTAGAGCAGAATGTTAAGATACCATGTGCCAGAACAATGGCACATGTCTTTAACATTCAAATGCTAGGTCTTTTCAAAAGCAAAAGCAAGTAGTTCATAGTTGTACAATGGATTTAACAAATACCGCTTACTACCCATAATTTCATTATGTGCTACACGAAAGCAAATAAATATTGTTGCAATCCTGATGAAAACTCTTCTCGAAGTGTCATTAAGGCATTAGATAATGAAAGGATGGGAGTTACCCAACTAATTGGACAAAAAAATTATTGATATTGCTTCCAGAAAAAAAGAAGAAAAAAAAGGAGGAAAAGAAAAGGCGGCATACCTCCAGTAAAGGAGCTTCCACTTCCCTTGGTACCCCAGCAAGCAAACGTGACAACAATTCCTGCTGCCTTGGACCAGAAAATATACGCAACCCAAGTATACACCTCCTGCTTCTTGCTTTTCTACACGCAGTCCATCGTCTGTATGCATCAGATCTGAAAAATTCTCCATAGTAGTAAGATAGAACTTCTCCCGCTGTCTTATTTTCTGTAAATTTTGTCACTTGAACAAGATTTTTGCCGAAAATGTAGAGACCAAGAAGAAAAGTCTGTGCCTCTTCATCAGTCCAGGAGAATCTTGGCATGCCAGGCAATGGAATATATTCATTGAATTCCCTCTTGGCACAAGAACAACCTAAAAACTTATTTTCCTGTAAGCAGCGAATATCTTGTCCAGCAGATCCTGGTAGTTCCTCACCTTGTTCAACATCTTCAACTTTAGAAACTAGACACTTCGAACAATTACTGTGCTGGTACAAATTTCCTGGAACATTCCCACCACTGAGGATGGCACCTTCATCTTGTGAAGAACAAGAACTGTGTCCTGAAAAACCCCTTTGATTGCTTGTTTTTTGGGTCCATGTGACTGGAATATCCAATCCTACTCCCACAGGGTACTCAAAACCAAACTTTGCGCCGTCGTGAGCTGGAAATGACCTTTGTTCCAAGCGTTCCTCTTCGGTTAATAGAACCGGAACTTCCACCTGGTACTCTTCCCCTACACGAGGGTATACCCGTGTGTCTTCATTGACCTCCTCTGGACATAAAGGTTCCAGAAAACGAGGTTGGTCAACAAGCATATCCATAGCAGGCTCTTCATCATCCTTGATTTCAATGGGATCCATCTGCACAAAAGCAATGTGGCGCAAGATTGGAATCCATGATGGTAAACGCATACCTGATCAATTGAACATAATATGTGGACAAATATATCTACCTGATAATCTTCCTCCCTTTCAAGAGAATCCATCTGTAAAACAAAGTACAGGAAATGGATCATATTAGACCATCATTTCATAGAAAATTCTATATGAATATCATCTGAAGAAGAAATTGCAACCCTAGGAAAAGTCTGCAATGCACAAAATGTAAAGATAAGACGCAGTCATACTGTGAAGGCCTATGATTGTATAACATTGGCTTGAGCCAGATAAAATTCCTCAGGACACCTGATGCTTCAATATACTCAGAAAACACTGATTACTCGACAAGAAAAGTGCAAGATAAGTCGCAGCACTTAATATCAACTTATTCAGAGGCGGAGTAGAGGAGAGACCCCCACTCCCCTGTCCACCGAGAGCTCCGCCCCCAAGGTCGCCAGGAACAGCTGCCCGGCATTGCTGTCGTCGCTGCCAGCCATTTTCGAGCGATGACAATTCCCCTCCCCATCCGATCCCCATCCTCATCCACGATTGAGAAGAAATCCCCCCGACAACGGTCCCATCCCCGCCCCTGCGCAGGGATCAACCCATCCCCGCTACATCCAGCCTAAATGTCAACTAAAAAGGGAAGAAGGATTAGAGGATTGAGGAGGAGAGCTCAGCTCTCACCTTCCGTCGAAGCTGGAGAAGGAGAACGGCCGCACTTGCTGCCGTGCGCTGGCCGCAAGACCAAGCCACTGCTAGCCTGCTAGGTGACTGGCTCCGCCGTCCTTCTGCGCCGCTCCTGGGATCTGGAGTTTGTGTGACGGCGGGGTAGGACGAGGAGAGAGCCGGTCTGCGATGTTTCCTGTAACAAAAATGAATACTTTTTCAAGGAGAGAGAACTTATTTGTAACTGAAACATATTTTTTTTCCCTAAATGCTATTGAAAAAAATAACTTCCTCTATATGTCACTAGTTTAATTTTTTTATCCCTTCGTTGCCATTTTCATGTCTCATCGTAGTTCATCGACGTGTGATTGCGTTCAGGCTGCCCCTGCCCAACGCCATTGAGCTCGTCATTCAGTGGTTGCACCGGCACCACCACGTACAAGTGCAGCGCATGAGAAGCAACTGCCCACTCCTACCTCTGTGCAAGAGCCACGTGAACTGGTCCTATGATAAATGGAACAAACGCGAGGCTAGCACACACAACCAGCGCACATCAATGCCACTCGGCCAGCAGTCTCGCAAGCGTTATGACTTGACATGTGGATTGTCTATGCATGGTGCGAATGCGGACTTGCCCTGCGCCTATGCTCGCCATGGCGGAGAGCATCCAATTCATGTTGTGGTTAACAAAGACATACGCCTCCAAAGAGCTCTGGGAGGAGAGGAGAGATCCCCCTCCCCTCTTCTCAGGATAGCTCCGCCCCAAGATCGGCAGGAACAACTGCCCGATATCGTTGCCGTCGCTACCGACCATTTTCAAGTGATGAAAAATTCCCCTCCCCATCCTCATCCCTGATTGAGAACTAAACTCCCCGGCCCCGACCCCATCTCTATCCCCGCCCCTGCATAGGGATCAGCCCATCCCAGCTACATCGAGCCTAAAATGTCAACCAAAAAGCGAAGAAGGATTAGAGGGTTGGGGAAGAGAGCTCAGATCTCACCTTTCGTCGAATCTGGAGAAGAAGGATGAGGGTTCTAGCCGCGCTTGCTGCCGTACGCTGGCCGCATGTGAACAAGCCACTGCTAGGTGACCGACTCCGCCGTCCTTGCTACGCCGCTCCTGGGACCCGAGTTGATGTGATGGTGAGGTAGAGAGAGGAGAGTCGGCTGTGTTGTTTCCTGTAATAAAAAGGAACCCCTTTTCAAAGAGAGAACTTTTTATTTGTAACTGATGAAACTTATATTCCCCTTAAATGCCATTGCAAATACGAAACTTCCTTCATATGCCACTGATTTAATTTTCGTATCCCTTCGTTGCCATTTCGAGTCTCGTCGTAGTTCATCGACACGCCATCACGTTTCGGCTACCCCTGCCCCAACGCTGTTGCGCTTGTTGTTCAGTGGTTCCATGGGCACCACCATGTACAAATGCATCGCACGAGAAGCAGCTTCCCACCCCAACCTCCCTGCAAGAGCCGCGTGAACTATTCATGCGATAGATGGAACAAACGCGAGGCGAGCACACACAACCAGCGCACACGAATGCCACCCGGTAAGCAGTCTCGTGTGCGTGATGGCTTGGCCAACTCGGCATATCGATTGCCTGTGCATGGTGCGGATGCGGACTCGCCCTGCTCCTATGCTTGCCATGGTGCGGCTGCCATCAGATTTATGGAGCATCCAATTCATGATGTGGTTAACAACGACATCCGCCTCCAAAGAACTCTCAGAGGAGAGGAGAGGGGTGCGGATGCGAACTCGCCCTGCGCCTATGCTTGCTATGGTGCGGCTGCCATCAGATTTGCGGAGCATCCAATTCATGTTCTGGTTAACAATGACATGTGCCCCCAAAGAACTCTCAGGGGAGACCTCTTCTTCGAAGAGCTCCACCCCCACGATCGGCAAGAACAACTGCCCTATATTGTATCGGTCGCTTCCGACCGTTTTCAAATGATAAAAATTCCCCTCAACATTCCATCCCCATCCTCATCCTTGACTGAGAACAAAACTCCTCCTGGCCCCGGCCCTATCCCCACCCCTGCATAGGGATCAGCCCATCCCGGATACATCGAGCCTAAAATCAACTAAAAAGGGAAGAATGATTAGAGGATTGGGGAGGAGAGCTCAGATCTCACCTTTCGTCAAAGCTGGAGAAGGAGGAAGAGGGTTCGATCCATGCTTGCTGACATGCACTGGCCGCACGCGAACGAGCCAGTGCTAGGTGGCCGGCTCTGCCGCCCTTGCTACGCCACTCCTGGGATCTGAGTTGGTATGATGGTGAAGTAGAGAGAGGAGAGTCGGCTGCGTTGTTTGCTGTAATAAAAAGGAATGCCTTTTCAAAGAGAGAACTTGTTATTTGTAACCGATGAAACTTATATTCCCCCCTTAAATGCCATTGCAAATACGAAACTTCCTTTATATGCCACTAATTTAATTTTCGTATCCCTTCGCTGCCATTTTCGAGTCTCGTCATAGTTCATCGACACGTCATCGTGTTCCGGTTGTCCCTGCCCAACGTCGTTGCACTCGTCGTTCAGTGGTCCCACAAGGACCACCATTTACAAATTAATGCAGCGCATGAGAAGCGGCTTCCTACCCCAACCTCCATGCAAGAGCCGCGTGAACTGGTCCTGCGATATATGGAACAAACGCGAGGCGAGCACACTCAACCAGCGCAAAACAATGGCACCCGGCCAGCTGTCTCGCGCGCGTGATGGCTTGGCCGACTGGGCATGTGGATTGCTTGCGCATGGTGCGGATGAGGACTCGCCCTGCGTATGCTTGCCATGGTGCGGCTGCCATATGATTTGCATACTAAGAGCATCTAGTTCATGTTGCGATCAACAAACACAGGCTCCTCCAAAGTGCTCTTGGCGGAGAGGAGAGACCCCCCTCCTCTCTCCTTCGAAGAGCCCCGCCCCCAAGATCACCAGAAACAGTTGATGTAAATAAAATAGTACATAAGCACATACTCCTATGCTTTCATTTTGTTGACGTTAGGACATATGAATTAGTGCAAATTACACTAATTAAGCTGTCCTAACATCAAAAATAAAAAAAAAGAGGGAGAGTATAACATTTGATCCTAGACTCTGTTGAATAATGTGAGTTCATATGTGGGTGACAACACACAGACTCCATCTGTTTTATGCTTATCTGTGGATTGTTTTATCATTTGACCTGACATCGGTAAATTTTACATTTTTGTCCTTACACAATATCGATGGGGTTAACTATATTCATTTCAAGGTTTCTGGAGATAGAGTATTTGTTGTGGTAGCCACAATGGTTAATGCTCCTCCCTTACTTCTGCAAAGGATCTCTCGTATTACAGAATGTCTATAGGGTGACTGATGGAGCATTTTGCACAACTTTTGTCATCTCAATGGGCAACGATGCAGGGGGTGACATTCATGACCATGCCTTTTGTGAGGTAGACGATACTTTTTCTTTGACTCATTAATTTGATGCTTTTTGTCTCTTGCATGGTGGATGTTTGATGATTTTTGTCCATTTATTAGTCCAGTTCTCTTTGCTCAATGTAGGTCTCTTTTTTTTTTTGCGGTGGTATGTAGGTCTCAACTTTGTGGTTAAGGAGGTGAGGTTGCCAATTATAAAGGAACTGAATTGTGGGCTCCCAAGTCTGCTATGGTAGCTGTTGGTTCTACTTACTATCTCTTACGACATATTGATTTTATAAACACCTAGTCAATGCCTTTTGTTTCAATTATTTTTTTCTCGGTGGTGGGAGTTGTATAGATATTGCACTTGACGTTCCAATTCTCTAAATATATATGTGACTTGAAAGTGTTGAATTAGTCAATATTATAATTCTATAAATTTGTTCTTGCAGCCAACGGCAGGAAGTAAATATTTAGTATCGAAATGTGCTATCTTGACAATGTATGCTTATGTTATGCGTTGTAACACGTCTTCTATTTTTTAGTTTTGAGTTTTTTTCTGGATCATACGAATCATCTGGTCCATCACCTTCACACTTTTATTCTATATGTTTTTGAAAATTTTGCGTGTATGAAAGTGCATCGGTGCACAAGGAATAATTATTGACTGTCTAGATGATCGTCTGTATGAAAAAATTTGACACGTGACTGAATACAACTTGTGTGAAAGTGCTGCTCCATTCCTTAATCAGGGAACAAACCCAGCTGTGTGTGCGTAGAAGCAATAATAATTTTTCATTAGCAGAGAAGTATTTGATGCATAAAAGTTCAGAGTATTGTGCTCTAAAAAAAAGTTCAGAGTATTGTGGTTTCATTGTGAAATGATTTCTTTCAATTTGTTCCTCCCGTTTAAATGGAGACAATGTATTTCATCCAATGGAAAGTCAACAGCTGAAGAAGGATTGGTTTAGGAATATCTTGCAAGTTTCATGTTAACTAGCTTGTATAAATATAGGGAAGATTGCAAAAATCCACCTACATGTCATGTATGCATATTTTTATAAAACTTTGGGCTATTACTGTGATTGTTTCTAAATTATTTAATTCTTAATAAGTTATAAAAAGATGTGTAGTCAAGTTGCTCATAATTTTTATGGTCTTGCCAAGTGATGCAATTTTTTAGACACATGCGTGGCGCACGTGCATTGGTACTAGTTTTGATGAAATATGCGACTGACATGTGAGTCCGGATCCAAAAGTCAGAGTTTTCTGTTAAAAAAAAGGTGCAAATAGTCGTAGTTTTCTGATCTGAAAAGTCGTAGGTTTGTTACTCAAATGCTAATAGTGATAGATTTCTAAAATTTGCTCTAAAAAATAAGGTGAAGTTTAACTCCGGAAAAGCTTTTGACCCCACTTTAATCATCCATATCAGAATGAAGGAACCTAGCCAAATGGTTTTACAAAAAACTCTGATTCAATTTGAGAAATATTTCTGGAGAGAAACCCGAAATGAAGGATTTCGTAGAGAAACCAAAATCAGTTTTTCAAGGCATTTAGAGAAAAAAAATATGCATGGTTTTCGAAAGCCTTCTAATAACGCATTTTCTAATATAAACCCTATCCTTCTTTCCATTTCCTTATCCTTCTCCTCCTCCTCCTCCTCTCTCTCCATCGTCTACAGTTTTCCTCTCATCTCAACAATAAAAAAAAATCGTTAAAGACAATATCATTAACTCTGTATAAGCCAATTTATATTGATAACTCGAGAGAACCCATGCTTCATTATTCTAAGTAGGAGTATGAAGTACAAATCACATCATATGGCTTTAGCAATCATATATGCCTACATGTTACATCACAAAGTGCACTTCTGGCTAGACGGTGTGCAATCATATATATGTATGCCTGTTACATCGCCTTTTGACCCCTCTGTATATTTGATTGCATACATGACCCAAGCTTACACTGTTGGATATATACAAACACATAATTAAGACTGTTTCGATTGTCTGTAAGAAATGAATGCAAAAGTATACTCGAATTGGTCACATCCGCTCATACGTGCTCGGTGAATGCATTGCATCTGCTTCGGGTCGACTCAATCTCACATATAAGAACCTCACATGTAAAATCACTTGCACCCTCACATACAATCAACCAAACATGTTCACAAGGTCGGGTCCGCTACATCCGCACATAGAACTAACTAAACACTCTCATTTCACAATAGCTGCATCCCCCTTAGCCTATTTCTCCTCATGACATACTAGCAGCCGCTAAAAACACCCAACACGAGCAAACAAACACACTCCGATTTTTTTTTTTGGGACGTGAAACGCGCTCCGAAATCTGCTGTCGCGAAATCTGATCAGCCTCCTGATCCGTGTACCAAATCTATACGAATGGATGGTCGACGGTTTCTAGTCGTGTCGTCTCGTCCTCTCTCCCACAACCCACAGGCAGGTGAGCCCAGCCCGACAGCCCCTAGATTTGACCGCAGTCCTCACTCCTCACGCCGCCACGAGGCCCATCTTCCCCTTCCCCCGCTCGCGGACCTCACCAACCCCGCATCCAATCCGCCTCTACGGCCGGCCCGACCGCTCGACGCGTCCGCCCGCCACGACGTGCGTTCCCTGGACCGCGCCCACCGAGCCGAACGCCGCGCCCACGTTTGTCACGTTCGCGAGCACCCGAGGCGAATCCGTGGACCGGGTCTACCGAGCGCCAGCGACGACCTTTCCGCGCGCCGACCTCCTCCGTACCGCGCGACGGAGATGCAACCGTGGCTTTCGGCGCCGAATCTCCCGTCCACCACCTGCCCGGCCGAGCCCAGCCGTCCAGATCGCAGACAACGGCAGGATGCGCGGCCAGCGGAGGCAGGGTGGGGGACGGACGAGCGGCAGCCACCCCCTGCTGCCCGGCCCGACCCCACCGCGACGGTAGCGGTCAGCACCGTGCACCGGCACCGGCACCCGGCTGTTTGAATCCGTGCGGGTCCCACCAGCAGTAAGATCTCCCGAATAAACCAAGAACCAAACGTCTCCTTGCACATCGAACCATATTCATGACATATGGGCCCATATATGCGGGGACCTACATGACAGCGAAACGAAGAGACAGAGCGTTGGAATAGGCCGGACGTGGTGCCCGAGGAATAAGACAAGTTTAACTCCACCTCACCACCTCCAGTAAACGGCGAGTCCTCCTCCTCGGCTCCTCCTCCTCGCTGTGTCGCTCTCTTTCTCTCTCCTCCCACTGCCGTTCCCCCGAAGCAGCTTCGGGTTCTCTTCTCCGGCGAGGGGTCTGCCGGCGCCGGCGACCGTCGCGGGTGAAGGGGCGAGAAGGAGAGCACACGATCCAGCTGGATTCGATTGGATTCGGACCAGATCGTCGCGTCGAAGCAGGTGAATACTGCTCATTTATTGCTTTCCTTTCTCGCGTCGATCCGGCTTTCGGATCGGGGACTGCTTCCCGGCGCCATCCGGGTTGGAATGGATAGCTTGATTTCTTTCCAAGAACGGGAGCGCCGAATCGATTAGCTGGATGCTCCTCGTCTTTTCCATTTTCTCGCCTTCCTTATTTGACGAGTTCATGATCTAGTTTCGTATATCCTCGCGGTGCTGAATTCATCTAAGCTCCCTTGCCGTGTTTCCGTGTTTGCAGATGCGCTGAGGCTGAGAGTGAGCCATGGGCGACCTTACTGATCTCGCCGGCGCCACGGAGGCGGCGAGTCCGCGGCTCGCCGGCGCCGGCCTGCGTGACAGGCTGGCGGCGCTGCTGGAGCTCGCGGCGGCGGACAACGCCGCTGGGTTCCGGGAGGTGCTCGATGGACGAGGCGAAGAGGAGGCGACGGAGCTTGCTGATGGGGTGGGCCTGTGGTACGGCCGGAGTAAGGCGTACGAGCCGCGCACTCCGCTGATGGTGGCCGCGACGTACGGAAGCGCAGCGGTGGTGTCGCTGCTGCTTGGGCTCGGCTGCGTCGACGTCAACCGCCGCCCTGGCGTCGACGGCGCCACAGCGCTGCACTGCGCCGCCTCCGGCTGCTCCCGGAACGCCGTCGCCGTTGTTAAGCTGCTTCTGGCTGCCGGTGCCGACCCAGTCACCCCCGACTCCGCCGGCCGCTTCCCTGCCGACGTCATCTTGGCTCCTCCTGGTTCGCCCGACGCTCTGGGCGATCTGGAGATGCTCCTTGGCCGCCGCCGAGGGCTTACCGTTGCGACTTCGGTGCCATCAGGCTCGTCTTCCCCGCCGCTCTCGTCCTCGCCAGATGAGGGCAACAGATCACCATCGTCGCGGTCGTCTTCGTTGTCTCCAATCACGGTCGACCGTGGTAGGAAGGAGTACCCGGTTGATCCGACGCTGCCTGATATCAAGAGCAGCGTCTATGCCTCCGATGAGTTCCGCATGTACGCATTCAAGGTGCGGCCCTGCTCCAGGGCCTATTCACATGACTGGACTGAGTGCCCATTTGTCCACCCGGGTGAGAACGCTCGCCGCCGTGACCCTCGCAAGCACCCATACACTGCTGTGCCTTGCCCCAACTTCCGCCGTCCTGGTGGCTGCCCCAGCGGTGACAGCTGTGAGTTCTCCCATGGTGTATTTGAGAGCTGGCTCCACCCGTCGCAGTACCGCACAAGGCTCTGTAAGGAGGGAGCAGCTTGCGCCCGCCGCATCTGCTTCTTTGCCCATGATGAAGACGAGCTCCGCCATGTGCCTCACAATAGCGGCGCAGGCCTGCTGTCTCCCCGTGCCACCTCATCTATTGATATGACTGCAGCAGCTGCTCTTGGGCTTCTTCCTGGATCTCCTACCAGGCACTTCGTGCCACCACCCGGATCACCATCTTCTGCAAACAATGGCGGAGGTGCTGCTGCTCATTGGCTCCAGGGTAGCAGGCTGCGTTCGTCTTTCAATGCAAGGGATGCACAGACTGATGAACTTGGTGCGCTCCTGGAATGGGAATCACAGTACCTTGGGGCTCTCAGCCTTCCACAAAGCAGCCGATCCCAGCAGCGTCTGTCCACTGGTCTGAGCATCAGGCCAACAGCTATTACTCCATCTAGCCTTGAAGAAATGTATGCTTCAGACATGGCTATGTCGCCAAGGTTCGCTAATGACCAAGGTCACTTGGTCTACTCACCCGCGCACAAATCAGCCATCCTTAACAAGCTTCATCAACAAAAGGGCCTCCTTTCACCTGTTAATACCAACAGGATGTACTCTCCAAGGAGCCTCGATCCAACACTCATCCATTCTCCATTTGGTGGCATGTCTCCTAGGTCCCCTCGGACCATGGAGCCAACATCACCCTTAAGTGCCCGTGTTGGATCTACTGTCACACAGCGTGAAATGTTTGATCAGTTCTCGTCCCTGAACAAGCACCAAGTGCCATCAATGGGTTCGCCACGCAATTCGAATGCTGCATGGGGCAACATTGGTACTCCAAAGAGTAAGGTTGACTGGGGTGTTGACAATGAGGAGCTGGTTCGCCTGAGGCGACCTGTGCAGTCTGGAGTTGCAGAAGAGGAGCCAGATGTGTCCTGGGTGCAGTCACTGGTGAACCATTCTGAGCTGAATGGCAAGAGGGGCGAAATAGCAGGCATGGCTTCTCGATCATTGAATAGGCCTGATCTGAGCAATCAGGCTGACTTATTGGATCAGACGGTAATTGCTTCTTGGCTTGACCAGATGCACTTGGAACCAAAGTGAGTGTCAAGGGAGGCCTTTTACTCCCAGGTTTGATGGAACCATCGTTTTGCTGGGTTAGTTTCCAAAGAATAGCTATTGCTCTTAGTAAATAATTACATTCTTTTGAGTTCTTAAAATTTTTGTTCGCAAAGTCAGAGAAGGTTGTGTTCAGCAAAGCATTGGGTTACAGATTGGTAGCTGAAAGCAGCTCTTGAGGATTGGTAAACAACCTCTACTTTTGAGGTCCTAACTAGTATTCTTTTGATTAGTTCGGGTGAGGAAAATTCATATGTTCCACCATGAGTAATTGTGTTCATGGTCTCTTGTAACAAGAGGGATTATAGTTGTTATTTTCCATTTATAAATGAATGATTCCGTTCCAGTTAATATGTTCCTTGCAATTTTCCTTCTATTTCTCTATTCATGTGTGATTGATCTTATGAATATAGTTGGGAAAAAGGCACCTGATGAGAATACTGTGTTCCTGCTATTTGTTGTCAATGTGTCCCAAACTTATACATAGCTTCTTTTTCCTTCTTTTTTCTTTTTACGAAACCATACTGACTGGATAAGAAAACAAAATGCCTTCAACAATTATGAAAAATAACATAACTGTTGAATGTTTATCTTCTTGTGGGGAAATCTCTATGGATATGTTTGCCCTGAACAAACTTGCAGTTCATAAATGCTTGTGGAAATTGAAGTTATATTCTTTGGATTATAATGCTGCATCATCAATTATTGGCCTAATAATCTGCTTACATGCTTTGAGCTGAATTGCTCGACACAAATCCCAAAATCACATTTTTAAACTAAGGTACGGTGAAGGTGTATTCTAGAGATAAACTGGAGGTGACTCAACTAAGGTACGGTGGTGTAACCATAACCTTTTTTGGTTATTCGCTGAGCAAAATATTTGGTTGGCAGATGAGGAAGGCAGCCTCCCTCCCAACAGAAAGGTGAGCGCGGTTTCGGTCAGAAGCAGCGCATCATTCAGGTCCAAAGCAAGTTGAACAACCTTCACGTGCCAGTGTTTCAGCAAATTCTAGATTGGGATTCGCTATGATCAGCCATGTCTAGCAACAAATTCAGATTTGCTGGCCCACTACGTAAACGTGCATAATCCCTATCAACCTCCAATGATTAATAATTTGACATCGATTTGATTTAGCCGAGCAAAGTTGTCTTAGAACCAATACTAATACTGAGCTGCATTCTAAACTTGCTCAAGTGGAAACTAGTCGATCATATCACTTCAAGTACGAGATTGCAAACCAGGAAACCGGAATTCCTACGTACAACTTATCATTTGAACTATAATGAAAACACGAAATGTATAGAAATGCAGGAATAGAAACTCTACTGTTTGAGGCAAGATTCAAATTGCTTAAGATTTGCAGGTGCCCTCTAGAAAACAGGAAACAGGTACGTACGGGACTGCATCTCATGTCCAACATTTTTATACAAAAATGGACAATCATTCCCAACAACCAGATTTAGGTATCGATAATGGATAATACTACCTTCATTTTTATCAATATGACGTTTAGGACCATTGAATTCACACTAGTGTTAGTGCAAATCTTGTCCTAAACGTCATATATATAAAAACAGAGGTAGTACCTATCTAGCTAAAGCTAAAAACATAGTTTCTTGATTCAGCCTTCCAGGAACAGTCATATTTACAATCCAAAAAAACTGGATGACCTGAAGGGGCATTTTTTTTTAGCATATCCAACCAGATGGTATTTTCTGCCAGAGAGACATTGTTAGCATAGCAAATTCAATCTAAGTTTCAGTTCCCGACACACCAGCTTCTTCTGTTGCGGTTGTGTTCGGACCTTCAATTGTATTAACCGCTTCTGGTTGCCCAGGTTCATCCAGACCATTTACTATGTAGTTTGCTGTCACAAATAAGCAGCATAAATTAGTTTTTCTTCATCAGGAGATTTCAAAGTCGCATGGCACAAATGCGGCTGCGAGGCAGAGGGGAGAGTAGATATACAGACTAACTAGAGATAGACAATATGTGAGATAAGCTATGTAATAAAGAATGTGCATTGGAGGTTCTATACCTGTTGTAGCACCTCTGATGGCCACATTCTCTATGAAACGAATTTCATCTTCATGGCTGCTGACAAACTTTGTCTGGTATTGTACAGCGTTAATTTTCATTAGTAATATATCCATGACAGAAAACGTCTACAGAGATGCACGTCAAAAACACACTTACAATTTCCTTGGAAATAATATTCAGAAATCTATCGATTTTTGCTTGATGCTTCAGGAAAAATGGACGGAGATGTTTTCTGTATATGTGCTTTGATCCCTGGAAGGAACAGAACCAAACTATCAGTAAATACAAAGGCCACAAATTGTATAGAACCCTTTATTATCAAACATACAGTAAACACCAAAATTTGTGAGACTTATGTTATAGTATGATGACACTATGTTAAAAAGACAGCACAAATCCCACCAGAAAGGAAAGGGGTTTCAGTGAGATAATCAAAGCAACAAAGTTCTTGAAAGTTGAAAGGGAAAAATAGATTGGGCCCAGCAATAGCAAAGAATGCAGTACCATTCGGAGAAGAAACAAAATTAGAGGGAGGGCGATGGAAACGGAGAGTTCTGGCAACTTACACCATAAGAAGGTAACTGGAGCCACACAAGGATTGCAAATTTCACATGATAATAGAGAGGAACACTGCAAAAGAGCAACAGACAAATGTTCAAATACTTTCCAACACAAATATCTTATGCCGATGTCACAGTAAAATACAAGGCAATAGGAGGCTAGAATGCGGCCGTGGCAAATAGAAACTGAGAATTATACTTATGACAAACATATAGTACAATAACAAAAACACAGCAAGTTGCCGAAAGCTTCTAACTCAAAACAAAAGGATTCAAAGCACTATTCTCTGCACTCCACTCAGCTATTCTAACTCAGAGCAAGCACCAGGACCGGGCTGCAACTTGCGCGAGAGCTCTAAACAGAACTAAAAGGTTAATTACAGATGCTCATTGAATAAATTGTTAATGATTCCTCAAAAAAGAGTAATGTGTTATTGCTATTCATGATTATGCTAAAAGACAAGAAATAATTCTTTAATTACAACAATAACATCAGTTCCATACCTTGAAAGAAGCTTATCTGCAAAGATTTCCACAATGCTAAAGGATCCATATGCTGCAAAACATTCAGACGATAGTTAATCATTGGGACACAAATATTACAAGCAACAAACAATGAACAAAAATGTTGACTGCAGACTTTCGACCAAAATGAATGAATACATAAACACCTATTTTTTATGTTTGTTCAGGAAATTCAACCTACATAATTTTCTCAATCTTTTTCTTATTCAAAAAAATGTTCACATATGCCGTAATAACAGCAACCATATCACTGAAGTATTTATACTAAAACAAATTAAATGTGAGGCAAGTTAGTCTTGCTTCCAAAAGAAAAGGATAACGCAAGTTAGTGTATTTTGAAAAAGAAAACCCACATTGGGCCCTTCTGTATTCGGTACTCATCGACATCGACATCATTTTAACTGGAACTAGGATCTAAAAATAATGATGAAAATTTAACATAAGTTTAATCCTAAAACAGACCTGCCCAATACAAGAGCAACCGCTCTTTCTCCTTTTCATCCTTCTTTTCTATAGCCCTGAAAGTGGAATATACAGGTAGACCGATCCCCACTGCACAACTGCATCAGTATGAATGAATCAAGGATGAATTCCCTATACAACCGTACCATAGTAACACTGTTTCAGAAAAGACTGCCAGAGTAAATGTTATTTTGTTTTGTTATATCCAATTAGATCACCATGTAATTAGCAATAGGATGTAGTTGTTGCCTAATAGCCAATAAGAATGTTATATCCAATCATCACCATGTAGTTATACTCATCTCACATACATTTAAGTCATAGCTAATATCAACATAATATTATTGTCATTTGTCAACAATGAGAATTGCAAACTCTGACAATCATTTTACAAATGTGTTGAACAACTTCTGTGAAACACAACAAAGAAATAAACAATCTGACAACTGACAACACAATGCTGAATTGCTGATAGATTAACTCTGTTTAATATTACACACCTGGCTGTACGGACAACTACATTGGACCTTAATGGCGCCAGTAAGAGCTGCAAACCCACCTATGAAAACAAGTACAATTGTAACACAAAAAATAATATTGAGCTCATGAAATTTTACCAAGATTCTATCCTGAAAACTAATAGACAAGTTATAAAATAGCAACCCAGGTTATAATATAATCAAAGGCTAGGCATGCAAGATGTACAACACTATCAGAGGCATAGCAGGCTGGCACCGACCCCTCCTAAGATTTCCCTTCCCAAGGTTCCGATAGATAAACAAAAATGTAATTTTGCATTTTTTGTAGATTATATACATAGCGAAAATAGACATATAGGGTTTGAAACAAATTGTTGTAAGTATTTAAACTTCTTTAATGAAAATTCTCTAGCTTAATTATTGAGTTTTGGTTTATATAGTCGTATTAAAAAATTATGTCAAGTTGGCCCACCCTAATGTAAAATCCTAGCTACGCAGCTCCAGATTATCACCCTAATTTAAGTAAACTGAATATTATGTACATCATTCAGAGTTACTGAAAACACAACAAGGCTCGACCATTATATCTGGACTATTGGAAAAGGCAGCCGAACAATGAAGATTCCAACAAATCTGAACACAATGAAACAAAAAAAGGTCCCATTCTGTCTGATTTGATTAAAAAACAGGGCAAATGTGACTTCATTTCCTCAAGGTGCTAGCACTCTCCCAATCCGAAAAGACCATGTGCGCTCCACTAACTATACAGCAACAAAACTGAATTATCGTAAAAGAAGAGGCAGTAATGGATGCAGCGTTTCCACTTGGTCCAAATTTAACTGGTGGAAATAATAAGAGTTTGGAACGCAGCAACTAGGGTTCGCATGGAAACGCCTATTACTATTTGGCTCCACCATACGGTCCATACCACAGCGTCACAACCTACGGCAATTCAGTTCAACACGGCAGCGTGAGAACCACCGGCCCTGGGGTGATCCACGATCTATTACAGCCTTTGGGTTCAAAACCAACACACGACTCAGCAGTGCCCTACCCCAATCTGCACATTCCTCCCCCCTAACCGAGCCCAGGGAACCAAAACGACACGATCAGTAGTACAATTACGCTGACAGCGACTCTAGGGATTCCAGGCGGACGATCCAGGTTTCCGTACACATAACAATGTCTCTCGGAGAAGGTGAAGGAGACGGGGGAGGAGCGCGTACCTCGCCTGTGATGGCGGGGGCGAGGAGAGCCATGGATCGCCGCGGAGGAGGATTCGGGGCCCCGAGGTGGTGCACGAACCAGCGCGCGGCGGCTGCTGCTTGGAGGCCGAGGAATCCGCGGCGATCTGGGCTCCGCGCGGCCTCACCGAGGAAGGCGGCAGGGAGCCAAGGGTTGCGACGGGAAAAGCGGGGGTGAGGGGCAAAAGTGGTAGCCGCTTTGGGCGGTTGGCTATTTTACGATTCGTTTTCCAAATTCAGCCTGTTCGGTTTGAGGATGCAGTTGCAGTTGCAGTTGTAGTTTTTTGTGAGAGAGAATACTGTAGCGGAGGAAAGCTGTACTGTAGCAACAGTGAGAGAAGGAGCAGCAGCAGCCGGAGGATTTTCCTCCAGCCGAACACGCCCAATTGTCAATGATTCGCACACGAGTTTAATCTTCTCAGGGGAGATTTTTAGGATTTAATTTGAACGCAATTTTTTTGTGGTGAATTTGAACGCAATTTACCCCTACCAAAGTTTGGATAGTTCAACCATTCAGACTTCACAAGCAGTATAAATACTTACTGAATCAGAAAGAAAAAAAAAGAAAATCTTCATGTCAAGCAAACATGATGGTGTGTATTTCTGGCGAATATTAAGGATTTCATTTCCTACGCTCTGCTCCTCGAGCACAAAGGATACTAAATTAAGGGTTGAAAAAGGATGACTCAACCGTACTCTATAATAATCTTATTTATCATGCTTAAAAAACATAATAATAATCATGGCCCCAACCTCAATAAATAGGTCTCATCAAATGAAAAAAATCAAAGTTTATTTTAGTTCAATAGCACGAACCAATTTTCGATTTTGAAGACTTAAGCTCTGTTTAGGACTAAGTAACTTCAAATCGTTCGAGTCACTCCATTTCACCTCAAACTGAATTTATTAAGATGAAAAATGCGGTAAAACAAACAAGGATTGGAATCCAATGATATGAGAAAAGGCTAATTCAAATATTTGTAGTGAAAAATAATTGTTGGTAAAAACAAATAAGCATATCTAGAATCAATTTGTCGTGTTTAACTTTTGTTTTCAAGCACACAACTCTGACAAGAGATACACACGAGGCTTTACAGTTTACAAGAACAGAACACATTTTGAGATCCTGAAGACCTATGGATGGTTACACTTCCTTTCCATTACTTGGTTCCATTTGACTGATACTGGTATTCTTTGAGTGGGCAGTTGGTGAAATTACGAAATTGGGAATGAACGATCCCTTCTGCAATGTTTGACTCTGTCATAATACTTGTCTGCAAACAGCAGCAGCAGCTCACCGTGTCCTGTCAATGGTCATGATCGATATCCCGCGACAAACCAGGATAGATGGTCATCAACACCCAGAGGTCCATGGCCGCTGACGTCGTCGAATTCACGAGGCTCGGAGGTATCATCCATGAGATGAATCGGACTGTTGTTCAGCCTACCCGTCAACAGACTGTAAAATCCCAAGTAGATTGCGTCGGCGCTGATGGAGGGGAACACCGAAGGCGAGACGGCAATGGCCAGTTTCAGGCCGATAAACACAGCGTGTCCACCGAGCCCACGGACAGGCACGATCTTCCTCGCGTCCAAGTCTACCCGGAAGACAGTGTACGTTCTGCTCCCGTGGCCGTTGACGAACTGTGTGCTGTCATTGCTGACGAATCGCCGGTCCACGAGCATCAGCTTCCCCTCAATGTCCATTAGGTGCACTGTGTCCATCTTCATCGCGGACAACGGGCTGGCCAGCTCGGCAACCACGGCCAGCCGCGGCGGGTGGCCCGCGCTCGTCTCTACAACCATGATGTCATTCGAGGTGGCACAGTAGAAGCGGCCTGCGAAAGACATCGCCGGACGGATGCTTGAGTCGCGAGCAACCACCATCCAACGCGCGTCGCCTGGCTTGGCGACCGCAACCGTCTCGATGTTTGTGAAATGGACCGCGACGGTGTACTTGTCGGCGAGGCCGGCGCCTGTCACCCTCAACAAATGTATCAAGGGAGTGCCTAGCTCGAGCTCCCGCTGGGTCCGGAGCGTGGTGGCCGGCGGGAGCTCGGCCGCGTGGCGGGTGAACGGGTTGAGCAGGCGGACGGCGAAGGTGGCCTTGTCGAGGAGGACGAGGAGGCCCTCCGTGGTGGGGAACGCGTCATGGCCGCGGAGCAGCGGGACGCGCACGTCCCTGCAGCGGCCGGTGGAGACGTTCATGAACCGGCGTTGGTACGGTTGCGGGGCGTCACCTGTTTGTTCCCTGATGAGCATGATCCAGTGACGCGGGTGGAAGCGGCGGTCCAGCACGCCGTGCGCGCGCGGGTCCGTGGGACAGCAGAGCCGCCACGGGCGGCAGGTCGCGCGGAAGCTGATGTAGTCCGCGACGTCGTCGGCGAGAAGGCGCTCCGCGATCAGCCCCGCCGGCCCGGCACCGAGGTCCGTCCAGTCTCTCCAATTGCCGGGAGGAACCGGATCGGGTTCGAATCGGGGAGGCTGGGCGGGAACGGGAAGAAACGGGAGAGCACTGCGTGCTCGCTTTGCGCCCCAGATGGGGATCGAGGACCAGTGGAAAGCTGCCGGATGGTGAAGGGACCTCTGTCGCTTCGCCCGGCGTGAGGGCGCACGGGCTTGGGAGGCTGCTCTTCTCGTCGTCCCGCAACCGCAAAAGCAAGGCGCCGTCCGGGTGGTGGAGCGAGCGCGCGGGCCACGGATCGTTCGACACATCGTGTGAGAGGAGCCAGAGCGACAATCCCTCTTCGCCTCTTCGGCTGCCCGTACGAGATCAACTTGACTTGTCTCGGTTTTGTTGGAAGAAACTGCTCTTCGTTTTTTTGAAAGGATACGATTCCGACTCGACTCGAGCTACTCCTTTTCCACGTAACTCTTGTTTGCAATCGCCGTAGAAGCTCTTGTAAACATTTGCGCTGACAGGTTGGAATTTGGCATCCCAGGCTAAACCACCAGGTAAATGCATGAATTTGAGAATTTGGAATGGCAGGCTACGCTGAGCGGAACATGACCAGATACGAAGCACACAGAGGAACACGCGAATTGACATATTCCATGGAAAAAGAACCGCACGAAATGAAACATGCAGACAATTCAATATATGATGAGGTAACCCATTGCATCAGTATTCAAATTCTATTTTACCAGCACACCATACTGGTAGCTGTTACATATGAGGCTTCGATATGAACAAAACATAGTCTACAGAACAAAAAACAGCTCCATCTGAGATCCTAGACCTGACATTGTAGATACAGTAAGAAGCTGTGACTACCTGAACAGATTCAGGTCAGAGTGGATGAATGCTGTGTGCGAGATAAACGGTACGTTGGGGTACATTCCACAAAGAGCACACCGCATGCACTCCAGCACCGTGAATATCTGTATGAACGCCATGGTCATCCAGAAGTACTGCATGGGCTTCCCTTGATACACGATGCTCGGCATCCAGGTGCACATGGTTGCGACTGCTTGGGATCCGGTGTCCAGAAGGATAGCCAAGATCACGTGGAACCTCAGGAAGTGTGGTGACCATTTTCGCCTCACGACAAAGAAGTAGACTGTCATAAAGATCACCAGGAAGAGCCACCCGGGAAGCAGAGTCATGGTGTCGATGAAGGTGTACAACAGCGTAAACCCCTGCAAGTATGTGTGCAGCTGGTAGATGGCGTCAGCGTACGACCACATGTTGTGGAGCGGAAGCAAGTATGGCACACAAGCTAGAGTTCTCCACCACCATCTGGGTTTGGATGTCAGCTCAGGGTAGCTGAATGATGCCAGAGAGGATGCTCGACAAACAACTTCAGATCGTCGATGCTGATTTTGCCGTGTTGATAGTGACGGGATACCCTTGACAGAATTCTCCTCTGGGAGTGCTGTAAGTTTGTTATGATGGAAGGAATCAGCACTGACTGCAAGATGAACAGAATCAAACTAAATCTGATGACCACTAAGCAGGTGCGATAATCAGAATGATACAATGGAATGTAAAGAGAGATCATAAACACTAATATACAAAGTGGGAGCTACAACACTTGCAAAATGGTTTTGTTTACGATAATAATTCTTGATAAAACAATATGGATAACCAAAACAAGATTCTAGAAATCGAGGTACCAGGTACCACCAAAGGAAAACTAGATACTGGCCAGTTACTATTGGGAAACAGATATGAAGCATTCCAACGACTGCCTAATTTATTACTAAGGAATGACGGGGTGAAGGTTTATGCAGCCGTCTAGTCCATCCAAGCCATGCCCTCCTTTTTAAGGAAGGGTGTTCAAGCAGGGATGTCAAGGTGATAATGAACAGTAGTTTGACAACAGAATCTGCCAGCAAAAAAGTTCACAAGAAACATTCTTCGATTTAACATAATTCTGTTCATAATGGTCAAGTTTCATTATTAATGAATTTCCCTTGTTAAATTAATGCCAATGTCTCAATATCTACAAACTACAGATTAATTAGTTTCTCTTAACCAAAATATCAACAAGAGTTTGGTCATCAGCAAATCAAGCGGTGCAGATCCTAAAACTGAAAAGGCATTTTGCAAAGCACAGAATATTGGGCTGCCAACAGGAGCAAAGCATCACTAGATATTACGGAACCTGATATAAGAAATCTTAGGTGCAGAGGAAAAAAGAAAGCCAGAACACGAAAAAATTTTAAGTGAAATGAGCATACCACTACTTGAGATGCATGATATCTCAAGTAAGTCGGTGCTACAGGACTGTGACCAACTGCATTATATATGAGTTCCTTATGACACTATTTTTGCAAATGAGGAGATAAATAATCATCGACAGTATGAAGCACTACTTCTCACTAGATGCATGATATCTTTCTAAAGCTTAGATAATGACAAAGTACTATATGTTCCTTTTGTTGCAAAAACCCATATTTTCACTGCATAGCCCTTCCAATTTTTACCCAATACAGAGGCAGTATAACTTTGCTTTGGCGCATAAGAACGAGAATTTATGCTTACCTCAAGCAAGAAAAAAATTAACTTGAGAATGCATGAGTTACACAACAACAGGAAAGCCTTGGGGGCACAAAACATGGACAGCTTGTACAACTTGCACAAAATTTAACAATAATGTTGGATTTAACATATACAAACCTCGTAGAGCTTGAACAGGAAAAGCATTACTCCCAACACGAAACTGGTTGCTCTTCAGACTTGATGATCTACCAGGAAAGGCTAGCAGCTGAGCATTCCCAGAAGATACGCCCTGACAGAGCACCATTTTGCATGTGCTCAGCCTTGCACAATCACCTGTGCAGACATGTAATGGAACTTAGGCGTGTTTAGTTTTACACTGTACTCGTGCAAACCGCACTATTTGGTTCAATTCACGCCACAAAATTGTGAAACCGTTATGCAAACAGAAAGTTGAAATGACGAAGCTCCTAATAAACTTCGTGCTAACCAAGGTGGTCGACCAGACCAAAATCTCTACGGAAAGATAGCGAGTACAAACAAGCAGCCATCTTAGCGTTGGGCTTGAACTCCCAATTAGAATGTTGCAAGGAAGATGAACTAAACCACTTGTACTAGTGAGCGTCTCCACCACAAAGCTAAACAATTCTGCAACTAACTGAACGGGGGGAGAAAGGAGTAGACGGAGTTATTCGTCCGAGCGGCGGCGGGGTGGAGGTCGTCCTATCCTAACCAGCCACAGAAGGAGCCGGCGACGGGAGACGGAAAGGGAGGGGAGAGCGTGAGGATAGGTACCTGGGCACGGATCGTGGCGTCCTCGGCTGGCGCGGCCTGCGACGGAGGAGAAGCTTCGGAAGGAAGAGAGGTGGTGGATCTTGGGATCGGAGCCTAGGTGGTGCGGTCCGGCGAACCGGAGGAGCACGCCGGAGGGGCCAAGCGACGCCCAAAGCCGGAGGAAGCTGGGAGAAGATAGGATTCCTCAGTTGCAGATCAACCCCTGGAACTCCTGGGATTCACTATCGAGGACCTTCCATCGATATATTCGAAGAAGCCCGGCCCAGTTCGTTCTAGCTGGATCAGCGCCCAAACGGGCCGAAAGGTTCAACACCGTATAGTGGGCTCATTGTTAGCCTGCCATAGATTTTCCATTTTTTCTTCTTCTTCTTCTTTTTTTTTTTTTTTTTTTTGCAAAGGATCACTCGCTCTCAAGTATTGACGCGGCAACATTTGATTGGTTGCTTCACCTGTCTTCATCAATATAGCAAAAGAAAAGGCTTTCAATGATGTCATGATTTCTGTCAGACTGGCATCGCCACCATCTTTTTGCTTTGTGCCTGTTCCCATCATGGCACCATGACGTGATAATAAACGATTTATTATTTTTTGCAGTTGGGTTCATTGCATGCCTCATATGGGGATAGTTTCGGTTTTGTTTATGCGAAAATAGTTGTTCAGTTGATTCGGTTGGCAAAGGCTGGTTGCTTTGGCCTGCTTGCGTACCCATGCCTGACGTGATAATAAACAGAACACCGTAATGTCTGAACATACCCTGTCCGAACGGAAACACGTGTACAGTATAGCTAGGATCTTAAAATTGAAACTTCTGCATGAAGAAAATATCGAAAATTCGAAACCATCTCCAGATCATAGGTAGTTCGGTACAGAAGTTTGAGGTAGGCTGTCTGTCATCGGACTTGGGCAGAAACTCTACCAGTGCACAGCTTCTTCGTGCAACTTGGCTTGCAAGGTGAGCCATCTCTTCTCGCCACATCTCATGAAGCAAAGCGTCCTCGCAACGGCCATTGATCACCGGCTCCCCTACTGACGTCGTCGTCCTTGAGTATCTGTCCCCTAATCACCTTTAAATCCTTTGACAAAAGTGTCACTGGGTCCACCTCGCGTTCACACGCACCATTGTACTCACTCGGTTAGGCAGGCGGAAACCCGTGGTGGTAGAGGGAACAGCAGAAGGCATGGCGTACGTGCTCGTGCGGCGTCAACCACTCAAACCGTGAAAGGGAAGTCAAGATGTGCCCGCACAGCTTCAGCATTCAGCCGCGCTGCTGCTTCACCTAATCTGCGTCTGCTCCATGTCCGCCGCAGGACGGCAAGACCACCCGGATGACCTACCTCTGCGTGAGGCCAAACGGACAGCAACGTCCAACTGTTTTTTAGGCGCATTATAACAAAGATCTGTTTTGGTTTGACACGGTCAGGATTCTTGAACCGCACACTCGTCCAACATTGTGCGTTCAAACACAACAACGTGTCACGTTTACCCAGTCCATCTGTTCTTTGATGCCATTACATTAGGTACAGACAGGAATACACATCGAACACAATATTTTTAGCTACGATAATATCTATACAGTATATTGCCATAAAAGGATATCCGGCCAGATCCTCCATAAGGTATAGATGCCAGTACATCTCAGGAAATCGGCATGAGGTATGGGATCAACCTGCAGAGTGCGGACTTTGGCGTGAAGTACCCTCATCAGTTCGGTTGACCCGAAAATTGAATTTCAGCTTCCAAATTCAACTGTGACCAACCACCACATACATGAATGGTTACCAATAAAACGAATGGCACCAACACATGGGTCTGAGGAAGTAAAGCAATGCATACAGAGAACTAATCTCTTTCCCCATTTCTCTTGTACATTACATTTCGCCCTAAACAGGGCGCAGGAGGTGCGGATCATGCAATCCTAAATACAATCAAAGCATCAACATTCGCCTAATGCTTCAAACAGATAACCAGCAAAGAATCAAAAGAAATGGAACATCGAGACGGACAGAAGAACCAGTTGTCACCAAAACAACCAAAAAAACTACACAGGGTTTCTTCTGGAATTCACAACTTGCCTATCGGTGTTATCAACTACCGGGTACTTGTTATCTGCAATGATCCGTCCTTCTGCAGCTTTAGGCTAAGGCTGGTAAACCGTTCTCTTGAATACTGTCTTGATGCTTTCCTCCAGTCTGTGCCAGCCTTCATCATTGCCGCAAACTCGTCGTAGCTTATCTTGCCATCCTGAAGAACAAGACAATGAGTGTAAGTTGGTATACTCAGTAGTCAGTACCCTTGATTCTATGAATAGCGAAGATACCATGTCGACTGTACCACAAAATTATTAGATCAAGAAATAAGAAAGAAACTAGCATGCACTTGCATCTGGTTGATAAATAAACACAAACCTTATCAGTGTCTACATCACGGATGATGGCATTGATAACCTCTTCGGGATTTTGTCCCAGGTCATCAGCTAATGACTCACGGAGTTCATCGATTTCGATAAATCCAGTCTCATTCCGATCAAAGTAAGCAAAGGCCTTATGCAGATGCTCATCATTTCCAATCTTTCTTAGGTGAACAGATAGAGTAACAAATTCTCCATAGTCCAAGGTTCCATTTCCATCAGCATCGGCCTGATATAAGATGCACAAATATTAAATATAATGATCCAGACACGTCACCTTCAGCATTATGCACAGAGAATTAAATGCTTATTATTAGTATTCTATAAATAAACATACCAATAACCAATGTCAACATGTTTAACTGTTAACACCATTTTATCTTCTATCTTATCAGTCCAAATTTTCATGTTGTGTTGCTATATCAAGTGCGGTAATCTAGAAGCGAGAGGTATGAATTCTGACATACGACACAATAATTGTGAAACCCAGTTGATAAATTGCTATTGGACAGGGGGTCTTTTCATAAAAAAAACTTCGCTATAATACAAGTGCAAATTAAGTATCATGCAGTGTAGTTTAAATGATTACTCACAGCTTCCATAAGTATCTGGACATCTGCATCAGGCATTTGGTGACCAAGCTTATGCAGACCAAGCTTCAGTTCATCGAAATTAAGCATCTGATCTTTGTTAAGATCCATCTTATCAAACATTTCTTTTATGTCAGCAGCCTCTTCTACTGAAAGATGATCAGCTATGACCTGTAGCCAAACATATGAGGAAGCTCAGAGCAAGCATAATGCTGAAAAGGAATTCTTTGAGGTCAACTTAGATTGAAACTTACCCTAAGTGCATGCTTCTTGAACTTGTTCATGACAGAAAATTGTTGAAGCCTGGCCTTAACAGTTTCACCCAAATTGACATTTGGAGCCTTCTTAATGTTCTGCAGCCATGGATGATCTGGAACACAATACAAGGCTATGAGACAAAGGTACTTGATTAATGTAAAAGGAAATAACATGTATGATAGAAACGTTTTGCAATAAACGGTTTTGCAACATAGTATAGAAACGTTCTGAAACTTGCTTACAAAAGGAAAAAGACACAATGCAGTCAACGAGAGAAATTTGATTATTACCAAGCACTTGCTGAGCTGTCAACCTCCGTTTCGGATCTGGATTGAGCATTCCCCTGACAAGATCTTTGGCGTTATCTGAGACCCTTGGCCAGGGGTCTCTTTTAAAATCAATGACGGAGCGGATAATAGCTTGAGCAACACCCTGTTCCGTTTCTGCGTTACATGCAAACACAAAAACCGTTAAGAACAACCATTTAACAAATAAGATCAAAACGTACTTTTTCTCTACCGTTTTACATGCAAACACAAAACTGTTACGAAAGATCATTTAACAAATAAGGTCAAAACGAACTTATTTTTCTCAACGGTGGCTCCATTTCCCCGCCACCAGACACCAAGAATAAAGAGTATTAATTTAAAACATGCCACATAGTACATTCGCACTTACAGGATATTAAAACACTTTCCATTTTCCAATTGATAGAAATCTTAACATTGACCATATATATAGATACGCTTCTGTCATAATATACCATTTCAAGTACAAAACTAACCTGCCCAAAATGGAGGAACCCCACACAGAAGAATGTAAAGAATCACTCCAGCACTCCAAACATCAACTTCTGGGCCGTAATTTCTCTTGAGCACCTCTGGAGCCATATAATAAGGACTTCCAACAATCTCAGTGAACCTTTCGCCTACCCAAAATTAAAATCAGCATGTTAGGAGAATAAAATTTAAATAAAACATGCAACGGCAGGCAGCATAAGAGTTAAGACAGACCATGCTAGAGCCATTCTATAATCATAACATCAAGAAAATGACTGATGAACTGAAATTGATAAAAGACATAGGAAACAAGAATGTTGTGATTGTACCTGGAGTGAAAAACACAGACAGGCCAAAATCAATTGCCTTAAGAGCCGCTGTTTCCTTCTTGTTCGCAAATAAGAAATTCTCCGGTTTGAGATCCCTGTGCATCACTCCATGCTTATGGCACATCTGGCATTGTACAGGGCAGAATGGAGGTACAAGTTAATCATCATTCGATAATATCGAACACAATCTAATGACCTAGTTGAATTGTGAGGAAATGATAGTATAAGCTACTAGCCAGAGTCCACAATATTAAATACAGTCAATAGAATATATTTGCTCCATTAACCTACTGAATCAAATTATAGTCACATGAGTGATAGCAAATTGACCCCGACATAATAAGACTAACAGAAGCATATAGCAGCAACCATTTGTAGTTGCTGTCCAATAGAAATAATTGTATCATGAGTTCATCAATGAACCTGCACAAACAATGAAGCCAATCTCACCTGTACAACCTCGACGATGGTCTTAGTGACCAAGGCGGCGGCACGCTCCGTGTAGTGTCCCCGGGCGACGATCCGGTCGAAGAGCTCCCCACCCTCGCAGAGCTCCATGACGAGGTGGACGGCATTGTCGTCCTCGTAGGTGTCCCTGAGGGTGACGATGTTAGGGTGCTTGGGGAGGTGGCGCATGATCTCCACCTCTCGGCGCACGTCCTCTACATCGACCGGGGTGCGGAGCTTCTTCTTGGAGATGGACTTGCAGGCGAGCGCCTCCCCCGTGGCGCGGTCGGTGCAGAGGTAGGTGACCCCGAACTCGCCGCGCCCGAGCTCCCCGCCCAGCTCGTACTGCGCGGCGATGTCCCGCCCCGTGGGCTCCCGCAGCACCACCAGCCTCGGCCCCGGCGGCGCCGACCGGTTGTACTCGATCGAGAAGGGGTTCGGCTTCTTGCCCTTCTTCTGCTTCGGCTGCTTCGGCTTCTTGGCGTCGCCATCCACAGCGCCCGCCGGCGTCACGCAGCAGTTGCCCATCTCTCGCGGCCAAGATCCGGCCCCGTGAAGCCCGAATCAAGAAACTAACCTGGCCCGAGGAGATCTGTGGGAGACGAGGGGGAAGAGAGGAAGAGGCCAAGCAACGAACAGCGCGTGTTCGGTGTGCGCGCGTGGGTGTGGGTTGGGAAGGCGGCGAGCGAGGAGACGGGTGTTAAATCTCGGGAGGGGGATTCGGTGTAGACGGGGTCAGCGGTGGCGGCGCCTTGCCTGGCGCGTGTAGGTGGTGGGAACTCGCCAGTGGCAAAGCAAAGCCAACGACGGACGCGGCCGCGGCGAAGGAGAAGAGGAAGGTGGGAGACGAGAGAGAAGGGAGGGAGGTGGTCAAACCACGACCTCGCTCACGTCTCGGCTCTGCTTTCTCTGTCTCCTTTCTCGGATTTTTTTTTTCTCTTTTCGTGTTATCTCCACTCCCGTGTTCACTTTCATCTTATCTCGATTGAGAATTTCAATTTTGATTTTTTTAATTACGAAAGTTTTTGCTCGATTTGGCGTGTTGAGTTATTTATGATGAAGGACACTTTGGGAAAATATTTTCAATGGGAGTGAAGGGGACTGAAGGAAAAAGCGGGTTAGGTGGGTGGATTTAGAATGACATAACGCACGATTCGTGCAATCTGCGCTGCCTAATCATAGCGGACAGGTCGACGTTTTTGATGGGTTACAAAAGTGTGTAGTACGAGTAGTGGTGTTTAAGCAGGGACCGGAAATCTGGTTCAAGTGTTGTTCACCTTCAAACATGTGGAAGAGTCGCAAGAAGGGCCTCGTGAATATTTCAAATGTCAAATGCATGGAAGTTTTCTTCACTCGATCGGTTCCGGTTCCAGTTGAAGCTATTAGATGATGACCGCACATTTTCACATGAGAAAAGGTTGTTTAGTTACGGTCCGGCTAAGAATTTGTTCCGACGGAGGATTACTTTTTATTCTCTCGTGCAAGAATTATGTTTTCCTAATCAAAAGAATTGTGTTTCTTTTCATTCGAAATCCTTGATCGTTTGTTCACATGGACAAACAAGCAAGACAACTCTGCCTTTGCATGACGGGAACATGCTTTCTTCAATTTGTCGTTCAACTCCATCTTGCTGAGCATGACCCTCTTGGCATCTCCTCCATGGTCCATCTCCATGATCCGAGCCACCTCTTATCACACTCTCCTCACCGTTACCATCTCTCTGGATATAACAAAACCAAGTACCTTCCAGTTCTGAACATACTTGGCTCAAAATTCCATTTTCCTCCTGTCTAGTGTCCACCATCTCACCTGCTTGGGATTCTGCACCATCATTGGAAAATCCTTGTGAATTCTCTATAAAGTTATCTGGGAGGAAATATTATCGCTGTGAAATATGAAACAAATACCGTTTTCCAATTTTGGAGAATCCTGGTACGAGGTTCGAATCCATGCGAAAAATACTTATGTAGTATTTATCTTGCAATTAGTCCTAATTTTTCATATGTAACTTGTCATTCCTACAATTCACTTATTTTTTGTGCTATTTTGCACTTGCAGTCCTGCCATATTACTTGACTGTGATATATCATATATACTATTTATTTGTGTTTTTCTCTTACATTCCAAGTGGTCAAAAATACTTTTCATCCATTACACCCTAACATTTCACTTTGAGTAAATCGCAACTAACTTTACCTTGTTGAGCTCACGTACGTCCAACGACCATTGCTACACCCGCGCCCTTTCTTTCCTTCTGTTCATCCGCCATCACTGCATTCGGCAACTCGCGCTCGTGCAGGTCATCAGCACTGTTCGCTGTCGCTCCGCTTTAACCCGCCTCATCAGCTATCTCTGCCGGAGACGCACCCAGTGATCCTCGATCACGGGTCGGCGTCGACGGTAACCGGACCGGGCATTGATGTTCCCGCGTGGCGCCGCTTTCGGATAGCGCGGGCTCGTAAAGCAAAGCGCCCCGGCCCTCCGGGGTCTTGCCGTGGCAATGGCGCGGAGACGAGTACAGAGTAGGGGAAGGAAGAAAGGGACGCGACCGGCCCGCCATTCACACCTCGCCATCTCCCGTGACGTCCGCGACACGACGCATCATACGACACGCACGGCAGGCAATTATGCGTGATAAAGCCGTGCGATCTCTCGTCTGTTATTGCTTTGTCTCCTAGCCAGCTTCTTATTAGCCCGTGACACGGCGACGAGCAGTAGTATTGTCCAGCGACGAAGGCAGAGCTGTGGCCGTTTTTTACATAGTCAAAAAAGGCATGTCCAGCCAATCATGGTGATGAGCTGATGGCCCTGGCTATTGAGAGCATCAGGTTGCTGTTTTCTGAAACCATCAGGTTGCTGTCGGTGCAGGCCGGCAACGAGTCCACGCCCACGTTGCTGCCGAAACGAGTCCACGCCGTGCTCGCTCGAAGACTTCCGGAAATGGGCAAGGGATTGGGGAGGATGATGGTGCGGATGCGGTTTGGTCTGTGGTCAACCAGGGAGGGTGGTGATTTGGACGGATCGGATGGCTGACGAGACGGCGGGTTAGCGCAGCGCAGCGGCTGCTTTCCACTCCTATTTGTTAATCAAACGTTGCCGAGGTTCACAGTCATGTGGAGCTTGTGAGTAAAAAAGAGACGGAGAAGAAGTCGCGGGTCAGCGTTTGCATCCAGAAGCGTCAAATTGCGCGGTTTCAGCGGGCTATTAATCAAAGAAAAGTGCCTACTACTCTACTAGTACAATGCTAAGTGCAGTCGACGGCGCTTGCCGAGTCCTGGTCAAAGGGTTCAAGACGTAAGGGAAGATCGCCGGCGGTTGGTTGCGTGCGTGCTTGCTTGCGACTACCGGACACGCGGAAGCTGGAAGCAGCAGGCGCGAATCGGCACGTTGGAGTTTCACGCGTCGGCGCGAATCGGCACGTTGGAGTTTCACGCGTCGTGTTGTTTGCAGGCAGGCTACGTGGTGGTGCTGCCGCCCGTGTCGTGTCTGGTGTTTCTTCTTCAGTTTCTCTGCTTTTTTTTATTTTTTTGAGGGAATTCAGTTTCTCTCTGCTAGACTTTCACTACATGGACTGGGCTACGGCTAGAGCCCAGTGAGTGAAATGTCGTCGGTACGTCCAATGGGCCTCTGAGGGACAAGCGAAGCTAGTAGCATGCAGTGGTTTTTTCACATAATGGTCCTTTTGAAGAAAGTTTTTCACATTTGAACCCCTGTCACAAAGATTTCCAAGAATGGACCCTTTTTAGCGCCGTGTCTTTGGCGCGCAGGTCAAAAGGTGGGCGCCAAATCTATTGGCGCCCACCTATTGTAGGTGGGCGCCAAAAGACACGGCGCCCACCCTGGAGGCAGTGTCGCACGCGATGTGAACTGACATGGTGAGCGCCAGAATCATTGGCGACCAGATCTCATAGGTGGGCGCCAAATGACGTGGCGCCCAACCGTGCAACCTGAGCGCCAACAGGCGTGGCGCTCAGAAAAGGGTCTATTCCTGAAAATCTTTGTGACAAGAGTCCAAACGTGAAAAACTTTAACTAAAAGGTCCATTTTGTAAAAAAACCACTAGCATGCACTGGAAGTATCTGGCTGGCTGGGTCAAATTGCTCCTCCAGCCCATGTTCAAATATTTTTTTTGCCATGAAAAGCCCGTTTGCAGGTGCTACTAGTAGTATATGGGCTCCAACATATTGCATATGCACGTTCTTAGCCCAGATCTAGCAGGTTGTTTATCAAAAGAAAAAAAAAACTAGCAGGTTGCTGGATCGGAACGCGAACAATAATTGATTCTTCAAAAATTGGACTATAGGGCCCACAATAGGCCGGCCCGCGAGCTCGGGGGCAAAGAAAGCAGAGGTGGTGTTTGGATACTGCGAAATGAGAGGTGGGTTAGGGATTGGGAAACGATGCCTGAGGGAATGAAAGGTTGAGATTTAATATGATGGAGAAATGAAGGGTCTTGATTTCTTGTTCTATTTTCTTATCCTTATCCCGATTCCTATTTCCCGGTTGCCAAACGCCTCCAGAAAGATTTCATCCGTGACAGCGTGAGCATGGCTGATGCCTTCGAGCTCGGGGTCCAGTGACAGCACGGCGTCATCATCCGTGCACGCCCGTCGCTTCTGTTCATCACTTTAACCCAACGGCCTCAACCCCCAAACATAAAATCACTCCATCCGCCATCCCCACCTTTGCAGTCGTGGTCTTCGGACCACGTTTCTGAACATAGCCCCATCATTTGGCTCGTGCGTTTAATCCTGCAAACTTGGTTCCTCCGATAGGACCAGCGTCTCGCAGAATGCAGGCTGTAACGAAAGAAACAGGAGAAGTAAAAGCTCAATTTGAAATATGTTGCCGGTGTACTTCTGGGCTGCCTTGCCTTGGTACCTGCTTCCAACGGTCATCCTCAAGGACATCTGTTGATTTCAAATCATGTTCTGCAGGCAACACCGGGCACGTACAAGTGTACAGCTTGTGCGTTTTCTGCCGGAAACAGACAGAGGGAGACGAGTCCCATGCCATCAGTCTTGGAGCAATACATGGGCAACGGCACGTCGTCGGCACCCCATCTTAACAAGCCTTAGGACATTCGCCTCGTCGCTGATTAGATTAGCCACCCAGACATGTGTATTTCATTGGAACCAACATGTGCATGGTGAGTTGGTGACGAGGAGGTGCATTGGGAATTTAGAAGTTCGAAAGCTTTTGGAGATTTCACTTTGGTGGTGTGACCTGAATGTAGTAGTCTTTCTCTGAGAAAGGTATGTTTTGAAGTCCGAACATTCTGTTCTCACCGTCTACCAATGGCTCTGTTTCCCCAATGAGTCAATGCCCCGAGGATTATTAATTATTTATCTCACTCATCACAATCAGAATGACAGTCAACTAAGCTTATTTATATAAAAGCCAAATATAATTACCGTTTCACATTTGACACACCAGAGGACCTCGGATCCATCAAACCGAATACAGAACACAACACACTCCGGCAGACGGTACACGCAGTACGCACACAGCTGTTGTTTCGTACACACGCAGTACGCTTAATTACTAAGATTAACCGCGCGCGTCGGCGTTCGCATCACAACCGCGGGGTAATTTTTTCCTTTCTAGCTAAGCAACCGTCGTCGTACACAAAGCACGTAAGCACGAGAGCGTATAGCAGGTACTCCACGCGCGCCACGGCCGGCGGCGGACTCACAACCGGCGGCATGTCTCGATGGGCGAGCCGCGCAGGCACTGGTTGTGCTCGTACGGCTGGCACCCGTGCTTCATGACGCTGTGGAACCTGGGCAGCGGCCCGCACAGGCGGTTCCAGCTGAGGTCCAGCTTCTGCAGCGTGGACAGCCGGCCCAGCGACGCCGGCACGGTGCCGTGGATGCGGTTGTGGGAGAGGTCCAGGTACGTGAGCTCCGGCGGGAAGACGGCCTTGCTGAGGTCGAAGTCGAGGTCGTTCCACGACAGGTCCACCTTGCCGATGGGCCGGCCGGCGACGAAGAGGTGGAGAGCGTCGCCGGTGAGCTGGTTGTGGGAGAGGTCAACGGTGTTGATCTCGTCCCGCGCGTCGTCGCGCGGGATCGGGCCGGTGAGGCGGTTGTAGGAGAGGATGAGCGACCGGAACTGGCCCTGCACCAGCCCCGCCGGGATGGGGCCCGTGAGCTGGTTGTGGCGGAGGTCGAGGGACCGGAGGTTGGGCAGGTCGGCGAAGGACGCCGGGATGCTGCCCGTAAGGCGGTTGTTGGAGAGGTCGACGGAGTCGAGGCTGCGGATCCGCGCCAGGTGCTCCGGGATGGGGCCGGACACGCTGGTGTGGGAGATGGTGAGGAACTGGAGGTTGGTAAGCGCGGTGAGGCAGGGCGGGATGGTGCCGGTGAGCCCGGGGAGGCGGAAGAGGGACAGCGACATGAGCGCCGTGAGGCCGGAGACGGCGGAGGGGATCTGGCCGTGCACGTCGTCCGCGCCGTCGATGAAGACGTTGTTCACGCGCCCGGACTCGTCGCACCGGACGTGGTCCCACGTGCAGCAGTGCGGGGAGGACGCGGACCACGTCGACAGCGTCTTCGGGCTGCCCAGCGACTGCTTCATTGCCAGCAGCGCGCGCAGGTCGCCCGCCGGGCACCGGGATGGCGAGGACAGCGCCGGCGCCGCGGCGGCTGCCACGAGGAGGACGACGAGGAAGGAGGTGGCGGACGACGCCATCGTGCTCTGGGCTGAGCTGAGCTAGCTCGCTGGCTCTGGTTGGCTGGCTGGCTGGCTGAAGTGTGTGTGAAGCGAAGTGTGTGCGGAAGTGAGGCGCACCCGAGGGCGGTATAAAAAGGGCCGCGCGAGGCCGCAGCGTGCGTGACGGGTGAAACGCTTTCTTTTCGCCTCGGTCTCTGACCACCCACCACCGGACCGGGGCGCGCGCGCGGACACCGAGGCCGGCCACCCATGGCTGACTGCAACCGGACAAAGCTAGCTAGCCGCGGCGAGGCGGAGAGGGGGAAGCATCCGCGCGGGTTCGACGGGTCGGCTCCGGGCTCCGGGCCCGGCGCGCGCTCGCGATTGGTGCGTGCGAGATCCGCATGTGGAGCCGCGCGAAGCGTTCGTCCGCTCTGCCCTGCGGCGCGCACGAAGGTTACCGCGTGCGTGGACGTGTGGCACGTACCGATCGGCCCGGGCTCGTGCATGTGCGCGCCGATCTCTCAGAACCAGGATGATGGGCGTCGTGTAGTACCTACCACCACCCTGCCGTGGATTCGCTTGTCGCGGTTGTGCTTGGCAAGGGCCGAATTGATGGGCGCGATTAGGGATGCACTGTTCGATTGTTTATTAGGCGTCAACAGGAGAACAGTTACTCCTGGGTGTACGTTTATTTAATACAGAAACAGTTGCGGACGATTCCAATTCTATAGTTAGTTTGTTGCAACTTACTACTAATTTGCATCAGATAACAGAGAGCACGTACTCGTTTTCAGGACGAGCGATCCCCGGACACAGAGGAGCGCGACGTGTCAACTGGTTCTCGCAACGTACGTCCTGTGTGCATGCATGTTGCATGCACGGTGGTCACGCCCGTCGCTGTTCGTCCGCGGAGCTCGCACCACGCCACCACCCTTCGCCGCGCCACGTAAACCCACAGCAGAAAGCCCCGCAAGGCGTTCGTCCAACCAAACCAGCACGGGCGCGCACGCCTCCAAAAGCACCGATCTTATCCCTGATCATGAGATCCGAGACACACACACAAATACTGCTCTCGTCGTCGTCTTCGATCGAGCGAGCGTGGACTGGGGTCGCCGCGCGCGGCCTCGGTGTCGCGCCTCACGCCTCGCGATTTTTCTTTTAATCCTGTCTCGGCACGCAGGCAGCTGAGCGAGCCCCCCATGTGGCGAACTAAATAATGCGGCATGGAGGCGTCCGACAGGGCTCAGGCCGCACACGAGAGCGCATGTGAAGGAGAGAGAACCAAGCTAAGCTTGATCGTGTCTGGTGAAGCGAGAAGGAGCAGGGAAAAGGAATTCTTTCGGCCACCTTTCTCGGCTGGCTGACCTTCCCCGGGTAGTCGCAGACTCGCAGGCAGCAACGCTTTGCTTGCGCTTCCAGCTCCAGCTGCGCACCACATGGGTGCTGGATGCCCGTCGCCACTGCTCAAGCACCAGTTCGGCAAAGCGTGCGCGAGGTCGCAGCGGAGCACTGCGCTAAATAGTGCTATTCATACTAGCCTAGTTGTTTTTAACGCGATGAGTGGAGTTGGTTGGATCGATCGTGTACCGACCGAGCTGGTCGATCGAGCAGTCGTGTACTGCTGTACACTGCACGTCAGGATCATTTCCTTCCCGGCACAGGGCATATCTACTGGCAGTACAAGGAGGTGGACTGAAAGATAAGCTTCGATAGCAATCACTTCCCTGCTGCAAAGGCACAGCATCTTAAAAGCATCGCTGTGTCTGGCGGGCCATCGCGCGCTTCTTTTTCACGATTGGTGATGATGCGGCACACCACATCTTCGTAACCACTGAGCCAGTGATTGATTATCATCGATCACAGCCTTCATCAGATCCAATAAACGTGACACACGTTCGAAGGCACCTGGCACGGACAAGCTCTAGTAGCATTCACATTCCCAGTGGTGGTCACTGGTGGTCAAGCAACACGGGACGTGAGCTGTATCCTGCTACCCGCTGTTAAAGTGAGGGATTGGATTCCACCGCGCGCGGTGACAACTGCCTCCCGGTTGGCAGTTTCGGCGGCCGTCACGTGTGCCGGAACGGAACGAGACGTTCGCTACAGTCGCAGGAGCTAGCCGCCAGCATTTAACAGCACAGGGATAAGTAATTGTCCGCGTGCGATTTGCAGGCCTCGGGTTGGGCGCGGTAGGGTAGAGCTAGCTACAGTATAGCTTTTGATCGACTGCCAGCCCGGCCGCGGCCGGCAGGGCGAAGCTGATCCCGTCCCCGCCACATTATCACCGCCTGATTCGAGCCGAGCGCGGGCACACATGCATGCACGCATCCGTTGCTCCGAGATCACGACAGCGTGTGGAGCGCTTTGCTCGGCGGTAGTGCGCGCCCGGCCCGGCGCCGGCGCGGTCCCCTCTCGGGATCGGACGGATCGAGCCTATCATGAGTTCGTGACAGCAACGCCGGCGACCGCGACGGGTGACTCCGGCCGCGCGCGGCACCGCTCCCCGGCGTGGCGCCCCATCACGCGCGAGCGGCTGGCGGGGGCGCGCGCGGGCGCGGCGATGGGCGCGAGGTGTCCGATCGCAGGCCAGACACTTGGCCCCGGTCGCGTGCGCCCGGTAAGGTGCATGGATCTGGGGACGGCGCACATGACGCGATGCGGGGCGCGAGTTAATGGCGACGTGGACGTTGGTTCGGCCCAAGATCTCTGCCTGCTTGCTTGCTCGAGACTGGTCACGTTTCCGTCGAGCACGAGCAGTCGATTGATCATTTCTCACTGTGGCAAAAGAGGGTCGCAGCGCTTCCGATCCGGAGAGATGAACACGTACCCTTGGTCTTAGATTCAGCTGCTCGGCAAAGCTACGACTATTATTAGCAGTCTGCCAGTCTAATGCGCGTACTTTTATCTATTAAAACTGAGCACGCGGCACATGAGATGCTGGCCAAGATTCCCCTTTCTTTAATCCATTTTCGGAGCCGAGCTGAAAAATAATCTGCCACTGTCCCTCCGCAAAGAATGAAGGAATAAACAATGGGTAATCACGGGGAATAATGACGGCCGATTCAAGAGCGAAAGCGGTGGAAAAGCTTGTTTGAGAGGATTGTAGTAGTAGTTGGCGAAAGTGCTGTTCTGTTGCCGCACTGGGATCTGAGTGTGTATGTACTGTTTATCAGTGAGACAAAATGGGTGACAAAGGGATAGATACATTATCTAGTGGTATCTCTGATATGAGTATAGGAAAGCAATATATACGGTCTTTTAATGGAAGTGCGTGAGCGATAGCACGAATGCTTGATCTTTAAAGGCACTCGGAAAACGCGACAAGCAGTGTTTAACGACAAGGAGAAAAGCCAAAGCCAAATCCAAGAGGGAGGGAACACGTAATAAAAGCCAAGATCAATCAACAAGTGGAGGCGAAAATTCAATCAGGGACGTGTTAGAAGATTGTAGAGCTTGGGTCCAACGACACCAGATCTCTGAATTGATCATTCTTGACGCCTCATTCATGTCGGTGCTTCTGGCAGACCCACGACGTTTACTGCGACCACAATTTGTCTTGTGATTCTTCCAAACCGGAGCTCCAGCTGAAGGGCAGAAGAAACAGAGCTGATTCCAAGGTTAATGTCTTTGATTAGGATATATGCCCGCTTGGCAGAGCTCCAGCTGAGGTTGCTGCTCAAACTTGGCTCAAAGTCTATAGATCTTGAAAGATGGATGGATCAAGGGATCTGTGGTTGACATTCGCTTTAAAAAAGGTTCTTTGGTTATTTTAGACTATAAATTTGATATATTTTATTTATTTCATAAGCAAATTGCAGCATGGGTCTTGACTGGAGTTATGTCGAATAGGCCTACAATCCAGATATGATTAATCAGTTGTGTTGGTAATATAAAGACGTGCAAATGCAAAATTTGCAGGTTGCTTCTGTTTATTTTTCATTTCAAAGCAGAAAACTGGATCTGTGTACAAGACACATCGAAGCTCCCAGATGCTTCTCACTGCTACGTAGCCCCCAATAACACCAAACACACTTCACCCAAGAACATTTGGGGACTGAGCAGCAGGTCTGGCGAGCAGTACACGATGCATGAAGCCAGATATGTGGAGCACACACGATGCAAAATTCAACCAGGGAAGCCTCCCTTCCCGTACCAAAACTTACGTGTGCTATCGAGAAGACTCGAACTGCTGGTCTGCAGGATTCACCATGGGCACTCTCTGAACTCGAACAGGTTGATCGACGCCGTCCACGGTAGGCTTGATGTAGAGCTCGAACATGACGTTGGTGAATATCGTGAGGATGACGAGTGCAAGTGTTGAGAATGCCACATACGTGGGAGAAAACTCCGGCATTTCCTCAGTCGATCCTTGCCTTGTCATCGTTTCTCGTTCGAAGTATACGTCTAGTTCTGTTTCAGACGACAAACAACTGTAAGACTATTCAGTTTTTTTATATATATAACAATACGCATCAAGATGGTGTTAAAATTGTGACATCTGGGCCAAATAACCAAACATTGTTCTCTTCATTCTTTCGAAAGAAAGTACTGCCTCTCCTCTTTAAACACAGGTCTGATGCAACTGTAAAGGGTAATGAAGCATCCATGAAAGCTACGGGCAAGGTTCAGGTTCGTAAACTTTGCAAAAAGTTCACGGTTTCAGCTGAGACAGAAAACACGGATGTATGCCAATGTACAATAAAAAGTTCACGCGTGGGACTCGTACTGCTAAACGTGACTTCAATTGTTGCCCGTGATGAATTGAAGAATGATCTTGGCAGCTTCCCTAAAAGCTGTGACCTTACATATTCTTCTTGCTAGCTCACGGCCACAGGACAACTATCCGTTCCCTTTCAGAATTTGAGCTGAGTACAGTAGTACCATTTACTTTTGAGAGAGGTACGAATTGAAACTTGGAATGGACACGTGGAGATATTCCTAGTACAAGGCACGAGCAGGGCAGGGCAGGGCAGGAGGAATCAAGAATTACCGGGAGGAGGAGGGGGCGCCGGCGGCCGCATCTTGGGCTCGGTCAGCCCCTCCAGCAGCGCGTCGAGCTCCGCCAGCCGCTTCCGCATCTCTTCCGGCGTCTCGCGCCCCGCCGCCTCCTCGCCATCCTTCCCCGCCGACGAGAAGATGACTACGTTGCGACACGGCCTCGCCGTGCTACCCCGCGATGGCCGGAGAGGAGCCGCGTCAAAGCCTCGCCCTCTGGCGGCGGTCGCGGCGAGCGGGCGGAGGCGCAGCTGCATCATGATGGTCCTGTCACCTGTGGTGATCCGCGCGCGCGGGTGTGGATAACGATTTTGACGATAAGAATGGGCCGGATGAAGCTATCAGCCTCACGCTCTAATGGGTAGGCCTAAATTCCTAGCAGGCGGCCCAATAAAAAGGATAACAAGATTACAAATGGGCCCACGACGGGAGATCCACACCAGATTCGCGTGTAGTGAACGCCACAACGCGAGATCGCTGCTCAACGGAATCCAGAAGCGAGCAAGGCGAGCGGCGAGCACCGGCACGACACCGCCGTGGCGGACGGAAGCGGAGCGATGGCGGCGTCGGGATCGGGAGGCGAGGCGGCCCGGCCCTGGACGGCGACCAGCACCTGGGCCCCGGCTGGCGGCGCGGCCGTGGAGGACGCCGTCTCGTTCGAGACCACCGACGAGGACGCGGAGGAGTCCCCAACGGGCGTTGTGCTCACCCGCCCGGCCCCCGACGAGGATGGCGACGCCCCTCCCTGCGAGGTCACTGGTGAGTCCTCGTTTAGCACTGGCCTGGTCAGAATTTTCGAGGATTTTTGGCGAATTATACTATACTGCGTTAGTCGGGTCGTTGATCGGATGCAGATTCGAGTGTTGTTGAGACTTGAGAAACGCTGTGTTGCGTTATTTCAGCATCTTAATGGGAAAAACCCTAGTAGGCTGGTTTTAGCTAACCGAGCTGACCTCTGCGGTCTGGGTTCCGATATCTGAACTTTAGTGCTTTGATTTTGTTGTGCTGGAAGTATCATATTCATATGAATGTTTATAGCCCTTGTTATCCGATGACACTGTTTCGAGTAATAATAAAATAAATGAGATGCTGAGATAACCCAAATCATGTTCATGATCTCAGTGGTAGAAGTTGATGTATGATTGTTGTGAGATATACAGGGAGTCTGATTTTCTACTGCTAGTTGGTGGTTGGTCATATATACTACTCTAGTGCTTCTTGCTCCACTCATGATCATATCAACCAAATGTGTATTTTTATTGGAACAGCGCAAAACATTCCAGAAGCATGGTAGTACCTTGTATGCTTCCAAATTAATCCATGTAACAATCCTGGTTATGCTCACAATTTTTACTTCTACAGTACCAATCCTGGTATTCTTGTTTGTCATCTTCTGTTGAATTGGTATATTTCCATGGCAATCTTTAGGAGCGCAAAATTTCGAGACATTTCCATCTCAATCTCATTCTCTGTACTCTCTTTTTAGATCCTATTAAACACTATAATTCTTGTGTTTTAACTCAATCTTTTTCATGAGCAAGACTAATTTAAGGATGTTGTTCAGTTTGTTTCAGGGGAATGTACGAGATTCATAGGGTCTATGTGAAAAGCACAGCTCGGATTTACGAAATATACCACTCTACCGACACAAAGGGTACCAGCAAGGATTATCTATGCACTGTGCGTTGTGGACTTGCCGTTAAAGAACCACAGCCTTCTGGTGAAGAATGTAATGCTTCGAGTAGTGAAAAGCGTGAACATGAGACGAAAAGCGTAAGCAGTAGTAGCAGTGATGACAGTTGGGTTGATGTCAAAATCCCGGAGTCTCCTATGATAAAGAACACACCAGAATCCCAAGAAAGTAATGTGGCTGAAACCTGTCAAGAAAATAATCTGGTAATTCTTCCTCTTCCTTCTGTTTTGTTAATTCAAAATGAACTTCAGCATCAAAATATACTTGGCATAGTCTCCATTTGTATATTTTATTACAAGACATGCAATGGTTCGAAACAGATTGTTAACGCAATACATAGAAAATTAATTTGAAGCTTTGTTTAGCGAAGGATTCAGAAATAAATGCATCAAATCGATGGCTGGATGCATTTCAGGCAGCAGCAAACTATGTCAAATAATAGGTTGGGCAAGCGTTGCCTGCAAACCAAGCGAACCCTTCATGCACATTCTAGACACGTCAAATCGATAGATATTGAACGCTATGCACACCTCTCAATTGCTTAGTCTCCAATCCAAACCTTCTGTGTCTCCATGTTGCAGGAGCCAGCTCTAACAATAGTTCTAACTCAAACTCTAGACCTTCCAAACTAAGGAAACTAACTCAAACTATTATCAACCCAAACTAAAGAATAGTACTTGGATTCTTATTCTGATAGGGAGTCAATCCTATTGCCGTGCCTTCTAGCAACATGACAACTGTATAATTAGAGGAGGAACTTTGTGAGATAAGAGATAGGAATTTACAAGAGGTTTAGTTGTTAGACATTACAAGAGACAACTGGAGGTTGTTTTTTTAACCTTGGGAGATAAGTGATAAGAATTTCCAAGAGATTTATTTTGTTAGGCATTTCAAAAAACAACTGGAGGAGGTTTTTGTAACTCTTTAGAAAGATATGAAATGTTTTCTTTCTTTTTTCAGGAGAGTTTTTATGGAGTTTGTTTCCAGATTTATGTTCTTTTTATTTGCAGTGTTTCTGAGATATGGAAGTTGGAATTACAATTTACATTCAGCTGAGTCGTTTAAAGAAGTTTTGTTTTGTTGTATAATGCAGGCACATTATGAAGCAACTGCTGAGATGACTGATGTGAGTCCATGTGTATCTCTTACTGTCCGTCTTCTGTCACTTCAATCAAAGACATCAGTGCACATTGAGGAGATCTACATATTTGCTGATCCTGTTGAGTCCACAAATGAAGATTCAGTTACAGGTCCTGGAAACATGGGTGGTAGTTCTTTGTTAGCCATGCTTGTTCCTGGTCTTATGCAAATGTCAAAATCAAGGAACCACAAAATTGATGATGGATATTTTTCTCATGGATCAAGGTCTCAACCTACCCTAGACCATGGAGTAATAGAGAGCAGTCCATATGAAAAGATTGCACAGGAAGCAGGGCCATGTAGCACAGATGATACAAATTATAAGCCAACTGGGATAGAAAGGGGAATAGATTCTACGGATGGTGGAATAGTATCTAGTGAAAAAAGCAACCAAGTTCAGCTCCGATTCAAGGATCCCATGTCTATTCGATTGCCTCCACAAACAGCAGAAAATGCACAAGTGCCATCAGTGAAGGACCAGTTGGTATCAGATACAGATCGGCTGGCTAATCCCCTCATGAATGGAAATTTTGCTCCATACAATCATATCGAGAGAAAACTGGATACTTTGCTCTCTAAGGTAGAGAAGATGGAATTGTACTGTTCTAGGTTTGAAGACAGCATGATAAAGCCCCTCGGTAGCATTGAGGCAAGGCTTCAGAGACTGGAGCAACAGTTCGATTCATTCTCTGTGGAGATTCAGTCTTTGCGTGATTCTTCTGCAAGGATGTCAGCACCAGATGGTGTGCCTGATACGAACTCGCAACAAGTACATAATGATGGTAACTCTGGAGCTCCTGCTTCTATAACTGACAGGAAGCCAGGTTTATGTTTCAGGGCGCCAGAATTTGCTTCAGAAGATTCCTGTGGTTATAACATAACTAATGGAAACCAAGTTAACTTTCGTGAGCCGAATATGGTGCCAAGGCTACTTGTGAAGGTCCCTGAATTTATTGTTCAACCTGAGTTAACTGGTGAAAAGCTTCACAAGGGGCCTTTCTCTCCAGTTCATCATGCTATATCTTCTGAACAAAAGGAACGTAAGACTTCCCCAGGTTTAGTTGTCAGGGTTCCTGAATTCCCAGATGACGACGACGACGACGATGAAGTAGAGGAAGAGAAAAAAGCAGAAGTTGAGGATCAAGATGATCACACGCGAGATGATTCTCTGTGCAGTAACATTGTTGACAACTCCAAAAGCAAAAATCGTGTATCAGTCAATGGTGCATTGGCTTCAGCACTGGAAGCGTTACTCATGTCCACCAAAGGAATATCATCTTCAAATTCTGTTGTTTGCAGTGCAAGTAATGTAAGTACTGAAAATACTAGTGGATCATCGAGTTCTCTTGGAAATGTTGATGAGATGTCCACTAAAGATGGTTCAGTTGACCAATTTCCTGGTTCACTTAGCAATGCAAATTTGTACGGTACCTTGTTATCTTGCCAAGAAGTTGATGTAGCTCCTCAGACCTCTCTCTCAAAGGCAGTGTTGGATGGCAAGGTTGACGTGAATGATAACGACAACGACCTTGATTTGGACAATGTGGCATTTGTTGAAGACACTGTCTCATTGGATGTTCCTTCCCGGCATCATACAGTTGAGGACTCTATTGATTATGGTAGTTGGGTAAATGAGCAGAACAATGGTCCTAAGTTGGACCCAATACCATTCGTAGCAAGCACTGGCCCTTTGGATCCTCTTCAACCTCTTACAGCTTTTGAATCTGTTGATTCTGGAGCTCAAGTGAATGAAAACAAACCTTCCAGATCCTTAGCACGGTTTCTCGCAGCAAGGAATTCTAGATCTTCTACGAATGGTACTTCTGAGATGTGCTGCAGTACTAATCCTGCTGAAATACTGTCCTTTGAGAAGACATCGCCTGGTGCTGGTAAAAATTCGAAAATTATCAGTCATCTGCTAGTGAAGAAAGCTCTTGAGGTTGATGACGAGGATGAAAGTATTTGTAGTGTACCCATTGGGGCAACCTTCAAAGGATCAAGCAGTGAAGCTCATGACTATGTTGCTAAACAGAGCAGTGTTAATAAAATCAAAACAGTGTCAGATAAGGACTGTAACTTGGAGAATATAGAGAACAGCGTTAGGCTTTCTCTTGGGATTAACTCTGTATTTTCTCGCTGTAGTGCTACAGGTTCCCAGAAAAATATAACTGAGAACAGCAGCTTGGATTGGAGCCTAGAGGACAGCTTCTCAAAACTGAATGCAGAAGATTTCTGGTCAGATTTGAGTAGTATGGAGTCTTTTAGTGGAGCACGTGCCAATGAATCTGTTGTTTCAGGAAGTACTGCAGCAGGAAAGAACGTGGAAGATCTTGTAGGCATTGGGTTGGGTTCTACTGTAACCCAAGTTGCTGGGGGTGAGCTGCAAAAGGTTTGCGATTTGCTTGATGAATACAATGATGAAATGTTCGGCATGGCCTCCACAGAGAATAGAACGAGTAAGAGCAGCCCATCGTTAGAAGTCATGCTTGCCGAATCATCAGACTCTGAAGCGCAAACTTCTGATCTGGAGGGCACTGACAGCGGTGCTGGCATTGGTTCAGCTCATTTGTTTAGTTCATTCTCATCTTCAGATGACGGTGCTTCTGCCACAACTGAGCCTTTAGTTGATGTTGGTTATCTGCCCACAGAGTCAGGGGTGAATGCTTCTACGCTCAAGGAGCCTTTGGTTGACGTGCCGACCCATTCAGAGAATGCTTCTGGCTTGAATGAGCCATTGGTTGATGTAGTTGATCCGCCGCCCCCTTCAGAGACAGCTTCTGGCGTGAATGAGCCTTTAGATGATGTGGCTGATCCGCCGACCCTTTCAGAGACAGCTTCTGGCGTGAATGAGCCTTTTGCAAATGTTGATGAACTGCCAGAACCATTGGAGACATTGGCTGGTGGGAGCAAGGGTGAAAATCCTGACAGTCTTATATAGGCTCACGTCGTACCGTTTCCAGGTCAGAAATAGGCTTCTTTGCATATTCGTGCTGCTCAACTTTGTGCGTATGTCCATGTACAGCAATCAACGTTTCCTTCTGGGTTCACGCAAGTTTTTCTGTACATAAATAAGTTTCTGTGTCTGCAACAATATATTACTACTAAATGCTATGAGTAAACCGGATCCATTTGGGTTGTTCTGCCGTTTGGATTGGCGCACGACCTAACGCGTGTCAGATGTATTTCAACTGTTCCTTTTACCCATACATTAACCTCTCAGTATTACAGGAAAACTTTGTTGCAATGCTGCCTTTACCCACACTGTTTCGACTACCAGTGAAGTCCCTGAATTACGAGGGACAACAATGCATCAAGAGGAGGGATAACAGCCCTGATGAAAAAATCTGACTGGCTGATCTAACAATCTCGTAACCCTGATGGCATTTATAGTAAGTTATAACTGGTATAAAGCTCGGAACACGCCATGTTACGTAAGCAAGGACAGTCAGCATGTGAGCTTGCTTGATGCTGCAGCGATCCGTGTACGCACATGGGCTAGTCCTGTCCATGGGCCTGGCAAAATCGTCCCACAAGATGTACGTACCACTAGTACAAGTATTTAGCTGAAGGCACGGCCCACAGTGGTCCAGGTCGCATCGCCTCCATTCTTCCGTGCAGTCCGAAAAGGAACCGAAGACACGATTTTCAGGTACCGAGTCTCATCGATCCGAAACCCTTTTTGTCGCTATGTGCACAATTTATGTGCATTCACACGTTTCAAATTTTGACTGACACGGTCACAGCATGAAATACAAAAAGAAAAATGCCTTGATTTAGTCTAGTGAAAGAAATAAAAGGCTCATCTATCCACAGAGGAATCTGGATTCTGGAACCAGCCCTGAGCTGAAAAGTTTACTACTAGTGTGCTTGCTTTTATTACTTGCAAAATACGGAGTACAGTGCTTGCTTTTCTTAAACAATGATCATGCTAATTATATATATGGGTCTGGATTAGAATTCATTAACTTATCGTCGCCAAGTCCGCCTAGGATAAGTCTCATGGTTGCAGAGGGCACTTTCGGATATACTAGTATATGGGTTTGATGATGAGTGTGGTTCCTCTCAAGCTCTCGCCATGTAAAATGTGACAGTGAGTCAAGGTGACACTTGACTAAGCACAAATAACTTCGGACAATACATCACATACAGTGATAACTGATGTTCCAAGTAAAGCTGGTCAATTCCACGCAGAAATGGAAGGAGAAAAATCATGGAGCTCAATACTTGTCCCAAATTACTCCCTAGTTGCACACAACAACAAACAATCTTCTGTGAATTGGGCTCCCACAATTTTTGTTGTTGGTTCAGGATTTAAACATCCAGAATAGAGGGCAGGGCAAGGAACTGGGTGCTAATAACAACTTCATATGCTCTACTATGAAGAAACGAAAAGAACATAAATTAAGAGTACGCAAGCAAATTTACAAGGGCAATTCACTTCTTATCTTGTTCATATTGACATACACAATCCTTCATGACAAAATTCCAAGAAAAATACAGGCAGCTCCTGCCTTCTAGACTCAGAGGCAGAACACATCCACTTATAATCCCTGTCTGTCCTGGCCATCGACTTTGCAATACCATATCAAACAAACAGAAAAAGAAAAAAGAAGGAAAAGAAAAGAAGGCAAGGCTTGAACATGTGGATACAACACTAAAACAAGCGTTCCACACAGCTAGCACGGCACTGATCACTCTGATGATCCCGTGGAGTGAAGCGGTGAACGATCCATCCGACGAACGAACAACTGCACCGGCGACACGCAGGCAGAGCAAGAAGACGAAGGAGAAGAAGAGGGGAGTTCAGAAGAAGGAGCGCTTGGTGGAGGGCGCCCTGCCTACGGCCCTCATGAAGTTGGCGAGCTCCAGCACGCGCGCCACCTTGGTGCCGCGCTTGGCCTCCGCCGACGCGCGCTTCTCCTCGGCCTTGCGCCGCGCCTTGGCTACCTCGTTCTGCGCCTTCTCCATCGCCTTGGCCCGCTTCTCCTCCAGCTTCCTCTGCATAGAGATTTCCAGAGCGCGGTTGATCAGAGATGGCGGGGGAGTAAACAAATTGAAGGAAGAAAATCATTTTTTTTTTTGGGTTTGTGAATTTTGATTAGGGTGAATTACTCACCTCGTACTTCTTGAGCCAGGCGCTGGCCTTCTCGACCTGGTCGCCCTCCCACCCGTTGATGACGACCTCCTCGCGCTTGAACCGGTTGTTGATCTTGGCCGTCTCGGCGACCTGCCACGCCGCGATCTTGGACTCCACCTCCTCCTTCTTCACCTGCCCCACCGACATGCCGTCGCCGCTGCCACCGTGGCCGTGCCCGGCCAGCACCACGTCCCCCCCGGGCGCCGTGGGGGTCGGCGAGCCCCGGCGCGGCGACGGGATAGGGTTGCTGTCCGGCACGATGGCCAGCGGGTTCGTCTCCTCCAGCTCCTCCTCCCCGATCCTCCCCATCGCGTCGGCGTCCTCGCTCCTGGCGGCGGCGTTGTTGGCTGCGGCTGCGGCGGCGACCATGGCCGAGAACTCCCTGCTCATAGTCGGGAAGAGCTCGCTGGGGGCGGTGTCGCTCCCGACGGAGCGGATCGACGTGTGCCTGCTCCCGCCGGCCGCGGACCCCCACGACTCGCCCCGGCCCGGGCGGTACGACGGCGGCTGGCTCGGCGGCGGGCTCAGCGCCTGGATGTCCCGGAACTCCGGCTCCTCCTCCTCCTCCTCCTCGTCCGGCTGCGGCCGCCTGTCCTCCACGCTCCTCTCCTGCTCGACGCCGCCGCGGCCTCCGCTGCTGCTGCCGATAGCCACCGTCTGCTCACTCAACATGTGGCGCGAGTTCCTGTTCTCGCTGACGCTAAGCCACCTCGAGCGGCCGGGACACCATCTGCGTGCGGCTCAGCTCAGCTCAACTTGCCGCTTATACCTCAACTCCGCAAGACGCGAGCTGCGTGGTGGTGGGTGCGGTGGTGAGTAGGATGGTGGCGTAGGGCGCCTTCTTAAATAGAAGCAGAGCTCAGCGGAGGGCGGTGTCGGGGTGTGGCAGTGGAGGCGCCCACCACCGGAGGGCGAGGCGAGCTGATGCGGCGCCAGTGATATTTCTGCCTTTTTTTTTCTTTTATATATTTCCATTTCCCGCGCCCTTTTGCGATGGGCGCCTTCGTCCCGCTTTCTTAAACAGGAGATTATGTATGTTTATTTTGGGGGGTAAGGGTCGCGTGGCCAAAGTGCGCTGACTCACACTGTCATACACTAGTTCCATCGCTCTAGAGTCTAGCCTAACCAAACACTAGACAATTAATTATTGGTTCCTTTCGAGATTAGGATTACAAATGCTTGCCCAAGTAGTACTATCATTGTTTTAGTTATCGAGATGGATCGAGTAGGTATATAGCTGACGAACATTCGAGTGATGGTACGCAGGTCACGGGAGCCTTTTTCTTTCTGAAATAAAAAAAAAGAGAGTATTGATTCGTATCATCGGTATGCAAGGAACGAATCTTTTTTTTTCCGAGACAATGCCGACTTCAAATACAAACAAGTGCGTTTTCTGTTACTCATTCCTTTGTAGAAGTTTGTATAGCTCTGTTTTGCGTAGCCACAGCCTAAGGTACGAAGATTTCCTTGCCACACGCTCTTCCGGGGACGAAGACAAAGAGGATGTTTCGGCAACGTATACTGCATGTTTTGATCTGAATTTCGGAGCAGCCGCCCAGCTAAACAATTCCTGGTCACAAACGTCTCTCCTTCTGGTTTTCCCGTGACCGGGTGTGATGTCTCCTCTTTTTACCACTCACATAGCCAGACAGAAAGAGATATTCCGTTAAGCGTTTGGGATAAGACGTGGTCGGTCGTGGTAACACATCTCGCTGTCAGACGATCAAAGTGTGTCGCGGTGTGAAATCGACCCGGAGCAAGCGCTGATGCACGACAGACAGAGGCGGAAGGGAATTAGCGTTAGCCCCGCGTGGGCCCGGGGGCCTTTGATCATTCCAGTTTTTTTTTTTTTTTTTGAGGCGCCTTTGATCATTCCAGTTAGTCGCACCTCATTACTCTACCCGGTAGGGGCAGACAAGGCGGGCCCATGGACCCGCGGTCCCACGCGAAATCGGCGATGTGTCCGCCAGATATCCGTTTGGTGGAAGCATCTTGTTCTTCTTCTTCTTCTTTTTTTTTTTGAGTCAAGCATCTTCTTCTTCAGGGCGGCGCAGAGCAGTGGAGTAGGCTAGACTTGGGCTAGGAGGATTAGTTGGGTGTCAGAGCGAGACGAAACAATTTAGACTCGTCAGGTCAGGCTAGAGACGTTGGCCGTTAATCCGACAGCGGATAAGGCACCGGTATGGCCGTCGGCTTCCGTCCACTGTGCAGCATGTCTCGTGATGGTTCCTTCCCGTTTTGCACGGCGGATACGCAATGCCATACGGGCGGCTCCTGTTGTCAGTGCGAGAGCGACACAGCACGTGGCAGTGTCTGGCTGAGCATACTCCACCAGGTGAAAAAAGAAAAAGGTCACACCGAACAAATTGTAACCGCATCTTTTGCATCAAATGAACCCCACCTCCATCACAAAAAAAAAGAGATCCAACGAACGAACGAAACTACTACTAGCTCCCATGAGTTTCAGGAACATTCTTAGCTCTTATCAGAAGGCAGGATCACGTTGGCAATGTACTGGTCAGGGCCCAGGCAAATACTGCACAGCTCTTCTGCGTATTCAAGTCCTTTTTAAATACTGGCCGTACGAACTGCGCTAACCTACGGCACTGCACCGCGCAACATCTTCTTCAGTTTTCGCTTTTGACTTCGCAAATCGTTCGCTGCACCTGGCAACTGCTGCACCCGGCTCCTCCTCCACATGTTTGCCTCGGAGCTTGTGTGTTGCTGGGGTATTCGTATTTTTTTTTTGCATGTATTTGCTTCTGGGCTGTCCTGTTCCAAGCATGTGGCAGTGTGCAGGCGGGCCCAGACCGGTCCTTTCAGCAGAGCATTTATGCAAGGTGGAACGGTGGAATATGGGTTTTCTCTTCTCTTTCGAGGCCACGCCAATTCATAAAGCTGGTAAGTGGTCCGTTCTTTTTTAATTTTTTCTAAACTTTCATGTGTGTGGTACCCTGATCTCAAAAGAAAAAAAAAAGGGTGTGGTACCAGATCAACTTGGATTAGGAATCAGATTTTGAATTATTCCAGGTTCCACCTCAATGAATAAGGACGCCGAAACATAGACATTGTTTTGTAACATGATTACTGTTGTACCGATCACAACAACACTAGTATTTTGCTTAAATCATACATGCCTGTAGTATAAAAAGATATAGTACATATCACACTCTACCTGAATTGAGTAGTGTCTTAGAGCAAAAGCCACCATTGAAGAGTGTCTATGAGCAAATTTTGCCTTAATTGAAACATACCAGATATGAACCTCCATGATCCCTTGAAGAACCATTTCAAATTATACAACTTGCAACTGTCCAAATAATATTTGAGCAATTAAATCAAATATGTGAATATTGAATACTCTCCTTTATGTCATATACATTTCTTTACTTCAGAAAAATGTAGAAGAACAATTTTATTGTTTAGTACATTTGTATAGATCAAAATAAAATTGTACTTAAGTAAAAACTTACTCCTGCTTTCAAAATAAAATTGTACCATCAATGAGTTCATTCCGTACTGTTACATTGCATTCCAAATTTTGAACCATGACAATTTCAAGTAACATTTATTCACATACAACTAAATCTGAGATGATTGATATTTCATTCAAATACCACAAATTTTTCCTGTACTTCTTCAGCTTGGATGAGGAATAGGATTTTGGTTTAGTACATCTGTATAGTCAAAATAAAATGTTACTTAAGTAAAAAATTACTCCTGTTTCAAATAGAATTGTACCATCAATGAGTCCATTCTGTACTGTTACATTGCATTCCAAATTTTGAACCATGACAATTTTCAAGTAATATTTATTCATATAGAACTAAATCTGAGACGAATGATATTTCATTCAAATACCACAAATTTTTCCTGTGCTTCTTCAGCTTGGATGAGGAATAGGATTTTGGTTTAGTACATCTGTATAGATCAAAATAAAATTATACTAGTAGAAACTTACTCCTGCTTTCAAAATAAAATTGTACCATCAATGAGTCCATTCTGTCATGTTACATTGCATTGTTCTCTTTGTTTTAGTTGCAAGGGTACCTTTGCTGTACTAGAGTTGTTTCGATGCTCAACCCGCCTATATGCAATGCATTCAATACAAAACGAAAAATAACTCTGAATTGAAAAAAAAATGCTAGAAGGCAACAACCCTGAACCCATGTTGTACCAACGCAATTCATACGTTACAAAAAAAAGTCCTTAACCAAATTTCCATAAACACAAATCTCATCATAACTGGTACGTTATGTGAAAACACATGGTACCAGTTTTGTAGTAAACAAAAGTTAACCGCTCTAACTTTTTTTCTAATCACGCAAAATCGAATTGTCCTTTATTAGAGGTAATCTGAACTAATCAAAATCTTCAGATCAAAACTAGAACACCTAGGAAATTTGAGCCAGATGGAAATACTACAGCTTGCGTAGCATCTTCCCATTCTAATTTGGATAATTCAAAATCAGAACCAGTTAAAACTTTTAGATCTCAAAATAGAACAACAATGTGGATTAAAGTAAATATATAAAAAAACTCCATATAGAATAAATATTTGGATTCTGATGTCTTGTGAAATTACACAACCGAATTACATGTACACTATATACCAATGTCAACAAGGTACCAATATCAATGACAAGTACTCCTGATGTACCGGCAAAAAAAAAATTGTTCAACATCTGATCCAACAAAGTGAATTTTGTGCACCAAATGAACCATTAAATAAATATTTTCACACAATGGATGAACCAACAATGTAAAATTTTTAATATGTGAGCTAATTTCAATCAAACAAAAAGCTCTGGCCCATCTGATTGAACTAAAAACAGTTCAAGAACCCAAAAATTATATGGGCTGGAGTACATCTGGTTCTATTGTGGAGTCATTTACTGAACATCTTAACACGATGCAAGGAAGATCGTTGGATCACCACAGAGTTTCACAAATTTTGTAGTGCAGATTCTCCCAAAGGAAAAAGAAAACACAATGCAAGATTAAGACATGAGGAAACCATGCAGATCGCAAAGCATGATTAACTCATGAAAGCCACCGTGAATGCTCAGGAAGGAGCAGTGAATCTCTGGAAAAAATTGGCCTAAAAAAATAGTCGAGCACCATGTAGTATATGCACGCCTCATGTACATTAGCCCGCTACTTGCCACTCGCTAATCAGCAGCAGGGTCATATTCATCTTCAGGTCTGCATCACGCCAACAGCAGCCTAGCAACCAGCTTTAGAATCAGAAGAGAACAAGAACAAGAATTAGAGTGATCAACGTACGTTACCTGGCGCGTTGTGCTCGTCGGTGATGGCCAGGACATGCGTTCCGGCTCCTGCGGCGGCGGCAACGCGACGCAGCGTTGAGCATCGGCCATCCAGCATGACCACAGAGCACGTCGCCGACCGTGAATCCCATGGCCCAGAATCGGTCGGGAACTGGTGCTCGAACCGGTCGGCGGGGGACAGCTGCGGAGCTCTTTGGATGCAGACGACGGCGACTGCGTCGCGCCGGATCAAAGCTGGAAGCGCCTGCGCCCTTGCTCGATCAGCTCCAAAACTCCTCGACGAGCTCCTGTGACGCGGTCCACGCCCACAGTACCCCGAGCGCGCCGGCGCCGCGTACCCCGGTGATCTTTGACCTCGATCCCGCCATTGTTGTCGAGGTCGCCGCCGCCTGGAACCTTGGGGTCGCCGCCGCAGGGGGCCTCGAGCCGCGCGCCTTCCAGATCTGGCGGAGGAAGCGACAGATCTGGCCAGCCTCCACCCATCGAGTGCCTGAACTTGCCACGGAAGAGCACCTCGTCGTTGTCCCACCATGCCCAGGTCGCTTTGAACGCAGATCCGGCTGACACAGGAAGACGACCATGCCGCCGGGTAGACCTCCAGATGCACGCGCCTCCACCCGCGGCCGGGACAGATCCACCGCCCGTGAAGGAGCCGTCACGAGCACCGGCCGGAACGCATCCACCGCTGGCGATGGAGCCGTCTCCACCCACGACGATGGATCTATCCTGGAACATCCCCAACCCCTCCTTCACCCCTACATTCTCTCCGTCGCCGAGATTGGCTGGAACCACGATGTGGGACGGCTGTCTCGCCGCCGACATGTACGCCGGCGGAGAGCAAGAACCTGTTTCTATTTTCTGGATCTGGATTTCAAATTTGAAAATGAGAAGCGGAGCAGGCACTCCTTTACATGGCATCTACTCAAACGCATTTAATCCGTATACTATACGGGCCCATGAACAGCACCGTATTTGATTTGACAAAAACCAGCTGGGGCCAGACGGACTGCACACTCGGCACACTTCCCACGCACACGAACGCTTGGCTGAGAAGCCGGGAACAGATGTTGCCGGGTCCTATATATTCATACTGTTTTGACTTGCTGTACAGCACATTTCTCAACTCCAAATCAATCCTAATGCGGTACAGACCGCGGTGCTTGCATGGCAACTGGATGGCTCACAGGAAACCAAAACCAACCCCGAAATGACACATAGGCAAAGGCTGGAATCGACTTACTTTACAGCAGGCAGATGATGAGAATGTTTGAAAAGTGATTATTCTTTGACGTGGCCAAACCAGGGACGTGCACATACGAAAAAGGAGAAGTCGGAAAAATCATGCAATTTTTTTGTGTGGAAGGAACACGAAACTTTACCTGGTGATGACGAAGAAGGATCAGGAGAGAGGACGTGACAAGATCACCCATGGAAACGCCAAACGTGGAACCGGGTCTCCGTCGCTCAGCTTCTTAGATTAAACGTGCACGTACGTGGGTCCGGAGAACTTGATGGAGCAGAGGAAACAAACAACGGAAAAGATCGGTCGAGTTTGCAGAGATCCTATGTAACAACCATATCTGCAGTGATCTTCCATGGCATTCGTTTTCTCTACTAAACCGGCCGCCCCGTCTCTTTAATCAAGTCACTTGTACAAGATATAGGAAAGGTGATGGTGTTACAACTTACCTACTCGTATACTATACTAGTGTATATGAAAAAGCCCTGCGAAAGTAGTAGGAAGTCAACAAGTCAAAGGCACGTCGTACAAAATAAAGCTAACTAATTAAAATAGTACTGTACTGGATTTGCAAAAGGGATGGACAAGAAAATGATGAGGCGTTCGGTTGTGGTGGTTCGATTCGATGTGCAGTAGTATTAAGCATCTGGAGTGACCCGCACCTGAATAGCTAGTTGCTCGTAATGCTCGTGAGGGCACGAGAACATAGCTTTTCCATCAGTTCCGTAGTTGTGTAGTATCAAGTTTTCATGTAAAGGCCAAACATGGTGACTGTGCTTTAGCGTAACTAGCTTCAGGATTGGCACTTGGCAGTGCTGCGCACAGAACATCCTCTGTGGCTCTGTATGGTATGGGGAGAAACCAAACAAAAACGTTCACGGGCGAGGTCAAGGTCAACCTTAACGAACCCCACCACCATGGCAAACCTGGTCCCAACTACCGCTGCGGCGGCGAGAAAGCGATGCGCGGCCCACCACGTCATGGAGCGCCATGGCGGTCAGACGCGGTTGTCGGCCGTGGTGGTGGCCGGGCACGCGGGAACGTCGCACGGCTAAGCTACCGACAGCTGCCGTGCCCCGCGGGACCCGGCGGCGCGCGCCATCGATCGTACGTCGCCAACAACAAGCGGAAACCCATCGGCTCGCACGAACGAACCATCGCCCGCGCCTTGCCGTGCCATGCCATGCGCCGCGGGACGCATCGCCATGCCAGCGCCTCTCGTGGTCGTGACGGCGATCGAGACCGGCCGGCTCGGCCACGCGCACGCCCTGTACGTAGTAGCGCGGCAATGGCGTAGCGGCCTTTCGAGTTCGACATGCGTGGCCATGCACCAACAAGATTCGGGAAGCATGGCGAATGGTGCAGGGGAGTGGTGCGCGGATCACTTCCGCTGGCACGGTTGGCGCCTGCCCGCTACTTGCCGCCGCTCGGTTGGTCGCGCTGACGAGTTGCAGAACTCGTGACGCTTAAAATACCGTTCAATGAGTTTATTTCTTCGGATAGTGTCTGTGGGCTTGTGCTACGGCATCCTCTATGTTTACACTTCGATCGATCGATGGTGCGTATGCCACCAATGCAAAACAAGCCAGTTGATGATGAACTGAAACCAGTTTCCGACGCCCGGTTGTGGGCGCACGTCTTGGAAGATGCCAAAACGAACCCGGCCGGTCCCTTTGGCCGCACAACGAATCTACCGCGTGCCGTGCCGATACGCCATCGCACATCGGAAACGAGAGATTAGTTACGACACCGCCATGGGTCGGGTCTCCCTCCTCTTTTTGGACTGGTGGAGCCAAGCCAAGCCAAGCCAAGCCAGAGACCTGACTGCAACGCAGCCCGTATGCTGCACTGCACTGCACTGGCTGCGGCTCGCAGAAGGGGAAGGGCATTTTTCCTCGTTGACGCCGACGTCTGCTGTGTCCGGCTTGGCGAGGGGCGGGGCATGCTGACACGCGTTCGCCATCGACGAAACGACGAAGGATAGTGGAATGTTTGGATCCGAATGTACGCGCTCTGACGTCGGCCCTCCCGTCAAATACCAGTATCGATCTCTGCTTTTCTCTCGACAAATCCAACCGATGCATCCTGCGAACGAACGAGGAACACCACTCCCGAATTATCTAAGCCCGAGCTTGGTACTGATCGAGAGATCAAAAAAAAAAGAAAAAAAAGAGGAAAAGAAGAAGAAGAAGAAGATGGATGCTTCTGATCATCGCTCCACTCTAGTTACAACGGAGAATTTGATTCTTCTCTGCGCCACTAAATAACGTGTTGCTTTTTTTTTTTTCAGAGGATGGGCCAGCGCAGGGACCCACCTGCAGCCATGGGCTCGGGAGCAGACACGAGGAGCCGTAAGGCTCAGGCCTGCTCCCGGAGGGTGCGACACCCGGGTGAGGCACCAGCGCTCGAACCCGGGTGGGCAACGCACACGGCAAGTGCGTTACCAACCGAGCTAAGCTCGGTTCGCTCCAATCCACGTGTGATCGTTTTTTTTCCCGGCCATGTACGTACTCCGGCACATACCACAGTTGGCAAAACGGCCTCACAGTGCGAATCACTCGGTCCCGACATGTCGGCAAAAGCCCCTATGAAACCACCACGGAACGAAAAGAAAGAAAGCCGGCGGAGCACAGGGTACAACAAGAACCGTGACGTGTGGTAGGCCATATGCAGGGGGATGGAGAACGGATCGGCAAAAGCGATCGAACCGATCCAAGAGCAGGGGCCGCGAGAGCGACCGCGAAAGCGGCCGTCCGGCGACCGGGAGAACAAACGTGGCGACGGGCCGGGGCCAAGACGAACGCGCGCCATCCCGGACGAAGCTTCGCTCGTCCCCTCTCCGGCCCCGCGCGCGGGCGGGCGGTGCATGCACCACCGGCCGCGAAGCGATCCACGCATGGTCACGCTGCCGTCTGTCGCGTCAGTCTCCGCGCGCGCACGGGCTGGACGTGCGGGGTGGCCGGCTCGAGTGAAGTCTCTAGTCGGAGGCCAACCGGCCGCTGTCGCGTACTTCGTGGTCGCGTTCTGGCCAGCGGTTTGTGAATCACCGCACCGCGCAATCGGTCTGTGCTTGCATCAACGCGCGCTTTGGGTGGGGATAACTCGCGGTTTTACAGCTGGAGCTGATGGCAACCACTGTTACGTCGTGGCCGGTTCAGTCAGGACAGGAGCAAGGAAACCCAGAGCCAGGGATACGTCAGGTGAATATATGTACGAAACAGAGAGGACAACTTACACGTCCACGCTCACAGAAGCGCAAGTAGCATAGACTAATCGCCGGAGATACGGATGTATCCTGTGTGTAGTGTTACCTCGGATGGCTTCTCTTCTTCCCTTAATTGTGGCGGCGTTCGCGCGCGTGCATGCCGGGACAGATCGAGACGTCCCCGTCCGCGGTGACGCAGCTAATTAGGTGATGGGCTAGTTTCATGCGGCTATAGCTTTAGCTAGCTTTGTCTCGTCCAAGTAAACAGCTGTCGTGTTTTCGGGGCACCACGTACTAGTACGTAGGAGACCTGGCGAGGCCTTCAGCCGTATGATCGATCGATGAAGCGGTGACTGGTGGAACAAGTTTTTTAATTACTGGACTGGCTCAGCTCGATCGACCGTTTCCGAGGATCAGTAGTCAACATGCAAGGTAACCGACCATTCAGAGTTGGGACGATGTTGATGAACCGATGATTTGGAAAGCACAAGCTGCTGATACCCGCGCGCACGGGCAAATAATATGTGGCGAAGGAACAGACGAATGGCTTATAGCCTAGAAACGTATTATTAGTTCAACGGAATTTCCATTTTGTACGTCTTTCTTACACGGAGTGGTTCTAAGACGTTATCGTGTACTGGTCCTCAAAAAACAAGAGAAAAAAACGAGCGCGAGTGCGTCAATTGTTTACGCTAGCTACTTTGCAGTAGGTCACCGAACCATTCGTGACATCCTTCGAGTTCGATAAACCAGATATATATGGTTACGTACTTACGTACACCTACACGGTTGAAGGTAGGCGGCACTGTAGCTAGTGATCGCCGCGAAGGGCGTCACTGAATCTGTCTTTTTCTTTTCTTCTAGTGGGCCGTCAACGTTGTAGCTTTCGGCCCGCATGCCCAACCCGCCGCCTCCTCCAGTTCTCTCGCGGCGAGGCCGAAGAAAATGTCACGCAGCCCGGCAGAGGACGGAGTTTCGGCCCTAATTTCTCGATTCCGTGGACGGACAAGAGCAGAGTTTCTAGTTCCAAATGCTGCCCAAATAAATCGTGCACATGCGGTTGTCAAAGTACCAGGCTAACAGCGGAAGATCACTGAACAAAAGCATATTTATTATATAATATTCCAACATATATAAAATCTACACAAAATATGCCTCTGAACTACCAGTTTATACATCCTCAAGTAATTACTCCATTCGTCAACTGTAGCAGTGATGGTTGCTTATGCCTAACCCTTTATTTCTCCGTGTTTTCTATATGTTCTTCGAACAGTTGCTGGAGGAGTTTCAAACAGTGTTTCCCACACTACAATTTCCACTCTCTGTCCACCACAATCCACAAGGGAAGTTCTGACATCAACATGCTTCTTCAACTAAACAGGGAAAGTTCTGCACACGTACAATCTTGATAAGTTCAGTGTTGTTCGATCTTTGAACAATCTAGAGAATAACACCATTCTTGCGATAAGAGCCAAGTACAAAATCTGACACAAAATGATTCTTCAAGGGATTTTAGCATTAGAAGCAAGAAACTACATCAAATCAATAATTATGGAGAAAGCTGCATTGTTTATAGGGAATCTGTGTTGCCCATAAGTAATTCCTGCTGAAGTTTTAAGTTTGATGATGCAGGATCTACTAGCATCAGTTACAAGTTGTCATGACAAAGCATGGCTCAGTGAAGGAGTCATTTGATCCGTTATGAAAGATTAATGACATGCCGTGTTCAACTACATGAACGTCAAGTTCGTTGTATATACATGTAACATTATCTTTTTGTTGTCTTAGGGTCTATAGCTGATGATTGCATAATGTTGCATCGTCGTCCTACGATAGATGTGTAAAGTGCAATAATAGCTGAAGCGAAATGTTTGAAATTTGAAATGTTTCACGCGCTGTTAAGTTCACTACCGAGGGCTCAGTTAATATTGCGTTTCAGCCGTATCGTTCAATAAAATTCGAAATGCTTCTAACGCTAACAAGCTATCAGTTCAGAGATACTAAAAAAAGAAAAAGAAAGAGATGGGTCGGTTTACTGGTTTCATTAATAAAAATAATAATAAATGGAAAAAGAAGGGTCGGTCTGTTCGATGCTCCGACTTGGCTCCCAAGCCACCGACGCAACCGCCTCATTTCCCTGACACATTCCTGACTATATGTAGGCCCCACCCCTTCATCCCACGCTACCCACGGCAGCGCCATCTCTTGTGCCTTCGCCTGAACGACGAAAGGAAATCAAATCCCCCAAAACCCAGAGCCCAAAATCTAGTCGCCGACCAATGGCGACGGCAGCTAGCCTACGAGCCGTGCCCTGCACCCTCCGCGGCCCACCTGCGGAGAGTCACTGCGACGCTGCGGCGGCTGCAGCCGCGCCCACCACCGGCGACGTGTTCCTGGACCTGCTCGACGCCAACTTCAACAAGCCGACCAAGCAGCCGCCGGCGAAGGGGCTCACGGAGAACGCTTCGCCGACGTTCGTGTCCTCGGGAGACCCCTGCCTCGACTTCTTCTTCCACGTCGTCCCCGGCACCCCGGCCGCGTCCGTCGCCACCCTCCTCGCCAACGCCTGGGCCGCGGACCCGGTCACAGCGCTCCGCCTCGCGTGCAACCTCCGCGGCGTGCGCGGCACCGGCAAGTCCGACCGCGAGGGCTTCTACGCCGCCGCGCTCTGGATGCACGGGTGCCACCCCAACACGCTCGCCCTCAACGCGCGCCCCATCGCGGAGTTCGGCTACCTCAAGGACCTCCCCGAGCTCCTGCACCGCATCATCCACGGCGGCGTCTCGACGAGGAAGCCGGGGAAGAAGGCCCGCCTTGCCGCGTCGGGAAGTGCAGGCTTCGTCGTCCACGGCCGCGGCGGCCGCCGCCGCTTCGTCCGCTTCCACCAGGCGCGTGTGCCTCGCCACATGGGGAACAAGCCACGCCGCATCGGTACGAGGGAGGCCCGCATCGCTGCCGACATGGAGCGCAACCGGAAGATCTCGGCCAACGCCGCCGTGGAGCGCAGGAAGAGGCGTGCGGAGGCCGCGGCGAGGGCCGTCGAAAGGTACTCCCGTGATCCGACCTACAAGTTCCTGCACGACCGCACGGCGGAGGTGTTCGCCGACCTCCTCGCCGAGGACATGAAGAAGCTCGCCGACGGCAAGGTCAACAATCTCTCACTCGCCGCCAAATGGTGCCCGTCGCTGAATAGCTGCTACGACCGCTCCACGCTCCTCTGCGAGGCCATCGCGCGCCGCCTCTTCCCCAAGGGCTCCGCGCCAGAGCTACCCCAGGACTTGGAGGACGAGTACTACGCCTACCGCGTGCGCGAGCGTCTCCGCAAGGCACTCGCTCCCCTGCGCCGCGCCCTCAAGCTCCCCGAGGTCTTCATCTCGGCGCAGGCGTGGGGGGATGTTGTGTACCCGCGCGTTGCCTCCGTCGCCATGAAGAACTACAAGGAACTCTTCCTCAAGCACGATGCCGAGCGATTCGGGCTCTACCTCGCCGACGTCAAGTCCGGCAAGGCGAAGATCGCGGCGGGCGCCCTGCTGCCCCACGAGATCCTGGAGTCCGCCGGCGATGGCGTCGCCGATCTGCAGTGGGAGCGCATGGTCACCGACCTCAGGGCTCTCGGCAAGCTCAACAACTGCCTCGCCGTGTGCGACGTGTCGGGCAGCATGTACGGCCTCCCCATGGACGTCTGCGTCGCGCTCGGCCTCCTCCTCTCGGAGCTCTGCGACGAGCCATGGCACCACAGGGTCGTCACATTCAGCGCGCGTCCTCAGCTTCACGTCATAGCTGGCAAGACCCTCCCGGAGAAGGCCCAGTTCATCCGTCAGATGGACTGTGGCATGAACACCGACTTCCAGGCCGTGTTCGACAAGCTTCTTGGCATCGCGCTCGCCGGCAAGCTGCCCCCTGAGCGGATGGTGAAGAGGGTGTTCGTGTTCAGCGACATGGAGTTCGACGAGGCGTCGTCGAGGCCTTGGGAGACAGACCACGAGGCGATCACGAGGAAGTTCACGGAGGCTGGGTACGGCGACGCGGTGCCGGAGATAGTGTTCTGGAACCTGAGGGACTCCGAGTCCGTGCCGGTGACCGCGGAGCAGAAGGGGGTGGCGCTGGTGAGCGGTTTCTCCAAGAACATGGTGAAGCTGTTCCTTGACGGCGAAGGGATCGCCTCGCCGAGGGCCGTCATGGAGAAGGCCATCTCCGGGCCGGAATACCAGGCGCTTGCCGTCTTCGACTGATCGGCTAAATGGTTGCTGGTTTCAGTTTGCTTTCTGGCTGATGCTGTCGTTCTAAGAACTTTGCCGCTATCTCACTGAATGAACTAGATCCACCACCTCCAGGCTTTTGCTTTTGTGTTCGCTTGCTCTGTTTTGCGTTTACTTGGTATGAATTGGAGACTACTTGGAATGTAATGAGCTCTTATCTTTCTACTCAAGTGGAGAATGTATCAGTTCTACTCAAATTCATGCTTAAAATTTGTGTTCTATTTGGTAATTCGAATTTCACTTGCTAATTGTTTTATTTGCGATCATATCTCTGTTTAGCTGCTAGCTATAACAGAGCATCGTGCATCGTATGTCACTGGGGGAAACCATCTATACCGCTGGTTTTTGATTGGTAATTTCAGTCTTTGTTCAACTGTAATCTGTAGCTGTGATCATTGCAATGTGTTTGCTTCTGTGTTTTGGATTCTGTTTGACTGTCATTGTTTGCCCAAACGGGCCCTTTGAACTTTGAAGTGAGGGAGATTCTGATGTCTAGCTACAAAGCTTGTTTGACTAGAGGAGAAGCTGTTCCGCACATCATGTAGCATGTTCATAGGTTCAGGTTCCAGCACTGTTGCATATTTGGGGTGGCCACTGCCGAATCCATCGCATGGATTTTTCCTGCTCCACACTCCGTCGATCACCACTCGGATTCGGCAATCCACAGCTTGCTTGCTCGGTCCGTCCATCTCTAGTAAATCAATCGGCTTGCGTGGATCCAAATCGCTCGAGTCCTTGTGAAGACGCTACGTAGTAACAATGGCGCCGCCGTGTAAGCGGGCGGCAGCGGCGGAGCGACGAGGGATGCAGTTGCACCAAGAGGAAGCACCTGTACCTGGTTCTCGACGACGAGGGACAGCATCAACAAGCTCGACGCGGACGACATGCCCGACGACCTCTCGGAGCCCGCCGCCCTCCGTGTGACCAAACCAGAGCACGGGCCCGTGGCCTTCTTCGCGCTGGGCACCAACATCTTCGTCGCCACCAACGTGTACTGCAACCGCGGCCGGACACCCCCGATCCTCGTCTACGACACTGTGACCGCCGCGCTCACCGTCGGCCCGCGCCTTCCCTCCGTCCAGATCCGTGACCTGGGCGCCGCCATGGTCGACGGCAAGAGGCTGTACGCCATAACAGCCGAGTGGTCGGATCAACACAAGTCCGTTTTCACGTCCCTGGAGGTCTTGTCGTGGGGACAAGATGGTGGAGGACCGCGAGCTGTGGGATCCGACCATAGCGTGGTCCTGGAAGAGCGCGCCGATGCAGCCGCCGCTCAAGGAGAAGGACATCGTCTCCTACGCAACACCGAGGCCTTCGACACCGGCAGCGGCGCGTGGACGAATATCGGGGACTGGACGCTGCCGTTCCGAGGGCAGGCCCACTTCGACGGCGACCTGAATGCGTTGGTCGGGCTCCACTGCAACGAGGACGGGGCCGTTTGTTGCTGCCCCCGTGCCCCGTCCCATCGCGCTCGCGCAGCTGCACAGCCACGCGGGCGCCGCAGTGCAAAATGCTCGGCGAGAAGCTGTGCCGCCGCAGGGAGGAGGACCCCAAACACGGGCAGCGTAAGGGGAAGTGCGACTACTATCACCTACTACTTGGCGAAAGCAGATTTTGCCTCGTCGAGAACATCCTGCGCGGCGAGGACGGTCGCGACGGCGCGGAGATCCATGCCACCGTATTTGGTCTCATGCACGATCAGAAGGGGGGTGTAAAAGGTATGGAAAAATGTACCCAAAAAATGGCTAAATTTTTTCGGATGTCATTTCATGATTTTAAAAATCATAAAATAGCTTGGAATAAAAAAAGGTTCCCGGACCCTCCAAAGAAAGGAAAAGAAGAGCGAGCAACAAGCTATTTATTTACTAAGATGTTGCTCACCTAATTACTTTGTCGTCTCCACCCCTGGAGATGAGACCCGTCCTAGGATATATTTTTTATCCTTGCTTTTGAACCGGGCACAAAGGCCTCGCCGGATTAAACGGCTCAGGGGAGAGCTGCGAACTAAGGTTCAATGCGTCACAAGGTCTTATGAAGTGGCCAGGAATACTCATATATTTTTCTCATGCAGAGTGTGCTCCGTCCCCTGTTGACAAACCATGCGTTCCATAATTTAATGTTCAAGAAATTTGCAATTTTCTTTTCTTGTTTTTCTAATATGATTATTGAGGTCGGAGAGAGGAGCAAATTGTTATCAGTGGCTCATGGTTTGTCAACAGGTCAGGATTATTAATGTTTATTACTGCACTGTAACTATTATTATAAATTTAATGTAAAATATACAACAGTAAGAAATTAAATATACTCTCATCTTTTTTGAATATATAACACATTTGATTTTTTCAAAAGAAACATTGACCAATGTTTTTTTTTTGCGGGAAAAAGAGAGATTCATTAATCAAGGACTGATAGATTTACAATCTTTGTGCCCAATACATTCGGGAACTCCTATCGGCCAAGTTGCTCTTCATTTCATACGGCGACCATGCTGAGCAAGTTCCATGCGCTACCCTATTAGAATTTCTCTTCACCTTCATGACTCGTCTACCTCACCAATACTCTCTAAATCTAAAAATATAAAGACTTGCTAACTTTTATTCATTAAGTTTGACCACTCGTCTTATTCAAAATATTCGTGTCAATTTGTTTTTTGTTATGATTTGTTGACTTGCTTAATCCCAACACGCCATCAACTCTGCCTCTTCCTTTGAGCTGCAGTTCCACATTATTCTCCTGCCTGACACAAACCCCAAACCCTGAATCTTTAACCAATGTTTTTTGGGGTGGGGGGCTCAAGCCCCCTAGGTGGAACTTCATGGAGATGAAACTGGAGGGAAAAGGAGGAGACGAGCTTCTCTTTTTCTATGGTCTTGCCTCCGTCACTGTTTATACATAAAAAATACCATATGGTTTGGTACAAACATAACTTTTCTGGGGTATCTACGGTTTCCCTTTTCGATCGTCGGGTAAAACCATCCTAATGTTATTTATGGATGAGCTCGATGTGTGACGAAGTAGCATTGGAAGCCAATGCAAGAAGTGAACTTCATGACGGAAAAAGCTTCAGAAACGATAATGTATACACGATTGCCACGTCGCCATGTACGATCACAATGATATATGATTTAAAGATAAAATGAAGCACAACATAAGAGCGTTCCCTTAGCAAATATAATATTTTGTAGGCAAAAGTGTGGAGTGGGAGTGTTGCTAGCTATTGTTCAAGAGTCAACTTTTATCATAAATAAGACACTCTCACATGACCTCTACACAAAAAGATTCACTGCAGAAGCTAGCAGCTGCCTCTAGCCATTGAGGACACTCTAAGGTGCTATTTGGTTGTGCATTTTGTATCGTATTCAGATTGCGGAGGGTTATCGAAACCGTTATATACGTTTGGGTAGGCATAGACCGTAATCCGTTACCACATAATTGGATACCCGACTGTGCAAACCTGAATCCCCACCCCACCCCACCCCATCAGTATCAGACTGATAATACAGCTTTTTTTCTCTACGTCGTACGGACGGTGGTGGCAACAGCGCGTCCTCCTCCTCCTTTCTCAATCCCTCCTTTCCTAGCTTCCTCTCTCGTCTCCTTCCCCGTTTATCAACCCCGGATCTGTGCAGCGGCAGCGACTCCCAGGGTTTGGCGATTTATGGTTGGAGTGGCTGCTCTGGCCCTTCGAATCTGTACGCACTCGATTCTGGCAAGAGCAGTCACGATTCAAGCTCCGGTTGCAGTGGGCGATGCAGTTCCGAATATTCGGATTACGCTACAGAGATGAGCCAAACAAAGAATCTGGTACATTGTTTACAATTGCAATGTGTCGTAACCTAAATATTTGGAGATATTAGGACATCGAACGCGCCGGATTAGGACTCTACCGATGAGGGACGCCTTGTCGGCTACATAGCCTATTGAAGGAAGACGATCTCTTATTTCCTTAGATATGTGTTGGTATTTCTTACACCAAACAGAAAACACCACCTTAGGCTGGTTAGGCCTAGAGTGAATATTCCCGGTTCGACGCCAGAAATACCTGGGGTTAAGTTACTTGCTTAGGATACATAATAATCCACAACTAGCAACGAGTGCCAGAAATGTATTATTAGTATCTAATCATAAAAGATAATCCGCAAACGCACGGATAACCCGTTGTAGCATTTCATCCGAGAGTATTCCAGGGTATCGTTATTTATATTTTTCCAAAGGAAGACGTGGTTGACAAGTGTGTACTTATACTCATGGTGTTACAAATGATAGATCATAACCAATATTCAAATGTAGGGGTAAGGCAATAAATGGATAAAGGATAGTGCGACACACACAGCAGGCAGTTCCACTCTCTGATAAAAGGCGAGAGGCGACTCTAAGCTAGAAAGGTTAAGTAAGAAGAATTGCTAGTCCTAATGTACATCATCAAGTAGCGCATCAAGTAGCGTGCGTAGCATCTACCCGTAGCCTAAGCTGCACACAAGCTAAGACTAAGCTGTTCTACTGCCAAGCCATCATCGGGAGATCCAGCGATCAGAGTCTGCCCCAATCTCTGGACATTTCATATATACTCCTACGCCATACCCGAACGTGGAGGATTACAAGGGACGGACAGGGCTGTCACCACCTGCCGCCTACCTCTACAAACCGTGGGGTACGAACACGCATCCAAGGGTGGAAAGGAAGCCCTAGCACCATGCTAGCGTAACTAACCACAACTCTAGATCCCTCGAGGCACATCGCAAGGCGATAAACCTAGAGCACTCTTGCAAGACAACGGACCCAATGACTAAGCAAAAGGAACAACTAGATGCAGCGAGCGATTACTTAGACAAAGGATCAAAGCTAGCACCACGTTATGCATAAGCGTTCGTCGCTCAAGAACGAGCGACGAACGATGAACGATGAAGAACGATCATCGTTAACCGATGATCGAGTATGAACGAACGACGAACGAACGATGAACGATCATGAACGAACGTCGATGAACGATGAACGAACGATGAACGAACATGAACGAACGATGAACTAGCATAAGCACATAACTATACAAGAACGATGATATTCCATTGATAAATAAATAAGTCTTACAAAGAGAGTAAAAGGATACAAGGGAATATACCCCAAACTCTCTAAGGGACTTGGGAGCCAAAAGGGCAGCCCAACTACTCAGCCTAAGCCTAACTAGAGAGCCCCTAGCTCTAGATGTGTGGAGGAGGGAATGAGCCTCTTGTGTTGTGTGTCTTGAAAGGAGGGGGTACCCCTTTATTTATAGCCTCCCAAAGGCGGTGGAGTTGAGGCGGTTCCAGATATTTTGGGCATTGATTGTAGGTGGAGCCGACCTTCTGAAGTCGGTTGCAAACCGCCATAAAAAGATGGACCCAGGGGGGCCACCTGGCAGGTCGGCCGACCTAGGTAGACCTGGCCCTGGCCCCTCCTGGGCTGGGCTTTGGCAGATGCCTTTCCCTTGGCCTGTAGGCCTCTTGTCCAGGTGCGTGGCCTTAGTTGATGTTCTGGTAGGTTCTGGGCCTTTAATCCTTGAATTATATTCCCGCGGCGAGCGTCATTCGATGGAAGTGTTGGAATCGTCGCCTTGGGGCCTGTTTACACCTGGAAATCCCTGTTTTCCACCTGCACATCCAAATCTAGAGGTACACGTGAAAATAGGTTATTTGATAACAAAATGCAAGTAACAAGTGTTAGTTCTTTCTTATTTATAGAGCTAATTGACGGTCAAAAACTGGGTCTAAAGGACCGTCAACAATATGCTCCAACCCTAACTTGTAAAGAGGGACAAGACTTAGGTCCAAAGCTGAATCGCTCGTCAGACTTAACCCAATTAAGGGGAGTTCGACAGCGACGTCCATACAAAGCCTCAAATGGAGCCATCTTGATGCTCTCCTGATAACTGTTGTTGTATGAGAACTCTGCTAGCGGCAAACATTTCTCCCAATCCTTGCTATGAGTCAGCACGCAAGCTCGAAGCAAGTCCTCAAGAATATGGTTCACCCTCTCAGTCTGGCCATCTGTCTGAGGGTGATAAGCAGCACTGCGGATCAAGGTGGTGTCTAAGGAAGCATGCAGTTGCTCCTAGAAACGAGAAACAAACTGAGGATCTCGATCTGAAATGATGGTCTTGGGCACTCCATGCAAACAAACGATCCGAGCGATGTACAACTCAGCATACTTCTTCACATTGTAGCGGGTGTGCACGGAGATGAAATGAGCTGACTTGATCAGTCGATCAACAATCACCCAAATAGAGTCATGCTTCTGCGACGTGAGAGGCAAGCCGACAATGAAATACATGCTGATATCCTCCCACTTCCAAGCAGGAATACTCAAAGGCTGTAAGAATCCGGCTGGCTTCACATGATCTGCCTTGACTCTCCTGCAAATGTCACACTCAGAGACGTATTGTGCGACCTCCCGCTTCATGCGGGTCCACCAGAAGCGACTACTCAAGTCCTGATACGTCTTGTTACTGTCAGGGTGGATAGAATACTTGGACATGTACGCCTCATCAAGAATCTTCTTGCGCAACCCAAAGTCCTTGAACCATAGAACTCCATTCTCATCCTCTCTGAAACACTGGACTCTGGCTTCTGCAAGCTTGAGTCTCCTCTTGAGGTGACCCACTTTAGCATCCTTCTTCTGCGCTGCCACAACCTCACCACGCAAAGTCAGAACAAGTGATATATTGGCCAAAGAGCCATAAGGGTACACTCGAACACTGGGCTCCTCATCTGCAGAATGAACAGCGATAAGGTTATTGCAATGAGCCTTGCGACTCAAAGCATCAGCAACCACATTAGTCCTTGATCAGCTCTAACACGCATATTCAGATCTGACTGAGTAAAGATGTACTTGAGGCTCTTGTGATCTGTATGGATATGCACCAGATTTCCCAACAGATAATGCCGCCATACTTTCAAAGCAAGTACGACAGCTGCAAGCTCAAGATCATGGGTGAGGTAATGCTCTTCATGTCACTTAAGTTGTCGAGAGACATAAGCAATCATCCTGCCTTCCTGCATTAGCACACAACCAAGACCAGTACCAGAAGCATCACAGTACACATCAAATGGCTTGGTGATAGAGCTAAGACTGGAGCGGTAGTGAGAAGCTTCTTCAGATTCTGGAATGCCTCCTCACACTGCGGGCTCCATAGAAACTTCACATTCTTCTTCAACAACTCAGTGATGGGCTTGGAGATCTTAGAGAAGTTCGGAATGAACCGACGGTAATAACCAGCCAAACCCAAAAAGCTGCGGATCTGAGAAATAGTCTTCGGCGCCTTCCAGTCCAAGACATCCTGCACCTTGCCTGGATCAACAGCTATGCCCTCGGCTGATATATGACATGGCCAAGAAAAAGCACCTCATCAAGCCAGAAATCACACTTGCTGAACTTAGCATACAACTGATGGTCTCGTAGACGCTGCAACACAGTACGGAGTTGCTGCTCATGCTCCTCTGTCTCTGAATAGATCAGGATGTCGTCAATGAAAACCACGAAAAACTTGTCCAACTCTGGCATAAACACTGAGTTCATCAAGTACATGAAGTACGCAGGTGCATTGGTCAAACTGAAAGACATTCTTTTTCAGTTTATAGTAACCAAATTTATAAGTGGTTACTTGTAACAACACTATAAATGGTTACAAGTATGTTCTTCCAGTTTCTTTCATATGCATCAAATTTCTATTTGTATGTTTGTTTTTATTTTTGACCTTTTGTTATTGTTAGTTCTTCTGATTTTTGTTTTGCTGGGTTCTACGTCTATATCTTTCCATTAATTACATCCTCATCGGCGACGAACCCATGTACATCTTCATCCAGCCTACCGACTTCAGCTAAGCTGGCCGTCGCCCTGGCTATACCCACGTCACGCTCATCAAGGTCCACAACAACCCCAGGCAGAACATCTTCTTCAACCTGCCTGTGAAGGACGAGAAGACCGGCGCCATCCACTTCGAGCCATGTCGAGGCGCGACGTGGGCGCCAGACTTCTTCCAGCAAACACTCTGTCTGCTGGATGCGGAGGTCGTCGCCTCTCATGGCCGCCTCGTCCTCGCGCGCAGCGAAACCAACTACTTCGTCTGCAACCCGGAGCGCAACCGCTGGGCGAAGCTTCCACTCCCAAACGTCATCGAGCCCATCTGGTACACGGCGGTCGGATTCTGCTACGCGATGACCTCGACGGTTCTGGCAAGCAGATCGACTTCAACGTCGTCCTCCTTGTTCGAGACCGTGGCGGGCTCCTCGTCCAGACGCTCTCGTCCAGGGTGGGCACGTGGGTGGAGACGCATCTCGGCATCAACCCCACCGCCAAGCATCTTCCACCACGTTCACCAGGGGTCTTCTGCGAGCCGCTGCTACTGTCTTAGCCAAGTCGTTGGCCACCTCGTCTGCTACGACAAGGGCACAGGGTTACTCTCCGTGGTTGGCCAGCCGCTCTGGCAGATATGCACCCCACTCGCTTCCATGCGTCTCTGGGTTCGACGGGAGGGAAGCTACGGTTTTCATGCTGTGACATTCGCGATGACCATAACAAGGAAGGCAACTTGAGGTGGGGCTCGGGGGGGTCTGTTCCTGCCGCCAGGAAGCTGTGGAAGCTCAATGACGCAGCAGCAGGCGAATGGTACCAGCTGCACGAGGACGTGATGCCCCTCATGTACTACGCTAGGATGCTGGAGCCTATGGACTTTGCAAGCGCCAGCAACCGCCCCATCATCGTGAAGCAGCCGGAACGCCTCCTGGCTCGCAATCTCGACACTGGTGAGGACACCTTCCTCACCAATCTCTACAATGGTTCCGCAGTTCATTCCCTTTACCGGTCCTATTTCGTCTTTCCGTACTTTCGCTAGTCGTCTGTGTGATCCTCCGCAGCGGACTAAAAAGCAGGGTGCTCGTTTGGTACTATCAATAATAATGTCTTGTAGGTCTGCTTGATGATGTTTGTGTTTTGGAGCCGTTCTATGACTCATAATATTTGCAATCTAGTACCATTGTCTGTTCAATTAAGTCTGTTAATGGCGTTCATTTCGTTCGCTGTGATGTTGCATCGGTGGTTTAGTTTTCTGCGCGAAATTTTGTGTTGAGGCTTTTGCTGTGAATCTATATATGGTTTCTCCTTGCGATTCTCGCCTCTCGGATTAGCTTGCTTGCGCTGTGACTTGTGAATTGTGATAGGAATATGTGAAACGGCAAGGCTGTGCAGCTGATGATGCTGATCCGTTGTGTTCTTGCGTGGTTTCTAGTCTCGTTTGCCTTGAGAAAGAGAAACCAATACACCGTTCGTTGCTTCGGGTCCATCGTCCTTCGTTCGATCCTTAATCCTTGCGAATTGCGATTTCCTCCTTGTCCAAGATCAACCCGATCGAATCCGATGTGAGATGAGAAGGGACGACGAGATCACGAGACGAGGCCGGAGTTGCCGGAGGAGCAGAAAAGCAAGAACAGAAAGGTGGAAGGGGCTGTAAAAGCGAGAGCATCTGCCGCGCAGGAGCAGCAGGAAGCTGCTGCGGCAGAGCCAGTTTTGTCCGCGCCCAGGGTGGTTGCTAGAAAGCGAGTCGCGGTTTCCATTTCTGTTGCCAACGGGACAGGCGGGCGGTTGGGTGGGGATTGCTTAGGGTTGGTAGGTACAACATTGAGGTTTTCACTCGTTGCAGCTGAGAAACGAAGCTGCATATCAACACCCTACTGTTTAAAACAGAGAAATTGTGATGTGCGTCAGTGTGTGCTGATTGTGGCTGAGGAATTTCTGTGATGGAATGAAATTTCTCAGCAAGTCCTGAGCGCAGATCCAAGTGGACATGCTTTTGTTTTTGTCTTCTCTTATCACTAGAGGTCTAATCTGGGCAGTGCCGTGTGAACTTGTATGTTTTCCGTTCTCAGAACAGAGGGGGTACAATAATGTCGATTCCTTGGTGGAGAGTTCTCGAGCTTTTTATCTGCGAGCCAATTTACGGCGCTGCGGCAGACTTGCTATTTCATCTTCCCGTTTTGGTGTAACTCGCAAGCTGCTGTGAGCCTGCCTTCCTCCGCGGCATCTTCCCACCGGTACCTTTTAATCCTACCTATACGAGATACGCGCGATGTGAATGTATACGCCTACCTAATTCGTGACTAGGCCTGCTAATGGTATGAATACTGAAATCCAAATGAACAGCCCGACCCAACCCGTGAAATCCTAGCTTAAACCCAACCCTAGTTTATTTAGCCAAAGCATAGCAGCCTAAGAAACTAAAACAAAGAATTGTAAGGCTACCACTACCGGTCTTGTATACACAAACGAGATCAATACAGTGCTCCAATTTTTTTTTAGAGAAAAGGAATATATACTGATTAATCAGAAGAACGGAACAATAATTCAACTGTGTTGACTGAAGTAGACGAACTGATGAGAGAAAAGCGAGCATCGGGGCAGAAAAGTGCAGAATCTAAATCAGGAGAGTTGTTCTGCATGGCCAATCAAACATTCTTGGCAGCATTAGCTCGAACATCTTGCGGGGACATCAAACTAGCTCGGCATGACAGAAGGCAAGTTCATGTTTTTCTTTAGCATCCAATTGTATTCAGGAACCTCGCGGGGAGACCTGGCCGCTGTTCCCCGCGCGGCCGCTGCCGCCGACCGCCGCCACCTAGCGCTAGCCGCCGAGTCAATGGGCGACGGGCCATTGGTTTCGACCCATGAAAAGACGAAACCCATTCGAACCCATCGTCACAACGAATCCAACCCAGCATGCGGTCTATTGAAGGTCACTGCAACCCGTCCAAAGCCTGAACGCCAGCCCAGTTCTAAACCCAACAAAAAACCCGTTTGAACTTTGAACCCAATTGTCAGACCTAAAACGAGGACGGTGAGAAGGATTGGTCGGATAAGAAAACGACAAATGTTTTTTACCGTAGAACAACATATGCAAGCAAATGAAGCAACACACTGTTTCGGGGAATTTACCCTTTTTGTTTTAATTGATATTGTTATGACAATTTTTTTAAAACTAATGAGCTAAAGTTGAACTCCTGAAGAGATACCCGGAATGCCAGGTTAGGTCTTAGGTGTAATCATTCACCAAGGATCCACGGGTGCTTTCGCCAAAACCCAGCTCCGATGTCAACGTGGTCCACTTTCACATCCCACCGTTCTATCGTCACGCCATTGTCGCTGCCATGCACCTGTACACATTCGCGACATGCTCACTTAAAATGACAATGAAGCTGGAAGCGAAAGCACTTCAAAAATAATTTTCTGGCCCAATAGCAGCGCCAACACAATTTATTGGAGCAACCAAGGCCAATAGATTTATCAGTAACGTAGCTGACAAGTTTAATTGCAGCACAGTATCCGAGTCTATGAAATACTACCTCCGTTCGTCAATTGTTGACGTTTCCGACCATGGATTGAACTAGGAATGAACTAATCTACCCTGTCCGAACGTCATCAATAAGAAAACGGAGGGAGTATGTACATGCCATCAAACCCGAAATACTTTTTCAGTATACTTAAGGAAAAGTTGCTTCTTCCATTGCTACATTTTGTTAAGCAACAACCGCAACAGCATATGAAAAACAATATTTCTGGTGAAACAGCAGAAAGGTACCTTTTGCCGGAAAACACATGAGCCCTTTCGAAACATTGCAGGTTCATTGTTGTAGTTCATTTGAAACTGCTGAAAAAGCAACTCGTTTTTATCTTTTGATAATGTCCCCTGAGGAGAAAATTGAAGCATTAAAGAACATGGACAGGCATGGAAGTGAACAAGACCAAAAGAAAATATTTAATGCACAGATCCAAGAGAAAATATTTAATGCACAGATGATGAAAGGAAAAAAAAAACCTTCAATGTCTCATGAGCTTCCTTTTCACTTCTTCCAGATTTCACTAACATCCAAAAGCATGTGTTGTATTGGTTGCCAGTGTGACCTGAACTTAAGATGTAATGAATAAGTTCATGTCTTTACTTTTTTTTTGGCTATTTTAAGTGATGCAACAGCCCAGTCTGAAGTAGGATATTGTAAAAGAAAAACGAAGTGGCGTGGAATCTATAGCCATACAAGCTTTGAAGCTTAATACATTCCAGATACTTGAGATGAAATCAGACATATCCATACTTGATTTAACTGAGTTAAGTTGTGATTATGTTTGCAAGAAGAATTAACTTACATTCCGCTTGTCTCCATGACAAGTATTCACATAGGATTTTTAGCTTTGGACAACACAGAGCTTCTGCCTCAAAACGTGGCGGTGGCATTAATTCCTTGTGGGGAAAGAACTTTTTCCATTTCTTCATGTAAAGAGAAGTGAAATATGACGAACAGGAAGAAAGGATTAAGCTGCAAAATAAGTTGGCACCATCGTATATATTCAAAAGATCGACCAAAGCACAAATACCACACAAATGCATAAAAATGCTAACTACCTCTCCTGTCTCCGATATAATCCAGTCTTCTCATGGAACACAAAGCTGCAGCAATAACAATAAAATGAGAACGATTGTTTGCACTGAATGCCAATAAAACAAGAATGATCGTACACAAAGAATGTTTGAGTTAAGGGATATAAATGTGTATTAACAGTTCCGTCGTTGCTGTATGGTTCACTTCAGTTTTCATATATCTTTATTGGGACAATTGTGTTTTTACCCTCACTCTGAATTCTAATTGTGATTTTACCCTCACTTTTTAGCCTTTATGATTTTGCCCTCCCTTTTTCAAAGTGAAGCGTGACTTTGCCCATACTGGGGGTAAAATCACAATATTTTTATTGTGATTTTACCCCTAGTAGGGGCAAACGAAGCCTTCCCTTTGAAAAGGTAAGGGTAAAATCACAAAATTAAAAAAGTGAGGGTAAAACCACAATTAGAATTCAGAGTGAGGGTAAAAACACAATTGCCCCATCTTTATTTATCTTGCCGAATACTAAATTTATTTATTTCAGATAAGTTCAGTACATGAGAGTGGAAAGACTGAAAGAGTCATAGAAAACATAGGTTTTGTTTTCTCCCCTGGAAGAATACATATTTAAATAGGTACCACATACCTATACTCGCTGCCAAAACCATAGCCAAAGGCGATGTCAGGATATTGCTCCATCATCAAAGAAGCAGATTCATTCATCAAGCTTAGAGCAACAGCATCATTTGGCTTGTCAAATGAATGAATTGTTGTGAATCTGGAAAAATAATTGAATTCAGTCCGTTAAGTAAGGCAGAGTAGGTATCCAACAGAGAATCCAAGATGCTTTATATATATAATACATATACAGAAAAAAGGGGTTCCTCACTGATTAAATTGACAGGCATTGATGCGAACAACAACCCAATTACAGGGTGGAAGCATGTGGTTGATGTCGAACTGCTTCATAAACTCATGCCTACATTTTCCTTTTTCCCAAATATACCAGTTGGGTCAATGCTGTATAGCTCGACCTCAGTTGAAAGGAATCTAAATCCAAATAAGTGAAACTAACCTTCACGGAGGATGTGCTGATGATTCTGCCAAAACTCAGACCCTATGATATCAACATGCGCTACTGTAAGTTTCGGTTGTGTTCTTTTTATGGGGTCCCCATAATCAGCCTTCACATCTGTTTCTACCTAAATTTATATTAGCAAAACATTAGTAATGAAGAAGCTGCTTTGTAGGCTTGAATATATTTTAGCATTACCTTCTCTCGGTAAACACTGGATCCTTTGCGGAACATAGCCAGTTCATCATCATAGTTCATTTGGAATTGCTGAGCAAGCAACTCATTCTTGTCCTTCGAAGATGTTCCCTAAAAGAACAGATGATGAATTAAGTATAACTAAATGACACAAGAAAGAATCTAAACTCTAGTTTACACTACCTTCAACGATAGTTGGGCCTCCTGTTCACTTTTTCCAGATTTAACCAACATCCAGAAGCCGGTGTTGTACTGATTATTTATATGACCTGAAAGGCACAAAATAAGTAATGCATATGAATTAATTAGTCGAGTTATTGCTAAGTTCTGAAGCATACATAGATCATATAACATAGTTTTCTATTATGCTGCTTGAGCTTCATAGGTTGTACAAGTTTGTTGATCATAATGAGAGCCATGATTTTCTTGTAGGATATCAGTGCAAAAATATTAACAAAACAGGAAGCCTCATTTGGTTATACAAGAAAATTCTGACTGCTGTTCCAGTAGCTTACAGTCCACTTGTCTCCATGCCAAATAATCACGAATAGTCTTCAAATTTGGATAGCATACAGCTCTCGCATCAAAATATGGTGGCTCCTTCAACTCTTTGTTAGGAAAGATTTTTTTCCACTTCATCACGTACACAGAAGTGAAGTAGGAAACACATAACGAGAGAATTTTGCTGCAGTGATTAGTGGATAAGTTAATAGCATGAACCAAAAACAGGCGCTCATGGTTCAGAAGCAAGTGCAATTTTGCAAAAATGAACATTGCAAACATTCAGCGAGATACCTTTCTCGTCTGCGATAGAATTCGGTCTCCTCTTTGAAAACAAAACTGCAAAGTAAAGGTGAATGTGAAATTTTATTATAATAGAGCTTTAATGCTGAAAAGTTTATTTAGCTAAAGCAGTCAACAATGTGCTTCAATTATATATGGAAATAAAAGGCTGGACACCAAGAAATTCAAAACAGATATTCTTTTCACAGAAGGACACTGATGTTGAATAAAAGCTTATAATGGAACCGTTACGAGAGGATGTCATACCTGTACTCATCACTAAAACCATAAGCAAAGACTATGTCAGGGAATTTCTTAAGCATAGCAGTGGCACAAGTTTCCATCAATCTTAGAGCATTCTCATCGTTTGGTTTCTCAAAGGCATGTATCTTCGAGAATCTACGTAACAGAAACTGAAGTTAGTGGATAGAAAGACAGCGATCAACTACTCCAAGGTCTAAGCAATGTCGATTGACATGAATAAAGCAAAACTAGAGATTCGATTGACATGGCCACCTGGTTAATGGATTCGTTTGCACGCTACTCCCTCCGGATTTAAATTATCTTCGACCATTCGTCTTATTCAAAATATTAGTTCAAATATACAAAATTATAAGTTACATTTCCACTTTATTTAGTGATAAACAAATTATAACAAAATATTTGATAATATTTTAAATATTTTGAATAAGATGAATGGTCAAAAGTAAAAAAAAAAAGTCAACAGGCGTCAGCAATTAAAACTGGAGGGAGTAGTAACCATACTTAGTGAATCAGTGCATAACTCAGAGTGGGAATCAAAGCCAAAGAAAAACAACAGACAAAATGAGACTATCCAACTGCTACAAACGGTTCAATCACTAGTGGAAACAACAATTTGTGGTGAATCAACTTCTTCTTTCAGCCAAGTCAAGTCATGTACCTGTGGAAGTGGCAACCGTCTATGCGAACAACGATCCAGTTGGATGGAGGGAGGCGGCGGTCGAACTCGAATTCCCTCTTGACATACTCATACTCGCTGTTGGCCATCACTCCCTCCCCCAATGCACAACAACGCGCCCGGTCCCGGAGCTATGCGCAAGGAAAGCACGGCGAAAGACACGAGGAAGGCGGCGCTGACGAGAGATCGAGCACCGCGGTGAGCAGCGCCGAGGATCCCCGCTAAGCTCCGGAGTCCAGCGCGGGACGGGGGTGGCGGCGACGGCGTCTTGACGCGTGGACGGCGACCGAGTGTGAGAGGCCGCGGCAGGCGGTGGGAAGCAGCGGGACGCGCTAAGTCGCGAGCTGATGCTGAGCACGGGCGAGGGGAGCGGAGGTGACGGCGAGGCGCGAGCGGTGGAGGCGGTCGAATCGTCTAATCACGGTAGCGCGGCGGCTAGGTTTAGAACGCAAGCCGGCTGAGGGGACGAGTATACCGGGCCGGCCAACGCCGATATAGGGATTCTGGGACGGCTACATATAGAGTGTGTTTGGTTAGATCTATCCTGCCTGAAGGGTGAACCAGGCCCGACAGATGCAGTGTATCGTGTTTGGTTGTCTTCCGCATGATAGGGTGCATGGGTAGAATATGTGTTTGGTAGCCTGTTTTTGGAAGTTGGCATGCATCTGTTGAACCAGATATTGTGTTTGGTGGGCTGTATGTTGATGTGGTATGGGCACCGTACACAGAGAAGAGGCCTATTAACATCTCAGCCCAGACTTTACAAAACATGCAGTGCCACGATACGGCCACGCTCTCCGAGTGGATGACGTCTGTCGAAGGGGTCGTTCTCGCCCTCAGCGTCGTATTGCTTCCACGCCTCGTTGCAACGCCATTGGCCCGGCTCACCGTCGAGGAAGTGGAGCTGGGGCCATAGGGTGAGGGCGAAGGCGACGCCTCGGTGTGCGGCGGAGGGGAGGTGAACACGTGGATGCGGTGGCCACGCGCCGCGAGCGCCGTGTGGAGCGTGTGCGCGTGCCGCTCCATGGCGCCGGGAGCCGAGGCGATGGGCCACTTGCGGGAGAACACGACAATCTTGAGCTTGGTTGAGGGCGGCCTGGACGACAAGAACGGCAGGTGGTTCCACGAGAACTCGATGTCGCGAAGGTCACCGGAGAAGCCGGCCGCGCTTGCACGGCGGTGCGAGCCGGGGCCTGGAAGGCCAGGGGATGAGCATGAGGAGCCCGGGAAGGAGGAGCGGTGGAGGAGGAGGGAGAGGAAGGGGACGAGAAGGATGAGGGGGAGGAGGGACGGCGAGAAGGAGAGCATCGGGTGGGACGGGCACCGCTGCTTCCTACTGGGCCTCGACGGGGAGGTGAGCAGGGCCATCGATGATAACGCTGCCAGCGAGCTACGCGTGCATGGGCGACGCATGCACGGATTGCAGCAGGGCGACAATAGCGGCAAGGGGGAGACGGGACGCGGATGGATTCAGAATTCAGCACGCCTTTTTGGAGGAGGGAGCAGTGGAGGTGGAGTGCTTTGAAGGCGTTTGACTTCACTAACTTGGAGCTTGCTATGCATGGCTGCTTTCCATGGCTCAAGTTACTTACGGACGCGGCTATGTGTTGCCAGGGCTGGGAATTTTCATGCGATGCGGGAAGAATTCCATGCACTTCGCCATTGTGTGTTTGCGTCCACGGTCCACCAAACGTCAATTTCCATTTTTGAGATGTCGAAACAGAGAGAGCGCAACTGGGGCCTAATGAATCGACGATGACCTTGTGGACCAACTAAAATAACTAAGGGATTTTAGCATAAGAAGGAAAACAACATAAATCTGAAAGGTTCCATGGAATCTGATATTAACAGGCCTCAAGAAATTCCTGCTGATGCACTAGGTTGTTCAAGGTGTTCGGATTTTAGCTAGCCGCCCTCCGTGTGACCAAACCAGAGCACGGGCCCGTGGCCTTCTTCCGGCTGGCCACCAACATCTTCGTCGCCAAAACTTCTGATCGTTGCTTTGAACAAAGTAGCTCGATTACACCGGAACCACAACTCTCGCGAAACCTCCCCCCTGCTACAGTAGAGAGGAGGCGACCAGAGGGCGATTTCTCGCTGGCGGCCGCTCCCCTCGCTCTCCCTCCCCTCCGGCGGCCCGTAGGGCTTCGGAGGGCCGGGAGAGCGGCGGAGCTGCCGTCCGGTTCCCTTTCTAGCCTATATACAGTTAGTAGTCTAGGTTAGGGTTAGGGTTCCGCCGTCGTCTCCGGTGATGGCGGTCGGATTTCGTGTCTTCCGCGGCGGATCTGGCGGTGGCGGTGTCGTCGACGACTGCTCCTTGCTCGGTGAGTCCGTGTGGAGTGTGTTTTCCTCCGGTTCTTTTGCGAAAGGGTGGAGGATCTTGTGGTCACCTTTGCTGGCGTCGCTGGCGATGGTTGATCTGGTTTCCGGGCTGTCGGCGTCGAGCTTCGGTGCCGATTTCTTCGGTCTTTTGTTCCCCTCGCCGGCGGCGTCGGTGATGGTGAAGTGCTCTTCCGGGTGATCGGCGTCGTCCGGCGGCGTCGATTTCTTCGGACTTTTGTTCCTCGATGCGGTTTCCCCGTTGGTGGTTGTTCGGTTCGTCTCCTCTCGGATTGGGTCCTTGCGATGGCCGGGTTGGTGCCATCCTCGTACACATCTAATCGGCTTCATCAACAACGCGTTGTGGTCGCGGATCTGGTCGGAGGAGAACGCCGGGCGAAGCTTTCGGTGGTGGCCGGCGGCGAGGAGAGTGTGGATCGGGAGAGTTCTTGACGAAGAAGGACTTATTTGTAATTTCTTTTTCTTTGAAGACTTTTCTGTAAAATGGACCCAGGGGTGTCCCTGTAAAGGTGTGGTTGTACTGTGATCCAATATTAATATAACCCCACCCTTTTCGCAAAAAAAAAAAAAACATCTTCGTCGCCACCAACGTGTACTGCAACCGCGGCGGGCACCCCCGATCTTCGTTGAAAGAGTCGGAGATTCAGGAGAAGGTCCATGATGGGACTTGCATTGCTATGCATCTCATATATATAGTACAAATACAACAGAACTCTACGGAGTTGATTTGAATAAGTCGTACAGGACATGGGCTGCAAGGAAATTACATACTCCCTATTTCTCAAAATAATTGACGTTTTTGACTTCAGACATCATGTTTGATTATCCGTCTTATTCAAAAATTTTGCATAAATACTAAAACAAATATGACATGATGAAAGTATAGTTAATGAGAAAACAAGTTATAAAAAAATAAATCTTATTTGCATAATTTTTTCGAATAAGACGAATAGTCAAGCATGATGTCTGAAAGTCAAAAGCGTCAATTATTTTGAGACGGATGGAGTACAAGATATACGTATTCCAACACCCCCCTCAATTCCCCCCTCAATATCAACTGGGAGAATCCATCAAAAAAAAAAACTGGGAGAAGAACAGACGTTGAGACTGGATCGGAATTCATTGGAAACTACAGTCGGTAGTCCATTAGTAAAAATATCATCATAATGAACAGATGTTGGAACATGAAGCACTCGAACATCACCAAGAGCAACACGTTCACGGACAAAATGTAAATCAATTCCATGTGTTTAGTGCGATGATGAACTGGATTGGTTGAGAGGTATACCGCAGCTTAATCTAAGTAATTAGTTAGTTCGGGGTTGTAGGGGTGGGAGGGGGGCTCAAGCCCCCTAGTGAAGATGAGTTAGGACGGAAAAGGAGGAGATGATCCTCCTTTTCTATGGTCACGGCTCCATCACTGTCTAAAATAACAAACATGTGGTCTGATAAAGTAGTACCATTGGAAGCCAATGCAAGAATTCAAAGCAGAAGCTTCATATACGACAATGTATATGCGATTGCCACGTACAATCACAGTGATATATGATTCAAAGATAAGATGAAACACAATATAAACCATTTGTTAGGGATTTTCCCCCGAGATGATCACCCGGTCTCATTTCAGACTAGGTTCTCGGTGCCTGCTTCTTTAATCTATTGATTCTCTCTGATAACTTCACCTTTAATTTTTTGAGCCGTGCGCAGGTCAAGTAACAAGAGGAGGTCTCTAGAGGCATCAGAACATGCGGTAATCAAGTCTTTCACACTTTCGTTTGCCTTTCTTGCCCTCCTAAACCTGAGAACGTGGACCTGAACTTCAACAACCTTAATCTCGCGATGGCCCTTGCCTGAGAACAAACACTACCAATAAGCTTTCGGTCAACAGACGATCGAGGACGACAGACGTCCGAAAGCCGCGAAGGCCTTAGCAATCTGTAAAGCAAAAGGCCGAGAAGGACGTGGGACACTGGATCATTCTTTAGTCCCTAATGTTAGTGACAACGTCTAGTGTGTATGGGTTGAGTCAATTATCGAACCATAATGCCTCACATTTTTATACGGCATATGTTTTGGACTTAACCTAAAGTATTATAGACTAATGTAAATGTCCCATTACCTATCTTATAAATACCTCTTCTTCATTACACTAGTACCAATGCACATGCGCCACGCACGTGATTAAGAATTGCATCACTTGGCAGGATCATTAAAATTATAGATCACTTACATGAATTATATAGGGCTCATCGGAAGTTTATGTCGGGCTAGCGCATTTGTGGCATTTATCACCAGCCATACACATATCATCTTCACAGAATAACACATGTATAATGCACCGCACCCTAAAAGATCTAATACATATCTTTATATGCCATTGTTGCTCCAAAGGTTGCCTCCAAAAAACCAAATAACATGCACTGGCAGAGCTATCTTACAGTCGGCCCCACTTGGCCCATAAAGTTATTTTCGAAGATTTGAGCCCCCCACTTGTCTTGTTTGCCCAGCCTGTAGGCGCCGCACCTATAATTCGTTGCCGGCTCCATCACTCTATGAAACGACTAACATTCAACAATATTAACGTACTCAACATAACCCTCTAGAGTAATCTGACACACCTGCATTTCGTAGCAAGGTTTGGGACATCTCAAATCGGATTTTGTTTGCAAAATTAAATAGCAGCATACCTATTCTTTGAAATTGGTGAACAACAGAGATGATCACCATGGTATACTTCACATGTTCATCACATGATAAATTAGGCTAACAGGTGAACCTCAATATAAATTGCACACTCTTTGTGGTCTTGTGATATTGCATTCATTAAGTTAGAATTTGATTCTAAAGAGCAAAAAATCATTCAATGTTAACTTATTATTTGTATACAGTGAAAAAATCAACTCCATTCTTGTCACACACTTATAATTTTCTTAGTAATATATCATATAAAGAAAGGCAAAAGTGAACATCGGAATATTATCAATGAAAATACAAATACCATAAACAGTTGGCATCAATGATTCCATCAAATTCAAAATTGTAACTTGGTTCAGACCCAATGCATACATTGGAACAAACAAGCAGCTGGTTCAGATACCAAAGGTAAGTAAATAAATTTATAGTAAGCAAGATGGGCCCGTGTGCCCATCCAACAACATAAATGTTGTACCGGAAACGGCTCCCCTAGAGCGAGCCACGTCATCGTTTATTCTGCACCGTTCGTTCCAACGCATCCAGCCGTCGTGGTGTCGACACGTGGCGTGGTTTTTTTGTGGTCAAACCCCTGTGTTTCGAGGAGGATTGCGGCTTGTAACGAAAACAGTTTGTTCCACAGTAACCATGTTGTTTTTTTATGCACTCCAGCCCCTATACTTTCTGGTATTCAATGTGCAGAAGAGAAAATGTAAAATGCCATTCAACACCCGCCGTCTTTCATGACCGTGCGACCGTGCGTGGAAAAATGAGGCGCCGCTTTCTTTGACCTCCGGCTCGTCCACACTTCTGCCGCCAGTGCCGCCCTTTTCTCCCCGTCTCTCCTCTTCCGTCCGGGCGACGCGGCCGTCGTCTAGCCGGCCTGTGCGCCGAGCTCCAAAGCGAGACTGTCCGGAACGGCGATGCGGGCTGTGGCTAAGCTCCTCGACGCCGTCGGCGCAGGTGTCGTGGCTCGTGAGCGCGGCGGGGAGCCACGCCAGCACGTCGTCGTGTGCCGCGCCCAGAGAGCCGGCCATGGCCAGCAGGTGGAGCGACTCCCCGAGCTACTACGCGCAGTTCTCTCGCGCCGCCCCGGCGAGCACCCCTATGAGGAAACGCGGCCGCCTCCCCACCCGCTCCGGCGGCTGCCTCCGTCCCCGACGAGCTCGCGTGGCGCCTCAAACCGCGAGCCCGTTAGTCCGGACGCGCGCGCAGCCACCGAGGGCGGTCCACGCCGACGACGATGTCCGGTGCAAGGTGCGCAGACCCAGGGAGGCCGGCGCGGAAGTGATGTTGTGCGACGGATGCGGCCGGCCGCCGTCCTCGTCGCGGTCGCCGTAGATCAGGCGGACCTCGTCGCACCGGCTGCTGCAGTTCTCGCAGGAGCCCAAGGCGACTCCACATCTACAGGTACGTACTTGCCCCTTTTGCTGCTGCTTTGGCTTGGGGAGAATGAGCAGAGATATGCCTAGGGTGAATTTTCTTGCAGTATAGAGATAGGCGAATCCGTGTTTGCTGATAGTGGTGGATACAAAGTTACAAACATAATCCATGAGATCGATGTGTTCTGGCCTCAGTCGAAGAAATTGGTTTCCATTATTTTCCACTAGGATTTGGTTTAATTTGGAGCACATATCACATGGTTAATTGTATGATTCAAATTAAGAATGCGAGTTTAAGACGTATCTATGCTTTGCCTATGGTGCTCCTGTGCAGATATTGATCCTGCTGTTTTATCAACATATTTTGATTTACGGATGTTTTCTAAATTTCAGTGTTGATGAATTTTTTTGATTCGTTTCTTCATTAGGTTCTGGGAACTCTGTGGACGAGATGCCAAGTAGGCAAGGATAAGAATGTTGCTTCTGACTTAAACCAGGAGAAATCAAGTTGGCAAGGGATGGGAACTGGGTGGTTGTGCGCATGCCTGTTCCTTACAAGTTGCAACTGAAATTTCATAGCTGTTCTTTGCTGTTGTCGAAGCTGGCATCTCTTTAGGTCCAGGCCAGGTACCATGTCTCTCACTCCCTTTTTTGTGGTCAGGTACCAAATTTAACTGAAATTGATGGCCTAATAAGTTTGATCATATGTGTTTAGTTGGTGATAGCATACTGAAATTGATGGTCACATATGTGTTTAAAGGGCAATTATGCAATTAAGGATGTCACATATTTCTAATAAATTTGATCTTATGTAGTTTGGTGATTTGGCACCTCTTTTTCTACTCTGTACTATGATAGTTAAAATGATGCCCAAATACCTTTTGCCTCTTAACATATATTAGTTGGGAATGCAGGTCTGGTGCTTGCATGTCTTATTGTGAGTCATGGCTTGTGCAATGTATTCTGATGGTACTTACATCACCATCTTCCAAAAAAAGAAAAAAAAAGAAGGTACTTTAAATATATGTCACCATTTTTTTTACATGAAGAAATTGAGTTTATGAATTAACACCTTTCTTGTGTGGTGCCATGTTCGTTATCACAAAAATGGGCACCATAGTTCTCTCTCTCTCTCTCTCTCTCTCTCTCTCTCTCTCTCTAAATAAAATGGAATTTTGCAAGTACACTGTCAACTAATATGCAAGATCAGTTCTTGGTAGATCCCATTGGTAGTCTACTTAATCCGCTTATCTCTTCATTGTCACAGCTTGCTGAATTTTCTGATCCCTGGTATCTTTGATTCCTGCCAAATAAGCTTGCGATGATTTGTTCTTGACATTCAATTCAGATGCTCTTGCAAACTAATATCCGACTCATATCATAGTTGCACCTTTTCCTAATTTGAGTTTTATTATTATTTTTTACACGTATATAAAGATTGGAAATAAATACTCACTAGACATTGTTGTCGTGTACCGTCTGCAAGTGCTTCAGCACTAATGTGCCCATTTTTCTTAGGTGGAACCAGCGAGGGATAGTATGAGAAGGAGAGCATTCTTGCATCTGGTACTACTATTTGCCTGCACCTATGCAAGGGCAGATTCTTCAAGTTTAATAATGCTCACCTATTTGGTCTATGCAGAAAAGATTTTTCCTGGAATTGCTACAGAGTGTTAGGATAGGATATGATGATTTCCTTGTTTTTTAATATTTGAGCTTTGATATTTAACATTGGATGCAATTGAGCTCCACCTATTTCCTCATTAATACTCAATATTTTCCTATGCTTTGTTAATACAATTGAGCTACAGAAGCTAACACCACCGGCAAAATTTAGTACATGAAGTCATCAACATATAATTTGTTAGCTTCTGTAAAGAAAAATTTAAATTCAACTTTAAAGAAAAACTATTTTTTTCTAATGTGCAGCTGAGCTAATCTGTCTGTGGTGCTACAAGTAACAGGTCTCTACTTGAGATGAACTGGTAAGAAGGGATCAGTAATTTTCTTTATTTCTAATGAGTATCCTGATATCACAGTTTGCCCTATGAATATTTGGATGACTTCTATGATCCTTTACAGTAATTCTAAAAATTATCTTTCCTACCATTGTTAAGGTGCTGTCAGCTAGGGTGATTTGAGTATAGCCTATAGGCACAGATGTGCTTCAATTCATATATAGAGTTAAGGAGATAAAATCTGCACCTCTGCAGCCTACTATGGTGTTCGTTAAGTTTAGTTTCAGTGTTTTTCCCTGTACATTTTTAAATTTTTGCTAAATGTTTGCTGACAAAGTGGGGGAAACTTCTTGTGTCCTGCCCTATGGTAATCTTAATGGCTCTCTGAGAAGCATAGTTTTCTGTTCTTTATCATTGGTCAAGAATACTATCTACAGTAGAATGAGTAACCTGCAAGTGGTTTTGTTTGACGAATATATAATCTTTTCTTTTGGTACTATAGGTGGGAGGGAATCCATTGATTTGTATAAGGAATATGGCTACAAGGCTTTTTCATTACTGATCTTTACTAAAGGTCGATGTTGTGTATGCATGTTGAATCAGTTTTGTATTATGGACAATTATGACAAGCAGTTTGTCTGCAAATCACCCGATTGTGTGGTCCTCATCACCACAGTTATCGAATAATCATCAGAGTTAGTTTTGCAATGTAGTAAGACAGTAGAAAGGTAGTAGGTACTCTGAAATCGCTGCTGCATTCCGACTTATTTTTCAATGGCCCATGTATCAACGTCAGTAATGGCACTGCAATGCAGTGTAAATTGTTAATGAAAAAACTAACAAAATTATACATATAATCATAACGAGCCATTACCAACACACTAAATCCTAGACGGGCGCGCCACAGCTACTAGTTTTGACATTATTCCTACCTCATCATCAACCCAGCAAGAATATATGTAAACTACTTTATTGAAATAAAGTTTAATATCTTTACAGAAAGACAAGATGCTACTCATGGGGAAAGATTATAAACTGGAACTATCTCTATAGAAAAACTGGTTTGTTCACCGCTATGTCCAGAAACAAATTGGTTAAGTTGTGTAAAACTTGGTACTCTTTCCCATCCCATTATGGGTGCATTCGTTGCATGAGGTCTAAACTTTAGAGGGTTTTTTCAACGAATATTGTGATTACAAATAAAGTTTAATTACGAAACTAATTTCAGGACTCCGCTCGAATTCGCGGGACGAATCTAATGAGGGTAAGTAAGGCGTTATTAGAAGATAGTTACTGTAGCATCACTGTAGCGAAACTTAGATTAATTAGGCTCATTAGATTCGTCTCGCGATTTAGAGGGGGGTCGTGACATAGGTTTTGTCATTAAATGAATAAAAATATTCTTAAATAGTAAGATTCTCTTTGATATGACAGGTCTAAAATTTTAGAGGGGGTGCAACGAACGCACCCTATATCTTTGATCACAATCCAGATATATTGGCCATGCAAATATCATATGTTTCCTCTCTTCTCTACTGAAAAAAAAAAGTGGTGAAATCCCATATAAACATATTTAAATGATACGATATAGTGCCTAAGATTAGACGGATGAGGAGGAGCACATGCGCTATTAATGAAAAACCTCTTAACATTTCTCGGTGCTGTTTTCAGTTTCGCATTCTCATTTCTGTCAGGGTTTCAGATCTTTGGTCTTAAAATCCAACACGATTTAAACCAAAAACCATGTGTCTGACTAGCCGTTCATGAATTAGCTCTCCGGTTTGCCAAGATAGGAAGTTTCCGGGCGCGAAAGGCCCTTCCAAAAAAAGTAGAAAGCCCGGTAGAACGGTGGTCCTGTCTGCGTCAAAATAGCAAACCGAACATGTGTCTACCACTTGCCAACTTGGTGGTGCTGTTGACTTAGTAAACTCCAACATCTCCTCCGATGGCCGCCGCCGCCGCCGTGGCCGTCGACGCGTTGCCGTCCGCCGTCTCCTCGGACTCCGACTCCGAGGAACTCCTCCTCCTTCCAAACCTCGCCTCCACCGCTGCACCCTCCTCCCCGTTGCACGCGCAGCTCCACCACTTCGACCTCCCCTCCCTGCCGTCCCCTATCACCGTCCGCGCGCTCCCCTCGCGTGGCCTCTCGTTCCAGCTCTGGCCCTCAGCTGCCACGCTCCTCCGCTTCCTCCCGGCATCTCCGAGCGCCCTCCCACGCTCTCCGTCCCCGGGGAGCCCCCTCCGGTTCCTCGAGCTCGGCTCCGGCACCGGGGCCGCGGGGCTTGCCCTGGCCGCGTCAATCCCCGCGCAAGCCATTCTCTCGGACCTCCCCGATGCGCTCCCCAACCTCCGCCACAACGTCGAGCTCAATGCGACCCTCCTCGCCTCCGCCGGTGGGTCTGCATCCGTCCTGCCGCTACCATGGGGCGACGCCGCCGCGATGGAGGAGGTGGCGGCGGCGTCCCTATTCGACTTCATCGTGGCCTCGGATGTGGTGTACTACGAGGCATTGGTTGACCCCCTGATAGAGACGCTGCGGTTCTTCGTGAAGGGCGAGGTGGTGTTCCTGATGGCGCACATGAGGAGGTGGAAGCGCACCGACAAGAAGTTCTTCGGCAAGGCCAGGAAGGTGTTCGACGTCGAGGTGCTGCACGAGGATCCACCGCTTGAAGGTTGGCGCCATGGCCCGGTGGTTTACCGGTTCACGGCCAAGAAACAGCATTGGAAGAAGTGAAGAAGCTGCCTGAAGGTAATGCCGCCTGCTTGCTAGTGTTCTTGCTTTGTTGTAGTCGTCGTCGCTGTTTTGTCATAGCTTGTTGCGTGAAGGAACAAAAACCTTGTGAAGCTTGAACAATGTGACATCGTGCAATCCTGCCCAAAGACTGGGTCTAATTTGGTTGCATTCTGATTTCGGCGTATGTCAGTGGAGGTGTTTTCTGATTTACCTGTGCCTGACTTGAATACTGCAATTTAGTTAAGAGGTTCATGAATTTTGAAGAATCTTTTCTATAGTTTTTTCTTGAACGGAGGCAATTGGCGCATGTTCTTTTCGAGGGACCTTCTGGGTTGTCTAGTGGGGACATGATAAAGTTCTTGGTAATACTAGGGCGTCCTCACATTAGTATTTCAAACAATGATGCAACTCTGAATGTCAATATGATCAGTATATCTGAGAACTTTGTTAACATTATTTTAATTGAAAGGTTTATATAGCTAATGATTGGTGTAATTGCTACTATTGAATTTTTCTAACACCACACTTATGCATTATAAAGAAATGTTTGCTTCACTATCAACTTATAAGTAGTAAAATTTCTTAAACTGTGATTGAAGTCTCAGCTTGGCAATCCTTTATACCAATGACATGCTAACTTCGTGCCGTTTAGCTATCACCAAAAATAATAAAAAAAATCGTCCTGGTTGGAGAGCCTTCCTATCCACTCATTCTTTCTTGTTTTGATGAATCCAAAATGAAAAAAATTGAAGAAGAAAACTTCGTCCTGGTTGTAGAATAAAACTAGATCACTATCGCTTAAGCTATTTTTGAGGGGAACCTTTGATAACTGGGTCCTCAATGCAAATTCCCTTGAAGTGTAGGTTCATGTTCAATCCTTAAGTTATACAGTATATGCCTAACAAATTCATCAAACACTTATGTGGTGGGAAAATAAGGTATATCTACAAAAATTTAGAATAAGAATACCTATGTAATATAGGTATAGTTTTTTTTTCATTGCATCTGGAGATACTTGAGTCGTCCTTCATCTGATGTAGGGCAAGATCAAGCTTAACCATATTTTATTAAAGAAAAAAATAGCTTTATATATAAATGCAAGTTATGAAATATTCGACATAAAAGCAGGAATGTTTCAGTGAACAATACAAGAACTGGCAAGTCTGGATCTTAGGTTAATGTCGTAAGCTTCACCCAGGAAAATGCAATTGAAAAATGCTATTTTCCAAGAGCATTTCAGTATACAGTACGCATGTCCTACAGATAGCCAGTCTACACACAAATTGTTGGGCAAGATCAAGCTTAACCATATTTTATTAAAGAAAAAATTAGCTTTATATATAAATGCAAGTTATGAAATATTCGACATAAAAGCAGGAATGTTCCAATGAAAAATACAAGAACTGGCAAGTCTGGCAAGTCTGTCGTAAGCTTCACCCAGGAAAATGCAATTGAAAAATACTATTTTCCAAGAGCATTTCAGTATACAGTACTTATGTCCTACAGATAGCCAGTCTACACACAAATTGTTGCATCAACACTGTAAACAAACTATAGAGTCAATAACAAATTTTTGGGCTGTTAATTTAGTGCCTCTCTAATACAGTGGGCACAAAACACACATAAACAAATTTAACATATAAAAAGTCTGTACGGAAACTAATAACCCATCTGTGGTAAATGAATAGAGGGGGGTGAACTGGAAGCATTGGTTCCACTGGACGAGCTTGTCTTTCCATCAGTGTTGGACCTCTCCAGCCCCTTCAGTGTCCCATCGGATGAGGTGTATGAAAACTTACAAAGATGGAATGGTGGTGCAAAGTACATCGCCACAGGCATCTTTGGCGGAAGACTTGGCAAGGGCATCTCAAACTTCAATACACTTAGGACCTGGCGGATCGAAGGTCGGAAATTGTAATCTGGGTGTGCACACCAAAGGCCGACAACCATTAAGCACACTGCTTCGCTCTCATCAAATGCACCATCAAGTCTCCCATCAATTGCCTTAAGAATCTCATTTCTTCCATAGAGATCCCACACCCATTGAACTAATTTGATCTTGTCATCATCTTCTTTAAGAACTACAGGCCTCCTCCCGCAGGCAATCTCCAATGCAAGAATACCAAAGCTGTAAACATCAGATTCTTTGCTTGCTTTGCCAGTGGTGACACACTCTGGAGCCAAATAACCCATTGTGCCAGCTAGCACTGTAGTTTGTGAGCCTCGATCATGGTCTACAAGACGCGCCAGCCCAAAGTCCCCAAGCTTAGCATTGAATGCTGAATCAAGCATCACATTGCTGGGTTTGACATCACGGTGCACAACACATTGCTCCCACTCGTCATGGAGGTACAGGAGGGCGGACGCAATGCCAGTGGTGATCTTGAACCGCAGTGGCCATATAAGGAGGTTACTATTGTCATAGAGATGTTTGTCCAGGCTCCTGTTTGGCATGAACTCGTAAACGAGCAGGAACTCTCCATGCTCATGACACCAGCCCACAAGTTGCACAAGGTTCCTATGCCTCAGGCGGCTGATGATCTTTACTTCAGAGACGTACTCCTTCCTCCCCTGTGTTGATCCTTTTGCAACTCGCTTTATGGCAATTTTGAGGTTTTGATCCTTCAAGGAACCCTGATAGACTGCTCCAAATCCTCCTTCTCCAAGCTTTCTGTCAAAAGCAAAATTCTTTGTGGCGGCCACAAGTTCAGTGTATCGAAATCGTCTTGGACCTCTCCCTGTCTCGAACTCACATTCAATGGATTCATTGTACTCTAGCTTATCTTCTTCCTCCTTTCTTGACTTCCTAGTCTTTCTGAAATTCAGGATGCACCAAACCAAACCCATAAAACAGACCATGGCACTTACGCTACTAGCCAAGCTTATGACCAATACACCTTTCATCTTCTTACTCTTCAGCTGGACATCAGTAGAACTGAATTCCCAGTAAAGTACCCGATGGGCCTCTACAAGTGTACTGGTGGCAGCAGAAAAGCCGATGGCCACTTCATTTGGGAGATATTTTTGGAGATCAACTGAATAATAGAGGGAGGAGTTGCCACTAAATTGTGGGTTATCCTTGTACGTCAAGAAGACACTCAAGTTCCTGGAGATGGCCTGGTAAGTTATCCATGCATTGGCTATCCGACCATCGTTGATGCTACTGTTCCATGTTATGTTGGCCACTGATACGATCGAATGGATGTTGATTCCCACATGCTTGTTGTCTGGATCCCATGTGTTCTTGTGGCTATCAAATTCGACAGCCACGATTTGGTTTGATATCTCACTCTGATCCCTACTATTACTGAAGAGGCCAAGATAACCACCACTTGAGTTACTGGGAATAACAGAAGGATATGGTGAAAGGAAGAAGGTGAGTCCCTCACCGTATGAGCTGCTTCTGTCGTAAGCTTCTATCTGGAATGTGAAGCGGGTTGTGAAGTCGGCTAACTGTCCTGTTGTGCTATCCCAGAGAATAACTGGATCCATGTAGACTGCTCGGCCGACACTATTGTTGTTCTGGCCATTGATCTCTTCCTTGGTGAGCCTGATTGCCTTATTGTAGAAGGCATCCTCCTGGAACTGGATTCTGGCCGATCCATCATGGTTCGACTCGGTGAAGTTCAGCTTGAAGGATAGAGGACTGACATGGGCAACATTGAAGTATAGGAATAAGAGAGCCAAGAAGAAAGTAATTGTGGTTTTTGATCTCATGACTTCTGAGGAAGCAGGAGGGAGGAAAGGAAGCAAGGAAGGCGATGAGAAGAACTAACTTTTGAAGATTTGAGAAGTTGTTTCCTATGGGTATTGATGTAAATAACTAAAAGATCCAACCTTGGCCGTCTTGTGCATAAGTACTGCCGGCTTGTCAATAGGGAGTAGTAGGTCTTGAAATGACAGATGTAAGCCACAGGCGAAGCAGCTGTAAAATAATGGTATGATGTTGTACTATGAATTTAAGTTTTCAATAGGAGAGAAAATGCTTGGTTTCTATCGCCATCCATTGCCGGCCTAGATCAAAGACAAGAGCAGTTTGTGCATGAAACAAGGTGAAGGATGTTTCGCCCACATAAAGCTTTGATGGTTGCCGGCCGAAAAGGATATTCCTGGAGTCCAGAGGTTCTTTTCCATCTGGCATCCGTGCTTACCGCATTGGATCTTAGCGTGCCTTTTGTTTTCTACTAAAAGGTTCAGTGTTTCCTGCAGTTCAAGAGTTGGGTGGTATCTTTATACAGTTTACCTGGTCAAAAAGTTCAGTTCAATTACAGGCAGTCAATATTTCTTGTTACTGTCCGATGTTCCGTTGGTACAGGCATCTGTTGCCAAATAAGACCACAGGCAGTAGCAGCTTCTTACCATTACATTTTAAAAATTTCAGAATTAGAATCGAGGACTCTCTATGTTAGTGCAGTCAAAATGAAGTTTGTGTGTGCAATCTTTTACAGTGTGTTCTGTCCAGCAATCTCTATTGCGAAAAAAAGGAAACAAAATTAAAAGGTATGGAACTTGTACTTTCATTATCAAACATAGGCACACGTTTTTTAAAGAAACACTTTACCGAACAAAACAACAGCATATCATGATTTGCTTCCGAGAGTGGTAAGGACAAAAAAGGATTCAGTTACACTAAGCCATATACCCCTAGAAAAATATACATCGACTGTTCTATTCATGCAGGACAATATACAGAAACGACCAAGTCAACACCCGTAGGATTCGTTACCGTAAGTACATGTTGAGTGAAGCAAGCATACTCATCTTTTGAAAGAAAAAGGCAATCGTGCTCATTGCTCAACAAGGTCTGAGAGTTCCAAGCTGGTTGTGTTGCCGTCAGTCCTGGGCCTCGCCTGTGGCCGTGTCATCTGTCGGCCAGACCACGGTCTCCAGCAGCCTCTGGCGCATGATATCCAGGTTCTCGTTGGAGATGCGCTCGTATATTTTCGCGTGGTCGCATTTCTGCTCAGATGCAGTTATCAACAAAAAGGTCAGTCTCTGCAAGTATTTCTTTCAGAGTCGATCAGCTTAACTTGTTTCTGAATTACTCACTACCTTGATCCATTTGCCGTATAGGTGGAGGCGCGTGATCATCACTCTCTCTGCCAGGTCATGCCTCTCCTGTTTCACACGACGGAGCACACCATCAAATAAAGACACCATTCCGCAGGAACATGGAGCGAAGGAAATCGATGGATGGATGGATACCTTAGCGAGCAAGCGAAGGAAGTAATCACCGTCCAACGGATCGTTGGTGACAACGTAACTGACAAGAGGAGTATGTATTTTTTTTAGAAAAAAGAATTGAATATTCAGTGGCAGGTAGTATCAACTTGGACCGGATCAAGATGAGAGAATTCATCAGTCACCTGTAAAGCCAAGTGTACGACGGGGGGTTCATCTCGTACAGCTGGTGGAGGACCGTGTGCGTGGCCTTGTAAGTGAAGTAATTGATGATGTTCTGCACGTCAGAGCGAGACAATTTAGATTTCAGCGAGATATATGAATGACGAACCAACCATTCGAACCACAACAAGTCCATTCTGAAAGGAACCTGCACGAGACCGTGCCAAGTTCATTCATTAATTAAGGAAGAAGGAGACGACCGGCTGAAGCAACCGTGTTCCATTTTGTACGCCGCGCGTACGTGCGTGCTCCTCGATCGTATAGTGGTGCGTAGCGTACCTTGTCGACGTCGTCGAACCCCTCGTCGTACGTCCCGCCGAACTCGCTCACGATCACGAGCCCGCGGCGGCCGCGGCCGGTGGCTCGCCCCCCGCGCCGCGGCGCGCGCCGGCGTGGTCGCCACCTGAACCCGCCCGGCGGCGCGCGGGACAGCAGCAATGCCCGCGGCGACGCGGTGCTGCACGGGGTGGCGAGGCGGCACATCGCCGTCGGCGCGGCCTGGGCGGCGGCAGCCATGGTTCAGATGCCGACGAGACAGATATTTTACCGTCGGACGGTCGCGCGACCGGTGGGAACGGCAGTGGAGGCCAGGGGGGCAGGGTTGAGTGGCTGGGCGTGCGGGTTTCTGTTGAGGTGGCTGGCTGATTGTTCCGGTCGCGGAAGCTGCGCGCATATTTTCTTGGGCTTTTTATGTGCAGATGCAACGGCGGAGCGCTCCGGTGCTGTTGGGCTGATATTTGTGAGATTCCTTTCCCGCAAAAAGACGCAAGGATGTGAGATTCTTGTGGGGCAGGTTACTCTCTCTGCCAGCAGGGCGCTGAAGCCTGATGCTAACCACGAGATTTTTCTTTGATTCTCGAAAGACCTTGAGATTTTTGATTCGGCGTGGGGCTTTTTTCCCTTTCGGCTTTTCCTCAATCGTCTTCGAGAATCTTCTGTGTCAACCTTACGCGGCGGAGGTGCAGAACACTGAGAACAGAATGCTCTACTGCGTACTATAGTACCTCCATGATCAGTCCTTTTCTCAGGGCTGTACAAGTACGATACAACCAGCCGTTATTAGAGTAAAATCCTATGATGCGGTTGAGTGAAACATTTTTCCTATATCTTTCTTTTACTAAACAGTAACCGTCGACCCTGAATATTGGGGCCTCGCACAATTTGCGGCGTTATTACCTGCAACCTGATGGAAGCCGCGCACGAGCACGTGAGGCGCAAGCCGAACCCAAACCAAGTCGTCCCCCGTCGATTCCTGCGAAAACGCGGAGAATTTCTATTGCGTTTCCCGGACGTTTGCGAGCTGCTCCGTCCCAACCTCCGCAGTCCGCACCGCGCTGCGCCTCCACGGACCCGGGGCCAAGCAAAACAAACCGAGGCGAAATCCGCGGCACGGCACGACCGCACCGCCAAGGAAAACGCGGTCGCGTCAACCCTGTCACTTGCCCCTTGGCCGACCTCGCGTCCTCCGGATCGTGGGTTCGCTCTGGACCGTGGTTTTCCACCGTCGGCACGGCACCTCGTTGGAGGAACTCGGCTGGCTGATCGGTCGCCTCCTCCTCCCTGCGTTACCGACTTACCGTGTGAACGTCTCACTGATGCAATTGCCGTTCTCGTGTCCGTCGGTGTCGTTGTCTCGCTCAGCGCATCGTTTTTTTTTTCGTCTTTTCTTATTTTGGATCTCTTTGCCACATTTTGAGTGAAGGCAGAGGTTGTCGAGCACATGAGTTGTTCATGCTCGATCGATCCATCCTAGTTCAAGGAAATCGTGAAAGCTAGAAACGGGTTCAACAACCCGTTCGAACGACTCAAAAAATAAAACCGTTTTTCTCACAAAGGTACAATACTACCTAAGCTTATCGTAGACTCCAAACATTATCAATCTTATCATTTGTTTTTCCTCAACAAAATCAAACAATCTGTGGTTGAACTGCAGTAGTGCACTGGTGTCAATGTCAAAACTCTCGCCGATGCAGGGAACCAAACTCACCAGTCACCTGCTCCAACTTGTCAGTTGCAACTAACCACGGGCCCACAAAGAGGCGAGGACCTGGAAAACCAAACTGGCAAAAGTTGGAGGGCTTTACAGCGAAAAAGACACCGTCAAAGCGTTATGTTTATTCGCCGCCGTGCCCCTTCCGTTTGACGAACGACCGAGCCGCCCCGCCCCCCTCCTGTTTGCTTCCTTCCCCCGTCGTCCCCTCCCTGCCGGTGCCCGGGGCTGGCCGTCAAGGCAACATCTCGCGGCCACCGAAGCGGCGGAGGCCGAGGCGGTTCGGGCCTCTCGAAGGGCGCGGGGCGGGATGGGCACGCCGGAGTTTCCCAACCTGGGGCAGCACTGCAGCGTCGGCGACTGCAGACAGATCGACTTCCTCCCCTTCACCTGCGACCGCTGCGACCACGTATGTTTCCGCAACCTCTCCTGTTCTTCTTTCTCTCTCTGTGTGTATGCTTGTCTCCCCGAACCGTCCTTTTGGTGTAAGCATATTGCTCTTTGGGCGCTTGAGCGATTCTCATTGTTCTGTATATTATGGAGCCCAAGAACGCGTCTTTCTGCGGGAAATCGAATGAATCTTGGGAAGTAGATGTGGTTTGGGGACAAACATTGACTAGGCTTTAGGATAGTGATCTAAATGGAAACCTTGTACCCTCGAACCTCATTAGATGGAAAAGGAAAAAATCTTAACCATTCATGCTATTGACCGGGCAACACTAATGCAGATATTTTTTTTTTCTTTGTGGGGGTTGGTAGTTCGATGATCTTGAGTTGTTGTGTTCAACGTTGACAAAAAAATATAGCCCTTTATGTACATCTTGACGTGGTGGTGGTTTGCTTCCTCCATTCCTTGGTGAGGTAGAACACTTGTCACAGGTTCCTGCTAGTGTTTCAGACATGGGGACGAAAGAAAATAAAAATTAATGTATTCAAGAAATATGTTGTTCATTTTATCAATTAGTTTCTTGGCCAGGGGCAAAAAAATTTCTGTTCACTGATCTACACATCTCATTTTTGGACTCCAACTTCCAAACTATAAAATTGGCTAGTTCCCGTGCTGTGTACCAAATTCAAAATGTATTAGCTGATTAGCTGGACATGCCCTCATGAAATTTGTAGCCCCTTTACAACCTGATGGAAATACCAGCTTTTTCATGTGGGATTTACCAGGGAGAAGAGTATAGTTTTATTGGATGTGAATGATTGATCACATTAGCAAAGTTGTCTAGCGCTAGCTGGAAACAAAAAGTGTCCCTTTTTTTTTGGAACAGTTTATGCTTTAGTAACAAAGCAAATGTTGACACTAACAAAACTGAGGTATATGGGAAAAATTATCCCAACAGACGATGAGGGCTTACTGAGGATAGCAATATTCACTTGCACATGATGTGTCAGTCACATGCCAGGAATCCTGTATGCATCAATCACCTAGGATACCTGAAGGTTACTGTGTTTGCTTTCCCTTCTTTGGTACCTAGTTGCTATGATGGACAGCTTATGATTACTAGAGTATGACATTACTGGACTTAATTACTTATCTGAAGGATATTTGGATTGACAAACTTTAGTTACCATACCCTCTTTATCAGTGTTTAAATGTAGCAGATTGACAATTTGGGCCTTTCCTCTGTTTCCAAAATTTTTGTCCATTCATTTTTTATGCCTACTGAATGCAACTACATCCACTGAATGTGGTAGGTCAGTAGTAAACCATTACACGGAAGGATCATGTTTAATGTAGATTATCTGCATATTTCTACCGAAAGATCAAATATCCATATTTGTGGAAACTGAGATCAGGAACACCTTTTGTATTTGTTTAAGCCTTCCACTGCGTGTTCAGCATCTATTAATCACCGCTAAATACTGTCAGCCAGAATGCTAATATGTTTGTCGGACCATTGTTTAGGTCTTTTGCCTTCAGCACCGAAGTTACACATCACACCAGTGTCCGAATGCAGATGTGAAGGATGTCACTGTTCTCGTCTGCCCTCTCTGTGCTAAAGGAGTTCGCCTGAATCCAAATGAAGACCCAAATATCACCTGGGACTCTCATGTCAACACTGATTGTGATCCATCAAATTACCAGAAAGTAACAAAGAAAAAGAAGTGCCCTGTTCCTGGGTGCAGAGAAACACTGACTTTTTCAAACACAATCAGGTGCAAAGATTGCACCAAAGAACACTGCCTAAAGCACAGATTTGGGCCAGATCATAAGTGTCCGGGCCCAAGAAAAATGGATTCTTCATTCTCCTTCTCAAATATGTTAAGAAAAAGTCAGAAAGCGGAGGCACGCTCAAACAGCAGCAAAAATAGTTCTTCATGGTGGAGCTCGAGCCTTCTGAACGCAGCATCAAATTTCAAAACATCTGCTGAAGCTGGAATGCAAAAACTGAGCACTGCAACTAGCCAAGCCTTCCAGAAGGCTAAGGATGGGATCTCTCCAGATAGCAGCAGCAGTAGCGGTGACCTTGTGGAGCAATGTATTCATTGCCCAGCAAGATTTTCCACCGTGGGGGCCTTAATCGAACATGTTGAGAAGTCCCACCAGACGAGCTCACAATCAAGCCGTGGCAGAGTGACAGTTGATGTTTGTCCTAAATGTCACAAGGCATTTCGGGATCCGGTGTTGCTCGTGGAGCATGTGGAGAGAGACCATGGAGGAAGTTCAAGAGCATAGACTCACTAGTGTAAATTGTATGCTTTTGCACTTTGTAATTTGTTTCTCATTTGATCTATTGGATTATACTCGACTGCTTTGGGTTCAAATTGTGCCCGTAAGAGAAGTATAGTTTGTTGGCTTGAAGGCAAGCCATGGTCTATGGAACCTTGTACTAGATACTAGAAATCAAAGTATAATTGGTTAGGATAATCCTTGCATATTTGTTGCAATTTGCGTCTTACAACTTGATATTGGCTCTGATTTACCCATGGGGAAGTGGATCATATCAATCGATTGATATTAGCATCTGTTCTTTCAAGGGTTTGCAGGCGATCTAAGGATATTTAGCTTTGAAATGGTGCTGGCACTATTTCCTATATCCAATCTGAATAGGACATGAAAACTAATTCACAGCCACAGGTATTTCTTTACAAAAGTATGTTGTATCGATTCAAACTTATCAAGGCTGTTTTTTCTAAGGGCTCAATTCATTTTTCCTGTTATTATTGAGCCTGACACTTGAAGATTTTTGCACATTCTTTCTTCCAGCCATAAACCAACTTTTAGTAATATCTTTGATATAGATATGCTGATCGATAAACAAAACAAATACAATACAGGCAAGCAGGTAACAATCATTTCATTATTATCATACACCTAAGATCTAGTTGCGATGCACAATCCACTCTATGACACAGCCAAAGGACTGGCACGTCTAAGCACTGAGCAAGCTAGCAGTGTCTTAGCTCCTCATGCGTGGCCTCCGGCTCTCGAGACCTTGCTGTTAACGCCATCGTCTTATCCCCCAGTCATCCTCCGGCTGCGGCACCTTACCTCCTCCATCACCGCTGCCTGCACTCTCGCAGTCCTTAAAGCACGTGCAATACCATGGCCACCCAGAAATGAAACGTCCCTTGCAGTACTTCTGGATGACCATGGCCTTTATACAGATCTTCACGGTGCTCAGCGTAGCCTGCCATTCCAAATTCTCAAATTCATGTACCTGGTGGCTTCTACGGCCTGGGATGTCAAATTCCAACCTGTCAGCGCAATTGTGTACAAGAGCTTCTACGGCGATTGCAAACAAGAGTTGCATGGAAAAGGAGTAGCTCGACTCAAGTCGGAATCGTACTGACGGAATACCGACCCACACTGGTATAGAGGTGTCGGTTCAGATTCACAAAAAAAAAAAACGACGAGCAGTTTCTTCAAACAAAACCCACAGGAGCAAAGTTGATCTCGTACGGGCAGGCGAAGAAAGGATTGTCCACCACGCTCTGGCTCCTCTCACCCGATGTGTCGAACGATCCGTGGCCCGCGTGCTCGCTCCACCACCCGGACGGTGCCTTCCTGTTGCGGTTGCGGGACGAAGAGAAGAGCAGCCTCCCAAGCCCGAGCGCCCTCTCGGCGGGCGAAGCGACCGAGGACACTCCACGATCCGGCAGCTTGCCACTGGTCCTCGATCCCCATCTGGGGCGCGAAGCGAGCACGCAGCGCTCTCCCGTTGCTTCCCGCCCAGCCTCCCCGATTCGAATCCGACCCGGTTCCTCCCGGCAATTGGAGAGACTGGACGGACCTCGGCGCCGGTCCGGCGGGACTGATCGCGGAGCGCCTTCTCGCCGACGACGTCGCGGACTACATCAGCTTCCGCGCGGCCTGCCGTCCGTGGCGGCTCTGCTGTCCCACGGACCCGCGCGCGCACGGCGTCCTGGACCGCCGCTTCCACCCGCGTCACTGGATCATGCTCAGGAAACAAAGTACAGGTGGCGCCCGCCCGACGCCGTACCAACGCCGGTTCATGAACGTCTCCACCGGCCGTTGCAGGGACGTGCGCATCCCGTTGCTCCACGGCCACGACGCGTTCCCCACCACGGAGGGCCTCCTAGTCCTCCTCGACAGGGCCACCTCCGCCGTCCGCCTGCTGAACCCGTTCACCCGCCACGCGGCCGAGCTCCCGCCGGCCACCACGATCCTGACGCAGAGGGAGCTCGAGCTACGCACTCCCTTAATACATTTGTTGAGGGTGACAGGCGCCGGCCTTGCCGACGAGTCCACCGTCGCGGTCCATTTCCGAAACATCGAAACGATTGCTGTCGCCAAGCCAGGCGACGCGGGTTGGACCGTCGTTGAGCGCGGCGGCGCATGGATCCGTCCGGCGATGTCTTTCGCTGGCCGCTTCTACTGTGCCACCTGGAACGACATCATGGTTGTAGAGACAAGCGCGGACCACCCGCCGCGGCTGGCCGTGGTTGCCAGGCTGGCCAGCCCGTTGTCCGCGATGAAGATGGACACGGTGCACCTAGTGGACATTGAGGGAAAGCTGATGCTCGTGGACCGGCGATTCGTCAGCAATGACAGCAGACGGTTCGTCAACGGCCATGGTAGCATAACGTACACTGTCTTCCGGGTAGACTTGGACGCGAGGAAGATCGTGCCTGTCCGTGGGCTCGGTGGACACGCAGTGTTTATCGGCCTGAAACTGGCCATTGCCGTCTCGCCATCGGTGTTCCCCTCCGTCAGCGCCGACGCAATCTACTTGGGATTTGACGATCTGTTGACGGGTTGGCTGGACAACAGTCCGATCCATCTCATGGATGGAACCTCTGAGCCTCGTGATTTCGACGACGACGACACGGTGAGCTATGGACCTCTGGGTGTTGATGATCATCTATCCTGGTTTGTCGCGGGATATCGATCATGACCATTGAAAGGACACGGTGAGCTGCTGCTGCTGTTTGCAAACAAGTAGTATTATTCGAAAAAAAACATGTACTAGTATGACAAAGTCGGACGCTGACGCTGAGCTTCGGTAAGAAAGTTGTGATCCATTAATGACATGAGCTTCGATTTCTTGGCCAAGAAGGGTAGAAGGGCCTATTGATTTCTGCTATGCATGTTATATTTATGGGCATATACACATATCATCAATGTTCCCTAAATATAATTAAGCTTTAAGTTTCCGTAGTTTAGCACTCAACACCATGGACGACTACAAATAGAACGGAAGAGTCAAATGGCCTCATAATTCTGCAACATATAGACGGGCAGCCATGAGTGATCTTTCTTGGTCTATGATCAATGGAATGGACTCAATTCGGTAAGATTTACAAAATATCTGTTTGCTCGGTGCAAAGAGAGATTCAGCGCTGTTTTGCATGAGGACCTCGATTTACTCTCCATTTCAGTTGACTGCTCATATTTACCGTAGAAGTTGGAACAGAGCCGCATCAAGGCGCTCCTATCAGACGCAGAGGATGCTAAGTTGAGAACGCCGAAACAGAGTTTTCCTGGTTATGCTAAACACAGGGTTTTACTAATTTGCCGGGCAGCTTCAACTTGATTTCTTATTGCAGTCATAAGATTTTTTTTAATAAACAGATACAAATAGAAATGCCCGCTTTTCTGCAGATAAACTGAATCATATTGTCAACACAATTGATCAATAGATCAACACGTTAACAAGATCAGTTACTACGTAGAGACACAGCACCGCTGCATCAGTTATTCCACATGAAGGCCACCGGGCTCCTGACTTGATGCTTCTCGTTCTCCCAGATGATGTGCCCGAACTCCCACTCTGAATCTGATCCTCCGGCGTCGCTTCTGAACTGGACGGTGTAGGTCTTCTTCTCGTACTGCTCCTTGAAGTCCAGGGTCGCCGGCGTGACGGTCACCTTCACGTGCCTCGGCGCCACGACGGTGACGTTGTACGTCTCGCCCTCCTCGGACACCTTGGTCACCGTCCGTGTCAGCGAGCGGACGTCGCCGCGGCCGTGGAAGACCACGACGATAGTTGAGGCCGGCGGGGAGCGTGGTCGTCGTGCACGTGGCCATGTAGGGCGTGAAGAGGCGCAGCTGCTCCGTGGTGTAGTTGAGGGCGCAGAGGAAGTAGACGTAGTCCCTCGCCCGGCGTCGTACACCAGCCTCGGGTCCATGGAGACCTGTGGGCGGACGTGCCCAGCCCCGGCGGTGAAAGGCATCACAGGCGTACGAAGCACATTGAGCTGGACATACATTTCGTCCGCGAGAAGGTTGCTCTCGGTGAACTACGCGTCGTTCACGTTCCAACCGGACAACAATTCGCTGATGTGATGACCAAAGGCCTCCCGTCTTCGACGTTCCAAGAGTTCAAGTCCAGTTTATGTGTCGACACAGGCGTCCCATGAACTGCAGCGGGGTATTGAAGCGCAAATGCACGTCTGCATGCTGGACCGAGTCCAACGGGAGCGCGACGCTCATCGCACGGCGCACGGCAGTTCACGATCGCCTAACTCCTCCTTGTTCGCTACGGATAGATCACGTAGATGTAGGAGTTCGTTATGCTCCTGGCTTTGCCATTGTACATGTATAAATATTCCTGAGATCAATACAATCGGTGCGTTGGATCGCAAACCTTCTACACTATCTTCGGGTGACACAACGTGCCGCCGCCGTCGAGTGCCGATGGAGCAGGAAGCCACTGGCTCTTCTTCCCGTGCCTTCGCTGCGCTGATCTTCATGCCGGCGGAGGAGAAACAAAGATTGGGTGAACGAACGAACGAGGAGAATAAGCTTCAGTTGGATCCGCTTTTTGAGGATCGTGCTGGGATAGTTTGGATTCGGTTAAGCAAAAAATCGATTATTAATTAGGCAAATTAATTAATTATTAGCACAATTACTGATTTGCCCTCAAACTAATGGCTAGTTTTGACAAACTAATGACCATTATTTTAGACTATAAAACTCCTCAACTCGTTATGCAATGCCTCCAGCTCTACGAGCCCTTGCTGTTAACACCATTGGTTTATCCTCCACCTTCCCCCAGTCATCCTCTGGTGGCGGCGCTTTGCCTCCTCCATCACCACCGCCTGCACTCCCACAGTCCTTAAAACATGTGCAATGCGAGAAGAAGAAGTTGGAGCCTTTGCTACAGTAGCCGCCGGTGTAGTTGCTCAATGTGCAGGCAGTGGCGCAGATTACATCAATGCACCCGTCATATATATGAGCTTGTGAAATTGCACACCTGTGCCTCTGAACCTGCACAATCAATTGATCAACCAACTAATATTAATCGTTTAGTATGTAGTTAGCTAACCGTCAGATCGCTACACATTATCAGCTGATGCCAAGTGAGACTCACCCAAGGTTAGGAGGAGCAGGACTAACGCAGTTGCTACGGCCTTGCACTTCATGACTGAACCGAGCTTTGTTTTGTTAGATGAGGAGGGGAAGAGGTAGAAGCAGATCTTTTTATATTGCTTGGGTGCATTGGTTGCAACTTGCAGGCTGGAGACCATTTTATACTATCTGATTGCATTGATAGGTACCATGTATTCTTTTGAATTGGATTGTGCATATCTATTTATAAAAAGGAGAATATATTAAGATATCTCGACCTCTGTATCAATCGATGCATATGGCTATCAATTATTACAATGGTTACAAAGATCATGAGAAAAGAAAAGGAAGAGAACAAAAGCACATGTGTATTGATTCATTGATACAATGCATGTTATGGATATGTTCATTGATTTCTACAATGCATGTTATGGATATGTGTATCTTGTTCCTGGATATTCAAGCAAAATTGATTTATTGGCAATGCATATATCAATTTTCCGTAGATAAAGATCATGCAATTTTGTTTTTACATAATGTTGTATTACTTCGTTGAAGAGAAATAGAAATTGGCATTTCTTTATCGACTGCTAATGTATGCCGCATATTTTACAATCATTCTTGTACATATCCTATAGTCTGCAGTTGCTCTCCTATTTTAAGGGCCGTACAATGACTGGTTGGAACATGACTCCATGCGTATCGCAATGTTGTTATTTCTTAAAAAGAAACTTCAAGATCACATATATGCAATTCCTTAGACAATTAATTCGTATCTTTGGACCCCATCTGTTACATGCTCTGTTTTACCTACAAATATTTAGGATCACAAATTTTCTATTGTTGCCATGTCTTTCTTAAGATTCTAAAATCAAATGGAAACATGAAACCGAGTTCCCGTCATTATGCATCTAGCCTTTACATGTTCAAGCATCTAGGCCCAACCATGGTATTTGTCAGAAAACATAATTTAAGTTTGCCATCTCTCTTTGTGTCGATAGATTATAGCAAATATAGTTCGATTATTGCCTCATCAAACACTTGGAATGCCTACATAAATGATATTATCGTGTATCAACCACAAGAGTGTAAAATTGTATCCCCCTTTACCAATTTTTCAATTTCTTTTACCAGGCTGGAAAAATCATAAAATAGAAATTGAACAACTTAGTGTCCACAGTTCCCATGTCAACCGAGTGTCAAATAGTTCCCAGCTTCCTCTCCCCGGCCACTGTATACCTCAAGTTACCCAATGAAGAGTTCTCTGAGGTTCAGACCACGGTCCATGGCTTTATTATAGATCTTTTCTCAGACAAAAATAATTGATTTTGAAATTTCCGTATTTTGCCACTCAAGACCTTGGACTTAATTAAAAAAAAGGAAGTGTCAAATGGCCTGTTAATTCTGTACTAAATAGATGGTATTGCAGCCATGAGTGATGTTTCTGTGATAACTGGAATGGGCTTAATGTGACAAGAATTTTAAACTATCCCTACGCTAGGTGCAAAAAGAGATTCACTCTGCATTTCAGTTGACTCACATTATTAATCTAGAAGAATAAAACTATCAGCAACAAGAAATTGGAACAGAGCACATCAAGGAGCTCCTATCAGATATTGAGAAGAAAGTCGTGAACATGGTACGATTGCTCATTTGATCTAACACTTGCAACGCCTTGAAAAATAAGAAGCAGAGGATGCTAAGTTGAGAAGGCCGAAACAGAGTTTTCAACTTGATTTTTCATGGCGGTCATTGCTGCGTAGGTTAGGTCCAGCTCAGTACACTCATTACCCTCCATGTATGTATTGCAGTCATCCAAGAATATTTTTTAATAAACACACGCAAGTAGAAATGGAAGGTTTCTGCATATAAACCGAATCAAACTGACAACATTCGTAACTGAGGATGGATCAACTCGTCAGCATTCGATTATTTCATTACTCCGGCAACAATGAAGTGCATATTTATTTGTGACAGATCAACTCGTGAACAAGATTTTCAGTTCATGTCTTGTTCTACTACGTACGGACACAACATGACAGTGGGTCAGTTCTTCCACATGAAGGCCACCGGGCTCCTGACTTGATGCTTCACGGTCTCCCAGATGATGTGCCCGAACTCCCACTTGAATCTGATCCACCGGCGTCGCTTCTGAACTCGATGGAGTAGCTCTTCTTCTCGTACTGCTCCTTGAACTCCAGGGTCGCCGCCGTGACGGTCACCTTCGCGTGCCTCGGCGCCACCACGGTGACGTTGTACGTCTCGGCCTCCTCGGACACCTTGGTCACCGTCCGTGTCAGCGTGCGGACGTCGGCGCGGCCGTGGAAGACGACGACGAAGGAGGGGTAGTTGAGGTCGCCGGGGAGCGTGGTTGTCGTGCACGTGGCCATGTCGGGGGCGAACAGGCGCAGCTGGTCCGTGGTGTAGTTGAGGGCGCAGAGGAAGTCGACGTAGTCCCTCGCGCCGGCGTCGTACACCAGCCCCGGGTCCATGGCGAGCTGTGGGCGGACGTGCCCGGCGCCGGCGGCGAACGGCGTCGCGACGGTGGCGGCACGGCCGTCGTATGTGAGGGCGCCGTCGAGGATCTCGCGTTGCATGTTGTCGAGCCTTGCCCCGGTGGTCATCAGCGCCGACCGTATCATGGCCGGCGACCAGTTCGGATGCTTCTTCTTGATCAGCGCCGCGACGCCGGCGACGTGGGGGCACGCCATGGACGTGCCAGGGTCAAGTCGGTAGGCGTCGTTCGTGGACGCGGCGAGAATGTTCATTCCCGGCGCAACGACGTCGGGCTTGAGGATCTCACGGGCGATCCGGTTAGGCCCCCGCGACGACAAGGCCGCCACGATCGGCGCTCGGTTCTCGCCGATGAGAACCGTGCCGCAGGCGGAGCTGAAGGACGCCACCGGGTGTGGCACCGAGGCCATGTAGGCCCTGAGCTTGTCGCCCTCGGTGGAGCTGAGAGTGATTCCCGGGAGCTCGGTGAAGGCAACGGCGTATACACTATCTAGGGACCAGCGAGTGACATCCACGAGAATCAGCCCTGCTCCACCTGCATTCCGAACGAGATCATGGTCGGCGTCGGGGACCATGCATACGACGATCTTTCCCTTGATCTTTTTGGGAATGAGATCACTCTCATCACTGGCACTGCACGGGCTGAACACGAGCGGGAGCATGGCGGTGCCCGAGGTTGAGGTTCGCCGGGAACCGCCGGTCGACGGTGGCGGCGCCGACGGTGGTCATCCACGGCGCCACGTTGGTCACCGTGGAATCTGTTGGCCCGTCGTTGCCTCCCGAAAGGACGAGGAAGACGCCCGCTCGCACGGCGCCGAAAGCTGCGATGGCGACGGAGTCGTTGTGGAACGCGACCGGGTCTTCACCGTAACATATGGAGAGGATGTCCACACCGTCTTTCACCACGGCGTCGATTGCCGCGACGAAGTCCGGCGTTGTCGACAACCGGTAAGTCTTGTACATGGCGATCCTCGCTCGGGGCGCCACGCCTCTCGCCGTGCCCTGCCCGGGCACAGGGACCTCGGAGCCCGCGGCCGTTGACGCCACGTGTGTGCCGTGGCCGTCCTTGTCCCTTGGGGAGAGAGGGACTCCGTGAGCCACAGCGCGGAAGGCCTTGGCGCCGACCAGCTTGTTGTTGCACAGGCTGGCGTCGAAGTCGAAGGCGCCGACGCACTTGCCCTTCCAGCTCGACCGAACCGGGCCGTGCCCGCTGTCGTTGAAGCTCGGGCTCTCCGGCCACACGCCAAGATCGACGAAGCCGATGACGACGCCGTCGCCCAAGTCGGTGTCCTTCCAGGCACCGAACCCGGGGTCCAGACCAAGGAACCCAGGAGACCTGGTGGTTTGGGTCCGCAGCTGCCTGCCCTCGTGAACGCCCGTCACGCCAGCGACGTTCGACATGCGCCGGGCCTCGTCGCACGTGAGGTGGACGGCGAACCCGTGCATGACGGTGTCGTAGACGTACAAGATTGGGCCGCTGGTGTTGGCCGCCGCGCGAGGTGAATGAGTGGCCACCATGGATGTGCACCAATGCTCGTGCATGGCGAACTGCGATGGCTTGGCGAGGTGGTCGGCATGGACGATGTAGGTGCTCATGTGGTCTGCGTGGTCCTTGGGTTCTGGAATGGGAGCTGAGTGGGTGATCTGTGCGAGGAGGAGAAACAGTGTCACGTAATGCAGGAAAGAAGAGGAGATCGTGGACGTCATGATTGCGGTGTGAAGCTTCAAGCTTGTGGTGAAGGCATGTCTGAGCTCGAGGTTCAGGTTTGGGGCCTCTTGTCCAATCTGTCAGACAGCACTCTGTTCATAAACTGATTGGTTAATGGATTACACACCACTAACACTTGTCCATCAGGAACAAAGTGTGAATCAGCACGAAAGAACAGATATACATGTAACTGCAGCTTCTGATTTGCAGGTAAGAGAAGAGTTGCGTACACTTCATAGCTTATGCCAAATATACTTGGAGCTTATCATTTATTCCTCATCTCATTTTGCCGTTCAGTGCAATTTTCAACAAAGATGCCCCACACCAAAGCACCATGGCGTCAGATATGGATGCCTTAGCATGGACCTCAGTGGAAACTTCCTTTTTCTTTTTTTCAAAAGACCAGAGTGGAAGCTAAATATAGGTTTCGTCAAGCACTTTGGGTGTCCATGGTTTTGTATAGGACAAAGTTATTTCAACTGATACTATCGTTCTCAGTTGGATGACGAATTGTTTTTTTTCTCGAACACGCAGGAGAGCTGCATATCATTGTATTGAAGAAGAAATAGAGGGTAAAGAACCCTTACATTCGCGCCTGTTTTTACTTTGAAACGACCTCAACCTAGATGTTTAGACCTCCTCCACCGCTTGGGCAGTGAGGTATGAGATACCTCGTGCCCCTGCCATGCTCCATAGCTGCATTTCCTCGGTAGCAGCAGCTAGAGCACCTGCTGCATTTGGTGAAATTCCATCAAAGACACACCTGTTACGGTGCTTCCAAATAGTCCATGCCCCAAGGATGATCAGAGAATTAAGCCCCGGTCTGGCCTGGGCACCTACTGCAGCTGCCGCTCTTTCCCACCAGTCGTCAAAGGGTTGATCAGCTAGCTGAGGTGCAGTAGCCTGCAACCCCACCCGGCTGAACAGCTGAAACCAGAATTGACGGGTGAACAAGCGACAGTGAACATTTTGAGTAGAGCCAAAATCAAATTTGGAACTGGTAGAGGTGATACCTGAGGGAGGTTGAGGCTGGCAGACGTGTGAACAAGTTAAATGGGAGCGAGAATAAACTGTGTGCAACTAAACCATCAACCACCTAGCGAAGAAACCATTGGCACAATCAGACTTGATCCATGAATGGCTGAACAGAGCTTTTGTGGTGTCTTCCAAGTAAGAAAACTCCAATATATTATCTGCCATGTTTATCTATTTTGTGGTGAACTGAATGGTTGACGCATTATCTTATTGTGTCTATGTATAGTTTTTTTTTTGAGATCACACAGTACAACTCAGACACTCACAACGCACGCACACTCACCCCTATGAATACACGTACGCAAACCCTACCCCTATGAGCATCTTCGAAGACTGCGCCGGCAAATCTAGAGATACGAAGTCACCACTGGCGCCTCGCTATCGACGGGAGCGTCGCCTACCACTGAAAGCACAAATGCCGTTAAATCCTTGAAAATTCGCTCCCACGGGGAGTCGAACCCAGGACCTGAGAGGTGTCTATGTATAGTTACAATAGCTAAGTACTGTCATACATAATGCTAGTGGTTGTTGGCTCAATGTTTTTCCAAGTACTGGCAGACAGAGTGCTAATGGTTGCTGAACTATTATTTCTAATGTTTATCTCCCGAAAAAATAAGTTATACGTCACATCAATGTCTGAATGCAAACGGGAAGGTTGTCACTATTCTCATATCATAATCTGCCCACTTTCTGCTAAATGAGCTCATCAGAATCCAAACAAAGTAATCAAAAACGAAAAAAGAAAAATGCCTTGTAGTTGGGTGCAAAGAAACACTGTCCACAATCAGAGAAAAGAAAAATAAAATCATCCAAGCACATCGATTTGACCCTCTTCACAAGCGTCCAGGAGAAAAGAAAAGTAGATTCTGCCTTCCCAGTTGTAAATATGTTAAGAAAAAACAGGATGTAGAGACATGCTCGAACAACACCTTCAATACTTTCTCATGGAACTTTAGCCTTGTGATCGCTTCATTAATTTTTAAATATCGGCTGAAGCTGGAAAGTATAAATTTCTTCAGATCATTTGTGTTGAGCGCTAGTTTAATCTGAAGGGGACACAGTAAGGTCCAAAGGATATGCTCCTCGTCAGAACACCATTATTGTGTCAGATATAGAAGCCTTAAGCATGAAGCTGGAATTCATGCTAAATGTAGTTTTCGTCTAGCAATTTGATTCTCTTTGTTTCTGGAATGGAACAAAAAAAAAAATCAGCGGAGAAATATTCTCAGTTAGACACAATACTGATGGTTCTTAGACAGTTGTTTGGACATTATGCTTTCAGCACTCAATTATACGTCGGAAGAATGTCCAAATGCAGATATTGAACTCGATGTGAGGCCAATACTGCCAACGCCAAGTACGGGCAGACGGAGTGCATATGGTTGTTGGACCATTGTTCAGATTATTTGCCTAAAGCACATAAGTTTTTTTTTTGGAAACCTGAAGCACATAAGTTATGCTTCACGCCAACGTCCAAATGCATGCAAATGAGAAGGAAGGATGTTACAGTGCGAGCCAAGCTGCTCGAACAAGCCTCCAATCGCGAAAGTGAAATCAGGCGCACTCGAGCTGAAAGCCAGGACGTGGTTCGCTCGAGCCCTGGACATCTGACAACAGAGGCACGCGAATCGCGCGGTGCCCTCAGCATCCTGACCCATCGATGAGCCACCATTGCGCGCAGTGTGTTCCCTCGGCCTTGGGCGTGCACGCAGCTCTGGGATCCGTTCCCGACGAGAGACGACTGGGCGAGCCTGACGTCCGGGCCATGGAGTCTCATCCCAGAGCGCGTCCTATGACGAATGACGTGGCCGATCGACTACATACGGCTACCTAGCGGTGTGTGCCGCGGGTGGCATGCTCTAGCTACCTCCTCCACCTGCCAGCCGAGCTCCACAAACACGACGCGTTTGGACCCATCACGCGCTGGCCATGGTTCACATATATGCAGCACCAGCTTGTTGCGGCAATTGTTTTGTAGGTTTTCTTCAAAACATCGATCAGAAATGCATGCTCTCCGTCTAGTTCGCTTGTTCATATATGGTGTACGAGTCTACGACATCAGTCCTACTTTCGGATGATGCTAGGCCTCTAAAATTTATGATGAAGAATATTTCATTTTATCATATACTCCCTCATCTCGATAAACGTCATACATTTTAAAATAGGGATAGTATATTGTGCTGCCCTTTATTTGTGTACGTGCCTTTTGCCATGGCGATAGAACTAGACGTGCATAGATATAACATCTTAGTAAAAAGAAAAAAGAAAAAAGAAAAAACAAGGTGTCGTCGCAAAAAAAAGGTGAACACAGGTACCAAAAATTATTTCATTATTATTATCAACTCAAGATCGCTTTTCTATGCACAAGAGTCACTCCTTTAGCTTCTCATGTATGGCCACCGGCTCTCCAAGCCCCCGCTGTTAACGTCATCGGATTATCCCGTGTTATCCCCGAGCCACCCACCATCGGTGGTGCTTTACCCCCACCGCTGCCATTTGCACTATCGCAGTTCTTAAAGCACGTGCAACGACGACTGAAGCGGTGGCCTGGGGTGTGTTTGCAGTATCCGCCGATGAAATTCTCATCGATGCAGTCCGAGGCGCAATTTTTGTTACTGCTGCACCAATCGAACTTGCTCGTGTAGCTGCACATCTTTGCCTCTGAACCTGCTACATCAAATGATCAACCAACCAATATTAATCACAGAGCATATGACTAGTTAACTATCAGGTTGTTACCGGTGACGACTCATTTCAATTTATGGTTTGGAGTCTAGATGAAATATGTCACTCACCCAAGGTTAGAAGGAGCAGGACCAAGGCAGTTGATGCGACCTTGCCCTTCATTGCTGAACCGAGTTTTGCTTTGTTAGATGAAGACTGGAATAGGTACAAGCATATCTATTTATATTGTCTACATACACTTATTGCTACTTGATCTTGGATACTTGTTGGACATAATTATTCATGATTAAAAAGATCTTTGATTATTTGGATTACTAGGAGGGATGGGAAAATGGTGTATAGAAATACCCGTTTGCATTGATTAGTACGATGTGTTTTTTAATGAATGTGTGTATCTTGGTTCTGGATACTCTCAAGTTGCAGGGAAAGCTATTTATGGCTGAAATGAGCTTTGATTTCTTAGGCTCAAAAAACGGAGTAGAAAGGGTTGATTGTACTACTAGACAATGTATCTGATCCATGCAATGTAAAAAAAGCTATTTATGGCTGAAATGTAGCTTTGATTTCCCTGTACATTGATTGCTCAGTACTAACCAGGTACATTGATTGCTACTATGCATGTTTTATAGATCTCAGATGTGTATCTAGGTCTTCACTATACTGCCAGTGCACCCAAGATGCTTAAGAAAACACAAGCAAATTAAAACGATCCTCTCTGCTCCTAAGCCGCGATTATAAGCAAAGTGGAATCATGAAACTGTTCCCGTCATTATGCATATAGTCTTACATGTTCAAGCATCTGGGTCCAACCATGGTGTTTGTCAGAAAACATAATTTATGTTTGCCATTGTCAGACCCCATTTCTGGAATCCACGTGCTTACCGTACCAATCCCTGGATCAGTAGTTGGTACACACAGACAAAGTGTTCCATTGCACATACACGAATAATTATTACATCCCATAGGGTTTAGAACATGGTCTTAAGTTACAAACCAGACAGAGGCTAGCATACTAGCCTGGATACAACAAACTTAAAGAAAACACTACGGAACACCACAGGCAAACTTGAGCAGACGTCGACCCTACTCGTCATAATCGTCTCCTGCGACTTCTTCTTCTTCTTCCTCTGAAGGGTTAACAGCAAGAATGAGTACATAAGGTACTCAGCAAGCCCTATACTACTCAAGGGTATAAATACATGTATAATCGGTCTTAGCAAGGGAGTAGGCCATAAGGCTTATTTGCAGCAAGCGAGTTTTATGCAGGGTTTAGCAATTCAAGGAAACATAGATAAAAACAGGAGTTTTGATTGTCATATTTTAGTTGATTGGCCCTGGGGGAGAATAATTCCATCCCGCCAGTTCCCAGGTTTTAGTTGGGCCTTCGGACCACAATGGCCTTACCGACCCGGCACACTTGCCATTATTTCCAAAACACGGGCGTCTAATACACCCACTCACACGTCAAGGAATAAGAGGGTGGCTAATCAATGTGATCTCATAACATAAATGTGTCATATGCCGTGACAACGTCCAATCGATTGAATTTTACACTCTGCAGAGGTTGTACACTTTTCCCACAGGTTATGCACTCTTGCGCGAGAGAGCAACACAACGCTTCGGCCATCTTCTCCGAGTAGTCCCGCAAGCTCACCACGGAGGGTTAGGGGCTTAAGATAAGGATTAAGCACGACACTGCGGTCATATTTGTGCGGGGATTTCACTCCCAAATAGCCGGCAACGGGCGTTCAGTACCCGATGTGTTCCCCCTAACCAGTCCGCTGCCACTACCGGCCACCAGGTGATAATTACTTGCAGAAGTACCAAGAAGGTAGGACAAAGTCCTGCCCAAGACAGGTTCTATGGTTGTACGAGAAATCATTATGTTTACAGTCACAAGAACCGGTCCTTATGCGGCCAGGGCGAGCACCAACATTCCACATAAGGTGGACTATCACGCAAGCATTAACTTCACTACTTGGCCTCGCCCTCGATCCATACCCATCCCATGCTCATCACCATCACCTAACACCAGTTGTACTACTCCCAACCCCATATAGTACACACACCACCAAACTCATTTTAACGCATTTATAAAAGCAAGTATGTGTGTAAAGATGTAGCAATGTAGAAACATTGCGAGGGGTCCTAAGCATGTATACTAATATCAAGGCAATTACACTATCATTTATTTAAGTCTAACGATAGTGTATCCTAAGGTTACCAAGGCGACGGTAAACAAGGGGTAAATCAAGGATCAATTATTTATGCCTAAATATTTTGCATCAATATCACTAAGCAAGTAGGATAATAACTACTCAAGCAGTAAAATAACAATTAATGCATAATAAATAAGATGGCCACATAGGTGCATTGCAAAAATAATAGGATCAATCATGATCAAGGAGAAAATAGAGCTTGCCTTCAAAGTTCGGGTCTGAATCCTCCTCGTATCCCTCGTCCTCGGGGTTGTCCTCGTGCTCCTCGTAGTCTACGCGTAACAACGCCAAAATAAATACTAATGCGTAAACAAAATAAACCAAATAAAACCAAATATGAATCAAATGAAATAAGAGAGAGATATCCGAGGGCAATATTGAATGCGGAGAGCTAAGAGGAGATGAACGGAACAAGAATCGTCGAAAACGGAGTTAGAGCGATGAAGATATGGCCTAATGAAGGTTAGGGGGGTAATCATGGCGGAAATGAGTGTAAACGATGTTTAGATATTCTTCTGGAGTAACCAAGGGTAGGATTGGGTTCTATGAATTATTTCCTATTTTCTGGTATTTTTGGGGATTTTTCCTACATTGGAAAAGGTTCGAAATAAGCTTCGGTGTGCACTAAGCTGGGTGGCTCTAGCAGTTTGCTTAGTGTGTGGCTGACGGTTGGGGCCCGCGGTGGACCGGGCCCACGTGGCAGCGTGTGTGCGTGCGGTCCAGTGGACCGGGTGCAGGCGCGCGTGAGGGGCGAGCGCTGGCGTGGCGGGGTGACGTGGCGCGCGCGGATTGGCGGCGGCGGGGCGCGCGGCGGCGCGCGGCTGTGAGCGGCGGGGGCTCGCCGGAGGGCTCGCCGCCGGCGGCTGTAGGGCTCGGGGTACGGCGAGGAGTCGCCGGGAGGTGGCTTGCGGCGCGGCGCAGCTGTACGGCAGGTCGCGCAGGTGCGAGGAGGGGCGGAGCGACGGCGACGAGGTCGCCGGAGTTGGAGCGGCGGCGGCGCGGTGGCGGAAGTGCGCGTGGAGTGGGTTTGGTGGACTCCGTGCTAGCGCGTGAGGTGCGCGGGAGTGTGGCGAGTGCGGGCGGCAGCACGTCGTCGACGAATTCGTGTCGACGGCGACTGGCGATGAGCGGAGGCGGCGGCGATGGGCGGCGCTCGGCATTCGCGTTGCCGCGGGCCGGGACGCGACGAAGCGAAGCTTCGTGGAGGTTGTGCAGGTGGAGGACTACGCGTGGCACTAGGAGGTGGAGGTGAAAAGGGCTCGCCGGCGTTGAATTGCGCGGCGGCCGGAGTTGGGGAAGAAAGGGGGAATGGGAAATTGGGCGGCGATGGAGGGGGAAGCTCACCGTGGAGCGGTTGTGGGAGCGCGGTGGTTTGCGGCGGAGTCAAGGGGGGTTTATATAGGGGCGAGGCTGCTCAACGGGGCAGGAACGGTCGGCCATGCCGCTCGGCGCATGCGCGCATGCGCGCTCGAGTGCCTGGCGCGGCGGCGGCCTCGGAACGCGAAGCGCGGCGCGTGCGGCTTGTCGAGGTGATGATGAGGGGGACAAGCAGCGTCTGCGGCAGTGGCGAAGCGACGGCTCGGCGGGATGCCGCGACGGCCAGTCGGCGACAAGGGCGGTGCGGCGGGAGCAGGCGGCAAAGCGGCACGCGGGCGCGAGCTTTAGAGGCCGGGGCGCGTCCGCGAGCGGCTGGCGGAGATGCGCGACGCGACGGGCTGTCGGCGTGGTGCTGCGGGCAGGCGGCGCTCGCCACGCGGCGCGAGAAGGCTGCGGCGGCGTGAGGTGGACGACGGCGTCGTCCGCGCGGGCCGGGGCCGGGCTGGGCTGGACGCGGCCGGGCCGGAGGGAAAAGAAAGAGAAGGAAGCGCGGCCCAGCGGGGAAAAGAGAAAGGGAAACAGGCCGGCGGGAAAGGAAGGAAGGGAATGGGCCGGAAGAATGCGGCCCGATAGCAAGGAGGGAAAAGAAATAGTTTGAACATTTTCCAGAACTTGAAATAATCATACAAAATTCAAATGAACTCCAAATCGAGTCAAACAAATTCGAATAAATTTTGTAAAATCAAGGTTTTAGTTAGCAATCATGTTAGCAAGTTCCATTTTTAATTCCTATTTCATAAATTCCCTTTTTCTAAATTCTTAAGCTTAACAAGGTTTGAACTTTTGTTTTCAAAAATTCTAAATTGAATCCTAAAATCTACGAAATTTTCTTGAAGTGATTTTTATTATTCGGTTATTAAAAATTTGGGATGTGACAGCCATCTCTCTTTGTGTCGATAAATTATAGCAAATATAGTTCGATTATTGCCTCACCAAACACTTGGCATGCCAACATAAATGAGATTATCGTGTATCAACCACAAGAGTGTGAAATTGTATCCCCTTTACAAATTTTTCAATTTCTTTTACCGGGCTGGAAAAATCATAAAATAGAAATTGAACAACTTAGTGTCCACAGTTCCCATGTCAACTGAGTGTCAAATACTTCCCAGCTTCCTCTCCCCGGCCACTGTATACATCAAGTTACCCAATCAAGATTTCTCTGAGGTTCAGACCACGGTCCATGGCTTTATTATTGATGTTTCCTCAGACAAAAATAATTGATTTTGAAATTTCCGTATTTTGTTTGGGTCAAAAAAAAATCCGTATTTTGCCACTCAACATCTTGTACTTAAAAAACAATACAGAAGAGTCAAATGGCCTCTTAATTCTGTACAAAATAGATGGTATTGCAGCCATGGGTGTTCTTTCTTGGTCTATGATCACTGGAATGGGCTTAATTTGACATGAATTTCAAACTATCTCTATGCTAGGTGCAAAAAGAGATTCACTCTCCATTTCAGTTGACTCATCATGATTACTATAGAAAAACAACAAAACTATCAGCAACAAGAAATGGGAACAGAGCACATCAAGGAGCTCCTATCAGAGATTGAGAAGAAAGGCGCGATCTTTAACGTGGTACCATTGCATTGCTCATTTGATCTAACACTTACAGCGCCTTGACGAAATCAGAGTTGAGAAGGCCGAAACAGAGTTTTCAACTTGATTTTTTATGGCGGTCATTGCTGCGTTAGGTTAGTTCCAGCTTATAGTACACTCATTACCCTTCATGTATGCATTGCACTTGCAGCCATCCAAGAACATTTTTCTAATAAACACATGCAAATAGGAATGGAAGGTTTCTGCAGATAAACCGAATCAAATTGACAACATTCGTAACTGAGCGATGGATCAACTCGTCAGCATTCATTATTTCATAACTCCGGCAACAATGTAGTGCCGATTTCACCATGACAGATCAACTCGTGAACAAGATTTCAGTTCAAGTCTTATTCTACTACGTACGGACACAGCATGACAGCGGATCAGTTCTTCCACACGAAGGCCACGGGGCTCCTGACTTGATGCTTCTCGTTCTCCCAGATGATGTGCCCGAACTCCCACTCTGGTCCTCCCGCGTAGTCGCTTGTGAACTGGACGGTGTAGGTCTTCTTCTCGTACTGCTTCTTGAACTCCAAGGTGGCCGGCGTGACGGTCACCTTCACGTGCCTCGGCGCCACGACGGTAACGTTGTACGTTTCGGCCTCCTCGGACACCTTGGTCACCGTCCGTGTCAGCGCCGAGCCGACGTCGCCGCTGTCGTGGAAGACGACGACGAAGGAGGGGTAGTTGAGGCCGGCGGCGCCGCCGGGGAGCGTGGTCGTCGTGCACGTGGCCATGTCGGGCGCGAAGAGGCGCAGCTGCTCCTTGGTGAAGTCGAGGGCGCAGAGGAAGTCGAAGTAGTCTCGGGCGCCGGCGTCGTACACCAGGCCCGGGTCCATGGCCAGCTGTGGGCGGACGTGCCCGGCCCCGGCGGCGAAAGGCGTCGCGGCAGTGGCGCCGCTGCTGCCGTCGGTGATCGCGTTGTCGAGGATGTCCCGGCCGATGTTGTCGAGCCTGGCCGCGGTCGTCATCAGCGCCGAGCGTATCATGGCCGGCGACCAGTTGGGATGCTTCTTCTTGATCAGCGCCGCGACTCCGGCGACGTGGGGGCACGCCATGGATGTGCCTGAGTCGAAGCCGTAGTTGACTTTCGTGTCGAACAGAGAGGTAATGGCGGCAAGAATGTTCACCCCCGGCGCGACGACATCGGGTTTGAGGAGCTCCGGGACGATGGGGTTGGGCCCCCGTGATGAAAAAACCGCCACCCTGGGCGCCCGGTTCTCACCGATGACTGTCTCACAGGCTAAGCTTAGGGACGCTGATGGATACGGTTCCGAGGCCATGTAGGCCCCGAGCTTCTCGCCCGCAGTGTAGTCGAGGAGGAGACCCGGGAGGGTGAATTCCGGGAGAAGGACACCATCCCCGGACCAGGTGGAGCTGGTCACGAGAACTAGCCCGGCTGCATGAATCTCTCTGAGCACATCCATCACAATATCAAGCTGCCCTCCCTGATACGCGCACACCACGATCTTGCCAGTGATCCGGTCAGGCTTCAGAGCTTGCCTAGAGCACAAGCTGGCCACTAGAGGGACCATGGTGCTGCCGTCGGACTTGATGGTGTAGAGTGACTGCCCCGTGACAAATGTACCGTCCCCAAGGTTGAGGTACCCCGGGAACTGCCGGTCCACGGTGGCGGCGCCGACGGTGGTCATCCACGGCGCCACGTTGGTCACCGTAGATGCGCCGGCCCCGTCGTTCCCCCCCGCGAGGACGACGAAGACGCCCTTGCGCGCCGCGCCAAACGTGGCGATGGAGAGGGTGTCGTTGTAGAACGGGTGCGCCTCGTAGTCTCCGATGGACATGGAGATGATGTCCACGCCGTCCTTCACCGCGGCGTCGATTGCCTTGGCAACGTTTGCCATCACGGGAGCCGCCCTGTACATGGCGATCCTCGCCTTGGGCGCCACGCCCCTCGCCGTCCCCCGCGCGAACATGTTGAGGCCGATGTCACGGACCTCCGAGCCGGCGGCCGTCGACGCCACGTGCGAGCCGTGCCCGATCGCGTCCCTCGGGGAGCCATGCGTGCTAGCTCCGAAGGCCTTGGCGCCGACGAGCTTGTTGTTGCACATGCTGGCGTTGAAGTCCCAGGCGTCGACGCACCCGCCCCTCCAGCTCGCACGAACAGGCCCGAGTCCGCCGTCGTTGAAGCTCGGGTTCTCGGGCCATATGCCGCTGTCGACGAAGCCGATGATGACGCCGTCGCCCATGTCCGTGTCCTTCCAGGCACCGAAGCCAGGATCCAGACCGAGGAATCCAGGGGACCTCGTGGTCAGGAACCGGAGCTCCCTGTCCTCGTGAACGCCGGTCACGCCGGCGGCGTTCGACATGCGCCGGGCCTCGTCGCCGGTGAGCCGGACGGCGAACCCGTGCATGACGGTGTCGTAGGTGTGCAGGAGGCGGCTGGAGTTGGCCGCCGCACAAGGTGAGTGAGTGGCCACCAGGGAAGTGTACCAATCCTCGTGCGTGGCGAACTGCTGTGGCTTGGCGAGGTGGTCGGCATGGACGATGTAGGTGCTGTGCTCTGCGTGGTTCTTGGTCCTTGGGATGGGAGCCGAGTGGGTGATCTGGGCAAGGAGGAGAAACAGTGTCACGTGATGCAGGAAAGAAAAAGAGATCGTGGACGCCATGGTTGCGGTCTGAAGCTTCAAGCTTGTGGTGAAGGCGTTTGAGATGGGGGAGGGCCTTTTATAGAGGACTGGAGGTTCAGGTTTGGTGCCATTCGTCCAATCTGTCAGAGACTGCACTCTAAACTGATTGGTTGATGGATTACACACCACTAACACTTGTCCATCAGGGACAAAGTGTGAATCAGCACGAAAGAGCAGATATATACATGTACCTGCAGTTTCTGCTTGCAGGTTAGAATTGTGTACACTTCATTAGCTTACACCAAATATAGTTCTGGAACTTATCAATTGCGTTTTCAGTGCAATTTTTCAACGAAGGCGCCACACATCATTGCACCATGGCGCAGTCAGATATGGATGCCTTAGCATGGACCTGAGTAGAGGTTTCGTTCAGCACTTCAGGTTTCCATTGTTTTGTATAGGACAAAGTTATTTCAACTGATACTATCATTCTCAGTTGGATAGTGAAAATCCAACATTCTTAGGTGAGCCAAAATCAAATTTGGAACTGGTGGAGGTGAGACCTGAGGGAGGCTGAGGCTGGTCGACGTGTGAACAAGTTTAATGCGAAGCTAGAAGAAACCGTGGGGAACTCAACAATCAACCACACATACCAAAGAAACCATTGGCACAATCAGAAACTTGATCCAGGAATGGCTGAACAGAGCTTTTGTGGCGTCTTCCAAGTAAGAAAACGCCAATATATTCTCTGCCATTGTTAGAAAAAAAGATGCCATAACCAAGGACGCTATGTATGCATAGACACTCCATGGTGACTGAATATGCTCAGAATCAGAGCCTCCAAAATTGAATAAGTCAAACATGAATTGCAGTATTTTTTCCTTAAAAAAATGGAAGAATTATGTCACTTGCTTAGGATGCGTTTGTTTCCTACTTTTATGATGTTTCTTGATCTACATTTTGGTACAGTCCTTCTAATGCATTCTCTATATTTTTTGGCGTTAGCGGCCTTAATTATTTGTTCAACTTTGAAGAGTGATAACTGGAATTACAACACCGTGTCCCATGTTATCTGTAACCGAAAGAAAACCCATGGACAAAATCAAGCATGGAACTAATCTCAAGCTAGATGTAATCAAGCTTTCGTCTAGCACCTTGGTTGTCCGTTTCAACTGACAAGGCATGGAAAGGCTAAATTTATCCTGGACAAAGTTAATTATTGCAACTGATAAGACCATGCATTCTTAGATAGACAAATTATGGACATAAGCACCAGACAAAAGCAAAAGTAGGAAGAACCATGTCACTTGGTAGGAATAAGGATGCGCCAAAGTTTCTTGCTTTGGTTGTCCTCCTCTGTGATATGTATTTCCTTATTTACATTTCAGCTTTCAGAATGCAAATCACAAACCATCGGACATGATGTCTGTCACATTTTCCATGTGTGGAGCATGTGGTGAGGACACGGTAGCTTTCAATCTTCTAGTAAATCATCACACTGCCATACTAACAAATTAATTGTTGGTCTGTCAGCGAGTAAGAACATCAATGCACCATGCCGTCAGAAATGTACGTGCAATTTCTGCTTGTCATAGTTTATGACAAATATACTTCTGGAGCTTATCATTAATTCCTATCTTATTTTCGTTCAGTGCCATTTTCAAGGAGGATGCCCCACATCAAAGCATCATGGCGTCAGATATGGATGCCTTAGAATGGACCTGAGTAGAAACTAAATATATGTTTCGTCAAGCACTGTGTGTGTCCATTGTTTTGTATAGGACAAAGTTATTTCAACTGATACTATCGTTCTCAGTTGGATGACGATTTGTTGAAGCAAGCGGCAGTGAACATTTTGAGCTGAGCCAAAAAGTCAAATTTGGAACTGGTAGAATTGAGACCTGAGAGAGGTTGAGGGTAGCAGAAGTGCGACCAAGTTTAAATGGAAGCAAAAAGAATAAACCGTGTGGAACTAAACCATCAACCACCTAGCGAAGAAACCATTGGCACAGTCAGAAACTTGATCCATGAATGGCTGAACAGAGCTTTTGTGGTGTCTTCCAAGTAAGAAAACTCCAATATATTTTCTGCCATGTTTAGCTATTTTGTGGTGAACTGAATGGTTGACGCATTATCTTATCATTGTGTCTATGTATAGTTACAAACTTAGAATAGCTAAGTATTGTCATACATAATACTAGTGGTTGTCGGACCATTGTTTAGCTACTTTTCCTTCGGCACTTTCTGCAAATATTGTGCCCAATGTTTTTCCATGTACTTGCAGATAGAGTGCTGATGGTTGCTGAACTATTATTTCTAATATTTATCCCCCAAAAAAATAAGTTATACGTTACATCAATGAGCTCATCAGAATCCAAACAAAGTAATCAAAAACGAAGAAGAAAAACTCCTTGTTTCTGGGTGCAAATAAACACTGTTTTTTCTCCCAGCAGAATCAGAGACAACAAAAGAACATCATCCAAACACATCGATTTGAGCCTCTCGCAAGTGTCCAGGAGAAAAGAAAAGTAGATTCTGCCTTCCCAGTTGTAAATATGTTAAAGAGAAGCCAGGACGTAGAGACATGCTCGAACTCTAGCTTGTGATCGCTTCATCTTTTTTTTTTTTAGATATCGACTGAAGTTGGAAATCATGAAATTCTTCAAATCAGTCGTGTTGAGTGCTAGTTTAATCTGAAACACAGTAAGGTCCAAAGGATATGCTCCTCGTCAGAACACCATTATTGTGTCAGATATAGAAGCCTTAAGCATGAAGTTGGAATTCATGCTAAATGTAGTTTTCATCTAGCAATTTGATTGTCTGTTTGTTTCTGGAACAGAACAAAAAAAAAAAAATCAGCTAAAAAATATTCTCAGTTAGATGATTTGTTGATGCAAGCAAAAGAGAACATTTTGATGTGTGAAAAAATATAGTTTCACTGTGACCTAACAATTAGAAGCTGATATTAATGGTTCCTGGACCATTGTCCAGACACTTTGGTTTCACCACTTCGGTTATACGTCACACCAATGTTCAAATGCAGATATCGGGCCCCATGTGAGGCCATACAGAGTGCTAATGGTTGCTGACCATTGTTCCGGTTATTTCGCTGAAGCATAGTATAAGTTATGCTCACACCAATGTCCAAATGCAAATCATAAGGAAGGATAAATATTGTCACTCATAATACTAAAGGTTCTTGGACAGTTGTTTGGACATTTTTGTTTCATCAGCATTCAGTTATACGTCGGAAGAATGTCCAAATGCAGATATTGAACTCGATGTTAGGCCAATACTGCCCACGCCAAGTACGGGCAGACATAGTGCATATGGTTGTTGGACCATTGTTCAGATTATTTGCCTGAAGCACATAGGCACTCAAGAAACACGTACAAAAGAAACCATTGGCAAATCAAAAACTTGATCCAGGAATGGCTGAACAAAGCTTTTGTGGTGTCTTCCAAGTAAGAAATCGACAATATATTCTCTGCCATGGTTAGAAAAAACGATGCCATAACCAAGGATGTGTATGCATATGCACCCCATGGTGACTGACTCACTATCGAACAAATCAAAGACATGTAACTCAAGAGTGAAATAGAGTCCTGAGGGAGGTTGAGTATGACAGATGTGTGAACAAGTTCGGAACAATAAGAAACCATAAGCAACTCGACAATCAAGCACCTACCAAAGAAATAGGAAAAACATTGGAAAAAATCGAGCATGGAACTAATCTCAAGCTAGATGTAATAGCTTTCCTCTAGCACTTTGGTTGTCCGTCAACTGACAAACCATGGATAGGCTAAATTTATCATGGACAGGGCACTGTACGCAAGGTAATTCACCTAAATGTCACGAATGTTGGTGATATTCCTGTACTTGAATTACCTGTTCCAAACACTAACGAGGTATTTATGTCTAATCCCCCTGAACTGCAGCATGTTGCGCCCACCTCTCAGCTGATGGAGTCCACGGCAGCACTCCCTCCTTGAATGGAGTCTCTGCACAGGAGTCGCTCGGCCAGGTACCATGTGGGGGTCGCCGTTCTTTTGCTTTGAGGTTCGTGAGACAGCTGCGGTTCTTGCAGAAATTGGGAGAGGGGAGCGGGCTCGGGCATCCCGCGGTGGCGTTCGTCGCCGTTGGCAAGCCTGCTTCCGGGATCGAAGGAGTTCGGAGCGCAGCCCCGGTCGATGCGCGATTTGCTTTTGCTCCATCTCGTTGGCCACGACGAGTGTTTGTTTCGGCTATTTTGGAAGCCTTATGACGAGAGGGCTCCTTCAGATATGGGGCTCGTGGCGACTGGGTCCGGCGGTGGTCAGCGGCGGCCGGCTGACGATGGACTCGGTGTGCAAAGGCTCTGGGGCTTTGTTGTTTTTTCTTTGTTTTATGGGGGCCTTTGTGCAAAAAGGTGTGGACAGCTGTCATTTGTATCCTCTCTGAACGTATCTGTATTTGTACGGGTGTTTGTATTGTATCCTTAACATCATTACACAGGTATGTTTGATAAATAAGAAAAAAAAAGATTACGAGACGGTGCTGTCACCTAAAACGAGGGCGCAGCCGGCGGAGTTTGTCGTACCCCATTTCTGGAGCACTAGCGCTTACCGTATCAGTCCCTGGATCAGTAGCTGATACGACGCTTACACAGAATGACATCACAGTCTCATACCCTTTTATAATATTACCAAGTCTCATACAAGCCCTTTTATTATACAAAAGGTCTTACAACAAAGGCCAGCGGCCTGACCACAAGAACAGACAACACACCGACTAGCTGCTACAGCAGCAGCACTAGACTACAACTCCAGCGGAAGACGGAACGGCACCACTCCAACAGGCAGACTTGCGGGCAGGCTGAACCCTAATCTTCACCTCCATCAGCTTCAAACTCTGGCTCATCTTCTGAATGATTGAAGCAAGAGTGAGTACTTAAGGTACTCAGCAAGCCTAACACGAGGGGTAAATTATGCAAGGGGTTTATCGAAGGATAGGCTTGTGGTTTATATCAACGAGGCAAGAAAGCCAAGCTTATGCAAGGTTGTTTTGAAAACAAGCAGTTCGCAATCTATTCAAGTATCTGTAGAGATTAGTAGGGTTGGGCGGCCCTGGGGGAGTTACTGTCCATCCCGCCAGTGCCTCAAGTTTTATCACTGGCCGACAACCAGCACACGGCTCCAAACCGGTGTATTCCGAAAACACGCCAAGGATAACTCACACAGAAAAGACTAATCATAGTGTGGCCGATGCTTTCGCGTTGTCCAATACCGTGGAACACGGCTTTCCGGAAAGTTTCTTAACCTTGGCCAAGGGTGCACAAATTTCCCCACAAGGTGGTCCAGTCCTCCCTATCGTCATAGTTTGGACTGTCCCACTAAAGGTTCCATACCTACTTGGTACCACCACGGCATCCCCCACGGACATCACCAGGGGCTTCACAATCAATAATATGGCCAGTCATAAATGCCGGATCTCGAACACCCACCAACGAACGAGTCTTCTCCTGGGACTCCGTTGCAATCTCCTGCCTCCGGGGGGTACCGGGTGAGTACTAGTAGGGTGTGGTTCCAATTCCCATCCCATACTGGGCTTGTGGCTGCGCGAGAGGTGCTAGGCAAAGGCGGCACAAGAACCGGTCCTTATACGACCGAACCAGGCATCTTCAATAGCCAATCCACAAGTGGAAGGCGTCCCAGAGATAGCCTCCCCACTGAGGACTACCTCGCCTGGTCCCGCCAGAAAAACATCCCTCACTAGGGTTGCACTTATTATTAACCACCCAATTCCACATTTACACACACCACCAAGACACACGCATTTACACGAAAATCATGTGAGCAATATTAATTAAACACATGTGAAAGTCCTAAGCAGCGAGCATATCAACAACTCATTAATTAAATTAATGATGTTGATTCCTAGGGGTAACAAGGATACAGGATATATTCAAGTCAAGGCAGGCAATCAAATATTGCATAGGACCATTCTAGCATTTAAATTCATTTAAATACCATGCAATTTATTTGTAAACAGCTCTAATTAGGATATTTTGTAAACATAGGATCAACATGATCAAAGGGAGTTAGACTTGCCTTCAACAAGATCTTCTTCTTCTAAGTCCTCGTATTCCAGATCCTCGGGCTCTTCTTCAAAGACTTGATTATCTAGCGATAAAAGAAAATAAATCTACCGCACAACAAACAACTAAACAAGCAATAAATCAAATAAAACCAAATGGAGACCAAGGTTAGAGTTGGATCTGGTGGCAATGAATAGAGGATGATTTTAGATGAATTTTGGCGGAAGAATCGCCAAAATTGGAGTTCAAACGAAAAAGATATGAATTTTGGAAGTTGGTCGGGAGAAGGGATTAATTAGGATTAAGCTTAATAAATTAAGCATTGATATAATCCTAATTATTTTGGGATGGACAATGGTCGAAAGGTGTTTAGAAAAGTGTGGGGTATTTTTAGGAATTTTGTGGGATTTTTCTGATATTGGAAACGTGCTCGAAATAGAAATGTGTGTGCACGATCTGTGTGGACTTAGCATTTCCAGAAGATGTGTGGGGCTGACATGTGGGTCCAAAGGGGTCAGGGGCTCATTTGATAAATACAGAAAGATGATAGGGACCTATCTGCAATTTTGGAAAAGTTCAGGGGCCTCGGTGTAAAAAGATAGGGGCTGAAAGGTAATTACAGAAAAGTTTAGGGTCTTTTCCGTAAAAAGACAGGACTAAAACAGGATTACTGGAAAGGTCAGGGGCTTATCTGCAAAAATACAGGGCCCAGGGATTTTCAAGATTTTTCGGAATTGTTTCTGAATGGGAAAAGGTTATGAGGGGCTGACATGTGGGCCACTGGGGCCAGGGGTGCTGTGCGGCACTGTTTGGTGGACTCGGTCCACGGGTGTGGTGGACCGAGCGTGCGTGTGCGTGGGTGCACGGTGCGCCGGGTCCGCCACGTGTGCGGGCGACCCGGGTCGTCGCGGGCCCAAGCGCCGACGTGGCGCGCCACGTCGGACGGCGGCGGGGCTGGGTCAACATGGCCGGGGAAACGGCGGCGCGCGGCGGCGGCTCGCCGGGAAGCTCGCCGGCGGCAGATACAGAGGGCGGAGCGCGACGAGAAGTAGACGCCCGGAATGTGCTCGATGAGGCGAAGGTGATGGTGGGAGATGTCGTCGACGGCGACGAGCGGAGCGGCCGTGGAAGCTCGCCGGAGTTGGCGGCGGCGGCGGCTCGCTATGGGAAATGCGACAGCGCATGGGTTTGGGTTCGGGTGAGTGGCCGTGCGCGTGCGCGAGTGTGAGGCGAGACCGTGGGTGGCCTCGGCGTGGCCGGGCTCGGCCGGAAATGTGGCCGGCGACGGGGAAGAGGGTGGCGGAGCGGCGGCGCTTGGTGATGGCGGTCGCGCGCGAGGAGAGGAATGAAAAGGAGAGGCGAAGGGGGGAGAGACGAACACGGGGGTTCTCACCGTGTGCTCGCGCGGGCCGGAGAGAGATGGGGAGGGGAGATGGCCGGCGACGAAGAAGACGACGGCTAGGGTTACGGCATCGATCCGGCTCGTCGAGCCACGGCTGCCGATGAGAAGAGCACGGAAAGGTCAAGCGCGGAATGGTGGAGCTAGATAAGGAAGAAGGTGACGACGGAACTCACTGACGGTGGCGGAAATCCTCGCCGGAGAGTTCACCGGAAGAAAAAGGAATGAGAGGAGAGAGTGATTGAGAGCTCGGGACGGGCATTCAAGTGTCGAATGAGAACGAGGGAGGAGTGGAGAAGGGCTCGGTTTCTTTTAAAGGCGGCGAAGGCGGTGCGGGAGAGGCGGTGGCTTAAGGCGGTGGTCGTCGACTTGGTGGGCGCGCCAAGAAAGAAAGGGGAGAGGCGGTGCGCGGGACTTGACGGGGCGGCCAAGTAAAGAGAATGGCGGCAGGCGTGTCGCACGTGGTTCGCGTGGCTCGTTCTGTAGCCGGGAAGCGACGGAGGCGGCGGAGGAGACCGGGCGGCATGGGCGCGGCGCGGCGACGGGACGCGTCGGAGGAGGAAGACGACACGGGTGGGGCCCACTGGCAGTGAGACGGAGGGAGGAGACGGGCTGGCAGGCTGGCGCGGGGAAGTTGGGCCGGGCGGCTGCGGCCCAGGAGGGAGGAAGGAAGGGAGAGAGGGACTGGGCCGGCTGAGGGAAAAAGGAGAAGGGCGGCCCGAGAGAGAGAAAAAGGTTTGAACTTTTTCTGGGAAGTGAAAGAATTTGAATTTGAAGGAGATTCAAATTCGAACGAGGTTTTAAATCAAACAAACACTCAAAATAAATCAAGAAAAACTCCAGATTGCATGAGATGGGTTTTGTGCAAGTTTTCAAAAAGGAAAAATTTTAAAATTGAGGTGGTTTCACTAACTTAAACACGCACTTATTTTTAATTTCTTCTAAATTCGAAAAATTCAAATTTTTAGTGAATTTTCAACATGGGCAAAAACACGGGACGTGACAATCTACCCCACTTAAAGAGAATCTCGTCCTCGAGATTCAAACTATCTTAGCGGGAAGGGAAGAGCAGAAAGATCTTTGTTCTTGTATCTGTTTCCAGGTGATCCAAAGATTTCCATGTTGCTTACTTTAGAGCGAGAGGGGAGCCTACCCCACTTAAAGGATTTTAACCCAGGGAGATCGGGGTTCTTGAGCAAACCGGTTGAAAACCACATGCAGTAGTAGTTTCAAGTTCCGAACAAAGGCAAGGCTCCAAAATCCAAATATGACTTGTGGACGAGTTGGATTGTTAAGGTACTCACCGGGGACAACTTCTGATGCTCCATTAGTTTCCCGAGCGTTGATATGGTTTACTCGGCTTCGACCGGTGGTTTGGCTGCTCCTTTGTTGTTGTCCGGAGGATTGTTGTCCACTGCGTCCAACTCCTGATGCTGTAGTCCTATTGCTTGCCTGGTGTGACTGAGTTGGAACATTATTCCGATTCAGGTAAGGACATCTAGCAACCATATGGCCTGGCTCGCGACAGTGAAAGCAAGTTCTCTTGTCAATGTTATAAGGCTGGGCAACGCTGGAACTGCTCTTCTGCTCACTACCAGAATTTTGGTTACTATATACTGGTGCTGAGCTCGGCTGATTGGACGCTGAAGTTCTGTACTGCATTGTTGGCTGGTACTTTGATTTCTGAATATTATTATTGGACCTTGATTTCTGGTTTCTTTCCTGCTGCTTGAATTCCTGAGTGTTGAATTTACGTTTTCTATCTTGCTCAATGTGAGAGCGAGCATCCTCCAACAGAAGTGCACGGTTCATGAGAGTGTTGAAATCAGGATAAATGTGAGTAACCAGCTGCACCTTCAATCCAGGATTAAGTCCTTTCCTGAAGCGATCCTGCTTCTTCTTATCAGTATTAACATCATCAGGGGCATACCGAGCCAATTTCATAAATTTCCTGATATACTGATTTACTGTCATTGCCCCCTGTTTCAGAGAGCGAAATTCTTCAGCCTTCATTTCAATTACACCTTCTGGGATGTGATACCTCCTGAACTCCTCCTGGAATTCTTCCCAGGTAATAGCATCAGCATTCTCTGCACCTTCACGGTAATTATCCCACCATTCTCCTGCTGCTCCCTTGAGCTGGTGAGATGCCAGTAACACTTTCTCTCTGTCATCAGCATTTACCAAGTGCAATTTCTTGGTGATATCACGCAGCCAATCATCAGCTGCCAGAGGATCCTCCTCAGTACCCTCGAAGGTAGGGGGCCTGAGCCTCATGAATTCTGACATCTTGCTCTGTTGGCCTGGAGCTCTGTCCATGAGTCCCTGTGCAATAATCTCCATCAGGCGGGTCTGATTATCCATTACAGCCACTAGGTTGGTGACAGGTGCTGCGGGTATCCTTCCACCTCTTCTGCCACCTCTACCACGGTTTCGCTGTCCTTCATTTCTGTTCTGGTTATTGTTTTCTCCGACCTCATCTTGTACTTCCTGTTGATTTTGACTTACTTCATCCTCTTGGTGATCCTGTTCATTGTCATGTCTGCCTCCACCTCTACCTCCTCCTCTACCTCTGCCACGCTGATTATTATTTCTACCTCGACCACGTCCACGCCCTGCATTGTGGACGTTATCCTGGTCATCATTTTGAGCGTTACGCTCTCGGCGTTGGCGCTGCTGAATTCTGGCAGATCGTTTGGGAGGCATCTGCTTGTCGGAATAAGGAGAGATGAGAAGGGGTTTACGGGAAATCTAGAGCTACGAGCAGAACAAGATAATGGAAAGAATTTCCGAATATCTTGCGCACACTCAAACAGAAGAATCAGCATCAATACAACATTACAGCAAACATAGCATCATCACAGGGGCTCGATCACACATATTCAAGTCCTTTTATATAGCAGGACTTGATGGTTAAACCTAGACAAGAGGGCTCGACAGCAGGGTGACGCTAAATACAACGGCACTCCACAGTCTAGCTAGAGAGCCACTTTTGCTTGATGCTGACAGGCCTTCTGACGGCTCGTCTTCTGCAGATTCTTGGTTTGACGGAAGACTCTTGTACTTTTGACTTGTAGTTGTCGGAACTGGAGAGATGAGATCTCTTTGCTGAGGGCTTCCCAACGGGTGCGACCTTTTGGAAGGAAGGATTTTTCTAAAATAGGAGAGAAGTAAATAGAAAAGTTTTGCAAATAGTTTTTAGGTATAAAATAACACTCATTCTCACTCGATCCATCCTAGGGTTCAACCTACGGGCAAGTTTGGCTCTGATACCACTCTGTCGTACCCCATTTCTGGAGCACTAGCGCTTACCGTATCAGTCCCTGGATCAGTAGCTGATACGACGCTTACACAGAATGACATCACAGTCTCATACCCTTTTATAATATTACCAAGTCTCATACAAGCCCTTTTATTATACAAAAGGTCTTACAACAAAGGCCAGCGGCCTGACCACAAGAACAGACAACACACCGACTAGCTGCTACAGCAGCAGCACTAGACTACAACTCCAGCGGAAGACGGAACGGCACCACTCCAACAGGCAGACTTGCGGGCAGGCTGAACCCTAATCTTCACCTCCATCAGCTTCAAACTCTGGCTCATCTTCTGAATGATTGAAGCAAGAGTGAGTACTTAAGGTACTCAGCAAGCCTAACACGAGGGGTAAATTATGCAAGGGGTTTATCGAAGGATAGGCTTGTGGTTTATATCAACGAGGCAAGAAAGCCAAGCTTATGCAAGGTTGTTTTGAAAACAAGCAGTTCGCAATCTATTCAAGTATCTGTAGAGATTAGTAGGGTTGGGCGGCCCTGGGGAGTTACTGTCCATCCCGCCAGTGCCTCAAGTTTTATCACTGGCCGACAACCAGCACACGGCTCCAAACCGGTGTATTCCGAAAACACGCCAAGGATAACTCACACAGAAAAGACTAATCATAGTGTGGCCGATGCTTTCGCGTTGTCCAATACCGTGGAACACGGCTTTCCGGAAAGTTTCTTAACCTTGGCCAAGGGTGCACAAATTTCCCCACAAGGTGGTCCAGTCCTCCCTATCGTCATAGTTTGGACTGTCCCACTAAAGGTTCCATACCTACTTGGTACCACCACGGCATCCCCCACGGACATCACCAGGGGCTTCACAATCAATAATATGGCCAGTCATAAATGCCGGATCTCGAACACCCACCAACGAACGAGTCTTCTCCTGGGACTCCGTTGCAATCTCCTGCCTCCGGGGGGTACCGGGTGAGTACTAGTAGGGTGTGGTTCCAATTCCCATCCCATACTGGGCTTGTGGCTGCGCGAGAGGTGCTAGGCAAAGGCGGCACAAGAACCGGTCCTTATACGACCGAACCAGGCATCTTCAATAGCCAATCCACAAGTGGAAGGCGTCCCAGAGATAGCCTCCCCACTGAGGACTACCTCGCCTGGTCCCGCCAGAAAAACATCCCTCACTAGGGTTGCACTTATTATTAACCACCCAATTCCACATTTACACACACCACCAAGACACACGCATTTACACGAAAATCATGTGAGCAATATTAATTAAACACATGTGAAAGTCCTAAGCAGCGAGCATATCAACAACTCATTAATTAAATTAATGATGTTGATTCCTAGGGGTAACAAGGATACAGGATATATTCAAGTCAAGGCAGGCAATCAAATATTGCATAGGACCATTCTAGCATTTAAATTCATTTAAATACCATGCAATTTATTTGTAAACAGCTCTAATTAGGATATTTTGTAAACATAGGATCAACATGATCAAAGGGAGTTAGACTTGCCTTCAACAAGATCTTCTTCTTCTAAGTCCTCGTATTCCAGATCCTCGGGCTCTTCTTCAAAGACTTGATTATCTAGCGATAAAAGAAAATAAATCTACCGCACAACAAACAACTAAACAAGCAATAAATCAAATAAAACCAAATGGAGACCAAGGTTAGAGTTGGATCTGGTGGCAATGAATAGAGGATGATTTTAGATGAATTTTGGCGGAAGAATCGCCAAAATTGGAGTTCAAACGAAAAAGATATGAATTTTGGAAGTTGGTCGGGAGAAGGGATTAATTAGGATTAAGCTTAATAAATTAAGCATTGATATAATCCTAATTATTTTGGGATGGACAATGGTCGAAAGGTGTTTAGAAAAGTGTGGGGTATTTTTAGGAATTTTGTGGGATTTTTCTGATATTGGAAACGTGCTCGAAATAGAAATGTGTGTGCACGATCTGTGTGGACTTAGCATTTCCAGAAGATGTGTGGGGCTGACATGTGGGTCCAAAGGGGTCAGGGGCTCATTTGATAAATACAGAAAGATGATAGGGACCTATCTGCAATTTTGGAAAAGTTCAGGGGCCTCGGTGTAAAAAGATAGGGGCTGAAAGGTAATTACAGAAAAGTTTAGGGTCTTTTCCGTAAAAAGACAGGACTAAAACAGGATTACTGGAAAGGTCAGGGGCTTATCTGCAAAAATACAGGGCCCAGGGATTTTCAAGATTTTTCGGAATTGTTTCTGAATGGGAAAAGGTTATGAGGGTCTGACATGTGGGCCACTGGGGCCAGGGGTGCTGTGCGGCACTGTTTGGTGGACTCGGTCCACGGGTGTGGTGGACCGAGCGTGCGTGTGCGTGGGTGCACGGTGCGCCGGGTCCGCCACGTGTGCGGGCGACCCGGGTCGTCGCGGGCCCAAGCGCCGACGTGGCGCGCCACGTCGGACGGCGGCGGGGCTGGGTCAACATGGCCGGGGAAACGGCGGCGCGCGGCGGCGGCTCGCCGGGAAGCTCGCCGGCGGCAGATACAGAGGGCGGAGCGCGACGAGAAGTAGACGCCCGGAATGTGCTCGATGAGGCGAAGGTGATGGTGGGAGATGTCGTCGACGGCGACGAGCGGAGCGGCCGTGGAAGCTCGCCGGAGTTGGCGGCGGCGGCGGCTCGCTATGGGAAATGCGACAGCGCATGGGTTTGGGTTCGGGTGAGTGGCCGTGCGCGTGCGCGAGTGTGAGGCGAGACCGTGGGTGGCCTCGGCGTGGCCGGGCTCGGCCGGAAATGTGGCCGGCGACGGGGAAGAGGGTGGCGGAGCGGCGGCGCTTGGTGATGGCGGTCGCGCGCGAGGAGAGGAATGAAAAGGAGGCGAAGGGGGGAGAGACGAACACGGGGGTTCTCACCGTGTGCTCGCGCGGGCCGGAGAGAGATGGGGAGGGGAGATGGCCGGCGACGAAGAAGACGACGGCTAGGGTTACGGCATCGATCCGGCTCGTCGAGCCACGGCTGCCGATGAGAAGAGCACGGAAAGGTCAAGCGCGGAATGGTGGAGCTAGATAAGGAAGAAGGTGACGACGGAACTCACTGACGGTGGCGGAAATCCTCGCCGGAGAGTTCACCGGAAGAAAAAGGAATGAGAGGAGAGAGTGATTGAGAGCTCGGGACGGGCATTCAAGTGTCGAATGAGAACGAGGGAGGAGTGGAGAAGGGCTCGGTTTCTTTTAAAGGCGGCGAAGGCGGTGCGGGAGAGGCGGTGGCTTAAGGCGGTGGTCGTCGACTTGGTGGGCGCGCCAAGAAAGAAAGGGAGAGGCGGTGCGCGGGACTTGACGGGGCGGCCAAGTAAAGAGAATGGCGGCAGGCGTGTCGCACGTGGTTCGCGTGGCTCGTTCTGTAGCCGGGAAGCGACGGAGGCGGCGGAGGAGACCGGGCGGCATGGGCGCGGCGCGGCGACGGGACGCGTCGGAGGAGGAAGACGACACGGGTGGGGCCCACTGGCAGTGAGACGGAGGGAGGAGACGGGCTGGCAGGCTGGCGCGGGGAAGTTGGGCCGGGCGGCTGCGGCCCAGGAGGGAGGAAGGAAGGGAGAGAGGGACTGGGCCGGCTGAGGGAAAAAGGAGAAGGGCGGCCCGAGAGAGAGAAAAAGGTTTGAACTTTTTCTGGGAAGTGAAAGAATTTGAATTTGAAGGAGATTCAAATTCGAACGAGGTTTTAAATCAAACAAACACTCAAAATAAATCAAGAAAAACTCCAGATTGCATGAGATGGGTTTTGTGCAAGTTTTCAAAAAGGAAAATTTTAAAATTGAGGTGGTTTCACTAACTTAAACACGCACTTATTTTTAATTTCTTCTAAATTCGAAAAATTCAAATTTTTAGTGAATTTTCAACATGGGCAAAAACACGGGACGTGACAGAGTTCGAGGCCCAGGTGCTCGGGAGTCCGGCGGCCTCGGCGTTGGGAGACATTCCAGAGGTGTTGACGGGGGACTCGCTGCGTAGAAGCAAACGCCAGGGTGGCATCTGTGGATGATGTCTTGGCGGACAGGGCTGAAAAGCTCAAAGCTGCGCGTAATCTCGATGGCGAATTTGCCAGAGGTATATCTCCATCCTCCTTTCTACATTTTTCGAACGATTTAATTTCAGCAAGTTTCAGTTCTATTGGCATTTCAATAGGGATCTGAGAATATAGTAGTGCTACTGATTCTATTAATCAAATGAAAATGTTAGAAAGGAATAGGTTAGGCGCCTGTGAAATAAATGATGTGAGAACCCTTGTACTTGATAAAGAGGAAAAACAATTTGAGATGAAGAGGAAATGGATAGATTTATCCTTAATCATCTATGTAGCGATATTATGGATGCGGTTATGGATACAGGTAGTGAGCACATTGTTATGTCTCATACTACCTCGTCTTATAACAAATCTAAGGATAAGAAAGGGAAAGGAAAACGAAGGGAGACAAAACAAAATGGTTTCAAACGAAAGGAATTTTTTGGAATAGTGATGGTTTCAAAGACCAAAAAAACATAGGTTTGTCTCTGATTTAACAAAAGAACATAAACTTAATTCACTGCGATATTTGAGACGGTCCAAAAAATTTTTAGTGACCACTTTCTTAAAAACTTGTGCGGTGGTCGTAACTTTATTTGGCATTGCAAGGAACCTAGAGGCCGATCAGGTGGTATCCCTTTTGGGTGTAAACCTTGATGTATATGACATTGGTGCTATTGATGAAGGTGATTTTTACGTAAAGTTCCATTTGTGTAATAAGATGGTCGTCCAATCTCAGATTTCTTTCAGTGGATGTGTGGCGATAGCTGCAGGTTTGATCCCCTTCCTCCCCGAAACTTCTATGCCACGCACACATGCGCGTTCCTGTCCTCGCGCATCTGCGCGGCCAGTCGAAGTGGAGCTAAGGATTTATTCGTTCTCCAAATGCTCCAAGGTTGTCATTTCTTACTAGAAAAAGAAAATGTGTATACTAAAGTACAGCCTGTTGAATGTTAGCCTATTGGTGATGTCTATATTTGGAATCTTGAGCATTTTCCTGTTAAATACCACAAACTGTGAATATTTTTTGTTTTTTAGTATTAATTAAAGTGTGTGAAGATTCATAGTTATTTGCAAAATTTTACATTTTTGCTCTACAGGGACAATATGGACAGCGATGCATTATCACGACCTCTCTAAGTGCAGCATAAGTAGCATCATGTTCTATCCATTTTAGCTATCAAGATTCATTTCCGTTCTCGCAATGAGACGCCTCCACTATAGATTTGTTTCTTATACATCTGCCATTAAAAACTAGAATAGGTAGTGAGTACATTAATAAATTATTTCCTAATGCATTTATCTGTTCAGTGGTGCTTTGAAAAGTAGAACCATATGCTGCTCTATGAAATCCAAATGAAGAATTGAAGAAGTAGTGCAAGCTGTGGACGGTGACAATGCAGCCTTACATAGCAAACTGGAGGTTTTTTCAAGATGTCTGGGCATCGAAAAATAATGATGTACTAGAAAACTTGCGCGGCGTTTGCCGCGCGTATGTTGGCATTGTTAGACCCTTCATATTACCTTATATAACGTTCTATAACTCTATTATGTGCATGCGCAACGTTGCATCTGAACAATCCATGTTATAATTTCGGATAGATTTATAAGGCACTATGTAACAAACAATCCATCGATTCAATTTTTAATCAAGGGCAGCTAACAATGAGGAAGAAAGTGTATTGAACAGCTGAGCTCAGCGGCAAGTTTGAGATGGCTTTCAGTTGTATTTAATCATGTCATGGTGAAGGCAGAATGATAGAGGTGCTTCCAAGGGCGCTTGTGAGATATATATAGGTGTTAAACTTGTTTAGTAAAGATTTATATATAAAGGATAAAGTGATCACCTGCGGTTTCAGCGTATCAAGGAGATGTACATTGATGCAAAGAGAACAAACACTTATATGCCCTTGACCGATATCAATGTGCAGTTGCGTGAAATATATTGTCCACTGCATTTTGCGGCAAGCTTTGTCAGTCGTAGGCGTTGGCATGCAGCATCTAAAAGTCTGTGCAGCTTATTCTGTAAAAATTTAGAATGATGGGAGTGATGGAGCAATTCTTTTTAATTGTAAAGGAGAGCGAATGATCAATTACAATGCATGTATTAGAAATAAAGAAATGTGAAATTGGCTGAACACCATATAATAGTAAAAAGAAAATGCATGCAGTGAAATCAATAGAATTATCAAAGTCACCGCATTCTTCATAAGCAGGATATGTGCATTGTGTATATTTAATTTAAGGTACACAGCAATAGAATTATCAAAGTCACCGTGTTCTTCATCCAACAAATTCTAAGGCAAGACAAAATTTGATAACCATCTTATATTAAATCAAATGCCCTACACCAAGCTATGTTTGTAATAGCCTTTGAACACGTGATATCCACTATGAGGCCTCACTTTCTCCTCAGGCATAAAGCAAAGTTATTTAATCACTATAGCAGTCAGTTAAGGATTCAGTATTTACAGGTTTCCAGTTGTATGAATAGTAGCCTAGATCACCTAAATGTATCAAGAGCGTGGCCTGATAATATCAGAGTGAACAGGAAAAGTTGTGTTTACTACACTTTGTGCTAGGTTGACATTTCACCAAACATATAAGGAGGTTAACATACAATGCTGCTTCAATCATTATTAGAGATAAAAATTAGTTTACAGACTTAGAATCAGAGATGCACCCTATCGAGTTAAGCAGGAATGGAGAGAAAAGAAAATTGGAAACTCATTTACCTTCGCTTACAACATGTAGTAGCAGAACCAAGCTTGCCTGCCGGTAATTCATATACCATGGCACACAGGAATGACGAATTAGACCAACTACCCTATCCTAGCTGCAACTGAATCCCGAATCTCAAATCACATACGACTTAAATACTCTGAAATGCAGTTGCACGAACTGATCGTCTCCCCTCATGTTCTGGTTCAGTTTTTCTGAAAGCATGACCACATTCTTCAGGTGCTGCTCCACATGCCGCATCAGACTCCCCATGTCATCTTGCGGCTCTGAACAGACCTGGTCATTCAGTAGTTGGATTCTTGCAACCACATAGGGATTTTTCCTTATGATCTCAATGACTTGGATGCGATCTTCGCCAACATAGGTTAGGAAAAACCGGTGGTCGATGAGCCACTCACACTCGATAACTTGAAAAATGCTCTGAACATCTGCCATCTTGCCATTTTTGCCAGAGTAGATGACCCAAACTTGAGACCCTTCTGAAGAAGGGTTTGCGTTATGATGCGGTACCTGAACTAACACCTGCAGCTTAAGTGTGGCACCGCGGAAGACCACTGACAGGTACAGGACGATGGGGATTTCAGTTGTCTGATCCTTCTTGGACTGAACAACCTCATCTATGCAGTCGTGCAGATTGGTTCTGCATTTCAGGACTGAGTTGTTGCTCTTTTGGTGCTTCTTTGCTGCAATTCTAGGGTCGGGTCTCAGTGGAATTTTTGGCTTGTAAGAAGGCGAGGATGGACTGAAATAGTAGCGCCTGGCCTTGCTAAACTGATGATACTTGCACGGTTTTGAGAGCCATATTAATATATGTATGGTCTTCTCTTGCAGTGTGATCAGCACTGTTTGCAGACATCAGAAAACAGGAGGCATATTCAACAACTTGACAATGATAGGATTACACTTTTTATGCAACAATAGCACAACTTTGGGAAACCAGGATGATGGACACGTCAGTGTAATATTCCATAACAAAGGTTAGTGCCAACATACAACCATGATATTTGCAATATTTATGATAGACGAAAGCATCTACAACCATCCTAAAGAACAAGTAGCAAAGCAAAGGACCAAGGTGGTTGTAGGCATCAAAAGTGGTTTTGGCATTAACGGGCGTTGACTCTAGAGATTCAAGATGTGAGCATGTATCATGTGGTTCTTCAAAGAAGAAGCTCTCATGCTCACTCAGAGATTCCTTTTTGGACTCCAGGGTTGATGCCTCAAGAAATTCCATGGCCCAAGAATTTTCTTCTGGAAGTTCTTGATCATTATCAAGAATGGTGCATGGAGGGTCAGAGGGAAAAGGCTCATGGAAGATTGACGGTGATGAGGATCGTTGGGTTAGGAATGCTTCTTTCGCTCTATCCTTATCATGGGTGGAGAACTTCTCATCCTCATGTAGAGCAAGCTTGGGTGATGTGAATGGGGATACAAACTTCACTTGTTCAAGTGGTTCATGATCGAGATGAAGTTTTGCCAAAGGATTATGAGTGGTAGTGGTGGCGAAAGAGGTTTTCCCAAGACTTCTCTTCATGTCCTCCTTAAGAAATGGTTCCTTGAGAGGACCGGGAGGAGTAGGAGGTATCTTTTCCCAAATGTAGTTCGAGGTGTTTCCATAATCATCAAAAAGACCTTCCTCGAATAAAGGGAACTCAAGAGGTTGAATTTGTTCTTCCTCCATCATTGTTCTTGGTACAGGACAGGGCTCAACAGACAAATCATGGAATGTGGAGAATGAAGGGATGGATTCGGATGTTGAGGGTTCCTCATGGCTTGACATGTGCTCTTGAAGGGGTTCGCTAAGGTTATCGGTGAAGGAAGTATTTTCTATGATACGATATTAGATCTCTCTTCCTTCTGTCGGGGTTTAGGAAGCGAAAGACCCTCCAGCGGTGATGTCAAGATATAGGGCGGATTCCTTGTCTAGACCTATATAGAAGTGTTGCAATAACATGGGTCGGGAATAGACAAGTTTGGGCCGGAAAGAGCTAGCAATGAAGCCTAGGCCGCACCTATGGACCCCTCGTTCTGATGAAAGGCGAGAACTTCCATACGGAGAGCAACGGTGCGGGATAAGGGAAAAAAAGCTAAGCAGATTTTATCTCGAAGTTCTTCCCAATTACCGTTCGTGCTTCCGACAGTATAATTATACCATTGTCTCGCTCTCTCTTGAAGAGAGAAAGGAAACACCATTTCAAGGTTTCTTGTGACAGGCCTTGGATCATGAGGCATGGATGCAAGTACTCGAACTCTCGCAGATGGTGATATGGATTTTCTTGGTCAAGTCCAGAGAAGGGTTGTCCCCGTACCATGTGTGACATCCGGCCCATTGTGATTAGCCTCGAAGTGGCCCATGTGCATGAGGGGGTGAGAGTTTAGTCCCACTTTGCTAGTCTAGTGGGAGGAAGGCCAACATATAAGCCTAGGGTGTCCAACACCCATTACCTTGGGTTAACTCTTTTACGCGAAGCGAGGCCGAAAGCGTAAAAGGTTGGTGGGGCGAGTGGGGTCCGCACAGCATGTGAGCGGGCCCAACCAGGTTGGAAACCTAGGATATTACAATGGTATCAGAGCCGAGGTTGTCCGTAGGACGCGAGCCTAGGTTGAAATGGTCGTCATTAAGGATTATTATCGCATATCAAAACTATTTTGACAAAAACATGAAAAAAATGCTTCCTTTTCTTCTGCCCCTTGCTTTACTGATTTCTTCAGCTTTTGTTTGGGATCTTACAAAATGTCCACTATATTTATACATGTTCTGTTTATGAAAAGTATTATAAAGTTTTTTTTCTCTATTTAAAATCTTGTAAACCGTTACTGGCTCTTCTCTTGTTGTTCTTTTTTTTAAAAAAATATAGATGCAACGTATGCACGCATAAGCACCATAGGCCATCTTCCGAGGCAGCAGGTGGAACCAAATACACCAAGCTATATAGTGGCGTGGCAAGATTTTCTAGAGCTGCACTTGCTGGACCCTTACAACTAGATCAAGCTATCAAGCACCTTGACATATCCATGTTGGTGATGACTGTTCGTCAAGAGCAGTCATTGATGGAGCTTCAATACATCAAAGACCAGTGACAAATGTGAAGGCTACCAGGGGGTGCTAGATGGAGTGTCGACTACGAGCTTTCCTCCGACCGCAAGATCCGGACAGCCACCTACAATTTTGGACACAGCGTGCCTCGGGACAGTGCGGGCGTCGGGGGCAATATCGGAAGAATTCTGCATGCACGAGGAGAACGCCCTCTAAATCGAAATTGCTTCGTTCGGCAGAACGCCTTCTACATCGAGTACGGAGGGAGTATGTGGCAAAAACTGCCATAATCTTCGTTGCCGCTAATCAATTCAATTGATTTTGTCATTAGAGCATTTCCTCCTTGCATGGAAACGCCACCATCTCCTTTCATACTTCAACCAATCCTTTAGCCTGCCGTCTAGTTTCGTCTTCCAGCTCCCTGTTTGCCAAGGGAGAAACTGAAGCCGCCGCCGTCTCCGGTAAGTCGACGCCGCGCTTTGTCGCCGTGAACCGCCATGGATCCCTGCTGATCCAAGCTCTCCCATCGCAGGGAAGCAAGGAGCTTGTGGAGCCTGTTGCCATCGTCTTCTCTGCCCGGAAAATAAGTCCTTGACGAGCACCTGTGAGAAGCGCCGCCTTTCGCCGTCGCCGTCGCCACGCACCCATGGTCCTCTTTCTAGTTGTTGATCGCCGACGCCGTATTGATACAAGGACAGCCACGACACCTCGACGACCAAAAGATACTCGCCTCTGACGCTGCAGCATGATCCTCGACGAACATCGACAAGCACGACCAGACATCAGCGTGGCGATAATGCCAAGAACCGCTCCCTGCCGTCACGACGCGGTGAGCACTCCAAGCCAATCTCTTGTGTTTGCGCTGCCTTTAGATCGTCGAGTTTCCGTACATCATAGGGCAGGTTAGTGAGTCTCCTGGAACTTCACGTTGCAGCCATGGCGTTTTTTCTGAAGTTACTCTCCAGTGGTAGCTCTTGTTCGATATATATCATCAGTTAGATAGGCAGGATGGCTAGGATTAGAATTTGCATACCTCTTAGTTGCTAATCAGTCACGCAGCGTGATTTGTTTCCAGTATCAAATACGTTACCTTCTGTTGATCATGTCAACCTGACGCCAATCTTGCACAATATACCATATGTAAGCCCTGTCACTGTAGCAGTTTTCAGAAAAGCTTGTAAACTTGTTTTGCTTATATCTTTTTCATATGGAACCCGTTTTAGGTGATTCTTGCGCTCACGAGATCGTTACGACGTAGGCTTTCTTGCAGTATGCTTGTTTTACTATGATTCTGATTTTTGGTTCTGTTTTCTTAGCGTGTTTGTTGTTTGCTTGTCAGTACAATTTTTTTGATACTTTTTGTGTTCGTATTCATTCAGCGAAAGATTTCAAACACTGGAGTGAGAACACCCCTAGGAAGAGACACCCCTGAGCGGGTGTGGATTACATTGCTCTCAAAGAGCAGAGTACATATAACAACAGATACGGCTATCACGGGCTGGTCCTCGAAGAGTCGTGAGGAGGGCCTCGATTGCAATAAGCTGGAGGTTGGTGTAGCCTGCCTAAGAGGATCATCGTCGGTGAATCTGGTTTTGTTTGTGGTTCACCCTAGACGCATAAAAGAGGCAGCAGCGACACCTTTGGTTGACAACTCTTGAGAAACTAGACGTACTGATTCCGAGTCACGATGAACGGAGCATCCGTAGCGGTCATGGTCTTTGAAGACTTGAGTACGAGATGTCGTCATGGACATCAAGGAAGCAGATACCTTCAGTAGCCTGGAGAATAGCTCTTGGTACTCTGAAAAGGAAAATCGACATAGTGGAGCAGTAAACACACCAGGTACACGTAAGAGGACACGTGTCAGCTGTTGCTGACGCATGTCTGCCACGCGTAGTCCGCTTTTGATGCGGAGCATAGCCTGCGAAGAGGCCACCGGAGACCTCGCCGGAAGTTGTATTGTCGGCGAAGGCGGAAGACTTCGATGCCCGTCATCACCGGTCGACATGTTACCTTGTTATTGTCAGCGACGGCGTGTTGAAGATTTGTCTTCCTCCTTGCCTCGGGCGGTTGGCGAGGGCCGAGGCAGCTATGGAAGGCGCCGGCTGTGATGCGCTCGATGCACCGGCAGTTCCAGGGAGACATCGACTGGGCGGGGTGGATGGCGCAGAGGCGGACATGTTCGGCACCAGGCCGGACAAGTCTGATGATGGCGGATACCATCTGCACCGGAGGGAGGCCATTTGCACCAGCTTGGCCCACGGGCCCTGCTGATGACAGGAGGGCCGGCAGATCTGCCGGACCCAGCTGGCCTGAGCGGCACCGCTTCGCAGGCGCAGGTACCCCAGTCCCCCGCGAGGCCTTCCCGTGGAGGCCAGCTTTTGGGGGGGGGGGGGGGGGGGGAGAGTGTCAGACCCCATTTCTGGAATCTGCTGTGCATCCTGTATCAGTCCCTGGATCAGTAGCTGATACGCACAAGAACACAGATATGATAATCAAAAGCATACTTCGAATAAGTAAATAAGTATATTACCTGATATAAGACCCTTAGTGGCGGTACGACAAGGATTCAAAACCATCCAAGTCCAGCCGACCAACTAACGGGAAGCAGACAGCGGAAAACATGGCCCATCACCACAAGCAGACTTGAGGAGCAGAACCGAAAACCCACACGTCGTTGTCTTCTACGAAGTCTTCTCCTGCCTAAATCAACAATCGCAAACGCGTGAGTACGTAAAGTACTCAACAAGCCCTAACACAAGGGGTAAATGTATGCAAGGATATAACCAAGGTTTAGGCTAGGGTTTATCATATCGGCGAAAAGCCAACTTTATGTAAGGTTTATTTGGAAAGCAAAGCAGTTTGCAGACTACAGTCAAGATTATTATACTTGGTATTTAGTGGGGTTGTTTGGCCCTGGGGGAGATGCAATCCATCCCGCCAGTTCCCAAGTTTTAATGCTGGCCGGAAACCAGCGCACGGTTCCACACCGGTGTATTCCAAAAACACGGCCAAAGGGTAACACACACCATTATACTAATCTTGTGTGGCCAAAGCTTTCGCGTCGTCCATTGCCGTGGAACGCGGCTATCCGGATAGATTATACACTCTGCAGAGGTTGTACACGATTCCCCACAAGGTACACCTGTCCTCCCTGATATCGCAGTTTGGACAGGCATACTGAGGTCCCGTACCTACTTGGTGTCACCGGCATCCACCCACGGAAATTCATCCGACCAGGGGCTTCATCAAATCATATCATATATAAAGGCCTGAAAGTATCCATATGCCGGACCCGCTTCCCACTTGTCCACGAGTCTTCTCCTGGCTTCCGCTGCAACTCCTGCCTCCGAGTGGGATACCAGGTGAACACTATAGTAGGGTGTGGTTCCAAATCTTGCCCATACAAGACTTGTGGCTGTACGAAGGGTGCTAGGCCAGGCGGCACAGGAACCGGTCCTTATACGACCGAAGCAGGCATCTTCAATGGCTATCCTCACAGAGGAGTCGCGTCCCAGAGGTAGCCCTCCCCACTGAGGACTACCTCGCCTGCTCCCGCCAAAGTATCCCCACTATAAGGTTGCACAAGTCACTAATTACCATCCCACATTATCATATTCACCACACACACCACCAAGCACTCACACTTTTAACACAAAAAGCATGTATAGCAAGATTAAATTAAGTATTCATGTGTAACAGTCCTAAGCAGCATGGCATTCCAACATATCATTAAAGAATTAATGATGTCGGTCCCTAAGTTTAACAATGGAAGCAGGGTAAACAATAACAAGGCATGGCAATCAAAAAGTACTTAGGACATACTAAGCATTTAAACATCATGCAATTTATAAAATAGCTCTAATTAGGATTATTTGAAATCATAGGATCAATCATGATCAAAGGGAGTTAGGGCTTGCCTTCACTAAAGTCTTCTTCTTCACGTCCTCGTAATCCAAGTCCTCAGATCCTTCCTTCAAGCTTGGGTCCTCTGAATCTTCCTTGAAGCTTGTATTCTTCTGGCTCTTCCACGTAGTAACTCGCGTGATCTAGCGTATCAAAACATTACGTATAAACAAACTACCGCAAAGAAAATAAATATCGAAAAGAGCCAAATAAGATCCAATTTAACTCCAAATAAGGACTGACAGAACACCGAAGAAGGATAAGAGACGCAGATCATGTATGATGCATCAAGTTTTACTTTAGTATAGGTTTATTGTCTTAGGCTAATAGGAGTAATGCATCGAATACTAGGGCTTTTGATGTAAATGGAGGATGCTAAACACAATGAGAAGTGCATGAGTAAGTGAGGGTAGAACAACGTGTGTACGTGTTCTTTGTACATTTGCAGCACAAAGGCTTTATATAGGTCGCAACCTATATAAAAGGTTCATGCAACAAGCATACAAGTGCATGGTGTGTCGCTTTAATTATTTAACTACAGATTAAGGTATTACCTAATGATGATTAGCTATTATATTATCTATTAAATTAATTACTAAGATTAAGCTACTAATTATTTGTCATGAGCTGAGCGCATGACGGTGGTACATGCACGTGATTATGCGTGATATGAGTGCATGACTGCAGATAAAATACCACAATCAAATAAGGGTAACTAGCAATTAAATTAATAATGCACAATAACTCCAATAAGCTCCAAATAAAGACCACATAAGCAAGAATAATAAATCGATAAGTTTTGGAAGGTGCAGGTGGCAACATTAGGTTAGGCTTGATTGGGCGATGGTTGAGTTAGGTTAGGTTTGGAGTTAAGTTGCGATAAAAGAGGTTGCTAGGTCTTGGAGTGAGATGATATGGCGAGATGATTAGGTTCAACACCAAATGGCGAACGACATTTGTGACATGCGGCATTGATGTCGCATGTTATGCCGAGAGGGGATTCTATCAACAAAGTGTGGAACTTGGGGTTTTAATGGCTCATAGAATTATTCTAGAGCTTCAAAGTTAGTACCAAAGGGTACTACGCGTTTCTACGAACGCGTGAGCGCAAGAACCGCTCAAAACGGAGTTAGGGTTGAGAAGTTACGGAGATTTAAGGATCTAGGGGCTTATTTGTAAGGGCAGAAGGGTTCTAGGGGCTTATTTATGATTACAGAAAGATTACAGGGACCTATTCGTAATTACCAAAAACTTAGGGACCTCGGTGTAAAAAGACAGGGGTCGAAAGGTGATTACAGAAAAGTTTAGGGGTGTTTCTGTAAAAATACAGGGCCTAAACCGAATTATACAGAAGATCAGGGGTTTATCCGTAAAAGTTACAGGGTATGGGATTTTTTTGGAATTTCCGGATTTATTTCCTAAAGGATATTCTATTTATTGCGTGGTGCTGACGCAATAAAAAGTAAAGGATTTATTTCTGAAAGGGAAAAGCTTGTGGACCGGGTCTACAGGTGTGTGGACCGGGTCCACGGGCGGTCCACACACGTTTACGGTGAACCGGCGGCGTCGGGCGCGGCGGCGCCACTGCCGCGGCTCGCCGGAGCGGCCATCCCGGCGCTCCGGTGGGCCAAAACGAACGCGACTTGCACTAGGAGAGAGAGGAGAGGATGGGGAGCTCACCGAGGTGACTTGTTGACGACGCGGGGCGGCGGAAGAGGCTAGCGGCGGCGAGGCGTGGTGCGCGGCGGCGGCGCTCGAGGGTCGCGCGTCTCCGGTGGCGGAGCGGGACGGGAAAGAGGGCGTGGAGGTGCGCCGCGTCGGAGCGGAGCTGGGGCGCGCACGGGACGAACGAGACGAGGCCAGGAAGTGGCCGGAGTCGAGCTCGCGCGGCGGCGATGTGCGGCGGCGGCTAAGGATTGGCGCTCGCGCGTCCCCGGTGCTCGCTGAGCTGCGCGGAGGGGCGCGGACGAGACAGAGGAGCAAGGCGGAGCAGGGCGGCAGGGGAGGAGGGAGAGAAGGAGCTCGTCGGCGACGAATCGAACGGCGGCGAGGGTGAGGTGGCAATGGGGAAAAACTCCGATTGGAGCTCGGTGTTGCTCGAGGAGGAGAGAGGCGAGTGGGGAAAGGAAGAGGAGAGTGCGGCGCATCCATTTATAGCCGAGACGAGAGAGAAGAGGGAGAGGAGAGCCGGCGGCTGGTCACGGCTCCGGTCGTCGTCTCGGTCGTCGCCATTGAAGGCTGACGGGACACGACGAGGAGTGGCGGGATGGGTTTCTGCGCGCGATGACGAGGGCGAGGGCATGGCTGCAGTGCGGCGATGGGGCAGAACGAGGGAGGAGCTCGCGTGGCATGACGTCGAAGCATGGGGGTCGTCGTGTCTTGGGGAAAGTCGCGCTCGTGGTCGTCGGTCAAGGGGAAGGAGAGATGGGTGCTCTGCTTCGATGGGACGAGGCGGCGAGATGGCAGAGCTCCACGTGACCGACACGACGGGACGACGAGTTGGTGACGGAGGCACGGCGTCGGCGGTATGGGCGGCGGCGCGTCATCTTGACCGGAGGAGGGAGGAGGAAGACTGAGGTGAAGTTGGGCCAGGATGGGCCGCCGTGGGCTTCGGCCTGGAGTGGCAGGAGGAGAGGGAGAGAGGAGGCGGGCCGGGGCGGCTGGGCCAAAGAGGGGGCGCGGCCCACCGAGAAAAGAAGAAAGAAGAGGAGAGAGGCGCGCTGGGCTGGGCCGGCGGGTGAGGGAGAGAAAAGGGATTGGGCCCGAGAGAGTTTAGGAAAAGAGAATTGGGTTTTCTTTTCTGGGATTTAACTAGGAACTCAAATTTGAATGGGAATTCAAATTTGACAGAGAACAAAATCGAACAAACACACAATTGAAACCAAGAACTCCAAAAATGCATATGGTGCATTTTGTGCAAGTTTTCAAAAGTCAAAATTTTAAATTCACGGTGAATTTGCTAGAATTTAACCAACAATTATTTTAGTTTGTTGTAAATTCGAAAAGTTCAAACCTTTAGTGTATTTTTAAATGGAAGCAAACACTTGAGCATGAGTTTTATATTCCAAAAATTCTCAGATTCAAACCATGTGTGAACTGTTTAGTGAATTTTATTTTGAAAATTCATGGCAAGATAGGATTTAGACAAAAATTTAAATTTGGAGTGATTTTTATTCCCTTTTTGTTTTGCTTTAAATTTTGGGGTGTTACAGATCTACCCCACTTAAAAGGAATCTCGTCCTCGAGATTCAAAAGAACTTGCGGACGGTGAAGAACTTGTCTTGCGTCTTCTTGCTTGATGGTGGTAACATCCAAAATTTCGTCAAAGATTTCTTAGTGCTGAGGCTTTGACTGCAGTTTCGCTTCATTGTGGGAGTACTTGGAACTGTGAACGGACATGGCAGAGCTTCTTGCGTCAGAGAATCTTCGGTGTTGGTTGCTTTAGCAGAGGAGGGCAGGCCTTCGGTTTTGGTTTTCAGGCTATTGGGTTAGCCGAAAATCCTACCCCACTTAAAAGGATTTTCACTTGGGGTACTCAGGTTGATGTTCCGTGCTTACTCAGAGTCCTGGTTGTCAAGTGGCAGGGTTATTAACCTGTTTCGCAACCTTTCTTGTGGAGAGGACGCTGATTCTGAAGGTTTATGAATCCTTGGTACGGCATGTTGATTGACTTCATAAGCTTCTTATGTGGCACAACCATTGTCTCTTTTTCCGATATACTGACGTTTTCTCTGTTTACCTATAACGGAACCACATTCCTTATGTCCCATCATATCGATCCAACATTTTCCATAAACGGTAACCACTCCGAGGCATATACTTAGTCTCTCGTAGGTAGGGTTCTCCATTTTCATTACCATGGAGGTGGGGGCACCTACCCCACTTAAGATTCTTGACCTCAGATTTCTTAAGACTTAAACAACCTTTTGAGTGACTGATCCTTTCAGCGTGAAACTTTGTCAGTGTTGCATAAACATAACCGGCGGAAGACTTAACCAAAAACTGTATCACTAGCTTTTCCGATACTGTGGACGTTACTGACATGATTCTTTTCCAAGGGTTGACTTGATCTGCTTAGCGAAAGGAGATTTAACAGCTCGAATCTTGATAGTTGCTCAGATTTTTTTTTTTTTGCTCCATAAGTGGCCTTTCCCAACTGCTCTTTCTTGCTCTGTCCAGTTCAGGGCTAGGAAATCTTACAATCCATCATTATTCCTCATATTGTTATCGTCATCTCGTAGAGTTTTGTCAACTCTTGCCGTAGCAAGTTCATGGTACCTTGTTTTCCAATATATACCACATATCTCTGTCCACGATCCGTAGTTGTCATCTGTGGACTGAGTACTGAAACTTCTGATTTCTTTAGCATACACTTGTATTTTGCATTCAAGCTGTCCATAACAAGTGATAAGCAGCTTTCTTGAGGATGTCTTTTTCTCGGATCTTCAGTTGGTGGCACTCAGATTCTTCAGACCAACTTTTGGGACGAATTTGATTCCCTTTAGCGGGTCAACAATTCTTCGATCCTGGGCAGTGGGTATTTATCCTTGATGGTGACCTCACTGAGTGAACTGTAGTTAAGGCACATTCTGAGACTGCCATCTCTCTTGTTGATAAACAGAACATGTGATTCCTAGGGAGAGGTGCTTGGTCTGATCAGACGTTTCTCCTGAAACTCAGATAGTTGTTCCTTCAATTCTGCCAGTTCACTGGCTGACAGCTGATAGGGTCTCTTGACTATCGAGGATTTGCTCTGGAATGAGCTCAATGCTGCACTCCTTGTCTTGGTCGGCTAATATTTTGTTAACTGATCTGGGTGGAATCTAGGTATTCTCAGACTCTTGGTACTTTCTCCAAGGGTTTGCCTTTCAGGTTGCATACCATGGGTGTAGCCTTTGACCCTTTTTAGTTCGCATTCTACTTTGATCCAAGTCATTTCTAGTCTTCCTCAGGTTTCTGAGGTGACATTTTTGAAGCACACATCAATAACCAACAGATCTTCATCAGTACAAGCATAGGCAGGTGACTTGAGCTTCATCGTTGGCTAGGTTCCTTGACTGTGAAGATTCCATGATTCCGGGCAACTAGTTCCTGTTGCTCGGTCGTTGTGGGGCCATTGCACTTGAGCTGGGTCGACTGTGGCGGCGGTTGAAACATGCCATCATCAACTTGGTTGTTATTGACATTGCCTTCTTAGCTACGCTCTTCTTTATGTGTTGTGGCCTGTCTATTTCTTTAGGTGCGTGTTGTTCGACGAACAACTAACGCCTTGATCTTTGTAGCACTGTCTCTTGTAAACTTCCAATTGGACTGTGATTCTTAGCTGTATTTGTGGCATACTGTTGACTTGCTTGATTTTGAGCTGAAGACTCTTTGGTGACGGGTTTTTCTCCGGTAGGGGTTCGGGTACAGATTAGGAGGGGGCTTTTGGCATTAGGCTGCTCTTAAACTTGAGGTTTTCTTCTTTTTTTTTTTGTTTGTTTGTTATTATACTGTTTGGTTTGGTTAAGAGCACACAAGCATAAGGAATCAGAAACAAGATCAAAACATCAGATCACACAAACAACATGATTTATTTGTTGTGGCTGAGGTGTTTGCGTACTACGAACGAGGTGTTAAGGCTTAAGGGCAGGTAGACTATCGATTCTTCCGTTGTCATCAGAGCTCAACCAATAGTCTATTGACCAAAAAGAATCGAGGGGGCCATGTGACTTGGTCGGTTTGAAAGAAAACTGCTGTTCACATTTCTGCGAAAGAGGGATTTCTCTGCCTTGATGCTTGATGTTACTTAAGTGCTTGTAGCATGACCATTGTGATCCATTGAACTTTCCACTTTTCCTTTTTCAATTCAGTTCTTGTTTGACACAAGCGACATAAAACCATGCTTCATTAGGACAAACACTGATACATTCATTACTCATAGGAAGGTTTACAACCCTATTACAATCCTTTTCAACAGCATTACAAGGTTAAGTACTGCTATTACTCCTTGCGATTACTGACATTATTGCAAGAGTAACATCCTTCAAGGGTGTAAAGCTATCCTTCATGAAGAACATACTCTGGGAATTCTGGCTCAGAAAGCATTGCTGGATACTGGAGACACTTCGTCGGTTTCGGGATTGTATTCTTCGACATTACTTATGGTCATCCTGGTTTCCTTGTTCGGGCACTTCAGGGCAATTGGCTGCAAAGTGTCCACGATTCCGGCACAAGTAACACTTCTGATTTGCTCGTGGTGCTTTTTGGTCAACCTTGGTCAGCGGGTGAGGGGCAGATTCTTGTGCTGTACACCTTGGCTTCTTGATCTTTTTAGGGGTAGCCTGACCAGATGCTGGACCGTTGTTCTTCCTTTTCTGGTTAGGACTCTTGTTAGCATTTCTGGGCTGCAAAGCTTTTGTAAGGTCGGCGACTTCTTCATTGATCTTTCTCATTAAGTCCTCTAGGTTACTCCACTTTTCAAGTATACTAGTGTTGATAGGAGGGGACATCTGGTATGTACCATCCACATTATTGTTAACTTCTTGCACCTGACGCTCTCCCTGTGCTGAAGATCGCATCTCTTCTGGTGGTGCTGGAACATGATGCACATCATTCTCCATGTTGGTCTCTGCAGCTCTTGCTTCTTCACTAGGTTGGTAAAACGGGCAATCGACGAACTTATGTCCAGGGTCACGACAATTGTAACATGTCCTCTGTGATCCGGTTCTCTTGGCGGCGTTGCCCTTGCTTCTTTGTTTAGGTACCATATCTGGTTCGCGGTACACCTGGTACCATATGTTGTCCACTTCTATAGTCACGTAGCCTCGATCGCCCATTTGGTTGAAAGCTTCTGCACACAAACAGACTCTTTTCTTGAGGTTGACCGCAAGGAAAGCAAGAAATTTTAACACAGAGGAGGTTATATGAAGAGGTTTTGTAATTAGTTTTGAAAATAGTCATTTTTGAGCGTGACAAATCCTAGGTTTTCGTTCTACGATCAAGTATTGCTCTGATACCACTCTGTCAGACCCCATTTCTGGAATCTGCTGTGCATCCTGTATCAGTCCCTGGATCAGTAGCTGATACGCACAAGAACACAGATATGATAATCAAAAGCATACTTCGAATGAGTAAATAAGTATATTACCTGATATAAGACTCTTAGTGGCGGTACGACAAGGATTCAAAACCATCCAAGTCCAGCCGACCAACTAACGGGAAGCAGACAGCGGAAAACATGGCCCATCACCACAAGCAGACTTGAGGAGCAGAACCGAAAACCCACACGTCGTTGTCTTCTACGAAGTCTTCTCCTGCCTAAATCAACAATCGCAAACGCGTGAGTACGTAAAGTACTCAACAAGCCCTAACACAAGGGGTAAATGTATGCAAGGATATAACCAAGGTTTAGGCTAGGGTTTATCATATCGGCGAAAAGCCAACTTTATGTAAGGTTTATTTGGAAAGCAAAGCAGTTTGCAGACTACAGTCAAGATTATTATACTTGGTATTTAGTGGGGTTGTTTGGCCCTGGGGGAGATGCAATCCATCCCGCCAGTTCCCAAGTTTTAATGCTGGCCGGAAACCAGCGCACGGTTCCACACCGGTGTATTCCAAAAACACGCCAAAGGGTAACACACACCATTATACTAATCTTGTGTGGCCAAAGCTTTCGCGTCGTCCATTGCCGTGGAACGCGGCTATCCGGATAGATTATACACTCTGCAGAGGTTGTACACGATTCCCCACAAGGTACACCTGTCCTCCCTGATATCGCAGTTTGGACAGGCATACTGAGGTCCCGTACCTACTTGGTGTCACCGGCATCCACCCACGGAAATTCATCCGACCAGGGGCTTCATCAAATCATATCATATATAAAGGCCTGAAAGTATCCATATGCCGGACCCGCTTCCCACTTGTCCACGAGTCTTCTCCTGGCTTCCGCTGCAACTCCTGCCTCCGAGTGGGATACCAGGTGAACACTATAGTAGGGTGTGGTTCCAAATCTTGCCCATACAAGACTTGTGGCTGTACGAAGGGTGCTAGGCCAGGCGGCACAGGAACCGGTCCTTATACGACCGAAGCAGGCATCTTCAATGGCTATCCTCACAGAGGAGTCGCGTCCCAGAGGTAGCCCTCCCCACTGAGGACTACCTCGCCTGCTCCCGCCAAAGTATCCCCACTATAAGGTTGCACAAGTCACTATTACCATCCCACATTATCATATTCACCACACACACCACCAAGCACTCAAACTTTTAACACAAAAAGCATGTATAGCAAGATTAAATTAAGTATTCATGTGTAACAGTCCTAAGCAGCATGGCATTCCAACATATCATTAAAGAATTAATGATGTCGGTCCCTAAGTTTAACAATGGAAGCAGGGTAAACAATAACAAGGCATGGCAATCAAAAAGTACTTAGGACATACTAAGCATTTAAACATCATGCAATTTATAAAATAGCTCTAATTAGGATTATTTGAAATCATAGGATCAATCATGATCAAAGGGAGTTAGGGCTTGCCTTCACTAAAGTCTTCTTCTTCACGTCCTCGTAATCCAAGTCCTCAGATCCTTCCTTCAAGCTTGGGTCCTCTGAATCTTCCTTGAAGCTTGTATTCTTCTGGCTCTTCCACGTAGTAACTCGCGTGATCTAGCGTATCAAAACATTACGTATAAACAAACTACCGCAAAGAAAATAAATATCGAAAAGAGCCAAATAAGATCCAATTTAACTCCAAATAAGGACTGACAGAACACCGAAGAAGGATAAGAGACGCAGATCATGTATGATGCATCAAGTTTTACTTTAGTATAGGTTTATTGTCTTAGGCTAATAGGAGTAATGCATCGAATACTAGGGCTTTTGATGTAAATGGAGGATGCTAAACACAATGAGAAGTGCATGAGTAAGTGAGGGTAGAACAACGTGTGTACGTGTTCTTTGTACATTTGCAGCACAAAGGCTTTATATAGGTCGCAACCTATATAAAAGGTTCATGCAACAAGCATACAAGTGCATGGTGTGTCGCTTTAATTATTTAACTACAGATTAAGGTATTACCTAATGATGATTAGCTATTATATTATCTATTAAATTAATTACTAAGATTAAGCTACTAATTATTTGTCATGAGCTGAGCGCATGACGGTGGTACATGCACGTGATTATGCGTGATATGAGTGCATGACTGCAGATAAAATACCACAATCAAATAAGGGTAACTAGCAATTAAATTAATAATGCACAATAACTCCAATAAGCTCCAAATAAAGACCACATAAGCAAGAATAATAAATCGATAAGTTTTGGAAGGTGCAGGTGGCAACATTAGGTTAGGCTTGATTGGGCGATGGTTGAGTTAGGTTAGGTTTGGAGTTAAGTTGCGATAAAAGAGGTTGCTAGGTCTTGGAGTGAGATGATATGGCGAGATGATTAGGTTCAACACCAAATGGCGAACGACATTTGTGACATGCGGCATTGATGTCGCATGTTATGCCGAGAGGGGATTCTATCAACAAAGTGTGGAACTTGGGGTTTTAATGGCTCATAGAATTATTCTAGAGCTTCAAAGTTAGTACCAAAGGTACTACGCGTTTCTACGAACGCGTGAGCGCAAGAACCGCTCAAAACGGAGTTAGGGTTGAGAAGTTACGGAGATTTAAGGATCTAGGGGCTTATTTGTAAGGGCAGAAGGGTTCTAGGGGCTTATTTATGATTACAGAAAGATTACAGGGACCTATCCGTAATTACCAAAAACTTAGGGACCTCGGTGTAAAAAGACAGGGGTCGAAAGGTGATTACAGAAAAGTTTAGGGGTGTTTCTGTAAAAATACAGGGCCTAAACCGAATTATACAGAAGATCAGGGGTTTATCCGTAAAAGTTACAGGGTATGGGATTTTTTTTGGAATTTCCGGATTTATTTCCTAAAGGATATTCTATTTATTGCGTGGTGCTGACGCAATAAAAAGTAAAGGATTTATTTCTGAAAGGGAAAAGCTTGTGGACCGGGTCTACAGGTGTGTGGACCGGGTCCACGGGCGGTCCACACACGTTTACGGTGAACCGGCGGCGTCGGGCGCGGCGGCGCCACTGCCGCGGCTCGCCGGAGCGGCCATCCCGGCGCTCCGGTGGGCCAAAACGAACGCGACTTGCACTAGGAGAGAGAGGAGAGGATGGGGAGCTCACCGAGGTGACTTGTTGACGACGCGGGGCGGCGGAAGAGGCTAGCGGCGGCGAGGCGTGGTGCGCGGCGGCGGCGCTCGAGGGTCGCGCGTCTCCGGTGGCGGAGCGGGACGGGAAAGAGGGCGTGGAGGTGCGCCGCGTCGGAGCGGAGCTGGGGCGCGCACGGGACGAACGAGACGAGGCCAGGAAGTGGCCGGAGTCGAGCTCGCGCGGCGGCGATGTGCGGCGGCGGCTAAGGATTGGCGCTCGCGCGTCCCCGGTGCTCGCTGAGCTGCGCGGAGGGGCGCGGACGAGACAGAGGAGCAAGGCGGAGCAGGGCGGCAGGGGAGGAGGGAGAGAAGGAGCTCGTCGGCGACGAATCGAACGGCGGCGAGGGTGAGGTGGCAATGGGGAAAAACTCCGATTGGAGCTCGGTGTTGCTCGAGGAGGAGAGAGGCGAGTGGGGAAAGGAAGAGGAGAGTGCGGCGCATCCATTTATAGCCGAGACGAGAGAGAAGAGGGAGAGGAGAGCCGGCGGCTGGTCACGGCTCCGGTCGTCGTCTCGGTCGTCGCCATTGAAGGCTGACGGGACACGACGAGGAGTGGCGGGATGGGTTTCTGCGCGCGATGACGAGGGCGAGGGCATGGCTGCAGTGCGGCGATGGGGCAGAACGAGGGAGGAGCTCGCGTGGCATGACGTCGAAGCATGGGGGTCGTCGTGTCTTGGGGAAAGTCGCGCTCGTGGTCGTCGGTCAAGGGGAAGGAGAGATGGGTGCTCTGCTTCGATGGGACGAGGCGGCGAGATGGCAGAGCTCCACGTGACCGACACGACGGGACGACGAGTTGGTGACGGAGGCACGGCGTCGGCGGTATGGGCGGCGGCGCGTCATCTTGACCGGAGGAGGGAGGAGGAAGACTGAGGTGAAGTTGGGCCAGGATGGGCCGCCGTGGGCTTCGGCCTGGAGTGGCAGGAGGAGAGGGAGAGAGGAGGCGGGCCGGGGCGGCTGGGCCAAAGAGGGGGCGCGGCCCACCGAGAAAAGAAGAAAGAAGAGGAGAGAGGCGCGCTGGGCTGGGCCGGCGGGTGAGGGAGAGAAAAGGGATTGGGCCCGAGAGAGTTTAGGAAAAGAGAATTGGGTTTTCTTTTCTGGGATTTAACTAGGAACTCAAATTTGAATGGGAATTCAAATTTGACAGAGAACAAAATCGAACAAACACACAATTGAAACCAAGAACTCCAAAAATGCATATGGTGCATTTTGTGCAAGTTTTCAAAAGTCAAAATTTTAAATTCACGGTGAATTTGCTAGAATTTAACCAACAATTATTTTAGTTTGTTGTAAATTCGAAAAGTTCAAACCTTTAGTGTATTTTTAAATGGAAGCAAACACTTGAGCATGAGTTTTATATTCCAAAAATTCTCAGATTCAAACCATGTGTGAACTGTTTAGTGAATTTTATTTTGAAAATTCATGGCAAGATAGGATTTAGACAAAATTTAAATTTGGAGTGATTTTTATTCCCTTTTTGTTTTGCTTTAAATTTTGGGGTGTTACAGATCTACCCCACTTAAAAGGAATCTCGTCCTCGAGATTCAAAAGAACTTGCGGACGGTGAAGAACTTGTCTTGCGTCTTCTTGCTTGATGGTGGTAACATCCAAAATTTCGTCAAAGATTTCTTAGTGCTGAGCTTTGACTGCAGTTTCGCTTCATTGTGGGAGTACTTGGAACTGTGAACGGACATGGCAGAGCTTCTTGCGTCAGAGAATCTTCGGTGTTGGTTGCTTTAGCAGAGGAGGGCAGGCCTTCGGTTTTGGTTTTCAGGCTATTGGGTTAGCCGAAATCCTACCCCACTTAAAAGGATTTTCACTTGGGGTACTCAGGTTGATGTTCCGTGCTTACTCAGAGTCCTGGTTGTCAAGTGGCAGGGTTATTAACCTGTTTCGCAACCTTTCTTGTGGAGAGGACGCTGATTCTGAAGGTTTATGAATCCTTGGTACGGCATGTTGATTGACTTCATAAGCTTCTTATGTGGCACAACCATTGTCTCTTTTTCCGATATACTGACGTTTTCTCTGTTTACCTATAACGGAACCACATTCCTTATGTCCCATCATATCGATCCAACATTTTCCATAAACGGTAACCACTCCGAGGCATATACTTAGTCTCTCGTAGGTAGGGTTCTCCATTTTCATTACCATGGAGGTGGGGGCACCTACCCCACTTAAGATTCTTGACCTCAGATTTCTTAAGACTTAAACAACCTTTTGAGTGACTGATCCTTTCAGCGTGAAACTTTGTCAGTGTTGCATAAACATAAACCGGCGGAAGACTTAACCAAAAACTGTATCACTAGCTTTTCCGATACTGTGGACGTTACTGACATGATTCTTTTCCAAGGGTTGACTTGATCTGCTTAGCGAAAGGAGATTTAACAGCTCGAATCTTGATAGTTGCTCAGATTTTTTTTTTTTGCTCCATAAGTGGCCTTTCCCAACTGCTCTTTCTTGCTCTGTCCAGTTCAGGGCTAGGAAATCTTACAATCCATCATTATTCCTCATATTGTTATCGTCATCTCGTAGAGTTTTGTCAACTCTTGCCGTAGCAAGTTCATGGTACCTTGTTTTCCAATATATACCACATATCTCTGTCCACGATCCGTAGTTGTCATCTGTGGACTGAGTACTGAAACTTCTGATTTCTTTAGCATACACTTGTATTTTGCATTCAAGCTGTCCATAACAAGTGATAAGCAGCTTTCTTGAGGATGTCTTTTTCTCGGATCTTCAGTTGGTGGCACTCAGATTCTTCAGACCAACTTTTGGGACGAATTTGATTCCCTTTAGCGGGTCAACAATTCTTCGATCCTGGGCAGTGGGTATTTATCCTTGATGGTGACCTCACTGAGTGAACTGTAGTTAAGGCACATTCTGAGACTGCCATCTCTCTTGTTGATAAACAGAACATGTGATTCCTAGGGAGAGGTGCTTGGTCTGATCAGACGTTTCTCCTGAAACTCAGATAGTTGTTCCTTCAATTCTGCCAGTTCACTGGCTGACAGCTGATAGGGTCTCTTGACTATCGAGGATTTTGTAACACCTCAAATTTCAAATCAAAATCAAAATGGAATAAAAATCACTCTGATTTAAAAATTTTTCTCTATATCTCATCTTGCCATGAATTTTCAAAATAAAATTAATTCAATAATTAAAACTTAGTGAGAAGTTGAAAATTTTGGAATATAAAATTTGTGCTCAAGTGTTTTGCTTACATTTAATAATCCACTAAAAATTTGAACTTTTAAAGCTTTCTAACAAATTTAATTAAAGTGGATTAAATCTCTTTTCAAAATCAAATTTGAATTTAACCCTGCATAAAAATTTCACCATGAGCATTCTTGGATTTGTTTGCTTTTATTTTGTGATTGATCAACTTTATTTCCTTTTCAAATTTGAAGTTCATTCAAATTTGAAGTCCCTCAAAATCCCATAAAAGAATAAACCTATTTCCTATCCCTAACCCCTCCTGGGTCCGCTCCTCTCTTTCTCCCGCTCGGCCCAGCCCAACGCGCCTTCCCTCTCTCCTTTCTTTTTCTCTTCTCCTTTCCCGGCCGCAGCCCACTTCGGCCCAGTCCGGCCCAACTCCTCATCCCCTACCTCCAGCTCAGCAGAGCTCTCTCGAGCTCTCTCTCCCTGCGCCGCCGTTTCTCTCTCTCTCCCCTCTCTCTCTCTCTCTCCGGTCCCTTTCCCTGGCGCTGTAGCCATTCCTCGCGGACGTCAGCAACAGCAGCACGTCGCCATCTAGCGCTAGCGGGATGTACGGGGCGGCGCCGCAATTCTGACCCGGAACCGGACCGCCGGGAAATCCGCTCTCACAGACGCGCCGCCAACCTCCGCTCGCCGTCCAAATGCGCTGCACCTGCGGCCTTTTCTTCCTCGCCAAGGCGCCACATGACACAAGCCCACGCGCGCTGCAACACTTTGCCGCTAAGTAAGCTCCCAGCCTTCAATGCGTGGGAAAAATCTCGCCCGTCGCCGGCGATATTTTGTCATGGCCGCCGCCTCCCTCCGCCTATAAAAGGACCTGTGGTCTTCCCCCTACACCGCCTCCTCCCGTCACCCCACCACAGCTCTGATTTCTGCTCCAGTGAGCCCTATTTCTTCCCGAATCGAGCTCCTCTGTTTCTTACCCCAAATTCCGGCCGCCGCGTCGATCTCCACTGCCGGCACGTCACCGTCAAGTACGAGTTCCTGGTAAGCAACAATATGTACTACTCCTCCTCCTCAATCCACTTTTCCCCGGTCTCCCTGCCTCTCCCGAGCTCGCACCGAGCAGCCATGGTTGCCAATCTTCTTCCTGGTGCAGCTATTGCTTCCCAATAGCCACAACTCAAAGTTATGGCACAAATGGAACCAGTCCACCTAGAGGATCCGTTTCCACCACCACTTAGCCGCCCTCCTGCCCTTCCCCCATGCGGATTTGAGCTCCAAGTGCTCATCCATGGCGCACAGGGAACGAACTCCTCTGTTCTGTATCGATCCCCTCTGTTTATCTGTCGAGCAGAAATATTTCCGTGTTGGGCTCTTGTGGCTGCAGCCCACATGGATTAGTCTGGCCTGTTTCTCCTTTGTAGCCCGAACACCACCAGCAGGCCTTTTCCTTGTAGATCGGACAACATCAGCAGCCCAGCACGTGGTGCTGTTCCTTTTTATTTTCGGAATAAATCAAAAAGGCCCACTCAAAAATCAATATCTTCACCATCCGAAGTCCTACGGATCTCATTCTTGCTCCTACATTTATCTAAATTCAAGCCCTACCTATCCATACCAATTTTATAATATTTGGTATTTATTTGATTTTCTCTTTGAATTTATATTTTAATTTCATTATTGGGATTTACCTTCTTGCAGTTTATTTATAACCTTTTAAGTGCATGTAAATAATATTGCACCATCATGCACTATATCGTATGCATCCTTAAATAAACAACACCTTTGTTTTAATAGGCTCATCCGTGTTAATAAAATCACCGATGCATGTAAAATAAAATATAATCTTTAAACCATAGGTTGTGTAACTCTTAATTTTATGTACGCTTGCATGTGCATAATCTTTTCATCTAAGCCCTTATCACCTTGATGAACCCTATGTTATGCATAATTGCTTTATGAATCTGATGCATTTGCACACCCTCTTTTCAAACCACCCATGTTCTTTAATAAAAGTAACTTAGACTTTATATAATAGATATGCACGCAATCACCATCAAAAGCATGTGCATCTCATCATCCCCACTCTACGATTTTAGTAAATAAAGTTTCATGCCAAACCCTGCACCTTGCCTCTTTTAAGAGAACATAGATAATTAATACTTTGTCTAGGTGAATATGGCCCTTATACGGCCATGAATATAACTTGTATTAAATAATCTTCTATAAATAAATGTGCATTGCATAAACATAGTCGTTTTCTTGGAGTTTTATCGATTCTTATTTGAGTTAATTGGATCTTATTGGCTCTTTTCGATCTTTATTTCTTTTGCGGTAGTTGTTTATACGTAATATTTTCTATGCGCTAGCTTACGCGAGATTCGAGGAAGAGCCAAAAGAATTCAAGAAAGATCTAGAAGATCCAAGCTTCGAGGATGAGTTGAAGAATCCAAGCCCAAGGACGAGTCGGAAGACACAAGCTTCGAGGAAAGACTTGAAGACATCGACTTCGATAAAAGAGTCTGAAGACCAAGAATTGGAAGATTAGGATAGCGTTGTCAGGCAAGCTCTACTTCTCCTTGATCATGATTGAACCTACTGTTTTCGCAATGCACCTATATGGCCTACTCTCGTATTATGCATTATTTGTTATTTTACTGCTTGTGTAGTTACCATCCTACTTGCTTATTGATATTGATGTCTGTTACTTAGGCGTTAATATCTAAATCCTTGTTTATCCTTTGTTTTACCTGTCACCTTGATAGCCCTAGGATAGTTCCATCATTTCTATGATGGCACTTTTACCTTGCTGTTAGACTGCTTAGGACCCATCGCAATGTTTCTACATTGCCACACGTTACTCACATATATATACTTTTACAAATGTGTGAAATGAGTTTGGTGGTGTGCGTGATACTTGGGGTTGGGAGTAGCACAACTGTGTTAGGTGTTGATGGAGACAGTGATGGGATGGTTGGATTGCGGGCAAGGCCATTAGTAAGTGATTGATGGCGTGATGGATAGTGTGATAGTCCCCTAGTGTGGGAGACATGGTGCTTGCCCGGCCACATAAGGACCGGTTCATTCAACCTCTAACAAGATGATTCTCGTACAACCACGGAACCTGTATGGGAAGGACTTACCCTACCTTCTTGGTGCCTACCACTTTGATCCACCTGGAGGGCAGTAGCGCAAACGAGCAACCAGGAGAAGACTCCGGAGTATGTATTGCTTAGGAGTTCTGGTCCGTGATCTCCACATCAATGTGTAGAAGGTCTGCATGATGACTATTATAGTCTCATGAAAAGCCCCTGGGTCTTTAATGGTTCGTAGGTGGCATTGTGTGTGGTACTCGGAGAAGATGGATTGAGCGTTATGTTACTCTCAGTACAAGAGTGCATAGCCCGTGGGAAAAGATGTACAACCTCTGCAGAGTGTAAAATTCATCCGGATGGACGTTGTCACGGCATATGACGCATCTTTGTTGAGCTTCGATATGATTAGCCACCTCTCATTCCTTAAAGTGTGAGTGAGCAGTAGTCTGCTCGTGTTTTGGAAGTGATGGCAAGTATGCCGGTCGGTATGACCATTGAGGTCGGAAGGCCCAACTAAAACTTGGGAACTGGCGGGAATGCTTCGTACTCCCCCAGGGCCAACCAACTAAAATATTGACCGTTACTTCCCTGTTTTATCTAAGAATTCCTTCACCTGCTTTAGTGAACCTTACATAAAATCTGCTTGCTGCAAATGAACCATACAACATGTTCCTTGCTAAAACCAAATATACATGTATATATACCCTTGTGTAGTGTAGGGCTTGCTGAGTACCTTATGTACTCACGTGTTTGCAATTGTTGGTTTAGTAGGAGAAGACTTCGTAGAGAACGGCGACGATTGGGTTTTCGGTTCTGCTTCTCAAGTTTGCTTGTGGCGTTGGGCCATAGTTTCGCTGTCTGCTTCACCGTTAGTTGATCGGATGGACTTGGATAGTTTTGAATCCTTGTCGTACCGACAGTAAGGGTCTTATCAGGTATCTTACTTATTTAATTATTCGAAGTAAGCTTTTAATTATCATATCTGTATTCTTGTGCGTATCAGCTCCTGATCCAGGGACTGATACAGGATGCACAGCAGATTCCAGAAATGGGGTCTGACAGAGTGGTATCAGAGCATTACTTGACCGTAGAACGAAAACCTAGGATTTGTCGCGTTCGAAAATGACTAGTTTCAAAACCAGTTGCAAAATCTTCCATAGTACCTCTTCCCTATCTTTTAAAGTCTCTTGTTTCTCTCCCGACCATCCGCAGAAGACACTTCTCAACTCGCCTTGTCTGCACAGGCACGCTCAACCAAATGGACGACCCTGACTACGTGACTATAGAAGTAGAGAACAGATTGTTCCAGGTTTACTGCAAACCATATGTGGCTCCCAAAAGAAAGAATAAGGGCAATGCCGCAATGGACGCTAAGAGGACATGTTTCAATTGCCGCAACCCGGAACATAAGTTCGCTGATTGCCCCTTCTACGAACCAATCAGGGGAGCAAAAACTGCAGAGACCAGTATGAGAAATGATGCTTCTCAAATCTCAGCACCATCTACTGAGATTCAATCTTCAGTAAAAGAAAAGCATCAAGAGCAAGGAGTTTGGAATAACGTAGATGATGCATACATGACGTCGCATTCTGTCATCGCCAATATACTTGAAAGGTTGAGTAGCCTGGAAGAGTCAATGAAGAAGATCAGTGATGAGGTCGCCAATCACTCTAAGTTCCTGCAACCCAAAGACGACAACGAGAGCAGCAACACGAAGAGAAAGTGTATAGTACAAGGATCTAATGATCAAGAAGCCAAGATACACGAAAGAAGAACCTACCCTTCGCCAATTGACCAATGTACATGAAGACCCAAGTGGTGCAAGTCTCCCATCAGAGGTTCACTCGAGAGAAACCTCAAGCAAACCAATCAAAAGGCCAAGACTTTGTTTCCACTGCAGACAAGAAGGTCACATAAGAGCAAATTGCCCCAACATCGATCCAGTATGAGAAGTTTATAAAGGACAGTTGCCTCAGAAGCACTAGTGATAACTAGTAAGTTGTAATCCCTGATGATCAAAATTATTTTGGGAATGTAATTCTGTTTGAGAGCACAAGATGTATTGGAGTTGCTATGCCTCGAGCTACCTTCGAGCAAGGAAAGAATATAAAATTTGGATCTCAACCCTAGTGGAATGCAATAACCATGGTTACATGCGCCTGGATAACACTAAGCATCAAGTCAACAAAGCACCCCAATGCAGTAATATGAGCAACGGTTTTTCTTTATCCGACTAAGTCATATGACCCTCTCGATTCTTTTTGGTCAACGGACTATTGGTTGAGTTTTCGAGGACAATCAGAGATCGATAGTCAGCATACCCTTACGCCTTAAACCTCGTTCCTAGCGCGAAAACATGAGAGCTCAACAAATAAATCATGTTGTTTGTGTGATTCGATGATCTTGTTGACTTTTGGCTCCTTATTTTCTATGATTGTGTGCTATTAATCAAACTAAATAGAATAATAACAATAACAACAGCAAAATAACTAGAATAGCGGCTTAACAACAGCTTAAGACCAAAATCCTTTTCCCTAACTACTGCCTAAATCCCTGCGGGTGAAACCAGGATGCCGCCAAAGAAGTCCGCCCGAGTTCAGACTCGTCGAGAGCGCACTGCAGAAACAACAGAAGATCGCGACCCTGCGGGACGAACTACAAGAGATGGAACCAACAAAAGGAAGAAGCCAATTACTCAACAACGTCATAAAGCAAACAAAAGAAAATTCTCCGCTTCCAATAGCCTAGAAGCTGAGACAGGTCACAACGACGAAGAAGAAAACAACCAAGAGACCGAAGGTAACAACAACCAAGGTAGTAATGAGACTCCTGAAGTATCAGCGGTCAACTTCGCAGAAGTAATGGCCATGCAAACCCAACTGCTGAAGGTTCTTTCGCAAGAACAACAGAACAATCATGGAATCAGTTCTAAGATAGTAGAATTTATGAAACTGAAGCCACCTGCCTACGACAGCACAGATGATGACCCACTGGCAGCTGACGACTGGCTGAGGAACATCGATAAGAAGCTCAATGTTGTCAATGCTAATGATCAAGAAAAGGTAATGTTTGCATCACATCAACTAATTGGAGCAGCCACTGAATGGTGGGATAATTTTTGTGAAGCAACAACCGAACCAGACACCATCAGCTGGGAAGAATTTCAACATGCATTCCGTGACTATCATATCCCCGAAGGAATTATGAAAATGAAAGCGGATGAATTTCGTTCCCTGAAACAAGGTGCTATGACAGTGCAGGAGTATACTCGCAAGTTCATGAAGCTTTCTCGCTATGCTCCAGAAGAAGTATCGATTGATAAGAAAAAGCAAGATGGCTTTCGGAAAGGACTTAACCATAGACTGAATGTTCAGCTGGTCACCCATGTTTACCCAGATTTCAATACTCTGATGAACCGAACCATATTACTTGAAGATGCTTGGTCAAAATGGGAAAACGACAAAGAAGAAGAAATCGTTGTGAACGAAGAACAAGATATCATTATGAATGAAGAGCAGAACATCAACGTGAACAGGTTTAAACGGAAAGGAACATCTAAAAGACCGAACAGAAATCAACGCAGGAAGCTAAAATATCAGAAAATAAAACAGATGAAGCTCTTCGGATCCTCTTCTAACTGTAAAAACCCGACTACTATTCATCAGAGTGACAGAAAACAACAAGAAGGATACGTTGGGAAGGCCCCACGAGGACATCGGAAATGCTACTTGTGCAAGCAGAAAGGACACTACATAGCAGACTGTCCCCAAGCTGACCAATACAACGACGACATTCATGCCAATCCAATCGGGACTTCACACGTCAATGACATTTGAAGATGATCACGAGATACCACAAACCTCTATCTGGAAGGAGTAAGCAACTGGACTAGTAGTAGAACATGTGCTTGTCATTTTTGTACTCGGAAAACCCCAAATGTCTGTGGCGAGCCACCATGTAAAAGGTTTATGAAATAAGATAGGATGAGGTGAAGTTTAATATCCTTTCAATGGTTGTGATATGCGACAATGCTTGGTTTGCAAAGGAAACTCTGTAACCCTTCTCTTTTGGATTCAAAGATGTTAAGATGGAACTCCCTAATATAAATCCTTTTAAGTGGGGTAGTCCACCCACTATCTTGGAATCGCCTACCTGACGGAACGGCATGCTCGCTAAGTTTTAGAAGTGAGACCATGATAAGATTGGACAGTCGAACAACATGATACAGATGGTTTTGTTCATCCCTATGTTTTCTTAGAGGGAATCCTGACTCAGAAGAGATCAGACTTCAAGCTACGCCAATGGAGAAGAGTATACCTCCAAAGCTGAATAAGAGTCCTAGTACACCGATCCTTGAGGATAATTTGGAAATAAAGGCATTTGGATTAAACAACCCATGGAATACTAAGAAAAGCCTAAACCCTTTTGGATAAGATAAGCAGAGTAACAATGGAACGTTATCTTTGGTACCCCAAGTTAAATCCTTTTAAGTGGGGTAAGATCCCCATACAATCTTGAAGAAAAGACCCCCGCTACGTCAATCTGCACAACCAAAGATCGCAAAGGTAGAGAGAATCCACTATCAAGGCTCGCAGCATCAAGAAGCATCCTACAAATTTGTTTCCTACCACCGTCAAGCAAGAAGACGCAAGACAAGTTCCGCACCATCCAGAAGATCGTTTGAATCTCGAGGACGAGATTCCTTTTAAGTGGGGTAGATCTGTAACACCTCAAATTTCAAATCAAAATCAAAATGGAATAAAAATCACTCTGATTTAAAAATTTTTCTCTATATCTCATCTTGCCATGAATTTTCAAAATAAAATTAATTCAAATAATTAAAACTTAGTGAGAAGTTGAAAATTTTGGAATATAAAATTTGTGCTCAAGTGTTTTGCTTACATTTAATAATCCACTAAAAATTTGAACTTTTAAAGCTTTCTAACAAATTTAATTAAAGTGGATTAAATCTCTTTTCAAAATCAAATTTGAATTTAACCCTGCATAAAAATTTCACCATGAGCATTCTTGGATTTGTTTGCTTTTATTTTGTGATTGATCAACTTTATTTCCTTTTCAAATTTGAAGTTCATTCAAATTTGAAGTCCCTCAAAATCCCATAAAAGAATAAACCTATTTCCTATCCCTAACCCCTCCTGGGTCCGCTCCTCTCTTTCTCCCGCTCGGCCCAGCCCAACGCGCCTTCCCTCTCTCCTTTCTTTTTCTCTTCTCCTTTCCCGGCCGCAGCCCACTTCGGCCCAGTCCGGCCCAACTCCTCATCCCCTACCTCCAGCTCAGCAGAGCTCTCTCGAGCTCTCTCTCCCTGCGCCGCCGTTTCTCTCTCTCTCCCTCTCTCTCTCTCTCTCCGGTCCCTTTCCCTGGCGCTGTAGCCATTCCTCGCGGACGTCAGCAACAGCAGCACGTCGCCATCTAGCGCTAGCGGGATGTACGGGGCGGCGCCGCAATTCTGACCCGGAACCGGACCGCCGGGAAATCCGCTCTCACAGACGCGCCGCCAACCTCCGCTCGCCGTCCAAATGCGCTGCACCTGCGGCCTTTTCTTCCTCGCCAAGGCGCCACATGACACAAGCCCACGCGCGCTGCAACACTTTGCCGCTAAGTAAGCTCCCAGCCTTCAATGCGTGGGAAAAATCTCGCCCGTCGCCGGCGATATTTTGTCATGGCCGCCGCCTCCCTCCGCCTATAAAAGGACCTGTGGTCTTCCCCCTACACCGCCTCCTCCCGTCACCCCACCACAGCTCTGATTTCTGCTCCAGTGAGCCCTATTTCTTCCCGAATCGAGCTCCTCTGTTTCTTACCCCAAATTCCGGCCGCCGCGTCGATCTCCACTGCCGGCACGTCACCGTCAAGTACGAGTTCCTGGTAAGCAACAATATGTACTACTCCTCCTCCTCAATCCACTTTTCCCCGGTCTCCCTGCCTCTCCCGAGCTCGCACCGAGCAGCCATGGTTGCCAATCTTCTTCCTGGTGCAGCTATTGCTTCCCAATAGCCACAACTCAAAGTTATGGCACAAATGGAACCAGTCCACCTAGAGGATCCGTTTCCACCACCACTTAGCCGCCCTCCTGCCCTTCCCCCATGCGGATTTGAGCTCCAAGTGCTCATCCATGGCGCACAGGGAACGAACTCCTCTGTTCTGTATCGATCCCCTCTGTTTATCTGTCGAGCAGAAATATTTCCGTGTTGGGCTCTTGTGGCTGCAGCCCACATGGATTAGTCTGGCCTGTTTCTCCTTTGTAGCCCGAACACCACCAGCAGGCCTTTTCCTTGTAGATCGGACAACATCAGCAGCCCAGCACGTGGTGCTGTTCCTTTTTATTTTCGGAATAAATCAAAAAGGCCCACTCAAAAATCAATATCTTCACCATCCGAAGTCCTACGGATCTCATTCTTGCTCCTACATTTATCTAAATTCAAGCCCTACCTATCCATACCAATTTTATAATATTTGGTATTTATTTGATTTTCTCTTTGAATTTATATTTTAATTTCATTATTGGGATTTACCTTCTTGCAGTTTATTTATAACCTTTTAAGTGCATGTAAATAATATTGCACCATCATGCACTATATCGTATGCATCCTTAAATAAACAACACCTTTGTTTTAATAGGCTCATCCGTGTTAATAAAATCACCGATGCATGTAAAATAAAATATAATCTTTAAACCATAGGTTGTGTAACTCTTAATTTTATGTACGCTTGCATGTGCATAATCTTTTCATCTAAGCCCTTATCACCTTGATGAACCCTATGTTATGCATAATTGCTTTATGAATCTGATGCATTTGCACACCCTCTTTTCAAACCACCCATGTTCTTTAATAAAAGTAACTTAGACTTTATATAATAGATATGCACGCAATCACCATCAAAAGCATGTGCATCTCATCATCCCCACTCTACGATTTTAGTAAATAAAGTTTCATGCCAAACCCTGCACCTTGCCTCTTTTAAGAGAACATAGATAATTAATACTTTGTCTAGGTGAATATGGCCCTTATACGGCCATGAATATAACTTGTATTAAATAATCTTCTATAAATAAATGTGCATTGCATAAACATAGTCGTTTTCTTGGAGTTTTATCGATTCTTATTTGAGTTAATTGGATCTTATTGGCTCTTTTCGATCTTTATTTCTTTTGCGGTAGTTGTTTATACGTAATATTTTCTATGCGCTAGCTTACGCGAGATTCGAGGAAGAGCCAAAAGAATTCAAGAAAGATCTAGAAGATCCAAGCTTCGAGGATGAGTTGAAGAATCCAAGCCCAAGGACGAGTCGGAAGACACAAGCTTCGAGGAAAGACTTGAAGACATCGACTTCGATAAAAGAGTCTGAAGACCAAGAATTGGAAGATTAGGATAGCGTTGTCAGGCAAGCTCTACTTCTCCTTGATCATGATTGAACCTACTGTTTTCGCAATGCACCTATATGGCCTACTCTCGTATTATGCATTATTTGTTATTTTACTGCTTGTGTAGTTACCATCCTACTTGCTTATTGATATTGATGTCTGTTACTTAGGCGTTAATATCTAAATCCTTGTTTATCCTTTGTTTTACCTGTCACCTTGATAGCCCTAGGATAGTTCCATCATTTCTATGATGGCACTTTTACCTTGCTGTTAGACTGCTTAGGACCCATCGCAATGTTTCTACATTGCCACACGTTACTCACATATATATACTTTTACAAATGTGTGAAATGAGTTTGGTGGTGTGCGTGATACTTGGGGTTGGGAGTAGCACAACTGTGTTAGGTGTTGATGGAGACAGTGATGGGATGGTTGGATTGCGGGCAAGGCCATTAGTAAGTGATTGATGGCGTGATGGATAGTGTGATAGTCCCCTAGTGTGGGAGACATGGTGCTTGCCCGGCCACATAAGGACCGGTTCATTCAACCTCTAACAAGATGATTCTCGTACAACCACGGAACCTGTATGGGAAGGACTTACCCTACCTTCTTGGTGCCTACCACTTTGATCCACCTGGAGGGCAGTAGCGCAAACGAGCAACCAGGAGAAGACTCCGGAGTATGTATTGCTTAGGAGTTCTGGTCCGTGATCTCCACATCAATGTGTAGAAGGTCTGCATGATGACTATTATAGTCTCATGAAAAGCCCCTGGGTCTTTAATGGTTCGTAGGTGGCATTGTGTGTGGTACTCGGAGAAGATGGATTGAGCGTTATGTTACTCTCAGTACAAGAGTGCATAGCCCGTGGGAAAAGATGTACAACCTCTGCAGAGTGTAAAATTCATCCGGATGGACGTTGTCACGGCATATGACGCATCTTTGTTGAGCTTCGATATGATTAGCCACCTCTCATTCCTTAAAGTGTGAGTGAGCAGTAGTCTGCTCGTGTTTTGGAAGTGATGGCAAGTATGCCGGGTCGGTATGACCATTGAGGTCGGAAGGCCCAACTAAAACTTGGGAACTGGCGGGAATGCTTCGTACTCCCCCAGGGCCAACCAACTAAAATATTGACCGTTACTTCCCTGTTTTATCTAAGAATTCCTTCACCTGCTTTAGTGAACCTTACATAAAATCTGCTTGCTGCAAATGAACCATACAACATGTTCCTTGCTAAAACCAAATATACATGTATATATACCCTTGTGTAGTGTAGGGCTTGCTGAGTACCTTATGTACTCACGTGTTTGCAATTGTTGGTTTAGTAGGAGAAGACTTCGTAGAGAACGGCGACGATTGGGTTTTCGGTTCTGCTTCTCAAGTTTGCTTGTGGCGTTGGGCCATAGTTTCGCTGTCTGCTTCACCGTTAGTTGATCGGATGGACTTGGATAGTTTTGAATCCTTGTCGTACCGACAGTAAGGGTCTTATCAGGTATCTTACTTATTTAATTATTCGAAGTAAGCTTTTAATTATCATATCTGTATTCTTGTGCGTATCAGCTACTGATCCAGGGACTGATACAGGATGCACAGCAGATTCCAGAAATGGGGTCTGACAGAGATTTGCTCTGGAATGAGCTCAATGCTGCACTCCTTGTCTTGGTCGGCTAATATTTTGTTAACTGATCTGGGTGGAATCTAGGTATTCTCAGACTCTTGGTACTTTCTCCAAGGGTTTGCCTTTCAGGTTGCATACCATGGGTGTAGCCTTTGACCCTTTTTAGTTCGCATTCTACTTTGATCCAAGTCATTTCTAGTCTTCCTCAGGTTTCTGAGGTGACATTTTTGAAGCACACATCAATAACCAACAGATCTTCATCAGTACAAGCATAGGCAGGTGACTTGAGCTTCATCGTTGGCTAGGTTCCTTGACTGTGAAGATTGCATGATTCCGGGCAACTAGTTCCTGTTGCTCGGTCGTTGTGGGGCCATTGCACTTGAGCTGGGTCGACTGTGGCGGCGGTTGAAACATGCCATCATCAACTTGGTTGTTATTGACATTGCCTTCTTAGCTACGCTCTTCTTTATGTGTTGTGGCCTGTCTATTTCTTTAGGTGCGTGTTGTTCGACGAACAACTAACGCCTTGATCTTTGTAGCACTGTCTCTTGTAAACTTCCAATTGGACTGTGATTCTTAGCTGTATTTGTGGCATACTGTTGACTTGCTTGATTTTGAGCTGAAGACTCTTTGGTGACGGGTTTTTCTCCGGTAGGGGTTCGGGTACAGATTAGGAGGGGGCTTTTGGCATTAGGCTGCTCTTAAACTGAGGTTTTTTTCTTTTTTTTTTGTTTGTTTGTTATTATACTGTTTGGTTTGGTTAAGAGCACACAAGCATAAGGAATCAGAAACAAGATCAAAACATCAGATCACACAAACAACATGATTTATTTGTTGTGGCTGAGGTGTTTGCGTACTACGAACGAGGTGTTAAGGCTTAAGGGCAGGTAGACTATCGATTCTTCCGTTGTCATCAGAGCTCAACCAATAGTCTATTGACCAAAAAGAATTGAGGGGGCCATGTGACTTGGTCGGTTTGAAAGAAAACTGCTGTTCACATTTCTGCGAAAGAGGGATTTCTCTGCCTTGATGCTTGATGTTACTTAAGTGCTTGTAGCATGACCATTGTGATCCATTGAACTTTCCACTTTTCCTTTTTCAATTCAGTTCTTGTTTGACACAAGCGACATAAAACCATGCTTCATTAGGACAAACACTGATACATTCATTACTCATAGGAAGGTTTACAACCCTATTACAATCCTTTTCAACAGCATTACAAGGTTAAGTACTGCTATTACTCCTTGCGATTACTGACATTATTGCAAGAGTAACATCCTTCAAGGGTGTAAAGCTATCCTTCATGAAGAACATACTCTGGGAATTCTGGCTCAGAAAGCATTGCTGGATACTGGAGACACTTCGTCGGTTTCGGGATTGTATTCTTCGACATTACTTATGGTCATCCTGGTTTCCTTGTTCGGGCACTTCAGGGCAATTGCTGCAAAGTGTCCACGATTCCGGCACAAGTAACACTTCTGATTTGCTCGTGGTGCTTTTTGGTCAACCTTGGTCAGCGGGTGAGGGGCAGATTCTTGTGCTGTACACCTTGGCTTCTTGATCTTTTTAGGGGTAGCCTGACCAGATGCTGGACCGTTGTTCTTCCTTTTCTGGTTAGGACTCTTGTTAGCATTTCTGGGCTGCAAAGCTTTTGTAAGGTCGGCGACTTCTTCATTGATCTTTCTCATTAAGTCCTCTAGGTTACTCCACTTTTCAAGTATACTAGTGTTGATAGGAGGGGACATCTGGTATGTACCATCCACATTATTGTTAACTTCTTGCACCTGACGCTCTCCCTGTGCTGAAGATCGCATCTCTTCTGGTGGTGCTGGAACATGATGCACATCATTCTCCATGTTGGTCTCTGTAGCTCTTGCTTCTTCACTAGGTTGGTAAAACGGGCAATCGACGAACTTATGTCCAGGGTCACGACAATTGTAACATGTCCTCTGTGATCGGTTCTCTTGGCGGCGTTGCCCTTGCTTCTTTGTTTAGGTACCATATCTGGTTCGCGGTACACCTGGTACCATATGTTGTCCACTTCTATAGTCACGTAGCCTCGATCGCCCATTTGGTTGAAAGCTTCTGCACACAAACATTTCCTGATCAGACTCTTTTCTTGAGGTTGACCGCAAGGAAAGCAAGAAATTTTAACACAGAGGAGGTTATATGAAGAGGTTTTGTAATTAGTTTTGAAAATAGTCATTTTTGAGCGTGACAAATCCTAGGTTTTCGTTCTACGATCAAGTATTGCTCTGATACCACTCTGTCAGACCCCATTTCTGGAATCTGCTGTGCATCCTGTATCAGTCCCTGGATCAGTAGCTGATACGCACAAGAACACAGATATGATAATCAAAAGCATACTTCGAATAAGTAAATAAGTATATTACCTGATATAAGACCCTTAGTGGCGGTACGACAAGGATTCAAAACCATCCAAGTCCAGCCGACCAACTAACGGGAAGCAGACAGCGGAAAACATGGCCCATCACCACAAGCAGACTTGAGGAGCAGAACCGAAAACCCACACGTCGTTGTCTTCTACGAAGTCTTCTCCTGCCTAAATCAACAATCGCAAACGCGTGAGTACGTAAAGTACTCAACAAGCCCTAACACAAGGGGTAAATGTATGCAAGGATATAACCAAGGTTTAGGCTAGGGTTTATCATATCGGCGAAAAGCCAACTTTATGTAAGGTTTATTTGGAAAGCAAAGCAGTTTGCAGACTACAGTCAAGATTATTATACTTGGTATTTAGTGGGGTTGTTTGGCCCTGGGGGAGATGCAATCCATCCCGCCAGTTCCCAAGTTTTAATGCTGGCCGGAAACCAGCGCACGGTTCCACACCGGTGTATTCCAAAAACACGCCAAAGGGTAACACACACCATTATACTAATCTTGTGTGGCCAAAGCTTTCGCGTCGTCCATTGCCGTGGAACGCGGCTATCCGGATAGATTATACACTCTGCAGAGGTTGTACACGATTCCCCACAAGGTACACCTGTCCTCCCTGATATCGCAGTTTGGACAGGCATACTGAGGTCCCGTACCTACTTGGTGTCACCGGCATCCACCCACGGAAATTCATCCGACCAGGGGCTTCATCAAATCATATCATATATAAAGGCCTGAAAGTATCCATATGCCGGACCCGCTTCCCACTTGTCCACGAGTCTTCTCCTGGCTTCCGCTGCAACTCCTGCCTCCGAGTGGGATACCAGGTGAACACTATAGTAGGGTGTGGTTCCAAATCTTGCCCATACAAGACTTGTGGCTGTACGAAGGGTGCTAGGCCAGGCGGCACAGGAACCGGTCCTTATACGACCGAAGCAGGCATCTTCAATGGCTATCCTCACAGAGGAGTCGCGTCCCAGAGGTAGCCCTCCCCACTGAGGACTACCTCGCCTGCTCCCGCCAAAGTATCCCCACTATAAGGTTGCACAAGTCACTAATTACCATCCCACATTATCATATTCACCACACACACCACCAAGCACTCACACTTTTAACACAAAAAGCATGTATAGCAAGATTAAATTAAGTATTCATGTGTAACAGTCCTAAGCAGCATGGCATTCCAACATATCATTAAAGAATTAATGATGTCGGTCCCTAAGTTTAACAATGGAAGCAGGGTAAACAATAACAAGGCATGGCAATCAAAAAGTACTTAGGACATACTAAGCATTTAAACATCATGCAATTTATAAAATAGCTCTAATTAGGATTATTTGAAATCATAGGATCAATCATGATCAAAGGGAGTTAGGGCTTGCCTTCACTAAAGTCTTCTTCTTCACGTCCTCGTAATCCAAGTCCTCAGATCCTTCCTTCAAGCTTGGGTCCTCTGAATCTTCCTTGAAGCTTGTATTCTTCTGGCTCTTCCACGTAGTAACTCGCGTGATCTAGCGTATCAAAACATTACGTATAAACAAACTACCGCAAAGAAAATAAATATCGAAAAGAGCCAAATAAGATCCAATTTAACTCCAAATAAGGACTGACAGAACACCGAAGAAGGATAAGAGACGCAGATCATGTATGATGCATCAAGTTTTACTTTAGTATAGGTTTATTGTCTTAGGCTAATAGGAGTAATGCATCGAATACTAGGGCTTTTGATGTAAATGGAGGATGCTAAACACAATGAGAAGTGCATGAGTAAGTGAGGGTAGAACAACGTGTGTACGTGTTCTTTGTACATTTGCAGCACAAAGGCTTTATATAGGTCGCAACCTATATAAAAGGTTCATGCAACAAGCATACAAGTGCATGGTGTGTCGCTTTAATTATTTAACTACAGATTAAGGTATTACCTAATGATGATTAGCTATTATATTATCTATTAAATTAATTACTAAGATTAAGCTACTAATTATTTGTCATGAGCTGAGCGCATGACGGTGGTACATGCACGTGATTATGCGTGATATGAGTGCATGACTGCAGATAAAATACCACAATCAAATAAGGGTAACTAGCAATTAAATTAATAATGCACAATAACTCCAATAAGCTCCAAATAAAGACCACATAAGCAAGAATAATAAATCGATAAGTTTTGGAAGGTGCAGGTGGCAACATTAGGTTAGGCTTGATTGGGCGATGGTTGAGTTAGGTTAGGTTTGGAGTTAAGTTGCGATAAAAGAGGTTGCTAGGTCTTGGAGTGAGATGATATGGCGAGATGATTAGGTTCAACACCAAATGGCGAACGACATTTGTGACATGCGGCATTGATGTCGCATGTTATGCCGAGAGGGGATTCTATCAACAAAGTGTGGAACTTGGGGTTTTAATGGCTCATAGAATTATTCTAGAGCTTCAAAGTTAGTACCAAAGGGTACTACGCGTTTCTACGAACGCGTGAGCGCAAGAACCGCTCAAAACGGAGTTAGGGTTGAGAAGTTACGGAGATTTAAGGATCTAGGGGCTTATTTGTAAGGGCAGAAGGGTTCTAGGGGCTTATTTATGATTACAGAAAGATTACAGGGACCTATTCGTAATTACCAAAAACTTAGGGACCTCGGTGTAAAAAGACAGGGGTCGAAAGGTGATTACAGAAAAGTTTAGGGGTGTTTCTGTAAAAATACAGGGCCTAAACCGAATTATACAGAAGATCAGGGGTTTATCCGTAAAAGTTACAGGGTATGGGATTTTTTTGGAATTTCCGGATTTATTTCCTAAAGGATATTCTATTTATTGCGTGGTGCTGACGCAATAAAAAGTAAAGGATTTATTTCTGAAAGGGAAAAGCTTGTGGACCGGGTCTACAGGTGTGTGGACCGGGTCCACGGGCGGTCCACACACGTTTACGGTGAACCGGCGGCGTCGGGCGCGGCGGCGCCACTGCCGCGGCTCGCCGGAGCGGCCATCCCGGCGCTCCGGTGGGCCAAAACGAACGCGACTTGCACTAGGAGAGAGAGGAGAGGATGGGGAGCTCACCGAGGTGACTTGTTGACGACGCGGGGCGGCGGAAGAGGCTAGCGGCGGCGAGGCGTGGTGCGCGGCGGCGGCGCTCGAGGGTCGCGCGTCTCCGGTGGCGGAGCGGGACGGGAAAGAGGGCGTGGAGGTGCGCCGCGTCGGAGCGGAGCTGGGGCGCGCACGGGACGAACGAGACGAGGCCAGGAAGTGGCCGGAGTCGAGCTCGCGCGGCGGCGATGTGCGGCGGCGGCTAAGGATTGGCGCTCGCGCGTCCCCGGTGCTCGCTGAGCTGCGCGGAGGGGCGCGGACGAGACAGAGGAGCAAGGCGGAGCAGGGCGGCAGGGGAGGAGGGAGAGAAGGAGCTCGTCGGCGACGAATCGAACGGCGGCGAGGGTGAGGTGGCAATGGGGAAAAACTCCGATTGGAGCTCGGTGTTGCTCGAGGAGGAGAGAGGCGAGTGGGGAAAGGAAGAGGAGAGTGCGGCGCATCCATTTATAGCCGAGACGAGAGAGAAGAGGGAGAGGAGAGCCGGCGGCTGGTCACGGCTCCGGTCGTCGTCTCGGTCGTCGCCATTGAAGGCTGACGGGACACGACGAGGAGTGGCGGGATGGGTTTCTGCGCGCGATGACGAGGGCGAGGGCATGGCTGCAGTGCGGCGATGGGGCAGAACGAGGGAGGAGCTCGCGTGGCATGACGTCGAAGCATGGGGGTCGTCGTGTCTTGGGGAAAGTCGCGCTCGTGGTCGTCGGTCAAGGGGAAGGAGAGATGGGTGCTCTGCTTCGATGGGACGAGGCGGCGAGATGGCAGAGCTCCACGTGACCGACACGACGGGACGACGAGTTGGTGACGGAGGCACGGCGTCGGCGGTATGGGCGGCGGCGCGTCATCTTGACCGGAGGAGGGAGGAGGAAGACTGAGGTGAAGTTGGGCCAGGATGGGCCGCCGTGGGCTTCGGCCTGGAGTGGCAGGAGGAGAGGGAGAGAGGAGGCGGGCCGGGGCGGCTGGGCCAAAGAGGGGGCGCGGCCCACCGAGAAAAGAAGAAAGAAGAGGAGAGAGGCGCGCTGGGCTGGGCCGGCGGGTGAGGGAGAGAAAAGGGATTGGGCCCGAGAGAGTTTAGGAAAAGAGAATTGGGTTTTCTTTTCTGGGATTTAACTAGGAACTCAAATTTGAATGGGAATTCAAATTTGACAGAGAACAAAATCGAACAAACACACAATTGAAACCAAGAACTCCAAAAATGCATATGGTGCATTTTGTGCAAGTTTTCAAAAGTCAAAATTTTAAATTCACGGTGAATTTGCTAGAATTTAACCAACAATTATTTTAGTTTGTTGTAAATTCGAAAAGTTCAAACCTTTAGTGTATTTTTAAATGGAAGCAAACACTTGAGCATGAGTTTTATATTCCAAAAATTCTCAGATTCAAACCATGTGTGAACTGTTTAGTGAATTTTATTTTGAAAATTCATGGCAAGATAGGATTTAGACAAAAATTTAAATTTGGAGTGATTTTTATTCCCTTTTTGTTTTGCTTTAAATTTTGGGGTGTTACAGAGAGGGCGTCGGCCTGAGGAGCGATGATGGGCGGCGACGACAAGGTTGGTCGGCGAAGCGATGAATGGGCGGACGTCGGCTCGAGGATGGTGGGGCGGTACGAAGGCCGATGGGGTTGATGCGCGGCGGCGGCAGAGTCCATCCGCACCGGATGGGGTGGAAGCGGATCCGCCCTGGTCGTGGAAGCGCAGCGGAGCTAGATCCGGAGGTGGTGACGACGGATCTGTCGCGCACAGGCGCGGATTCGACGACGACCGGCCGGATTTTGGAGGCCTCACCGGCGAGAGGAGTGGGGATTGCAGGGGAAAGGGGGAAACCTACCTCTACTTTATTGAAGCACACCTCGACGACGGCGACTATGGTGGCCAGCAGGAGGAGGAGGAGGAGGCGGCGGCATAAAGCCCATTGAGTCGACATCAAAGCAAAAGCAGCAACTAAAACCTAAATCTACAGGTGGAGGGGGGCTTCCCTCTCCTTCTCGCCGCCGGCGAGGACGCCGAAGGGAGGGAAGGAGGGGGAGCCCGGCAGTGGCGGCGGCGGAACCCTAGGCGCCGCTTGTCAGTACGAATTTGCGCGGACAGATTCTATTCAAGAGCCGACAATCAACCTCCAAGATCAAGATTTCGAGGGATTTGAGCAGCAACAAGGCAAGTGCCGTTGACCATACTGAACCCATCTTAGGATTGTGTAGTTTTTATTTAAGCATGCATGTCTAAATTGGAATCCCATATTATGGTTTACTAGTTATTTCCTTATTATTTCTTGAAGCCCGTTGATGAGTAGTACATAGGTATGGGTAGTTTATTGCTAGTTGTTGTCTGGTTGGTTCATGGGATACCTTAATTTGACTAATGAACACTGAACATAACTCATGGGATGGCTTGTTTTAGCGACATGGGGACTAGGGAACCTTGGCAGGATGGGATGTTTGGTATGGTGCTGTCGTGCACGAGATTTCAGTTTGTGTTAGTGCCTGCCATAGGTTCTAAGGATCGGCTCATGGAGCATGTAACCTGACTTAACAGCACAGCCATGAGACCTATATAGGTACAGCCTGGCCGAGTAATTGAATATCCTCTTCTTCTCTGTACACACCATTCGGTGGTTTAGTGGCGCCAGAGGGGACTTCTACAGCGGTGGAACCTTAGCGGTTGTCTATAGGAAGAGAGGAGCCTTGGAAAAGCCTTGTAGTGTGACCTTGGTTGCACACCTCACAAGTGTGCATCATAAAGGAGAACACGACTCATGGGGAACGTGCGCAAACTCTAGATCTGCAGAGATATAAACTGTCATGACAGCCGTGCTCACGGTCAAGAGTGACCTGGACTTATTCGTGATTAGTGGGGGCTTGGCGGGTTGGTTTGTTGGTAGCCAGGTGGTTGGAACCTGGTGAGTCGGTAGTCGGATTGGGATCCGATGAGTTCATCCTTGTTGGTTTAGTTCTGTTGGAGAGATGACACCTAGTAATTAGGATGCTTTTGAGTCTAGATTATTAGCTTGGCATAGTGCAGTAAACACGAGTCTAGCCTTTCTTGCTTATAGCCAACATGTCATATTTTTCCCACACTTGCCGAGTACTCTATGTACTCACGGTACTATATTTCTCCTTTTTTCTATATACTGCTGCTCAGACGATGGAGAGACGAACTTCAACGATGACGACGACTTCGACCCGGACGCTCCGTACTAGGCTGGCGCTCCCCCGAACAACGCCTGTGGAGATGGAAGACACGCTTCGTTTGTTCACTGCAGATTTGTACTTTTCTTTCAGACCTCCGGGTTCTTATGTATCGAATATTTAACGTTTATTTGGCTTTTAATGATGATATTTCACTATTTGTCGACTACATGTATGGTTAACTGATTCTGGCATACAAGTAGAGTACATTCGATTGATTTCTTTGAACCGGGTGTGACACCATGGCTATAAAGGCGGGGTGGAGTTCATAGCCAGATGTGGAAATGGATTTGGAGGATGATGGTGGCTCCAAGAACTCTCCCCTTGGAGCAAAAAATGACTGGGTAGGTTGTGGCTCCATGATAAATGTTTTATGTATTTTTCAAGTAAAAAGGTAATGATGGGGAAAGGATAGGAAGGATAGATGGTGGAAGTTTGATGTTAGACTAGTACCAATGCACGTGCGCCAACGTACGTGTCTAAAGAGTGCATCACTTGACAGGACTATAAGAATTATAAACAACTTACTACATGGTCTTTTATAATTTAAAATTCAATTAATTTGGAAAAAAATATGTAGAACCAACCAGAATCAAAACTGTAGTGCAATTAAGAATTTGAATACAAACCGTTTCTTCCATCAAAACTGCATAGTCCATAATAAATGAATCAGCCACGGTAATGGTGAATCAGAGCAAAAAATAATTTTAATTTGCATCATAGTGCTACTGTCAACTTAATATAACTGTCATTTCTTACTCTTTACTGGTATTATGGGAACAACAAAATTCAATTTTAAATTATACAATACGTCATCATTATTAGCAACAGGGAAAAATAAGTAAAATTTACTGTTACACACTGTAGTCATTTTTTTAGATAATGGGAAATAAAGAGTACCCAGTCTTGACCTCAAAAGAGGCTACAGCCGAGCTGTTGTCAACATATAGATTGGGCTAATTATGACAACAAGTTCTCCAACAGATAGAACAACAATACTCCAAAAGAAAGTAAATTGTTATTCTGAGAGCTCATCCCTTACTGCCCCTTACGAAACCGAGTTTCAACTTATGCCAAGATATTGAAGCTCTATCCCTTGTATGCAAGTGTGAAACCAGATCCTATTTTATTGTTGCAACAAGTAATATACATTGATTTTGAACGTTGATACGTGATTCCAGAGTTACCAGAATACCTTGATCCTCAGCGTTATTACTTTCTTAACAAATTAACCATTCTTGGAGAAATTCAGTAAATCAAAAGGCACTGTTATCCACGTCAAGAACTAACGCATCAGCATCGTGCATGCGGGCAAGCAATAAGTACTAAAAATGGTAGTTTATTTTATTAAAAGCAACCTATAACACCTTCAGACTGTCGATGAGCTAAACACATGCCATCCAGATGGCAATGATTGGGAAGCTAGAGACACTCTAAACATGATTGCTATGATCAGGTTTTAGAGTGCAGACACCACAGCAGCGACATGCTCGCCTCTCCAGCAGATTAAGGATTAAACAATGCATGAAGATGTATACCTATATGAACTAAACAATAAAGCATTATTGATCCACTTACAGGAGCCAACCCTAAAAATTAGCAGTTACAAAATATTAAATAATATTGCGAAGAAAGATATACATAGTGTGCAACTCATGCTATGGTGAATCTAAAATAAACTGTGATGCAAAAAAATTATGCGTGAAATTAGGTAGCACCATTATATTTTTCTTTGATCATTTCCTGCAAGCACTTCTCTACTGCGACCATTTGCTTCAAAGATATCGGGCCAACGAGATGAGGAAAGGGGGCACACCTTATCAATCTTCTCAAAAGAATAGGTCCAGTGTAGAGTTTAGCAGTCGATGTTCACACCAGTGATAGTAATAAGCTATACTTTTTCTGCATAAATAAAGCATGTGAGTGCTGGTGCTAGATGGAAAGAAGTGCATGGTAGGAAGGTCCAGCAAAGAATCAACACATTGTCTCAAAGTAGTCATCTTGATACTATGCACGGTATTAGTTCAAAAGAATTAGTCTCAAAGTACGAATCCTTTCTGTCTCTCTTCTTCTTTTGAACAGTTCTGTCTCTCTTCTTTTGCCGGTGGGATACGGCGACAGTCAGCATTGCTGTATTTAGTCGTATCTTTAAGTCTTGAAGTATTTTCCAATAATTGTTCTAGTCTTAAGTGGTCCCACCCGATCCATTAATTTTGATGTTCATTGTCTCTGTATGCTTGTGTTCTTCATCCTTTCACTGGATAAACCACCGCTGCCGGGCAGTAGCGGATCTAGGATTTTGACGTAGGGTATGCCACTATGCCGAGCCAATATTTCACTGAATAATCTGATAAACAACGATAACAATTATCCAAGCAACTCGGTATAAGTATAAAACTAGAAAACTCGCGCGGCGTTGCCGCGCATATGTTGATTTTTTTTTTGAATGGCCCTTATTGTTACCATTGGTTTGATATTCTTTTTTTTGTTTGGCTTGTAGAAGGTTTGGGAATTTACAGCTGGCATCTAAAGGTTTATAGAATCTACTTAAACAAAGTGCTTTCATATACAATGTAAATACATGTTACCCCGAAATGGGCAAAGGCTGATTTGAGTTCTTGCATGGTATTCAACTTTTCAACGACGTGTCCGAGCGTCTTTCTCTTATTAGGAGCTAGGTGCTGTAACAGGTGACAAAAAAATATAGAGCATCTTACAGTATTGCACACTTATTGAAATTCTGAAACTGATGAGAATTTGGTCCATGGAAATGCCTTCATAATTCATCATGGCAGAGTGTGCAAGGGTACTGTCTCCTATTGAGAGTATGCACACTCAAGATGTAACGATTGAAAGACCATTATCAAGAATATCAACGACTGCAGAGAGAGTTTGCCAATTATTTCTCCGAGAATACACATGCATTTCGAGCTATCAGTCTGGCACAAAGTGTTTGGAATCAATTTGTTTGGACACAGAAACTTCAGTGATTCAACAGTGGGATTCCTTTGCAGACGACTTAAATACGCGACGGGGCATTGTAAGTGGCAGAGTGGCCTTGCTGCCACGATCCACTGAGATCCAGCCCCACGTCGCACGGATTCGTCCCTCCCCCCCTCAACTCCCGCGGAACATCTCAGGTTCCGATCAAAACGCCTCCCGTGACCGGCCACCACAAAACTAAGTCCCTTGAAAATGACTAAGTCCCACGCGCGGCACAAGCCCAGTAAGCTAAACATAACATGAGATATGCCAAGATGCAGGAATTGTGCCAAAGGTGTGTGTCACTTGTAAATGTCGAGCGCTGAAAAACTGCGGCTCATGTGATGGCAAAAATGGAAGGATATGTCCGGGATACTTGGAAGGCACGAGGACAGACAAAGAGAAGAGTCTACGGCCGCCCACCATTCGGATATAGCAAAGACTTGTGATCTCTCCCGATGTAAAGACGTGTTCATCGCCCGAGCTCCCGCTAGAGTATAGGACACCATGGTTGCCAAAACCATGGTGTTTCAGCAAGAAACGTGGCCACGGAGCATGACCCGTGGCTACGGGTGAAAACGGGAAATTTCCGGGTCGGGGTCCCGGGAGGCCGTTTACACGGAGTCATGATTTCAGCCCAAAACAGTTCCTTTTGATTCAGGTAGGTTTTGCCATGCAACAACCTTACATCTTGGTTTGGTTCTTGTTAGGATCTACATTTGTTACCCTTTCTAATATTTAGAACTGATCGAAGTAGGATATCTCCTCTTGGATCAAGAATCAAACTTACATCACTCCACTCTCCTCTAAGCAAAGCAGCCGCAACAAGGTCTCTAGGTACTGAACTACCTGCAAAACGCTAAACAAATGAAATAATTAAACAATGAAGTTTAGAAATAACAAGGAAACAAGGTCTCTAGGTTTTCAAGCATGAGAAATCGCTTCTGAAAGTGTAACTGCAGACCATACTAGTTGATAAATCCATCCTTTCCTAAACCATCAATGACACTTTTTAGTATGTCTTCAGATACTGCAATAACACCCCTGAAAGAATGCAAGGAAGCATAAGCTCGCCATTTGTTATGTTCCCTTAAAAGAAAAAAAAATACCAGGTCTAGAGAATATATGAACTGAATCACCATGGAGGGGAGGAAAGGCCACAAGCACACACAAATCTTATAATAAACATGATCCAACATTTATGTGTAACATTTATGAGAAGGTGCAAGTATTTCATTCTTGGAGATATGCAATTTATTACCAGCAAAAACTTATACAAATTACCGAGTCAAGAAAGTACAGTGTGTGAGTGTTGCTTTCATAAACTCGGGGAATGCATACCTGCTGTGTAGTAACAGCACACGTTTACCCTTTGTCCCTGCAAGCCCGAAAGAACGCGACTGCAAAAGGTATGGCAAATAAGCAGTATCCAATAACAAAGCAAAGGAATGTGAAGCCAGCTATCCAAGACATAGATGAAACTACGATGCTAAAAACAGTTTCAGAATGTACTACTTCTAGCATGTTTCAGTTTAACTATCACATTACAACTTCATGTAAATTTTGCCACCACCAAACGTCAATATAGCAGTTTTGACTATCTTTCAGGCAGGAAACACAAGAGAAGATTATATTTTCCTTTTTTGTTACTGAGTAGTTATTGCAACAAGGTTTACCTAGTTTGTAGCCAATATGAGTTCAGGGTAGTATTCTCCATACATGCTAGCATCTCCATCCAATTGAATCAACAAACAATGAAAAAAAAACCAAGAATGAGAATGAAGAAGTCATGAAAAGTGTAACAAAGAATTGAGCAACAGCCAACAGGTATCAACCGCACTATCGATCGGTCACAGCACATATCTTTAAAAAAATCACACAAGAACCTGAATATTTTCAATGCACTAACCCAGGAAAATTAAAAAAAAAACTGATATATTAAGAAACATCTATTCAGGTCTTCTCTGAATATTTTCAACCCACATGTATAGGAAAAGGTGATATAAACAGTTGAGAGTATCTTTACCTTCAGAAAACAACACACAGATCAGATACGAACCCATTCACAGATGGACTCTCCTTCAAGAGGTAGGTGGAGTAGAGCTGGTGGCCAGACTTGATCATGTAATGGTTGCGAGAGTTTTAGCTGCAGCGCATGGCGTTGATTACGCACACCATATCTTCTCCTCGTGCACACCACAGGACCTGATCTGCATGGTATCCTGTATGCGTCACCAGCCCTTTCAAATTATTGCAATCACAACTAAAAGAAAATTTAGTAACTGGCATTGTGCTTTACGGCCACAGTCAAAATAAAATATCCCACAAAAATACAAATGCACTCACATCAGTTCTATTTCAATACTAAGTGGGCCCTGGACTTGATATCATTCATTACAGACCATCTCCTTGCCTTCAGTTCTCTTGCAGCGCAGATCTCTTTCCCCATCTTTGGAGTTTGGACCTCTACTCATAATGGCTTGAGCACCCTTTAAAATTCCAAATTCTGCAGATGTTTTGCATTTGTAAAATGCCTAGAAGCTAAAAGGGTTGCAAGAGAGACTATGGCAAAAAGCAAAAAGGATAGATAAATCATGCCACTAACCCATAATTATTGCTGGGAACAAAAATTTTGGGTCGAACAATCAAATGTGTACCCATCTTCACTTATATAGATGAACGTACCAAAATAACACTCAATATCTCGTTGTCATATATAGTTTGCGAACCTATCCAAGCTACAAAATAGAAAACGATGACACTATGGAAATTTTAATTTTTGTAGACAACTAGTATAATCACAAGGGAAATTTGTACTGAAGCGTATGGTCCCTTTTAAATGGCACATGGTTACTTCTGTGGGTTACTAAACGATGGCATGATGTTGAACTTGGTAATGGCACTCGAGGTCTCGGACTCCAGCGTGGATAGACGGGTGCCTTTGGATTCACGAATGCTACCTTGTTTGAGAAAGCAAGCAGCTTGGGCTGATACATACAGGAGTAAATTAAAAATCAGACTTGGGAAATGCGAATAACTGTATCTTCAGAAGTATATAGATATGTCATCAAGCAGAGAAACTTAAAAGATGTTGTCTTTTTTTTTTTCACTTACCTTCGTGAGACCTACTGAAAAAGTGCAAACGAGAAGTCTTCCCTCAGGTTGATAGACTGAAGCTTCAGATGCCTATTTTAGGTTCGTGAATCGGTACTGCAATAAAGATATGAAAAAACCAATCAGGGTTCACAAAATGCATTCAGAATGTCTGAAACTACACATTATCAATCGACGACGACCCTGCACTTGCATCCGCTACAGTTCGAAAAACTGTCTCAGTCAATAAAGAAATCCAACCGTACCCAAAGAAATCAATCCAGGTAAAGATTTCGTTACTCACGACAGCGCCGTCGGCGTCCTGGCGGTTGTGGCCGGCGAGCGGGTAGAAGATGCGGAGCGCGTGGGCGAGCGCGGCGGTCATGCGGGGGACGTCGTCGGGGAAGGAGTCGGGGGCGCGGTAGAGGAGTAGTTTCTGGTTGTAGTAGAAGGTGATGTAGGGGAGGTCGAAGAAGGATCAAGATCAAGCAACCGTGCGGCGGCCGTTGCTCTAGCCTGCGACGGAGGCGAAGGTGCGGGTTAGGGGCATCGATCTCGATCTCGCCTGCTGGAATCGAAAGCGAGGAAGAAGGAACAAGATCAAGCAACGGAAGGAAAGGAGTATTCGGGGTGGCAGACGGGATTTGGTAGGAAAATCGGGAAGGTGGGAGATCGCCGGGTGAGAAACAACGCCGGGTGAAAAATGTTTTCGCGATGTCAGGAATTTTGAACTAAGTCTGACGCACTTAACTCTCAGAATGTCCCATGATGACGCATTGCGCATCAGATTTGCACCATCCATAGGGACTTTTCTTGCGTGATTCACACAGCTTGGCCTCAGAACCTGGCCAATCAAATGTTAGTTCAATCACCTAGTATTAATTTGTGAAGGTAACAAGTAGTTAATTAACTATTGTGTCAACAAAACAATGATACAAGTACAGGCTTGACGCCTGGTACTCGTTTCCTTTCCTGTTAATGCCGAGTAACTAGTCATTTTATTTCATGCCGAGTAACTACTAATTTTATTCCATATGGAGTACATCTCACTCATCAACGCTTAGGAGGAGTAGGACCAAGGCACTATGGTACTCTTGACCTTCATGGCTGAATTGATCTTTTTTTTTTGTCGATTGATTGAGGAGGAAGAACATGGGCACAAAGTTTCTATTTGTATTATCTGGTTTGTATTGATTGCTACTACGCATCTTCTGAAAGATACGTGTATATCCTTATTCGGGATACTCTCAGTTTTGGAGAAAGTTTGTTTATGATTGAAATAAAATTTGATTGGGTCTATCTAGCATGACCGGGTGCATTGATTGCTACCATGCATCCTCTAAAACCGAGAGTATCTAGAACCAGGATACACATATCTTTTAGAAGATGCATAGTAGCAATCAATACAACCAGATAATATAAATAGAAACTTTGTGCCTATCTTCTTCCTCCTCAGCTTTAGAGGATGCATGGTAGCAATCAATGCGCCCGATCATGCTAGATAGACCTAATCAAATTTTATTTCAATCATAAATAAACTTTCTCTAAAACTGAGAGTATCCAGAACCAGGATACACGTATCTTTCAGAAGATGCATAGTAGCAATCAATACAACCAGATAATATAAATAGAAACTTTGTGCACATTTTCTTCCTCCTCAGTCAATCAACAAAACAAAGATCAATTCAGCCATGAAGGTTAAGAGTACCATAGTTGTCTTGGTCATACTCCTCCTAAGCTTTGGTGAGTGAGATGTACTCCATCCAAGTTTCAAAGCATGAAATAAAATGAGTAGTTACTCGGCATTAGCAGGAAAGGAAACGAGTACCAGGCGTCAAGCCTGTACTTGTATCATCGTTTTGTTAACATAATAGTTAATTAATAACTACTTGTTACCTTCACAAATTAATACTAGGTGATTGAACTAACATTTGATTGGCCAGGTTCTGAGGCCAAGCTGTGTGAATCGCGGAAGAAAAGTCCCTATGGATGGTGCAAATCTGATGCGCAATGCGTCATCATTTGCGACGAATTCAACGAAGGTTACACTGGTGGCTACTGCATTGGCATCATGCGTCCGGACTGTGTGTGCACGAAGGAGTGCGTGGGTGGAGGCAACAATGGCGGAGGGGTTAAATCCCCGATGATAGAGGATGGCTTAAAGTTAGGCAAGAATGAGCAAGCGGCCTTTACAGCAAGGCCTTGGAGAGCCAGTGGTCATGCCTGAGGAGGGCTGACGATGAGAGTTGATAGTATTAATAAAAAACTGGTTTTGTATCCTATGTCATCGTGTAGTTGTTTTATTTAGTTGTTAACATCTATATTCAGGATCCAACTCATCAACATTGTGTAAACTCTTGATCCGTCTAACACCCTCGACTTCTTGCCTAACTGCATCATAGTTGAGAGATTTGTCAACTTTTATGGGGTCGGTAAAGAGCAGTTCGCAAAATTATTGGAAGAAAAATATTGACGAGAAAATGGCAAGTGCTCCGCTCATGCATTTAGTAGGAGAGAGAAAAAAAACGTAGTCTTGTACAAGTGTCAGTGTTAGCAGAGGCTAAGCCTGGCCATCAGAGATGTTAAGAAACACTGTAAACATGATGTGACCAGTTGGAGAAGTCTATTGGCGAACAGACACCATGAACAGACACCCCTACACAGAGACACCTTTTCATTGACTCTCTTCACCATGTATAAATAGTAGACATCTACAGTGCAATAAAGAAGATAGTTCATTTGTCTATCCATTTGTTTCATTTACATTTATCATGCACGCTCTACTGCTGGGCACAACATCTCGGCGAGACCAATTCGTCGAAGTCCTTGACGAGATCAACGAAGACCAGGCGATTCGTCTTGCAGCGATCCCTTTCTTCGACCAGGCCATCGTCTTCATCATCAACGAAGACGATCAGGAGAAGTCGCCGAAAGGCATGCACCTCCGCTGCGGAAGAAGGAAGACGATTACGACGTCTTCTACTTGCACAGGGCAAGAGGCCTTGCACTGATCCCCTTCTTCTTCAACGAAGGACGAACATCCTGTACGGATGAAGATTTGAGGCTGCATGGCGTTGAAATCAGAACAAGAAGGCACGTGAGATTTCATCGGGTAAACAATACTTATGCCCTTTCTTCTTGTTTCTCACTGTGGTCCTTGCACAAGCGCTACGGTGGCGATTCCCCAAATCGCACGGCAATCCCGGCCCATGGCGACTTGGCCTCGCCGGCGCTCGCACGGTGCGGCACAGCGCGCGCACGTGGCCCAGCAGGCTGCGCATGTGCCACGGCACGGGAAGCGGCTGCACGTACTGGAGTTCGCTATGGTGCCCCTGCGCTCGCACAACGCCCGCACGGCCAGCAACGGCTGCAGACGGCCGCTGCGACATGGCTCTGGCAGCGGCGCGCGAGGGCCGAAGCGGCGGCGCCTTCACGGCGCGGCTCCAAGCGGTGGCGCACGATGGCCCTGGCGGTGGCGGCGACGCGACCTCAGCCTGGTCCCGGCGGCGCCGACACAAGGGACCGGGAAACCTATCTGCCAGGCGGTTATTGCCGGTTACTGGGCCAGGCGGGCCTTAATTGGGTTGGCCTGTTGGCCGGCCAACACCATGGCTTCTCGCAGTTTTACAGTAGAGCCACTCGGGTTCATGTAAATTAGAGAAAGCACTGTGTGCATTTACTAAATTCACAAATGAGTTTGTGAATTTTCGCTTGGTTTATTTCAAGCATTAGTTGTTGTAAATTTGTGCATAGTTTGTAAAAGGTTGCAAATTACTTTCCAGTCAATGTACCGATGTGTAAAGATTATGTCCACAAACATATACATATGTTCAACTAGAAATTCTTGCAATTGAGAAATTAAGTTTTCCTTGCAAGATCACAGTTAATTTGACCTCATTATGCTTTGTGCCTAATTCAAGGAAAATTATATTAAACACAACAACCTTTAACAATATTTTGGCTAACAATAGAGGATATAATTTCTCTTGTAAGGCCACAATTAATTGACGTTAATTGATATACACAAGATAATCTACAACAACTAAATTGGCAATGGAGAATGAAATTTTCTTGCAATAGGCAATGGAGAATTTTGTTTTCTTGCATTTTGCAATTGGAGATTAATTTCTCTTGCAACGTCACTCATTCGCAATGGAGATTGGATTCTCTCGCGAAATTTATTTGCAATGGAGATTAACTTCTCTTGCAATATCCCCCATATGCAATTGAGAATTGAGGTTAAATTCTCTTGCAATACTACTTACCATTGATTTGCAATTGAGATTCTATTTCTTGCAAATTTTGATGCAAATTTTCGTGGCATTGACTCTATAATATTCTGAGGAACACGTGATTTCTCGAGTATTCTATTGAAGCATACACGCAAGGATTCAAGTTGAGTACTTGAGTTAGTAAATTTTGCATGATGATTACAACAAAACCATGATGGATTTTAAGTAAAATCTCTGGTTAATTTCATGTTGGAACGAGCCCAACATGATCCAATGTTGTAATGCAGAAGTAGTATGTATGAAACCTATATATAGAATGAAGAATTTAATGGAATTTTTCTCAGATATATAGGGTGTACGGGGTAAATGAAATGGTGGTGAACATATGCTTAGTGGACATACGCGCCACAAACTCTATAAGCTGTGAAGAAAAATATTTCTTTGTCTCTTTGGAAGAGTAGGAAATATTTTGCTATAGAGATATTCGTTAAATTGTTTTCATGCGGAAACAAAGGATGAGAACATTGAGGATACTCTCCTCTGTTCAATAACGAATAATGCATTATTGTACCTACCATCTGGTTTATATTAAATCAGACCCGTACCACATATTGCGTACAGATAATTTTTCTATCTTGATGACATCAAGACTTGGCAGGTTCGCCTTGGTCATCGACCATGCATGCATTGGGATGACGAGAAAAATTATTATCAATTCTATTGGTCATGAAATTTCCTCAGATTTAGTGAGTGGAAATTAATTTAAGAGTTAAATGCACTGAAGGTACACAAACTTGTCTAGGTGTGTCAAATAGGTCCACAAACTCTTAAACTGAAGTTCTAGGTCCCTAAACTTGCTATGTCGCGCACTATAGGTCCAAATACCTCTTGGAGAGCTCTCGTGTCCAACGTTATAGCATGGCCCTCAGACCATCAAACGTGATTGCATCTCTGGTGCCACCGAGGTATGGAGAAGAGGATGAGTCGCCGACGACCTGATTCCCTGACACCAGTAGCAGGTTCGCTAAGGCTGCAGAAGCTTTAGGGCGCGCCGCGTCGGTGTGGCGCGACAGCGGCACCCATCATAGTGTTGGAAGCAGTCAAAGCTCGCACAAGGCGCGAGCCTGGAATTATGTGCCCACGCCCGACGACAAGATCACCCAGTTCACCATACCATATCATTAGCGAGGTGCGGACCGAGCACAGAAACTCCGCCGACACCTAATACTCATCATTCCTCAGCGGTGACGGAGATGTAATGACGTCTGATGGCCAAGGTGGCATGTCATGTCTGACGCGAGAGCTCTCAAAAGATATTTGGACCTCTAGTGCACGACATAACAAGTTTATGAACCCAAAAGTTCAGTTTGATAGTTCATGGACCTATTTGACACACCTTAACAAGTTTATGGACCTCTAGTGCATTTAACTCTTAATTTAAGGTCATCTTATTACCTTAAAATATGTAAGAAACCATTGTATGGAATGTTCAGGTATTTCATGGTTCGATAGATACATCTTACGATGATCTCAAGTGTGCACAACAACCATGAAATTGATGAGATAGTTGCTCACCTTATGAGCATATTCTCCTGAATATTGGACTGAATGAATCCGATAGGACAAAGTCGCCGAATTTACCTACCTACAGTGACGACTGTATAATTCTAGAAATTCAGGCTTGGTACTATGTCCCAAATATCTATACCTGAAATGGTTCATGAAATTTCTCGCGAGGAGAAATAAATCATGCAAATGACTAATATTGAGTTGAATTTGCTAACAACTTGTTAGCAATACGCGGCTTTACACACCACAGAATCCAATTCGTAGAACTGCAATCAAACGGCTCCCTCCGTTGCAGCTAGTACGTGTGGATATTTAGCCGGATGCCAAGGGTTTCCTATCTGCAAATATCGGGCATGTTGTGAACATGACGATATCACCACCGAGCATATATCAAAGGCATTAAATTGAGGATCCATAGGTATTATTATCCGTCAATTCAATAATACCTTGCGTCTTTCGGAGGAGACTTATTTATTGCCTATATGCTTGCATACTTGAGGACAATTCCAGGCATTAGGGGGAGATTTAACCATAAAGAATGCTAGAAATATGAAGGAATGCTACATGCATTCAGTCCTCATATCCACGTACTAAAGATTATGAACTAGTTGTTCGGAATAATATCTTTGCAATTGAGATTAATTTCTCTTGCAAATAATCTGCCAGAGCATTTACTTGTCATAAAAGTGTCTTTAAATCAGATTCCCACTACCAATGTGCCAGAAAGAGTGGAGGTACCAAGCAAAACCACTCAACTCCCATGTCAAAATAAGAGGGGGAGAAGTATGGACAGAGATATAGCTTCTTGGAAGCATTGTCGGGAACAGGGGGAGAGTTCCTCCAAGACAGTAAATGCAAACCAATTTGAGCTGGTAGACACCTTGTGGATATGTACTATCCAAAGCCTATGGGTTTGCGTAGTACCCAAAAGACCAGCAAAATTGTGTACACAAATTTAGGCGCTGTGTCAAAGGAACATCCTAACTTCTATGTTTGGGAAAATCGGCAAAGTTAAAAAGGAGAACATTTTCATATACTATACTGGTTCCAAGTGAATCAATACATTGAAATGCTACCAAATGTTGACATACTTTTCTCAGCAATATTACCTTTGCCTGGTTAGAGACCCAAATCCTAGGTTGAGTGCCTCTGTACTCAAGTTGGTCGAATCAGAGGTGGTAGTAGGAGAATTGCCTTTGCTTTAATGAGAAGTGTTCACTTCTCCCATGGACTTCTTGATGGAAGCATGGTGGTGATGGTGGTGAAATAAAGCAAGGCTTGTAGAAGAGGGGAGGGGTTCATGCAGAGACCCAACATGTGAAAATTATGTTCCTATATTTAAGATCAATGGCACATCAGATAAGATAAGATGAATTGGATAGATTTGTGGAAGTATAGTCCTAGAGTTGGACTTTGTACTCCGAATCTAGACATAAATCGCAGTAGTTATGTCGATTGTGATTGAACTAAGTGAGTTCCATATGCAGGAGAGTTACTCCTAGTTATGTTGATTATGGTTAAAGTAGTTGAGTTTCTTCTACAGAAGAGTTACTCCTACCAAGATGATTGCATATGTGTTCGTATTGAGATCTCAATTGATTTCATATCATCTCCAAACAATGCATGATATATGCAAACATTAAGTGTGCAACTTGAGCATATTATTGAAAGAATGTTTACTATCAGTCGACTAATATCCGAATGACAGTTGCCATGCACAAGCCACTATATGACACTCAACCAAAGGACTGGATCTAAGCCCTGAGCAAGCTAGCACTGTCTTAGCTCCTCATGTATGGCCTCCGGCTCTACGAGCCCTTGCATTTAACGCCATTGGCTTATCCTCCACCGTCCCCCAGTCATCCTCTGGTGGCGGTGATTTACCTCTCCTCCATCACCACCGCCTGCACTCCCGCTGTCCTTAAAACAAGTGCAACACGAGAAGAAGTTGAAGCCTATGCTACAATAACCGCCGGTGTAGTTCTGCATGGTGCAGGCTTTGGCGCAGAGTACACCGACGCACCCGTCATATAAGCTTGTGAAAGTACTGCACACCTTTGCTTATGAACCTGCACAATCAATTGATCAAGTCAGGATCTGGATGAAATATGTCACTTACCAAGTGTCATATTGTTAGATCAGGACTCGGTTCATTTTGCATCTTATTAAGCCTGCCACTTGAATCGTTAAAACATTCTTTCTTCCATCCACAAACCAACTTTTAGTTATCTCTTTGATATGAATATGTTGACAGATAAGCAAACAAAATACGAGCACACCGGTAACAATCATTTCATTATTGTCATAAACTCAAGATCAAGTTGCCATGCACAACCCACTATATGACACTCAACCAAACGACTGGGTCTAAGCACTGACCAAGCTAGCACTGTCTTAGCTCTTCATGCATGGCCTCCAGCTCTACGAGCCCTTGCATTTAACGCCATTGGCTTATCCTCCACCGTCCTCCAGTCATCCTCTGGTGGCGGTGCTTTACCTCCATCACCACCGCCTGCACTCCCGCAGTCCTTAAAACAAGTGCAATGCGAGGAGTATAAGTTGCCTTTGCTACAATAACCGCCGGTGTAGTTCTGCAAGGTGCAGCCTGCGGCGCAGAGTACATCGATGCACCCGTCAAATAAGCTTCTGAAACTGCACACGTTTGCCTCTGAACCTGCACAATCAATTGATCAACGGACCAATATAATAGTATAGTATGTGGTTAGCTAACCTTCAGATCGATACCAGTATATTAGCTGATGCCAAGTGGCTACCGAATTCCTTTCGTGTCACTCACCCAATACTAGAAGGAGCAGGACCAAGGCAGTTACTGCGGCCTTGCACTTCATGACTGAACCGAGCTTTGTTTTTGTTAGATGAGGAGGGGAAGAGGTAGAAGCACATCTTTTTATATTGCTTGGGTGCATTGATTGCTGCTTGCAATATATGATTTGGGATACTTGCAGGCTGGAGAGAATTTTATACTATCTGATTGCATTGATAGGTACCATGTGTTCTTTTGAATTGGATTGTGCATATCTATTTATAAAAAAAGAATATATTAAGATATCTCGACCTCTGTATCAATCGCTACAAATGGCTATCAATTATTACAATGATCACAAAGATCATGAGAAAAGAAAAAGAAGAGAACAAAAGCACATTGTTCCCATTACTATGTGCATATCTTGTTCCTGGATGCTCTCAGTCAGAGGGAAATCTATTTATGGCTAATCTGAGCTTAGATTTCTTGGACAAGAAGGGGCAAAAAGGTCTATTATACTGATCAAGTTCATTGATTTCTACAATGCATGTTATGGATTGGATATGTATATCTTCTTCCTGGATACTCAAGCAAAATTGATTTATGGGCAATGCATATATCAATTTTCCGTAGATAAAGATCGTGCAATTTGTTTTTACATAATGTTGTATTACTTCGTTGGAGAGAAATAGAAATTGGCATCTCTTTATCGACTGCTAATGTATGCCGCATATTTTACAATGATTCTTGTACATATCCTATTGTTTGCTGTTGCTCTCCTATTTTAAGGGCCGTACAATGACTGGTTGGAACATGACTCCATGCGTTTCGTAATGCTGTTATTTCTTAAAAAGAAACTTCAAGATCACATATATGCAATTCCTTAGACAATTAATTCGTACCTTTGACCCCATCTGTTACATGCTCTGTTTTACCTACAAATATTTAGGATCACAAAGTTTCTATTGTTGCCATGTTTTTCTTAATTTTCTAAGCGAAAAGGCCTGTAACCTAGTGGTTACAAGAGACTCAGTAGTACCTGAGGTCTTGGGCTCGACTACCCGTGGGAGCGAATTTTCTAGGATTTAACGGCGTTGTGCGTTCAGCGGGAGGCGACATGGCCGTCGACAGTGAAACGCCAGTGGTGACTTCGTCAATCTCGAGTATTTGCCAGCTCAGTCTTTGAAGATGCTCATAGGGTACGGTTTGCGTATGTGCGTTCATAGGGGTGAGTGTGCGTGTGTTATGAGTGTCTGAGTTGTACTGTGTAATCGCAAAAATAAAAATAAAATGGAAACATGAAACCGAGTTCCTGTCATTATGCATTTGGCCTTTACATGTTCAGCTTCTAGGCCCAACCATGGTATTTGTCAGAAAACATAATTTAAGTTTGCCATCTCTCTTTGTGTCGATAAATTATAGCAAACTAGGAGGTGGCCCGCGCATATTGCGCGGCTAGACATAATCATAATATATTAGTGCGACATCACCTCCTTCGTGCATACTCCCTCCCAGTTAAATTTCTTGACGTTTAGGAAACAAAATTGCGCGGCTAGACATAGATATAGCTAATAGATACTCTTTTCAGTTTCAAAATAGTTGTCGTTTTTCTAAGTCAAACTTTTTAAACTTTAATTACAAATATTTTCTAATGTATTAAGTTTATAAATATGAAAATGATATGAGTTGATTCGTATTAAAATATGATTCACGCAGCTAGCCGCGCACGCCGTAATGGCAGCGCAAAATCTAAGCGGCAGCGGGATTTTTCTAGGAGGAGTAAATGAAATATTGATCGACTAGTTTCCTCCTTGGTCTCTACGTAGGGACGTAATACGCCCGCAAAAAGGGGACGGAGGGAGTATTTCATAAATACTTTTTAAGAAAAAATATTAGTCAAAGTTGTGTTTTGGAGACCGTGTTAATATCCAAAACGACAACTATTTTGATACTGGATGGAGTATGTTTAATTGCACGTCAAATTTGAAAAATTATACTGACGTATTTGATATCGACCACAAACCTATCTACCTTATTGAGTGTGGCCCTAGCTTGCCTCCATACTGGAGGTCTTTGCAATCGACTCCCGCTTGATCTTTCTCACGCAGTGAGCTTGCCGGATGACATAGTGAATATTTTACTTTGCCTTATCATCACCCATTATTTCTTTGACTTGATTATCTGTTAAGATTTGCCATGCGTCATTCATTCATTTGATGATTTGTCTTGCAAATTTGCCAATGGCGGCTAGCCTTCCTTGTACTCGGGACATGTTATGTCTTTATTAATGCTCAATCACAGTTAGGCCTTGTTCGGCAGCATGGGAATGACTCCCCTGTAGGATCCGCACCACGCATGGATTGAGTGATTCCATGACTGTCACTTAATCCTACACCTCATGGGTTTGATTCCCATATCTTCTAATTCCATGACCCAAAGTATTGTTCGGTTGACTGGGATCAAAACCATTGCAAAAGCTAAGCTCCCAAAACATCCAGAAAAACAACAGATATATTAACAACATTGCAAAAGCTATGTTCGCTTGTGGACAACGACCAAAAAAAACAAAGGAATTCCACATCACATATTAACATCAAGTATTGCAAGGGTTTTGGTTCCCAATGTCCAACAAATTAACAGATCATAACTTAACATGTCTCACAGACCATTATTCTAAATATAGAAGAAGAAGTATGCAGCCTAACTGTCACTCTCACATATCACAACCTGACCATTTATTATTCCAGATTTGGTGCCCCTAATGATGTTGTCATAAGCATGCTCTTGTCTTCCTCAACATTTCTGCGAAGAAGAACCAAAGCTGTTACCATAAGGATCCAAAAATCTGTATAGACATGAAAAAGGAGCCACTATACTTATATTTCGATATATTACTAACAAGAGTTACCAAGTTCAATCTAGAACCTACATAGAGTCTAAAAATCAAGCAGGCACGCAAACTGAAAACTAGTCAGGCAACCAGATAGAAGTGAGACCTTATGGTTATTTTCAACTTATTATTAAAATTTTGTGATCAGTTCAGTTGCTATTGACATCTGATCTTAATTCTTCCTCTCAAGAATATATCTGGACTATCACCGGGCCAAACGGCTTGCCTAACCATTCTTCACATACAGATAACTTTAGAGTAACTCCAGCACTTCTCATTCACTATTCTTTGATACTTCAATGCATTAAAGCTGGTATACTCTGACTGAATACAAGTTTAGTTCAAAGCAAGTTTAGTTCAAGGCAGCATGAAAATTCCTATTCTGAATGTACTTGATGGCAGCAGCATAATCAAGATTAGATGATACATTCACCATCTCAGTGCTCGGCTCCCGCACACAAGCATACAAAAATTCAGCAAACAAGTTAATTCTCGGTGATGTCAAAAGGTATTCAGCTTTGCATCAACACCCCAACATGACTCGGACAGAACCTATGGACCATGCCAGGAGATGTTTCAAAACCTAATAAATCCAACAATTAGCATGGCAGGTTTGGAACCAACCACCCCAGGACATTCGCATGACATCTGCTGCTCGGTACATAAGCATCACCTTACTATGAACCCGAAATGCAATTCACACCAGAACTGCTGAAGCGAAAAGCATGCATTGCCAAATCCATCGACTCACACAGAATCTAACAGCGGCTAGTAGTTACGTGCCCCTCTCTCCCAAAACCCAACGGCCCTGGTACCACAGCCATGACTTCAACAGCTAAATCACCAATCCGCAACCCCAACGCAACAACCATCACTGACGCACCTGCGGCTGTGGCGCGCACGCCGGTCGCTAGCGAGCGCAAACGTGCGACCGGGTCTGCCCGGCGACCATCACCACCGCCGTGCCGGCCGCCGCCCCGGCCGCCCCTTCTAATCCAACCGCCGTCAAAGATCCAAGAACCAAGACGAAGGGGAGAGGGAGACGTCGCACCGGCGAGAAAGCTTGAGGAGGGAAGGGCATCGGAAGGGATTCGGCCGCGCCGTTGCCGTGATGTCGCGCCGCGCCGCCGTGCCCCTCGCCCTCGGCCTCGCCTTGCCTTGCGGTCGCGTGCGTCTGGGAGTCGTTCCACGGGGTCGGACACAAGGAGCGATTCCTAGCGTTTTGTTGGGTGCAATGGCCGGATTGGGCCGGTGGGAATCCAGCCCAGAGATAACCGAACGACATTTCCAGCCTACTCCAGGATTCTCTCTAGACCATGAAAACCCACTGGATTTTGGCCCAAATCCTGGGCATTCCAGGCCAAACGAACAAGGCCTTAGGCCTTGTTCGGTTGGCATGGAATGATTATACACATGGATTAGTTTCAAGGCATGGATTGAGTGAAACCACATGTGTCACTCAAACCAAGTGAAGAATGAATCCATCGATTGGTTTCGTTCCATGAGGTCTAAGTCATGGTTTTATGCTAGCTCTGTGAGTCATGGAATGGACCAATCCATGTTGGGTTTCAAACCAATCCATGCCTAACCGAACGGCCATTCCCAGTTGAATTGGGAGTAGTTCCATGTCCAATCATTCCATGTGGAACATGTCCCATTCCATGCCAAACGAACGAGGCCTTAGCTGGAATTTCTGGTCTTCTAGCATCCCACAGTAATCACAGTATTCTAGACCCGTTTAATCCTCTCGATGTTATATACTAATCTCCAGCTGTGGGAGGCAGGAGCTTCCCACAGCGTTTTCACTAACGTGGCTCACTCCAGCAGTGATACGTACTCCTCCCACCGTTGCTGAAGGCACGGGCATACCTGCACGACTGCGTTTGTGGGCCGATCTTCATTCTCAGTCGGTTGCCTCAGCCGTTCAGGAACCCGCTTTGCTATTCATTCGACGGACGTTGGGCCTGGTTTTACTTGCCCATAGTTGGTCCGACCGCTCCCCACCTCCACGCTCGCGTAGCCGTGCCGCCGCCGCGCCCGCCCCGCCCTCCCACGCCCGTCCCGCGCCGCTGCGGCGTCTCGCCATGCGCCGCTCGCTCCGCTTGGGATTTGCTCACGATGCAAGCTCAACGGGACTTGCCGTATAGATGATGCCTCGCCACGTTCGCCACGGAGGCAGCACAAGCAACGCGAGCCCGAAGGGGAGGGAGGAGGTGGAGAGACGCCAACGCATGGGGGCGTCGCGTCGGCGTCACGCTAGCCGAGAGGGGCGCGCCGGCGGAGAGCTTGCTGGACTGGTTTTCAAAGGCAACATAATGATTGAAGCTGTGGCCGCATAGGAGCTGGTGTCTGCCGATCCATGGCACGGAAAGAGGAGCAGCTACAGGAGGATATGGATGAACACTTTGAACTGGGATGCAGCAGACGGCGGAGTGGTAGCAAAATTTGTGCTGCGGCTTCAGCTTAGATGGAGAAAGAAATGCAAGGCGATGTGACAAGGAGTCGAGGACAGGGATGGCATTGACCAGATGGCTGAGATCCTTAGGCTGCAAGATGCATGGATTTAGGGTGCGTTTGGCAAGCCGAATCGTTTCTGATTCTGGGGCGAAACGGCTGGAACGGTTCCAAAGACCAAAAAATCGAAACGTTTCTCCACCGGATGGATGCGAAACGATTCTGTTTTTTAGCCTAGCCACTCGAAACGGCGAAATAGGTGTTTCGCATGGTGGAACGGTTCCTAGTCATTTTTAAGAACGGATGGAAACCGCCATTGCTAGTTTAATACCTCTAGCTGCTCAAAATCAGACGCCGATAGTTTAATACCTCTAGTTTAATACCCAGCACGTTTCCTTGGCAATAGCATAGCATGCAACTGGTTTTTGTGGCCTGCTTGCACATGAACGCCGATGGTGCGTCGGCAAATCTCAAGCTCGATCGCATAGGAGAGATAAAATGATGTTGACGGCGACCTGTTTCGTCCTTCGTATATGTATCTCTCTCTTATAAACTGTATACTGCTTGTTTGTCCAGCGTCTGGTCAGGTGAATAAATTCGCCGGTGACCTATCTCGGCTCGCGGCGTCGTGTCTTGGCATTTAGTCTCCTCATCTGCATGGAGGAGCCAGGAGGCTTTTTATTGAACTCCTCACGTTCCGATCAACATCTTTCTTGTCTCGTAATCCTGGAACGAATTCCGATCTCCTCATCTTGCAATCTTGAGACGAATTCCGGCCGAACTCCTCACGCTCCGATCATTGTTAGGACTCATCACGAAGTCTGGATGTGTGTACACTCGATCATGATTTTTCTATTGTAAAAAAAACAACCACGTTTGCAGCCTTACGACCCCATGTTTGACTGGAATAGCTCCGTCTGTTTTGCTCTGCATCTTCTTATACATACGTTATCTGCCAACATTGTTTGTTGTGTCAAAAGATCACGTTGTGGCGATCATGGCGGCATTGAGGCATTTGTGGCTACACAGCAATCTTCACGGCATTAAGGTCTTTTGCCACATTGATTTCCTCCACGCTTAATCAAGATCCTCATCGCAGATTGATCATCGTGCTGCTTCCGTCCCAAACCAAATTTTGTCATCCCTCCCTGATTCGACGTCACCGCTAGATCGATCGGCTTGTACGTACTAAGCGTTGCGTCCTATGTGAGATCTCTTCTGGCTTTCGTTATGTTTTATTCCGAATTTATGTGGCAGTTTTATTTGACATGGACTCTTTCATCTTCAGTCTTCATAAAATCCAATGGTTCACATCTTTCTCTTTTTTCCGATTAATGTGGTAATTTCGTGACCTTGAGAGCGAACGTGGTGGCTTCTTTTTCTCTTCAAATACTAAGATAATAGATAGATATAGTTCGATTATTGCCTCACCAAACACTTGGCATGCCTACATAAATGAGATTATCTTGTATCAACCACAAGAGTGTGAAATTGTATCCCCCTTTACCAATTTTTCAATTTCTTTTACCAGGCTGGAAAAATAATAAAATAGAAATTGAACAACTTAGTGTCCACAGTTCCCATGTCAACTGAGTGTCAAATACTTCCCAGCTTCCTCTCCCCGGCCATTGTATACATCAAGTTACCCAATCAAGATTTCTCTGAGGTTCAGACCACGGTCCATGGCTTTATTATAGATGTTTTCTCGGACAAAAATAATTGATTTTGAAATTTCCGTATTTTGCCACTCAAGACCTTGGACTTAATTAAAAAAAGGAAGTGTCAAATGGCCTGTTAATTCTGTACTAAATAGATGGTATTGCAGCCATGAGTGATGTTTCTGTGATAACTGGAATGGGCTTAATTTGACAAGAATTTCAAAGTATCCCTATGCTAGGTGCAAAAAGAGATTTACTCTGCATTTCAGTTACTCATCATTATCAATTTAGAAGAACAAAGTATCAGCAACAAGAAATTGGAATAGAGCACATCAAGGAGCTCCTATCAGAATTGAGAAGAAAGTCGTGAACATGGTACCATTGCTCGTTTGATCTAACACTTACAACTCCTTGAGGAAATCAGAAGCAGAGGATGCTAAGTTGAGAAGGCCGAAACAAGAGTTTTCAACTTGATTTTTTATGGTGATCATTGCTGCGTTAGGTTAGGTCCAGCTTAGTACACTCATTACCCTTCATGTATGCATTGCACTTGCAGCCATCCAAGAATATTTTTCTAATAAACACATGCAAATAGAAATGGAAGGTTTCTGCAGATAAACCGAATCAAATTGACAACAATCGTAACTGAGCGATGGATCAACTCCGGCAACAATGTAGTGCCGATTTCATTGACAGATCAACTCGTGAACAAGATTTCAGTTCAAGTCTTATTCTACTACGTACGGACACATCATGACAGCGGATCAGTTCTTCCACATGAAGGCCACGGGGCTCCTGACTTGATGCTTCTCGTTCTCCCAGATAATGTGCCCGAACTCCCACTCTGATCCTCCCGCGTCGTCGCTTCTGAACTGGACGGTGTAGGTCTTCTTCTCGTACTGCTCCTTGAAGTCCAGGGTCGCCGGCGTGACGGTCACCTTCACGTGCCTCGGCGCCACGACGGTGACGTTGTACGTCTCGGCCTCGTCAGACACCTTGGTCACCGTCCTTGTCAGCGTGCGGACGTCGGCGCGGCCGTGGAAGACGACGACGAAGGAGGGGTAGTTGAGGTCGCCGGGGAGCGTGGTCGTCGTGCACGTGGCCATGTCGGGCGCGAAGAGGCGCAGCTGCTCCGCGGTGTAGTTGAGGGCGCAGAGGAAGTCGACGTAGTCCCTCGCGCCGGCGTCGTACACCAGCCCCGGGTCCATGGCGAGCTGTGGGCGGACGTGCCCGGCCCCGGCGGCGAACGGAGTCGCGGCCGTGGCGCCGCGGCTGCCTTCGGTGACGCCGCCGTCGAGGATCTCGCGTTGCGTGTTGTCGAGCCTGGCTGCGGTCGTCATCAGCGCCGACCGTATCATGGCCGGCGTCCAGTTGGGATGCTTCTTCTTGATCAGCGCCGCGACGCCGGCGACGTGCGGGCATGACAGGGACGTGCCCGCGGAAATCAGATAGCTTTCTTTCCCCATGTGAGGTACTAGATGGAGAGGGTCTGCCGTGGCCACGAGAATGTTGTGTCCCGGCGCCACGATGTCCGGCTTGATGAGCTCAGGGACGATCGCGTTTGGCCCTCGCGATGAGAAGCTCGCCACCATGGGGGCCCTGTTCTCGCCGACGACGGTCTCGCAGGGAAAGGAGAAGGACGCCGTTGGGTACAGCGTCGAGGCCATGTAGGCCCTGAGCTTGTCCCCCGCGGTGTAGCTGAGAATGAGTGCCGGGAGGGTGTAGAATCTGAATTGCCACACCGGGATGCCATCTCGGGACCAAGTGGAACTGTCCAAGAGAACTATCCCGGCTCCCCCAGCAGCCCGCACCAGACTTTCATTGAGATTGGCGATTAGGACCGTGCACACCACGATCGCGCCCTTGATCTTGTCAGCCGCGAGAGCATCTTCCGAGCAAGAGCTGGACACCAACGGGATCATGGTAGTCCCGTTGGTCTTTATGGTGTAAGTGGACTGCCTGGCTAGCACTGCTCCGTCCCCAAGGTTGAGGCTCGCCGGGAACAGCCTGTCCACAGTGCTGGCCCCGACGCTGGTCATCCACGGCGCCACGTTGACCACCGTAGATGCTTTAGGCCCATCGTTGCCGGGCGCGAGGACGACAAGGACGCCCTTGCGCTCGGCACCGAACGCGGCGATGGAGATGGAGTCGTTGTAGAACTGGTGCGGAACGTCGTCACCGATGGAGCCGGAGATTATGTCCACGCCGTCTTTCACCGCGGCATCCATTCCCGCGACGGCTGCTGCTATTGTGGGCTCGACCGCCATGCTGTACATGGCGATCTTCGATTTGGGCTCCACGCCCCGCGCCGTGCCCCGCGCGAACATGGCCATGCCAGCATCACGGACCTCCGAGCCGGCGGCAGCCGCTGCCGACTCCGTGCCATGCCCCAAAAAGTTCCTCGGGGTCGGAGGGCCCAAACCGCCAATGGTGACGTCCTTGGCGCCGACCAGCTTGTTGTTGCACGAGATGGCTTTCCACGGCTTGTACCAGCCGGAGTCGACGCACTTGCCCTTCCAGCTGGACCGGACAGGACTGTGCCCGCTGTCGTTGAAGCTCGCGCTCTCCGGCCAGATGCCGGTGTCGACGAAGCCGATGATGACGCCGTCGCCCATGTCCGTGTCCTTCCAGGCACCGAAGCCGGGATCCAGACCGAGGAACCCAGGGGACCTCGTGGTCAGGAACCGGAGCTCCCTGTCCCCGTGAACGCCGGTCACGCCGGCGGCGTTCGACATGCGCCGTGCCTCGTCGCCGGTGAGCCGGACGGCGAACCCGTGGATGACGGTGTCGTAGGTGTACAGGAGGCGGCTGGAGTTGGCAGCCGCACGAGGTGAGTGAGTGGCCACCATGGAAGTGTACCAATCCTCGTGCGTGGCGAACTGCGGTGGCTTGGCGAGGTGGTCGGCATGGACGATGTAGGTGCTGTGGTCTGCGTGGTTCTTGGTCTTTGGGATGGGAGATGAGTGGGTGATCTGGGTCAGGAGGAGAAACAGTGTCATGTACTGCAAGGAAGAAAAGGAGATCGTGGACGCCATGGTTGCGGTGTGAAGCTTCAAGCTTGTGGTGAAGGCGTTTGAGATGGGGGAGGGCCTTTTATAGAGGACTGGAGGTTCAGGTTTGGGGGCCGTTCGTCCAATCTGTCAGAGACTGCACTCTATTGATAAACAGACGGCTTAATGGACACTTCGCCTAACAATTCACGCCACTAACACACTTGTCCACCAGGAGTAGGAAGTGTGAATCTGCACGACATAACATATATGCATACATGTACCTGCTGTTTTTGCTTTGCAGGTTAGAGTTGTGTACACTTCATAGCTTATATCAAATATACCTCTGGAGCTTATCATTTATTCCTCATCTCATTTTGCGTTCAGTGCAATTTTCGACAAAGACGCCCCACATCAAAGCACCATTGCGTCCGATGGATTGCCTAAGCATGGACCTGAGTGAAAACTAAATATAGGTTTCGTGAAGCACTTTGGGGGTCCATTGTTTTGTATGGGACATTTATTTCAACTGATACTATCATTCTCAGTTGGATGATGAATTGTTGAAGCAAGCGACAGTGAACATTCTAAGTGGAGCCAAAATCAAATTTGGAACTGGTAGAGGTAGACCTGGGGAAGGTTGAGGCTGGCAAGACGTGTGACAAGTTTAATTGGAAGTGAGAAGAAAAAGTGTAGAACTAAATCATCAACCACCTAGCGAAGAAACCATTGGCACAATCAGAAACCTGATCCATGAATGGCTGAACAGAGCTTTTGTGGTGTCTTCCAAGTAAGAAAACTCCAATATATTCTCTGCCATGTGTTTAGCTATTTTGTGGTGAACTGAATAGTTGACGTGTTATCTTATTGTGTCTATGTATAGTTACAATAGCTAAGTATTGTCATACATAATACCAGTGGTTGTTGGACCAATGTTTAGCTAATTTTGCCTTCGGCACTTTCTGCAATATTGGGCCCAATGTTATTCCGAGTACTGGCACACAGAGTGCTAATGGTTGTTGAACTATTATTTTGATTATTTGCCTCCGGAAAACATAGTTACAAGTCACATCAATGTCCGAATGCAAATGGGAAGGATGCCACTGTTCTCGTCTCATAATTTGCCCACTTTCTGCTAAATTAGCTCATCAGAATCCAGCAAAGAAATAAAAAACGAAAAAGAAAATGCCTTGTTCCTGGGTGCGAAGAAACAGTTCTTTTTTCTCCCAGAATAATTAGAGACAACAAAAGAACATCATCCAAATACATCAAGTTGAGTCTGTTCACAAGTGTCCAGGAGAGAAGAAAAGTAGATTCTGCCTTCCCAGTAGTAAACTAGTAAAAATGTCATACCTACTTAAGAGAGTATGTTGTGCATCAAGTATCAGTCCCTGGATCAGTAGCTGATACGCACAAGAACACAGAAGTGATATACAAAAGCATACTTCGATTAGGAAGGATACCTGATATTAAACCCTAGTGATGGTAAGACAAGGATTCAAAACCATCCAAGTCCATCCGATCAACTAGGCAAAGCAGACAGCGGAAACCTTGGCCCAAGCCACAAGCAGACTTGAGAAGCAGAACCGAAAACCCAAACGTCGACGTCTCCTACGAGGTCTTCACCCACTGAACCAACAAATGCAAACGCGTGAGTACGTAAGGTACTCAGCAAGCCCTACACTACACAAGGGTATATATATATGCATATTTGGTTCTAGCAAGGAGGAGGCTGAATGGCTCATTTGCTGAAAGCAAACTTTATGCAGGGTTCACTAAAGCAAGTCAAGGAGTCATAGATAAAACAGAGAGATTTTTGTCAATATTTTAGTTGGTTGGCCCTGGGGGAGTATGAAGCCTTCCCGCCAGTTCCCAAAGTTTTAGTAGGGCCTTCTGACCTCAATGGTCATACCGACCCGGCATCTATGCCAACACTTCCAAAACACGGGTTGACTACAACCCACTCACACGCCAAGGAGAGAAAAGAGGTGGCTAATCTCAAGGGCGCAAAACCATAACGGGTCATATGCCGTGACCACGTCCATCCGGATGAATTGTTATCCTCTGCAGAGGTTGTACAGCTTTCCCCACGAGTCACGCACCCATTGCAAGGGGGTACGTAACGCTTAATCCATCTTCTCTGAGTAGTCTCACAAATCCACCACGGAATCACACTCAGGGGCCTGTGACTTGAAAAGTCACACATCGGCACAATGCACCTGTGAGGTACATCGTGCTCCTGCAAGGAGTTGCAGGATCCTGTAACAGATACCAGGACAGGCGGTATTCCCGTAACTGATACCGGGATTTCCGTAACTGATAGCGGATTCCGCAACCGGACCACGGGTACGTTTCCCGGGTCTTTTCCTGAGCTTCCGTTGCCTCTATTGGCCTCCGATGGAAAGTGTAAGAGTACCAGGAAGGTAGGGTAAGTCCCTTTCGGGTTCCGTGGTTGTACGGAAATCGTTATGCTTACGATCGAGAGAACTGGTCCTTATGTGGCCGGGCAAGCACCAAATCCCACACTGAGGGTCTATCACACCACCATCACCACACTAGTGGCCTTGCCCGCAGTCCAACCCATCCCATCATCTTCATCACCTAACACAGTTGTGCTACCCCCAAACTCAAGTATCACACACACCACCAAACTCATTTAACACATTTGAAAGCAAGTATATGAGTAAGGTGTGGCAATGTAGAAACATTGCGGGGGTCCTAAGCATTCTAGTAGCAAGGTAACTGTGCCATCATAGAAATGATGGAACCATCCTAGGTTTATCAAGGTGATGGGTAATCAAGGGTAAACAAGGATCCGTATATTGTTGCCTAAAGGCATCAATACCGGTAAGCAAGTAGGACCATAGCTACACAAGCAGTAAAATAACAAGCAATGCATAATACGAGAGTAAGCTCTATAGGTGCATTTGCGAAAACAGTGGGATCAATCATGATCAAGGAGAAGTAGAGCTTGCCTGCAAAACAATATCCTTAATCTTCAAGTTCTTGCTCTTCAGATTCTTCGGTTGAGATTGATATCTTCAAGTCCTTTCCTCAAAGCTCAGTTCCTCTGACTTGTATTTAAGCTTGGATTCTTCAGCTTGTTCTCGAAACTCGCGTAATCTAGCGCATAGAAACACACCACGTAAACAAACTACCGCAAAAGAAAATAAAGACCAAAAGAGCCAAAAAAAATAATCCAATTAACTCCAAAAAGAACCAATAGAACACCAATGAAGAATCGGAGACACAAATCATGTATGGTGCGGTAAGTTTTATTTTAAGAGAGGTTTTATCATCTTAAAAGGCTATTAGGTATGCATTGAGCACTAGGGCTTTAATGTGGATGAGGGATGCTAAGCCATGAGAAAATCATGTTTGCATGTGAGGGTGAATATGACGTGTGTACGTGTTCTTTGTACACTTGCGGCACTAAGGCATTATATAGGTTGTCACCTATATAAAGGTTAATGCAATAAGCGTACGAAGTGTAAAGTGTGTCATTTATTTACCTATAGGTTAAGATATTACCTAATGGTGATTAACTAGTATTTTACCTACTGCATTAGTTACTAAGACTAAGCTACTAATTATTTGTCATGAGCTATGCACATGACGGTGGTACGTGTACGTGAGCACGCTTGACATGAATGCATTGGCTCAAACGGAAAACCACGACCAAATAAATAGGAACTAACAGGAAATTCCAATAAATTCCAAATGAAAGACAAGTGATAGAATGAGTCGGATTGGTAGAGATTGGTAACAAGATTAGGGTAGGTTTTATGCTACGAGATGAAAAGGGCATTGGTGATATGCGATATCGATGCCGTATGGTTGGTCGATATGGAGATTTATTGGATGAGAGAGGAACTTTGGATATGGGTGGTTTGTAGGTCTGGTGGTATTGAATCAAGGATGATTTTAGATGAATTTTGGCGGAAGAATCGCCAAAATCGGAGTTCGAACGGAAAAGATATGAATTTTGGAAGTTTGCCGAGAAAAGGATTAACTAGAATTAAGCTTAATAAATTAAGCATTGATATAATCCTAATTATTTTGAGATGGACAATGGTTGGAAGATGTTTAAAATGGCTCAACATATTTTTAGGAATTTTGTGGGATTTTTCTGACATCAGAAATGTGCTCGCAAAGAAATACGCGTACACTAGCCGGTGTACTTAGCATTTTCCTGAGAGAAAGAGAGGCTGACAGATGGGTCCAGGGAATCTGAGGGCTTATTTGCAAGAGTAGAAAGGTTCCGGGGACTTTTTGGTAAATACAGAAAGAATCGAGGGACCTATTTGTAATTATGGAAAAGTTTAGGCGCCTCGGTGTAAAAAGATAGGGGTCAAATTGCAATTACAGAAAAGTATAGGGACTTTTCTGCAAAAAGACAGGATCCAAACATAATTACAGAAAAGCTTGAGGGCTTATCTGCAAAATGCCCAGAGCTGGGATTTTCCTGGTTTTCGGATTTATTTTCGTATAGGAAAAGATCGGTGGACAGAGACCACCATGGACCGAGGGGCTCTTGGGTCTATGGTCTACGTGGACCGAGTTTATGGAAGTGTGGGGGGAAGTGGGGCTGCTGACTGTGCAAGAGGACCGGGTCAAGCGGGACCCACTTGCTGGCGTGGCGCGCCACGTCGGATGGCGGCGCGGCCTGGTCAGACGCGGCGGCAGAGGGCGGCGCGCGGCGGCGGCTCGCCGGGAAGCTCGCCGCCGGCGGCTACGGCGGCGGAATCTCGACGAGGTTTTGCCGCGGGGTGACTACGTGCGATGGCGGAGCAGATGGTGCTACGCGTTGACGACGGGGGTGACTGGAGCGGCGGCGCGAGCTCGCCGGAGGCGGGCGGCGCTCCGGTGAGCAGGGGGAAAAAGGCGAGGGGGTGTACGCGGGGTTGTGTGTGCGGTCGAGCACAAGCGCAGGAGAGAGGCGAGGCTAGCGCGTGCCTCGGCTTGGCCGGAAGCGGCCGGGAAGGAGGCCGGCGACGAGGTCGCACGGCGGCGGGCAGGGGCGCTCGTCGCGGGGCTCGTGCGCAAGGGAAGGGAGAAAGGGAAGAGGAGGCGCGGGAGAGAGGGAGGCACGGGGTTCTCACCCGGGACTCGACCGGGGCGGAGGAGGCCGGAAGATGGCCGGAGCCGGGGAAGGGGACGGCGCGAGTCAAACTCGCCATCGATCTCTCCGCACAGAGCTCGGCTGCGAACAGGGAGGGCACGCCGATGGAGAGCACGGCTCGGTGCTGCTCGGGGCAGAGGAAAGAGAAACGAGGCGTGCTTCCGCGGCGGCCGAGGAGGGCGCCGGAGAGAGAGAGAGGAGATGGGGAGAAGAATGAGCTCGGGAGGAGAAAGAGAGGAGGAGGTGGCTCCGTTTATAGGCGGCGATGGCGGTGGGAGTTGCCAGACTTGGCGGGCGCGTCACGGAAGCGAGAGGCGGTGCGGCACAGTAGGGCGGCGGCGCGACGGTATGGGCGGCGGTGGCGTTGATGCGACGGGACGGAGGAGGAAGAGGACGACGGTGGGGCCCACGCGTCAGCGACACGGCGTGAGGAGAAGGTGGGCTGAACGGTGCTGGGCCGGTAGGCTGGGCCGGAGTGAAGAAAAGAAAAGGGGAAAAAGGAAGAGAGGTTGGGCCGGGAAGAAAGAAAAGAGGAGAAGGGCGGCCCGGAAGAAGAAAAAGATTTGAACTTTTCTGGGATTCGAATTTGAGGGAATTTCAAATTCGAGCAAAAACAAAAGACAAACAAAACACCCAAACAAATCCAAATAAATTCAAAATGCACAAGATGTGATTTTGATGCAAGTTTAAATTCAAACTTTTGAAATTTAAATTGGGAACTTGATCTACTTTATTTTAGTTTGTTGTAAATTTGAAAAGGGTCAAATTTTAGTGGAATTTTAAATGAACCAAACACTTGAGCACTTATTTTATATTTCAAAATTTCAAATTCAAACTAAGTTTGAATCATTTTAGTGAATTTTATTTCGAAAAATTGTGGCAAGGTAAGAGGTTGCACAAAAATTTAAATTTGGAGTGATTTTTATTCCTTTTTTTTTTGTTTCCAAATTTTGGGGTGTTACAAAAAATGCACGTGCGCCACGCACGTGTCCGACCAAATGACCTCACTTAGCAGGACTTTATCATACAAAGAAAATAATATGATGTACCGTGGACGTACAATAAAAAAACACACTTCTGACACATCAATGCATTTAAGTACCAACTCGACATTAACACGACAAAATCGAGAATCTGATAAATAACGATATTGTTTGAATTTAAAGACGTTAATTGACTTTGAGATATAAAAGACATGATGTGGCGCATAGTTCTAACTCATTGTCGGTAACGATAGCGACCATATTTATTTGAGAGTCTTCATTTTATTGCACCCTCAAAGCACATTCATATCTTTCAGGCGGTTACGACCAAGCTGACGTGCTTGATTAGGCGCATTTGTTAGACGCCTTTGAAATCCTACAATTTAAATGAAGAAAAAAATCAACGCCAATTCAAGTGTACGTAAAAAAAGAGAAATGGACCAGAACACAATGTTGCTATATTTACCTCTCATTGCCTCAGCTTCTGGCCTGTCGGGCTCAAAAATAATTTTGCTATATCGAGTAGTGACAAGAACACCTGCATTTAAATAATTTGAGGATATGAGAGGTAAGTAGGCAATGATGAAAAAATAATGTGTTCACTTCAAAATATGTGTTCATTCGATACCTCTTCTTGTGTTCATTTGCACATGGAGTGCAGCAATGGTGTTAAAGTATTGTGCCGCGGGTCGCCATTCTCCAGCATGGCGCAAAATATGTGACTGCGGACATGGATGATGAGAATCTGCATACTGCGCATCAAATAATCACATTATATTTAACGAGAAAGGCGTGCATGTCACAGATTCAATTGCATACACAACGTACCACGTGTTCATTATGGCGACATGCCTGCTTGGTCATCTCCAGGTGCGTTTTGTGTCATGGACATCAGATATATAGACAACCACGCCAATGACATCTGTAGGAAGAGTTATGGCCTATGTTACGGCCTCCTGTATATTTGTGCTCACGTATATTTGCTACAAAATAGACGTTTCCCACGAGTTAGTGGTAAACGATGCTGAGTACTGAAACAAAAGAACCTAAATACCGACATCACTTAAACGAGTTGGTGGTAAAGAACAAAATGCGTGTACGTTCATTGATGTACCTATTTTCGAGTGCACTATTGACCATAATAATAATTCAAAAATAAAAGAGATGAAACCATGCAGCGAGGCATGAACTCTAGAACAGACACGGCAGGAGAGCAAAATTATTTACACCAATTAGAAGGAAGCTGCCGATCCCAGGAACAGACACGGCAGGGGAGCTAAGTCGGGTACATCACCAGGACGACGGCGATCCACCAGCACGGCGATGGACGACGGCCAGCACGGCGATGGTCGACGGCCAGCACGGCGATGGACGACGATCAGCCTCCTCCGCGGCGATCAGTTCACCAACGATCGGCACCACGATAGAACTTGGTCACCTGGACGACGGCGATCCACCAGCACGGCGATCGACGACGGCGAGCACGGCGATGGTCGACGGCCAGCACGGCGATCAGGTCACCAACGATCGGCACCACTATGGAAAATATTTTGAAAAGAACCCAAAGATGGAGCTGCTGCGGTGGTATGGGAAAATCAATTTTTTTGGAAGGAACCAGCTTGCCTATGCTTGGAAGGAGCTGCTGCGTGATTGCCTCGCATTAAAGAACCAGCTTGCCTATGTTTGGAAGGAAACCAGGATGCGGGAGCTGCATGGGTAGCAAATTTTGACGGTGAAAAAAATTAAGGTGCGGAGGGGACTTTGTCCCCTTTTTTGTACTGAGCAATGACATTTGTCCCGTCCCCTTGTCCCCTCCCTGATTGGACCCACCTAGCCTTGCAGGCTTGGACGGTTTTTAAGGAAGGTACGATCTAAATCAACGATGGGTATACAGGTGGGTGTAATCTGGTAGGGTAAAACTGATTTTTCTCCAAACTGGTTCTTTAAGGGTTTAGATTAGATATGTTAAAGAGAAGCCAGGACGTAGAGACATGCATGCTCGAACAACACCATCAATATATAGTTCCTCATGGTGGAACTCTAGCTTGTGATCGCTTCATCAATTTTTTAAATATCGGCGGCTGAAGCTGGAAAAGCATAAATTTCTTCAAATCAGTTGTGTTGAGTGCTAGTTTACTCTGAAACACAGTAAGGTCCAAAGGATATGCTCCTCATCAGAACACCATCATTGTGTCAGATATAGAAGCCTTAAGCATGAAGTTGGAATTCATGCTAAATGTAGTTTTCGTCTACCAATTTCATTGTCCGTTTGTGGCTAGAATAGAACAAAAAAGAATCAACCGAGAAATATTCTAAGTTAGATTATTTGTTGATGCAAACAAAAGAGAACATTTTGATGTGTGACAAAATATTGTGTCACAGTGACACCCAACAATTAGAAGCCAATATTAATGGTTCCTGGACCATTGTTTAGACACTTTGGTTTCAGCACTTTCAGTTATACGTCACACCATTGTTCAAATGCAGATACCGGGCCCGATTTGAGGCGAACAGAATGCTAATGGTTGTTGACCATTGTTCAAATTATTTCCCTGAAGCATAAGGTTATGCATCAAGGAAGGATAAATACTGTCAGATATAATTCTGGTGGTTATTGGACAGTGTTTGGACATTTTGCTTTCAGCGCTCAGTTATACGTCAGAACAATGACGAAATGCAGATATTGAGCTCGATATAGGCTTGGACATCTGGTTCGTTCGAACTCTGGTGGACATGCGAACCGCGGCCGAGAGGGCAAAGAGCAAAGCATCCGATCGCGGGTGCCCTCCCCGTCCCCAGCCGGCCAATGCAATCACCCTCACCCATCGATGAGCACGACCAAGCGTATTTCCTCAGCCTTGGGCGTGCACGAAGCCCTTGGATCCCGTCCCACAAGAGACTGCGCGAGCCTGACGTCCGGACCATCGAGCACCATCGCCGAGCAAGTCGATTGACTACGTACACTTCCGAGCGGTGTGTCCCGGGTGGCGTGCATGCTCCATATATCTACCCACACGCGCGCCGTTGATCTACACCGGCAAGTGCATACGCATCCCAACCTCCCCAGCCGAGCCTCACAGACACGACGTGTTTGAACCCACAAAGCGCTGGTGATGGTTCACATCAAGCTCCCGCTAGCTTGCTACGGCAATTGTTTGTTATTTTTCCTTCAAAACGTCATAAAAGCGCCGTCTAGTTCTTTTGTTCAGGAGTTTACAACACCAATTCTACCTTCGGATGATGCTAGCCTCTGAAATTTACGCTAAACAAAAGATATTTCATTGTGCTGTCCTCTGAAACAACAACGATTTAAGAAAAGATGTAGGAGTAGTGTATTGTGCTGTCCTCTAATTTTGCGCACGCGCTCTTTGCCATCGCAATAAAACTCAACGAATATCAAAGCTTAGATATAACAAGTTAGTAAAAAAAAATCAAGGCATGGTCGCAAAAAAGATGCAAGGGATGCAAACACAGGCCACAAAACTATTTCATTATTACCATCAACTAAAGACAGATTTGCTATGCATAAGAGTCACTATATGGCACTCCTTTAGCTTCTCATGCATGGCCTTCGGCTCTCCAAGCCCCTGCTCTTAACGTCATCAGCTTATCTTGTGTCATCCCCGGGCCATCCTTCGGCGGTGGTGCTTTACTCCCATCGTCGCCGCCTGCACCATCACAGTTCTTAAAGCACGTGCAACGACGCAAGCTGTGGGCTGGGATGTGTTTACAGTATCCGCCGAGGAAGTTCTCATGGATGCAGGCTGAGGCACAATTTTTGTTACTGAAGCACCCATCGAACTTGCTTGTGTAGTTGCACGTCTTTGCCTCTGAACCTGCACAATCAAATGATCAACCAACCAATATTAATCAGGGAGTGTCCAATGCCTATTTTCCCTTCATGCTGTTACCAGTCGGTGTCCAATGCCTATTTTCCTTTCATGCTATCTCATATATATATATATCGAGTGACTACTCATTTTATTCCATGGTTTGGAGTTTGTATGAAATATGTCACTCACCCAAGGTTAGAAGGAGCATGACCAAGGCAGCTGACGCGACCTTGCCTTCCATGGCTGAACTGAGCTTTGCTTTGTTACATGAGTACTGAAAGAGGTACAAGCATATCTATTTATATTATCTAGGTACATTTATTGCTACTTGATCTCAAATACATGCATGTTGGACATAATTATTCATGGCCAAAAAGATCTCGAGGAGGATAGTAAAATGGTATATAAAAGTATATGTTTTTGGATTGATTGGTACCACGTGTGTTTTTTTAATGGATGTGCATATCTTGGTTCTGGATACTGTCAAGTTGTAGGGAAAGTTATTTATGGCGCTGAATGAGCTTTGATTTCTTAGACAAGAAGGGCAGAAAGGGCCAATTGTACTGACCAAGTACATTGATTGCTACTATGCATGTTATGGATCGATGAGCGTATCTTGGTGTTTCTCAAAAATAAATAAATAAATAAATGAGCGTATCTTGGTTCTGGATACCCGAGCAAATAATTATTAATAGGCTGTGCACTTTACTCTTCTTGATAGAACATGTTGGAGTTTTGAAAAAATAAATTATAGCAGAAAGAATCAGGGAAAGATCAAGAGGGTCTATTTAAATTATACCATGCAAAAAATCTCACGAAAAAATTTCTACCATGGAAAATCTATCTATTATATATATAATTGATATAGAATTGAAGCCTCCACGTTCGCTCTCAAGGCCAAGAAGCCACCACGTTCGCTCTAAAATGCTAGAAATTCCCACGTTAATCCGAAAAAATAAGAAGAAAAAATTACCCACCACTGCCATTATGAAACAATTAGTCACAAAACCCCCTATAAACATTTATAAAATAGCTAAATTCGGAATAATAAAAATAGCCAAAAATACCCCTCGAACCTATTTCTAAATTACCCACCATGCCATTATGAGTCAAAAAATAGCTAAATTCGAAATAATAAAAAATAACCAAAAAAACACTTCACACCTATTTCTAAATTACCCGTCATTCCATTATAAGTCAAAAAATAACTAAATTTGGATTATAAAATATAGCTAAAAATTATCTCTAATTATTATTTCTAATTTTCACCATACCATTATGAGTCTAAAATAGCTAAATTATAACGTGATGAGTAAGCAAGCTGAAAAACAAGCTATGACGATGATAGAGTAAAGATGAGTGAGAGAACTGAAAAATAAGTTAGAAAGGAGGATGAGAATAGCCTTGAATGAGAGGGCGACGAGTAGGCAATCTGAACAACAAGATGACTAACCTAGCAGTAGGAAGTCGAGGGGAGAAGGTGATGCATGAAGGTAGTAACCCTTGCCGAAGTGGGTAACAAGTAGACGGGACAGATAATGAGTTGGCAGAAGTGTACTAGAGGAACAAGTGACCCAGACAACAAGCCAAGACGACAACTAACTGAGCATCATTATCATTACGAGCAGGTGATGAGCAGGGGAGGGATGCGACTGTAGAAGAGAGCATATAAAATTTTATTACAAAATATTATGAAATACCTACATACAAGTTTATAAATTTTATACTATTATCATTGTGAAAACAATCAACTCTAGCCGCGTAAATACGCGGGCAGCCATACTAGTTATATATATATTTGACGGAAAAGGAGCCACCACATTCGCTTTAAAATGCTAGAAATTCCCACGTTAATCCGAGAAAATAAGAAGAGAAAATTACCCACCACTGCCATTATGAAAAAATTAGTCACAAAACCCCCTAAAAATATTTATAAAATAGCAAAATTCGGAATAATAAAAAATAGGCAGAAATACCCCTCGCACCTATTTCTAAATTACCCACCATGCCATTGTAAGTCAAAAAATAGCTAAATTTGAAATAACCAAAAGTACCCTTCACACCTTTTTCTAATTTACCAGCCATGCCATTATAAGTCAAAAAAAAAACTAAACTCGGATTATAAGAATTAGCTAACAGTAAACCTAATTCTTATTTTTAATTTACCCACGGGAACATTTTGAGATCAAAATAGCTAAATTTTAGAATAATAAAATATCTAATATACACTTAATTCCAATATCTAAACATCACTATAAAAATACATCATCATATGTCTAGCTAGCATGGCATATTTATCTTGGTTTTATTTGTAGCATGACATATTCTTTTTTCCTACCATCAGATATGTTACTTGTTTAGCATGGCACGTTTGAACCGACCTCACTTCTAAAACAAAATCAAATACATTGCTAGATAAGACAATTCAAGATAAATGATGATTCATCTCACACTCAAATTGAGAGACAGTGAGAAATTCTCCAATCTATTTTCTACTATTATAAAATATATATTATTAATAATAAACTATATTAAACTTCTATAATAATATAAAAATATTTTAAATAGTATAATAACTCTAGCCGTGCAAATGCGCAGGCAGCCATACTAGTTTTAAAATATATGTCGTTTATCGAGATGTTATATCTATGCACGTCTAGTTCTATCGCCATGGCAAAAGGCACGTGCACAAATTAAAGGGCAGCACAATATACTATCCCTATTTTAAAATATATGATGTTTATCGAGATGAGGGAGTATATGAAATATTCTTCATCATAAATTTTAGAGGCTAGCATCATCCGAAAGTAGGACTGATGTCGTAGACTAGTACACTATATATGAACAAGCGAACTAGACGGAGAGCATGCATTTCCGATGTTTTGAAGAAAACCTACAAACAATTACCGCACACAAGCTGGTGCTGCATATATGTGAACCATGGCCAGCGCGTGATGGGTCCAAATGCGTTGTGTTCGTGGAGCTCGGCTGGCAGGTGGAGGAGGTAGCTAGAGCATGCACGCCACCCGCGGCACACCGGCCGCTAGGTAGCCGTACGTAGTCGATCGGCCGCGTCATTCGTCATAGGACGCGCTCGGCGATGAGACTCGATGGCCCGGACATCAGGCTCGCCCAGTCGTCTCTCGTCGGGAATGGATATATCCCAGAGCTGCGTGCACGCCAAGGCCGAGGGAACACACTGCGCGCTGGTGGCTCATCGATGGGTCAGGATGCTCGGCTGCTTCAGCCGTGGGGAGGGCACCCGCGATTCGCGTGCCTCTGTTGTCAGATGTCCAGGGCTCAAGCGAACTACACGTCCTGGCTTTCAGCTCGAGTGCGCCTGATTTGGACATTCTTCCGACGTATAATTGAGTGCTGAAAGCATAATGTCCAAACAACTGTCCAAGAACCATTAGTATTGTGTCTAACTGAGAATATTTCTCCGCTGATTTTTTTTTTGTTTTCCAGAAACAAACAGACAATCAAATTGCTAGACGAAAACTACATTTAGCATGAATTCCAACTTCATGCTTAAGGCATCTATATCTGACACAATAATGGTGTTCAGACGAGGAGCATATCCTTTGGACCTTACTGTGTCTGTGTCCCCTTCAGATTAAACTAGCGCTCAGCACAAATGATCTGAAGAAATTTATGCTTTCCAGCTTCAGCCGATATTTAAGAATTGATGAAGCGATCACAAGGCTAGAGTTCCACCATGAGGAACTAAATATTAATGGTGTTGTTCGAGCATGTCTCTACGTCCTGGCTTCTCTTTAACATATTTACAACTGGGAAGGCAGAATCTACTTTTGTTTTCTTCTGGACACTTGTGGAGAGGTTCAAATCGATGTGTTTGGATGATGTTCTTTTGTTGTCTCTGATTCTGCTTGGAGAAAAAACAGTGTTTCTTTGCACCCATAAACAAGGCGTTTTCTTCTTCGTTTTTGATTACTTTGCTTGGATTCTGATGAGCTCATTTAGCCGAAAGTGAGAGAAGAACACTGACATCCTTCCATTTGCATTCGGACATTGATGTGACGTATAACTTCTTTCTTTTGGGAGAGAAATATTGGAAATAATAGTTCAGCAACCATTAGCACTCTGTCTGCCAGTACTTGGAAAAACATTGAGCCAACAACCACTAATATTATGTATGACAGTACTTAGCTATTGTAACTATACATAGACACAATAAGATAATGCGTCAACCATTCAGTTCACCACAAAATAGCTAAACATGGCAGATAATATATTGGAGTTTTCTTACTTGGAAGACACCACAAAAGCTCTGTTCAGCCATTCATGGATCAAGTCTGATTGTGCCAATGGTTTCTCGCTAGGTGGTTGATGGTTTAGTTGCACACAGTTTATTCTCGCTCCCATTTAAACTTGTTCACACGTCTGCCAGCCTCAACCTCCCTCAGGTATCACCTCTACCAGTTCCAAATTTGATTTCGGCTCTACTCAAAATGTTCACTGTCGCTTGCTTCAACAATTCGTCATCCAACTGAGAACGATAGTATCAGTTGAAATAACTTTGTCCTATACAAAACCATGGACACCCAAAGTGCTTGACGAAACCTATATTTAGTTTCCACTCTGATCTTTTGAAAAAAAAGAAAGAAAGTTTCCACTGAGGTCCATGCTAAGGCATCCATATCTGACGCCATGGTGCTTTGATGTGGGGCATCTTTGTTGGAAATTGCACAGAACGGCAAAATGACATGAGGAATAAATGATAAGCTCCAGAAGTATATTTGGCATAAGCTATGAAGTGTACACAACTCTTACCTGCAAATCAGAAACTGCAGTTACATGTATATCTGTTTTTTCGTGCTGATTCACACTTTGTTTCTGATGGACAAGTGTTAGTGGTGTGTAATCCATTAACCAATCAGTTTATGAACAGAGTGCTGTCTGACAGATGGGACAAGAGGCCCCAAACCTGAACCTCGAGTCCTCTATAAAAGGCCGTCCCCCATCTCAAACATGCCTTCACCACAAGCTTGAAGCTTCACACCGCAACCATGGCGTCCACGATCTCCTCTTCTTTCCTGCATTACGTGACACTGTTTCTCCTCCTCGCCCAGATCACCCACTCAGCTCCCATTCCAGAACCCAAGGACCACGCAGACCACATCAGCACCTACATCGTCCATGCCGACCACCTCGCCAAGCCATCGCAGTTCGCCACGCACGAGCATTGGTACACATCCATGGTGGCCACTCACTCACCTCGCGCGGCGGCCAACACAAGCGGCCGAATCTTGTACGTCTACGACACCGTCATGCACGGGTTCGCCGTCCAGCTCACGGGCGACGAGGCCCGGCGCATGTCGAGCGTCCCTGGCGTAACGGGCGTTCACGAGGGCAGGCAGCTCCGGACCCATACCACCAGGTCTCCTGGGTTCCTTGGTCTGGACCCCGGGTTCGGTGCCTGGAAGGACACCGACTTCGGCGACGGCGTCGTCATCGGCTTCCTCGACAGCGGCATCTGGCCGGAGAGCCCGAGCTTCAACGACAGCGGGCTCAGCCCAGTTCGGTCGAGCTGGAAGGGCAAGTGCGTCGGCGCCGACGACTTCGATGCCAGCCTGTGCAATAACAAGCTGGTCGGCGCCAAGGCCTTCCGCGCTGACGCTCACGGAGTCCCTCTCTCCCCAAGGGACTGGGCCGGCCACGGCACACACGTGGCGTCAACGGCCGCGGGCTCCGAGGTCTCTGTGCCCGGGCAGGGCACGGCGAGGGGCGTGGCGCCCAGAGCGAGGATCGCCATGTACAAGATTTACCAGGAGAACACATCGCCGGACTTCGTCGCGGCAATCGACGCCGCGGTGAAAGACGGCGTCGACATCATCTCGATGTCTATCGGTGATGATGTCCCGCTCGCGTTCCACAACGACTCCGCGGCCATCGCCGCGTTTGGCGCCGTGCGGGCGGGCGTCTTCCTCGTCCTTTCGGGTGGCAACGACGGGCCAACAGATTCCACGGTGACCGACGTGGCGCCGTGGATGACCACCGTCGGCGCCGCCACCGTCGACCGGCGATTCCCAGCGAACCTCAACCTTGGGAACGGCGTGGTGCTCACTGGGCAGTCCCTTTACAGTAAGGGCACCGCCATGCTCCCGCTCGTGCTCAGCCCGTGCAGTGCCAGTGATGAGAGTGATCTCATTCCCAAAAAGATCAAGGGAAAGATCGTCGTATGCATGGTCCCCGACGCCGACCATGATCTCGTTCGGAATGCAGGTGGAGCAGGGCTGATTCTCGTGGATGTCACTAGCTGGTCCCTAGATAGTGTATACGCCGTTGCCTTCACCGAGCTCCCGGGAATCACTCTCAGCTCCACCAAGGGCGACAAGCTCATGGCCTACATGGCCTCAGTGCCGCACCCGGTGGCGTCCTTCAGCTCCGCCTGCGGCACGGTTCTCATCGGCGAGAACCGAGCGCCGACCGTGGCGGCCTTGTCGTCGCGGGGACCTAACCGGGTCGCCCGTGAGATCCTCAAGCCCGACGTCGTCGCGCCGGGAGTGAACATTCTCGCCGCGTGGACGAACGACGCCTACCAAATTGACTCTGGCACGTCCATGGCGTGCCCCCACGTCGCCGGCGTCGCGGCGCTGATCAAGAAGAAGCATCCGAACTGGTCGCCGGCCATGATTCGGTCGGCGCTGATGACCACCGCGGCCAGGCTCGACAACACGCAACGCGAGATCCTCGACGGCGCCCTCACATACGACGGCCGTGCCGCCACCGTCGCGACGCCGTTCGCCGCCGGCGCCGGGCACGTCCGCCCACAGCTCGCCATGGACCCGGGGCTGGTGTACGACGCCGGCGCGAGGGACTACATCGACTTCCTCTGCGCCCTCAACTACACCACGGACCAGCTGCGCCTGTTCGCCCCCGACATGGCCACGTGCACGACAACCACGCTCCCCGGCGACCTCAACTACCCTTCCTTCGTCGTCGTCTTCCACGGCCGCGCCGACGTCCGCACGCTGACACGGACGGTGACCAAGGTGTCCGAGGAGGCCGAGACGTACAACGTCACCGTCGTGGCGCCGAGGCGCGTGAAGGTGACCGTCACGCCGGCGACCCTGGAGTTCAAGGAGCAGTACGAGAAGAAGAGCTACTCCGTCCAGTTCAGGAGCGACGCCGGAGGATCAGAGTTGGAGTTCGGGCACATCATCTGGGAGAACGAGAAGCATCAAGTCAGGAGCCCCGTGGCCTTCATGTGGAAGAATTGATCCGCTGTCATGGTGTGTCCGTACTCCGTACGTAGTAGAATAAGACTTGAACTGAAATCTTGTTCACGAGTTGATCTGTCATGATGAAATCGGCACTACATTGTTGCCGGAGTAATGAAATAATGAATGCTGACGAGTTGATCCATCCCTCAGTTACGAATGTTGTCAATTTGATTCGGTTTATCTGCAGAAACCTTCCATTTCTATTTGCATGTGTTTGTTAAAAAATATGTTCTTGGATGACTGCAATACATTATACATACATCGAGGGTAATGGGTGTACTAAGCTGTACCTAACCTAACGCAGCAATGACCACCATAAAAAATCAAGTTGAAAACTCTGTTTCGGCCTTCTCAACTTGGCATCCTCTGCTTCTGATTTCCTCAAGGCGTTGTAAGTGTTAGATCAAACGAGCAATGGTACCATGTTCACGACTTTCTTCTCAATATCTGATAGGAGCTCCTTGATGTGCTCTGTTTCAATTTCTTGTTGCTGATAGTTTTGTTCTTCTAAAGTAATAATGATGAGTCAACTGAAATGCAGAGTGATCTCTTTTTGCACCTAGCATAGGGATTGTTTGAAACTCTTGCCAAATTAAGCCCACTCCTGTGATCAGACCAAGAAAGAACACCCATGGCCGCAATACCATATATTTTTAGTTTGTACCGAATTAAGAGACCATTTGAATCTTCCGTGTTGTTTTTTAAGTACGAAGTGTTGAGTGACAAAATACGGATTTTGACGCAAACAAAATATGGAAATTTCAAACTTAATTATTTGTGCCTGAGAAAAGATCTGTAATATATCCATGGACCATGCTCTGAACCTTGGAGAAATCTTGATTGGGCTACTTGTATAAAGTGGCCGGGGAGAGGAAGCAGAGAAATATTTGACACTAAGATTACATGGGAACTGTGGACATTAAGTTGTTCAATTTCTATTTTGTGATTTTCCAGCCTGCTAAAAGAAATTGAAAATTTGGTAAAGGGGGATACAAATTCACACTCATGTGGCTGATACACGATAATCTCATTTCTGTAGGCGCCAAGTGTTCACGTGAGACAATAATTGCACCATATTTGCTATAATTTATCGACACAAAGAGAGATGGCAAATTTAAATTATGTTTTCTGACAAATACCATGGTTGGACCCAGATGCTCGAACATGTAAGACTATATGCATAATGACGGGAACTCGGTTTCGTGTTTCCACTTGGTCTTAGAATCTTAAGCAAAAATGGCAACAATAGAAAATGTGTGATCCTAAATGTTTTTAGGTAAAACAGAGCATATAACAGATGGGGTCCATATGTACAAATTTATTGTCTTAGGAATTGCAAATATGTGATCTTGAAGGATTTTATTAAGAAATAACAGCATTGCAATACGCATGGAGTCATGGTCCAGCCAGTCATTGTACGGCCCTCAAAATAGGAGAGCAACCGCAAACTATAGTACATGTACAAGAATGATTGTAAAATCTGTGGCATGCATTTGCAGTCGATGAAGAGATATCAATTTCTACTTCTCTCCAATGAAGTAATACAACATTATGTAAAAAAAATTGCATGATCTTTATCTACGGAACATTGATATGTGCATGTGCCCATAAATAAATTTTGCTCGAATATCCAGGAACAAGATACACATATCCAATCCATAACATGCATGGTAGAAATCAATGAACTTGATCATATAGTAGACCCTTCTGCCCCTTCTTGACCAAAAAATCCAAGCTCACGTTAGCCATAAATAGTTTTCGCTCCGACTTGAGAGTACTCAGGACAAAGATATGGACATAATAATGGGGAACGGTTGTGCTTTTGTTCTCTTCTTTTTCTTTTCTCGTGGTATTTGTGACCATTGTAATAATTGATAGCCATATGCATTCAGAGGCCGAGATATCTTATATATATTTTTTATAAATATATATGTGCATCCAATTCAAAAGAACACATGGTACCTATCAATGCAACCAGACGATATAAAATTCTCTCCAGCCTGCAAGTATCCAAGATCAATATATTGCAAGTAGCAATCAATGCCCCCAGACGATACAAATAGATCTCTTTCTGCCTCTTCCCGTCCTCATCTAACAAAACAAAGCTCGGTTCAGTCATGAAGTGCAAGGCCGCAGCAACTGCCTTGGTCCTGCTCCTCCTAACCTTGGTGAGTCTCACTTGGCATCAGCTGATAATGTAACACATACTGCTATCGATCTGACGGTTAGCTAACTACATACTAAACGATTAATATTGGTTGGTTGATCAATTGATTGTGCATGTTCAGAGGCAAAGGTGTGCAGTTTCACAATCTCATATGACGGGTGCATCGATGTAGTATGTGCCAAAGCCTGCACAATGAACAACTATACCGGCGGCTATTGTAGCAAAGGCGGCTTCTTCTCCTCGCATGGTACATGTTTTAAGGACTGCGGGAGTGCAGGCGGTGGTGATGGAGGAGGTAAAGCGCCACCACCAGAGGATGACTGGGGAAGGTGGAGGATAAGCCAATGGCGTTAACAGCAAGGGTTCGTAGAGCCGGAAGCCATGCATGAGGAGCTAAGACAGTGCTAGCTTGCTCAGTATTTAGACCCAGTTATTTGGTTGAGTGTCACATAGTGGCTTGTGCGTGGCAACTCGATCTTGAGTTTATGGTAATAATGAAATGGTTGTTACCGGTGTGCTCGTATTTTTTTGCTTATCTATCGACATATCAATATCAAAGAGGTAACTAAAAATTGGTTTGTGGATGGAAGAAAGAATTTTTGTGGATGGAAGAAAGAATGTTTTAACAAAAGGTTCAAGTGGCCAGGCTTAATAAGATGCAAAATGAACCGAGTCCTCATCTGACAATATAACACTTGGTAAGTGACATATTTCGTCCAGGTCTTGCTTGATGCCTATCAATCCAAACTCTTCCCAGTCCTCATCTAAAAATATGCAGCCCACATGCTTCTCAAAAAAGACCACCTGTGGTGGGCCTGAACAACACATCTCTGCCACAGTGCTCAGGGAGGGAGGTGCGTCGTCTGAATAGGATTGCCGGTGGGGATGTTGAGAACCGGCGCCTGTGTTGTCTCCCGGAGCATGACCCACTGCCGTGGAAGCGGCAGTCAAAAGCGCCGTGCTCACCAGGAAACACTTGTAGTCCGCATGCGACGCCGTTGCGAGGATGCCTATGGCATCCTCACTATGGCATCCTCACTGTACTGCCAGTGCACCCAGGATGCTTAAGAAAACACAGCCAAAGTAAAACGATCCTATCTGCTGCTAAGCGGATTCTAAGTTTCTAAACATTCGTTACTTCATTACTCCGGCAACAGTTAATGGAGTGCCGATTTTTTTATGACATATCAACTCGTGAACAAGATTTCAGTTCTTCCACATGATCGCCGGCCATGTTGGATTTCTTCAAAAAAAAAAATCGGAGGAGAATTGATAATCAGGGAAAGAGCAAGAGGGAATCTCAAAAAAAAAAATATTCTAGCATGCGAAAATTGTGCAAATATGTTTGTTTTTCCAATTATTATGATAGGAGAATTAATGAAACTGGTGGTACGTACGCATTAGAAGATAAATAAGGGGACAAAGGTATAAATCACTTGGACAACCATAAGTTTAGAAACAAAAAAAGACCATGGACGTTGGTAACAAAAAAGCTGATCTTTTTGCACGTTGGAGCATGTTCTTGACAAGTGCTATAAAACTATACGAGTTTATAGAATAGAAATTATCCGTGAAAGATAGAAAAGTTTAGGGTTTTTTTCGCGAATTACACAGTACAACTCAGACACTTACAACGCACGCACACTCACCTCTATGAACGTACATACGCAAACCCTACCTCTATGAACGTCTTCGAAGACTGAGCCGGCAAATCCTCGAGATTGGCGAAGTCACCACTGGCGCCAACGCTGTTAAATCCTAGAAAATTCGCTCCCACAGGAAGTCAAACCCAGGACCTGAGGTGCTACTGAGGCTCCTGTAACCACTAAGCTACAGGCCCTATCGCATAGAAAAGTTTAGGTTGAAACAAACTAAAACCATAACTTTTGAAATAGAGGGAGCACACACCAGGATTGATGGTCATCAACACGCACAAATGATGAAATGTTGGAGTCATGACGGGCATTTGTGTAGTCCCTGCATGCCATGTGTGCCCGTAGCATGCTAAAGCTGATCGCAGTGAAATATCTAATGCTCACCTTCGTCGTCACAGTAACCAGTGACACACCAAGACAAATACTCGTCAACACCTCGAGGTCCATGACGGGGCATGCCGTCGTCCCCGCTGTGGCCGACGTCACGAGCCTCTGTTGTCCCATCCATGAGATGAACCAGGCGTTCGCCCAGTCGTCTACTCGGCAGCGGATCATCGAACCCCATGTAGATCGCGTCGGCGCAAATGGAGGGGGAAACGGACGGCGAGACAGAAACGGCTCGGTGTATGCCCATGAACACCGCCCGTCCACCGAGCCCGCCGTCGACAGGCACGATCCTCTCTGCTTCCAAGTCCACCCGGTACACCATGTGTTTTGTGGCATTGCGTCGACGGTCCAGGAGCAGCAGCTCCCCGCCGACGTCCACCAGGTGCACGGTGTCGATCCTCATCCTGGACAGGGGACTGGTGAACTTGGCAACCATGGCCAGCCGCGGCGGGTGGTCTGCGCCGATCTCCACCACCATGACGGCGCGTGAGGTGGCGCAGTAGAAGCGGCCGGCGAAAGACATGGCCGGCAAGAGATAGGTGCCGCGTTCGACCACCGTCCAACGCGCGTCGCCTGGCCTGGCAACAGCAACCGTTGCGATTGTGCCGAAATGAACCGCGACCGTGGAGTCGTGACCTGCGAGGCCGGCGCCCGAGATCTCCAAAAGTTCTGTCAAATCAGGTCGCTCTAGATTACTCTCGCTCAGCAGCATGGTGGCCGGCGGGAGGTCGGCCGCCTGGCGCGTGAGCGGGTTGAGCAGGCGGACGACGTGGGGGCTCGCCCTGTCGAGCAGGACGAGGAGGCCCTCCGTGGTGGGCCCGAACACGGCGTGCCCGCGGAGCTCCGGGAGGTCCACGTGCACGCAGCCGCCGGTCGCGACGCTGATGAACGCGCGGCGGTGTGGAGGATCGGTGGCCCCTTTCGGCTGCTGCCTCCTGAGCATGATCCAGTGGCGCGGGTGGAAGCGGCGGTCTTCCAGGACGCCGCGGTCGCGCGGGGACGTGGAGCAGAGCCGCCACGGACGGCAGACCGCGCGGAAGCGGATGTAGTCCGCGACGTCGTTCGTTAGGAGGAGCTCGGCGATCAGCCCGGCGGGCCCGCCCCCGAGGTTCGCCCAGTCTCTCCTGACAAGCAGCGGCGGATCACGCATGCGCTCTCGCTTCACCCCCCACGGAACGAGAAGGACGCTCTCTCGGGAGACCGATCTCTTCGCGCCGCAAGTAGAGCAAGCGCGCAGGGCACGGCTCGTTCGCTTGGCTCCCCGAGAGGCTTGTTCGCTTGGCTCCCCCAGGGCGAGACCAGCGCGGCCGGGGTGGAGAATGGTAGCTTCGGCATCTGCATGCCCAGCCGAGCCGGGCAGATCGATCGAGCGGCAGGGGTTCCTCGTTAATTGTACGCTCGCCGTGGAGTTTGGGGAAGGCTTTATGCTGTCTTCTGTTCCCGTTAATCCGACTCGGACCCTTTCGTTGTATTCCGCGTCCGTCTTTCTCTTTCCACTACATTTGGTAGTATAGTGGTGTACTGGATTCAGAATCGTTTTTTAGATGGACTCCTTCACGGAAAGTACAACAAAGGCAGCATTGGTTACGACTCTCCATTCTTCAATCCGGCGGCGCCTGCCAAGTTTCACGGAGCATGGCCTCTAAAGAGGCAGCTAACGAGGTCCGAGGCACCGAGCGCCGGCCAGCGCAACGCGCGCGAACGCAGGGACATGTGCCTGCCTCAGGGGCTCCGCTCGGGTATAGTAATTCGCAGCCTAGTCCAATCCTCTTCTCTTGTACTAGCTTCTGCCTGAAACCGATCTGATGCGGCGGCGTGGGCGCAGGAGGGACTGGGCGAACCTGACCGCCGGGCCGGCGGCGCTGATCGCCGAGAGCGCCCTCGCCAACGACGTCGCCGACTACATCCGCTTCCGCGCGGCGTGCACCGCGTGGCGCGCGGTCTGCTCGGACCCGCGAGCGCACGAGATCTCCGACCACCGGTTCCACCCGCGGCAGTGGATCATGCTGCCGAGCACCTTCAACATCGACCGCCGGCGACGCTTCGTGAACGTCTCCACCGGCGAGTGCATCCACGTCGGCATCCCCGACCTCCGCCGCCACTACCTCTTCGGACCGACCGCCGAGGGCTTCCTCGTGCTGATGGCCGCCCAGATCGTCCAGCTCCTCAACCCGATTACAGGGCAGGTCACCGATCTCCCGGGCGTCGCCACGCTGCTCGACTCGAAGTTAGGTTGTTGGAACCTCATGTTGCGTAGCGTCGGAGTCACGAACGACAGCTCAGTCGTGCTTCTGTACGACTTCCAGGGACGTAGGTTATTTGCCGCCGTCGCCAAGCCAGGCCAGAAGAGCTGGACGCGGCTCAACATCGGCCAACACAGAATCGTCTCAGCTTTGCCATTCGCAGGCCGCATGTACCTTGTCACGAACAAGGACATTTTGGTCGTGGAGACTTCGGCAAATAACGAGCAGGCACGGGTTCTGGTGGTCGCCAAACTGAAAGGTGGATTTTCCTTTTCTGATCTACCAGTAGTTGGATCTTCTTGGCAACGTGACTACATCTATCCAGTACTTGATGGACGAGATGTGATTCTTGTCCATCGCAGACTCGATCATGTAGTAGCCGAGGACCACTGTTCTAATGAGAAGTACACGGCCTACCGGGTGAAGCTGGAAACTGGGATTATGGAACAGGTGCACGGGCTTGGTGGGCAAGCTCTGTTCGTTTGCTGGAAATGGGATGGTTCAGTGTCTGTGCCTGCCAACTTCTCCTCGTCCATCAGAGCTGACACCATATATGTATGCAGGAATTACGATGATATGAACGGACCAAAGGTCGCTGCCTTTGATCTCTCTGGTATATGCTTGGAGACAAAATTTGACAAGAAGGATACAGCTAACTATTTGTTATCTTATGTATGCTCATAACGTAGATAACCAAATATATAGTAGCACAATTGCGTTATTGATATTCTTTGGTCCCTCTTAGAAAATAGCTTTATTTGCTTACACGTTTTATAGAAAAATAAATTCTAACTCCACCAAAATAAGGCTTGTGTTAACTACATTAAAGTAGTTTCTAGCTAGAGCTACGGTGATGTTTTTTTTTTGCGATGATGTAATTAATAATAACAAGTCTATTGATTGCTACTATATGCATGCTATGGATCGGATTCAGATCGATGTGCGTATCTTGCAACTGACCAGACCAGACATTAGAGAGCTGTGAACCATGATGATTTATCACATGATTTCAGATCTGGCACCACATCCCTTGGGTATATGTAACTTCAAGGTCCATGGATTCGACTTATCTGAAGCTACAACATGGTTCATTTGATGCATGCTGAACCTGATTACATCATTGCCTGATTCCCATGCCATCAATTTTTCCTCCCCTCTGCATCTCGCACATGTGGACATTGTTTTGCAGCAGCAGATCCCTCAGGTTCCCTTCTGCTGGATTCGAGGTAAGTGAGCCCACTGCATGGAAAGGAACAAATGAAGTCGATCGTGAACTAACGAGCCAAAAACAGCCTGGAGGTTTGAGCTGAAGAAATGGTTTACATTTTTAGAAGCTGCGCTGAATGCCTGTTTGTGGGTGATGCCAGGATCTGTCGCTTTGATCCTCCGTATCTCCTCCCTGGGAACAGATTGAACCATTTTAGGTTTCACTAACCCACTTGAATAGCATAGTAGTATACAACTACAGATTTGACATCAAAACGTAACATGTTAAAAACTCTAGGCATAACTGTTCCTGGTCCATGCAACACTCCTTAACATCCAGAATTAAATAGACATTTCGTATGCACCCGGCATGTGCCGATCAACCAAAAGCGTACAAAGTGAGAGACTTATTTCTGCTATAAATTATTTGTACACCCTTATTATGCAACATTTGTAATTCTGCTATAAAGAAATGTATGATAATACACACTGAGAGGCTTATTTCTGGCATTACTTGATGAAGCAGTTGTAGGCTGATGGCGTCCGCTGCCTCCTAACCGGAGCTGCAAAAATTTTCAAACATGCTTGGTTAGTGCACCATGAACAAATCTATAATCACCAAACAAAGAACGAAAGCATGAAAACTAATCCATTAAATAAAAAGCTGCATGCGCATACATCAAGGACACCTACGTTTGTTGACCGCAGGGGAGACGACGACGTGCTCTGCAACCTCCACCACCATGTTCTCTCCGCTGCTCTCGTCCGACTCCCTCGGCGGCGTGTCAACTCCCGGCTCCTGTTTCATCACCGGTACAGTGTTTGATCGGAGCGCAGCACAAAGATCATACGCGCGCGACCATGTAAATTACGCAAGGAAGACACGGTGGTGTGACCTGCAGCGGCAGCTCGACCGGCGGCGGCGGCGGCAGGGTGACGGAGAGGACGGCGCCGCAGTTGCCGCACTGCACGGCCACCGTCCTCAGCTGCAGACCGCCGTCGCCTTACGACGACGGCACGCTCACCTGCAGGCACGACGGAAGCAGTTACTTATTTTGTGATCGTTCCCGTTGGCCGTTTGTCACGAGAGCAAATATAAGCAAACTCGTTCTTACCAGCAGGATGGAGGTGCAGAAGTAGCAGTGCACGTAGCCGAGCTGCTCCTGGACGATGCCCAAGAACGGGCGGCGCTCCGGCACGGACGACATGGTCGTTGACAGCTTGAGGCCGCAAGTGTGGCTGAGTGAGTGTACTACCGCTGTTCCTCATGCCCTGGTGACAAGAGAACACTCATAATATGTAGGACCCAAACGAGGATTAACGTAACGAGAAATTAAACCCAACATTACATTAGCAAAAACTGGGGAAGATAATGCATGGACGACGTTAATTATGCGAGTCATGGAGGACATGTGCATGGAGCATGTGAGTCACAGTACTTGAACCAGTTCGCTGTCGTACCCCATTTCTGAAGTATTAGTGCTTACCCGTATCAGTCCCTGGATCAGACGCTGATACGAACACTTACACAGAATGTCATCACAGAGTCATCACTTACATAAATATTACTAAGTCTCATACAAGCCTTTATACATAAAAGGTCTTACAACACTCGGCCAGCGGCCGTCTTATTACAACAAACATCACATCGATGAACTACTACAACAGAACCACTTAAACACCACTACAGCGGAAAGCGGAGACGGGACCACTACAGGCAACCTGAGAGCGGACAGAACCCTACTCTTCATCTTCACCCTCCTGGAACTCGTACTCGGGCTCTTCATCTGAATGATTAAAGCAAGGGTGAGTACATAAGGTACTCAGCAAGCCCTGACACAAGGGGTAAAAGCATGCAAGGGTATAACCAAGGATAGGCTGAGGTTTAAGCATAGCGGTTAAAGCCATTTTTATGCAAAGGTTGTTTTAAAAGCAAAGCCAGTTGCAACTACAGTCAAGATTATTGATATCTTTTAGTGGGGTTGTTTGGCCCTGGGGGAGATGCAATCCATCCCGCCAGTTCCCAAGTTTTAATGCTGGCAGGAAACCAGCGCACGGTTCCACACCGGAGTATTCCAAAAACACGCCAAGGAGATAACTCACACCGTTATACTAATCTTGTGTGGCCAAAGCTTTCGCGTCGTCCAATACCGTGGAACACGGCTATCCGGATAGATTTTACACTCTGCAGAGGTTGTACACGATTCCCCACAAGGTATACCAGTCCTTTCCACCGTCGTGGTTAGGAAAGGCATACAGAGGTCCCGTACCTACTTGGTGTCACCACGGCATCCACCCACGGAAAATCATCCGACCAAGGGCTTCATCACATATCATATCGTATAGAAAGGCCTGAATAGTATCCACATGCCGGGCTCGCGTCCCACTGTCAGCGAGTCTTCTCCTGGCTTCCGCTGCAACTCCTGCCTCCGAGTGGATACCGGGTGGACACTATAGTAGGGTGTGGTTCCAACTCTTTCCCATACAAGACTTGTGGCTGTACGAAGGGTGCTAGGCCAGGCGGCACAGGAACCGGTCCTTATACGACCGAAGCAGGCATCTTCAATAGCTATCCTCACAGAGGAGTTGCATCCCAGAGATAGCCCTCCCCACTGAGGACTACCTCGCCTGCTCCCGCCAAGGTATCCCCACTATGAGGTTGCACAAGTCACTAATTACCATCCCACATTATCATATTCACAACACACACCACCGAGCACTCACGCATTTAACACAAAAAGCATGTATAGCAAGATTAATTAAGTACTCATGTGTAACAGTCCTAAGCAGCATGGCATTCCAACTAATCATTAAATAATTAACGATGTTGGACCCTAAGTTTAACAATGGAAGCAGGGTAATCAGTAACAAGGCATGGCAATCATCAAGTACTTAGGACATACTAAGCATTTAAACAACATGCATACTTTATTTATAAACTGGGCTCTAAGTAGGTAATTTGTAAACATAGGATCAATCATGATCAAAGGAGGGTTAGGACTTGCCTTCACCAAAGTCTTCGTCTTCTAAGTCCTCGTAATCCGGGTCCTCAGCTTCTTCCTCAAAAGCTTGATTATCTATCGATTAAAAGTAAAAAGCGACAAATAAATCTACCGCTCAAACAATTAACTAAACAAGTATTAAACCAAATAAGATCCAAATAACATCGAATGGAGAAGTTTCTGGTAGCATTGGATAGATCATGAATTTAGATGAATTTTGGCGAAAGAATCGTCAAAATCGGAGTTAGAATGAGAAAGATATAGATTTTAGAAGTTGGTGGGATTAAATTAAATAGAACTAAGCTTGATTAATTAAGTACGAGCAAAACTTAATTAATCTGAGGTGTTCGAGTATTGAAAAATGATTAGAAGGTATTCTAGTATTTTTGGAGAATTTATGGGATTTTTCTGATATTAGAAAAGTGCTCGAAAAAGAATTTGGGTACGTTTGCTATGTGGCGCTAGCAATTTCCATGCGTGTGTGAGGCTGACAGATGGGCCCGTGGGGCCGGTGCACTGTGCTGTTACTGTGTCGTGGACTCGGTCCACGCGAGCTGTGAACCGGGTGGAGGAGCTCGGTGCGGAGGTGCGTGCGTGAGGGGAAGAAGGAAAAGGAGCAGTGCGCGGGGAAGAGAGGAGGAAGGCGGGGCTCACTGTGGGGGCTGCGACGGCGGCGGAGGTCGGGAGCGTGACGGCGACGACAAGCGGCGGCCGGAACCCTAGCCCGCCGTGGACGCCATGGCTCCGTGCTTCGGCTGCGAATACAGGTGGCACGGCGGGGTTAACCGAGGCTCGACGAAGCTAAAGGAAGAGAAAAGGGGCAGCGGGCTTCACTGGTTGCTCGCCGGAGCGTCGCCGGGGAAGAAGATGACGCCGGTGGGGAAAAGTAGAATTGGTGGCGCTCGGGTGCGATTTGGGGGTGGTTGAGGTTGCGTGGAGGTAGAGTGAGACGACGCGGAGCTCGGTGCTTCTTATAGGCGGCCGGAGGAGGAGTCGTTGGGCGGCTTGGTCGTGACGCCGGTCGTCGGATTCCAACGACGACGCGACGGTGCGCCAGAGCGAGGACGGCGCCCACGCGCGTGGTGACGGGCGCGCGAGACGGCCACAGTGGCGGCGAAGGGACTAGACGATGGGGGGGCTGGGCGGTGCTGACGTTGCGAAGTGGAGGTCGCCGGTCTCCGGGAGAGTTGGCGGTCGTCGGCAAGGCGGCATGGGCGGCGCTGGCGGCGTCAGGAGGAGGGCGACGACGTCGCCGGGCCCACGCGTCAGCGAGAGAGAGAGAGGAGAGGTGGGCTGGCGAGCTGGGCCGAGCGGTTGGGCCGAAACAGGCCGCGGGGGAAAAGGAGAGGAAAGGAAAGGAGGCCGGGCCGGCTGAGAGAGAAAGGGAAGGGGCGGCCCGAGAGAAAAGATTTGGTTTAATCTTTTCACAGAATTAGATGGGATACAAATTTGAATGCAATTCAAATTTGAAAAAGGATCAAAACCAAATGAACATATAAATAAAAACAATAAATCCCAAATGTGCTCATGATGGATTTTGATGCATAAATAAAGTTCGAAAATTCAAATTGGGCATGAGTTAACCTCTACTTTGATTGAATTTGTTGGAGTTTGAAAAAGTTCAAATTTTTAGTGGTTTTTACAATGTGGCAAAACATAGAGTGTTACAAACCTACCCCACTTAAAGGGAATCTCGTCCTCGAGATTCAGGCTCTTCCTCGAACAGATAGGGAAACTCCTTCTTGAGATCGTCCTCGCGTTCCCAAGTAGCCTCTGCTTCGGTGTGGTTGCTCCATTGCACTCGGCAAAACCGGATGGCATTCCTTCTTGTTAGCCGAGTTGCAATATCCAAGATCCTGATGGGTCTCTCTTGATACCGGAGATCCGGTTGAAGATCCATCACCTCCGGTGGTACTATCTCCTCTGGGACTCTGAGACATTTCTTCAACTGCGAAACATGGAAGACATTGTGGATGTCTGACATTTCCTCAGGTAGATCCAGGCGGTATGCCACTGCTCCTATCTTCTCGAGTACCTTGAAGGGTCCGATATATCTTGGTGCCAACTTCCCTCGGATTCTGAATCTTCGAGTACCTCGTATTGGTGATACTTTGAGGTACACATAATCTCCTGCTTCGAAGCTCAGATCTCTACGCCTGATATCTGCATAGCTTTTCTGTCTGCTCTGGGCAACCTTAAGATTCTCTCTGATCAGAGCCACTTTCTCCTCAGCATCTCTGATGACTGCTGGTCCAAAGAAGGATCGTTCTCCAACTTCTGACCACATGAGGGGTGTCCTGCATTTTCTGCCATATAGAGCTTCAAAGGGTGACATCTGCAGACTGGCCTGATAACTGTTGTTGTAGGAGAACTCTGCAAAGGATAGGCTTTTCTCCCAATCTTTCCCATAAGCCAGTACACATGCTCTCAACATATCTGTTGGCGTTTCTTACGCAAAAAGATTAAATTCAATTTCCGCAAGCGCACGGAACACCATTGTAGCATTTCACCCGGGAGCATTCCAAGGTTATCGTATTTATATTTTTCCACAGGGAAGCAGGGCGAAGAATATCATGAATTAACAAAGAAACATCTATTATTTATAACTTGCAAACTAGACCAAAGCAGGGGTACAGATGTTTGATATGCGTGGCACTCAGGAGAACATCCATTGATATAGATAACAAGGAGTTAGCATTTAGTTTGGGAGGACAACGAGAAGAAGGTATCAGTCAGCCTAGGGTTAGCATTTAGTTTTACGATAGTCTACCATTATTTACTTAAGCTTTCATTACAGATACATTCAAGTGCATCAGGGGCACGGCCGCCGCCAAGACACGCAACCCGAGAACTAGGTTCAACGTATCCGGTCAACGGACCGCGTCTAGGCCCCTACACATTCAACCCGAACGTGGTGGACTACAGAGACCGGTGTAGCTGTCACCTACACTCGCGGCTACCACATCATCCCGTGGGGTTGAGGGCAAAACACGCTAGAACAATTCCAAGCACCTTGCTTACAACTATCCTAGTAACTTACTCTTGGCCAAAGAGCAAGCCACCCATGAACAATAAATCCAAATAAATTGTGCGGGACACGTGACAATAAGGCAATTATGTCCCTACTGCCAGTCCTCAAGCAAACAACTCATTCGTATCTACCATACACAGACGTGGATCCAACACAAGAATTTCTCTATAATAATTACTTAAATAAATAAATATAAACTAAAAGGAAAACTAAATTAAATAAATAAGAAAATAAATAAATAAGAAAATAATTATATTAAAGAAAGTATAAAAGAAAAGATACACGAGAACTTTACCCAAACTCCAAAGAGAACTCCGGAGCTCCGAGCGAAGCTCTCACTTCTACTCTAACTCCCATGACTAAAATACTAATCCTATTCTAAACTACACAAGTGGAGTGATCTTCCATGAGAAAGAGCGTGACCCTACTTGGGGTCTTCTCTTCTCAAGTGTGAGGTGCAGGTTGGAAGTGAGGGGAAGGTCCTCTATTTATAGATGAGTTGCCTTGGGAGAGTGGAGAAGGTCTTGGAGAATCTTGTGGATATTCCTCACTTGCCGACGTCTCCTCACTAAGTCGGCGCGACAATTTAGCTTGCAACCGCCTCTGGAACCGACTGGAAAAAGATGGGCCGATTCGGACAAAATAGTTGGCCGGCTGGCCTAGGCCTAGGCCGGCCGGCGGGCTTTTCTCTCGGAATGCCTCGAATTTTGTGGGCTGGCCTCTCATGATGTGCCCATTAAGATCCACGGTCTTGTCCGGTGATTTGACGCCTTTTTGAGTGGTTGATGGGCTTGTTTGTTGGGCCTTGCGCAGTGGTCGATACTCTGGGCTGGGAAATATTTGTTGGCCATTTGATCCTTGATGTTTGAGCCCATTGGGAGATGCCTGGGACTGCTGGACCATGTTGAGATCCAACATAAGCCGGCCGGCCTATGATGGGGCCGGCCGGTAGGCTTTTGCTCCCATTTTCAATAGATTTCCTCCTGCATCCAAATATTCACCAAAACTTGTGGAGTAGCATTATTCCTATCTACTATGCACAAAATCTTGGTGTTATGCTTTTATTTACCGGTAGGGTGGCGGTCAAAACACGGTTTAACGACCGCCAACAACCTCCCCAAGCTTAAACTTTGCTCGTCCCGAGCAAACTCAACTCAGGGTACCGGCGGATCAGGAGTTACAAAGAAGCGCCCCATGGGTAATAAAGATGCAACAACATACTCCCTAAACAGTGGTAAGTTTACGAGAGCACAAAATATTCATGAGTGTTGCAAAAATCGTGGGGCTTTTATGTCACACCTTGTCATGCAGCATTGAAGACTAGAACGGCATTTTCGGACAAGTATACAGTTCTAGCAGGTATGCATCCAGAGTTTTTATGTGCTGCAAGGTAAGGTGCAAAAATTCTCCTTCGTTTTGGCAGGCACTTCTCTTACCAGCCAATGTGAGTCTATTCCTACAAGCTTCACTCATCCTACCTTCTACCAAATGAGGCTTTGTAAGTGGAGCTTGGTAAGGAATGCACAAATGTCATGCATTTATTGTAAAGCTAAAGAATGAGTCTCAACCAACATAGCAACTCCATTTATTTTGGTCATAGGAAATGATGTGATGGAGGGGGAGAGAATGAACTCACACTTATGGAAGGGGGTTTTGAAAACATTGGTCCTTTATTTTGCTCAAGATGTTTATGATAAGAACCATATAGCCGTTGACTTTTGTCATGCAACCATGGAGTTTTTTTTTTTTTTTTTTACTACTCCATGGTGCAAGGGGCCATAAATTTTGAATGGTTCAAGGAAACATTTTGAAATATTCTTGAGCATTTTGGATGGACCAAAAGTTTTGCAAACTCTGAAAAATGTTTGGTTGATTTATCCAAACATTCCCCTTTTTATTTGGTGGAGAGAAATTTTCGAAAACACACGCGAAGGAATTATGACCAAAATTAGGAGTGCTTAGTTTCAAGAGTACATCAAACCTTAACAAAACTCAATACATAAACAAATGGCTATGAGTGGGGCTGTTTCGAATATTATGATATGGCTCTGGTAGGTAAATAAATCCTCACACTAAGAGAAGTATGCCAAAACAGAAGGGTTTTAGGTACTTGCAGCAATTCAAGAAAAACGTCTCTGGATGAAACCATACTAAGAAATTGCAACAAGTCCTAATCATGCCATATCACAATCCACAATGCTCAAACTTGGTGTAACAAATGCAACCCACGGAAATAAACAAGACTCATGATATGATCATGCTCAAATAAAAATAACAAATATGTCAGGAGTAGAGGTTGCATCTATGCGATACATGGGAAGCTAATTTGTAACTCGATCATCATTTCCCTTATGCGTAGCATAACACCAAGATTCTAGCATTTATTCGAAACAGGGAGTTTATTTATTCAAGGAAAGTTTAGAAATACTTACCTGGGGGTCCTCCCCAAGCTTGAGTCTTTGCAAGACTTAAGCTTGAATAGGCCGCTTCCTCCATTCTTCTTGTGTCTGCAAAAAGAATGAGGGTGATACAGGTGGCTAGCCCCTATTGGGCTTTGCCGAGAACCTAATATTTTTGATTTTATTATTATTATTATTATTATTATTATTTTTTTATTATGTTTTTTTAAGGAAAGGGTACAATTCAAGAGGAGTGTAATATCGTATAGAAATACTTACCTCGCGGTCCCTCCCCAAGCTTAGCTCTTGCAACCATGTGCAAAGCTAAGCGATTAAATCTTCATTTGAAGGAACTAGGTCCGCCTGGTTGGTTTCTCCTTCTTGAATTATGGGCCTTTCATGTTGCCTGATGTACTTGGTTTGCTCGCAAAAGGATCCTGCATTGGTTAGTACAAATCCATTCGTCTACATCGGGCAAATCTCTATAGTTCCATTAATCAACCTAGACACCACGTCTAATTCGATCAATTGTGTAAGGAGAGCAAATTGAATCTCTCCTTTGTCATGAAAGCATCATAGAGGCATGTATTTTTCTGTTGTTCAGACGGACACCGGGCGTAGTCTAAAAAGACCATTGACACAGAAGTGCCGCACCCAAGCAACAGAAAGAGAAGCAGGCGATTGATTTATGACTAACAGCTCAACCAACACCCATGTAAGAATAGGAACTTCAAGTGCAAGGGGTATGGTTAAAAAGATGCAGCATGTTTTCATCAGAGAGCAACTCAAAGTATCTTTGCATTCACAAAGCATGGAACGATTCAGGCAACATTATTATTATTTTTTATTATTATATAATTTTTTTTATTTTTTTTTATGAAAGGAGAGGATATATGACAAGAAAAACAAGGAATAATTGCATATGCGTACCTGGCGGTACCTCCCCAAGCTTAGCCTTTGCAATCGTATGCAAGGCTAAGCTATAGATTTCTTCATTGAACATCTTGGTTCCGCCACATATGATTCCTTCTTCCTGTCATAAAAAATCCAACCTTTCTTGCAAAATCCCTGGCCTATGATTGGGCACTCGGGTTCTCTTTTTTTTTTAAGTTTTTTTTAAAGCCCGAGGCCTATGATTGGGCATTCGAGGTTTTTTTTTTTAAGTCCGAGGCCTATGATTGGGCACTCGGGTTTTTTTTTTAAATGCAGCGGGGTGGGATGGAGGGGAATTAAATATGCAGATGGAATGAAAAGAAAACAATGCAGATGTGATGGTGATATGCTTAAACAAAATGCAGGCGAATGCTTAGGCTAGTAGCAAATTAACATAACAGATAATCAATGTCAATCATAGATATCTTAAACCATTGCTTCCCCGGCAACGGCGCCAGAAATGCTTGTTGGCGTTTCTTACGCAAAAAGATTAAATTCAATTTCCGCAAGCGCACGGAACACCATTGTAGCATTTCACCCGGGAGCATTCCAAGGTTATCGTATTTATATTTTTCCACAGGGAAGCAGGGCGAAGAATATCATGAATTAACAAAGAAACATCTATTATTTATAACTTGCAAACTAGACCAAAGCAGGGGTACAGATGTTTGATATGCGTGGCACTCAGGAGAACATCCATTGATATAGATAACAAGGAGTTAGCATTTAGTTTGGGAGGACAACGAGAAGAAGGTATCAGTCAGCCTAGGGTTAGCATTTAGTTTTACGATAGTCTACCATTATTTACTTAAGCTTTCATTACAGATACATTCAAGTGCATCAGGGGCACGGCCGCCGCCAAGACACGCAACCCGAGAACTAGGTTCAACGTATCCGGTCAACGGACCGCGTCTAGGCCCCTACACATTCAACCCGAACGTGGTGGACTACAGAGACCGGTGTAGCTGTCACCTACACTCGCGGCTACCACATCATCCCGTGGGGTTGAGGGCAAAACACGCTAGAACAATTCCAAGCACCTTGCTTACAACTATCCTAGTAACTTACTCTTGGCCAAAGAGCAAGCCACCCATGAACAATAAATCCAAATAAATTGTGCGGGACACGTGACAATAAGGCAATTATGTCCCTACTGCCAGTCCTCAAGCAAACAACTCATTCGTATCTACCATACACAGACGTGGATCCAACACAAGAATTTCTCTATAATAATTACTTAAATAAATAAATATAAACTAAAAGGAAAACTAAATTAAATAAATAAGAAAATAAATAAATAAGAAAATAATTATATTAAAGAAAGTATAAAAGAAAAGATACACGAGAACTTTACCCAAACTCCCAAGAGAACTCCGGAGCTCCGAGCGAAGCTCTCACTTCTACTCTAACTCCCATGACTAAAATACTAATCCTATTCTAAACTACACAAGTGGAGTGATCTTCCATGAGAAAGAGCGTGACCCTACTTGGGGTCTTCTCTTCTCAAGTGTGAGGTGCAGGTTGGAAGTGAGGGGAAGGTCCTCTATTTATAGATGAGTTGCCTTGGGAGAGTGGAGAAGGTCTTGGAGAATCTTGTGGATATTCCTCACTTGCCGACGTCTCCTCACTAAGTCGGCGCGACAATTTAGCTTGCAACCGCCTCTGGAACCGACTGGAAAAAGATGGGCCGATTCGGACAAAATAGTTGGCCGGCTGGCCTAGGCCTAGGCCGGCCGGCGGGCTTTTCTCTCGGAATGCCTCGAATTTTTGTGGGCTGGCCTCTCATGATGTGCCCATTAAGATCCACGGTCTTGTCCGGTGATTTGACGCCTTTTTGAGTGGTTGATGGGCTTGTTTGTTGGGCCTTGCGCAGTGGTCGATACTCTGGGCTGGGAAATATTTGTTGGCCATTTGATCCTTGATGTTTGAGCCCATTGGGAGATGCCTGGGACTGCTGGACCATGTTGAGATCCAACATAAGCCGGCCGGCCTATGATGGGGCCGGCCGGTAGGCTTTTGCTCCCATTTTCAATAGATTTCCTCCTGCATCCAAATATTCACCAAAACTTGTGGAGTAGCATTATTCCTATCTACTATGCACAAAATCTTGGTGTTATGCTTTTATTTACCGGTAGGGTGGCGGTCAAAACACGGTTTAACGACCGCCAACAATATCCTCCAGTATTTGATTGACTCTTTCAGTCTGTCCATCTGTCTGGGGGTGATAAGCGGAGCTGTAGTCCAACTTTGTTTTCAGTAGCTTGTGCAGACTTTTCCAGAATTTTGAGGTGAACTGGGCACCTCGATCTGACACTATTCTGCTCGGGACTCCATGTAGTTTGAGTACATTATCTATATACAGCTGGGCATAGTTGTCCCCTCGGTAGGTTGTCTTCACAGCTATGAAGTGTGCGACCTTTGTCAGACGGTCCACTATGACCCATATCGAGTCATTTCCTTTCTGGGTACGAGGTAGTCCCACAATGAAATCCATACTGATCTCATCCCACTTCCATACTGGAACATGTAGCGGCTGTAACAGTCCTGCAGGTCTTTTGTGTTCTGCCTTGACTCTGCTGCAGATATCACATCGGGCAACGAACTCTGCTATGTCCCTTTTCATTCCTGTCCACCAGTACTTCTGTTTTAGGTCCACGTACATCTTGGTACATCCTGGATGAATGGAGTATGCTGAATTATGAGCTTCATCCATGATAAGCTGCTGATATCCACCATTTTTGGGTACACAGATTCGGTCCTTGTACCATAGAGTGCCTTGATCATCTACTCTGAAACCTGGTGCTTTATCTACTCCTGTTTTCTCTTTTAACTCCTGTATTTCCTCATCTTCTTTTTGAGCTGCTCGGATCTGACCTTCCAGAGTTGGTTCAACATGCAAAGTGTTTAACTGGCTTGCCTCTGTGAAGTGTAGATTCAACTGCTCAAATTCTGCCAGTAACTCAGGTCTTCGCCTGTTCAACTTGATGTTGTTGCAATGAGCCTTCTGGCTTAGTGCATCTGCCACTACATTGGCCTTTCCAGGGTGATACTGTATGTCCAGGTTGTAGTCCTTGATTAATTCCAACCATCTTCTCTGCCTGAGATTTAGATCTGACTGTGTGAAGATGTACTTCAAACTTTTATGATCTGTGTAGATTTCACATTTATTTCCAATAAGATAGTGTCTCCAGATCTTCAAGGCATGCACAACTGCTGCTAATTCCAGATCATGGGTTGGATAATTCTGTTCGTGAGTCTTCAATTGTCTGGAAGCATAAGCTACCACTCTTCCATCTTGCATCAGGACACATCCTAATCCTTGTCGAGACGCGTCGCAGAATACGACAAAATCTCGATGTATATCCGGTAGGATTAGCACTGGGGCTGTGGTTAACCTTCTTTTCAACTCCTGAAAACTCTTTTCACAAGCTTCTGTCCACTTGAACTCTTTTCCTTTTTGTGTCAGGGCGGTCATTGGTCTGGCTAGCTTGGAGAATCCTTCTATGAATCTGCGGTAGTAACCTGCCAATCCAAGGAAACTTCTGATTTCTGTCACATTGGTGGGTTGCTTCCAGTTAGTAACTGCTTCCACCTTGGCTGGGTCTACTGCCACACCTTCTTCTGTCAAGATATGACCAAGGAAGGCAACTTCTTTTAACCAAAACTCACACTTACTGAACTTAGCATAGAGCTCATGTGCTCTCAGCTTCTCAAGTACAATCCTCAGATGCTGCTCATGCTCTTCAGCGCTCTTGGAGTAAATCAGGATGTCGTCAATGAAGACTACAACAAACCGATCTAACTCTTCCATAAAGACCTTGTTCATCAGATTCATGAAGTATGCCGGTGCATTGGTAAGTCCAAAAGGCATCACTGTAAACTCATACTGACCATATCTTGTGACAAAAGCTGTCTTGAGTATATCTCCTTCTCGAATCTTCAACTGATAGTAAACAGATCTTAAGTCGATCTTGGAGAAGAACTTGGCTCCCTTCAACTGATCAAACAAATCATCGATCCTGGGCAGTGGGTACTTGTTCTTGATAGTGACTTCGTTGAGTGAACGGTAGTCAATGCACATTCTGAGACTGCCATCTTTCTTCTTGACGAACAAAACAGGTGATCCCCAAGGAGAAGAACTGGGTCTGATGAAACCTTTCTCTTGTAATTCTGCTATCTGCAATTTCAACTCTGCTAGCTCATTCGCTGCCATCCGATAGGGTCTCTTAGCTATTGGAGAGGTTCCAGGGAGAAGCTCAATGATGAATTCGATATCTCGGTCTGGTGGCATTCCAGGTAGTTCATCCGGGAAGACGTCTTGGTACTCACAGACTACTGGTACTTCTTCCAAGGGTTTGGCCTCTATACTGCATACCATGGGTGTGATTATTGCTCTTCTTGGCTCACATTCTACTTTGATTCCCTGATGGTTCACTAAGGACACTCTTCGGGTATCATAGGCTATATTGCCTTGATGCTTGCTCAACCAATCCATTCCAAGGATTACATCTATTCCTGCAGACTTGAGCACTACTAGGTCTGCTAGGAACACTACCCCACTTAAAAGAATCTTAACCCGGGGACATCCCAACAAACACTTAATTTCTGCCCCAGGGGATTTTGTTATCAGGGGTTGTTTGAGCAAAACAGTTGGAAAACCATGTGCAGCAACAAAACTCGAAGATATGAACGAATGCGAAGCTCCCGAATCAAACAGAACTGTTGCAAGAGTGGAGTTGACAAGGTACTCACCAAGGACAACGTCTGGTGCTTCCTCAGCTTCCTCGGTGTTGATGTGGTTGACTTTGCCTCGACCGAAGGTCTGGTTGTTCCTCCGCTGCGGTCCTGAGGATTGCTGTCCACCACGTCCAACTCCTGATGCTGCAGTCCTGGTATTGCTAGGTTGATGTGACTGAGCTGGTGCCTGGTTCTGGTTCAGATAAGGGCATCTGGCAACCATGTGACCTGGTTCACGGCAGTGAAAGCATGTCCTTTTCTCATTCTGGGCTGGCTGGGCAACACTGGGGCTGCTTTTCTGCTGACTACCCGCACTCTGGTTGCGGTAAGAGGGGACTGATTTCTGCTGATTCGATGCTGAGGTACGGTACTGCATGGTCGGTTGGTGCTTGGGCCTCTGAGAAAAGTTGTTCCTTGACCTCTGGTCCCTTTCCTGCTGCTTGAACTTCTGTGCATTGAACTTGCGCTTCCTGTCATTCTCAAGATGAGAACGAGCATCTTCCAAAAGAATAGCACGGTTCATCAGGGTGTTGAAGTCTGGATAGATATGAGTGATCAACTGCATCTTCAAACTGGGACTGAGTCCTTTCCTGAAGCGATCCTGCTTCTTCTTGTCAGTATTGACATCATCAGGTGCATAGCGTGCCAGCTTCATGAACTTCCTGATATACTGATTCACTGTCATGGCTCCTTGCTTCAGAGAGCGGAACTCATCTGCCTTCATCTCCATGATACCTTCAGGGATGTGGTACCTCCTGAATTCCTCCTGGAATTCATCCCAAGTGATAGCATCAGCATTCTCTGCAGCTTCACAGTAGTTATCCCACCACTCACTAGCTGCTCCAATGAGCTGGTGGGATGCCAGAAGAACCTTCTCTCTGTCGGTGGCATTGACAACCTGTAGCTTCTTGGTGATGCCTCTCAGCCAATCATCTGCTGCCAAGGGATCTTCTTCAGCACTCTCAAAGGTCGGTGGCCTGAGTCTCATGAACTCTGACATCTTGTTCTGGGGACCAGCTGTACGGTCTAGAAGTCCTTGGGCAATGACCTCCATCAGACGGGTCTGGTTATCCATCACCGCCACTAGGTTAGTGACAGGTGGTTGAGGTATTCTTCCACCTCGTCCGCCACCTCGTCCACCACCTCTTCCACCTCTGCCACGGTTCTGGTTTCCTCCACCTCGGCTCTGGTTGTTATCTCCAACTTCATCATGATCTTCCTGTTGATTCTGGCTAGCTTCATCCTCCTGATGGTCTTGATCAATGTTTCCACCTCTGCCTCCACCTCTACCTCTTCCACGTTGGTTGTTATTTCTGCCTCTGCCACGTCCACGTCCACTGCCCGTATCCTGGCCATCATCCTCTGGCTCCTCATGTGCTGCACGCCTCTGGCGCTGCTGGATTCTAGCGGACCTCTTGGGAGGCATCTGTTGATTGATAGAGGAAGGGTGAGATTGAGACAGGGTTATGGTTACTAGCTTTATCGAGGAAGCAAAGCAAACACTGAAGATAACTAACACACAAACATGAAGATCCAGCATCATTACAACATCACAGCATCACATATACATCATAACAAGGTTCGATCACACATACCCAAATCCTTTCATATAGAAGGATTTGACGGATACAACTAGATACAGGACTCGACAACAAGGTACACTATGATACAACGACACACAACTGCTGGACTACACAAACACACACACTGCTGACTGAACAAACTACGGGTACAAGCACTGCTGCCACAAGTGCTGCTGGTAGCTAACTCCATCACTGCTAACTGCTGCTCACAGGTCGAAGCCACGGTCCCTGCGCCACTCCTGGTACAGGTCGAAGGGGTCGCTCCACTGGTAGTGAGCACTGAGCAACTGGTAGTACTCGAAGAGTCCTGAGTCACTGAACATCTGGGGTCCAGGTGCCTGCTGCTGAACTGCTGGAAAGTACTGAGGTGGGGGTGCAACAAACACTGGCTGGTACTGAACTGATGGTGCAACAAGTGGTGACAGGTACTGAGCCGGTGGCACGACAACTGTGGGGTAGTACTGAGCTGGTGGTGCAACAGGTGCTGGCTGGTGCGGAGCTGGTGGATCAACAACTGCTGGCTGGGGGTGAGCTGGCGAGTCAGCAACTGCTGGGTAATCCTCATCCATCGCATCATCGTCTCCCGTGAGATCGACGATCTGGTCTGCCATGGAGTCCTCTGACTCCTCTGACTGGTCGTCCTCAAACATCTGGTAGAACTCAGGTGGTATGTTGTACACAGGGGGCTGGCCATCTGACGAAGAATCTGAGTACTCTGCCCAGTCACTGTCGTACTCCAATTCGAAGAACGGGATGTTCTCCGACGGCTCGTCCTCAGCAGCCTCCTCACCCTGCGGGTGGTCCTCTGGTAACTCTAGCTCAGGGTCGTCCACTGCCATCTCAGCATCCTCGTCCTCTGTGGGCTCCTCCTCAGTCCTCACTGAGTCCTCCTCGTGTGCTGAGTCGCCGTCGTCCTCTGAACTGTCAGACTCCATCAGAAAACCGTGTGCTGCCACTGGAGCTGGTGCTACCTCTGTGGGAACTGGGACTGGAACAACCTCTGTGGGAGCTGGAACTGGGACAAGTGCCTGGTCTGGTGCTGCCTCTGAGGAAACTGGGGCTGCCTGCTGTGCTACTCCGGGCGGTCCTGCACCTCCAACATCCTCACTGTCACTAGAGTCATCCTCTGTGTCTGTAGTGTCGTCATCACCCTCTGACTCTGTAGGTGCTGCGTAGTGCGAGTGGCGGTGCAATCCCCTGACCCTCGGGAGAAACCTGTGACGGGGTCCTCCGTGGTGCGTGTGGCACCCCACGTAACAACTGTCCAACCTCTTGATAAGGTAGGTGGCATCCTCTCTCCAAAGCTTCTTGGTACGCTCTAGGGTAGCCTGGGTCTCTGTGAGCTGAGCCTGAACTGCAGCTAGCTGTGCCTGAGTCTCTCTAAGCTTGTCTGTCTCCTTCTGCTAGCGCTCTGCAGTGGTCTCGAGAACTGACTGAGTCTGGGTGAGTCGTGCCTGGGTCTCTGTGAGCTGCTCACTGAGGGCTCTCTCTCTAGTCTCTGCCTCCTCGGCTCTGGTGACACACCTCGACCACTGTCGCTGGTGCTGCTCGTACAGGTCGTCCAAAGCAAGAAGGTACTGGACGGTGGCAACCAAGGCGGGGTTGTCCTCTGTCTGACTCAAACCCTGGAGTGCTCTCCACCTACGACGCCACGCCGGGCGGCAGAAGGTGTAGAGCGGGAAGTAGCGGGACGGCGTGCCACGCACATCCTGCTCGTGTCGCTCGCAGAAGAGGAGCAGGGCCTTGCGGGCCCCTGCCTGGTAGGCGTCGGTGAGTGAAGCGCCGAAGGTCGTGGCTGTCAGAGGCTCCCAGTCAGGGTGCTCGGGTGACTGGTGGATAGTCACGCGAACCTCGCACCTCTGGGTGCCGTGCTGGACGGAGCGGCGGGTGCGGTACTCTGGACGGTCGGTGTAGCCAAACCTCTGCAGGGTCTCCCAAAGGACACTGGGAAAGCCGGCAGTGCCGATCTGGTAGCTGAAGGACCACTCGCTGTCTACCAACTGGACCTCCATCTGTTCAACAAAAGTTGAAGATGGGTAAGTACACAACAACGGAACAAAAATTTTATAAAGTAAAGACAGTACAGGAAGTAAAATTTTGTAATATAGTTTATATATCTAAAATATCACTCTTTTACACTCGTTCCAGCCTAGGGTTCATCCTACAGTCAAGCATGGCTCTGATACCACTCTGTCGTACCCCATTTCTGAAGTACTAGTGCTTACCCGTATCAGTCCCTGGATCAGACGCTGATACGAACACTTACACAGAATGTCATCACAGAGTCATCACTTACATAAATATTACCAAGTCTCATACAAGCCTTTATACATAAAAGGTCTTACAACACTCGGCCAGCGGCCGTCTTATTACAACAAACATCACATCGATGAACTACTACAACAGAACCACTTAAACACCACTACAGCGGAAAGCGGAGACGGGACCACTACAGGCAACCTGAGAGCGGACAGAACCCTACTCTTCATCTTCACCCTCCTGGAACTCGTACTCGGGCTCTTCATCTGAATGATTAAAGCAAGGGTGAGTACATAAGGTACTCAGCAAGCCCTGACACAAGGGGTAAAAGCATGCAAGGGTATAACCAAGGATAGGCTGAGGTTTAAGCATAGCGGTTAAAGCCATTTTTATGCAAAGGTTGTTTTAAAAGCAAAGCCAGTTGCAACTACAGTCAAGATTATTGATATCTTTTAGTGGGGTTGTTTGGCCCTGGGGGAGATGCAATCCATCCCGCCAGTTCCCAAGTTTTAATGCTGGCAGGAAACCAGCGCACGGTTCCACACCGGAGTATTCCAAAAACACGCCAAGGAGATAACTCACACCGTTATACTAATCTTGTGTGGCCAAAGCTTTCGCATCGTCCAATACCGTGGAACACGGCTATCCGGATAGATTTTACACTCTGTAGAGGTTGTACACGATTCCCCACAAGGTATACCAGTCCTTTCCACCGTCGTGGTTAGGAAAGGCATACAGAGGTCCCGTACCTACTTGGTGTCACCACGGCATCCAACCACGGAAAATCATCCGACCAGGGGCTTCATCACATATCATATCGTATAGAAAGGCCTGAATAGTATCCACATGCCGGGCTCGCGTCCCACTGTCAGCGAGTCTTCTCCTGGCTTCCGCTGCAACTCTTGCCTCCGAGTGGATACCGGGTGGACACTATAGTAGGGTGTGGTTCCAACTCTTTCCCATACAAGACTTGTGGCTGTACGAAGGGTGCTAGGCCAGGCGGCACAGGAACCGGTCCTTATACGACCGAAGCAGGCATCTTCAATAGCTATCCTCACAGAGGAGTTGCATCCCAGAGATAGCCCTCCCCACTGAGGACTACCTCGCCTGCTCCCGCCAAGGTATCCCCACTATGAGGTTGCACAAGTCACTAATTACCATCCCACATTATCATATTCACAACACACACCACCGAGCACTCACGCATTTAACACAAAAAGCATGTATAGCAAGATTAATTAAGTACTCATGTGTAACAGTCCTAAGCAGCATGGCATTCCAACTAATCATTAAATAATTAACGATGTTGGACCCTAAGTTTAACAATGGAAGCAGGGTAATCAGTAACAAGGCATGGCAATCATCAAGTACTTAGGACATACTAAGCATTTAAACAACATGCATACTTTATTTATAAACTGGGCTCTAAGTAGGTAATTTGTAAACATAGGATCAATCATGATCAAAGGAGGGTTAGGACTTGCCTTCACCAAAGTCTTCGTCTTCTAAGTCCTCGTAATCCGGGTCCTCGGCTTCTTCCTCAAAAGCTTGATTATCTATCGATTAAAAGTAAAAAGCGACAAATAAATCTACCGCTCAAACAATTAACTAAACAAGTATTAAACCAAATAAGATCCAAATAACATCGAATGGAGAAGTTTCTGGTAGCATTGGATAGATCATGAATTTAGATGAATTTTGGCGAAAGAATCGTCAAAATCGGAGTTAGAATGAGAAAGATATAGATTTTAGAAGTTGGTGGGATTAAATTAAATAGAACTAAGCTTGATTAATTAAGTACAAGCAAAACTTAATTAATCTGAGGTGTTCGAGTATTGGAAAATGATTAGAAGGTATTCTAGTATTTTTGGAGAATTTATGAGATTTTTCTGATATTAGAAAAGTGCTCGAAAAAGAATTTGGGTACGTTTGCTGTGTGGCGCTAGCAATTTCCATGCGTGTGTGAGGCTGACAGATGGGCCCGTGGGGCCGGTGCACTGTGCTGGTACTGTGTCGTGGACTCGGTCCACGCGAGCTGTGAACCGGGGCGGTGTGACGGTGGTGCACCGTGCGCCGGGTGCACCACGCGGGCAGGGCGACCCGGTCGCGCGGGCCCACACGCCGACGTGGCGAGCCACGTCGGACGCGGCGGCGGCCTGGTCAAAATTCGCCGGAGACAGGGGAACGCGGCGGCGCGTCGCCGGAAACCTCGCCGGCGGCGGCTGCGGTGGTCGGAACGCGACGGGAAAGGCACCTACGTACTCTACGCGGCGAGGCGAAGCTAGGGGTGCTAGATGTCGTCGTCGGCGGTGAGCAGAGCGGCGGCGCGCGCTCGCCGGAGATGGGCGGCGCGGAGGTGCGCGAGGGGAAAGTGCGCGCGCGCGCGATTTCTCGAGTGTGTGCTCACGTGCGGGTGCGCAAAGGTGCGGGGAGTGTGATGCGCGCCTCGGCTTAGCCAGGCGCGGCCGGAAAGCACGCCGGCGATGAGGTCGCGCGGCGGCGGGTGGAGGAGCTCGGTGCGGAGGTGCGTGCGTGAGGGGAAGAAGGAAAAGGAGCAGTGCGCGGGGAAGAGAGGAGGAAGGCGGGGCTCACTGTGGGGGCTGCGACGGCGGCGGAGGTCGGGAGCGTGACGGCGACGACAAGCGGCTGCCGGAACCCTAGCCCGCCGTGGACGCCATGGCTCCGTGCTTCGGCTGCGAATACAGGTGGCACGGCGGGGTTAACCGAGGCTCGACGAAGCTAAAGGAAGAGAAAAGGGGCAGCGGGCTTCACTGGTTGCTCGCCGGAGCGTCGCCGGGGAAGAAGATGACGCCGGTGGGGAAAAGTAGAATTGGTGGCGCTCGGGTGCGATTTGGGGGTGGTTGAGGTTGCGTGGAGGTAGAGTGAGACGACGCGGAGCTCGGTGCTTCTTATAGGCGGCCGGAGGAGGAGTCGTTGGGCGGCTTGGTCGTGACGCCGGTCGTCGGATTCCAACGACGACGCGACGGTGCGCCAGAGCGAGGACGGCGCCCACGCGCGTGGTGACGGGCGCGCGGGACGGCCACAGTGGCGGCGAAGGGACTAGACGATAGGGGGGCTGGGCGGTGCTGACGTTGCGAAGTGGAGGTCGCCGGTCTCCGGGAGAGTTGGCGGTCGTCGGCAAGGCGGCATGGGCGGCGCTGGCGGCGTCAGGAGGAGGGCGACGACATCGCCGGGCCCACGCGTCAGCGAGAGAGAGAGGAGAGGTGGGCTGGCGAGCTGGGCCGAGCGGTTGGGCCGAAACAGGCCGCGGGGGAAAAGGAGAGGAAAGGAAAGGAGGCCGGGCCGGCTGAGAGAGAAAGGGAAGGGGCGGCCCGAGAGGAAAGATTTGGTTTAATCTTTTCACAGAATTAGATGGAATACAAATTTGAATGCAATTCAAATTTGAAAAAGGATCAAAACCAAATGAACATATAAATAAAAACAATAAATCCCAAATGTGCTCATGATGGATTTTGATGCATAAATAGAGTTCGAAAATTCAAATTGGGCATGAGTTAACCTCTACTTTGATTGAATTTGTTGGAGTTTGAAAAAGTTCAAATTTTTAGTGGTTTTTACAATGTGGCAAAACACAGGGTGTTACATTCGCAATCCAGAAGCTTGGGACAGGTCCTGTGTTTCTAGAGGCCCAAGCGAGTTCAGGGCAAGCTATCTGGCGAGCCAGAAACAGGCATGTGAAAATCTGTGCCTTCTCGCAGTTGAGATCTGCATGTGAAAATGACGCTCCCTTCTAGCTCATCAGATCGCCGTTGCCTTGCAGAGGCTCCTCGACTACACGTGGTTTCTGCGTCTTGCAATTCTCAAGATTCCTCCGTTACGGGCATGCCCATTGAATTGTAGATATTCCACGACAAAATGACACGTTCATGCATGTGCCAAAGGTTCGGTAGCATTGGCAGGCTGCACGGGGCGGCGCGTCCGGCCGTGCACAGCAATAGAAAATCCGAAACAGAAAATGTATTTCAAGCGTATTGTTCGTTGGGATTTGTTTTGAGCGAGTCGATCGAGTCAGCGACGGGCCGGTTTGTGCAGTGTCCCAGGATCTAAACCATTTCCCAACTAAAAAGAAACGAAAAGTGCAATCAAAACTAAAAAATCAGGTTATCGTTGTTACTGAGATTTTCGTCAGTAGTTTAGATTCAGTATTCAGGTCAACAAGCAAACAGTTTGGATTCGAATCCATCTGTTAGTTCTCTACCTATAAATAGCTAGCTAAGCACGTCGCCACTACAAGAAAAATGATTATTAGTCACTATGGTACTTGGTCACTATATGTCTATCGTTGGTCACAATAGCTAGCTTGTCACCAACAAGCTTGATCGCATTTTGGTGGCTAAAACATTGTCACTATATGTATATGTGACCAATAATTGCATATGTTGGTCACTAAAACTATATAGCAACCAACACAACATTGGTAACTACATATAACGTTGGTCACTAAAAGCGTATAGCTACCAAAAATCTTAAACTTGGTCACTATTGATCAACTTTTAGTGACCAACATAGAAAAATTTTCCTTGGTCACTAAAACTTGGTGACTAAAATCATGTTTTCTTGTAGTGCGCGCAATCATTCACAAAATCACCACCGTACGGACTACGGGAGCAACTTTCTCGTGCCAAAATGAAGCTGCACTTCATCATCTACGTCCTCGTCCTCCTGATAGGTCTCCTTGTTTTCCTTTCCTATTGTTTACTACAATTTAGTGGCGATCGACATATATATGATGGCTGACGTGCGTTTTTGCTTGTTTGTATGGTCGCGTATATAGCTGCTGCTCATGTCCATTCCCGGCGGCACGGCCCCCCGGACGGCGACGACGACGACAACAATAACGATGATAAACAACAGAACAAACTGTTCGTCTTTGGCGATGGCTTCGCCGACGTTGGCAACCGCGCCCCGACGAAAAAAAAGAAGGATACCACGTCTCGTGGCTGGTACCGGCCCTACGGGATTTCGGACAAAGCCCACGGCAAGAAACCAACCGGACGCTACTCCGACGGCCTGGTCCAAGCCGACTTCATCGGTACGTAATTAATGATGATAAGCAATCCATTTCGTTAATTAGATCCCGGCCGGTGAATCAAAAATTCTTTTCGCATTATTTAACATGCCGTCGTCGATCTCCTGGATTTATGATCTGCAGCGAAGATTCTGGGGCAGGACGAGTCCCCTCCGGCAGAAAGGCTGCGGGGCAAGGACGGCGTCGACCCGTCCGGCATGAACTTCGCCGTCGCCGGCTCCGGCGCGTACTTCGAGTCGGACTGGGACGACGTGCCGACGTTCGGCGAGCAGATCGACAGCTTCAGGAGGCTGGTCAAGCACGGCATCACCGACCACGACCTCAACGGCTCGGTCGCGCTCATCGCCATCTCCGGCAGCGCAGACTACGCCGTCGACGAGTACGAGAACCACGAGGTGACAAAACTAATAGACAAGACATGTAGTAGTAGTAGTGTGATAATAACTGTCACGAGCCTAACTTCATTTCATATGCTGCAGATTGGTCCCGTGGCAAACAACGTGACGGACAAGATCGCCGATGGCGTGCACCGGCTGCTGGATCTCGGCGTGGAGAAGGTGCTGGTGAACACCCTGCCGCCGCTCGGATGCAGGCCGTGGTTCACCAGGCCTGACAACTACACCAAAGGCTGCAACAGCGCCGTTCAAGCGATCTCACGCGCGCACAACGCCGATCTCAAACGGAAGCTGCCTTCGTCGTTGGATGGCGTCCTTCTGCTCGACATGCACGACGCCTTCTACAAGATCATCGTCAGTCATAAAGGTATATACTAACGTAGCACCAGTAGTGCCCGCTACGTACTCGGTTCTCTTAATTTTCATCCCCTCTGATCTTAACTCTGTCGCCTAATTAATACTGCTAATTATATTGCTGCACAACGCTCTCTCTCTTATATATATGCTAATAATAACTTTGCTCAATGTCATATGCATGGTCTCGATCGCAGCTGCGTATACCAATTTCAAGCACAAGTTCGCGCCGTGCTGCGAGAGTGTGGAGAGGGACGGGTACCGCGGGCAGGAAGACGAGGATGGCGAGTTGATGTACGACCTGTGCCCTGCCCCGGACCAGTATTTCTTCTGGGACTACTATTACCCGACGCAGGCAGGATGGAAGGCCGTCATGGATCAGCTCGAGGATCAAATCAAGGATTTCCTAGACAACTAATTAAATATCATGTCTTACGACATGGAGGAGTAGTTAGTTAAAATATGTGGTGCAAGGTTTTAGCTTAGCTAGTGTTGGCTTGATCGGTTCTCTCAATAAGACCGACTACCTTTTTTTTCTTTTTTTTTTTTGAGATCAAGACTACCTCTTTAGATGCTAGGCAGTTTAGATCATTAAGGTGTTAGTGGTTTGTGATTCCATCTGCTTGACTGGAGTCTCAGTTGGGCAATTTTTGCAGGTTCCTAATGAGGAAAATTTCATCATTGTTTGCATGAAAAATGTCCAGTATCAGCAATATATTTCAAGTCGTCTGAGTGACAATTAATGTTTGACCAAAATGTGGAAATGCCTATTGGGACCGGTTGTACAATTTTACTTCTAGGACCCGTTGCACAACGTTACTCGCATAGACGTTGAGATGGACCATCTGCTCGTGGTTACAGCTCCATCCTTTAGCTTTAGGTTTCAAATGTGCCCGTGAAGTACAGTTTGTGGGTTGAAGGTCGTGGTGGAAATTTGTCTTGGAGTTGGAAGTCAAGATTTGGTACTTCATGAAGTAATAATAATCTTGTAGGATTCAGATCACTACAAACTCTACAAGGAAAGAAAAAACAGATACAGAGTGCTCTGTCTAGCAGGACGCAAAAACCACCTGTATGGAGTGTGGTACTGTGGTGGGCCTAAGCACATCGTGGTCACAGAGCTCAGGGAGGGAGTGCGTGTGCATCTGGATGCGATTGCCGGTGGGGATGTTGAGAACTTCCGTGGAACACGCGTGGCACACCCACTCGGAAACGCATGTAGTCCGCGACGCCGTTAAGCTGTTCGTCTTTGATCCGGACCACTTCATATTCTCTGGATGTTATTGTCTGGATTAGAAATTCCATGGAAAGGGCCGACTCAAACATAATTTATTCTCTCTCGTGCACAAGGGAGAATTTCAGACCCGCTAGTTACTTACCGCTTCATATTACGTGCCTTGTGGACCTGTAGTAATCAATCCCAGTAACTTTTTTTTTTGAGCAATCCCAGTAACTACTACCTCTGTAAATATGACTTATACGACATCAAATATAGTCCATTTTTCAAGAATGGAGTACATTCTGTGGGCTTATTACACAGTTTCAGCATTTGGTAACATGACCAGTTGCTTGAGCTTTGGTGATAAGTATGCTGATTGGAACCTATCAAAGAAAAGAATATCGTACTTGTATCTGGAACACACTTCTACTTAACCAAACTAAATATTCTTATATGCGTTCATGTATTGGAGATGTGGTATCATACAAAATCGAACAACAATAATCGTGCTTACATATCATCTCCTCTCTTAATCCAAGTTGACATGAATTGGTTACCGGAGAATTATATTTCATTAAAATGTAAGCTGGTGTATTTCGCAAAAAGAAAATGTAAGCTGTTGTAATTCAGTTGTCATAGCCCAGACCTACCACTTTGTGGCAATCTCCTTACCTATCAATGTGAAATTTCATCAGATCAGAATTATCATTGCGAAGAGAAACATACAGATAAAAGGCCAAATCAGGTCTCTGATTAATTAACCATGAAAAGGCAACACACCAACACCTTCCCTGAATGATCCATATAAACATCCTTTTAAGAGTAGTAAAAGTTACATGGGATTATTTTTCCATATTTTTGCAGAATATATGTTGACCTATAGCTTCATCTGACCAACACCTCCCCTGAATGATCCATATAAAGGTCTCGACCTCCTGAAGCTGTATACATCAGTTATTTCACACGATTGCGGAGGTGGTGCATTATGAACCATCTTTTGGTAATCAGCAGAATGAAGACCACCATAAACTTGTATGCTAAGAATCTTCTTTTGTGGTGCATTGACTTTAACATGATAATCGAAGAAGTCTATCAACTCTTCCTTCTTGAGTTCCCTCAGTGCAGCAACCTGCAATCATAAACTCACGGAGTTCACAAATACCCCTCCGGTCAAGAGAAGAGTCCTTTTGGACAACAACACATTCTTCTAAACTTAACTTTGACCGCAGATTTATACTTTAATACATGTCTAAAGTATATCAAAGGCATAACGTTACGAAGCTAGTTTTCAAGACAGATCTATTCCTTTTTTTTTTTCATTTTCAAGCATGCAATACTAACATACAAAGTTTTTTTTCTCGAACACGCTACGCGTCTTTGTATTAAGAAGGAGCAAAACAAAGTACAAAAGAACACGCCCAACACAATACTAACATACAAAGTGATAGCTGATGGTTAAAATTCAGAAGGTTCAGTTGCATAGAATCAAAGAGCACATACCTCTGCTTCTTTTCTATCAAATTTCAGAGTTCCCTCAGAAATCTCTCCCCAGAAAAATGCTGATTCCTCCCGAATGTTCTTGTATTTCTCCAGTTTCATATCAATAAGAGCGTTCACGTTACTCTGCGGGAGAGACCATACAATGCTTAGAATAAAAGGACAGAACCATATTACACAGCCACAGGATGCTGTAACAAAATCAAATTTCCTAGCCAATGCATGTGTTTATGTCCAGAGCTGGAACACCCTTGTTAACACCTAGGCTAAGAAATCTCCCTGGATGTAGTTTTGTCTACTTGTTTCACAGATACAACCAAATTAGGCACTAGAAGACTAAAGAGACCCCAACCACATAACAAGCGAAAACTACAACCTACAACCCCACAATGCGAAGGAACAGCAAGGTGAGCCATGAGCTACTGATGCGACATTTTAATACTTGGTACCCAAAAAAAAAGACACCAAAATCATGTCAGCAGTAAGTGGACACATTGCAAACCTACGAAAATCCCCAACATGGTAAGCTTGAAACAACAATGAGACACAATTAACAGCACGGGAACAGGATAAGTTAGATCACAAGACCACATGGAATCTACTATTTCAGCAAGGTAGGGAAAAGATGAAGGTGGTGAATCTCATATGCTAACAATTAATGGAAGTTTAGATAACAGAAAACTCAGTGGTTGGGTGATTGACTGGCCATGTAATTGCGCTCTAAAGACAGATTAGGTTGACATCTCGTGTGCTAACACAGAGAACGTGGGTGGGCCCAGGAGCTTGTGGGATGCGAAGACGAAAATAGACGGCAGCCTACTCTGACGTTAGAGCACGAATGTAAAGCATGCTCTGTGTGGCTGTGATATTTAGGACGCGCGAGCCATGGTGCACCAAATTCGCTTTGTTAATTGATCACCGGAGTACGTGAAGCACTAATCACCATAGGAGTACTACGTGCTGTTCACATGTAGCTGTTCGTTTCACCTGGGTAATACATAACAGTAGTTGGAGTCAGCGGTTGTCCTGCTGCTCTATGGCTGTTCTTTGGTCTTGGTGCACGGACGAAATATGCAGATCAAAAAGGGAGGGAGTACTTGTTATTCCCGCCTACTTTTTAATATATGTATATAAAGAGAGAGAGTATTTCTGTGTCAGCATCATACCAGAATCAGGACTGGTACCAGCCATCAAATGGATTTTCGATTCTGATGACTGACTATAAGTTCCGATGCTAATGGACAAGCATTTAAGGTATGGGATGCACAGTAATATTTTAGCTGTCAAATGCCCAGCCCTCACCAAGAAACAAGAATCAACTTGCATTCAGTTTTTTTTTAAAAAAATATGCAGAACAACCAGACTAGAAAAGCTAATTGACAGGTAAAAGTGTAAAACTATCACGACAACTAGGATGAACAGAGAAGCGTTCTAACCTTGAATTCTGCATCAGGCATTTCGTAAAGGGTAGTTTCAAACATCTTAAGAAAAGCTTCAACTCTGGCATCAAGATTAGCTGGATCCTGCCAAACGACAATTATATTTCAGAGACTAACTAAACATTACAACCAAAGTAATCAATTGTAATATAAAAATTCAAAATAGAAAACAAAAAATGAGTGGAGTAAATTTACCTTCACCGTTGACTGTATTATAAACTGCAATCCACGGACACATGAATCATTGCTGCAAAAGCATCAAGTGAATTCGTGTCCAAACACAATGTATATAAGTGTCCAAACCAAATTTAAAATAGTGCCCAAACCCAAACCCTATATAAAAAGGAAACCACGAAGATATATTCTCATACAATAACAAATCCCACTAAAGATTCCACATACCTTTGCCTAAGTAGCGCTATGTAGCCTAGTTGCTCAACCGATCGTAACTGATGAAAGGCTGGCTGCTTACCAACAAGAGCAAGCAGCTGAAGTAGAACATTTTGTTTGACATTATCCTGATGAGTCTGCAATTGTGAAAATATTATTGTAAAATTACATTGTGCAATAATAAGAACCGAGAAGAAGCTAGAAGTTCACGTGTCCATGCTAACACGGTGCTGCACTGCTTCCTCCATATAGTTTAGCACTTGAACAACCCAGCAATGTGCGACTATTAGTTTGCCTTGTCAGATTATTTCAGTGTCTTCCTACTTTTGTTTCTTACTTTCTGGCAATCCAGTGATTTAAACTGAGCTTGGAATCTCATTACAGCAGCAATACTTTAGACCACAATAGACAATCCAGATTTTTTTTTTAATAATTTCGAAAGATAATCACGGCAAGCTGCAGGCAGGAAGGCAATCCAATACCGCCAGAATCACGGATACCAGATAAGATGCGCATGCTTTGGATTATAATTTTTCAGCCAAAAAGTAAACATCTAGCCTATTGCTTTCAAGTGGAAAACTGCTACTCTATGGCTTCCTTTTGGGATTGGCATTCATTATTCATATCGCCCAGAAAAAGAAACAATTTGTTCCTTCCAGTTCCAACCCCCCCCCCCCCCCCCCCCCCCCCCCTGACAACTCAGTTGATGCAACCTTAAGTGTGTAAGTAAGAGACAGGCGACCGGACCTTGCTTCTAACATTTGTAGAGAACCACCATTTCAAGTTTTGATAACGGGAACATCAGGTTTGCTCCTTGGAAACGCCTCTGGAAGTCTTGGGCCCCCTTGAAATGCAAATTTTTCTTGTGACTCGCTGCAAAGGATAGCTGCTGGACAGCCGATCGCCTTGCCAAGCGAGGGATGTCGCACCCGGAAGCCTGCCCTTTCTGTGACCAGGCTGAGGAAGTGCAACAAATTCTTGTCTCGTGCGTTTTTGCAAGGGAGGTATGGACGATAATCCTTCATAAACTCGGCCTGATCGCTGATGCACAGCAGACCTCTGTGGTTCAGTTCATTAGCTGGTGGTTTAGTGCTGTGCAAGGTATTGACAAGGATTCAAGAAACGAGCTTAACAGTCTGATCATTTTAGTGGCATGGGAGATTTGGAAGCATCGGAACGACTGTGTTTTCAAAGGGGCAAGACCTAGTGTGTCTAAGGTAGGTGCTGGAGACAGTAGCAAATGAATGTGTTTTGTGGTGCTTAGCAGGAGCTAAATCGCTCCAAGAATTGCTGAGCAGGTCGGCACACTAGGAGGCTAGTTTTGCTCTAGTGTTTTCAGTTTGTTGGTAGTTCTTTTTAGTGTGTGGCGTACCTGTTCATGCAATTCAGTGTGGGAAGAGTTTCACCCTTCTTTTTGTATTTTATTCTTCTTCTTAATGAAACGATACGCAGCTCTCCTGAGTATTCGAGAAAAAAAGTTGTGATAACTCAAGATTTTTGAAAACCTATCATTTATAAGTCAGCAGAGTGCAGAGATGTTGATATAACATATATTGAAACTTCAGTAAATTTTCCAGAACGTCTTAACTTGCAGCCTACTTTATTGTTCTTAATAACAAATTCCCTAAGTATGGTTTTGTTGTTTATTTGCGAAGGGGAGCCCTGGCGCAACGGTAAAGCTGTTTCCTTGTGACCATGAGGTTAGGGGTTCAAGTCCTGGAAACAGCCTCTTGCAGAAATGCAGGGAAAGGCTGCGTACAAAAGACCCAAAGTGGTCGGACCCTTCCCCGGACTCTGCGCAAGCGGGAGCTACGTGCACCGGGCTGCCCTTTGCCCCCTTTTTCTTGTCTTCAACAAAAAATTCAAATTTGCATTTTACGTATATTCAACAGAGGAAACAACAGAAAGTTTCTAGAGTAGCCAGCGGGTGCTCGCCCGAGTGGCCAGAGCCACTAGGCTCCGGAGCGCTAGCGCTCCGTCGGCCCGGGTTCGATGCACCGCGGCACCGCGGCACTGTAGCGATTATTTCCTGCAATATGGCTCTGATCGCTGCAGTGCAAAAAAAAAATCCCCTCGCTCCTTCGTTGGACCAAAGCACAGGTTAAGTACTCGCGCCGATTCTCACCGGCCTGCTGAGTCCCTGTGTATGGTGCGGAGGAGGGTTCGGGGGTTTTCTCGATCTGTGTGAGACGATCGTTCTCCTTAAAAAATGCCCGGGGGCCGTCATACCCCCCGCAGGTCGAGTTTTTTAGAAAGTTTCTAGAGTATATTAGTAACAGTTATCATTTATTTTACTGAATATTATCCGAGAATAACCAAGTACAAAAGCATACCTGAATGTAGTACAGGAGAGCAGAATTTTCATCTTGGTGATTTAAGCACATTGCTGGATAGTAGAATTTTAAACCCTTTTCAAGCTTTACAATTCTCTTTGCAAGATGTTGTGATGGGGATAATGGCTTGCAAACGCTAATGGGTGCATTAAATAAGACATCTTCAATGTGCTGGACAACACTTTTTGCTTCGCACGGCTCTATATTACCTGAAATTAGTAAAATATGAGATCAATAACAACACTGTGGACCAGTCTACTGGTAAAGGAACCCCTATAAAGAGAATGGGAAATAGGAGGGTTCTCAAATTATCATTCTTGAGAAAGTAACAAAATAATTGAGATGGCTGTACGACAAACCTGCAAAATAACTCTCTATAAAAGTCTTCGCCAGCAAAAGAGGCAAAAACTTCCCTAGATCACTAGCTTCAAGATGAGAAAGTGCGGCAAGTTCCTCGTCCCATGGCCAAGCATGTTCCTCCAATATCAACGAACAGTAATATAGGGCTTGCTGATATGGCTGCCGAAATTTGAAATTCTCATACTCCTTTGTCATAATTTCCTGATGCCAAAAGAAAGGCCTTGAGTTCATGAGGTGTATAGATAGCTACAGCTTGCCATTGCCATGGATGTAGTCATGCAACTAAATAAAGAGGCGGTCGGTGACTGGGCAATGTGGGCGTGGTTTCAAAGGTGGACTGAGATCAAGCATTTAAAGGGATGTCTTGCAGATACTACAGCAAGACTTGGGTCCATATTGATTTGGAATTTAATAGACTAACGTGTTTGTACATTACCTATTTAACTTCAGATTAGGTGTAGAATGTATCAAGTTAATTTGCATAAGAACTGGATACTTGAAATCGTGTTTGAATCCGTCCCATTCCCAGCTCTAAATGAATCCTAGAAGGTGTCCAGACTCCAAAAGACATATAAATTACTATCAAACAATTTGCAGGCGAAAACGCCAGGTACCTTTATCACAGAAAAACGGTCAGGTTTAACTTCAAATTCTGCAATCTTGCCAATAACAGTCTCCAAAAGAGTTCTCATTTTGTCATTGTAGCCAACCATAGTTACCTACAAGAGTAACGAGACATTAAAAAAAAACATTGGATAATTGAGGAACATGATATCCTTAAGACATACATCTAATCAATGTCATTGGTGTCAATGTGATAAAATATAAAATAAATCACCCTTCATCAAGGTTTGCACACACGGACAAACAACAGTCCTACACCCTAGTATTCTGCTGTTTAATTGGTAACATCCTCACATTGCAAGCCACGAAGATGTCATTTGAACAATGTAACAAGCACACAAACAACAAAAAAATGAAGAGTTGTTCTTGTGAGTTGTAACTAACGGAAACTTATGCATCTTGTAAATGAAAACCCAATACTGCGGATTTGACATTTTACATTCTTATTATAGCAGTCCCAGTACTCGGATTAGTATAAAGCAAAAGGTAGTCGAAGTGATTTTTAAAAGATTAAGTGATTTTCCATGCCCAGTACAGACACATAATATCAAACTGAATTTATGAGAACCAACAAGTGAATGCCTTCATAAGGTCATCAATAGGAGTTTATTGACCTTACTGCAGCCCAGCTTAGGACATTTGAGATTTGAGAAATTTAGTTTTCAGCACAAAATTGCTCCGAATGCTGGAACATACCATAAGTAGAACACTCTGCAGCTAATGCCATGAGTTTGAGTTGGAGCTACACCTGATTGCTCATAAAATACAACTACACAAGGAACCTCCACCTGGTTGTTGCTCACCATTGAACCCGGGAGTCCAAAACTACTTCTGGCCCACAGAAGAATAAGTGTTGGAATCAACTGTGTAACATAATTGTAACCTTCTGGCAGGCTTAGATCTATCAAGGGCATAAGTTTCTTAGTACTAGTCTATTTAGTTTCATATGCTTCGCCTTTGCAGTATTGTGTACCTTGCACCTTACAAATTAACTCAGTACAAATGCCCTTCGTTATAGGATAATTCTGGTGCACATCATACATTACACTCAATTGGAGCTCATGCAATGCTAACAGTATGAAGACAACAATCCTATATCTTGAATGTCATGCTACTCAAATTAACTGACAAGGAATTTTGCATCCAAATGGAAAGGTGGAGCCTAATAGGAAAATTCAGTGGTGGCCAAGGGCTCCGATGTCCTCATTACCGAAAATGCAATAATTTCTCATGCAGCAATGTTTCAAAAAAAATCATAAAAATGCATTGTGTGACCTCCAGCATTACCACATCAAAGGCCTTGTTTGGCAGAGCTCCAACTCCAAGACCCATGAGGGATTTAGAGTTTATATTATAAACTTAACTATGCTAAAAGTTTATATGATAAACTTAACTATGCTACACCTTTTACATTTAGTACAAAACAAAAACAATGCCTCTCAACTAATCAGGCTCACTCCACCCGCAGCTCCAGGAGTTAGGGATGACTAGCTCCAAGAATTTCTGGAGTTTGAGCGGTGCCAAATGGGGCCAAAACATGCAACATACTTGTCAGGACATTGCAAAGTTGAAGGAAAAATAATTATCGCGATTCATTTATGGACTCCCTATGCCGACTCAATAATTTATTTTACAACTAACTAGACCACAGGACCATTAGCTGCTTCATACTTGACAGCAAATACTTGGAAAAAAATACACAAGCTTTAGCAACAGAAAGCAGAATTATGCAATGTGTTTTATTATGGATTAGTAGCAAAGGGGATATTAATTGATTTCTCGAAAGCTAAATGTAAAACTAACCTGAAAACCAGTGTCATTTGGCTTGACAGCATAATAAAGGCCAGCAACTTGAGCATCATAAGCTGAAAGCAAAAGTAAAATATGTTGGTAACTACAAAACATGAGCTGATCTTGTCTACGTTAACTTCAAAAGCAGTTAAAACCTTTTTTTCAGCTTAAAGTAAAAAATTTTGGTTACTACAAAACATGAACTGATCTTGTCTATGTTAACTTCAAAAGCAGTTAAAACCTTCCATGACACAGTTATCTAGTTACTCATAACAAAGCATATGTCGCAGAGAATTTGAGCTTGAGAAATACTCCATTCACAAAGCTGCTTGAGATATCGACGTGGTCCCAAAAACATGAATTTAGTTACTAATTTCACTTATAATATGTGTAAACTATAGATAAATAATATGATTATGAAACTACTTGTTGAGGACAATCTACGTATATAATATTTAAATGTCCAATCTCAGCATAAGAAAGCAATCGGTGGTTAAAGTTTTGATGGGCTGACAGCATGCAACCCAAGACACGAAACATCACATTGTGACTGGAGAGGTCATAAAGCATATTTCAAAAATAGCAATTCATATCATCATCGGCGGACTGAACATTCCATATTGTGCTATTTCATTATTAGTTACTCCTCCATTTTTTTTATATATGATGTTGGTGTTGATAATCCAGCTGCACTAATTCAAGGTTAGGGGGAGTATTTTGGGTTTTGCTCTTTTGGCGCCAGAATTTGGAGTGGCATAGTAGTAGCTGTTGCTGTAGCATGTAGTGTTAGCAGTAATAGGAGTTAAGAGGTATGGTGTGCTTGCAAGTTGTGGTGCATAGGCATGGCTGTACAGTGATGTATTTTGACTATAAGGCAGGGAGCAAAGGCTCCATTCAAGGCAGCTCAGCTGCTGCATAATTCGCGTGTGTGAGTGGTGAGCTCTCACCTGTCTCTCTACTGCCTGTGTGGTGTTCTTGTGTGAGTAAGGAGGAGTGGTGGTGTTGATGATTGGGCCAACAATTGGTATCAGAGCTTGGTTGATTGAGCACCGGAGATGGTGGGCACCCCAGAGGGCTCGCCGGCGCGGTCGCCGGAGCGCCACGGCCGCAGCGAGCGGCGCAGGCGCCGGGATCGATCGGAGCCGCGCCCGGTGGTTATCCACAAGACGGTGCGCAAGATCAGCGGCTCCACCACCTACCCCATGCTCACGCGCACCAACTACTCCGACTGGGCGGTGATGATGATGGTGATGCTCCAAGCGCGCGGGCTGTGGGTCACCGTCGAGTCCGGGACGGACGACGAGGCTGACGACCGCCTGGCGTTGGAGGCGCTCCTGCACGCTGTGCCGCCGGAGCTCATCTCCACCTTGGGGAGGAAGAAGACGGCGAAGGAGGCGTGGGACAAGCTCGCCACCATGCGCATCGGCTCGGACCGGTTGAGGAAGGCGAAGGCGCAGCAGCTCCGCAAGGAGTTCGAGAACGTCGCGTTCCGCGACGGCGAATCCGTGGAGGATTTCGCGCTGCGCCTGACCTCGCTGATGGGGGAGCTGGCGGCGTTGGGGGAGGAGATCGACGAGCAGCGAGCAATTGAAAAGCTCCTGCGAGTCGTGCCGCCCAAATTCGAGCAGATTGCTCTGTCAATCGAGACTCTGCTCGATTGTCCGAGCTCTCGCTGGAGAAGGTCACCGGGCGGCTGAAGGCGGTCGAGGATCGCGCTGCAGCGGCCGCGGCGGCGACGAGCAGCAAACTGCTGCTCACGGAGGAAGAGTGGGCGGCGCGCTGCAAGGAGAAGCGCGGCGGCGCCTCGAGCTCCGGCAAAGGCGGCGGGCGCGGCAAGGCCAAGCCGAAGCGGAGAACAAGCCGCGCCCCGATGACAGATGCCACAACTGTGGCAAGGAGGGTCATTGGGCGTGCGATTGCAAGGCGCCCAGGAAGCAGGACCGCGGGCGCAACGAGCGCGCGCTCGTGGCGGAGCGGGAGGATGACGATGAGCCGGCCCTGCTGGTGGCGCAAGTGTGCGCGCTCGGCGACGCCATGGAGGAGGAAGGGGTGGAGTTCGTGGAGCTGGACGAGGCCCGAGCTCAAGTCAACCTCGGCTGCGAGGACGACGACATCGACGACACCTGGTACCTCAACACGGGCGCGAGCAGCCACATGACCGGCAACAAGGCGGCGTTCTCCGAGCTTGACACCGCCGTAAAGGGCTCGGTCAAGTTCGGCGATGGCTCGGTGGTGGGGATCGAGGGGCGTGGTTCGGTGGTGTTCCGGTGCCAGAAAGGCGAGCACCGCGCGCTGACAGACGTCTACTTCATCCCGCGCCTGAGAAGCAACATCGTGAGCTTGGGCCAGCTCGACGAGCGCGGGTGCCAAGTGCTGATTGAAGACGGAGTGCTCCGCATCCGTGACCGCGAGCGCAAGCTGCTGGTGAAGGTGCAGCGAAGCAAGAACCGCCTGTACACCGTCAAGCTGGAGGTGACGCAGCCAGTGTGCCTAGCGGCGAGGAAGGATGACGACGCATGGCTCTGGCACGGACGTTTCGGCCACATCGGCTTCGACGCGCTGGCGCGGCTCGGGCGGCTGGACATGGTTCGCATTCTCCCCAAGATCGAGCACACCGGAGAGTTGTGTGACAGCTGCCTCGCCGGCAAGCAGAGGCGCCAGTCCTTTCCGCGAAAGGCCAAGTACCGTGCCGAGGGTCTTCTTGATCTCGTGCACGGTGACCTGTGCGGCCCAATTGCGCCGGCGACGCACGGCGGGCGGCGCTACTTCCTTCTGCTGGTGGACAACTGCAGCCGATACATGTGGCTCAGACTGCTGTCGAGCAAGGACGAGGCACCGCGCGCCATCATGGAGTTCCAGGCGCGCGTCGAGGCCGAGACCGGGCGGAAGCTGCGGGTGCTGAGGACCGACCGCGGCGGCGAGTTCACCTCGGTGGAATTCGGCCGCTACTGCGCCGAGAAGGGAGTGGAGCGGCCCCTCACGGCGCCGTACTCACCACAGCAAAACGGCGTCGTGGAGAGGCGGAACCAGACGGTGGTTGGGATGGCGAGGAGCATGATGAAGGCGAGAGGTGTGCCGGCGGCTTATTGGGGCGAGGCCGTGAGCACAGCTGTGTTCATCTTGAACCGTGCGCCGACGAAGAGCGTGGCGGGGAAGACGGCATTCGAGGCGTGGCACGGCCGCAAGCCGGACGTCTCCTTCCTCGGGTGCGTGGCGCACGTGAAGACGATGAAGCCGCACCTGAGCAAACTTGAGGATCGAAGCACGCGGATGGTCTTCCTCGGCTACGAGCACAGCAGCAAGGCGTACCGGCTCTACGATCCGGTGGGCAAGAAGCTGCACATCTCCCGCGACGTCGTCTTCGACGAAGCGACGAGCTGGGATTGGACGGCGGGCCATGGTGCGGCGGAGGCGGGACCGAGTTCGAGGAGCTCGTTCCACTTCGAGTTCGTCACCCACCATGAGGTGGCGGGTGCTGGTGCCGTCGATCAGGCGATGGAGGATGAGGAGGAAGAGCCGGCCCTGCCGGCAATTGACGCCGGAGCGGAAGCGGCGGCGGAATCCCCTGTTCCTGCGGCGGCGGAACCAAATTCGCCCCAATTCGTGTCACCTCCGCCACATCCGTCGCCAAATCTCGATGCAGCGTACGACGGTGAGCCTCTCCGTTTCAGGGCTGTCAACGATTTGGTCGGCGGCGGCCCAATCCAGGCGAGGCGGCCCGGATTGTTGGAAATCAGTAGCTGCTGATGGTGGCGGCTGAGGAGCCAAGCTCGTTCGCAGCTGCTGAGCTTGATCCAAGCTGGCGCAAGGCGATGCTCGAGGAGATGCGCTCAATCGAGGACAACCACACTTGGGAGCTCGTCGATCCGCCGGCTCATTGCCGGCCGATTGGGCTCAAGTGGGTGTTCAAAGTGAAGCGCGACGCCGATGGCAAGCTGGTGAAGCACAAGGCGAGGCTGGTGGCAAAGGGCTACGTGCAGCGCGAGGGGATCGACTTCGAGGAGGTGTTTGCCCCTGTTGCGCGCATGGAGTCCGTGCGACTCGTGCTTGCGCTGGCGGCGAAGAAGGGTTGGCGTGTCCATCACATGGATGTGAAGTCAGCCTTCCTCAACGGCGAGCTGACGGAGGAGGTGTTCGTGCAGCAGCCGCCAGGATTCGTCGTCAAGCATCAGGAGCGGAAGGTGCTGCGGCTGCGCAAGGCCCTGTACGGGCTGCAGCAAGCTCCGCGGGCCTGGAACATCAAGCTTGACGCAAGCTTGAAGAAGCTCGGCTTTGCCAAGTGCGCCAACGAGCACGCTCTGTACACGCGACGGTCGCGGTATGGGACGCTGATCGTCGGCGTGTACATGGACGATTTGATCATCACCGGAGCAGAGCAGCGCGACATCGACGAGTTCAAGAAGCAGATGATCTCCATGTTCTGCATGAGCGATCTTGGATTGCTGTGCTATTACTTGGGGATCGAGGTGGAGCAAGGCGATGGCGGCATCAAGCTCTGCCAGAGCGCATACGCGCGGAAATTGGTGGAGAAGGGAGGGCTGGCCGATTGCAATCCGGCACAGTCGCCCATGGAGGAGCGGCTCAAGCTATCGAAGCAGAGCACGGCGGCGGCTGTGGACGCCACGCGGTACAGAAGCATCGTCGGCGGATTGCGCTACCTCGTCCACACGCGGCCGGACATCGCCTTCGCGGGTGGGCTATGTGAGCCGCTTCATGGAGGATCCAAGGGAGGATCACCTCACCGCCGTCAAGCGGATCCTGCGGTACGTCGCGGGGACGAAGGAGCAGGGGATCGTGTACAAGAAGGACGACGACGAGGTGCTGGCGCTGGTGGGCTACAGCGACAGCGACTTGGCCGGCGACATTGATGGTCGCAAGAGCACGAGTGGCGTGCTCTTCTCTCTCGGCCGCAGCCCCATTTCCTGGCAGTCTCAGAAGCAGAGGGTGGTGGCGCTCTCGACCTGTGAGGCGGAGTACATCGCCGCCGCCACCGCTGCTTGCCAGGGAGTGTGGCTCAATCGGCTGCTGGGCGAGCTCGTCGGAGGAGAGCTGCCGGCGCCGAAGCTGATGGTGGACAACAAATCCGCCATCGCCCTTTGCAAGAATCCTGTCCTCCACGACAGCAGCAAGCACATCGACGTGCGCTACCACTTCATCCGTGACTGCGTCGATGAAGGCAGATCGTCCTCGAGTTTGTTGACACCGGCAACCAGCTCGCGGACATCCTCACCAAGTCACTCGGGCGAGTGCTTCAAGGAGCTCTGCTCCAAGATTGGCATGGCCAGTGTGAGGAAGAAAGTGCAGCAGAATTAGGGGGAGAATTGTTGATAATCCAGCTGCACTAATTCAAGGTTAGGGGGAGTATTTTGGGTTTTGCTCTTTTGGCGCCAGAATTTGGAGTGGCATAGTAGTAGCTGTTGCTGTAGCATGTAGTGTTAGCAGTAATAGGAGTTAAGAGGTATGGTGTGCTTGCAAGTTGTGGTGCATAGGCATGGCTGTACAGTGATGTATTTTGACTATAAGGCAGGGAGCAAAGGCTCCGTTCAAGGCAGCTCAGCTGCTGCATAATTCGCGTGTGTGAGTGGTGAGCTCTCACCTGTCTCTCTACTGCCTGTGTGGTGTTCTTGTGTGAGTAAGGAGGAGTGGTGGTGTTGATGATTGGGCCAACAGTTGGTTAGTTCAAACGTCATGCAAGGGGGTTACTACTTCTGCTGGTCTGATATAATTCCAAACGGATGGAAAGGGCTTTCCAATAAGAAAAACTTTTTCCAACATTAACCATTTATATAATAGGGCAATTGAACAGCCATATATGATAGAAACAACATCCATGTCACTTCATATGCAGAACATGTCCAAGAATGCACTAACGAATGGATAAACATAGGTCACAAGAATCATAAACCATAGATCTTGGGTTTTGCTTCATACCAAAATCATTCAAATAATCCATCAGCAACCTTGTGAATAAATCAGTGAGAACTGCTGATTCGGGTGAGCTATGGGACAATGGACAGTGAAAGTCCATCTTGATAAATGCCTTGGGCGTGAAAAACATTGTATCTGATTTGTACCACAATCTGGAAAACATTGTCTTCCTCAGCATCGAAGGAAACCTTGCCTGCATGTACCAGCAAGATAAACACGTGTATACCATGATTAAATAAGTAGGCAAGTTTGTGTGCGTGTGTATGTTACCTTTTCCTCTGCATTTTTTAATGAAAGATCACTTGGGATGAAGATATTAGGTTTGGGCAGGTGTAGACCGTCTTTTGGGGCTTTCTCTACCCATTTCTGTAAACAATAATTCTACGATGTGAGCAATATATATGTTTATTGCTCCAGTAATAGAACACGATAATGCCCAAAAGTGCACCTGTATAGTGGAAGGATGGACAGCTTCAACAGAATATGATGTACCATACCATGGCTCTGTTAAGTTTGTTTGTCCTTCAAATTTCTTTGATTCCCAGAATATTCTGAAAAGAAGCATGGAAGATAATAATATTCAGTAAGCTTCATAAGCCAATAGTTGCCTCAAAAAAAATGAGGTAAAAGAGAGAAAAGAGACAAACTTATATAAAGGGAGCAAAAGAGAACAGCAAAAATGAAATGTCTCAATTTCTTTTCTAGAGTAACACTGATAAGTTTGCCCACGTAACAGGAATTAATATAATGCCGCTTACCTTACATTCTCTGGAGTCAATTCGTTTAAAATCCTCTGAATAGCATCTGGTGAAAACTTGGATGGCACAGATGATGCAACCAACCAATCTTCTGGTGGAAAAAACTGCAGAAGGGGAAAGGAATGCCACAAATTAGTAGGCTTTTTGGGATAACATCAAGGTGGACCCTGTTGAGTATATATATATTAATAAAATAATAAGTAATGAACAAAGTCTTTGAAGCACAAGGAATGTACAATCAATGGTCATTCCAATAATCTTTTTAAAAAGAAACAAAGCATTGACACAACTAATGACATGATACTACCATGTTCCAGTATTCGACATGCCATTGTCCAAAATTTTACATAGTTCCATGTGCGACAGCATATAAATCTGGCACATTTACACTGATGGAAACAGATGGTAGGATAAATGACTAACTGTTTTCACATCATGTTCAGCTCCTCCAATGAAATATATTAAAAAGGTCAAATGTTGTAGAGGTTCTCTATCATCAGTTAACAAAACAATAGAATAAGTTCTTCACTATAAGAGCACCCAAAAAAAAGGTCTGAAAGAGTTAAGATATAACTGCCATAGTATTAGAAATGCTACTGATTGCATCAAATGCTGATAATTTCCAGATCCCAACATAAATGTGCAAAAATCCAGGATACTAGCAGTTGTGAAGACATAAGGTATTGTGGAATACCTGCATATTTGACGAAACATTAACAACATAATTCATAGGAGGGCTCTTGTCACGATAGTGAAATCCTGTCTCGCAGATGGCTTGAAGCTTCACAGTCCCCCCAAGGAAAAATAACATAATACATTAATATTGGGGAAAAAAGTAAAATAAAGCAAGTCTTCTTTTCTTTGAGGGGCACCGAAATTATCTAAATATTAACAATTGGTAACGATGTATTTATACGACTTGATCGTTCACTTTTACTAGTTCATTACATTTTATAATAGTCAAAGGTGTTTCCATGGTATTTAATAAATAGAGTTTGCCGGTGATTGAAAAAAAAAGGAGCTTTTCAAGGCAGCATCCCTGATGATTAGGTGAAAAAATAAAGAGGCATGACAGCCAGAGTATATTTCCAAATCAGAAGACATCTGTCCCGCTGGGTCAACTACAGCAGAATATCAGTGGACAACCATGACAATGAGAAAGGTATTGAAAAAGCATAACATAGGTTTATAGTTATATCTCATCAAACATAACATATATATGCATATTTTTTCAGGTTAGTGTGGGGCTTTAATAGAAGTCACCTATAAATAAACCTGATTGTCTAAATTCCAAAAGAAGTCACTTTTTGGTGCAAACAAAGTAACTCTGGTATAATAAATTATCAAAGCTCCGGCTCATGTTACAAAAATTAATAATTGATCTCAACGAGGCCTAACATTTTTGAGAAATGAATGAGGCCTAACATTAGTTCTTATTTCTTGAAAAATGGAGAATAAATTCATGAACAAATTTACCTCATCGAAAATCCACTTTGGAACTCCAGACGTCTGCAGCAGTGTAATATATCTGAACAACAGTCCAACAACATCCTCCATGTGTTCTGTCATCAATAATATAATATCTGAGTTCCACTTACATTTTCAAACTCAAAAGGTTAAAACACTCCTAAAAAATTAGAACTTACCATGGCCTACATCTGTGAGTTTTATAACAACAGAGAAAAAGGAAAATTCACAACTCCAATCCCCTTCACCAGCTTCCAAACTCATAGCCCATCCTGAATATTTTAGCAAAATAAAAGTAAAAATCAATCAGAAAACTACTAGGAAAGATTAAACATGTGGGGACCCCATGTGTTTTACACATGAAAGAAGTTGAGTAAACCATACCATAATAGAGGCGAAAAAAGATGGCATAAAGAACGGACCCAGATGTAGAGTAAAGTATACCATTGCATAGGCGAAAAATTGGATAAAAGAGACAAATGCTGTGGTTCCTATTCTTTACACATACAAAGTTCTGTTCTGTTTATTTGTTATGTTCAACAGGACACGGTCTTCTGGTATCTACACAAAAGACCTAAAACACCATAACTGCTCCCTTCAATCCCATGTAATTTCCCAAAAATTTGGCAGTGGCACGAATCATCCTGTGTCATAGATTTTATGCAACTTTGATAGGAAAGATCAACAAGAATAACTTCAGATTCAGATACTTCAGAAGAAGCACATTGAGATAAATTTAACTGGGAATGTCATGTACAATAGGAAATAGAATGACGAAATTAGGAAACCCATGAATGGAAAGGAGTAAGCAAAACTAAAAATTGCTGTCTCCACAGGAGTCCTTAACAGGGTGGGGGTGAATGACTGCTAAAAGTTACTAGATTGCAAGAGAACTCCGACACCTAACTTACCTAGCTTTTTAAGTACGTAAAAAAGAGATCCTTCGCCTTCATGGCCAATCAAATGGCTGACATACTTGCAAGGACCTTCCTTGTAATGGCGAACGTTGGGAGTGATTGGCCAAAGGATCCTCAAGGTGTGACCTTGTTTTATGGGAACTGCTTTCACAAGGATCTGCAAGTTGTCAACTATACATAAATAATTGCACCAAGTATTTTTCATTTCAAATGCCTGATTCATTATCAGTAAATAGTAAACCTGGAGATGTTCACTGGTACATGGATGACCAGGAAATGAAAATGGCTTTCTCCCAACATTTCTAATTTCAGAGAACTTATTTTCGACAAGATTTTGCAAGCTGTCAAGACTTTCTGCAAACACAACAAACATGAGAATGGGCCAAAGGATGTTGGATGCAGATAAATCGTAACAAAATGCAAACAAAAAAAGTATAAACGGTATGAAAACCTTTTCCGTACACAACAAGTTGCATCAAGTTGGCTGAGTAGTGTGAATCATAGAATTTAAGAAGCTCCAGCCTTGTATCGAGTCCTTTCTCCTTTGCTTTAACTTCCAGTGTATCCCAATTTCCTAAATCAATCAAATATCTGAAAATTAGTTCAAAATGTCTTAATATTTTCAGCAAGTGACAAAACACATCATGCCAGCTTTACATTAAAACTTCGGAAGTATTGACACAAAGACGAAACGTCTAGGATGTTTATGGGAGGTAAAGAGTAAAGACCACGATGTTGACTGAAAAATGTGGCATGATATTAAAATTAGATGGTAGACTAACTATTCTCCATGCAAAGCAAAGTTAGCCATCCATTGTTTAAAAGTGAAAGAATTTTTTATGTCATGAACTCTATTAATTTTGGTTTTGAAAGAAAAAAAAACATATAATGGACCTTCTACTGTGCCAATTATTACAAGATTTCATCACTGAAACCGAATTTCAATTAAAAGAAAAAGGTTTTGAGGTAACTATGCCATGTACTCACGAAGAGAAATGTTAACAAACATTGCAAGCAAGCAAGCAGTGTATTAATACAAGGATAGAATATCAAATACTAACCAGTGCTGAACTTATGATATGGGTGATTCTCCGAGCAAAGATGCTTCTCAAGCTGAAAAAACAACAACAACAAAGCCTTTCAGTCCCAAGCAAGTTGGGGTAGGCTAGAAATGGAACTCAAAAGGATCTCAATAATAAGAAAAACAAAATGATGAATGCAAATAACATAAAAAACTGCCCTATGATTACATCTAACTACGAGTGTATAATTGAAATAAATCAGATTTCCATGACTAAGTCATTTGCTTATTAAAGGTAATCTTGGAAACTTAAAGTACCTGACTCATTCGCCAAGGATCTGACAATAGATTTTTCTGATTTTCTAGAAATGGAGAAAGCAGAAAAGTAGTGATTAAAACATTGAAGCATATTATCTTATTAGTTTCAAACAAGAGAAGTACTATTTACCAGAGTCAACAGCTTTTATTTCCCGAAGTGTAGCATCTGGAGACATCAATGGCTTGATAAAAAATTGTGCAAACCTAAAATTAGATGGCAGGAGCACAATAAGTAACATTTCAGAAAGCAACGAAAATGATTTTTTTTAAAAAAAAAGGCAACAGAATGTACCTATCCAAAGCATCATGCAGGCTATCATTGTTCACGTCAAAATAGAAGTTTGTATGTTCAGAAGATGTGAAAGCATTGGTTGAACCACCATGCTACAAAAACATCAGCATCATCCAACTATCCATAACATAGAAGTGGCATCATAAATTTAGTTTATGAATGAGTAAACAAATCACAATCCTTTCATAGCACTTTATTGTCTCCTATCAGTTTTGTGGGAGTAATTTCTTGTCCTTTCATAGAAATTTAGTTTTGTGAAGCTGTACCATTTAAATAAAGCAGGACTAAATTGTTGTGTGCGCATGGGGTGGGGACGGGGTGACGGTTCCAGGAAGAATGAGAATCCTAGTGTTATTCATAGTTCGAGGGCCTCAACCTTGGCGTCAAGAAATACAAACTATAGTTTCAGCCACTGCTACAGCAGATGGTTTACTCAGCTTTACAACTAGTGCACAAATGTGTTGATGTTGACCAGATATCCTGAAACCCTTGGATCAGAGGGAGGGAAGGAAGATAGATGATAGAAGCCTTGGACTATGATGTCTCTTTCCTATTACAGTAGAGGCACTTTTCTTATAAAGAACTATTAAGTTTTAAATTAAACGAGTGAATGGACCTATGATGTCGACCCAGCTCTAAGCCTGCCCATATCAACAAAATGTAAATAGTTATGTTATGTTTCATTCCTAGTTTTGTGAAGCAGCATTTTTCAGTGAACTCTAGTAAATGTGAAAATATTGACAATGTTTTGGCAAAAAAACTGGCCTTCAGATATACACCCTTTCTGCTTTGTAAGTTTTGTGAGGGGAAAAAACAGAAGGCAATGGTTTTCATGAACTCACTACTTATGCTTTAAATACCTATTTCCACTGTGCTGACAATGTAATATTTTGACAAGATGGTCTTGACATGGCTTTAATAAAACGCACGACCCAAACTACCCTTACATGTATCGTCACGACTGCACAATGGTGGAATCCATCTAATGTTTCTTGTTCTAGAGCACTACCACTACATCGACAAGAGAATGCAAGCGCAACCCAAGAACAAATTAATACCAAAATCATATTAAGAGCCGATACAGGGATGTCTTTGTGAACAGAAAGAAACAATCAATCCTGGCAAAAAAGGGGGGAAAAAAGCATACCTCTGCAATGTACTTTGAGTAGCTGTCTTCTACCGGGTATTTCTCGCTAGCATAGAAAAGCATATGCTCTGCAAAAGAAACGACGAAAACATTTAAGAAGCTATACAGAACCGGGTCGCAATATTCAAATGCCAACCGTTTGAATATGGAACGAACTACCAAACTGCTATCATGCACAATCTTCACTCATGAAATACGATTACAGATATTCTCTTCCCACCACCCCAAGAATTTACATGAATATACAGCCTTAGATTAGTATGTTATTTTGATCTTATATTCGCTGAAGTACTTTTCAGCTCTGGCCTTGACATATTTGCGGATTCAATGGGTAAACATTACTTAGAAGTCTACAGCACGCAAGTCGCACGAACATAACAATCAAATCCACATTCTTCTCATAATCTTGACACCTCCTCAAATATGGCAGGTTTCAGAAAGACTAAGGCCCAGCTACAGCATAAAAGGTAACATGCTGATATGGACTTATATTACTTCATCTGTATGACTGTCCATATTCTAACCTTTAATTCTTACTGTGGATAGATATAAGTATTACCTACCACTACCATTCAACCAAACGTGGATTCTACTCAAGCAAGAAAAATGTACAGTAATAAGCTGCAGAACTCAAACTAGCGTTTATAACAAGTTAGCAAAGTACAGAGATAGGACCCATGCGAAAAGACCTGAAGGCTGAAGTAGTTCTAGAGAGCACTTCAGGAACAGAGATATTATCGGTTCGCAGTTGCACCGAATTTGCAGCGCTCATTAGTTAAGTTCATTACCAATCACGTAAAAGTTGTGCAAAATAACATCACGGACCAAGCAGAACAACTCCCAGCATCGACAACAGCTCCGCCAAAGGCCGCTAAACTAATTCAGAACTCAGATGCAGCAAGCTCGAAGCAGCACACTAACCGAGGAAGTGCGCGAGCCCCTCCAGCCCATCGGGATCGCAGAAGTAGCCCACGGAGACATTCATCGACGCGGCCGCCTGCAGACCACCAAATCAACTCGCATCAATTCTCGAATCATAAACCCGGGCGGGCCATAACAGAACCCTGACCGCCCCCGCAGGACTGATCGAAGCAGCGCACCTTGTCGGTGTCGGGGTCGCTGACGAGCAGGCACTCGAGGGCGTTGGGGAGCACGACGCGGCGGTACCCGCGCTTGTCGTTCCGGGGCTTGGTGATCTCGACCTCCGCCTTCGAAGCCGCGTGAGCGGCCGGAGGCGCCGCGCCGTCGGCCGGGTCGTCGGTCTGGGGCGGCCTCGAATCCATCGCGGCGGCGTGTAAGCTGGGGTGTGTGTTCGCGGCCACGCGAGGCTTGGCAAGGAAGTTGGGAGTGGCCGAGTCTCGCCTGGTTCGCCGCTCTTCGGATTTGGAGGCGAGAGGTGGTGGCGGCCTGGACCGCCTGGTAATGGTTGGACTGGCGAACTCGCGACACGACCTGCGGGCTGCGGCGCGGCGCGAGTCTGACTCTGATCGGTCGGCCGGTAACTGGGTCGGGCCGGGCCGGACTTGGCCGTTGCGGAGAAGATGCCACCGTTGTCCACGAGGTCGAGGATTTCCTCCTCCTCGGGGGCCACCAGTCCTAATATACTTATACTTACGCCTAAAAAAAAACAGTCCTATACTTCCCCTCAAAAAGAAAAAGAAAAACCCAGTCCTATACTTTGAACCTGGATGGATTGATTTTTTTAAAAAAAAAAACCTAACAGTTATGCTCGCTTCTAATCCGAGATAAAGTTTAGTCGCAGCAAATTTCACTACCGTAGTTGATCTTTCCTAGACTTTTTTTTTTGCGAGAGATCTTTCCTAGACAAAGTGTTCAAAACCCATCATGGCGTTGAGTTTCGTATCTAATGCAGCCTGATGAATGCATTGGATGCAAACAGTGGCGAATCTAGAGAAAAATTTATGAGGGTGCAGTCTTCTAGCTTGTTGATGTTTCTCTAGGTTTTTTCTCCTTGTGGGTGCATAACTATAGCTAATGGGGGGTGCAATCATGGCGAAAATAGGAGGGATATAGCTGATTTTTCAGTTTGAGCCCATAAGGTAGCTTCGCCTCTGGATGCAAATGTGGTCGAACTCGGAGAGAAGCACACCCAGGGAGTTGCTTCGTTCAAGGTCTAAGGATATTAATAGGCCACCAGGGGAAAATATGGTATAGTATGTACAAGGCGGTCCCGTCGCAACAACATGGCGTTGTTGACTTGGCGCCACTAGTTAGCTCGGGGCTTGAGATCGGGCACAGTTTAGCAGCGCAGTCATCTTTGAACCTGGAGGGGTAGAGATGCAGATGATGCACCATGACTTCCTGTGCAAAAGCAGAGTCAGCAGCAGGAAGTGCATCTACATCCCAGTGCAGTCGAGAGACTATGTAATTTCAACAACTTTCTAAATGAGCTTATAAAGTTTGTGCTGCGAAATCAGCGGAACATAAATTGACGGCGTGGAAGTGGCAACTTATATATGAGCACCTGATGCTCCAAAACATGTCCAAACAGATATGAAGAAAGGCACTCATATAGCTCATTCTTCACCCTGCATGCGCGCCTCCTGAACCAAGTTAATATCACACTTAATTTGGAAGGGAAGCCTACCTTCTCTTTCAAGTGCAGACTTGTTAATATGAGGGGTTTTATAGTTGCCTCCCCTTGCTTTCATGACCTCTATCATGATTCATGACAGTCTGCAATGTCACGATTCACGAAGACCGATTTGATGATATTGATGAATATTTCTGAAATTCTCGCTGAACAACATCGATGATATTAATCACTGTTCTTAGCATTCGTAGTGCCGCAGGTGACAGATGTTTGTATATGATGTAAACCCTGGATTGTTGAGAGATAGCATCTTTCAAAACCTCGATTCCTTGAAAATAAAAATATCAGACTGAATTCGTGAAGCTTTGGTGGTTCAAATTAATAAGAAAATAGCTAAAATATCACTATTCTTTGTAAGCATCAGCACAACTCAAAATTACTCCCTCCCATTCATTTTCACGGGCGCATTTGGCTGAAGAGTTTTTCTCCAGATTGCTGGGCATGGTTTTGTTGGGCTCCTAGGGACTGGTGAAGTGTTTGTGGCCTGCGTGGGAAATAAACTCGTTGTAAGATCAATGAACCTAGAGCTTGGTTCATAGATTTTTGTGATTGATGTCAATATAGTAATGAGACTTTTCGGTCAAAAATATAGTAATGAGACTAACAAGGTTTGTTAGTGTGCAAGATGTTTAGTCTCATGGATGTAGTGATACACTATTGGAGTACCAACACCTTAAATTTGCAAGAAAGTTGGTAAAAAGGACAAGTGAACATGATGACTATTGTACAAGGTGACTCCTACAAACATGAGTTAAGAGACAAGATAAGTATGTCATGTGTAGTTGTCGATGTTGCGCGCCAACTGTCGGTGTTTACTAAACACCGACAGTTCTTCTATGTATATTATACCTTGACCTACTCTTGATCGTCGTGTTTAATTTTATATTATATCCTGTACCATGATGACCTGACTTGTATGTGCTTATTCATGTATACTCTATCTTGTCATCATGTTGTCATGTCATGTGATCTTTCTTACATATACTTTGCCATGACATGCATATGTTCATCATGTAGCTTGCTTTCATACTCCTTATATCATGATGACGTTATTGTGCTAGTTCTAGTTGCTATCTTATGCGTATTATATGATGATTTAACCGGGTTGTCTTTTGTGAAAACTAGGTCATTGTGACTAACATCTTTGGATGTAGAAAAAGTCTTCATACATATTCTTTAGGTTACATGAAGAAGCTTCGTTGATAGAGTGCACCAACCTTCTATCTGCGTCCCGGTGATTGGTTGCCTCGACGATGAATGACGACAAGGATCAAGGAATTGAAGAAGAGATGGATCAAGGCTAAAGACATGTTAGATCTAAGCAAGTGTTGGCTTGTTGTAATTGTAGGTTTGAGTCTATAGGAAAAACCGAATCGACTATGAAGAGGGATCGAGTCGTTTCTCTTAGGCCACACTAGTGATAGAGGTGAGTGGATTCTCAATGAGTCTCTCGGGCACTAGGATGGCAGCAGAGGAGAAGAAGAGCCGAGTTGGTGAAGTTGGAAAGAAAAAATCAAGGAGATGATCAAGGTTTAGCTTCAGCCGAGGTCCCCTTGCTTGCCCAGCACGTCAAGTAGCTTGTGACCGACTGGAGAAAGATTGAGACATTTGGAGTTTAACATATGCTGGCTGGCCTAGAGTTTGGGTCGGCCGGCCATCTTTTTCTTGATTTTTCTGCAATCTTCTGCAAGGCATAACTCCTGCTTTCGAACTCCGAATTGAGTAATCTAAAAGTCCATTTTGTCTAGCTTGACGAGGGCTTTGACATAGAGGGATCACATTTCTCATTTAAATAATTATTCTTTGATGTCCAAATCATTCCTTGTTTATTGCTTCTAGTGTGATCGAGATGTCCGAGCAGGACCTTATTTATCTTGTGCTTTTGGATATTTGTTATTTTGCTATGAGTGTAAGCACAATTGCACAAATATTCTTATGTACCTTGCAAAATAAGAATACATTCAAAACTTTTGGAACTTTATTAGTTTAATGCAGGAAATATTGGTGCATACCTTTTATTCGTTGATAAGTTGACGATAATTTTATGATTTAACGACCGTCAACACCATACCTAAAGAACGATTTTTTTTTTTTTTTGAGAATCTATTTGAAGGATGAATTCACTGATCAATTGTTGGTCTTTAGCTGGTGTGTCTCAGCCGCCTCAAATGTCTACTGCGTTGCTGCATATCTGACTAATCCCCGCGCGCGCGCGCACACACTGGCAATTTCATCATATTTCAAAGAAAAATAGGTATTTCAATGCAGCAACATCTGGAGAGCTTGATGTCATTGACAAGATGCAGTTATTGGAGTGGTTTTTTGAGAACTACCATCAATATGGTTGCACGCTGGAGTTTGTCACTAACATCTCACGCATCTCAAAGCACCCCGTTCTGTTAAGTATCCCACCGATCCCACCAAAGCCCCGACAAAACTGAGATCCTTCCTGTGACTTGAGATGCGTGACAAACTCCAGCGTGCAACCATATTGTTGCTTAACAGAACGGGGTGCTTTGAGATGCGTGAGTTTTTCTTTCGAAAAAGCATAGAAGCACTTCTCATGCAGATAACCTCTGCAAGTTCTATGTCTGGGCAAAAAATGTAAACGGCCGTCATCGCATGGAGTTATAAACGTGACACGAGCCTAGCAATAGAGCAGTTTTTCTTACCATCTCAGCAATATGTTAGTCTGTACTTTTTTTTTTCTCATATGGGAACCCGGCATAGGGGTGATGTTTCAACGAGACGGCAAAATGTAACTACTAGCTGCAATATAAAGCTAATTTTCCCCAAAGTCGCACATGATTAAAAGTGTACTGCCTCCATTTCAAATTACTTGACGTTTTTGACTTTTTGATATCATGTTTGATCGTTCGTCTTATTCAAAATTTTTGTGTAAATATGAAAACAAATAAATCATGTTTAAAGTATCTCTAATGATAAAACAAAACATAACAAGATAAATGATATTTACACAATTTTTTTGAATAATACAAGCGATCAAACGCGATTTATAAAAGTAAAAAACGTTAAGTAATTTGAAATGGAGAGAGTAGAAACAACTTGCAACATTCCACCAGGAGAAAGTCTAGAAACTTAGCCGTCTCAAAGCAGCTCATAGCCACCAAGTACTAAGCGTGTATGGAGAAACAAAAGTAATACCTCCATTTCAAATTACTTGACGTTTTTTACTTTTAGAGATCATGTTTGACCGCTCGTCTTATTTAAAAAATTATGAAAATATCATTTATCTTGTTATGGTTTGTTTTATCATTAGGCTTTAAGCATGATTTATTTATTTTTATATTTGCATAAAATTTTGAATAAGACGAGCGATCAAACATGATTTCTAAAAATTAAAAACGTCAAGTAATTTGAAATGAAAGAAATAGCATATTTGCCAATTTGTACATCGGGACAGTGAACCTGCAGGCACAGGCAGTAGATAAACGTTTGTGCGGCAGGACCACCACACATCAGTAGCGCGCGTCACACCTGGCAGGTGTTCATCGCTAGTGACATTGGAGTCATATGTCCTGTGGAGCTAGTGACATTGGAGTCATTGTCCTGTGGACCAAGCGCCCATCTTCCCTACAGATTTTTTTTTTCTGGAAATTAGTTAATCATACTGATGCGCTCAATAATTGTGTCCACATAGATTATTTTACGCTCTTCAGAGATTTACGTGTTCTCCCAACGAGGCATGGTAGGAACCTGAATGTTGCCTAAACCTGGACGCCTGCAATGCTTGGTTTACAGAATGCAGTCGGGTTTGTACTGATCGAGCGCATGGTTCAGACTTCAGAGTCTGAAAATGTTCATGTTGCGGATGTCGATGGCATGTCGGCATGATTTCTCAGTCTGAAAAACAACGCAAATCGCGTGAAAAATGGTTGAAACCCAAAGAGAAACGCAACGGTAAATTTATGCTCAATCTGCAAAAATATGCGGAGATTAATGAACAACGTAAAAGATAGTGATGAGGTAATTAATTAACTAACAGCCGGCAGAAATCTCCAACCCAGACCCAACAAGATCCACAGAACATGGCAAAACAGTAAGACAGCAAACTGGTCCGGGACTCCAGGTAGAAACAGAGCTCGCACACAATTCAATATGGCGCCAATCCCTAACCGAACACTCCAGGAAGCCGCCTCATCAGGCCAGCACGGCGGCCACCGCCAGGGAGAGCGCGGACGCGGCCACCGTCGCGGCCAAGGAGCCGCCGGCGGTCCTGGGCGCGGCGTTGCCGTGCGGGGACGGAGCGGCGGCGGCGCCGCCGGACCCGCCGCCGGCAGAGGGCTCGGAGCCGGCCGGCGCGGGCGCCAAGGCGGGGGACTCGGAAGGGGCAGCAGAGGAGGCGAGGACGTTGATGTCGACCTTCTGGCCGGCGGCGCAGTGGCCCGGGACGCCGCAGAAGAAGTAGTGGTGGCCGGTGGTGTTGAGGACCACCGAGTCCTTGCCCGTGGACCAGGTGGCGATCGGCTTGGACGCGTCGCAGCTCTTGTAGCTCGCCTTGCTCACCGCCATCACGTTGTGGAACTGCTTCATGTACGTGAACACTGCAAGGCGTCATGAGAACAGATCACAGGTCGTCAGGCACAGCCAGAAGCAGCAGTAAAACGAAGAACTAGTACTATATTGTAGAGACAAATACTCTGAACATCGCCACCATGATAGCATGATGACACTTGGACACTTTACCAGATTGATCAGGCTGGATGGGCAGGTTGTTAAACTAATCAGCTATGCACTTTTATCATATCAATGATCTATGTCAAGGGCCCCTGGGACATATAAAAACGTCGACATCCTCATGGGCAAACTTTTGGTTGCTGGCGACTAAGAAACAGAATGAACCATCAGTATTTCATATCAGCAAGGATCCTACCAACCCATTAAATCGCAATCAGTGGATCCGGTTCTCCTTAACTTAAAGCACTAAACATGTAATTCCACACTAACCGTCTCCTCGCATCCATGCCAACAGGCAAAAGTTCACTCTCCATCCACTACCAATAACCAGATTACATGATCGACAATGACAATATGTCTCTTGACCATTCATGATCTAAAAGATGTTTTTCAACCATCCTTATGGCTTTGCATAAAAGGAATTACGACCCTTGGTGTCAGATAGCTAACTACTTTAGAAGACGCTGATGTGTGCTATCATACAGAGATTCAATCTAGAACCACTTAATAAGAGGCTAAAAGGTAGTAAACCCAAACTAATTTCAACTGAGTGGAGTCTACGGAGGGATTCATATGATCGCCATGCCAGCTTTACAGCTCATGGTCCTACCTCAATCTGGCACCCACATTGCAAAAAATGGTGGTTTGGCACAATCATAGACTCCATTGTAATGGATGGGGTAGCTATACATTTGAGATTTACAAGCTCCCTTCCATTCGTTGCTCCAACACATGGGGTTTGTTTGGTTGCTGCCTGGGAGACCACGCCTGGCTCAGGCATGCATCGAGCGCCGCAGGCGTCCGAAATCGGACGCCTGAGGACGCTGCCTGCCTCAGGCAGATTTTTCAGGGGAGCAACCATACAGCCCCATGGCGCCAACTTGTGGACCCACACCAAGGATCAGAGCCACCAACCAGCCGAGAAATTGCTCGGAGGAAGACAATGAGAAGGCATGCGTAGGTGAGTTGGCACTTGGCAGCAGGACCCCAACATTATTATTGGACAAGTTGCAAAAGGTTTTCATGCAGATCGATGTGGAGAGCAACACATCATGGTACCTGACTAGCCAAGGATGGCTTCCTCTCTCAAGAAAAAAAGGAGTAAAAACATAAACATTCATCGAAGTAAAGGATTGGATGTTTGATCAGCCAAAGTACTGCAATGGTTAATGTTGATACTGGTGTTAACCTCTTAGACATGGGTAGCTATGGCCGGCAGTCATAGGCCACGCGGCACCAGCATGCCTCAATTTCTTCTTATTATTTACTACTCCACTACCTTCTTTTGAAAAATATATCAGAGTTGGTTGAACGGGCCATGCCATATAATTCAAACAGAGGGAGTATAACAGACGCAGTGAGCTCAACTATGTATAGGAGAGCCTGAAGTTTTGTTAAGGGAAAACTGCTCATAGATTGCGGCAAATACGGAATCTGCAATTGAAGAATTTTCAGAATGTTGAATTTAATTAAAATTATGCACCATGTGTGTCAGGTGTCAGTTTTTTTTTCCTTTTACTACGTACACAATAATTAATAGTTTATGATGGATATTCCATCATTGAATCAAAGCAAAAGCTTGGGAACGGCTATAATCCTCTAGGCTGTGCAACTTTCTTCTGTTGGGGGCCCGGCCCTGCAAAAGCTCGTGCAGTTTTTCCAAGCAGAGGAAAAGCTCCTTCCAATAATCACGCACGTCTAATGGCCTCTTTGCGGAAAAGCAAGAGAGGTTTCAAGGATGCAGAGCCTTTTGGAGCTAGAAAGGGGAAAACAAACAACATTATGGCTCGCCTTATCGTGCCCCGCTTGCTTTCGTCGGTGGTTTTCACGTAGTGATGCTAAGCTTTTCGATCCAGACCCACTGGCCGCGCTCCCACTTCACACGGGAAAGAAGGCAAAGCACGTTGACCTCTTAATAAATCAAGAGGACATGTTCTCATTCCCTGCTGCTAGCAAAGGCAGTGGAGTAGTAGTGTCTGTGGCTTTACGGTGACAAAATGTTGACTGACATCACCACAGAATAGTTTCGGCAAGCGGCAGGTGGCGCTTCCTTTGCTTGTTTCGGCAAAAGCTGTGTGTAAATTCTGCAGCTGCGTGAGGGAGAACAAATAAGGCAAGGCAAGGCACGAGGCAGACCGCGAGAGAGGGAGGAGGGAGACACGGCGGAAAGGCTGGCGAGAATGGACGCCGGAGCACGAGTGCAGGCGTGCAGCGCGCGACCGGATTGACGGACGGACGGACGGCCGTGGCACTGGCAGATGGAAAAAAGGACCGACCTCGAGTGGCCGCCAGGCGCGCACGACCCCACCCACGGTGCTGTTTCTAGTACTCTCTCTCTCTGTGCCTGAAGAACCGCCGTGAGATCCAGCTGGTCGGCTGGTGGCAGCAGCAGCGCCTGCCTGCGCCCACCGCCGTGCGCTGCTGCCACTGCGATCGATCTGCCGCCGACGCCCCCACCATGGGTTACCACCCATTGGCGAGATGCGGGCGGGGCCGCGTCACGCTACATAAAAAGCCGCGAAACGGCCGAAGTTCTGGTGTCCACACATGGCCGACGGATGCCGCCATCACCAATTCACCACGGAGAAGAAAAAGGTCCGCGTCGCGTCTCCACTCTCCATCGCCTACTCCTTCCAGAAGCCTGCTGCTCTCGCTCCCTACTCTACCGCGCTAGTACTACTCCACTGGGCAAGACTGGTACTACCTCTATTTCAAATTACTTGACATTTTTGACTTATTGAGATTACGTTTGACCGCTCGTTTTATTCAAAAATTTTGTACAAATATAAAAACAAATAAGTTATACTTAAAGTATCTCTAATGAAAAAATAAATCATAACAAGATAAATGATATTTGCACAAATTTTTCAAATAAGACGAGCGGTCGAACGTGACTTATAAAAGTCAAAAACGTCGAGTAATTTGAAATGGAGGGAGTAGGTTTCCTTCTGCCACTCGCAAGGGCGCGCCCGGCTCGATCTGAGCGCGCGCGAGTGTTTGCGTTTGCTAAACGTTCCGTCGCGTCTCGCATCAGTTCCGTCCGATGTTTATCAACGCATTAATGGACAATATATCAACAATATGGGCAGGTGAGTACAGTAGGCGTACGTAGTAGGATTTCTAGGTACTGCTACTGCTGCCCGAGCGCTGGTACCCCGTCAATAAAGCCGGCCGGCCGTGCTATGCGACGGCGGCGATAAATGGAAGCCTTGACAACCCTAGCCACCACAACCGCACCCGCGTGAGCGCGCACGGCTGCACGGGGATCGCGACCGCCGTGCCGCGCGTACATACATACACTCTCGTATCACGACGCCCTACACGTCGTAGGCGTGACCCGGGTTTTGGACGCTTTCACGTGTAAAGCGGCCACCGCCAGTAATTGCGGAGGCGTCGGGGGGCTACGGATAGCGACGCGCCGGATCCAGCGCCCTCGGTGCCGCACCAGGCCAGGCACCGCACAAGGATAGTAGGTGGGCGCGTGCGACTGTCCGGTTTGCTGGTTCAGGACGAGTGTCCACACTCCACTCCACACGCGAGCATGCTACGCGCGGAACTGGAACGCGCGTTCTAGAATTTCCTTTTTCTACTACAAGGACTGATGTTACTAATCAAGGCCTGAAACTGACGGAACACGGTCTCTAAGTTGTTTTGCTACTTCGGTGCTAGACTGCGACTTCGACTAAAAGAGCGTTGGATATAGCTGTAAGAAGGATAATAGGACGATTAAATGCTGCGTCCACTTTGCCGCAAAGCTTTTGCACAATTATTATGGTTAGCCCATGTGCGCTGCTTGCCCCAGCTGAGCGAGGTTCTCCGCACTACTGGTAACCAGTACTTGAAAATTTCTTGCGAGGTTTCTCACGCGGGTGCTAGTATTGTATGGAGAAAACAGAGGCTCGATTTCAGGTTTCACGGACCAAACATATGGTTTTGTTCGCGACAAAGATTCTTAGTTTCTTACTGCTACTACTAGTTCTTCTCTGGAGTAGTTTTTAATTCTGACGGACACCAGAATTGTTTCGATAAAATACGCAGCAGCAGGAACTAGCACGACGAGAGCAGAGAAAGAGCGGAGGAGGGAGACTCGGGACGCACCAACGGTGTCGCCGACGTGGAACTTCTTGGACTTGGCCCAGGCGGTGTAGTCGGGGTTGCCCATGATGGTCCACCCGGCCTTGTCGCCCACCTCGTATACGGCCGCCGCCGCCGCCCCCGCGAACATCACCACCGCCAACACGGCCGCGGCCGACGCCCTCCTCGCCGCACCAGCCATGTCGTACGTCGTCGAAGCAGCGGCGAGAGACCGCAACAACAACGAGCGAGAGAGGCGAAGGGAGCGAGAGCTTATCGCCTCTCCTCTGTTCTCCCTGCTCACTCTCTCTAGCAAGCAGAGCAGGAAGGGGAGTGGGAGATAGCGTTGGCAGTGGCAGCTCCTGCAGCCCGTCCGCCCGGTTAAATAACAAAGGCTCCGCCCGCGACTTTCCAGCCAGCCACGCAGCGGGCGTTCCCCGAAATGCCCCTCTGCGCGGGCGCGTTTGGTGGGCCGGGTTTCACGTGTCGCGTGTGGTAACTCCTCGCTTGACCGGCCGGGGTCCAGGCTACCGGCCGGCCATACGGCGCGGCGCGGGTCGCGCTGTTCGCGGCGCGCGACCACAGCAGCACTGCCCGATGCGATGCGGCTGTGCTGCGTGCTTCATCCGCGCGAATATCTATCTGCCTACGGCCCGCGTGCGGGAACGAGTGGACGCCGAGACCGCGCCCCTCCGGTGTGCCGAGCAGCTGGGCGCGCCGCGTGATCGTTCCGTGCGAGCGTACAAGGATGCATGCATGCATGGCGCGTGGGGGATACGGGAGGTGTGAATGATGCGTACGTACAACGACACAATCGTCGGAGGCGAGCCTAGCCGAGCGAGGGCTTTCCTGCCGGACGGCAACACTTTTGGCCTGTGCGTGTGTTGTCGGTGGTGTTCGTGTGTGGCACTCAGCGAGAGAATGTCAAAAGAATGCTTTTCGTTGAAGCTGTCAAATCTGTTTGACGCCATATTAGTTAGTCTCGAGAGTCCATACCGGCAAGTACGTGGCGCATAGGTTGCTATTGTTAGGGGATTGGTGGTCTCCACTCTCAGCTCCGAGCCAGATTCTTCTAGCTTTGTTAATTAGGCATTTCTCACAGCGCATGACAACGACCCCGGCCGTGCGTAGTGTTCATGATCGGATATTCTGATCGGCGACGGGCCCTGATCGGTCGAGCCTCCACGCCGCGCACGAGCTTCCGGAGACGGAGGACGACGGGCGCGGACGGTTCGTGAAGCTGCGCTGCGTGTGAGCTGTTTGACTTGACGCGCCGCAGGACGAGTGTGATAAGTCAGAGGCCCATAATGTTGGGCCATTGAGGCCGTAATCCAGTTACAACTCAGGCAGGCCCTTCACGGTAACATTCCGGAAGCGCGCGCTCGCACCGCGAACATTCTGGACCAAGCCCGCGCGGCAAGAGAATTTTTTTTATTTTTATCGATTTTTTTATTATATTTTTATTAATAACAGCTCGTTTTCAAAATTAGCAAAACTAGTCGCCTAATCGCCCGCTAGATGGGCGATAACACCTTGTCGCCGCTATGCGGGCGACAAGGACGGAAATCACCCCTTCCAAGGGCGACAAGGCGCGTGGCGCGCGCGGTGGGGCCCAGTCGCCCTACAACCGGGCGACAAGGCCACGGATCTTCCGTTCAACGGGCGACAAGGCGCGGCACGCGTCGCGGTGGGGCCCAGTCGCCCATGACCAGGGCGACAAGGATGCGAATCTCCCATTCGCAGGGCGACAAGGCGCGGCGAGCGCGCGTGGTGGAGCCCAGTCGCCCAACGGTCGGGCGACAAGGGCCCACTCGCCCAACGGTCGGGCGACAAGACGCCACGCTATAAACCGCGCGTGTTTCGGCCTCGGCCTCGGCCGCGTTGAGCAGAAAGAGAGGGAGAGGAGAAGGGAAGAGAGGAGAAGAGAAGGAAAGAGAGAAGAGGGGAGGAGGAGGTGGTTGCGGCGTGCTGCCCGACGTGTCGTAACTTCGGTAAGTTTTCGATTCGTATAATAGTTAGAGTATGGCTAGTTATAAATATAGTTTAGATGTAGCTAGATCTAGATTTACTAGTATTTAAATAAATAGTGTAGTATAATATAGTCGTATTAATACAATAGATACAGATGTAGGTTTAGATTCTTATAAGCCAGATTTAGAGTTAGTAGTATTAAAATGAATAGTGTAGCATTATAGTATTTAAATAGTGTAGCATTATATTGTGTAGCATTATAGTATTTAAATAGTGTAGCATTATATTGTGTAGCATTATAGTATTTAAGCTAGATCTAGATTTAAAAAGAATATAGCATTAAATAGTGTAGCATTATAGTATTTGCTATTATTTAAATAACAGCATTATAATATTTGCCAGTATTTAAATAGTTTAGTATTATAGTATTTAAATAAAGAGTGTAGCATTATATAGTGGTATTAATATTTACTTACAAGTGTTGTAGATGTATTACTCTGTAAGATAGGTGACAAATACGAAAATAAATAATAATCTCGATGTTTGACAGGTATGTCAGATAAAATAGTGTTTCAAATTTATTATGGTGAAGGGGATATTGTTCGTGGGGTACAGGGGGTTGATCTATCAGGGTTTCCGTCAGTTTGTAGAGGAATCACAAGGCCAAATGAAAGGACAATTAAGGGTGTGCACAATTGGTTGATGCGGCTGTTTCAGCTGGATACAGACCAACACGGATTGAACCTGATGGGCATGGTTAGCCGTGCACGTGAGGGGTTTTACTGGGAGTTAATACCTTTGAATGCAACATCAACATGGAGGAAATATGTGGATAAGGCTGTAGAACGTGGGTGGCCTCTCGTCCTTCTTGCTCAGGCATACCTAAAGGAGGTGGTTGAGGTAGATGCCGTGGACGTGGACGAGGTAGGTAGGCCAGACACGGAGGATGAAGAGGATCGCGAGACAGAAATTGAGGAGGGTGAACAGAATCTGGCATCTGTGGAACCGATGGGTGAAGCAGACGAAGGAGAGCGGATAGAACACATAGTTGAGGAGATGAGGAGGGACGACGAGGAGTATGAGAATCTTCCCGAAGTTGACTCTTCAGACGACGAGAATGAGATTCCAGTCCCAGCTGAGTGGAACAATCAAAATTTTGCAAATCTGATTATCAATGAAGGGTACTCCGTCCTATGGGAGTACCACGGGAATGAGGTGACAGAGGGAGCTATGTACAAAGATAGATGTGATGAATGCTGTGAAGTACTGGTCTCTGTCGGTGAAGAGGTCCTTTGTAGTTGTTAAGTCCAGCAGGAAACTGTATGACGTTAAGTGCGTGTTCACTCATTGTCCGTTCAGGGTGCACGCTTACGAGCAAAAGTGGAGTCTGCTATGGAAATGCTCTGTAGTGAAGGACCATACATGTGAGTTGGAAGAATTAGAGAAGTGCAATACAGCTCTTACCTCCAAATTTGTTGCTGACTACATGTATAGTAGAATTGTGGACAACATAAGGTATGAGCCAAAATCTATAATCAACATGATAGAGGAGGATTTCAAGTACACCATTAGCTACTCTAAAGCTTGGAAAGCAAAGCAGAAGGTGATAGAGAAGAGATTTGGTTCATATGAAGCCTCTTATGACAACCTGCCATCGTTGTTACAAAGCATCAGACAGAGAAACGTTGGTATGCATTACGATATCATGGATTTGCAAAATCCAAAAGAACCTGGAAAATTGATCCTTCATCGTGCCTTCTTTGCATTGGGTCAATGCATCATGGCATTTCTGCATTGCAGGCCCATTCTTTGCATGGATGGTACTTTCCTCACGGGAAAGTATAAAGGGCAGATTTTGACTGCCATTGGAGTCGATGGCAATAATCAAGTCGTACCAGTGGCATTTGCCTTTGTGGAGAGTGAGAACGCCGATAGCTGGTATTGGTTTTTGGAGCGTGTAAAGTTGGCAGTGGTGCAAGGACGACCTAATGTTTGTGTCATACACGACCGACATGCAGGTTTGCTGAAGGCGATATTGGACATCAAGCATGGTTCTGTTGAGCGTGGTGTTCCACCTCGTTGGCCTGACATACAATCCAGGTGGTGCATGAGGCACTTGGGTGCGAACTTTTTTAGACATTTCAAGAATAAGCATCTGATGAACATGTTCAAAAGGCTGTGCAATCAGAATCAACAGAGGAAGTTTAATGCAATGTGGCAGCGGCTTGATGAGTTGACAACAAAACAAACTAAAGAGTTGTCGAACAGGCCGAACCCTAACCCTGATTGGTTTGTTCCTCTTTCTGGCCTCCCCACGGATGGCCCGAGGAACGTCGTCCGGAGAGCAGGGTCATCTATCAGGTGCTTCTCTGATTGGATTGAGCATGAGCCAAAGGAGAAGTGGTCATTGTTGTACGATACAGATGGTTCCAGATATCGAATAATGACAACAAACATGGCAGAGGTGTACAACTGGGTTATTCGTGGTTTCAGAGGATTGCCTCTTGTTGGAATAGTGGAGGGGATTTTGTATGGGACGTGCAAGTACTTTCGTGAAAGACATGCAGCAGCTTGTCATGCTATGGCTGACAACAGATTGCTATTTTCAACATTCATGACAACTTACATGGAGAAAAAGATTAAGAAGGCAAGTTTGCACCGTGCTCGAGCAATGGACACAACAGAGAATCGTTTTGAGATTCTTTGTAGAGATAGGGGCCGTCGTGGCGGCAACCGCGAGAGGACGGTACAAGAGTGTATTGTCCGCAATGAGTCATGCACATGTTCCTGTATGAAGCCGAAGCTGTTACACAGGCCATGCTCACATGTTATAGCAGCTTGTTCACTTACAAATTTGGCCCCGAAGCGTTACGTGTCGCAATATTTTTCAAAAGAGTATGTCATGACGACATGGAATGCAGAGATCTATGGCTTTGCTATATTTGGCACATTTACAAACAACCCTGGTGGTAACTACCTACGTGGTCCTGATAAGGAAAAATTGAGGCAGAAGCGTGGCCGTCGCAAGACACGACGTATTAGAAATGATATGGATGAGTCTGAGACAGGAAGGCAGGAGGACCGATGTACGACGTGTGATGGCACCGGACATACCTACAAGAAGTGCCCCGGTAAGAAGTCAACAGAGGGTGCAGCTGAAGCAGGCCCTTCTGCCCAAGATGGTCGTCGTCCTCGTGCACGTCGTGGAGTAGCAAGGATGGAAGGAAGTGCTCGCTGAAGAATTATTGTTCTTTACCGTAGGTTGATCCATGTTGTTATATGTGACCTTACGTCTTTAATGCATTCTGTATTGTGGAAACTAAGTTATGAGAAGTAAGTTATTATGGACATTGTATTTCATGTTGTAATGTATTGTAAGACCTTCAGTTGTAATGTATTGTAAGACCTTCAGTTGTAATGAAACTACATTCTTATTGTCACATATTTGCTGTTATACGTATTTATTTGCTGATTTTACAAGCAATGTGTATAGGTATGGCGACCGAGGGTGGAGCTGAGCTCGAGTTACTGGACTCCCGTTTGGACCGACGGCATCGGTCCTACTTGAGTGCTGTAACTGCAGCGGAGCTGCCCGTTCTACGCCCTAGGGTACCTCTTGAGTTGTTGCGGTTAGACGATCGTTGGATTCCGAGGTATGCATCAGTATGTTTTCATTTATTTGTTTACTTTTTTAAATATTTTATCCTAAACTAATCACATTTGCTTTTGCAGGTTACGAGCAGCTGGACTCCTACCACTTTGTAGGCTTGTTGAGGCCACCGGGCCTGAGGAGCAGGCGGATCCGGCCCGACGGTTCTGCTTCGACCGTTCTCTACTAGCTGCACTAGTGGACCGCTGGAGACCTGAGACACACCTTCCACTTTCCTTGTGGGGAGATGGCACCGACACTTGAGGATGTGTCGTTCTTGCTTGGAGTACGCACTGCTGGTGAGGCGGTCTCCTCTCCCGACGTGCCAGACACTTGGCGGCACGACCTTTTTGCCCGCTTTGAGGGTATCGTCCGTCGGCCAGGTGCTCCACCGTACCGGACTATTCCTGGTGACCAGCACCACGGCCCGACGAAGAAGTGGCTACTACAGTTTCAGGTAAAGTGAATCATCTTGTAGTATATTTCATTTAACTCCATAGTTTTCGATACCTACGGCTAACGTTTGTTTCTATGTCGTGACGTACAGGCGGAGTACATTCACCCGGAGGCGGATGACGACACTGTGTCGAGGCACTTGGAGGCCTACCTTCTTTGGTTGTTTGGTTGGATCATGTTCACAAGTTCGCACGGGAACTCTGTGGGCAAGCAGCTGGTTTTCTTTGCTCGCCAGATTGCGGATGCACCGCTTGACGCTGTTCCACAGTACAGCTGGTCGTCTGCTATCTTGGCAGCGACGTACCGAGGACTTTGTGACGCGTGCACAAAGGCGGACCCCTCAGCCGTCCTGACTGGTTGCCCACTGCTCCTCCAGATGTGGGCATATGAGCGGTTCAGTATCGGACGTCCTCACATGGACCTGTCCACTTACGGAGGAGTGCTCTACGGTGACAGCGAGGAGGATGGCCCAACCATGGGCTCCTTGTGGTGCCGACGTCGGGTTAGTGCTGCTCACTTGCCGTAATATTCTACACTTGTATTCAATTTGTTACATCCATTTGATTCGTCCGATTTCTATGCAGCCTACTTGGGCAAACCTGCAGGTCCACAGGGCTTATCCTGAGTACGTCTGGGCGTTCGACAGGATCCGAGGAGACGAGGACGTGCGCTGGAGACCTTACACCCCCGACGAAGTTGCTGCCCGGGCACCGGCTGGGTTGTCGACATTCTGCACGGTCGACAGCCAGTACTGGCTTACGCGGGTGGCTCTCGTCTTCGACATCTGCGTCGAGGAGTACTCACCTCACCGGGTGATGCGCCAGTTCGGTCGTCACCAGATGTTCCCGTTGGACGTTCCCCGTGTTGTTCCGCCGTCAGCTCACTCGTAAGTTATTGAACTATATCTACTAAATCTATGAAACATTTGATTTGTTGTCTTATTCCACTCTTTCTGCAGTTACACGCGGAAAGGAATGGCAGCAGGCACCGTTTGGTCCATACGTATGGAGCCGTGGGTGCAGCAGTGGGGCCGGGCGTTGCAGGAGGTCACGCAGGAGACGAGGCCGTTCACCTCCGAGGCTTACGAGGAGTACCTACGATGGTACACCCCTCGCACACGGACCAGGGTGACGCACACACCGACGGTGCCAACAAGGCACATCCCGACCCTGAGAGACACGTACCCGACCCACAGGGACCAGGCCTCGTCGTTGGCGGTACAATCCTTACAAACATATTCCTTTCACATCGTTTTATGGTATACGACAATACTCATTTTAAATATGTTGTTCTCTTTACAGACTGACCTAGCACAGCGGATCGCCGTGGAGTCGGGATCAGTTCTTCAGCGGATGAGGCAGGGCATTCAGCTTACCGGACACGAGATCTCCCTTGCGATGAAGAGGATCTATGACACAGCCACGGACATCACGAAGCTCACCTCTTGCAGTTCCTGCCGTCGGCATACCGATGCCGTCCCGCACCCTTCGCAGTCCCAACCCAGGGCGGAGCGACCACAGTTTCAGCAGCCGTCCTACACACCTAGGACTGCAGCACCACCTCCTCCTCGTCCGATGTTCACAACAAGTAAAAACCTGTATTATTTCGTTCTAATGATTATTTGTAATTAATAGTCAAATTGTACTTTGACTGTCATGTCTTACTCGTTATGCGCAGGTACAAACTACAGCGGTTGGCCACCAGCTGGTGATGTTGCAGGCTCCTCTTCACAGATGCCACGCATGACTCCAGGTAACGTCTACTCCTAACGTTTCGTCATATTACATATTATTGTTACCTTCTGCATAACAACAACTTTGCTTTTATAGGTTCAGGGATGGACGACTATGACTACAACGACGAGGAGGTCTCCGAACACCCTGAGCGTTACGGCCGACGATCTCCGACGCCTTTCGACTTCGACGCGTACATGGCTGACGAGCAGCAGGATACACTTCCTGCATCACAGTTAGCTGGTGCACCGCAGATGACACAGTCTTCGCAGGACCACTACGAGACACCAGTTGCTGCTGCTGCAGGTCGTCCCGCACGTCAGGTGGTTCCTCCTTCGCCGTTGACGTACTCAGCCGATCACGTGAGAGCGGGTCGCAAGGCGCCTAAGCCTGGCACAGTTAGGGGTGTTCCCCCTAAGCGTGGTAGGCATTAGCTACTTATCTCTTGTATCACTTGTATGTGAGCATAACTTTTATTTTGTATGAGATGTATCCATGCACGATGTTATACATCTATTTGTGTCGTCCATCGTGGTAGGACATTTGTGCTCATTGGGTAGGACCTTTTATGTTATGCGATGCTACTTTATTTCCTTTTACTGTCACCGTAGCCAGCGATGCGTAATACCAATTATTCCGAACCATGCGACAGAGGCATTGCGAGGCTTTTACGCTCCCATCATCCACGCCAAAGTGCACAGCCGCCACCACCACCAGCACATTCCCACAGTACTTTGATTGCACAGTGCGTTGATTGCACAATGCTTTGATTGCACAGTGCTTTGATTGCACAGTGCGTTGATTGCATAGTGCAATGGTTCAAAAGTAACCTTGGTTAGGTTACTTGTCAACCCGGATGCTCAGGAACCCGTCTATAAATAGAGATGCTATACATATGTTTCATATCATTCTCCACTACACGTATAATAGAATGTCACGCAAAGAGAGAGTTGACCCATTTTGGGTACACAAATCGTTGGCGACGTTCCATAACGGGGCTCCCGCAAATGCTCGTAAGCGAGGGCACTCCCCTCCAGCCGGTGTTGATCCTCCAATTTGCCATTGCGGTAAAGAATGCTCATCAGGTATCTCCTTCGACTACGACACATACGGTAGAAGGTTATGGAAATGCAGCGAGCCAACTAGGCTCTCGTTCTTCACGGAGGAGGAACAAAAAAATGAGGTATTTTTTTTTTCAAATCGTGGTACGTCTGACAACTTTCGCACTGCACTTACATATCTCTCATTTGTGCATGGTGTTCAAAGAACGCTGTTCAAGAACTCACAGAAAACTGTTGGTTGCAATTTCATTGAGTGGATCGATGACCACATGACACCGGAGGATGAGGCATATGCAGCCATGATGAGGAACTATGAGTCCCATGAGAAGGATAAGGGCGCCTCTGGAAGCAATTAGTTACGGAAGCGTATCGTTTATTTTAAATTCCCTAAGGCATGTTAGGTTTAGGGCAGCATAATGGTCATCAAGTGATCCGCTCACGCCATTTGTTGTAGCCTCCTTTATTTTTTTCCCTAAGTGTCACTCACTATGTCGTCTTTTCGTATTTGCGGAATGGTACTATGTAAATGACTAGCGCTGTCACATGCCAATGAATTAATATCTTCATATTGTACCCGTTGATTAAACGTTTCTCCAACAAATGAATTCAGTGTGGTCGCATTCATGTACAAAGGACTCCCGTGTCCGAACCAATTTAATTACGAGCCGTATAATCGCTAAAGGACGTCCTACGCACTGCTGAATGGGCCATTCCCTAATTGAAGAGCCTCAATGATCAAAGATTCCGATGCCATGCATCGCAGTGTCATCAATTCATTGACCCTGCATCAGTGCATGCATCTGCCCCCTGCATGCATGTCCATTATTGCTGTCATTTCGAGAGTGACATGACACAGAAAACTGTTGGTTGCAATTTCGAGAGTGACATGCAAAGCATCCAAGGATACATTATTGCTGTGACCTGTATCGCTGTGACCTGCCTCTCCATTATTGCTGTCATACCCTACCTCTGTTACATCCGCATCTCCTCGCTGTGACATGCAAAGCATCCAAGGATGCATTATTGCCGTGACATGCATCGCCGTGACCTGCCTGTCCATTATTGCTGAGCTTTTGACCTTATCTCTCTCTGCATGCATTATTGCTCACATCATTGGCCAAATCAAAAGCACAGCAAAGCTCACGTCGAACAGTGACCCTATCTCTCTGCATGCATCTCCATTATTGCTGTCACATGCAAAGCATCCAATGCCTAAGTATAAATCTAATGGGTTGCACATAGAAAACAAGGTGCCTACTCCACCAAACCGTCCACATGGCTGAGTCAAGCAACAGAAGCCTTCCATTGCCTCTCTGGAGCGACCGGCCGCTATGCAAGTGCGGTCATCGAGCCATGATTAGAACGTCGACAAAACGTGCCACATGTGGCATGAGGTTCTTTGGGTGTCCTGACTTGGACCCTGATTTCATGGTAACTAAGCATTTCTCTAACACTTGTAACATTTTCCAGTCTGTAACGCTACAACATTTTCCCCTACCTTCTTCAGGGTTGTGACTTCAAGCAATGGATTGATTCGGTTCGGCCCACAAATGCTACTCGTGCAGTCATCGAAGCCGAAACCACAAGTGAATACCTCATGAGGATGGCTGACCATGAAAGGCTCCAACAGGCACGTCCAACTAGAGGGCAAAGGGAACAAAACATTCAGCACGCTCAACCTACAAGGGAGGAACTAATGGAGCAAAGGATCAAGGCAGCAATGGATGAACGTCGCCGCCGTGAAAAGCAAACACGCCAGCATGCAATGGCATGAAGGCAACAGCGTGAGGAAGAAGCTCATCAACGCCATGCTCAACAAGTAGCTGCTGTTGGCGGTCGTTAAACCATGATTTGACCGCCACCCTACCGGTAAATAAATGCATAACACCAAGATTTTGTGCATAGTAGTTAGGAATAATGCTACTCCACAGGTTTTGGTGAATATTTGGATGCAGGAGTGGATAATAGAGAAAAGTGGGCCCAGCCAGGGAATTTCCTGGCCGGCCGGCCCCACCTGGTGGCCGCAGGCCCCAGGCTTTTTCCGGTGGGCTGAAAACTGGTCCACAACGCATAATTCAAGGCCCAACCCAGCGGATTTGCGCCGACTTACCAGAGGTGGGCCATTTGGGCCTTAACTTGGCCCCTACTGCAATTCTGCCGCCCCCACGAAGTAGCCGACCTTCAGACCGCCTTCAGGAGTGAATCAGGAGCGTTGAGGCAGAAGGCGGTGGCCAACCGCCACAGGGGACGGCCGGCCGGCCCCCCTACCTGGCCGGCCGGCCGACCTTGGCGCCACCGCCTCTCCAGCTTCGGCTATTTAATCCCCTGGGTCCTGGAGAGGCTATAAATACCCCTGGCCGGCTGCAGAAACAATTCGCACCATCACACTTCATCCAAGTGTTCATTAGTTTAGTAGTAGCTTTGGGAGTTAGAGTAGAGTAGAGTAGAGTGAGAGCTCTCTCGGGCTTCCGGAGTCTTCTCGGAGTTCGGTATAGTTCTTTGTATCCTTACTCTTTTGAGATATTATTTTATTTAATATATAATTAGTTTTATCTTTATTTATTTCTTTTAGTAATTCTTTTCTATTTAGTTTATTTATTCTGTTAAGTAAGTGCTCGTAGAAGTCTTGTTGTGGGATTCGTGATTGTTGGAGTACGCAAGTACGAGAGAGTGCCTTCGTCGAGACGACGTCGTGTGAAATCTGTGCTTGTTTATTCTTAGATAGGACTGCTCCGTTGATCAAGAGTAGTTCCTCTAGGCGGGTTGTAAGCGTGGCGCTTAGATCTTGGCCTATGCACGTTTGGCACCCAGCCCACGGAGGATGGTAGCCGCGAGTGTATGTGACAGCTGCACCGGTCTCTGTAATGCACCACGTCCGGGTTGGACTCAGCAGGGTCTTAATTATAGCATACGATTCCCTAGGTTTGAACTAGCATCATCGGTTGACCTAGCACGTGTGTGCCCCGAAACGACATGACTTGTATGTGTGTGATCTTAACTAGAGTAGATAACCTTTGTAGATTAGACTACTAGAAAGAGTAAATACTAGGTAAACATACAGGTAGCTTTAGCTCTATCTCGTTGCTCTCCCAAATGTATACTGCAGTTTTCTTTTATTACCTTGAATTTGAGGATGTGTGTGCCACCCATATATATCATGCCTATCTTACCCCCGTCTCAAGTATAGTTTATACATTATGTCTTTCTCCAAATTATCCAATGCATTGCTACTGTTCAGCTCCCTTTTGCTCTACTTCCCTGCGGAAATATAAATACGATAACCCTGGAATACTCCAAGGTGAAATGCTACAATGGTGATCCGTGCGCTTGCGGAATTAATGAATTTAATTTTATCGCATAAGAACCGCCAACAAGCATTTCTGGCCCCGTTGCCGGGGAAGTAGCAGCTAGGAACTGAATAAATGCACTGAAGTTTGTGAGAAGAATAATTATCACTTACTTTTGCGGGCTTACCCTTGTCCTGTCTTTCTTTGTTGTGGAAATTTGAAACAGGACTGTGCATGACTGGTTTCGACCTACCAGAAAACTTCCATTCAGATCCAGAGCAGTTCTTGAGGAAAGTTCGAGCAAAACTCACCAAACAGATCCGCAAGAACGCTCTGGCTCTCGAATCGTCTCCTCCACTGGTCGTCAGGGCCTCCTCAACGAACAACACCATGGCCGACCCCGTTGTTGAGAAGACAATCAACGATTTCTCCGCGCCGACTACGGAGAACATCCGCGTGGGTCCCAACCCGCGCATCACCAACAAGGACTACGAGCTCAAGCCAGCCTTGATCAACATGATCTTGGCCAGTCCTTTCTGTGGGAAGCCGTCGGAGGATGCAAATGCTCACCTCTAAAGGTTCCTGATGACGTGCAACACCTTCGTCATAAAGGATGCACCTCAGGACGCCATCCGACTACAGCTTTTCCCATTCTCTCTGTTGGGGAAGGCTCTCCAGTGGTTCTACGCGAACCAAGAGTCCCTCGACACGTGGACGGCATGCTCCAATGCCTTCCTCGCCAAGTTCTTCCCGCCGGGCAAGACGACTGCCCTGCGGAACAAGATATCGGGCTTCCAACAGATCGCAGATGCGTCGACCGCGGAAGCCTGGGACAGGATGCAGGAGTACGTTCTCTCATGCCCACACCATGGCATGGAGGAATGGCTCCTCATACAGAGTTTCTACCACGGTTTGAGGCCGTCCGCTCGAGAGCACCTCGACGCCGCAGCAGGCGGCTCTTTCTTCTCTCTTAGCGTGAAGAACGCTAAGAAGTTGATTGAGAAGGTGGCGGCCAACCAGACTCATGGTGAACGCCAAGCGGCGAGCACCAAGACCCGTGGAGTGCACCAAGTGGAGACGATGGACATGCTCGCCATCAAGCTCGATCAGCTACTCCGCAAGGTGGAATCTCCACAGGACCTGCAAGCTGCGGACTCCCGCATGACTTGTGAAGAGTGCGGCAACACAGGGCATATGGGAAGCAATTGCCCGAATGCGAGAGAGGAATGCAATTTCCTCAACAATGGCAATGGGTACCGCTCCCAGAACAACTACGGCTGGAATTCCAGGCCCGACCTCTCCTTCAACAAAAATCAAGGAGGTAACAATGGTAATCTTTCCTGCTTTGAGCCCTCTATCAAGGATCTAGTTCTCGGCCAGGTCAAGATTAATGATAGCATCAGTAAGAAGTTTCTTACTACCGACAAGGCTTTAGAGAGCATAGATGCCAAGCTAGAGTCGTTCAGCACTGCTCTGCAGAATCAGCTAAGCCATAATAAAATGCTAGAAACGCAAATTGCGCAAATAGCTTCAGCTATGTAGACCCCTCATGCGGGTAAACTTCCTGGGCAACCAGAAGTTAACCCCAAGGAGAGCGTAAATGCAATAACCATCAGGTGTGAAGAGAACGATTTGGAGACCGCGCTACCCAAGGATGTGATCAGAAAAGATCCCGGATGGCCAACCGTTCCGTGTTTGGTCAACGACCGGTGTTTCGTTCGGGCACTATGTGAGTTAGGGGCAAGTGTGAGCATCATGCCAAAAGCGATGTACGATGGGTTAAACCACCCATTGTCCCCAACGATCATGAAGCTCCAGCTTGCAGACGGGTCACTACGCCTGCCTTTGGGGATTGTCGAAGAAGTCCCCGTACAGATCAGAAATCTCTTCATCGCCGTCGATTTCGTTGTGCTCGACATGGAAGTAGATGTCAAGACCCCTCTCATCCTCGGGAGACCGTTCTTGAGCACCACCAACGCCAACATCGACGTGGGGGCAGGAGAGATCCACTTGGACTTCAATGGCAGGGAAGAAACGTTCAGTTTCAAACCTAAGGTTGAACAATGCAAGCAAGTGAGGGTCATATATGGAAAGGACCCAAGGAGAGTGGAGAAGATTGAGATTACTCCACCCATGCCACAGCCAGACAAGCTTATTGCATACATGAGAGACTATCTGGAAAGAGAGAATGCAAGAAGGCTAGCAAAATATTGGAGGACTCCAAGGAGGATGCCTCAGCCGCCAAACACACCTCAAGCCCCTCTTACTCCTCCCCCGCAAGAAGGAGTAGGCGAGTCACAATCGCCTAAGAAGAGGAGAGCAAGGCGCTCAAGGAAGAAGAAGGCAGCTACGGTATCGACCGATGAGAGTACAACAAAGGCGCATATTAAAGAAAAGGTCACCGCCACAAGTACAAAGAAGACAACTAAAGTGTGGCGGAAGAAAGAAGGAACCTCTACCTCGCCAGATTCTCCAGCGAGCGAGGTCCAAACAAGTTGAAGACATGGAGAACGTCTAGCTCAAAGACGTAAAAATGAGAGCCCTCCGATTGGGGAGGCCATCCCAATCGTTATCCTAGCTAGGCCTAGCACTTGTTTTTTCTTTTTCATAAACCATAAAAACAAAATTTAAAAACAACAAAAATAATAGAAATTCCCGGCGATGCTCATTAGGGGCTAGTCACTTGTATCATTCTCACTCTTTTTTGCAGGTCAAGAAGGAGGAGTAAGAGTCTGAATCAAGCTTAAATCTTGCAAAGACTCAAGCTTGGGGAGGGCCCCCAGGTGAGACGGAGTTCAACACTAGCTCGAGTCTTGCAAAGACTCAAGCTTGGGGAGGACCCCCAGGTAAGTATTCCTAACTTTTCTTAATAAATAAATAAACTCCCTGTTTCGAATAAATGCTAGAATCTTGGTGTTATGCTACGCTTAAGGGAAATGATGATCGAGTTACAAATTAGCTTCCCATGTGTCGCATAGATGCAACTTCTACTCCTGACATATGTGTTATTTTTGCTTGAGCATGATCACATCATGAGTCTTGCTTATTTCCGTGGGTTGCATTTGTTACACCAAGTCTGAGCATTGTGGATAGTGATATGGCATGATTAGGACTTGTTGCAATTTCTTAGTATGGTTTCATCCAGAGACGTTTTTCTTGAATTGCTGCAAGTACCTAAAACCCTTCTGTTTTGGCACACTTCTCTTAGTGTGTGGATTTATTTACCTACCAGAGCCATATCATAATATTCGAAACAGCACCACTCATAGCCATTTGCTTATGTATTGAGTTTTGTTAAGGTTTGATGTACTCTTGAAACTAAGCACTCCTAATTTTGGTCATAATTCCTTCGCGTGTGTTTTCGAAAATTTCTTTCCACCAAATAAAAAGGGGAATGTTTGGATAAATCAACCAAACATTTTTCAGAGTTTGCAAAACTTTTGGTCCATCCAAAAAGCTCAAGAATATTTCAAAATGTTTCCTTTGAACCATGCAAAAATTATGGCCCTTTGCACCATGGAGTAGTCCACAAAAAAAAAAAACCCCTTCATGGTTGCATGACGAAAGTCAATGGCTATATGGTTCTTTGAGTCCATTTTCTCCCCCTACATCACATCATCTCTTATGACCAAAATAAATGGAGTTGCTATGTTGATTGAGACTCATTCTTTAGCTTTACAATATATGCATGGCACTTGTGCGTTCCGTACCAAGCTCCACATACAAAGCCTCGTTTGGTGGAAGGTAGGATGAGTGAAGCTTGTAGGAATAAGACTCACATCAGGGTTGTAAGAGAAGTGCCATCCAAAAGGAAGGAGAATTTTTGCACCTTACCTTGCAGCACATAAAAACTCTGGATGCGTACCTGCTAGAATTGTTCACTTGTCCAAAAGTGTCGTTCTAATCTTCAATGCTGCACGACAAGGTGTAACTTATAAGCCCCACGATTTTTGCAACACTCATGAATATTTCGTGCTCTCGTAAACTTACCACTGTTTAGGGAGTATGTTGTTGTAAGCTTCATGACCATTGGAGTTCGGAAACCCCAAAGGTATGAATGTTTTGGTGATTGGGTGACCATATTGATGTGGCTAACATTTCCTTGTAGGATATTCAAATAGTCATGTCAATGAAGCGTCGTCTCACATACTCTATCTATCGACGACTTGGTGATTGGTTGCCTCGACAATTCGGATCGAGAACTTCATGGAGTCAAGGTTGAAGATGGATCAAGGCTAAGAACATGATAGACCAAGCAAGTGTTGGCTTGGTGTAGATGCTAGCTTGAGTCCATAGGAAAAACCGGACTATCAAGAGGGATCGAATTGGTTCTCTTAGAGCACACTAGGTTAGAGATCAAATGGATACGTTGTGAGTCTCTTGAGGGCTAGGGTGGCTGAAGAGAAGAAGAGGAACCAAGTTTGGAGAAGTTGGAAGCAAGGATCAAGAAATGGATCAAGTTTTCAGCTTATGCCGAAGAGATCGGACAGTACGGTCCTAGGGACCGTATGGTACGGTCTTCATTGAAGATCCAGACAGAGAAGTGAAGTCTCGGGATGCTGAGAAAATGAAGACCGGACAATGGACCGTATGGTACGGTCAAAGGGACCGGACAGTACGGTCATCAGAAGATTTCCAGACAGAGAAGATGGAGTTTCTGGAAGTGGAAGAAATGAAGACCGGACAATCGACCGGATGGTACGGTCCTAGGGACCGGACAGTACGGTCTTCATTGGAGATGAAGAAGAAGATGGAGATGCGCCTGGAAATAGAGACCGGACAATACGGTCTGGAAGAGACCGGACAGTACGGTCCTTTGTACGGTCTCTAGTTTCGCAGGGCACTTTTGGGCAACAGCTAGTTTTGGGTTGGTAGCCTATAAATAGTTGGTTGCCCGCCCCTTGAGGGGTCTCTTGGCCATTGTTGGAGTGCAGGAAACTCAGAGGAAGCCAAGAGCAAGAGAGAGAAGCACTTGTGAAGGATTTGGAGTGATCCTAGTGCTTGAGAGAGTAGCAATTGCATCCACTTGATCTCTAGGCTAGTGTGAGCTTGAGAGAGTCACTTCGGTTTGTTACTCTTGGTCTATGGCGAGGCCTAGACCGGTTAGGCGTCGGTGTTGAGCTGTCCAAGGAGATTGTGGAAGTCAACACAAGTTTGTACACGGTCTTGGAGCTTCCCGTGCGAAAGAAGCATCACTAGTGGAGCGCCCTTTGGCACGCATCAAGTGCGGAGCCTTACCTCCGGAAGAGTACCCGGGATCGAGCCCGGCAGGACGTGCCCGCGACTTCACTCGGAGGGTGAAGTGTGCTCTAGGAGGGATCGCCTTCGAGCGGAGGGACGGGGTCGAGACTCCGGCGGGAGTGACCCAACGTGGAGTAGGGGAAGGCGCCATCCTTCCGAGACCACGGGAAAAATCATGAGCATTCCTATCCTTATCTCTTTTACTTACAAGCATTTACGTTTCCGCATTTACCTTATGTGCTAGTAGAATTGCATGATAGGTTGTCTCTTTACTACTTGGTAGAATTGCTTGTTAGGGTGTTGCTTGTTGCATAGACTAGATTGTGTGCGCGCTTCGCTTGCTCTTGTTATCACCATATCTAGTCTTGCTAGCTTCACGCCTAAAGTACGTTTGGGAGAAATTGTTGACACACCGATTCACCCCCCCCTCTCGGTGCCTTTGATCCTTTCAGCTGTTGCATCTTTATTACCCATGGGGCGCTTCTTTGTAACTCCTGATCCGCCGGTACCCTGAGTTGAGTTTGCTCGGGACGAGCAAAGTTTAAACTTGGGGAGGTAGTTGGCGGTCGTTAAAGCATGATTTGACCGCCACCCTACCGGTAAATAAATGCATAACACCAAGATTTTGTGCATAGTAGTTAGGAATAATGCCACTCCACAGGTTTTGGTGAATATTTGGATGCAGGAGTGGATAATGGAGAAAAGTGGGCCCAGTCAGGGAATTTCCCTGGCCGGCCGGCCCCACCCTAGGCCGGCCGGCCCCACCTGGTGGCCGCAGGCCCCAGGCTTTCTCCGGTGGGCTGAAAACTGGTCCACAACGCATAATTCAAGGCCCAACCCAGCGGATTTGCGCCGACTTACCAGAGGTGGGCCATTTGGGCCTTAATTTGGCCCCTACTGCAATTCTGCCTCCCCCACGAAGTAGCCGACCTTCAGACCGCCTTCAGGAGTGAATCAGGAGCGTTGAGGCAGAAGGCGGTGGCCAACCGCCACAGGGGACGGCCGGCCGGCCCCCTACCTGTCCGGCCGGCCGACCTTGGAGAGGCTATTTAATCCTCTGGGTCCTGGAGAGGCTATAAATACTCCTGGCCGGCTGCAGAAACAATTCGCACCATCACACTTCATCCAAGTGTTCATTAGTTTAGTAGTAGCTTTGGGAGTTAGAGTAGAGTAGAGTAGAGTGAGAGCTCTCTCGGGCTTCCGGAGTCTTCTCGGAGTTCGGTATAGTTCTTTGTATCCTTACTCTTTTGAGATATTATTTTATTTAATATATAATTAGTTTTATCTTTATTTATTTCTTTTAGTAATTCTTTTCTATTTAGTTTATTTATTCTGTTAAGTAAGTGCTCGTAGAAGTCTTGTTGTGGGATTCGTGATTGTTGGAGTACGCAAGTACGAGAGAGTGCCTTCGTCGAGATGACGTCGTGTGAAATCTGTGCTTGTTTATTCTTAGATAGGACTACTCGGTTGATCAAGAGTAGTTCCTCTAGGCGGGTTGTAAGCGTGGCGCTTAGATCTTGGCCTATGCACGTTTGGCACCCAGCCCCACGGAGGATGGTAGCCGCGAGTGTATGTGACAGCTGCACCGGTCTCTGTAATCCACCACGTCTGGGTTGGACTCAGCAGGGTCTTAATTATAGCACACGATTCTCTAGGTTTGAACTAGCATCATCGGTTGACCTAGCACGTGTGTGCCCCGAAACGACATGACTTGTATGTGTGTGATCTTAACTAGAGTAGATAACCTTTGTAGATTAGACTACTAGAAAGAGTAAATACTAGGTAAACATACAGGTAGCCTTAGCTCTATCTCGTTGCTCTCCCAAATGTATACTACAGTTTTCTTTTATTACCTTGGATTTGAGGATGTGTGTGCCACCCATATATATCATGCCTATCTTACCCCCGTGTCTCAAGTATAGTTGATACATTATGTCTTTCTCCAAATTATCCAATGCACTGCTACCGTTCAACTCCCTTTTGCTCTACTTCCCTGCGGAAATATAAATACGATAACCCTGGAATACTCCAAGGTGAAATGCTACAATGGTGATCCATGCGCTTGCGGAATTAATGAATTTAATTTTATCGCATAAGAACCGCCAACAGCTGCATGGCGCGAGGAAGCTCGACGGGCACAAAAGGGGCCTAAGTAGTATTCCTACGAGGCCGAAAGGGAGAGGATGCGCGAGAGAGCTCGCCGCGCTAGGGCAGCAGGTCCTGATGCCTTTAGGAAGGGGAAATATCCCCGTTGCACTCAGTAGACACTGAGGAGAAATAGTTCTGAGGATGACAGAAGATGAACTTCCTAAACGTCACCGAAGCCATGCATGTTTCTTGTTCCTATTATTTACTTTTTCCTAAGGCATGTTAGGTTTAGAGCGGAACACAACTATGATAGTAGTCGTCACGTATTCCGTACATGCCATTGCAACCAGTATTTGTAATCTTTGTTGTACTTCACTCTATGTATCGAGCCTAAGTTATCGTACCTTTTTCGGATACACAGCATGTCGACTGCTACATTTCTTCCACAGTATTTTCGTTGCACAGCTCGTTCATTGCACAGTGTGTTTATTGCACAATACGTTTTCACTGTATTTTGATTGCACATAAAATAACCTCACATAAATGGTAATCTATCAAACATAAATGAGAAACAAAAATTACATGCGGTAAATAAATTTTTTCATTTCTCACGTACAGAAACATAAAATAACCTCACATAATTGGTAATCTATCAAACATAAATGAGAAACAAAAAATACATGCGGTAAATAAAATTTTTTTACGTACGATCATAAAATTTCGAAAAACAAAAAAAAAGCATCTTGTCGCCCTTCCATTGGGCGACTAGCTCCTTGTCGCCCTCTAGACGGGCGACTATCCCTTGTCGCCCATTGAATGGGTGACTACCCCTTGTCGCCCGGTGCCTGGGCGACTAGCTCTTTGTCGCCCTTGCGCTGGGCGACTGGGCCCCACCAACCGCACACCCAAGCCTGTCGCCCTTTGTAAAGGTTTTTTGCTTCCTGTCGCCCTTTTGTACGGCGAAAAGGGAATATCGCCCATCTAACGGGCGATTAGGCGACTAGTTTTGCTAATTTTGAAAACGAGCGGTTATTAATAAAAATATAATAAAAAATCGATTAAAAATAAAAAAAATTCGCGGCAAGAGATTGCAAAACCCTCCTTTCCCTTATCCACACGGACCACGCGCTCCCCCCGTCCTCTCCCCTCCGCCTTCCCTTCGCTCCACGCCGCGGATTGCTCGCTCGCCCGACGCCAGTCCAGTCCCCGGCATGGCGCTCCACGCCGTCTCCCCTGCGGCGGCCTCCTCCCTGCCGCGCGCCCTCACCGGCCGCCCCACGCAGCGCGCAGGTTCGGCTCTCCCGCCTCCTCCAAACCTCCAAGTGCTTCCCGCCTTCCGCCCGGCGCAGAATACGACCCTATTGTTTAATAGTGCCAACAAGTGGTACGTTACTACGGAATGCACGATGCGGTGGTTTCGGAACTAGAGTCACTACTGCTTCCGGCTCATTAGTGTGCTGCAATTCGGTCATCAGCGTTATAGGGTAAACGTGCCAAGTCCCCACTACGAAGATCTTCTGAATTCGAGGTTGAATGGGGACCTTTTAAACCATATGAAGTGTTTGAGATATAGAGGGCCTAACTTTATGCAGGAGCATTTAGTTCTGAAGCACATTCCTAACCAGTGTTAAGAATACATGGGCATGGCTGTTGTGATAGTGGCTTGAAATGGTTAACTTTAGTACTGATTATACAAAGTACAGAGAAATCTGTTTTGAGAGGAGCTAATTGCCGGATGTCTAAAAATACTAGAATGAATGAATGCAAAGGATAATAGGGATTCCTCTTCTTTCATTCTTTTTTTTTCTTTTTGGACAAGCCTTCTGGCTTCCCCCGGTTTTCAGTGAGAATGGAAATAGGTTATACTTCCCAGTTGGGAATAGTAATGTGAAATAAACTCCGTGCTGGATTCAGAGTTCGACTTCTGATTACGAATGTGCCTAGATCTCACCAGGGAAATTTCTCTCTCTGCAGGCTGTGGTTGTCTCACCAAGCAATCAGTCTTGATGAGCTCATCCGCAAGTTTCACAAGACTTCAAGTTGGAACAGTAGACTTTGTTAGCAGGCCACTGGTTCTTCGACACTCAGACAAGAGGCGAGTGCTTGCAGATTTGGATATTTATTTCGCTTATATATATATTCGCTCGTTTGATTAATCTTTTATTGGTTTGTCGCTCTCGTCTTATCAGAGCAGTTTTGACGCATGCCACTATTGAAGAAATCGAAGCAGAAAAATCTTTGATTGAAGACCAAGCTGTAAGTAACGACAACCTGCGTTATAAAGGCCCTTTTGCCTGCAGCCTGCTCAAGTATGGTACCTTTAGTTTTAATTAGCTGAAGATATGCATCTTCAGAAAGAAAAGATGGACAAGGCAATCGAAACTGTCCAAAGCAACTTCAACACTGTGAGGACAGGGCGCGCAAACCCAGCCATGCTTGACAGGATTGAGGTTTGATGATCCATCCTTTTTACTTTTTCATGTCATGAAGTAGACTGCTGTTTCATCAAATGTGTTCCTCTGTATCTGTCACACCTTCATGCCTCTTCTTTTTGCATACACATTACTGTTGTTTTCTGCTTTTCTAAAACTATGGGTAAGAATTCAGGATAGGATAGTTTATTTCGGTACAGTCAAGTAGTACCTCAGACCAAATTGTATGCCCAATAGTATAACGTGCAAAGATTATTTGGAGTGTTCTATCCAATTAATTAAGCTTAAAAAGGTTTATCTTGCAGGTTGAGTATTATGGAACTCCAGTGAACTTGAAGAGCATTGCACAAGTAAGCACTCCAGATGCAACTTCTCTTCTTATCCAGCCATATGACAAGTCGAGGTGAGCCATCTATCCTTCACAGTGCAGATTTGATGTAGTGTCTATCGTTCTATGTGTTCACATCCATATCCCGTGCAGCCTTAAACTTATCGAGAAAACAATAGTTTCTGCAAATCTTGGTGTATCAACAAGCAATGATGGAGAAGTGATACGAGCAACAGTTCCACCATTGACATCTGACCGCAGAAAGGTTCGCACTTGGAATTCATGTGCTCACTGCATGTGTTCACTTGTTATGTTGTCAGGAAATCTGTCCTACAAATTATATATAGCATAACCATGCAAGTTAAATATGCATTAGAGCACCTATAATTTTCTAATTGCTACCATATAATCCATATAACTCCTGAATATATGGCATACTGGAACAAATGAAAACTTCCCTATTTATAATGTATATAAAAGTGGTTAGATGGAAGGAAGATAGCTTGCGTTCATTCTAATGTGAATAGTTTCATAATTGTATCCAATACCTCTGAGGCCGAGATGAAAATCAAACCCATTTTCTTTGTATTGAATCTTACGAAACATCAACCTGCATTTTTATGATAAATAGAGCCTGTCTTAAGCAAATAAGCCTGGCCTGGCTCAGGGTTTTTTGACGAAAACATAGCAGGTGCTCTGCCTTTGCATTAAGATAGAAGAAGGAACCTAATACAAGCTATTACAGGCAGCCGTAGCTGGCTCAAATGTTAAAGATCTTTGAGGGAACAGAGTAAAAAGCAGTAAGCTCCGGCCAAAGGTCTGGCCAGCAAATCAGAGAGCAAGGATTGAGAGCAAAAAGGAAGTATCTGACAAGCCAAGCAAGAGAAACTACAGCGACAACCGTTATTCTAATTCTACTAGCCTAGGCAAAAAGTTTCCACTATGATTTTGCTGTCTCCGATTTGCTATGTTGTTGAGATCGATCTCCTCCTTTGCCATGATGGCTACTTGGTAGCAGTCCTTCTCTTTCCCTTCGAAAATTCGCCTGTTACGTTCTTTCCACACGTTCCACCATGTGTAGATGAGCGCTCCAGTTGCTCGGCATCGTTCTGGTCGAGTGACTGCTCCTGCACTTCGTGTTAGCCATGTTGCTGCACCATGGTCATCTGCGTTATGAAACTGCACACCTGCAAAACCACACCAAGTCCACACGTACAGCAGAACCTGCTTGGCAAAAATGCATGATATTAGTAAATGATTTGTGTCCTCCTGGCTTGACAGGCACAAGGGGCATGTCGGGTTGTGCTGCCATCCTCTCCTTGCTAAGTTGTCAGCCGTCAGTATTTTTTCATGCATTACTGTCCATGCAAAGAAAACCACTTTTGGTTCAGCCTTTGCCTTCCACAGGTTGGCAGATAGAAAAGGTATTTGCGCTCCTTGGAATTGGACTCTGTATGCCGAAGCCACTGTGTAAATTCCATTAGAAGTCCATCGCCATGTGACCATATCCTGAGTGTCCTGCTGCAGCTCCACGTTTTGGATCAGAGCCCAAAGCTTCACAAATTCTCGCAGCTGTTGTTGTGTCGATATTCTATTAATCGCAATAATCCAATTGTTTTCAGTCAATTCTCTTGCCACTGTCCTGTTTCTAAAATGAGCCAGCCGGAATAAACTTGGAGCTATGTCCTTTGGTGATTGCCCTTGCAGCCATCTGTCTTGCCAGAATAACGCTTTCCTCCCGTCTCCTAAGTTGATCACGGTGGATGCTTGGAACAAGGCTTTATCAGTTTCGTCACAAGGCAAGGTCATTCCCTGCCATGGCTTACCGTCATCGGTCCAAGCTAACCAGAGCCATCTCTGTCTTAGTGCTCTTCCAAAGCGCTCCAAATCCATGATTCCAAGTCCGCCTAACTCCTTTGGCCTGCGCACCGTCTGCCAATTGACTAGGCAAACACCACCAGAATTCCCATGCCCCTCTCCGCTTTTCCACAGGAAATTTCTCATAAATTTTTCAATTCGTTTTATCACCCATTTTGGGATTATGAATACCGTCGCGTGGTATGTGACGATAGCTGTCAGCACTGATTTAATGAGCTGAGCTCTGCCAGCTTTGTTCAGTAGCTTTCCTTTCCAGGCCGGAAGCTTGCCTCCCACCCTATCGATCAGTGGCACATAGTCAATCTTGCGCAGTTTCCTTGTGTGAAGTGGCAAGCCTAGGTACCGACAAGGGAAAGCTTTAATCTGGGCTGGGAAATCCTCAGTGATATCCTCCATGTCTAGGTCTCGGCATCTGATCGGGTACATCTCTGATTTCTGTAGATTGGTACATAACCCAGTCGCCTCTCTAAAACAGGCTAATATTTCCTTTAGAACTTTGACATCCCTTTTGCTTGGGTGCAGGAATATTGCAGCATCATCTGCATATAAAGAAATTTTTACTCCCTTTGATCTCGGTGTTAGGGTGTGAAGGAGGCCCTTTTCATATGCAAGGTGCAGGATTCTTTGTAGTGGATCAATCGCTAAGATGAAAAGCATCGGCGACAACGGGTCCCCTTGTCTTAGTCCTCTTTCATGCTTTATTGGTTTTCCGGGCAGGCCATTCAGTAAAACTCGCGAAGACGAAGTAGCAAGTATATTGCTGATCCATTCTCTCCATCGATGACCAAATCCCAGCCTTTCCATAATATCCAGGAGATATGCCCATGAAACCGAGTCAAAGGCTTTTGCAATGTCTAGTTTTACAAAAATTGCGGGCCTCTTCTTGCTCTGTAGTTCTTTTACCAGATTTTGCACGAAGATAAAGTTATCGTGTATGCACCGCTTTTTGACAAAGGCACTTTGGTTAATGGAGACCATTTCTGCTAGGTGAGGGGCCAGCCTGTTAGCAAGTATTTTAGAGAAAATCTTGGCAATGCTGTGTATGAGGCTGATGGGCCTATAGTCTCCAACCCTCATTGCCTTTTCTTTTTTCGGGATCAACACTACATTGGCCGTGTTAATCAGATTGAAGACATTGCCTCTCAGCTCCATGAGCTGCCTGAATACTTGGACTACATCTGACTTAATGATATCCCAGCACTTGGAATAAAATGCCCCAATGAAGCCATCCGGTCCTGGTGCATTTTCTTTTGGCATGTCCCTTATGGCCTGCTTTACTTCATCCTCCTCAATGTCGCCCTCCAAATCTGCTAGGTTGTATGTTGGGTATTGAAGCTCATCCCAGTCCAGTCTTGTTCTTCTCCTGTGTTTTGTCCCTAGCAGATTTTCGAAGTGTGTGCTGATTTCTTGTTCCTTGTCCTCATGCTTGATGGCCAGCCCATTGTCAGTCTGCAATATCTGAATATGTTTTTTCCGCCTTCTCCCATTGGCCCGTAAGTAGAATAATTTTGTGTTCGCATCTCCGTGTCTAATGTTGTTTAATCTGGCTCTTTGTCTTGCTCTCATCTTCTCTATGGCAACCAGTCCGAGGTAAGAGCTTTTGAGTCTGGTTTTGAAGTCCTTTTCTTGTTGAGTTAAGTTCCTTCTCTCCTGGGCTTGATCAAGCTGCCATATGGCCTCCTTAGCAATAGCGATCTGGACCTTAATATTTCCGATACAAGTCTTCTCCCATTTCTTGAGAGCCTTGGCCGTTCAGGGTTAAGTTCAGCTGTGATAGGCTTGAAAAACTAAGGCTCGTTGGTTAACTGCATTTATCCCTGAGCCTGGAAAGCCATAAAAATGGCATAGTACACGGCCCAGCAAGGATTTTGCATTTTAGTTTTACCTCAAACATTGTGTTTATAGATATTGCACTGATCTAAGTTCGTGTCACATTTTTAACCATCTGAGTTCTGAATCTTTTCGCAGGAATTGACAAAAACTGTAGCTAAGTTAGCTGAAGATGGCAAGGTATAGTTTAAACTTGCTTGTCTGTCACCATGTTTTCACCAGAATTTTTAAATTTTAGCTTTCTATCTGGCCTTTTTTTTCCTTCTGGCTTCACTATCTCTGCGTTTTACTCTGAGGGTATACTGGAATTCCTTCATGAAAGATTATTTATTTTGCTATCCTGCTTGGATTACTTTTACAAGAATGTTTGTCCTACTTGTATCATAGTGAGGTATGAATATGATGTTGTACCGATGTTCTTTTGCAGGTTGCTATAAGGAACATAAGGAGAGATGCAATTAAAGCTTATGATAAACTGCAGAAGGTCTGCTCTTCTCAGCTGATACTAGTTTGTCGGGGCTGTTGTGCCTTAGTGATGACTGATGAAACTAATCTCTTGCTCATGTAGGAAAAGAAACTTTCTGAAGATAACGTTAAGGATCTATCAGCTGATCTACAGGTGAGGATAGTCTTAACCTTTTTCCTTCTGTAGCTGTACTGAGATTCCCAACTATGCGGCAACATCCCTTTATTCTACCTTCAAAAGCTTATCCTGACTAACATCTTTTCTTTGTACAAATTCTGTAGAAAGTCACAGACGAGTACATGAAAAAGATCGAGACCATCCAAAAGCAGAAGGAAGAGGTACTTTTATCTATTCATTCATTGGCCTTTTCGCTGATTCCATGGATCCTGTCTTTCCTGCATTTGATGATAAGATATAATATTTCTGTATAATATTGAACTTCTGAACAAACTAATTTCACTTGATGGTGCAACAAAAAATTTTCAGTGTACTTCCTTTTTCATTGCTCAAGGAGCTCAGAAACTGAATCAGGGTTGTTTGATTTTTTTTTCTCTCTTTCAGGAATTGATGAAAATTTAGATCTCAGAGTTGATGGTAGAACTGGTAAGTACCTCAACACCCATGAAATATGAACCCTGTCTGCATTGAAGAAACCAGCATAGAGCTACAGCTTAATCAACTTTTGTGTCCACAGGTTTTCTGAAGAAATTTCGTCTTTTCATTGGGGTCACAGCTCCCTGATATGCAGTTTTTGGGTTCGAATCTTTGCTGAAACCGATGTATGCAAGCTCAGACAACGTTGCTGTGACCTCGTTTTCCCTGTTTGGAATGCCACTGTCGTAAATAGGCTCTCATCACCGTCATGTCCGGCAGCTACTTTGTCAATATTTTTTGTTTTTATTACTACTATCAATGAATCAAAACAGTGTCAAGTGTCTTGCTCCTTTAGCTGTATGGATTGCGACTCTTGTGGCCCGGAACATTCGCTGGCGTGTCCTCTTGTTGGTATCACACTCGCACACCACTTGGCATGGATTTTGACGTCTGTTCGTAATTGTATACTCCGTATCTGCGTGGGGCATCTGTAATCGCACCTAAATCCTTTGATATTTTCAGAGTGGGAAAGTGTTTTCGACGACCGGTTCACCGGCGGTACCCGGTCGACACCACCGGGTAGTACCACCAGCCAAGTTGCACGCGCTGACGCGTCGGCGAGGGGTCGACACGTCTCGCGCCGACAGGGACAGGCTGCGACGACTACGGACACTGATGCCGCCCCGGCGCGGGGCCCACCGAGCCGCTGGATTCTGGCGCGGCAGCAGTCAGGGGACCCCGGAGTGTCCCGTCCTGTATTCTCCAATAGCAGCAGCAGCAGTGGAGTCAGACAGGAGGCGATGGTGACTGTGATAATTACGAGGAGCATATCATATCCAGTTCAAAACGAGTTAGTTGTACCATAGCGCCAGTACTACTGGCTGTAGCGTCAATAGGCAGGCCAGCTTTTTGTTGCGCTCTCGAGGGCAGGTGTAGCCGTGTGATGTGGCTGTCAGTTTCCATCGACCATTAATACTGGGAACAGCAATCAGGCCGCAGTCATTTTCCATGCTGCCGTCATTTGCCCCTTTCGCGAATGAAGAAGCGTCAGGGTTAATCAAGGGGCTCTGATTAGACGACCACACTTTAGCGCCTTCTAGCGAAGCACGTGGCGATGCGGTAGCTAGGAATGGAAGCAAGATGACATGTCAAGGTCACAAGGACAAGGGGGAGCATTATTAGCCGAGAACTGCAAGAAGAAGAAGAAAAGGACGGAAAATAACACTCAGTTGGACTAGTATTAGCTGTTGAGATGGTGAACTTGACAACAAGACACAGTGAGAAGCAAAGAACTTCACGAGAAAGGACCCAGTACAGCGTTGAAGAGTCGAGATCTGGAACAGCATTTCCCGTAAAAAAAGAATTAAACGTCGGAAGAGCTCTCGACGAGGGTCGTTGCAGCCGGAGAATGATTCTAATCCAGGGAACTGAATATAGGAAACAAAAGAGAAAGAAAAGGTTTTTTTTTTGAGGGCAGAGCAAGAAAAGGGTTGGATATACAGTACCAACAAACAAAAGAGCGAAGAGAAACGGATCGATCAGCTCAGAGACCGCCGGGAACGACCGATCAGATCAGCAGACGAACAAAAGTGGAGACAAGGGGTCAATCGATCAGCTTTAGTTTCCGTGAAGAAAAACAAAGAGACTGACTGAGGGATCAGGGGACCGGCCGGCGGCGGATGGCCAGCCAAGCAGGCGTGTGCGGGCGTCTGCTGGCGATCGACAGTTCCAGCGCTCGATCCCCCGACCCGGCCCGTCAGGTATGCAGCAGGTAGCTTCCGGCGAGAACGAAGCGCAGGGAACGAAGCGCAGGGCGAGCTGGCCCGGCGACCCACCCGGCGATGAGGGAGACGGCAATCCGATCCGCAGTGGTGTGGTGTAGTGTGGCCGTCGCGCGCGCTCGACGTGGCTTTATAGAAGCCGCTCGAGTTGACTTGTCCCCATTCGGACACGACGCATCAGTTGCAAAAGTGGGTTGCGTTTGCCGTTTTGGAGGTCCCACAAGTGTCTGGTCCAGACGTAGGAGGAGTAGAAGAGGTTTTGTGCAGATTTACATGAAATAGCGTGTCAAAATTTTGTTTAAAGGCAAGTGGGGCGGCGTCGACCACGCTTGGACAGCAGCCATTGTCCATTGATGCTGATGCGGCGAGTGGACCACCTTTTTTTTTTTTTTTTTGAGGAGAGGCGAGTGGACCACCTAAGCTAGAAGAAACGCGCAGAAAATCCTAGCCCATGCCGCCACAAACCGGTGGCCCAGCCGGTCCCGGCCCCTGACCCACGCGCAGGAACAGGAGGAGAGAGACTCTCTCACCCAGGCGCCGCGGGCCCCCACGCTACAAGCTCCACGGCTCTGACAAAATGGGGCGCCCCACGGATGAGGACAGCAGCCGCAGGGGACCGAATAATGACGCGACGCTGTGGGGCCGCGACCCGCCGTCTCGAAACGGGAGGTCTCCGGTCCGGCGATCGTCGACGGCGACTGCGCGTGGGATCCGCCACGTCAGCGGCGCACCCATTGGGCGGCGCGGATCGGGCGGGGGCCTCGGTCTCGGAGGAGTGAGAGCTGCCGCTGTCCCACCGTTGCCGTGCCGACGACGGAGACTCAGTCAATCACGCACGTGCTTGCTACTAGTATACCGTCAGTATGCGTCGCCGTACGGTCTTTGTGGTTGTGCCACTGCCATCACTGCGTGATCGAGATTTATCGTTCCCGCGTCCTGATCGACTCGACGGGAACACGTACTGCTAGAACTAGTAACAATATCGGCCCCCCTGATCTGCGCGTTCATCCAGGCACGATCGATGGATGCAGCGTTTTTAAAGTCGAGTGCAAGATCGCAACCGTTTTTACGGCGCGTTTCAACGTTTTTTGAACGAATACGGACACAACCAACAATCAGTACTAGTACGAATCTATCCAATCATGTACGTGTACCGCGGACAAACAGCTCAGCTCAGCGATGGCGTCAAGTCTTTCGTTCGTGGTTCGCTTGCAATCCAGCCCACCCGTGCTGCTGGCTCGACTCGAGGAAGAGAAGCCCGTGCTGCTGGCTCGACTCGAGGAAGAGAAGTTGGTTCTTCCTGGTACTACGACGACGCACGGAACAGAGTTGGGGCTTCTAGATGCTCGGTCTCGCGCTGCACGGCACCTGGCCTATGCACTTTTTTATGGCAGTCGCTATGGAATCAGAGAGAGAGAGTATATCCTCGGTAGGTTCACGATCGAGTTTCTTCTTTGCTGAAAAGAAGTGGACAAATAATGCATCGCGATCGCACCGTACGTTTTGCCGTGGACGACGAACGTACAGCCCCGCCGATCGAGCACGGCCAACCGAATTGTACGCGATCTCAGAGGCCCCGCCACGGCGTACCACACCAGGTCCACCAAACCTTATCGCGAGGCCCGGTCGGTCGTCCGTCCCCCGGCTGCTTGCCCCAGCAGCCGTGAACAGAGCTACACCGTATCTCTATCACCTGCAAGTGAACAGCGCGGCCGGAGCCGTGTTTTTGCCCCCCTTCTCGTGCATGGGGCCTGTCTCTGGGCTAGACCAGCCTAGGCGGCTCTGGCTCCGGGCCCTAGTACTAGAACTCAGGATCACTTGCGCTGGAGTCGCCGTAGCCACGCCGTGGTGTGTGGTACGGTTCGTTTCCTGTGTCAATGCGTGGAAAACGGGTTCCGCGGCGTCACATAAGGGCATGTACAACGGTGATTAATACCCCGTCTCTTGACGATGGAATTTTGCAAAGAGCCCCTCCCGCGTCGCGAGAGACGAGCTGCCCGTCTCTTCACCAAGCATCGTTTCTTCGGTCGTTTTCGAGGCGGACGAGACGACCTCGTCTCTCCGTTGCAAGGCCTGCTCGACTCCACCCAGATCCGCTGCTCCCGAATTCGTCCCGCCATCGTGCCCGCGCGCGCGCTCGAGCTCGCTCTTCCCGCCCCGCGCGCGCTGCCGCTCCCTCTTCGCTCCCCGCGCGCGCGCTCCCGAATTCGTCCCGCCAGCTCGACCGCGCGCGCGCGCTCGAGCTCCCTCTTCCCGCCTCGCGCGCGCGCTGCCGCTCCCTCTTCGCCCCCCGCGCGCGCGCTCCCGAATTCGTCCCGCAATCGCTCGAGCTCCATCTACCAGCGCCGTGCCTTCTCGCCCCCATCCAGCACCGGCAGTTGACGATTTGTGGGTGGAGGAGCAGGATGGCAAATAGGATGGAGCGGCAACCTGTCGCCGGTGAGGATATGAGCAGAGGAGCAGGAGGGCGAGCTGCTCACCGGCGCAATCCCAGCCCGCGGACTTCCCACGGCTTCCCGTCAAGTGGATTTCCCATCGGCACTTCCCCCCTGAGCTCTCCTGCTGGCTTCGACTGCAACCCAGGGTTAGTTCCCTTGTTTTGTGATTTGAATTTGCTTCTTTGTTGCTTGAATCCGGCGTTCAGATCATCCGTATTGCAATCAAATAGCATACCGCTATGGCACACACTAGTTCTTATATTTGTAATCATTTTCTACTTCATATTTATATATGAAATATTATCTAAAGTCTATATATTTGGTGCCATATGTTAGTACATAAATTACATCTTCACATTTGATCAACTAGCACATACAATCTGCATTTATTACAAAACAGTGTCAAGAGACAACAAGTGGTCTCTCCTTTGTATGATCAAAGGTGTTTACTGTCTCTTTGCATGGATGGTTGTGCCCAAGAGCCCATTGTTGTCTCACCGTTGTACATGCCCTAATTTGTGGTCACACAAGTTATGTGGTTGGGGGCCTCAACTGGCCACGCCACGGTGTGGCACCGCCACAAGTATGGCGCCTTTGGCCCCGTTTGGAAGCCGCAATCGATTATGAAAATCTGAGATTTTGCAATGGATATCAGAAGCTGGCTTTTATTCAAAATTTGCTGCTGCGTTTGGATACCGGCTAACAGAAGCTACTTTTTCAGGCGCACATGGACTCTGCTTGGCTGGTTCCGGTCTGTTTTTTTTTTCCCCTTTCCTTTCGGAGAATTTTATCCATCGCTAGCTCTGCTGTGATTCGTTGGCTTCTTGCTACTGCTGCGCAGATGCGATTCGTTGGTTGATTTCTACAGCTGCTCTGCTGCAACGTCGTGGTGGATCGCGTCCTCGACGCCGTCGCGACAGGGCCCCAGCCTAAACACGGATCTCTTCTTGGCTGGCGCGCAGGACTGTCGGGTGAAGATGAGGATGGCTGTCACGTCCCGTGTTTTTGACCATGTTGAAAATTCACTAAAAATTTGAATTTTTCGAATTTAGAAGAAATTAAAATGAAGTGTGTGGTTAAAGTAAGCCAAACCACCTCGATTTTCAAAATTTTTATTTTGAAAACTTGCACAAAAAACCTCATCATAAGCATTTTGAGGATTTATTGGGTTTATTTTGAGTAATGTTTGTTTTTCTCTTTTTGGTTTGAATTCGAAATCCTTCCAAATTTAAATTCTGGGAAAAGATCAAATCTTTTTCCCTTCTCGGGCCGCTCTCTTTTCTTTCTATCCCGGCCGGCCCAAACCTCTCCTTCTCTTTTCTTTCCCTCCTGGGCCACAGCCGCCCGGCCCACCTTCTCTTTCCCGGCCCAGCGCCTCTCCCTCAGCCCGCCTCCCTTCCCCTGTCACTGACGTGCGGGCCCCACCGCCGTCGTCTACCTCCAGCCAGCCGGCGAAAATACCGGCGCCGCCCATCCCGCGCTGCCGGCCTCCACCGCCGTTGTCACCTCTGAGCACCAGGAGCCCCACACGAAGCACTTGCCGCTCCGCACCGCCTTTCCTTTCTTGCCCGCCCCGTCAAGTCAACCGCGCCGCCATGCCGCTTTTCTTGGCGCGCCCGCCAAGCCGACGACCACCGCCTTAAGCCACCGCCTCTCCCGCACCGCCTTCGCCGCCTTTAAAAGAAACCGAGCTCCTCTCCTTCTCCCCTCATCCTCATTCTCTCAATTCCCCTCGAGCTGAGCTCCACTTCCCCTCTCTCCCTCGCATCAAGCTAGGGTTCCGGCCGCCGTCCAATCCGCCACTCCGGCTAGCCCCGCATCCCTACGACCCCCTACTGAGCTTCGCGTCGACGTTCCGCCCATATGGGACCCTTCCTCGTCGAGCTCAGTCACCCGTAGCTCCGTCCGCGACGAGAGCCAAGGACCGGCCACCGCGTCCTCGTCGCCGTCACGCTTCTAGCCTCCCTCTCGCGGAACGGACCCCACCGTGAGCATCTCCGCTCTTCCTTCTCCCTCCTACGCCTCTTCTCTTCCTTCCTCTCCCCTCGCGCGCACCCTGTCACCGAGCCTCGCCGCCCGCCGCCGTGCGACCTCGTCGCCGGCAGGCTTCCCGGTCACGCCCGGCCCCGCCGTTGCGCGCGCCGCCTTCGCCGTGAGTCCGCACACCCCCACGGCAGCACACACTCGCCGCAACTCTCCCCGCGCCTTTTTCCCATAGCGCGCCGCCGCTGTCGCCCACTCCGGCGATGCCGCGTCGCCACTCTCTCGCATCCCGTCGACCACACGTGCCCCCACCAGCTTTCCCGTCGCGCGCTCGATCTCGACGACGAGGTCCCGTCGCCCGTCGTTGCCCCTACGCGCCGCCGGCGAAGAGTCCGGCCAGCCACCACCGCGCGCCTCCCTTTGGTGCACGGTGGACCACGGCCCGCCCCGGTCCACAGGGCCCATGGACTGAGTTCATGGGATTTCCAATACGAAAATAATTCCAAAAACCCAGAAAATCCCGGGCCCCTGTATTTTTGCGGATAAGCCCCTGAGCTTTCCAGTAATTCTGTGTAAGCGTCGTATCAGCGTCTGATCCAGGGACTGATACGGTAAGCGCTAGTACTCCAGAAATGGGGTACGACAATGGCGGCGTAGCAGCTCCTCCGGGAAGGGGATTCGACAGGACGACCCTGCGAATCTTGTCGATCTGCTTGCTGCCGAATCGCCAGTGCTACGACGGCCGGCGGAGAAAGATGGTAGTGATGTCCGGCAGCGTCGCCGGAGCGATGGTGACCAGGTTGGCCATGCGCAGCTTCCGTCCCTGCGCGTGGCTCTTGAAGATCGACGGGGGATGGACGGTGAGGGGATGAAGGAGGCGAGGCGGGTTGATTGTGGGTGCCGGAAGGCGCGCGATGGGAGGCAGCTCGGGAGGCCGGGATCCTCGGGTGGAACTGGGGAGGCGGAAGGGGAAGAGAAGGAGCGAGAGACCCGGTGGCAGATTGACGTAATATTCCTGAAAGGATGGAGGGCAAAATAGTAATTTGGACATCCAGTAGCGGCTAGAAGCCCGCCCGCGCCAGCTTCAGGGATTTTGTGAATCTGGGGCTCCCGATTTTAGAATCTGCCTCAAAAGCTGACCCGTTTGGAAACAGCACAGATTCTAGCTTTTGGATTCTCAAAATCTTGGGGCTTCCAAACGGGGCCTAAAAAGTCCACCACATCCGCCACAATCACGCCATAGTAAACACCCACTAGACGACAAGCAACAGGAGAAAAACGACAGGTTAAAAAAGTGTGGCGGCCGAACCTTGCAACCAAGCAAAACTGACGCAGAATCGCCGAAACTTACGCGTGGCCAGGTGCGGCCGAGAACCAAACGCGCCGATTTGTCCATCAAAAGGCCTAGAAATCCACAACGGTTGGTGCCGACCAAAGCGACAGCACTGATATGATGGGCGGCGGCGGAGGGAGGAAGGGAAGGAAGGAGAAACTCAAACCAGAGGCGCGCGCTTCTCGACGTTGACGTGCCACACCACACGCACGCCCACGAATGAATGATCGCGCCAATGAGTGGGTCCCTCCCCGATCGGGAAATACTGTACTAGCGGATCCGAAACCGGCCCGGGAAGGGGGAAACATATATAGCGGCGACGCAAAACAGTGGCGCGCGCGCTTGCATCGCATGGAGGAAGACAGAAGAGGAGGACCCAAGGCCTCTGCTGCCGTTTAATTTGCTCGATCGTAAGCTCTCGGTGCTGATACCTCGACGTACCTCCCCTTCTTTTCTTCTCTGCGGCGATCCCCGTTGCTCGATCGATTGACTCGTTGTGCCTCCATCTTTTCAATCGGGAAACTTGATCGATCGAAGGAGTTTGCTTCAATCAGATCCCGTCGCCGTTTATCTCGGGTTTCCTTTAGTTTGCCCCACGCGTTTTGATGTTTCCTTTTTCCGTTCCTCGTTTTCTCCGGTTCTCTTTCCCTCCTGTACCTGCTGCTGCTGCCAGTCCTCAAGAACACGGATCCCCCGCCCGGTGCGACAGCTCGCAACGGCTCCCCCGTTCATGCCTTAGCTTCTCCTTCCGATACTACACCATGCTCAGCTAAAGTCGCATTACATCTCCCGATCATGTTTAAGTTCAGACGAAGCGAGCCGCACTATACGAGTAGTTGTAGACACAGATACACAGATACAGAGAATCACAGGTCCAAGATTCCCCGCCTCCGTTTCTTTTCTCTTTCGCCCGATTCCTTCCTCGCTTTTACTGTTACCGCCCACAGTCCGACCCCGACCGAGCTCAGGCAGAGGGGCGGGCATGCATGCAGGCAAGTGCATTCAACTCCGTCACGGGCATGGCGTGACGCACATTCGAGGCGCCCCCCTCCTGACTTGTCACGCACTGTTGTGAATATCCCATGCTGCGGTGGTCAGTAGTAGCTGCAAGTTGACGCTGCTACCCCTACGCGGGTACGAACTGGGTGGGTGGTACTTTCCCGCTTGGCGGCCTGCGCGAAAGGTAACACAACAGTGGCAGCAGCAACAGCAGGGACCAACAAGCTAGGCTTCTCTTCTCCTCGGGGCTCTCTCTCCCCTGTGAAGAGCGAGCGAAGCGGGAACAGTGGCGAGGTTGGATGGAGGCCGTGACGCCGCTGGTCATGGTGCACGGGCCGGGCCCGGTGTCGAGGGGGACCGGCCGGCGCCGGGGGAATCCGATGCGTGGTTGCTGGTGGCGGGTGGAGGCGTGTGGGGCTCGGCAGGCGGTGGTGCTGGCGTGATGCTCGCTCAGGTGACACACAGGTGTTTCAGGCGCAATCTGGGAGAAATGGTGGAGAAACGCGCAAGGTTTCCCGGCGCGACCAGCGGGTGGCAGTGGGCGCCGTCGACACACCACGCCCCGTGGGATCTTCACGCGCCGTGCGGGAAGGGACTTTTCGGTGGGGGCGAGGAGAAATCAACCAAGCCAAATCTTCGCACCACGCTTCCCTTCCTCGTTGTTTCGGAATCACTTTACTCAAAAAGGACACCCTCCATCCGGAGACCTCACCACACACACAAACTTCCCGCGCGACAGGTTGAGAGTTTGAGACAGGCAACCCTGGTTGGTCTCGACGCAACGTGCTGCTGCACGAGTCTACCGCCTGCCGCCTGAAATCAAACACGAACGCCAACGGCCCTCCCACTGGTAAGGCGGGCAGGCGTGTCTCACGCGGCCACTCAAAACATACTACTACTACTAGAAGCCAGAAAGAATGACGAACCTCACAAGCAAAGCAAAGACTTCTTTCCCAACCTTTTTTTTCTTTTGGTTCTATCCATCCAAAGCTAAAAAGAAAAGAGATCGGCTAGTGGAGAATCCGAGCACTCGAGTCAATCCCAGAAACCCACCCAACATGCGTAATTAGCCAGCCGCCTGTCCGCAATTCAACCCACCACCGGTTTTGGCTTCGTTTGCCAGTAACCGCGCCCCACTGATGACCGGCAGGCGTCCGTCTATGACAGTAACAGAATCCTCAGTTACTTGCCGGGAACAACAACTGCAGCCTGCCTTCACCTGCGGCGTCACATGACAGGGACAGGCGTTGTACCGCAGCTCTCACGGCAAATTACACACGCCTGCTAAAAAGGGCGCAGATGACACTGGCAACCTCTCTCCATCAAAGACAATTATCTGCAAAATGACAAGGACCCTCTACTCTCCCTACAGAATCGTTAATAAAAGGATCCGTGAAGACCTGCTGCTCAGCTCAAACATGAGTGCGAGCAGATGGACGAGCCTATAGATAGCTTCTCATGCTGGTGGTGGTACGAGTAAAAGCAACGTACTAGTACTAACAGGTGTTGAACAATTCATCACATGTCACTAACCAATAAACCATATCTGGAGCCTTGGATTGGATCTACTCAAGCCACTGTGCGCTCGGGCGGCCCCAACACCTCCGTGGCTCCGTGCCCACTCGCACTCGGGGCCACAGGAACAAGAAATGCAACACCAAACTCGTGTCGCTGTGCTGGAGATAGGAGCGAGGTAGAGGAGGCCACGGGTGTTCGGTTTCGTTGCTTCCAGATACTTTTTCGACCGTGCTCCTGCACGTCGAGTGGTGATCTGCACAGACACGTGTTTAGCAGACATATCTGATATCTATCTCTACGATGATATGCAGCGCGCGGCTATCCATAGAAGTTGGGACAAAGGCGCGATCGCCGGGAGGATTCCGCATGCACCGCACTTTCGGATCAGAACTGCAGAGTCAGCACTCAGCACAAACACAAGCACGAGAATTGCATCCATAATCTGTCTATCATTCATTCACTTGTTTCTTCTCCAAAGCTAGTACTAGTTACAAAAACATCCAAAAGGCGGGTCATCCCACCACCAATCAAGGCTAGGCGCTCCTACTCGGGATATTTTCAGCTTCTCCCTCAGTCCCAGTTGCTAAAACAATCCACAAGCAGAATACAGTATCGACATATAAAATGGGAACACCACGGCATCGCAGCTAAGTTACCTTATCCTGCATTCTAATTGAATCTTTCCTTCAGTTAAGAGAACAACGAAAAGAGCAAAGCTAGAGAGGGGTGAGAGAGAGATCAGCTCTGGACACGTTCATAAAAAAAAACGGCTAAATGAGATTCGCTATCTATTCACCTTCAGACTTCCACCATGAGAGGATCACCAGCTACACAAAAGTATCACTCCCATCAATCAACAACCGTCCCGAGTACTCAAGTTAGCAAAGCTTCTGCGTGGATGGAACGGGCGCATCATCCGTCTAGACAGCAGCATCCAAGCGGCATCTTCGAGCCGCTGCCGTCGCTGCTCTGTTGTTGCAATAGATTCTTCCGCGCTCGCCCAAGAGAAGAAGCCGCCATTCGCGCTTCCCCTCCAGTAGCAGTTAGCTTGCTGTCGGACTTCAACGTGTGGGCTTCCAGATTGGTTACTTTCCTGATGAACAAGAGAGTTTTATGTTAGTAAAAGAATGGAAGTGCGTGCTGAGCTTCTGCAATTAAGAAGACAGAAGTTCATTACCAGCAGCAGGCTTCTGATCACTTGAGGGTTTTACAGGCATCGGCATTGGCCCGAAAGTCAATTGCGCTGCTGACATGTGAGTGTGTGGTACACCACCTGCAGATTGCGCCGCCGCCGCAAGATGCATGAAACTACCGGATGGAGGATGAAGCGCCTTCATGTTATTGCTGGCAGCTGCAAGAGCATTTCCTGAATCAGTCCGAGATAGTGACAATGGAAATTGACATGGAACCAGAGCAGAGTGAGAGCATTGAGGACATACCCGTCATGGCATTCTGCTGGTGGGGCACCTGATGTTGCGTCTTGTCAGCCAAACGCTTTTGGAAGAGGGCAACGGAAGCAGGAGAACCAGGGCCCGAAGGTTGCGGCGCGTATGTGTTGGATATAAAGAAGTGGCCTTGTGGGAACGGCTGCTGTTTCACCGAGGTTGGCGCCATATGTGACTGCTGCTTACTCCCTGGATTAGAAGCTGGCGACACATTGGGCTGTTGGCCAAGGATTGATGGCATTGGCATATTGTAGTGATTTGTGGGGGTTGACTTGGATCCTGAAGTTGATGTGGGATTCTTGGCAGACTGTTGCGGGGATGACAATTGGACAGACTGCTGGACACCCTTTGCACTCCCAGGAGCAGGTGGACTGCCACCAGTACTTTTGGACACTGAATTGGATGGTGAACCAGAAGCAACTGGGGCATTCGAAGATCGAGATAGATCCCCTCCCCCAGTAGACATATTGGTTATAGAAGGACCCATCTTAGATGAACTCAGGCTTAAGGAGCTCTGGGATTGGTGACCCGGTGAGGAGAGAGCCTGCATAGGAACTTTTCCTTGTTGCTGATGGAGGCCGCTATTCTTCATAACAACCAAATTAGAGGGTGAACCAACAGGGGCAGTCGCAGCAGCAGTTGAACCTGCCACTCTCGCCGAGGACCCCTTCAGCTGGGGAGATTGACCAGGTCCCCCTTGGGCAGCACCTGATGGGTACATCATACTTGGAAAGTTGGCCATGTTCATCCGGTCTGAGTATCCACCCGCATTGCTTGGTGTACTTGGTGCGGCAGATCTGGGGCGATTCAGATGGTGTTGCTGAATGAATTGCTGCTGATTCTTCTGGTGAATCTGAAGGAAATGTTGCTGCTGCTGCTGCATCTGAGAGATGGATGACGAGGCTGCAGCTGGCGTAGATCCAGGGGTTGAATTTGTAGATTTACTTCCACCAAATGCATTAGGAGATTCTGCTCCAATAAGGCTCAAGGTGCGGGAGGTGCTGTCATTAGCGCCACCACTAAGGAAAGGAGGCCCATAAGACTTGTTTTCTGTCCTTGAGAAGGAAAGCGAATGCTGCTGTGAGTCACCTGAGTACTTGGTGGATGCTGATTTCTTTCTCTCGTCTCCAGTGCTGGGTACGGAGGATGAATCCCCAGCAACAGATTTTGTTTCTCCTGTGATCTGATGCTGGGGCTTGTGCTGCGTGGCTTGAGCAGATTGCACTGCAGCAAAATTAAGCTGAGGATAACCATGACGTGCTGCTTCATGATGGCTCTGGAACATAGCATGGCTCTGTGCCAATGGAGAAAAATCGAGACCAGCTGAGGCAGATCCAGGAGGACCAATGGAGCCAAAGGGCATCACAAAAGGCTGAGATGACGCAAGATCAATTCTCACACCCTGGCCTCGACTGGCCTGCTGCTGCTGCTGTTGGTTATGGTGATCACTTAACTTCTTCTCACTCTGACTGCCAGCAGCCGCTTGAGCAGAAAAAGCAAAATTCGGAAGATGAACTGGAACAGGAAAATTATGATCATACCCGCCCTTATGAGGGTGAGATGGCTTGTCATCACTTGATGGGCCATCTTGTCCGGTCTTGTCGCTCTCCTGTCGGTGTGTGAGGCCAGGTAGTAGAACAGAGCGCTGATTGCCGCTGGAATAATTCTGGGAATTGTTGGCAGCAGCTGCAGCTGGATTAGCATTTGGTGCATATCCCAATTGCCCTTGCGATTGTTGCGGCTGATGCTTCTGAGATGAATTGGACAAGCTTGGCATGGGAGCCTTTTGAAGACTTTGTTGCTGCGCACCTTGCTGCTGTGATGGGTGCAACATGTGAGAAGGGTACACATGCCCATTGAAGTACGGAACAGCTGGGCCTGGTGCCATGCCTCGATATGAAGGAGGCCCTCCAGCATGGGCAGCAACCTGGAAGGGGTATGCGCTATTCTGTAAGATAGCCAAGAACTGATGAGCCTCGGGCGGTTGCAGGTTGGCAAAGCTCAAGTTCATGGCCGCGGCACCAGGGTTTGCTGCTGCAGCGTGGGCATTAGCAGAAGGTGGCATCGCATTACTGGCTCCAGAAGATTTTGCATCCCCTGCTCGATTGGCAGCACTTGCAGCTGCCATCGCTGCAGCTTGTTGCTGATTAAATGGAAATATGAATGCTGGGCCTTGCTGTAAAATGAAGGGCATTTTGTAAGAAATAACACCTGAAATTTTCATATAAGCTCAAACTGAACTTTCCAGCAATGTACATACCAGCATATTTGGCATTGGAGCGGACTGTTGTGTTTCATGAGCAGGGGGTTGCTTCCTTTGGCTTGATTCAGCACCAGTGGCATTGCCCAGTGCCGCCTTATCCTTTGAGAGACTGCCCTGGAATGGCGAGCTAGGCATTGGAGGAGCCTTTGATTCTTGCAGAGGAGTGTGGGCCCTAACAGGGTAGCTCCCCTGCATTGGGTTGACAAGGATGGAGGCGGCGTCCGTCGGTGGCACAACACCCATGTTGAATGGTCTTGGGCCAAAGAATGGTCCCGATCTATTGGCGGCGGCCGCAGCTGCCGCCGCTGCCGCTGGCGGCCAGAAAGAGTTCATCTTTGCAACTCGCTGGTGGTACTGAATCAGTTGTGCAATAAAACAGTGTGTAGCACACCGCTTTGAGCGAGTTGGCGGTGGAGTAAGCAATGCAGCTTGCTGCAAAAAAGAAAACCATACAACTTGATGAGAAAAAAAAAGGGAAAAAGGAAATGCTGATAACCACAGCTTCACTGAAGTGAGAATACACACCGGTAATCCGCTAGAAGACCCCGGCTTGACGTCCATAGGATGATGAAGACCCGCTGCTGATAGCCCCGGGACTGGACCAAGGTAACTGTCAAGGGACAAGAAAGCTTCAGAAACCAACACATTTGGCGTCGAGCGTGCGCTATGCATGTAGCATGTAATGAAACTCACCCAAACGGCGGAAAACTCCCCAGCCAGCCACCAACAGGTATTGGCATAGGTGGTGTAACAGCAGGCACAGCTGCAATACAAGAAATCCAGATCAAAAAAAGGAAACACCACTCCAAAACCAAGGACCAAATGCAAATAGACATCAAATTACTCACCAGACTTCTCATGCTTTATCTCAGATTTTGAGGACTTCTGCTGCTGATGCTGCAATGGCGCTGGCAGTGGCTGCCGCCGTTCCGATGGGGATTTTTCTTCACCAAGGCTAGGCTTCTCCAAATCCAACTGTAGCGTGAGCTTCCTTTGGGCGAGCTCATCCGCCGGAATTCTTTGCACCTTCTGGTCCTCCAGATCAATATCAAGCCCTCTGCGGGTTCTTTCTCCATCTTTCTTCTCAGAATTCGCTCTCCCCAACTAGAATGGAACAAAAAGAGCAGAAAAAAAACACAACAATATCAATCAGAATCCAAAATCCAATGCCACAGCTAACGAGGGCAATCAAAAGAATTGGTGAATCCCAAGTGCCCACCATGTCAATCTCAGAATCCAGTCCCTTCTTATCCGCATCAGGGTCGGAGGCGCCATCTCTATCAGGAGATAGCTTCCCAGGAGGGGGAGCCTGTAACCAAAAAAAAATAAGAAAGGCGAAAAAAGTCAGAAAAGGATCCAAAAAGATAAGAAAAAACCAAGCAGCAATGCGGCAAAATTTGTCGCTTTCAAACTTTGCCCAACAAATTCCGCAAGACCCATTCAACCACACACACACACACAAGGAAGCATATACCCACCATGAGATCAATGCAAAACTTTTCTTGCCGAGCCCCATCCGATGCCAGCTCACTGAGAAAAAAAAATGTTCACACAAATTGTGAATATACTATTCAGATCGGCACAATCCAAAAACAATAATGGTTATCGCAACACCAATAATATAATAATCGAAGAGGCCCACATCTTTGTCGTGGCGGTGGCTTCGCCGTTCCTGGCGGCCTCGGAGCCCACCGGCGTCGCTTCACCCTCCGCCTTGCCTGAGGGCGCCGCCGGCGGCTCCGGCCGGCTCTCCGGCTTGTGATCCCGCCGATCTGATTCGCTGGTCCGAAGCTCCGAGTCTCTGCTTCGACCACGGTCCTCCGCCTTGTCTGCCTCTCGTGGGGCATCAGGTTGGGCAGCCGCGGGGGCGGTGCTGGCTCCACTTTCTGCTGCGGCGGAAGTCGACGCCTTTGCTTCTGATCTAGACGCAGGAGGCGCCTCCTGCCTTGAGGACGGCTCTGCCGTCTCCGGCTTCGCAGGGCTCGCCGGACGGCTGTCTTCGTCGTACTTCACCAGCCGCGGTCTCTTCCTCTTGGGAGCTGCGACAGCCGGCGGAAGAGTTGTAAGATTCCAGAACACAAAAATTCGGGGGAAAGAAAAAGAATCCAGAACACGAAAAATCGCAAAAATAGAAAGAAAAAAAAAGGAGGGGAACAAAGGCAAGAAACACCAACTGAAAGAGCAACCTACCTATAGTGCCAAGAGAGGTCGAATCTGACGGCCGGACGCCAGACGACGAGGGAGCCGGCGACGAGTTCCCGGACTTGGCCTCCGGCGCGTCTCTGTGCTCGAGCTTGTGGTTGTTCTCCTGCTTCGGAGGGCAAGGGAACTGCCGTGTAAGCCCGAATAGCACCTCGGCGACCTCGATCTCCTCCTGGATGAAAGATGGGGACTTCGAAATCTTTGGCGGGGGCGTTGGTTGTGGCGGGGCTGTCGAAGGAGCTGAGGATGGCGACGGCCTATGCTTCGGTGCTGGCCCTGAACCGGCGCTGCTTCCACCACCACCAAGGGGTTTCTGAGAGGAGCAAGAAGAACCAGAAGAGGATATCAGTAAGAGCAAGAACCGAGGAAACATGCTAGGAGATGGGCGCCGCCGAGCTCAAAAACTAACCAGCTTTTTCCGAGCTGGCGCGGTGGTCGTGGCCGACGCCGGGGAGATCGGCCGTGATGAAGGCCGCTGGATCTGCGAGCCGTCTCCCGCGCCTCCGCCACCACCACCGCCTCCGCTGCTTCCGCCTCCAGGAACTGGCCACTCGTGCGACGACCTTTTCGTAGAAGCTGCGAAGAACAGGAAAGCAGGATTAGCGTAGGCCAAACCGCTGGGGAGGTCGGAAAAAAATTTGAGCTTTGCGGTGGCGTTCCGTACCGGAACGAGCCTTCCTCGGGACAGGCACGCCGATCATTTCGTCGGCGGCCTTGAGCACGATGGGGCTCTTCTGGCTGGAGCCGCCTTTCCGCTGCATCTGCTGCGGCTGGCCGTGGTGGTGGTGGTGGTTGTGGTAACCCCCACCGCCTCCACCACCGCTACTGCTGCTGCTGTGGTGGTGTCCACCGCCGTGCTGCGGCGGCGAGGGTGGCAGCGGCGGCGCCGTGCTCGGCGAGCGGCGCTGCGTGGGCTGGTACCGCGGCGCGAGCTCCTCCTCGGCGTCGTCGTCGTCGTCGCCGAGGCTGTCGTCGGAGGTGTCGTCGCCGTCGTCCCGGCCGGCGCCGCCGCCCCCGTTGAGCATGAGGCGCTCGCCGCGCCGACGCTCGGACCGCGGCGAGTCCCTGGGGCCTCCACCACCGCCGCCGCCGTTGCTCCTCAGACGCCTCCTCGGCGGCGGCGGCCCGCCGCCGACGGACACGCCGCCTCGCCTGCCGTCCCGGATCCTGTCCATCTCAGATCTGAGACATGCGGCTCCGATCCCCGGCAAATCACCGCCTCGCCGCCGGATTCCGGCGGGCAGCGCCGCGGCCACGCAGATCCGAGCAGGGACGCCTCAGGTGCCCTCGCGAATCTTGCAAGATAGCTCCGCGCGGAAGGAAGAATTACACGAGAGCTCGCTCGCTCTCGTTCTCGCCTCTCTTTCTCTCTACACCTCTATCTCTCTCTCTCTCTGCTCCTGCTACTACTTGGCGCTCCTCTCTCTGCTCGCCTCCTCGCCTCTTCCGACCTCGCCCTCTGCCTCCTCTGGGCCTCTTCCCTTCCGTCGGGTTCCCTTTCTAGGCGCCCCCCTCACCTCATCCTCTTTTTGTCGCTGCCCACCCCCGCATCCGACGGTCCAGATCCGGGCACCTAGCGATCCCGCATCCTACGGACACGGAGCCCGCACGCCAGCGTGGCGGCCACCGCCGCCCTCGGATCAGGGCCTGGCGCCACCGAACCCGCAATAAAATCTCGGGCCTGTCTTCCTTCCGGCTCAAGCATGGGGCCGCCACCGACACGTGGCGGTCGCCCGCGGGCCGGAAAAATCTAAGCGGTCCACCGGCAGTAGGAGGTGGGTGGGGCGACGGATGGATGGATGGGGCGTGGCGCCATTAGCCCATCGAATAATTAATTTCACGTACATTATATAATCCAAGACGATAAAATAAAATTAGTTTCCAGTGCATGGCTTGTCCGCTTTTGGCGGGCCCGCGACGTGGGACCGGGAGGAGGGGGACGGGCCCCTGATCTGGACAGTGCGCGGGATTTACCCCCGGCTGACGTGGCGCGGCCTCGCACCGGTTGCTGTTGGTGGGTTAAAAGCGAAGGAAAGTCTCCAGGCAGGCAGTGGCGGTGGGGCCGAGGCGCCCGTGCGGGCCCCACCCGCGCCCCCGCTTTTCTTTAATGTTCCTGGTCGTGGGCGCCGACGTGGCGGCGGGGCTGACGTCACGCGCGGGGAGCCCACTAGCCACCAACCTTCACCGCACTACGCGCCTACTCCGCATAAATAAATTTCTGATTTGCCCCGGCCTCCGTTTTCCTTTTTCAAGAAAAAAAAGGTCAATTCGGTACAGTAGCAGTAGTAGGAGTCCACAAGGAAAGGAAAGGAGCTCCAGAAGATGTCACCGTATTTATTTATCATATTCTAATAATTACAGTATAATTAAATAATCAAAGACGGAATCCTACAGGTATAGTGGATTTAATTTGGCTTGCAGAGCGTTTTGAATCTGATGAACAGAACCAGTTTTCCCCGTATATTAATGAAAGCAGCAGTGACGCGCAGCAGCTGTACGGGCTGTAAATTCCGGTCGAATTTGTCGGCCGCTCCGTGATTTACCGTACGTGCTTTCCCGTTTTAACCATGGGTTAGCTCACGGATTCCTCGCTGGCCCCGGATATGAACACGTGTGGATGCCGCTTCCCCCCATCGCCCAATAAAGGCAAGGGCCGCGGCCGGCATGGCAGCCCATCAACCGCTTTTTCAGATAGCTAGGCACGCAGCCGGGTCAAAATTCACAGCGGCAGGGTCCGGGGCCTCCGGCCCCGCTCTGCGCAGCTAGCAAGCTGACGGGGATCGGGTTCACGAAGCGGTTGAGTTTGATTAACCAGTTCGATTAGCTGGCAGGTTTATTAGCGATGGGCACGGGCCCATGCGGCAGGAGCGCGGGGCACGCACGCGTGGGCGCGGTCCACCATGGGCTGTCGTGCACCCACCGGCGGAGGTGGAAAAGGAGAGGATGTGGTGGGTCCCGCGGAGAGGATAAGCCGGGTATTTATATTTTTCTTTGTCGACCGCGGCACGGAGAAGAGGAAAAAAAGAGGACGAAGGAAAAAGCGGGGTGCGTTGTCGCGCCCGCCTTTCCCTGTTCGCCGCCAGTGACACGTGGGCCCTTTGGTCTCTCTTTTGGGCCCGCGTGTCAATTCCTTTTCATTTTTCTTGCACGGTGTAGTGTCCTGGGCGCGGCGGGTTCGTTCGGTGGTGGGAAAAGCGTGTGGGGGCGGCGTGGGCCCGGAGCGGGGACCACACGCCACTCACGTGAGCATCCTCCGGATCTTGGCTTGCGGGCACGTGGTCGTAGGCATCGCCGGTGGACAGTTGGGTCCCGCTTGGGATCGTCTGCGCGGCGTCGGCGTGTAGCTGCGGGTGAGGTCCGGCAGGCGAGCGGCGTAGCGGAGTGCGGACGACGGACGGCAAGCGATCCGGTTCTGAACTTCTGTAAAAGCGCGTGGTTTGCGAGCTGGAAAAACCTGGAAATCCATTTCGGGAATGATTAACCGTGCTATATTTGGGTGGCGCTGTTACCGTCGAAGAATTTGTATCCGCTGGGTGGAGTGCAAGTTTCTGAAGCACTGTATCTCTTGCCTTTCCACGTTGTCGGTGGTTTGTCTCCTGTGGCATCTGTGAGGATCTTGACCGCACGGTTGGTCGCGAAAAACAACTTTGAGATCGTTGTCACAGTGCTCATGTTCTTGTCAACACACATTCAACGGATTGCTTGATTGTAGTAGTATCACAGAGAGAAAGGTACAGCAGCCTGGGTGTAAAATTGCACATGTATTCCTTCCTTCCTGGCTCTGAGTCAGAAGAGGGAAACGGAAGAAAAAGAACGATGACCGAGCGAAGGAAGGAAAAACACGGACGACTTGGGGAAACAGTGCAGAAAAACTCGAAGGGGAAGGTGGAGGACAGGAGGACACAGGATGGGAGGCACAAGAACGTGACGCAACGCCGCAAGAGAGTTGGGCGTGAATGACCCTGAACGCGATGCTAGGTAGGCTGACCTCGAGCGGGCGTGTTCCTGCCGTGTTCTTCAGTTCTTCTGACACGCAACGACTGCGTACGATACGACGCCCATTTCCCCACCGGTCGAAATCCTCTGCCGCGTCCGCACGGCAGGCAGAGGTTGGCAGGCACGGAGACCGACGGCCGGCCTGCGCAGGGCAGGGCAGAGCGTCGCCGAGAGGGAGCCAAGCCAATCCGCGACGACCCTGCCGGCGGCTCGACGGACGGCGAGGTGTCACCTCCGACGGACTCGACTACAGGTACCTTGGACATCGTGCACCACTGCCACTCTGAGGGCCGGCCTGAATAGCAGCTGATCCACGCTCCGGCCGGCGGCCTGGCCATGGACAGCAGCACCACGACGGGCGCCGGCGCCGCCGCGCGAGCACCAAGCGTCTCGTCTTCTCCCCAACCATACTCCCCGCGCGTCAGTGGCTGGCGGTCTTCAGTTTCGCCGGCGCCGGCTACGGCGGGGACAGAATCTGGCTTTGCGCGCTATGGAGGAGGAAGAGCGAGCACCAAGAGAAACGCCCCTCTCGCAACCGCCCCGGCTTTTTATAACGGCGAGGGAGGAGAGGAGAGGGAAAGCGGCAGCAGCTGGGCATCCAGCTCTTTCTTCCTGCGCACTCGCACGTTGCTCGCTTGGTTGCTTGCGACGATGCCGGCGGCCGTTGCTATCCATCGGCGCCATCTTTTGTGCCGCGCGTATTAAAAGGACAGCCAGCACCACCCCTTGATGCGCTCACCCTGGCTGCCAATTGTATATTAGGATCGACTTCTTTATTAGTAGTATGATCCAAAAAAGAGGCTTGCCGAGCTCGTACGACTGCTCTTTTTTTTTTTTGAGTTTTCGTACGACTGCTCTACTCGGACGTGTAGGCGACTTTCTCCTCCGGCGCGGGGTGGTCGTCGTTCGAAGTGACGCTCCCAAAGGTGCATCGACCGTTGGATTAATTATGTGTTCATCTGGGCAAGTGAGCTCACCCATGATCTAAAAAGCATGTGGCGGTTGCACTAACTTGCTGCGAGCTCTTGTTTCCTGTTTTGTGAAAGCGCAAGGGCTTGTTTGAATAAGGTGGCATTTCACTATTTGAGTTAGTCCCGGAAAATGTTTTCTTTTATCCATCGAGTGCCATCATCAGTGGCATATAAGGAATTAAGAATCACAAGTTCATTTCTTTATACATAACACTAATAATAATATTGAGGAAGCTGGAAACTTAACTTTTGTAGGCGTCAAATGGAAATAGATTTTACGATGGCAGACAAGGGAAACAAGTTTATCGCAATGGCATTTAAGGGATTATCTTTTTTTTTAATTCGAACTTGGCTCACCAACCAAGCATTCTAACTTATCCGTGTCAGCATGATACCCTTTCGCTGAAACCATACTGGTAATAGATATGAAGAATTCATTTAAAAAGCAACAAGTGATGAAAATGACACCAAATAGTGCCACCCACATGTGTATAGATCTTGACGATTTTGTGGTCCACGCCCTTCCTATGCGGACCATTTCTCATATGTGTAACTAAATATATGGTGAGCTACCTCATGACATATGACAAGGATGTGTATACACGCCTCTAGGATAGATTATCTAGTCTGCATGTTGCAGGTCCATTCACGAACGGTCCCTTGATCACTGGGTCCAACCTATTGACATGCTATCATTTAGGTAGCTGATGACCTTCGCACACACTCTCAGGTAGATCAAAAGGAGGGGCAAGCAAACTAAGCCATACATTAGTATAATGCACGATCCTTGATTATTTGACCACATGGCCTAAGCAATGACTAAAGATGATGTCGCATGCATAGCTTGTTCCGTATGCTCTGCAGTTTGTTTTGTCCTTTCTCAGACCAGTCACTCGCCCTTTTTCTTGCGAGTGTTTTTGGTGGGCCTACACGTACTCTTTTCACTTTTGTTTTAGATGCCCAAGCTAGCATGCCTATTGCCTAACACACTGTTCAGTTAAAGACCCGGATATAGCTCATTTAGAAACTATATCGTCTTCTTTCTTCCTTTTTTTTTTCTGTTTTACGTGCTTATAAGTATAGTATAGTTCATGCAGAAAATGCCATGCCTTTTTTTGAGGTTGCATTCAAGCAAATTAATGTCAATGCAAATGGTCCATCAAGCTTTTGTTCGGATGATTTCTTTCTCATTTTTGCTGTTGGCCTATTCACACACCATGCACATTAAAATTTAGGACAAAGCAATATATTCATCTTTTCATGAAAAAGAGAACATTCTTTTGTCCTCTTCCTCACTCTTTTGTATGCCCTTTTTCCATAGCTCATCTTTTTCCTTTTCATTTCTTTTATCAAGCATGTTTGCTTGTCTCATCAATTTTTCTATGTCTATCAAAGCTCATGTTTCACTTATTAAATTGCCCATTACCAATGTAGTCTTGTGCGTCTCTTAAATAAATAATTTATCTTACGATTTTAATTCTACAAGATGAAAATTTGGATAACTTCGAGGTTTCCAAATTATTGAGAAACATGCGATCATTCAATTAACTTCTCAGTAAATTTTCTGCATTCTAACGGTGTGGCAGAATATATCTAGCTGTGTACTAAAAATATGAGTCACATAATGCATGCCCGTGACTCTGCTAACGAAACGATGTGGCAGAATAAATCTAGCTGTGTACAAAAGAGACAAACAATTGACTTATATGCTCTTGTTGGGATGAACTTGGAAGATGGCAGCATAAATCATCAAGATCTAAAACAATTGACTTCACTAATCCTCCAAAAGCAATTAAACGGAGATAGCAAAGGGGCTCTTTGTAGAATAGTAATACTACAAAATATATTTGCCTCGTTCGGCCGCCGGTTGATCCATAAAGTATCTTGAAATCTAGAACCGTCCTTGTCCATTTCGTGGATAGTAACCAGTCAATACTCAATAAGATATCAATGAGGTGATTATATACAACAATTGGAGCGATAGGGATACGTTAATTTCCTGTATCACTAGCTAACTACAGGATACGCGTCTGCTTCTTTATCTTAAAAGAATATATTGTACTGTCATGTCACTGTAAATTGGATGCACGCTTCATTGTTTATGAATTGGATCCTAATGGTACAATGATTCCCTATAAAAATAGGTTGCCACTTCCACTAGGCCTCTGGTAGTTTATAATCTCTCGACGATTGCTTGGATCCCCACCCGAGAAATAACGTGGATTCGTCCCTAGTGTCTAGTTCAAACGTAACACTATTATATTTACAACATTTTTAAAATGGCAGGTACACAAGGATATATATCTATCTATTATATATATAATTGAAGAGAAAAAAGAGCCACCACGTTCGCTCTCAAAACCTAGAAATTACCACATTAATTCTAAAATACTAGAAATTCCCACATTAATCCGAGAAAATAAGAAGAGAAAATTACCCACCACTGTCATTATGAAACAATTAGTCAGAAAACCTCCTAAAAATATTTATAAAATAGCTAAATTCGAAATAATAAAAATAGCCAAAAATACCCCTCACACCTATTTCTAAATTACCTACCATGCCATTATGAGTAAAAAAAAGCTAAATTCGGAATAATAAATAATAAATAAAATATCATTCACACCTATTTCTAAATTACCCTCCATGCCCTTACAAGCAAAAAAAAAACTAAATTTAGATTTAAAAAATAGCTAAAAATATCCCTAATTCTTAAAGAAGAAAAAAATTACTCACCACTGTCATTATAAAAATATGTTCCCATAATACCCTTTTAATTGTTTATAATAAACAAACCATTACCATTGTAAAAGTATATCCTCACGTATCCATTCATATTTCCGAACGTTAAAATGAAAACCGATCTGCTTTGCTTGCGTGGAACCGTGGTCTTCATGCAACATGGCGACATTAAGATCCGAACCAGGAAGAAGATGAGCAAACGCGCGGCTGCCGGCCTCCATGCCCCCACGCCGCACCAAGCCCAAGCCGTCTTGCTCGATCGACCAGATCCATGAGAAATCCTCTCTCTAATCTCTCTAATCTTTAGCCGGTCCTAAGAGGCTTTCAGGTGATCCCAAGTGAGCGTGAAAACAATTTGACAGAGGTTGAGACGAAAGGTTGGTTTGATCGGGGCCAAGTAATCGAGAGCGCGCCTTGCCGTGCCATACATGCGTACTTACCATGAAGGATTCTGGATAGTGCAATGGTGATAATTCCGTTTGAGTCACGTTATGGATAGATCAAAATTGTAGCGCATGCAGCAACCGCGGCTAATTGAATTTGGAGTTATGGCTGTTATGTGCCTCATGTGTTAAGATGCTAACAGCTGTAGAATGCCTAGGACGTTGACCATAGAGTACACCGTCAAAAAGAGCTAGAAGGGCAGCAGGAGGAAGATGTCAATCGAAGTTAGAAAGGTAATCAGTGCACATTTAATCAAGAAAATACGAAGTAGACTTTTTATATTTTCTTGCCGAAAGGTTATACTAATACACAACAATTTTTTGCATGTCCAAGACGTGAGAGTGCTAACAGTAGAACATCATATCAGATTTAATCAGACGACAAGCACGAGGAAGACGTTATGGGGAAAAAATAGGTGAGGGCTATCTGTTTCTTTTCTTTTTTTTGGCGAAAAAGGGCTCTCTGTTTCTAAGATTGTATACAACCTGATTAATAAGAATTCTCCAACGTCGACCTCAATGTCCATGTAACCAGGCAGAATACCAAATCATTAAATGTTCTCTATTCATTTGGTTTAATATGGGATGTGAATGCGTTTCCTCCACAGAATCAATAGTATATTCTACAGAGTGATTAGACAATATTTTAACTTAGTATCATCTGGTCCTCCTATTTAGTGTGTGTGTGTGTGTGTGTGTGTGTGTATTCTACATAAATTATATTGGTGATTTGTCGTTTATTCTGCCACACTTAGAACACAAGTTTTTTTTTAGAGAAAACTTAGAACATAAGTAACAAATTACTATTCTGACTTTACTGGCCAGTTGCCACAAAAATATTGGTCATTTTACGCCACTTCCAAATTAGTTTGACACGGTATCTCAGTTTGGCGCTAGAATGGTCTTAGTGACATCAAATGTGCATGCTAGATCATAAACAAGAAAACGTTGCGCGCATGCAAGGCACCTATTGCACTGCTTGGATGTTACAAGAATCATAGGGAAACAAATAGATCCGGTCAAATAGAGGATCAAATACAACTGTAGCTGAGATACAATCTGGGGTAAACATCATAAAAAGAGATGGTGAAAATTTTCTCCAATCCATATGTGCTATATTATATTACTATAAAATAAAAAACCAGTAAACTATAATTCAACTTTGTGGTCTAGGAAAGCCACCACGTTCGTTCTCAAGGCTAAGAATTACCATATTAATGAAAGAAAAAGGGAAAACTAGCACTGCCATTATGAAAAAATCCAATCAAAATGCCCACACATATCTAAAATTACCTACCATTGTCATTATAAACATTTTTGTCCAAAATGCCATGCATATGTTTTTAAAATTACTCACATTACTATTACCAAATACCCCAAAAAAAATCTATATATAAGCTTATAAATTACACATATTATCATTACAAAAACAATAAACTAAAAATAAGTTAATAACAAGGCAACAGTAAACTAATGAGACATTTAATATAATACAAAAATAAAATAAATAATTGTTAATACTAGTCGCGCAAATGCGCGGGCAGCATTACTAGTTTGGGTAAACCAACTAGAAAATTAATGTCATCTATCTGATGCGAATTGAAGGGACGAGATCAAGGCAGCTTGCAGGCACCTAAATCAATCAATCAGCGAGTAATGGTCTCAAGTTTTCACCAATTAATTCTTTTTCCCAAGAAATTAGAAGGTTGCTGATCTGCATGGCTGCATAGTCTCTCTGCACTACACTTCAATTCGATATACTAGGTGGATCCTAGTGTCTCGTAAGAAAATGTGTTAGCATGTTAATAAAACGTAAAAATAGGAGATGATTTTATTTGAACAACTCCCATTGAAAAACAAAATAATCACAAGGTCGACAAACAGTCCCTTTTAATCTTCAAGCAGAGGATGCAAATCTAGATCAAAGCTTGAGTACTTGTTTATGGGACATAGGTCATCTTGTATTTTCATGTGTAATTTTTTTATTTGTTGGATCAGATAATGCTGACCTAGGTACGAATTTCCTATAGCTTTGAAGAAAAAAATCAGCTACCTAGATGCATAGTTTATGCCAAGTATCTAGCTAAGTCCATTTCTTTGTACTATGTGGACCTCAGCTCAGTATGTAAATTATGTCCTTCTTTAAACAACCATACCATTGCAGCGCCTCTTATGTCATAAAAATGGCATTTCTCCCAACACATATATAAACTTCCAGTATATATATCTTGATCAGTTCAGTCCTTTTAACAGTTGAAAATGTCTATGCAGTATATGGTTATTTTTCTTTCAAGCAATAGGTAGGATAACTGCTCAGTTCGTTTAGATGAGAAAAAAAAAATCAGATTATATAGTCAGGGTTACAAAAGAAACTAAAGAACATTGTCTATATATATACTTCAGTGACGACAAACAACACATGTAACATACATAGTTTTATTTTATGAAATAGATACACATCGATATATTATATACCAATGCTATATGACAATGATATCAAAATTTCCACACCCTTATATAACAACTTAGTGTAATTAAAAATTTGAACATATTTCCACATTGGTATTGCATTACGTGAACAACATTGTAGATAGAGATTTTTAAGTTTGCACTAGATCTCAAGCGGAAGGACAATTTGAAATGCACTTAACGAGTTTTCATTCCACCTGAAGAAGAATCCAAAGGCTAGCTAGTTTTATTAACCATCTTTTTGGTGCTGCATAAATTAACCATTACATTCTATAAATATGAAGAAGAAAATGAAATGAGAGCGAGCAAGTCATCAACTACTCAAGCTATTAGCCTAATACTAGTTGACGATAAATTCTCAATTTTCTATAAGTAGAAAGGTAAATATATTTGTATAAATGTGGAAGATCAACCATAGAAAAAGGAGTACAAGGTGATGGGGGAAAATGCATCATATCCACTAGACTGGCTAATAGAGTAATGATGATGCTCATTGCTTCAAACATGGGAAATGGAGTTGAAAATTAGTCTCAACTCTCAATGATTATCTCACAGAATCTACTTTCTGAAAGTCGGACCAGCCTGACTGTCTTCTCTCCCATTTCCCCCCTCTAATTTAGATTACCTGATTCATGATAGAAATTCAATTCACAATTCTACTCTTTTACACCAAGTCAAAGCAGTTTTGAATATAGTACACTGTATATCAAGTTTGTCCAACATGTGACCGTCCAGAATTCAACTTAGGTTCCTTGTAATGGAACCTGTCCACTTGGGATCTATGTCACTGAACATATTTTTATGGTTAAAATTTTGTACCTTGTATTATTTTGGTTTGTAAAATTGCTGCTACTACTACACTCTATGGGGCAACGCGAGAAAGAACGGACCATAAAAGGTTGAAAGGCTGAAAACATGATAATGAGGTACAAGAAAAGAGATGCCCAATGTTCGAAAGGCTCTTTCTTGTCCAGTTTCTTTACTATATACTGCACCATTAAACTATGCTGTGGTAGGCAGCTCGGTGTAAGTTGGTTCTAATCTTTTGTGTTCTTTGTGCTTACTTTATTGGCCCAAGGATTATTTTATATATGGGATCATGTTTCTAGGTTAAAATTTCCTCAAGACCCACATTGACGTGGACAAGCAACCCAGCAAATGCCGCCACCTCCACTGGAGCTTGATCTTCATCACAAGATCGGTGTCACATAAAATTTATCAATATTTTACTTACCTGATGCATGATATATTATTGTGTGTTTACCACCACTAGGTACAAAATACTTGGTGGTAGGCCCAATTATTTAGGACAAGTGCATAGCCTGGGAACCATTGTTTGACCAGTACAATTATAGCTACTATGAACACATCTGAACTATTGTATAATGCTGGGGCTAATGTCCAATTCCACACACAACCATTGTTTAATCCGTAGCACTTGGTTATGTGCCAGGATTATCCCTATCATTAACAATTGTTCTCCTACTGCCAATTTGCTATTAATATATCGGTTACTTTGCAAGTAGTACGTGGTAATGACTATCGTAGACGTATTATCGTAGTTGCAATGGTTTGAAAGGGACCTAATTGGAGTCTAGAGTAGTTAACAGGAGTAGCGTGGCAGGAAAGAGGAAAGAGTGATCTAAAATGGTTCGTCATTAGTGCCTACCAACATCATAAGTTTAATAGTATTAGTGTACTTCCAGAAAGAAGTTGTTAGGGGTATATTTATATGTGGCCCATGACTATATGTAGTACGTATAAAATACTCTTGGCACGTTACCCCCCTAAAACCAACATTTCAAAGAGATAACGAATATGAATAGAAAGGGTGATCAAGGAAGAGCTTTCATTATATTCGTGTCGTCTCGCAGTCTGGGAGGGAAAATGAAAATAATTGGAGAGCTCATGCACCCTCGCATGGTACGTGTACATGTATTCATTTCCATTAAAACGGAAAATACCAGTAAATAAAAAACAGTTCAAATATTTTATGTCGCGGCAATCCCTAGGAACCTACTACTGCAAAATATGGCTTGGTACTGCCACCGTTTGCAGATCTGATGGGTAATTTCATAGAGAAACGAATCATATTCTCCTACTCGCTTGGATTGTGGTTACTGTAGCAGTACGTAGAGGCTGGCTGAAAGGACAATGCCTAGGCCAGAAGAGCCCAGCGCTCCAGCAGCCTATAAAGGAATAGCCCGGCCCCAAACAATTGCCGCCCTGCATTATACTCCATTTCTACTTTTATATCAGTATAAGTTCTGTTGCTCTCTTCTCAGGTGATCCTACTAATTAACTGTATCAGTATCGTTATAGAACCACTAAAATGGAGTTAGTCATAAAGCATGATTTACTGTAGCGAAATGCATGTGTAGTTCCCAGTTGTATGCAGTCCGGTAATTACTGTACAACTGTCTGTTTTTATTTTTTAAATAAAAATATTAGTTATTTTCATGGAAGAAGTAGAATATTTCAGAGCTTAAAATTGCAACTTCTCCGCATCAAGTTTGCCCCTCGGACAATGCAAATCAAAGTGTAACCTCCAATCTCAAAGGCTAAGACCTCACCGTAAACTAAGGCCGACCCTAGTAGTGGTTAAAAGGTTCAATGTAGGCATAATATCTCTAGCTGTTTAGCTCAATACACATCAGCACAAACAGTAGCGCCATGTTCATTTTCAGCCAAGAATCCTCGGTTCATATGGCTGACCTGCGAGTGAGTGCATCTGCTCAACCTGCAAGTAAGCGCTTCCAATCAACCAGAAATAGTAAAAACACGGTCCAAACTGCCGGGTTCATCTAGAACTCTTGCCCATCCTTTTCTTCAACATATTTCTTGTCGCAGATTAACATGACCCGACACACCTATCAGAGGAGAACTCCGGGGGGGGGGGGGAAAGGACACCAATAATTCCCCCCAGTGAAGTTACGTCAAGAGCTGGACTCTGGTACAACAAGCAATGCTAGCTACAAGTTCACAGGGAAAACGAGTTGATAAAGATAGCAGCTTTCTCCATTAACCACCTGGCATGTGGTGTCACTGGTGTATGCATTGACAGGAACAGAAACCTCGTCGCGTCGTGATCAAATCGTGTAGAAAGTACCGATCTCCGACAAGAGATCATTGCCAATGCAGAGACAAAGACAGGAGGCATAACTTGTATAATTGGTATCCTTTTTTCCTTTTTCCTAATATCTTGGTTGCTATGTACAAAACCCACAGCTGTAGCTGGGGCAACATTAAACTTTCAGTACTAGTATAAAACTATTCTCTATTTGAGCTTTTGAATGAAAAAATACAGCAATAAGTAGTGCTATGCAATAATGCAGGATAGTTTCCATGGGATGGTTATGTACAACGTATCAATGTTCTTTCCTGAAGAATAGTGGCACCGCATTTTCAATGGCCATGCTTTGAATTCCATTCCCCTAATCAGTTGCACATTCTTCATGCAAGTTTCGTCTCTGAGCCTGATATAAGTATATACATGTAATGCAGAAATCAGATTGAATACCCACGCGGAATCATTTCGATATGCCAGAAGAAGATCTGGATCTAGAAAGTTTGGCTTCCGACAATTTTTTACTGATCTCTAGCTCCTGTTGCGACCTGAGATAACCCTGTGCTGTTGAAGTGATTATCTGAATAATGAAGTTTATAACCATGAGCCACACCACGGTATTCCAGATCAAAGAGAATGACAGGTTCCACTTCTTTCCCTAAAAATGGATAAAACAACATGAACAGTTAGAAACAAAAGTTTAGTACCAACCATGAAGATAGCAACAAGCTACTAAAATATGCAGAGTAAATCTTCAAAGCTCAAATGCTAAATTCCTTATCAGTTAACATGGTTTTTCTTCTTCTTTTTTTGGACCGTTATGAATATCAGAGTAGTCACCTAAGATCAAGTGATTTTCTATAGTGTGATATGCTATGTCAGGTATTTGCCTTGTCTATGATAAGAAGCTATAATATAAGTAATGCCCCATCAATTGTGGTGCAATCAGTTTAATATTTAATACTACACATGAGGCTGATGGCTGCAGCGAATTAAATTTCCATTACTGGTCGAGGAGTAAAATCCATACCTCCACGGCAGTAGAAGCTGATGCAGCAACACGAGCTGACAAAAACTTATTCTTGGCTGTCTTCAACTTAGTAGCTAAAGAGGGAAGGACGGATACCACTCCAGGAACACTGCCAAATGCCCATATAAGCCTTTTCTCCACCAAATCAAGAAGTTGGTTATTGCAGAGAGTAATCACCAATGTTGTCTGCAAAGTAATTTGTAGGTTATCTGGCTTAACAAAAGACGAAATGGAATCTGTACCATACCATGATTATAGTTCATAACTCATTGTTACAGGAATTGACCAAGAAGTTTGAAAATGCGAACCTGAATACAAACTTTAACAACGGCCTTTCCAATTAAAGTTGCTAGGAAAAACTTCCAGAAAGGTATGCCAAATTGGCCACACAAGATGCCAGCAAGATCAAACAAAGGGTTTGGCACCTGACAGCAGAAAGAGTTAGAGTTTCTCAAAATGTCACTTTTCATAGAAAAGGGATTAGTATGTCGCTATAATAGAGAACTGCAGCAAAGCTCCATTAATCATATTTAACATTAGTTATGCCATGGCTACATTTCAAAATGTACTATTTCTATAGCAACTCTCAGCTAAGTCTGAACATGAGTTTTCGACAATTTTAAATCGTATTCAACTAGCAGCCTAAACTGTCAAGGTGCTACGAGGTAAGTCAGCAATTGAAAACAGAAGTGACATAATCATGTATGTCTCAAACAAAAAATGTGAGATGTTGATAAAAAGATACGCACTGAAGCAAGTAGCAATATTATAGTGAAGTTTAGGTTCTGCGAATGCAACATGAGCCAGCGTTTGGCCTGATGTAAAGTTGAAGATAGAAAGCCTTCTGATGTGGAAGCATCCAATTCTTCCAACTCATCTATTTTTTGGCCTGACATGCTAGCTGTGGTTCATTTATAGTAAAAGGAGTCAGCAACATAACAACATAGAGTAATTCAACAGAAATGGGTTGACTGCATCATTTGAGTAGATCCTTTTCTAAAAAAAAAAAATTGAATAGATGGTTCCCGCCCAATAGTATAATCTTACAATGCTCATGGAGCCTAAACCAAACTTTATATGATGGATTACTGTTGAAACTTGTAAGCCAGATGACCCAGCAGGTGATAAAGTTGCAACATTGTTTAGGAACGTACAAAGCCCCATGAGCCTTAACTGTTTTTTTTTCTCAGTAAAATTAAATCGTTTCAACTTCTCTGTGGAAAGATGCTCAACTTCGATATAAGCTAATTAACCATTAATCATCTATAATAATAAAAGAAAGCATCATTATTAGTTTCTGAAAAAACTATGCAAGGGTCCTCTTGCATATTACAGTCTCAGCAGAATATTACAAAGTGTACGTAAACTTAATTTGTTACCCTCTAGGAAATTTGAGCATAAGTATATTTCAGTGAGAAGCGTAATCATGAAAAGAGGTAGTGGCACACTTTCAACTAGCTATTTTGACAACAGATGGCTTGAAGAGGTGGATCAAGTAGACAAGTAAAGAAAATAGAGGTAACAATGCAAATTATGCTACAGTTGCTGGATGCAAAGCAGTGTAAATGAAACCTGCTTTTGAGAGAAAATATGGAGGAAGCTCTCCAAGTGTAGTTCCAATGCCCCAAAGAACAGCTTCAAGATAAACTTCTAGCAGTATGTTGCTGAATGGAATTGTTTCCTTATATATCGGGGGTCCAAATTCCATGCAGTCTTTCTCTAACCATGATGGACTCCTTTTAAGGAGAATAGTATCATAAGGAGCACTTTTTAAATCAACCCGACCACACTGAACCGCTTTTATCGTAAAAAGGGCAATATGGGGGCCTAAATATAATACAAAAGTGTGCAAACCAGAACCTGCAAAATAATTGTAATACTAACCATGTAAACTGATTTGTGTTATATTTTAATTAACTAGTCAAACCCTGATTTCACAAATTCACCAATATGAAAACTGTTTGCACTTACCTAATCCAATGGATGAAGCGACCCCTAGTACAACCCACCACAATCCAAATCGGACATACCGAAGCAGCTCCTGGACATGCTGCATTGATGACAAGATAACATGTTTATCTAAACAGTAAAAAGAGACCCTGTACACTGCAAAACTAGCGTGCATGCGCAAATAAAGGACATATTGGATGCACATTACCAACCACAACAACAACAACAACAACAACAACAAAGCCTTTTTATCCCAAGCAAGTTGGGGTAGGCTAATATGCACATTACCAACCAATGTGAACAATAGCTATGGCAATGAAATTATCTTGACCAATACGTGGCACATTTGCCAAATGGCAGCTAGCCTCAGGCCAGCATTGAAGATACCACAATAGAATAGACAGCAGAATTTGTTTCATCATTCAGTTTGTAATATGTAAATCCCAGAATGTAAAAGGTTTTAACTTTCTGTTATATGCTTATGCTTCATAGCACAATTCACTGTCTTTTTTTTAGAAATGGGAATATATTTCAATATTCCAACCTCTGCATCGACCAATGCATGTGTCTAGTAAGCTAGCATTTATATCACCCTGCTGTTCCAACTTGTGACACACAACTTTTCTAATAACTTTTGAAAGAAGATGAATAGAAGATACCTTTTCATGTGGGCCATCAGTGAACAATAGAATAACCCAGGTAGCAACAACCAAAAGAACCATGGTTTTCAACCGAGCACCTTTCTTTAGAACAGAGGAACATGTTCTTCCCAAGCTCTGAGCAATGGCTAGCACAAAGAATGCCAATGTCTTGAGTGGCCGTGATGTCAATGTTAGTTCCTCCAGATCCGCGCGATGTTTATCCTGGAGCTCTGGAATACAAGGAGAATTGGTTAGAGCATGAACTATATTGCAACTTTATGTCATTCGGCAAACAGAGCGTTTGGAAACTATTGGTTTCATCCCATCATATGGTGCTAGTGCAGGTGGTACAGAGAATCCAACGCATTCCTAATTTGTTGCCTTCTATATATGATAGTTTCACCAACCATGATTATCCAAGTCCTGATGCACACAGCTACCTTCCATAACTTTTTTTTTTTTCAAAATGACCCTATGTGGAAAGTAACAATTCGAATCTGGCAAAAAAATTGCTCCATGCTGGAATAAATTTGCATATTGAAAATCATACACCACAAGGACAATAGTATGAAGTAAAAGCAATTCTCTCAAAAGCCATATTGCCAAAAAAAGAACATAATTCAGTTCTAATATTGAATAAAAAAGGGAACTCCTAGCCAGTCCTATATATGCTCTAAATAATGTAATGCCTGAATCATAAGGCACTGATGAAATTAATGAATCCAAGAACTGTTGGATCGGTGTTTTACATCATACGAAATGAAAAAAAAAACGTCAAGGGACTTTTCCTTCTCTAAAAGAAAAGGGTGACAACATATCGTACACAAACGAGAACAATATTCCAACATTCTCGGAATACCTCCCTGACGCGCATTCGAAGCTCCATAGAGCACGATAAGCTAGAGCAACAACAACGATTTGAATAATTTCACACCCAAATCGTAGAAATTTTGGGAAACAATAACCACAAATGTTCAAACATCTAAAGCTCCAAATGATTCTAAACCCAAGAACTGAACCAGACAACCAACCATCTCGAAGAACAGAATGGATCAATGGACCGACCAAACAACGCGATTCTTTCCCAAAGACATCACACAACTCACCAGACACGACCTGGTCCTTGCCGGAAACGGTCGGCCCCATCCTGCACCTCCAGCTCCTCCCTCCAGTAGCGAAGCGTAGATCTGTGCAGCGCCGGTGAACCTGCCGCCGGCCGAGAGAAAAAAAAAAGGGCGCGAGTTTTGTTCTTGTTTGGCGCAGAAACGGTTTTTCTCCGGAGATGATGGAGAGCACGAGCTCGGCGACTCGCGGGGCACAGAGGAATCGCTCCTTTCACCTGAAAAAGATGTATTTTTTTTCCCCGAGCGCAGCTGCGCAGGAGGGGAAACGCCAGGGGCGAACAGCTTCGGTTTCTTGTGCGGTTAACGTCCCGCGCTTTCAGGTTTTACCTGGTCAGCGAATTGATGCGGTGCTTCAAGGAACCTGGTCCTTTATGTCAAAAAAAAAAAAAGGAACCTGGTCCTTTAATTTGCCAAGGGAGGTTTTTCTTTAATGTTTTTTCTTTAATTCAATTAGCGATAGATTAATGAGAGTATACAAATTTGTGTTACTTCTGAGGTTGTGAAGTGTATAGGAAGTTGACATTTTGAGTACACATTGAGAATTTGATTCCTGCCTAAAGCGAACCGCTCCTTTTTCTCAGTGTTGTATTGAAAGTTGGTTGATAATGTTTCTGATTTATAATGATTGTTCTAATACTACTACCTTCATTTTTTCAATATGATGTTTTGATCAATATTCAATAAACAATTAAAAACTTCGTCTATCCATAGTTTTAAACTATTTAGTTTGGGAACAAGAAAAAATCATGCTCATCGAAAAAAAAAAACCTAAAAATCATGTGGGACATCCATCTTGAAAAGTTCATTCCTAATCACACGTACTCCAACTGACAGCTGGGCTCCACCACACGCGAAGGCCCCACCGGTCATAAGCTAGAGATGAAAATATGAATACAAGATGCGATTAGGCACGTCAACGTTGGTTGATCCTCTGGCCGGAGAAAGCAACGGGGCCGGAGATTTCGTGCACGCGAGCAATGACAAAACCCAGGCGAAAGCACTACTAGCCGACGACGTGAACCGCGTGACCATGCGTTCCTTCCCCGGTAGGGTTGCCACCACAACGGATGCAAAGGAATCGATAGAATCGATCAGCTCCGGCGACTTGCTCGAAGTTTCCCCAACCTGACGTGCTGGTTAACCGTGTCGCCGAAAGCATATCCGCATCAGGTCAACAGCAAGAGGAACAAGAAGCATGGCCATATAGTCTAGGCACGTCATGCGCGTTATAGCAATAAACAAACTAAAGCACAACAAGAAAAGTGCAGATGATAAAAAAGGCACCATTCAGCAAAGTGCAGCGAGAAGCAACACTTTTCAGACATATGAATACAAGTATCTGATCACCAGCAGCACTCAACCGGACATGTCAGGCCCACTGTTTCTTTGTCTTCTCATTTTTCTGTACATGTGGTATGTGAATGACAACTTCAGTTGGCTAATTTGATGTCACCAGTCAACACAACTTCAGTTTTTGCTCTTTCTGATTCAAAGGGAGTTTTAAGTCTCGGCTCCAAAAAAAAAAGGGAGTTTTAAGTCCAGAAGTAGAAGCAATTAGGAAAGAACTAGGGGCACATATTTAACAGATTACGTAAGCGTGCCGTTGGAACTTGATTAGAGGTAAGTTCCTTGAAAATCTCAGTACAACTCATCCCTTTGACTTTTAAGAATGCTAACTATATTTTCTTGGATGTTGTCCTTTGCATTTTTGTCAAATGGGTCGTCTCCCATATAGAGATCTAAAATAGACTGGCACAAGAGACTGCTCTGGATGCTCCCCACTTCCTCGCCTTCAACTACACACACCAAGAAGAGAATATATTAATTATGCGCGTTAAGTACCAATTTAACTAATAGTAGAAACTCATAAAGACACAAGCAATTCAATTAGATAGCCATAAAAAAAAGCCATTACACAGTTGAAATATTTTCTAAGAATTAGTAGTGATAGTTCTATGACTCAAACAAATGTAACCTGAGGATCTTTAGGAGACTAAGTTAATATTAAATGTTTGCCATTTTCTGGAGAAATGTATGCAACTATTAGCAAATAGAACGGGAACAGAGGCTAACCATGAAAAGGGCAAGCGGATAGGCTGTACATGGGAAAGCACGTCTACAATGACTATCAAGGCAACACGAGGGTTAGGCAGGGTCGGCGGCGGTGGTGGTACTGTAGGGCGCCGCCGAGGAGGCATTGGGTGGCCGGGGCTGAAGGAGGTGCACTGCTAGAGGCTGCCATGGGAGGTTTGGTGAAGGCATGGTGGGTGGTGGTCATGACCAGGCAGAGACACAGCTGGGGAAGTGAATTGCTGGTGGCACGGGGAGTGAAGTGTTATGGAAGCTGATTCAGGCTTCTGGTTGCACTGACAAGTTGAAAATTAAGATGGTTTCAGATACCCTCTTCAAACATGTAAGGGTTGCTCTCCTTAGTTTGTGAAAGAGGTATGAACAGTCCAAGGTAATCCTTGTACTCTAACTACTGACTTATCTATTTGCATTCAAAATATGAAAAACATCTGTGAACAAATATCTTATCTATCTTAGGTAAGGGCACATTACATTCATTGTGACATAAGGCATCTTTATGAGTCATTAATCATTCCTTCCATCAAAGTGAATCCTACTAAGTTCTGAAATCAACAAAAGAGATAGGGAGAAAATGACTTACTACTTATTTTCAGCACATGGTTAGATTCCCTAGAAAGCTCAATCACCGACCCCTTCGGCAATTTGTATTCATCCTTGAAAAGTGAAACAAAACTGCAGAAGACCAAGGTATAAATTCGGCAAGCTTATGCTGACATTTAAATATATGATGTAACATAACAACATAATAGCATCGTTTTGCCTAAAAGGACACCTGGCACACTTACGTAAACAAACATGAAATTTTCCGGATTATATCAGTATGAGTCAATAAAGCTATTACCAGATGTGGTACGTGACAATAAAACAGTTTTGGGACCAGATTAAGGTGTAAACTTTATAACTTCGATAAACACTCTAGTTTTGGAGTATCAAACAGGCTCACATTCTCACTGCAGATTATCGAACATTAACCAGTGCTCGCAATCCACATTATTGCAACTGTATCAGTACAATCATATCATCCAGATAATTTGAAATACCACTGATACTATTTTCTTTTAGATAACCAGTGCTCAAATGCCATACATAGCAGCAGCAGAAGAATACAGAATCAACAAACTACTTAGCATATTTGTGCACGACATATGCATAAAAAGGTTCCCATTAGGACTGCATCAGCTCAATAAGAATTTGAGGAACTGTATCATATTCTGAGTCATTCCTATGCTCTTAACAAACCACCCCAATCACTGCATGGATTATATGTGATGCATTTCTTCTATTAAGCCACACAAACTTGATAAACGTGGCACTAAACAATATTTTGCGAGGCTAAATAATCAAGCATGGGTTAAAGTAACAAGCTCACCAACAGATACAGGTCTCAAAGTCAAAGAGGTTTGTGCGTGTGTCCAAAAACAGGCATAACTGAAATGACCTGAATTACAATTAAACTACCTCTGAAGCAAGTCTTTGGTGTCCTGTCCACCAAACTTCTCAAGCCTGCTTCCCACACTCTTCTCAAATGCACTGCGAACAGAGCTAATGCTCAATCTCCCATAAACGATCTGCAGCCTGACCGTCATCGATATGTCACGTTCTAGCACATCCTTGATCAGCTCCGTACTTTCCTTCAGTTCAGACACTGAGAACTTCTGGTACTTCTCCTTTAGCTGCTGCTTCAGATCGTCGCCATTCGCGTACACACCTACATGATTCAAGAGATATTTCTAAGTTTCTCACTGTTGCAGTGTTCCTCTTGCAGAGAGATCCAAGATGATATTTTCGAGTGGATTACCGAATGCATAGACGTCGATGGACTTGAGCCCGAGGACGGTGGTCCTCCGGAGGCCGACGCCGAGGAGGCTGCGCCCGCCGGCGGCCTCAGAGGGGAATGCCGCGCCGGTGCGGGGCTCGACGGACCCGGCGGCGGCGCCGTCGGCGAGTGAGAGGGAGGCCCAGAGTGGGGCCGAGGGGCCGGGGTGAGGGAGCGGACGGCCGGCGGATTTGGCCGTGACGGTGAGGCCGGCGGCCGCGGCTGCCGCTGCAGCCGCCGCCGCAGCGATTGTGGCGGCGATGGCGGCGCGGTTGGGGGCCGGGGGTGGCGGGAGGCGGGGGGACGTGGCGGTGGGGAAGCGGAGGGAGACCATGGCTGCTAGCAGCGCGGGGAGAGGCGAGGCCGAGGGTGGTGAGTGAACTGGTGAGGTGCTGCGGGCGGACGACGCGATGCGGGAGAGCCGGAGAGGAGAGCGTCGGGTGGCGCGTGGCGGCAGTGACGAGGTGGACCACGCGCCTTCTTTTGGTTTTTTGTGCTGCGTGTTTTCTTGGCAATGGACCCAAATTGTGTGCCAAAAATGGGTCGGCTTTATCGAAATTTTGAGATAGTTAAACTCAGAATCAGAATCCTTGCTCGATGGAACATTGGAGTAGTATGCCAACCATGAATCAAGGTAGTTACTAGTATCTCCATTTTACTGAAAATTGGTCGGTGACAAGACAAGAATGTCAAAATTGTTGTTGCTCTGTTTCATGGCCTTCCAAGATCATTGCCAACTTGTGCATCACCAAATTCATGCTGAAATCGCGGCACTCACCATGCGCATGGGACAAGACCAAACGTTGGGAAAAAAATTCTGTGCAGACGGGCCGCAAACTCAGCAAATGCGGCCCCCTCCTTGATTGCCGACACGTAGGCATGGTGCGGAATCGAACGGCAGTTACACAAGGTACGGTGTCCAGCGCCATGAATGGCTCGGCTCTTGCACGCGCCCTCGGCTCATTCGTTCGGCTCTAGTGTAAAAATTGAACTAGGCCCCTCCTTCGATTCACCACCACTGGCGGAGCCACACGAGGGCCAGCCGGGGCTGCGGCCCCCCTTTGCCATCGGAATTTTTTGAAGATCGAGTTGTATTCGACGCTTAGCTAGCAGCCGCAGTCACATGCATGCGTGTGCAAATTGCAAGTGGGCCGAAGACAGGAGAGAGCGTAGGCTGTACATGCCCATATATCTCAGTAGTTCGTTCGTAATTTGTTCCAGCCTATGTGTGCATAGTAACGTGGCTCAAATACGAAGAGCTTAGGCTTAGCTCAGCTGTTTGCACTTCTCACAAGCACAAGTGCTCCTAGGATGAGGAAGGGAACGCCGCAGCGTAAGCTCACTCGATGCGGCGATGCCTTGACGGGCTCCTTAGCACCGACTCACCTTCGCCGTCTGCCATGAATAGCCCAATGTCGTCGCCCTCAAGCCAACAGCTGCCATGAATCTCTTCTTTTCTCCATCGTATTCATCCTAGTTCGATAGTTCGGCCATGCTCGCTGATCGTATTTCGGCCTTCTCGGTTCCAAAATTTTCTCGGACTCCGAATTGTACGGCGAGCGACTCCAAATGGCTTTCAGTCCTAAATCCGACATATTTGGGCTACATTAGAATACGCTTACGCCTTGTGGCTTATGTTAGTACTGTTCCTGGCCTCTCCTATAGTTCATGGCTGGCTCCGCCACTGTTCACCACAGATTTCGATCAGAGTTCTTCAGTATACAGCGGTGATGGCATATCGATTGCGAGCCGGCGTCGCGATGGCGAATCAAGCTAGTCATTGGAGACGACGGCGTCACTGTTCTTTGTCGCTTTCGATGGTGGCGATGGCTGATCGAGGTTGCGCACCCGAGGGCGACGATGTGTTCGGCGTCACCTGGGAAGGGGCCGAGCCGTACGTGCGCTTGCCCAGGAGCTGTGCGCGTGAAGGAGCCGTGGACGTGTGCGAGAGCCGAGCGTCGTGCAGAGTCAAAGATTGCTCCCGTCGGATGGCAGGAGATGTCCACGCGGCGCAAATCTGGATAGGGGCCGCACAACTCATGTTTGCGGCCGGTGCGCACAGAATTTTTTTCCAAACGTTGTGGGCTCGTGACATTAACCGGGCGGCGCCTCCACTGATCTGTTGTGCTTCCTCATGACCTCGCTGCGTTACCTGAGGAGGTAGTATAGCTCGCACATCAATCGTTCGTGATCAAGCATGCAAATGCACCCATGGACATGTTTGGCCAAAGTTGAAGTCAGTAGCACATTGGCAGAATACAAAGAGCTGGCTCCTGGCGACCTTTCAGCGTGCAAGCCATTTGGGTTTCGAAGCATTTGTACATCATGTAAGTGACACGAAATTGATACAAACACTAGCAAGTCAGTAGCAAGCACTGATTATTCAAACAAAAGTTCTCTGTGGTATGCAACCAGAACAAAGCTAATAAGTGCCGCTTGAACTGCACATGAATCTCCAGGTTAAAGTTTTCCTATGCAGGCATGGAAAAAATGATGGATTCTCGTGATGTTTGAGCGCCCACGAACATTGCTTGCTGCGTGAATCTTCGGGGCTGAATGGAATAAGTGTTATCTGGAAACACCGTAAGACATCTCATGGAATAAACCACAGCCAGTCCGAGCTGCTTCAGCTACTTCAGTCACGGCAATGCAGAGCTCAACGAACTGACGAACATCCGGCAAATCTCACCTCTAACCCAACAAGAAAATCACGTATATCTGAACAACCCAACGTATTCGCTGCTTGCTGACGGACGTACCATATCGTAACAGAGTACACAGGTCCGTTTTTACGTTAGATCGAACTCCAGCTGTCACTCTGTTAGGATGTACAAGTTGCGATTGCCCCAAGATCAGAGGAAGTTGCGATATATTGCTCCCAAGATCATAACAGGTTCTACGTACGCACCCATCCCTTGGTCCCCTTCCTATAAATAGGTGCGAGCCGTCGACGTCCGCTGCACACACCTCCTCACGGTTCAGTTCCTCTTCCTGAATCCTGAGCTTCAGCGCGCGACGACGTCGACCATGAAGACCCTCTTCTTCGCCGTCATCTGCATCCTCGTCCTTCTGCACGGTGCGTAACGCACGCACGCACGCACGCTGCCATTGCTTTCCTCATCCGTCGATCCTTCTCATCCATTCTTCTCTCTTCTTGGGTTTGTGTTTTGTATGTACAGCTGCCGGTCATGCGGAATCCTCCCGGCGCCATCGTGATGATCGCCGGAAGGCGTCGAGTTACAAGCTCTTCGTGTTCGGCGACACGTTCGTCGACAACGGGAACACCGACAAGAAGGAGCTGACCTGGTGGAGTCGGAACTGGTACAAGCCGTACGGCGTCTCGGACGCCAACCACGACTACAGCCCCACCGGCCGCTTCTCCGACGGCAAGGTCCAGTCCGATTTCGTCGGTACGCACGCATGCACATCTTTAATTTGTTTGTGCGTTAATTAATCAGATCGATTTGTCAAGTTAATTAAGATTTGTATTACAGCGATGATATTGGGGCATGACGAGTCCCCAGCACCGGAAAACATGCGGCGGGACGACGACGACGACTCGTTCGGCATGAACTTCGCCGCCGGTTTCTCCAAGGCGAAAGCCATCAACACCACCACGTCGGAGTTCTCCGCGCAGATCGGCCGCTTCAGAAGGCTGCTCAAGCATGGGATCATCAGCAGAGATATCAACCAGTCCGTGGCGCTCGTCGCCTTCTCCGGTTACGACTACACCTACATCCCCCACAAGGACACCGACCGCCACGGCGTGAGTACACACACACACACACACACACACACAACTCTCCTCTCCTGACCGATATATCCAAATATATGAGACGTTGCTTCAATTAATTTTCTCGTGCATATGATTTAATATATGAGACGTTGCTTCAAATATATCCGAATACGTTGGGTTGTTCAGATATACGTGATTTTCTGGACCTGGGCGTGACCAAGGTGCTGGTGAACATGCACCAGCCCACCGGCTGCTCGCCGCGGAACACGAGGACGGCGAACAACTACACCGAGTGCATCAAGAGCGAGATCACGGACATCCACAACAAGAAGCTGAAGGAGAAGCTGGGCTCCGACGACGCGGTGCTCCTGCTCGACCTCTACACCGCCTTCAACCAGATCATCCATCCCAAATCGGGCACGGGGTTCCTGCACCGGCACGTCCCCTGCTGCGAGAGCAACGAGGCCGGCGGGTACTGCGGCCAGCTTGACTGGAACGGCGACGAGCTGTTCCAGGTGTGCGACAAGCCGGACAAGTACTTCTACTGGGACGAGTGGCACCCGACGCAGGCTGGATGGAAGGCCGTCATGGACAAGCTCCAAGACCCCATCAAGAAATTCCTCGACATCTAGACTAGCTAGTTCGTTTCTGTTAGGTTTGGATTGTGCCAGTTTTTTGCTATTAAAGTGTGTTTCTAGGCTTAGCAGTTAGCATCGATCGGATCGATAAGTTTCGTGCTCTACCAGTTGGGAATTCTTGGTTCTTGATATGAGAGCTAGCTAGAGTTTGGGTTCTGTATATCTACGTCATGAATGGGCATCTCGTTCGTTGGTCATAATAAAACATGCATTCATTCGTCCACTTTTAATTTGCAATGATCTGAGTTGTGATATTATGATTAGATACCTTTGGAAGAAAAAAAAAGAGCTAATCGTGGAGACATTATGAGAAATCTCACTATATAGTTAGGATCTAATCATCATTTGGTTCAGAAAAGGAGCCCTAAAAATGCCTTGTATCAGATCGACCCTGCACCCGAAATCAAAGTATAACCGGAATTTAACTTGACAACATGCAAACATCAGTCCCGAGAAGGAAAATCTAATGAATTATATACAGCGACAACAACATTTCTTTCCCCCACACTTTTCTCTAAAAGAACAAAAAAATTGTTCAGATATAACTAGCCTACATATGAAAGGAGCAATCAAATGGAAAAACGTTGATTTACAATTATCTATACATGCATCATACATGTACCAGTTTTGAATTTGAAGCGGAGGCTAAGACTGATAAATTTGATTGTATGAAAATTCCAACGTTGCCAAGTGCCAGTGAGATGATTTCAGAGCCCTTGGTTTCACGATTATCTATCTGTACATCACGGCCGAGTTTGAATCTCACTGAATTTCACGACCTTTGGTCTCAAGGGGAAAGAGGGCACACGCGACTACAGCAAGAAGGAACACTGCATCCATCGTAAGCACAGCTTCTTTCTGACGGTGGTTCTCTAGCAAAGAGGTTGTCACAAGAGGAGCTACAATGCTTCCAATTCGGCCAATGAAACTGGCAGCTCCAACACCAGTGTTGCGACACGAGGTAGGGTATATCTGCACAAAGGTGAGGTACCTATTACATTCATGTTACATTGTCTCTTTCTGAATATATGCATCTTCTGATCAGAGTTTTAAATTGCTTGATGCTACTTAGAGACGAGTTTTTATAAATTTTTATTTCAGATGACCCAACAATATTTCTTTTCTTTATAAATATGCTTTATTATTCACATAGTATCTATGAAAAGGCAGAACACCTGCTATTTTTCCTTCAAAAAAAAATTCACATAGTATCTCTCAAACAGCAAACCTAATCGTCATGGTCCTCATGAGATATACTAAAATTTGTTATAGTTGCAATGATAAGCATCTGAATATTATATAAATCCGGGGAGCATAGCATATGGAAACAAATACTAATATAGAAAAACAGTATGAACTGTCCAGCGAAAATGACCTCAGGGGAATAAACATGTAGAACGGCGAAGCTCCCCATGACACAAGTCCGGGCACAAAACAGAAGGGTGATTGCTACACCACCTCCCAACTGCGCAGCAAGTGGTGCAAGAAAAGCACAGCACAACAAAATCAAACCTCCCAGTGACGCTTTCCGCCCAATCCTATCAATCAATAGAGATGCCAAAAGAAGGCCAGGGAATTCTGCCGCAAAATAAAGCAAGGGTTTAGCTATTGACGTATTACGGTAATCTTATTTTTTTGTCAAAATAGCATTATAATGATTTTAAACCGAAGGATGATAAATCCATATGCAAGAAATAGTTGGAAAAATCAATTTTGATGTTGCAAAAAGAAAACATGAATATTTTGTACAGCATGCCGATCAGCAGTTTCTGCATACTTAAGTTTCTAAATGAGCAGCAGAAACTGAAAATTATGTACAAAAAATCCAAAGCGCCTAATGAAACATATTCAGAGCACAAAATTACCTGCAAAACTGGTCACCAACACATTTATGTAAAGCCGGGAATCCTTCGGTTGGCTGCCATCACTGCTTAGTCTCGAGATTAGCATTAACATCCCATAATAGGCAAAATAACATCCAAAATTGACTAGCCAAAGAAGAAGAGTTGGTCTGATCAGGTCACTAGACCAAAGAGCTTGAAATTCATTGATGCGATATGACTTGGAAATTGTGTCCTGATTGATTCCTTGACTATCTTCTGGCATAAGTAAAAGTGTTGTAACAGAAGCATCCTGGTTGTTACCAACACTCCTTTTTGGGTCACAAGTTACAATGCCGGGAGGGAGAGCCTTGTTATTTATTCTCGCTATCCTCTCCAAGACGAGCATGGCTTCACCTATTTTACCTTTTGAGCAAAGGTATCTTGGTGATTCAGGTGTTAAGCCAAAGAAAATAAGCAGGATGAAACATGGTAAGGAGGACAATGCAAGTAACCACCTCCATCCAAGTATTGGCATAATAGCCTGCATGCAGCACACAATGCAGATGTGATATGATATATCATGACTACCGACCTGAGCAGAACCTGTTGCAAACTATAATTGTTTCTCTAACATAACATAGCTGGGGAATTGTTCCTTAATATCATTTATATTTCGAGGGTTATTTTCTTAAAAAAGATTGCTTCCTACTATATGTTAGGATGCTCTGCTTCAACTGTTTAGGACAGCTATAAATTTCAGCTTCCTATTAATAACCAACAGATTGGCGTGATCCAAACTTCTACATGTATTTGTAGGTCCCAAGCAGTATCTGAGAAATATTAAGTTGTTAGGACAGCTATAAATTTCAGCTTCCTATTAATAACCAACAGATTGGCGTGATCTAAACTTCTACATGTATTTGTAGGTCCCAAGCAGTATCTGAGAAATATTAAGTTGCTCAATGAGAAGAGTTTGGAACGATCAAACGGCAATCAATGGGCAGATTTTTTGGTAACTCCGGCACTTTAAGTACACTTAAAGATCCCAAGCACTTTAAGTACCATCGATTGCATAGCAAAGTATTATTTTATATCCAGTGAAAATGACCTTAGGGAAAAATGGACATTGGTGTACTCTAGTATTCATTATAGGTCTAAGAGTGATGGATAGCGAAATACCCAAGCAAGTAGAGCCTCCAATATTGTTCCAATGGTCCAGGAGCAAGTAAAAGCTGCTATCCAGGAACCTCTGTTTTCAGCAGGGACGAACTCCAGGAACCAAGTTGGGAGCACATGACTGGCGCCCAGCCCCAGTCCAACCACAAAGCGCAGTGCCAGTAAGGTTGCGTAGTTCGGTGAGAATGCGCAGAGAAAACCAGGTATCCCACTGACAAGTGCCGTGAACAGGAAACCAGCCCTGCAATTGGGAAAAATGAAAGCAGAGCTGTTGATCGTGCCATCATCACTTCATCAGGCATGTTTTGTAATTGAATTCCTTGAAGAGATTTCAAGTCAATGCTTACTTTCAAAAGAATGCTAATTTGCACGAAACAGAAACAGTTTTGCTGCAATTACTGAATGAACTTTTATTCGAAAACAATTTAACTGAATGAACTGAAAAGCCTGAACATACCTTCTGCCGTATCTGTCTGAGGCGAGGCCTCCGACCCACGCCCCGAGGAGCATCCCGGCGAAGACGACGCTGGTAATGAGCCCCTCCTCCCCGCCGGAGACTCCCCACTCGGCCTTCACGGACGGCCCCACGAAGGATAGCAGCATGACCTCCATGGCCTCCGCGATCCAGCCGGTGCCCAAAAACACAAGCAGGAGAGCCTGGAACCGGCCGAAGCCCAACCTCGACAACGCCTCATCCGTCGTGTACGACGCTTCGGCGCCGCCCCCGCCTCCGGCCATGCCGGCTGCGGCACGGCAGGGCGCGCCGCTGGGTCGGGAGGAGATGAGACGGAGTCAACGGGCACGAGCGGCCGGCAGGCTGCTTTGCTTACTGTCCAACCAGCAGCGATCGCCAGTACAGTAATGCCCACGGCCACGAGTTCTACGCTTGGATATTTTTTAACATTTTTTTTTACAAAATATCTATTGAACTCCAGGGTTGTTGTGGCGCATGAGTGCATGACAACTTGTACTTTTTTTTAACTTATACTTTTTTAAAAAAGAAGAGAGAGAGCGAGAGTACGCGATCACATAAGTATAGGCTAATTATTAAGCTCCCAGATAATTTTAATTGAATGAAAAATGCAATGTTGTCAATAAGATGAATATATACATCATGAATTAGCTCACTGGATTTCACGGCCCTTCGTCTCAAAAGGGAAGAGGGCACACGCTGCTCCTGTAAGAAAGAGTACCAAGTTCATCAACAGGACAGCTTCTTTCTCACGGCAGTTCTCTAGCAACGCAGTTGTCACCAGAGGAGCAACCATGCTTCCAATCCGACTAACAGAATAAGTGACTCCAACTCCTGTGTTGCGACATGATGTAGGGTAGATCTGCACAAATTAAAGTTGATACTAAATGAGATGAATGATTGTATTTTGTATTTGAAATGCAGCAGTCTCATCTAAATTGATTTCAGTGTTCACATGGCATCTTCAGACATTGAGAAACATCATAGTCAAGAATTGTTATCATTGTACTAATGAATAAGCTATTTATTCAATATGATGTAACATATATACCATCCAAGAGGAACGGATCAAATCAAAAACTATTACAAAAATATGAACAAGCATTATATCAAGCAATGTTTGGCTGTGACCTCAGGGGAATAAGCATGTAGAACGGCGAAGCTCCCCGCGCTACAAGCCCGGGCACAGAAGAGAAGGGTAATTGCTAACCCTTCCTCCAAATGTATAGCTAGGGGTGCAAGAAAAGCACAGCATAGCAAAATCAGGCCTCCCATGGACACTTTCCGACCAACCCTGTCAACTAGCAGACCCGCCAAAAGAAGACCAGGAAACTCTGTCATCAAATAACACAATGTTCAAGGTACCCAGTCAAGAGTCCTACAGTTTTTTCTTTTGGATTTGGAAATTGCTTAATAAATTTACCATTAAAATTATGTTAGTAAAAACAAGAAAAATGAAGTCTACACATATCTACTATGTAGCTCCTAATGATGTTACAATTTCATTTGGTCCCATCTTTTACTTGCGGCATGTTATAGATTTGATTTTTTTAAAAAACAGGCTAAATAGAAACAATTGGAATTCAGAATGCAGAAAGCGAGAATAGATTGACACACCCATTGAATGACTAAAACAAATTGTGTAGTCTCTGTTGTAACTCTTCAACTTTATCTTAGTTAGATATTTTCCAAGGAAAACATATTTATGTATATTTGGTCCAGGAGTCATTAACTCAAACTTTTCAATTAACAGAATAAATACAAAAACCAAATACAATACAGAGTAAAGATCAGATTTATCTGAGCACGATCTACCTGCAAAATTGGTCACCAACACATTTGTATAAAGACTGGAATCCTTTGGTTGATTCAGATGTGCGCCAACTGATGCACAACTTCTGCTGTTATTGCTTAGTTCAGAGGTTAGCACTACCATTCCATAATATGCAAAATTACTTGCAGTATAGACGAGCAAAAGAAGAAGAGTTGATATGATCAGGTCACGCGACCAAAGAGCAAGAAACTCATTGAAGCCATTGGACTTGGAGCTTGTTTCCTTATGAAGTCCGATGCTATCATAAGGCATAAGAATAGGTGTTGTTAAAGAAGCATCAAGGTTGTTGCCAGCTCTCCTAGTCGCATTAAAACTAAGAATTCCAGGAGGGAGAGACCCATTGTTCATTCTTGCTATTCTGTCCAAGACAAGCATAGCTTCACTTGTTTTACCTCTTAAGCAAAGGTACCTTGGTGATTCAGGTAGTAAACCAGTGAAAATAAGCAGGATGAAACATGGTACGGAGGACAACGCAAATAACCACCTCCATCCAAGTATTGGCATGACGGCCTGCATTCAGCATATACAGAGCACGTAACGACCAGTGTAATTGTTTTTTCTGATAAAACAGTAATAGGGGAGTGCCCCTTTCGTACTAGTCACAATTTAAAGTTCAATCATTTGCAAAAATGAAGGTCATCTTTTAGAACTTATTCAATACTGTCACATGTTGAGTAGTGATTTAACTGCTGTGAGCCTATGACTCGAATTTTGGCTCCATTTTTTTTTTTGAATTGTTTAGCATAACCTAAACTTCCTTGCATTCTTTTGGCCACTAAAGATCCTTTAGGACTTTTGAGTTGTTTTGCATTTGCAACGGTATGCAAGGTATTGCTGCAAACCATGAAATGATAAAGTAGGTCAGACTTTATCATTTATATAAGACATCTATAAGTTTGTGGGTTTCCATACGAGTCAATATCGAACAAGAATGGGAAACTGATGTAAAATCCACATGAAGTACTGCGATTTATAACTTGATGGCTGAAGTCTCTAAGAGACTAAGAGTGGATGGAAGGAAAAATTACCCAAGCAAGTTGAGCCTCCAATACCGTTCCAATGGTCCAAAAACAAGTAAAAACAGCAATCCAGGAACCTCTGTTTTGAGCAGGAACAAACTCCAGGAACCAAGTGGGAAGCACATGGCTAGCACCCAGCCCAATGCCGACAACAAAGCGCAAAGACAGCAATAATCCGTAGTTAGGAGAAAAGGCACCGAGAAAACCAGGTATACCACTGACAAGTGCAGTGAATAGACAGCCAACCCTGAACATAAGAAACAGGAAAACAAAATATAAGAATATATTGATATTAGTGTCGAGCATCATTTAGTAAGTAACACACAAAAAAAAAGAGAATGAGAGAAATATATTCCATAAAAAAAGAATGAAAAGAATTTCATGATTTGTTCCGAGGAAAACTTATAGGTTGGACTAAAACTAAGGATCTGTCTCGACATCTGTTGACTGAAGATTGGCTCCATCGTCAGTCGATTTTCCAAGCCTATCATGATTCATGATCCAACGTTCAAGATCTGTGGTCCTTGTTTTTTATGGTTTGTTATCTCTTCTCATCCATCAATAACAAGAAGAATGGCTATGTTTGCAGCGGAGTGCATTTCCCATCTTGCTTGAACTTTTTCAATGGGGTGAAGTACTATTTTTAGAGAACAGGTACCAGCCCAGTTTTACAGAGGCATACACAGGAGCAACCAAATAACCAGCTAAGAACGACAGAAACTTTTCACCTACGACCGATCAACACTGCTATCTCTGACACCCCTAAATTCAACTCTTAGTGAGTACTGCTTCCATTTCTTTTGGGGATTTAACGTCCCTATCAAATTGGAGTGCAGCAATATCAAATTGGTACCAAATTGGGGATTCTCACTCTCAACCTTACCCAAGTCTCAATCGGATTACAGCATTATCAACTGGGCACCAAAAAGTATCGAATTGGGGATTTAACGTCCCTATTGGTATTGAAAACAAATGGTTTTGAGGGTTGAACCTAATTTTGGGGGAAAGAACCTGCGGCACTTTGGAGGAGCAGCAGGTGCAGATCCAGTCAGACATAGTACCTTCTACCGTATCGGTCCGAGCCGAGGCCTCCGAGGCACGCGCCGACGATCATCCCGGCGAAGACGACGCTGGTGATGAGGCCCTCTTCCCCGCCGGACACCCCGAACTCCGCCTCCACGGACGGGCCCACGAAGGACATCAGCATGATCTCCATAGCCGGTGCCCAGGAGCCCCAGCAGGAGCGCCTGGAACCTGCCGAAGCCGACGCGCGACAGCGCCTCGTCCGTCGTGTACGTGGACACGTCGGCATCGCTCCCACCGCCAGCCATGCCGACCGGTGAACGCCGACAAGCAACGGAGCGGGTGGTGAATGTACCTTGTGTCTGCGGTGCTCTTGGTGTCTGCACTCTGCTGTGTTCGCCAAGCAGCAGCAATAGCCAAAGAAGCAGCAAACCAATGGCGCTGGTCGCGGGACCGCGACCGGTCTTTTTCATTATTATTTTTTGAAAACGACTTTCCTATAATTGCACGTGCTTGAATATTGTATGGAAATGTCAAATTTGTACTCCCTCCGTGAAGGGCCGTCTCCTCAAAAAAATGGCTTCGGCTCTGCCTCCTCTGATACAACGACTTTTTTACATGGTTGCAAATAGCCCGCTATAGCTCCGCTAAGCTATAGCTTTTTGAGATAGATGCCGCGACGATATTGTATATATTACCGCTAATGCCGCTAACTCCGCTTTATGGTTAAATAGCTGCGTTTTTCTTATCCGCTATCTCTGCTATAACTGAGTTATAAACTTATGTGCTTATGATTTATGATTCATAAATTGTAAATAAGTGATGTGATAAATTTGTTTCGTTCATAGTTCAAATGATGCTTGCTTTCTTGATTCTATGGATTGTTTCACTGCTTGAAAAGGTGGCAAATACATGCTAGAACGATGGTCCGCTTGGACAAATGCATGTACTTTTGAATCGTGGGTTGAAATTGACAAATTTACTAATGTTTTGGCCAAAGTTTGCTTTATTTTGCAAACCGCTATTGGCAATAGCCGCCGCTATAGCTGCGCTATAGCTCATATAGCTTTTCTTAGAGCACTTCGCTAAACTTTATAGCCCGCTATTTGCAACCTTGCTTTTTTACTAAAAACGGCTCCTCTGCAAAAACGTTTGGCAAAACGGCTCCTCCTGTTTTCTGTAGGATGGATGAAGAAGTAGAAACGTCCACGGTACCCCTGTCTCTTTGAACGCAATAAGTTGTTGCTACGGAGTAATTGTTCACAAAATATTGCTATGTTTTGAGAAAATAAAAGTTTTTAGACTTTTCTTATTATCTGAATCGTTAGAATCTGATCATGTATTCATTGTTAATGAGCATCAATATCTCAAAATAAATACTCGATGATCGTGGTTTCTGGTAATTAGTCAGACGGCTCAACGTCATTCACAGAAAGTGATTAGGATCACACATGGACACAATGTGTAGGCAAATACGGAAAAAAGAAAATAGCACTCAGCTATTTCGTCGAACAGCATGCATGCAAAGTGATTGGGATCCAGAGCATGCACGATTTACGTCGAATTGCAGGAACGAACTGCCTGCCTCGTTCTCGATACACACTGCCAGTGCTCGGACTGGTCAAATCAACGCACGCTTCAGGTCGCTCCTGCGGAGCGTTCACCGCGTTCATGACAAAATGATGTTAACATGAAGGCTGTACTTCAACATTTTTATCTTTTGAATCGGGAGTACTTCAAACTTTCAAACTACTGTTAAAGATTTTTATTTTCTGTGTAATAACTTCAGATTTTTCACTAGGAGGATAAATTAAAAAGGTTTTTTATTGACATTCAGTCATTTACCAAGCATGACTCAAGTACAATAATTTCGGTCAGTTAGAGTCCGGGGCCTGCGTCAAATTTCTTGAATCGCTCTAACGGAATGCAAGCTACAAGGCGAAAATTTAAAGTGCGAGGGACAATTGATCAACGCAAGTTCAGATATATTGCGTACGCAATGATGCAACTGCAACTTTGTTTTTCTTTTTTTTTTTTGAGATCAATGATGCAACTTTGGTTAGTTTGCAATAAGTTAATCAGAACGTGTTGAATTTGACGACATGGGCAATCCATTATGTTCCTTATTGATCATCAGTTAAAATTCACGGCAGTATTTAACAAGCAAAGCAAAGATGGACGTCTGTTGAATATCTTTCAGTAGCAACAACTAACAATGTATTAGGGGAAAAAAATAAAAGGGTGGTCAGGTGACCGAAAACTGAATCCGACGAATGAAAAGTCATCTTCAAGCTCTCGTCACTCAACACACAAAGTTTCCCTTTCTACACAAACCTCGACGTACAAACAGGCAAGACGCATAGCAACACTCGTTTTGTTGTAATAATGTTTCTTCCACGCATTGTTGAAAGCAACTTTTCAAATAAGAGAGAGCACGCCCACGCAGATAAGTAAGGGTTAAATTGGCATTATCATTTATATATCCTCACCTTTAAACAATACTAATACCGTACCAGAACGTGAGTACAACAAAAATTAAAAATGTACAGCGACACATGTTTGTGCTCGATCCCTACTTAAAAGATCTGCTGACGGCGACGTGCTCCCTACACATGGTTTAATCATCATTTCTAGTTTTTTAGGAAAGGGAATCATCATTTCTAATGGCTGCTGATTGGCAAGCAGGCGACGACAACTGCGCAAGACGAGCGCGCCACGACCTGCTCTGCTGCTGCTCATCGTCCTCTCACTCTCGGCACCGCTCGTCCAACCCCCCGGCAGCCTGGCTCCGGCCGGCATGGTGGGAGCCGGAGGAGGCGCCGCGCCGTGCACGTACACGACGGACGAGGCGCTGTCGCGGCTGGGCTTCGGCCGGTTCCAGGCGCTGCTGCTCGTGGTCCTGGGCACCGGCTGGGTCGCGGAGGCCATGGCGATCATGCTGCAGTCCTTCGTGGGCCCGTCCGTGAAGGCGGAGTGGGGGGTGTCCGCCGAGGAGGAGGGCCTCGTCACCAGCGTCGTCTTCGTCGGCATGATCCTCGGGGCCTGTGCGCCGTCGGCCTCGGCTCCGACAGATTTGGGAGAAGGTACGTAGCACGTTGACTAGGAAGTGAAAAACTCTTGGACAGAGTCACAGAGACATAACGGCAGCAAGTCGAGCGCTCGTTCCACATGGCTGGCTGGCACATCCCTTCTTCTCCCCAACTCCCGTTCCCATCCCCACGCGCGACTTGCCAAGCCCGCTCGCCGCCGGGCTGGTTGATGCGTCGCCGGCGACGACCCCCAACGCGCTCCCTTCCCGTTAGGCTGCGACCCACGACGCTGCTGTTGCTGTGCCGCCGGAGCTCGAAAGCTTGCACCTTTCGCCCAGGCGCCGTGGCTCCAGCTCGTGTGCCGGAGATGGCAGCCACCCGAAGCCGCGGGCCCGCCCCTCCCCCCATGTCCGCTTGCAAGCCTCGACTTCGCGGATGGCGGGATGGGTGGTGGTGGGTGCAGGTAGTTCAATTCCTTTGTTGAAAGTTCCTCAAGCTCAGTTCAAAAATTCACTATATATCCGCTATGTTCAAACACCGATTTGGATGTTAAGACCCTCGTTGGAGATCTGTGTTGGTTCCGATTTGAAAGTTCAGTACCAAACTAGAAGTTACATTCAGGACCGGAAGCAAGCAGATCCCAAGTTTAAAGCATTCAGCCTAGATTTGTTGAGAGATATAGTTGGAAAGGCATCCAGTCCCAATTTGACAGTCCGAAAAAACGCACTGAAAAATTTCAGCTGCGGCTATAGTAGTAGCAGTAGCTTAAAACTCCGCTGCGTGATTAGCTAGTGCAAGTTTGTGGATTAGAACCACCCTTCATTTTTCTTCTTCTGGTATTTGAATTTGAGGGAGTGCGTACTTCAACAGTATATCTAGCAAGGAGCAACAGGGCATAGGCACTCTTGAAAAAGGAACATGGGCTCCTTCCAGCTCGCAAAGTTCCCAGATTCATCACAGTGTAACTGTCTTGGAATAAGCTTGCCGGCGCCCAGAATGCAAAATTATTTCTATGGAGGCTCTTTCGTGCTGTCGGTGGGACATCATCAGCAGAGAAAGACCTAGGTTACTGAAATTCAAAATCTGCCACCGGATCTGAAATTATTTGAAATATATCCTGAAACTTTAGTGTTCTTATAATTTGTGCAAGTTATGTATTGTTTCTTTCCCCTTTCTTGGGAGGTGTACTAAATTTTACTCTCAACATATAATAATCTTATCTATGAAAAATGAATAGGTTTCCTTTTTTTTATAACGAGAATTGATAGGTTTCCTTACTAAAAAAGCTATATGGCAACGCCTTGGTTGAGCCCTCATTTATGATTCAGACTTCTAGTTTTGCATTTCCTCAACATGACCCTTCTTTTCCTTTTGTTATTTGTAGGCTTGGTTTTCTGTTCACTACACTTGTCACTGGTATAGCTGGTTTTCTCTGCGCCTTCTCACCTAATTATGCATCTTTGATCGCTTTGCGCTTTGTGTTGGCCTTGGACTGGGTGCTAGTCATGTGCTTCCTACTTGGTTCCTGGAGTTTGTACCTGCTGAAACCAGAGGTTCCTGGGTGGCTGCTTTTAGTGGTTTTTGGACCCTTGGAACAATATTGGACGCTCTACTTGCTTGGGTATTTTTCCTTTCATTCATTTTCAGTTATCAATTTATAAGTTATATTTTGCGCCACGTCTATAAATCTGCGCTGCTCCCCATTCCTATTCTATATTCATTTGTATGCAATCTCACAGCAATAGATTTCAGTTTCATATGTTGTACACCTAAATCTGTTGCATGCCTTTGTTACATCAAAATGGCACCCATATACATAAAACATCATAACGATTTCAATAGTTCTTGTTTGGAATTTGAAGCAGTCCTTACTGTACTTCCCCAAAAACATACGACTCAAATCCTAGATAATCTAAATTACTAATAGTTGTAAATCACTTAATCAGTCATCATTTGCTGTTTGGTCACTTCAATATTTTGTAAAATCTTGTGAAAACCTGTCGAGAAGGTTTTCTTATGCTACAGATTTTGACTCCAACAATGTAAGTCCATTTTCCTCGATTAATAATATGCAGAAACTTCTAGCGATATACAATTGAAGCACAACATTCAATCATTCACTAATACTATATAACAGTGAACCAGCAAAGAGCAAGTTTTTAAAAGTATAACTATCTTGCGAAAGATTGAAATTAAAGTATAAAATAAATAACATAAGTGTAATAATTCCGTAGTCCATTTATGGTTTTTATATTCACTGTCTCTCATTCTCATTACATGTGCAATTGCATGCAAAATGCAGGCTGTCATGCCAATTCTTGGATGGAGGTGGTTACTCGGATTGTCCTCCTTACCCTGTTTCATCCTGCTTATTTTCTTTGGTTTAATACCTGAATCACCAAGATACCTCTGCTGAAGAGGTAGAGCAAGTGACGCTACGCTGGTCTTGGAGAGAATAGCGAAAATGAACAACGGGTCTCTCCCACCTGGCATTCTAACTTCAGGCCCCAAAAGAAGAGTTGACCATACACTTGGTGCTTCGGTTACGACACATCTACTTATGCCTGAAGACAATCTCAGAATTGATGAGGACACAGGCTCCAAGTTCGATGGCATCAATGAATTTCTAGCTCTTTGGTCACATGAACTGATCAGATCAACTATTCTTCTTTGGCTAGTCAATTTTGCATGTTATTTTGCTTACTATGGAATTGTACTGCTAATCTCTGAGGTCAGCAACGGCAAGAGGAGCTGTGCATCAGTAGGGCCACATCTGATGCAACCAAAGGATTCCAGCCTTTACATAAATGTGCTTGTGACCAGTTTTGCAGGTAATGTTGTGCTCAGAATGATTTTGATCTTTTCCTTTGACTATTTCTTCGAATTTTCAATTTTTGGTACTCATTAACCTGTTTTGGGTTGCATGATCACTTGCCTAGATAAAACTGCTTGTTTGAATGTCGCACATAAAATTTCTTATTTCCTTGAAGAGAAGGTTTTGTTCTTGAAAGTTTAAGTCTTGACGAGAGTTATGGGAGAGAAAAATAGTAGCAGGCGCTCAAGTTATCCCTCTTTCAGAATTCAGATTCTATTGGACCCTGGTTATTAACAAAACGAGAAACTCACATAGCTTTTTGAAAGTAGAAGACAAAATAAAAAAGAAACTAAATTAGAGCATCATTTGGCAACCACAAACCTTGGCATGCATTTTTTTAAAAAAAGTTCCTGTAAGGCCGTGATTGATGGTTATATAGAAATTCTACCATAGAATTAGTTTTCTTATTTTGAAGGATGCTTTCACTATGCAACTTCCAAAGGAAAGAAATGTCTATTTCTATAACCTTTCTATTTAAAGCCACTTGGAATCAATTTAAAGCCACTTGACTACTTCAATAGCTAAATCTTTGCTTTCTTTGGTAGCAGAGTTTCCGGGTCTTCTTGTGGCGGCTCTATTGATTGACAAGGTTGGCCGGAGAGTGTCAATGGGAGGCCTGATTTTGTTGTGCTGTGCTTTTGTTGTGCCACTTGCAATAAATCTGAGAGGAACACTTGCTCCACAGCCTGGTGAATCATCTTTTGACGCTTGGTGGGAAAGAGCAAGTGCAGCAACTACTGGACTGATACGAAAAGGGCTCAATTCTCTTATAGTGTTGGGAGCTTGGACAATCTGGAAACATCGCAATCGGTGCGTTTTCGATGGTGCAACACCTAACATAGCTGAAGTTATGATCTTGGTTGGAGAAGAACGCCGGTTGTGGTCGTTGGCAGGGGCTCGTGGGCTGTCCTACTTGACTGCCCCTCCCCCAGTAGATTAGAGTTGCCATTGTTGGTCGTCTTTCTTTTGTTAACAGGCGCGAATGTAATCTAAAATCTGAGGTGTGTGTGGTGTGTGTTGTATCTGGGATCTTATCTCCCATTTTTCTTCTTAATATAATGAAGCGCAGTTCTCCTGCGTTTTCGAGAAAAAAAAAAATCTGAGAGGAGGTTTTGCAGTCACTCTTCTATTCTGTGTCTTGCTACCATTCCTTTCATCTACCATAAATCTTCAATACATTGTTTCAAAGTAAAAATATTTTCCAAGAAAACAATAAATGTCCATAAGAATGCAAATATGCACTTCCATTCAGACTGGTAATTAGTTATTCACTGAACTTTGGTGACTCAAGAGCAGAATACCGAGGATAAAAAAAAAAAATCATTTTTAGTGGAATTGTACCTGCCAAACTGGTCACTACCACGTCTCTGTAAATATTGGCACCCTTTGGTTGCCTCAAAGGTAATTCTACTGACGCACACCTCCCCCCACCTTTGCTCAGTTCAGAAGTTAGCAATATTACTCCATAGTAACCAAAATAATTTGCAACATATACGAACCAAAGAACAACAGAAGATCTTATCAGATCAGGGGACCAAAATGCCTGAAACAGAACAGTGCCACTTGGCTTGAAACTTTTGGCCTCTTCAATTCCAGCATCATCTTCGGAAATTAGAAGCGGTGTCTCAGAAGCAGTAAGGTTGTTGTCAACACAATTTTCTCGGGTGTATGTTAGTATGCCTGGTGGGAGAGCCCTATTGTTCATTCTTGCTATTGTTTCCAAGATGATTGTAGCATCCGTTATTCTACCTCTTGAGCAGAGGTACCTTGGCGATTCAGGTGTTGAAGGAAAGAAAATTAGCAGGATCAGACATGGTGCCGAGGACAATGCAAGCAACCACCTCCATCCAAGTACTGGCATGACAGTCTGCATTGAGAATATATGACAGCAAGATAACAACAATTATGCAACTGCAGTAAATCCCACAAAAATACGATTAAAATTAATTTCTCTACATGTTTTCTTAGCATGCACACACGCGGTGTCTGCAAAGTGAGATTGAGTGCGAGGCGGTAAAGCCGTAACTGATGGAAGGAAAAATTACCCAGGCAAGCAGAGCCTCCAAGATTGTTCCCACAGTCCAACAGCAGTGGAAAACAACCATCCAGGTGCCTCTCTCGGCAGCAGGGACAAACTCTATAAACCAAGTAGAGAGCACATGGCCACCACCCAGTCCCACACCAACAACGAAGCGAAGGGCGAGCAAGGATGCATAGTTGGGTGAGAAGGCGCTGAGCAAACCAAATATGCCAGTGATAACTGCAGTGAAAAGGAAACCAATCCTGCAGAGTGAAACATCAAATACATATGACATACAGTAAAGTCACTAAAACAGGTAGTGTTGACCCAAATACATATGAAGGCAGTACTGCAACATTTTTTTTAGTCGGGAGTACTTGAAACTACTGTAAAAGTTTTTCACTTTCTTAGTAATAACTCCAGATTTTACACTAGGAGGATTTAGTCTTTTTTTTACACTAGGAGGATTCAGTCTTTTTTTTTACACTAGGATGATTCAGTCAAAACAGTGTTTTTTGATTGATATTCAGTCATTTACCAAGCAAGACCCGGTACAATTTCAGTCAGTTACAGTACGGAGCCTGTATCAAATTTCTTGAATCGCTCTAAAGGATTGCAAGCTACAAGGAGAAAATTTTAACTTGGAGAACCAATGGACCAATGCAAGTTCAGATATTTCTGGTACCTTCTGCCACATCTGTCCGCGATGAGGCCGCCGGAGATGGAGCCGAGGAGCATCCCGGCGAAGACGACGCTGCTGATGAGGCCCTGCTCCGCGCCGGACAACCCCCACTCTGCCTCCACGGCCGGACCCACGAAGGAGAGCAGCATGACCTCGAACGCCTTCGCGATCCAGCCCAGGCCGGAGTAGGCGAGCACCAGGGCCTGGAACCGGCCGAAGCCGAGGCGGGAGAGCGCGTCGTCCGTCGTGTGGCACGTCGGCTCTTCGCCGTCACGAGCCATGGCGGAGCAAGCGAGCGCGGGGAGCAGTGCGGGAGCGAAGTGGGACGGTAGCAACGGCGGCAGGTAGGAATTTTGTATAGCATTATTTGAAACGAAGTTCGCGTACTTTCTTACGCAACAACGACATTTGTTTCGCTCCGTCACTCCTTGAATGAGAAAAGAACAATAATACGAGGCATATATGTGATAATTTGTCATAGGCAAGAACAGTAACCCACGTCATTCCTTACGTGGTTGAAAGCAACTTCAAATAGAAAAGAACAGATAATGGTCAGGGCATTATAGTACTAGTGTTTTCTTTGCAGGTATTATAGGCGCTAGAAAATTGAACACGCTTTTAAATATGCCCTACAAGTAGGAGTACTTTTATAAACAGAACAAAAATATTCAGATGTGTGAGTACTGAGTACACCAACTCATGTTGGTACTATCCGCTCTAAAAGAACATCGGTCGAATTAGCTGCATCATTGCTGATCGTCTCCTCTCCACTCGGCACTGCTTCCTCCCCGCCAAACCTTAGCCCACCAGCCGTACACGACCGACGCTTGGGCCGGTTCGACGCGCTGCTGCTCGGGCCGGGGTCCTGGACATGGAGAGGAGAGATCCTGCTACTCTCCTTGGGACCGTCCGATGAGGAGGAGGGCCACGTCAGCATCGTTGTCTTCGTCGGGGCCTGCGCTGGCGGGAGAAGGTTTCGTCGTTCACTGCAGTTAGGAAGTCAAATCTCCATGAAGTACTCTCTCTGCTTAGAATATACGTAGTTCCGACCTTAAGCTATTCTCTCCGTATCAAATTATGTAACGCTTTTCACTTATAGAAAATCACGTTTGAAAGCTCGTCTTATTCAAAAAAAAAAATTTATGCAAATATCATTTATCTTGTTATGGTTTGTTTTATTGTTAGAGATACTTTAAGCATGATTTATTTGTTTTATATTTGCACAAAATTTTGAATAAGATGAGCGGTCAAATGTGATCTTCAAAAGTAAAAAAAACGTCATGTAATTTGAAATGGAGTGAGTAGATTTGTAGCATCTTTTATATATCTGGACAAGCACTTTTTTCATGTTCACATCATTTTCTATGAATATGAACACTCAGAAACATAGTCAGAACTGTATATATTTTGAAACGAAGGAAACTGTGCCATCTGATTGCACGTACGGTAATTGCACCAGCTAGCACGGTTAAAGCCTAGCGTGTAAACTGATACGCTCGACATGTTAGAGAACTACTAGGGATATATGCTTTCTCACAGTTATATTTTGTAGGGGTATATATATTCTAGCAAGGAAACGAAAGATCATTGCAAAAGGGACATTTATTTCTTTGGACTGCGCTAGCTAACTCCAGTCAAGTTAGCAGATGGACTCACAAAACTCTAACCTCCATGATCTAATTAAACAGCCTAGCTAAAGAGGTAGTCGATCTTATTCAGAGAACCGATCTAGGCAACACTAGCTAAAACCTTGCACCTTCATATTTTAACCAACTACCACTCCATATAATAAGACATGACATTTAGAGACCTAAGAAATCCTTGATTCCATCCTCGAGCTGCTCCATGACGGCCTTCCATCCTGCCTGCGTCGGGTGATAGTAGTCCCAGAAGAAATACTGGTCCGGGGCGGCGCACAGGTCGTACATCAACTCGCCATCCTCGTCTTCCTGCCCGCAGTACCCGTACTGTTCCTCGCTGTCGCAGCACGGCGCGAATTTGGACTTGAAATTGGTATACGCAACTGCAATCGAGATTATGTGACACATATTGAGCAAAGTTAGCATATATAGACTGAGCTAGCGTTGTGCAGCTAGTATTAGTTACAGGCGACAGACCAGAGGGGATGAAAATTAATCCGATCGAGCAGTGGGCACTACTGCTGCTATATACTGTATATAGTGTACCTTTACCACTGGCGATGATCCTGTAGAAGGCGTCTTGCATGTCGAGCAGGAGGACTCTATCCAACGACGAAGGCAGCTTCCGTCTGAGATCGGCGTTGTGCACCATTGAGATCGCTTGAATGGCGCCGTTGCATCCTCCGGTGTAGTTGTCATCCCTGGTGAACCACGGCCTGCATCCGAGCGGCGGCGCGGTGTTCACCAGCACCTTCTCCACGCCCAGATCCAGCAGCCGGTGCACGCCCTCGGCGATCTTGTCCGTCACGTTGTTTGCCGCGGTCTCAATCTGCGAGCACACGATCGAAGCATATGTATGTACGTATACGTAATTAGCTAAGCTCGATAGTGAGAATTATCATGACACTAGGTACTACTACATGTCTGCCGGCTGGCGACCAATCTGTCTATTAGTAGTTGCATAATGCAGTCAAAGTTGTCACCTCGTCGTTCTCGTACTCGCCGCCGTTGTAGTCTGCGCTGCCGGAGAAGGCGACGAGCGCGACCGAGCCGTTGAGGTCGCGGTCGATGATGCCGTGCTTGACCAGCCGCCGGAAGCTGTCGATCTGCTCGCCGAACGTCGGCACGTCGTCCGAGTCCGACTCGATGTACGCGCCGGAGCCGCCGACGGCGAAGTTCATGCCGGACGGGTCGACGCCTTTCTTGCCCCGCAGCCTTTCCGCCGGAGGGGACTCGTCCTGCCCCAGAATCTTGGCTGCAGATCATAAATAAATCAAACAACCAGGATCGAAAATATATAGCTGTAAGTTGCAAGCATGCGTGACAAAACTACTGTCCGCTGATTAATTAACAACCGCAAATTAAGGAATTCACTGGGATCGATCTAACGAAATGGATTGATTGCTTAGTTATCAGTAGCAGTACGTACCGACGAAGTCAGATTGAACCAGGCCGTTGGAGAAGCGTCCCGTCGGTTTCTTGCCGTGGGCTTTGTCCGACGTCCCGTAGGGCACGTACCAAACACGGGACCCGGCGCTCTTGTCTTTCTTCGCGATGTTGCCGACATCGGCGAAGCTGTCGCCGAAGACGAACAGCTTGTACTGTTGTTTATCATCGTTGTTGTCGTCGTCGTCGTCGTCCGGGGGGCCGTGCCTCCGGGACTCGACATGAGCAGCAGCTGTACGCGCGCGACCATACAAACAAACAAAAACGCACGTCAGCCATCGTATATATCGATTGCTACTAAATTGTAAAAATAGGAAAAGGAAAACAAGGAGACCGATTAGGAGGACGAGGCCGTAGACGATGAAGTGCAGCTTCATTTTGGCACGAGAAAGTTGCTCCCGCACGGTGGTGAGTTTGTGAATGATCGTGAGACGTGCATAGCTAGCTATTTATAGGTAGAGAACTAGCAGATGGAGTCGAATCCAAACTGTTTGTTTGTTGAATCTAAACTACTAACGAAAATCTGAATAAAAACGACAGCCTGATTCTTTAGTTGTGATTGCACCTTCAGTTTCTGTGCAGTCGGGATCGAAATGGTTTAGATCCTGGGACAGTGCACGTACAAACCCGTCGCTGACTCGACTCGCTCAGCAAATCCCAGCGAACACGCTTGAAATGCAACATTCTATTTCGGATTTTCTTTTGCTGCGAATGGACGCGCCGGCCCGTACAGCTAGCCATGCTACCGAACCTTTGGCACCATGAGAATCATCAAGGTCGAACCGAACGAGTCATTTTGCCGTGGAATCTACAATTCAATGGGCATACCCGTAACGGAGGAATCTTGAGAGTTGCAAGACGCAGAAACCACGTAGTCGAGGAGCCTCTGCAAGGCAACGGCGATCTGACGAGCTAGGAGGGAGCGTCATTTTCACATGCAGATCTCGACTGCGAGAAGGCACAGATTTTCACATGCCTGTTTCTGGCTCGCCAGATAAGATCTTACCTGAACTGAAATCTCTTGGGCCTCTAGAAACACAGGACCTGTCCCGAGCACCTGGATTGAGAACAGAACTGGTTCAAGTACTTCATTGATTGCAAGCCCTGTGACTCACATGCTCCATGCACATGTCATCCATTAACTCGTCGCATACTATCTTTCCCTGGTTTTGCAAATGTAATGTTGGGTTAAGTACTTGTTAAGTTGATCCTCGTTTGGGGCCTACATATTGAGAGTGTTCTCTTGACACCAGGGCAGGAGCAGCGGTAGTACACTCACACAAGCCACACTTGCGGCCTCAAGCTGGGATTCTCATCTCAACGACCATGTCGTCCGTGCCGGAGCGCTGCCCGTTCTTGGGCATCGTCCATCAGGAGCAGCTCGGCTACGTGCACTGCTACTTCTGCACCTCCATCCTGCTGGTGAGAACGCATTTGCTTTGCATACATGCTGGAGCATGCTCTCGGCCAACGGGAACGATCATAATGTAAGTAACTGCTTTCGTCGTGCCTGCAGGTGAGCGTGCCGTCGTCGTGCGGCGGCGGCGGCCTGCAGCTGAGGACGGTGGCCGTGCAGTGCGGCAACTGCGGCGCCGTCCTCTCCGTCACCCTGCCGCCGCGGATGCCGCCACCGCCGGTCGAGCTGCCGCCGCAGGTCAGTCACACTCACACCACCGTGTCTTCCTTTCGTAATTTACATGGTCGCGCGCGTCTGATCTTTGTGCCGCGCTCGAATCAAACGCTGTGTACGTCGGTGATGAAACAGGAGCCGGGAGTTGACATGGACGAGAGCAGCGGAGAGAACATGGAGGTGGAGGTTGCAGAGGACGTCGTCGTCTTCCCTGCGGTCAACAAACGTAGGTGTCCTCGATGTATGCGCATGCTGTTTTTCTATTTAATGGATAAGTTTTCATGCCTTCGTTCTTTGCATGTTGGGTGATTACAGATTTGTTCATGGCGCACTAACCGAGCATGGTTGAAAATTTTTGCAGCTCCGGTTAGGAGGCAGCGGACGCCATCAGCCTACAACTGCTTCATCAAGTAATGCCAGAAACACTCATTCACTATGTGCGGTCATACATTTGTTTTAGCAGAATTATATCACCACCAGTAGTATGCCAGGTGCACACGAAATGCCTATTTCACTAAAATGTTCAGGGGTGTTTCATATGGACCAAGAATAACTGGATGTGTATTTTTTTTAGCTTGTTTTAATCGTGACAAATCTGTAATCGTATACTTGTCTGTTATACAAGTGGGGTTAGTGAAATCTTTTACCATGGATCAACCTGTTAACAGGGAGGAGATAAAGAGGATCAAGGCGACAGATCCTAGCATCACCCACAAACAGGCCTTCAGCGCAGCTTCTAAAAACGTAAAGCGTTCTTGAGCTCAAAGCTCCAAGCTGTTTTTGCCTCAGTTTCTTGCTTCGTACTACATTATCTCCGTTAACAATTTCTTCTGCTGTTAGCAAAACATCATTTGTTTCTTCCATGCAGTGGGCTCACTTACCTCGAATCCAGCATAAGGGGACCTGAGGGACCTGCCCCAGCAAAACAAGTTCCACACATGCAAGGTGCAAAGAGGGGAAGAAAAAACTGATGGCATGGGAATCAGGAGTGTAGTTAGATTCAGCTTGCATCAAATAAACCATGTTGTAGCTTCAGATAAGTCGAATCCGTGGACTTTGATGTTTCATACCATAGGGATGTTGTACCCCTGGCATTCATGTTGTGAATCATCATGGTTTACAGCTCTCTGCTCAGCTGCAGTATCGTGTGAAATACCTAGGATTTACACAACAAACCTGACAAAAAAAGTAACACTGATGCAATATGCAAAGAATATTGAACGATGGTTTTCTAGAATCAATTTGACTAAAAAGAACCATGAGCTCGAGTAGAACCAATATCTTTGTAAGCAATTTTGATTAACATACATGATTCTGCTGCTTTTTTCTTTAGCATTACAAAGTGAAAAACAAAGGCAGAATAGCAAAAACTTAGGGCTCACACTAAACACAGAGCTCAAACTATAACTGAGAGCTAGGCTAGTGTACTTAAAGCATCACTCGTCTGATGCCGGCATCAATCGAAGCCTTTCCTCGGAAGGTTTGTCCTGACCATTCTCCTCTGATAAAAGGGCTTGTAGGTCACTCCCATTTGCCAGGCTGTTGAACTCCACTGATTTTGAGGGTAGTGCGGGATAACGCCTCTGGCAAAGAGTCATAAGCCTCTTGATTGACTGAAGGTACTTGCGAGTGGTCTCATCATTCATGATGTGAGCAACACTATTCGTGTGGATCTTTTCTCGAGCAGAACGCTCGTGGATACCAACCATAGTGACTCCAATAGGCCATGGTGCATTCCCAATGGCCAGCTTGATGTACTGATCCATTGCCGCTAAATAGTCACGCTTCATACAGCAGTCAACAATAATGAACAATGCTTGACGGATGTCATCAGGAAGAACCTATAACACATTCAGCAAAGGTTGATGTTAGAATTGTCAGAAATTTGAGTCAGGAAAGGTTTTAATAATATTTGTAGTAAATGGTAGACACAATCAAATATTCCTATATTCAGATGTAAGCATAAGGATCTAGCTCGACCAAAGCGGTATTATGAGAAGCTGAACCTATGCCCTGTGGTTTAACACAGTTGTATCGAACTTCAATCATGATCAAGAACCAGAAGTTAGTTCAAAGCTCAGCTGAATTGCAGTACAACACAAGCACAATGATTTATCTAACAATTACTTTGGGTCATCGCATGCTAGCCACAACCAGAATCAATGCTAATATACAACAAGCGCACATGAACAACCTAAAATTCAGTGTGCAGGGAAAATTAAATTCAGGTATTACATTAAGTCCCTACATAGCAAATTTTTAATAGAATTCATTTTCATCATTTTTCATAAATTTGACAGTGAGAACACGGGCAATCCAAATATTTGGGACCATTAATTTCGTCTGTGTTGATCATCATGCCTAAGAAGTATAGCAACATGCAAATGGATGCCAATGAAATTTAGACACTCTCAGAGGTAGGTAACAGATAAAATCAAGCTGATCGAAACACTGCGTGACTTTCTATATATGAGTCCGATTATGTGAGTAGATATTCCAATACTGTATATATCTTGCAACAAGTTCGAATGTTAGATGCCAAGCTGCTGGTTGCTGGCCAAAGAATAACAGAAAGATGGAATTTCATCTTACCAATCTACCAAATCTATCAGAATATAGCATAACCTTTCTATTAGCTCCTATGTAATACCCTTCTTCCAATCACGATCATAATGACATAGATGAGCTCAGGTTGGTGAAAATATAAAAATACAAACATGTATAATTTAATTAACGCCATTATTTCATCACAAACTGCTGTTACAGAATATGAATTCCATGCTACTGTACTAACATTACTTGACCAAACCTATGGCATAAAAAAGGATGTTCATTGCATTCCACAAGTGGCCGGAGGTAGGTCATTTTTCCAAGTAAAGTCATGGTATTATTTTAGGTTTATTACCTTTGTCTTTTCAACATTCTGATACAGATTAAAAAACAAAAGGCTGGATGTTCAGCCTCACCATCTGTTATTTCTAATCCAACTACAACCAGCCTAAAGTCCTAAACTACGCTAATCAGACATGACATCAACTAGCTGCGAATTCATGAATTTTTCCAAGTAAAGTCATGGCACACCATATGTTGTTTCAAATTTAATTCTACCCACACAATTTACTAGTTCAGCTTTTTGCCCGGCTGCTTCAACTTGAAATGCAATCAATTAAAGACACAACTTAAACAGCATCGGATGGGAAACCTAAAAAGAAGCATCACCTTCTTCCTGCAGAAATTGAACAGGGGGCTGAGATACCGCGCGCACTGCTTGAATGTTGCAACCATTTGCTTCCCCTTCGCTGTCCGCTTCTCCAGCTCTGTCATATCATCCAGCTCCTGTTTCCACTCGTTCAGCAGCTTCTTGAAGAACACCAGAATCTTGTCTTCAGTGCAGAGCTCCTCAAAGTTGGCCCTCATCCTCTTCGCGTCCTTGTCCGCATCGGCATCATCCCCACTCCCCTTGCCACCCCCGTCATCCGCAATGTCCCCGTTAGCTCCACCTTCGCCGCCATCACCCCCGCCGACATGCTTGCCCTTGCTCTTGGCGTAGGTGTCCCTCCCGGTCTTCTGCCGCTTGCGCATCTCGATCATATCGCGGAGGAAGTCGTTGGTCTGCCCCTCGGTCATGTCGAGGTCGTCGATGTCGTCAATCACGCCGGACTTGAGCACGAGCTTGAAGCGCTCGAGGCGGGCGGCGTCGTCCTCCCCGAACAGCGTGACGGGCTCGCGCAGCACGCGGAGGCGCCGGATCACCTCGTTCCGCGGGAGGTCGAGCTCGTCGATGCGGCGCTCCTCTGCGAGCAGCGCCTCCTCCTGCGTGGTCTTCTTCGGCGCGAGGGCGGGCGGGACGGAGGCCGCGGCGGATGCGGCGGCGGCGGATGAGGAGGAGCTAGGGTTAGGGTTCCCCGCCGCGGCCTGGGCTTCGGCGTCGCGGTCGCCCGCGCCGGAGGCTGCCCCGGTGGCGGAGTCGGCGGCAGACGCCTTTGCCTTGGCCTTCACCTTGGCGAGGTGCTCGTCACGGATCTGCTGGAGCTGCTTCTGCTCCAGCTCCGACCGCCGCACGAAGCTCTTCCCGCCAAAGCCGGCCGTGGTGGCCTTCCGCTTCTTCGCGAGCTCCTGCTTCAGCAGATCCATCGCGCCGCCGGGTTCGATTACCCGGAGAGAGGCGGTTCCGCCGCCGTGTCGGTTCCCGCGAGTACTTGACGCCGCCGTCTCCGGATAAACGACTCCGACTTCTTTTCCTCTGTCGATTTTTCTTTTTTTTTGACCCCTTCAAATGTCGAGTTGGCTAGTAATAAGACGCCACAAAGAATCCTGCCCGTTCCCTTCCCTTTCTTGCCCCATCGCGTGAGCGCGGCGCCGTGCCAGGTTGCCGACCATGTCGTCGGGTGCGGCGCAGCAGCAGGCGGCCCCGCCGCCGCCATACCGGCCGTACCGGCAGGTGCGGGCGGCGACGCCCCACAGCCGCGCGGTCTCCTGCGTGCGGTTCTCCCCCTGCGGCCGCCTCCTCGCGACGGCGTCGCTCGACGGCACGGTGGCGCTGCTCTCCCCGTCCTCGCTCGCCGTCATCGCCACCCTGCGGGGGCACACCGCCGGCGTCTCCGACCTGTCCTGGTCCACGGAGTCGTTCTACCTCTGCTCCGCCTCCGACGACCGCACCCTCCGCATCTGGGACATCCGGCCCGTCCTCGCCGGCGCCACCCCCGGCGGCCAGCCCGACCCGGGCGCCGACCGCTGCGTCCGCGTGCTCAAGGGGCACACCAACTTCGTCTTCAGCGCCAACTTCAACCCCCAGACCAGCTCGCAGGTTGCCTCCGGGGGGTTCGATTGCACCGTGCGCATCTGGGATGTCAAGAGCGGCCGCTGCACCCGCGCCATCGACGCGCACTCCGATCCCGTCACCTCGGTGCACTTCATTAGGGACGGTTCGATCATTGTGTCTGGAAGCCATGACGGGAGCTGCAAGATTTGGGACGCCAAGACTGGGGCTTGCATCAAGACTGTCATCGACGACAAGAAGCCTGCGGTCTCCTTCTCCATGTTCTCGCCCAATGGCAAGTTCATCCTCGTCGCCATGCTCGATGACTCACTGGTAAGACCAATTGATTCACTACTGATGGATTTATACATTTATAATGATTAACTTCTCATAACAATATTAAGATTTTGTGATGCAATTGTCTAGATAAGATATAATCCTTTTGTTACTGAAGTCAAAAGAAGGTCATAGATAGGTCCTTTCCCTTGTGGGTTGTGAACTGTAGCTCACTCTTAGTCATTGAGGATGGGAAGTTCCTTCAATTTTTCTTGTCATATGTAACAATATCGATTGTGTCAGTTTCAAATGCTTATTATGGATGTCGATGTAAAGTTTGATATAGGTATATTAAGTGCAGCTTCTAGATAGATTTGGCCTGAAGTTATCGGAGTGCGAACAAAATCCATCTCAATTTTGAACCATGAAGAAAAAAATGAATTTATATTGTTGATCTTTGCAAGCAGATGTCAGATCTGTTTTCAAATAGCAGCAATTCAATTTATTCTCTTTAAAAGGAAAAAAATTGCTAGGATAACTTCATATAATTTACAATTACTGAGTTGATCTTAATGTGCCCTGTTTCTTGCTTAGATGCCACATTATTTTTAACAAAATACAGCCACTCAATGATTAAAATTTAGTCTTCAGGCGCAGCATGACTAATCTGCTTGTACACTTGTACCAGCTTCCTGTCAAACACTGATGGATGTATGATCCTATTTTATATTATCAATTTTCTGAAAAGTGCTAACACGCTAGGCGCTGGGGTGGCGCATAGGTGGTTTGGTGGCTGCCTGGATGGGTTAGGTGGCAATTAAGCGCTAGATTAGAATCCTGCCTTTAGTAGATACTCCTGCCTTTAGCACAGTGCTTGTAATGTTGTTTACTTGTTTGCCTGTTTTCTAGCTTCATGGCAAACCGTTAAAAAATAAAAACCCCCACTTCTGATGCCTTTTTACTTCATCTCTTCTGCGGCCTCTGCTCTCATTTGGTTTGCCTATCACTACCTGAACAATTTCCATATGCTATTCATTGTATCTTGTACCTTACATTGAACTTCTTGGTATTGTTGCAACATTGTTGCTTGTTACAGTGGTCCCTACCTGGTGCTGTAGGTTATCACATATCAGTAACATTTAGTTTGTTAGAAAAACACTGGATACTGTAACTGCCCCTTAGTAAACTTTGCATTCCATAATGTTAGATCAATGTTCTCAAACTATTACTCTTCTTATGGTACCTACTACTTGGTTTTTAGTGCCTTTTAAAGGACTGCTGAATTTCTTCGAATCTGTCTCTCTTGGTTCAGGAGGCACATTTAAGACTGTAAAGTGCCGCATCTAGCTTCTAAAACCTAATAAAATTATATTTCTTGTGAAAGACTAGTGCAGAATAATTTTAGTGTAGTGCTATTATCTTTTTATTGCTGTATTACATCTTGACAAATTTCTTACATTGCCCTGTATTATTGTGAGACATGATCCATTGCAATCAGCGTGCATAAATGCCACCTATTCAGTAGGCTTGTTATTTGCAGTTTTGTTGATATCATAAACTGAGAAACATTGGCGTTGTTGTATGCTAGTTGTGGTTTCCGTATTGCGCAATATGAGGAACCTAGCTATTTTGTTTAGAATTTTTTGGTTGTTGGAATTATGCTTCTTAATCAAGTTTATTTTTGCCACCTTGCAGAAATTATGCAATTTTGCTACTGGCAAGTTCTTGAAGGTGTACACTGGACATGTGAACAGGGTATACTGCATCCAGTCTGCATTTTCTGTTACAAATGGGAAGTACATTGTTAGCGGATCAGAAGACAACTGTGTGTACATATGGGATCTCCAAGGGCGAAATATTCTTCAGAAGCTAGAAGGTCATACCGATACTGTCGTCTCTGTGTCCTGCCATCCAACAGAGAACAAAATTGCTTCAGGTGGCCTTGATAACGATAGGACCGTGCGACTATGGGTTCAAGATAACTGATGAACTAGTAGAGAGTGCGATAAATCTCACGTGAGACTATGGGTACAAAATTATTCTCGGAGAGAAGTATGTCTCGGCCTCTCAAGTCACTCGAGGATACCTTGATGTGCGGCAAAAGAGACACTAATCAAACCTTACAATGCTCTGTTTTAGTCTAATCAGCCGCCTAAGTTGTAAATGTAGACTGGTCAAAATATTTCTCCTAAATAGTGTTGTGATATATGCATGTGATGCCAAGTGGCTGATGATCAGTCAATATTTGTCCTCCTAATGCAAAGTGGCAGTGTTCCTGTGATATATGCATTTGACCAGACTAATTCATAACTCGATACATGGTTAGCAGTATCCTCCAAGAGTAAATGGCAACAAGGTTTGATGGGCGCTGACATGTATATAGTGTCGGCGAGACACTCGCGAAAGCACCGCCACTCATGCCTACATTTTACTATGTACTCTCCAGAAAAATTGGGTTAGTAGGCTATACAATGGACCGCGTGGCTTCTCGCAAAAAAAAAAAAAAAGGGCCGCGTGGCTTTGGTTGTTTGCTTTAGTTTTCGCAACGGGGAACCTCCAAGCATGTTCTTGGAGAGAGACAGCGTGACAGAAGCGGAATGCAAAGAGCATGGCTTGCTTGAATGCACAGGGCAGGGACTGAGCAGCGTCCAACACTCGTCACCACGCTTGATGCTTGGCTAGATAGTTTGATACTCCTCCCCTGGTGTCAGACCCCATTTCTGGAATCTACTGTGCATCCTGTATCAGTCCCTGGATCAGTAGCTGATACGCACAAGAACACAGATATGATAATCAAAAGCATACTTCGAGTAGATAAATAAGTAGGATACCTGATATATGACCCTTAGTGGCGGTACGACAAGGATTAAAACTATCCAAGTACATCCGAACCACTAGGGTGAAGCAGACAGCAGAAACCATGGCCCAACGCCACAAGCAAACTTGAGAAGCAGAACCGAAAACCCAATCGTCGTCGTTCTCTACGAAGTCATCTCCTACTAAACCAACAATTGCAAACACGTGAGTACATAAGGTACTCAGCAAGCCCTACACTACACAAGGGTATATATACATGCATATTTGGTCTTAGCAAGGAATAAGCTGTACGGTTCATTTGCAGCAAGCAAGTTTTATGCAAGGTTCGCTAAAGCATACAAAGGAATTCTTAGATAAAACAGAGAAGTACTGTCAATATTTTAGTTGGTTGGCCCTGGGGGAGTATGAGGCATTCCCGCCAGTTCCCAAGTTTTAGTTGGGCCTTCTGACCTCAATGGTCATACCGACCCGGCACTCTTGCCATCACTTCCAAAACACGAGCAGACTACTGCTCACTCACACTTCAAGGAATGAGAGGTGGCTAATCATATCGAACTCAACATAGATGTGTCATATGCCGTGACAACGTCCATCCGGATGAATTTTACACTCTGCAGAGGTTGTACATCTTTTCCCACGGGCTATGCACTCTTGTACGGAGAGTAACATAACGCTCAATCCATCTTCTCCGAGTACCACACACAATGCCACCTACGAACCAACTCAGGGGCTTCTCATGAGACTACAATAGTCATCATGCAGACCCACTGCACTTTGATGTGCGGGTCACAGGCCAGATCTCCTAAGCAATACAAACTCCGGAGTCTTCTCCTGGTTGCCCGTTTGCGCTACTGCCCTCCAGGTGGATCAAAGTGGTAGGCACCAAGAAGGTAGGGTAAGTCCTTCCCATACAGGTTCCGTGGTAGTACGAGAATCATCTTGTTAAAGGTTGAATGAACCGGTCCTTATGTGGCCGGGCAAGCGCCATGTCTCCACACTAGGGGACTATCACACAATCCATTATACCATCATTCACTCACTAATGGCCTTGCCCGCAATCCAACCATCCCATCACTGTCTCCATCATTATCACCTAACACGGTTGTTTTACTCCAAATCCGATATATCACGCACACCACCAAACTCATTTCACGCATTTGTACAAGTATATAAGTGAGTAAGGTGTGGCAATGTAGAAACATTGCGAAGGGTCCTAAGCAGTCTAGTAACAAGGTGATCGTGCCATCATAGAAATGATGGAACTATCCTAAAGTTATCAAGGTGACAGTAAACAAGGGTAAACAAGGATTCTGATATTAACGCCTAAGTAGCAGACATCAATATCAATAAGCAAGTAGGACCATAACTACACAATCAGTAAAATAACAAGTAATGCATGGTACGAGAACAGGCAATATAGGTGCATTGCGAAAACAGTAGGTTCAATCATGATCAAGGAGAAGTAGAGCTTGCCTGAAGAACGCTATCCTAATATTTCAATTCTGGATTCTTCAAGCTCTTCTGTTGAGGTCGATATATCTTCGAGTCCTTCTTCAAAGCTTGTATCTTCTGACTCGTCCTCGGGCTTGGATTCTTCAACTCATCCTCGAAGCTTGGATCCTTTAGGTCTTCCTTGAATTCTTCTGGCTCTTCCTCGAATCTCGCGTAAGCTAGCGCATAGAAACATATCGTATAAACAAACTACCGCAAAGAAAATAAAGAACGAAAAGAGCCGAATAAGATCCAATTAACTCCAATAAGAATCGATAAAACTCCAAGAAAAATGGCTATGTTTATGCAATGCATATTTATTTATGAAAGATTATTTACTGCAAGTTTTATTCATGGCCTTATGAGGGCCATATTCACCTAGACAAACTATTAATTATCTAAGTTCTCTTAAAAGATAAAAGGTGCAGGGTTTGGCATGAAACTCTATTTACTGAAGCCTTAAAGTGAGGATGATGAGATGCACATGCTGCATTGACGGTGATTGCGTGCATATCTATTATATAAACTCTGAGTTATTTCTTATTAAAGAACATGAGTAGTTTTGAAGAGAGGATATGCGAATGCAGATATGTATATACATTTAGACATGCATGCATGCAGTATGGGTTACACAACCTATTGTTTAAAGATTATATTTTATTTGCATGCATTGATGAGTTTATTAGCATAACTAAAGTTATTCATTTAAATCTATTATGGTTACATGCATATATTAAAGTACTTGTGCAGCTTATACTTATGCATGCAATGCTGTATGCAACATGCAATATGTTACAGAATTATTTAGCAAATAAACTTTATTTTATCAACAGATGATCCTACTAGATTAAAGATGTTGTTTATTTAGAAAGATAAAGATTTGCATAAGATGTAATGCATGATGGTGCAAAGCTACATGCTGAAGCCATGACATGCATTTACAAAGTAATAAATAAATGACGAGAGAATAACCTCAAATAACAGCGAATGAAATACCAATAAAATTCTCAAATAACTGATGCCAAATAATAGAGGTGAATAAATCAATAGACTAGATAAACAGCGAGGACAACACTGGATTAGGTTTTGGTTAAGTGATAACTGAGCTAGGCTAGGGTTAGCTAGGTCGTGCTGAAAAGAGGTTACTATACTTGAGGTGGGACGGTACGACGAGAAGAGGTGGAATGGTTCAACAAGAGGGGTTAGGTTCAACACTAATAGGTGAAAGAACAGTTGCGCTATGCGAGATCAGCGAAGAATGATTTGTCGAGATAGGATTTGTCGGGCGAGAGGGAAACTTAGGGTATTGATGACTTGTAGACCTGATGCAGGGCTTCAAAGATAGTACCGAAAGGTACTACACGTTTCTACGAACGCGTGAGCGCAAGAATCGCTCAAAACGGAGTTACGGATGAAAAGATACGGAGGTTTTAAAGATTCTAGGGGCTTGTTTGCAATTACAGAAAGGTTATAGGGACCCATCTACAAGAACAGAAGAGTTTTAGGGACCTATGTGTAATTATTAAAAAGTTGAGGGACCTTGGTGTAAAAGGTAGGGACTAAAGGGTAATTACAGAAAAGTATAGGGGCTTTTCTGTAAAAAGGTAGGGACCTAAACAGAAATAAAAAGTAGAGGGGCTTATCTGTAAAATGTACAGGGGCTGGGAATTTCTGAGACTTTTGGAATTATTTTTCTATTGAAAATGCCGTGGACTGGGTCCATGGCCGGGTGGACCGGGCTGGGGCTGCGGTCCACCGGTCCACGGTGTACCAGGCGGCGGCGCCCCGGTCGGAGTTCGCCGGAGCTCGCCATTCCGGCGGCTCGGTGGCCCAAAGACGACGAGAGGAGGTTCGGAAGGAAGCGGAGGGGATGGTGAGTTCACCTGTAGGGTTGCGCGAGGCCGGGAAGCGGCGGAGGGAGCTAGCGAGGACAAGGCGCTGAGCGCGGCGACGGTGCTCGACGGCGAGGGCGAGGGAGAGCGGCTCGACGGGTTTATGAGGGTCGGGAAGGTGCGCGGCGACGCGACGGTGCTGATGCGCGCACGTGGCGATCCAGACGAGGCCGGGAGGGCGGCCGGCGTCGAGCTCCTACTTGGGTGCGAATGGCGACGGCGGCGCGCGGCTTAGGGTTAGGGTTCCGAAGCGGGGCGGCTTCGGGAGAGAGAGCGAGAGAGGGAAAGAGAGAGACGTCGCAGAGGAGGCGAGAGGAGGAGTTAAATAGGCGACGGAGAGGGAGGAGGCTTCGCGGCGAAGCGAGCTCCGGTCAAGCTTTCCGGCGCGTTCTTATCCGATGCGGTGGTGGCGTCCTTATCTCCTAGGGTCAGCGCGGAGTCAAAGGCGGTGGCGTGTGAACGCGGCGGGAGGTTGCGGCGGTCCACGTGCACGGGCGCGACGCCGAGCTGGAGGAAAACGGTGGCACGTCGGCGGCGGCGTCGGACGAGCTCCGGCCGAGCTGGAGGAAGGAGATGACGGTGGCGCGGGAGTGGGCCGGACTGGGCCGTAGCGGCCAGGGGGAGAGGAAAGGGGGCGCGGCCCGCTGCGAGGAAATAGAGAGAGAAAGCGGTGCGGGCTGGGCCGGTGCGAAGGAAAGGGAAACACGGCCCACGGCGGGAAGAGGAAGAAATGGGGGAAAAAGAAAAGGAGAAGAGGAGGAGGAGCTGGGCCGGGAAAAAGGAATGGGACGGCCCGAGAAGGAAGAAAAGGGAGAAAGGTTTTAATCTTTTCTAGGATTTGGGAGACTTCAAATTTGAATGAAATTCAAATTTGAAAAAGGGGTCAACTTCAACAAATACTCCAAATAAAACCAGTAAGTCCAAGAATGCATATGGTGATATTTGTGCAAATTTTAAATTCAAGATTTTAAATCCGAGGCGAATTTGCAAAGGATTTAGCATATAACTATTTTAATTTGTTGTAAATTCCAAAGTTCAAACTTTTAGTAAATATTAGATGTAAACAAACACTGGAGCATAGATTTTATATTTTGAAAATTTCAGATTCATCTAAGTTTGAATTACTTTTGTTAGTTTTATTTCTAAAATTTGATGAGGAGGAAAGAAATAAACAAAAATTTAAAATCGGAGTGATTTTTATTCCATTTAAACTTTGATTTGAAATTTGGGCTGTTACACCTGGTTTTAAAATGTTGACGTCATTGATTTTTTTCGTTACATTTGACTATTCGTCTTATTCAAAATATTAGTTCAAACATGCAAATTATAAGGTATATTTCAACTTTCTTTAATGATGAAATAAATCATACAAAATATATGATAATTTTTAAATTTTTTTGAATAAGACAAATAGTCAAACATAAAGAAAAAAATTAATGTTGTCAACAATTTAAAACCAGAGGGAGTGGTTGCAATGAAGCACGACTATTGAGTCACACCCCCACTAGCTTCTCACTCGGAAATCGCTGAGAGTGGAACCGACAGTTGGAAGCGGACGTAGGAGGAGCCCGCGTACCGTACCAGCCAGAACAGAGTCTCGGAGCCCATGCCAGCGCAGACACTCGGAGCTGCGAACAATACCACCCTTTGTAGTGATGGAGCCAGAAAAATTATCTAAGGGGGGCAACTGTGGGCAAGGGAAGAGAAACAGGTTAAAATTGATTTGAGTGGGCCAAATACAAGCAAATTTTATATTAAAAATATCACTTCGAACGAAAGGGTGTTTCTCAAATTTTGACAAAGTTATTATTATTATTTTTTTTGGGAGGGGGGGGGGGGGGGGGGGGGGGGGGGGGGGGGGGGGGGATGGCCCCCAGCTGTCTCTGTCACGGCTTGTTTGTGCTTTCAGAGTCGTCTACAAATTGTTTGTGCTTGGGTGCTCCACTAGTTATACTCGGAGTATGAGGTCCTCCTCTCCTATTAAGAAAGGAACTCTTTAGTAACTTGTCCACACATTAGACTAGGACTAGGATAGGTTCTTCTAAAACGTCCTTTCTTAGTCCAACTAGAGTTATTACTATAACACAAATGATAGTCAACATTGAAGAACCTACTATGAAAATTAGGCTCTATTCTGAAGCCAAACGGTATAAATGTGATTTTTTTTTTTGCGCTTAGGATGTTGGAGGAGCAAGAAAAAGGGAGAATATTGAAGAGGCTGGCCTCTTGGCCAAAGTTCTAGCAACCACTTCAATGTAGTTAACACATGCTTTATTTTGGTGGGTTTATAATTTATTGTTCTATAAAATGGTGAAGAAAAGATACAACCACATGTAAGCAAGTACAATTATTTTCTAAGAGGGACCAAAGAATATCGATAACACATTGTGCTACTATTTGGCTAGCTAGGTTATGAACATACATAAGATGCCAAATATCTAGCCGTATCCTTCTTGTCAAATTTTGTCTCCAAGCAATTACCAGAGAGCTGATCGAAGGCAATGACTTTTGGTCCGTTGGCATCATGGTAATTGCTGCAGACATATACGGTGTCAGCGGCGATGGACGAGGAGAACTTGGCAGGCACTGACTGTGACCTATTCCAGCAAACGAACAGAGCTTGCCCACCAAGCCCGTGTACACTATCCATATTTCCAGTTTCCAATTTCACCCGGTAGGCCGTGTACTTCTCCTCAGAATAGTGGCCGGCGGCTGCTGATAAACGATGGAGTCGGCGATGGACGAGAATCACATCTGGTCCATCAAGTACTGGATAGACGTAGTCACGAAATCCAACTGCTGGTAAATCAGAAAAGGAAAATCTACCTTTCAATTGGGCCACCACGACGAGCCGTGGCGCCTGCTCGTCGTTTGCCGAAGTCTCCACCACCAAAACGTCCTTGTTCGTGACGCAGTACACGCGTCCTGCGAATGGCAAAGCCGACATGATTCTGTGTTGGCCGAGGTCCAGCCGCGCCCAGCGCTTCTGGCCAGGCTTCGCGACGGCGGCCAACTTACGTTCTTGAAGGTTGTACAGAAGCACGACTGCGCTGTCGCTCGTGACTCCGGCGCTACGGAGCATGAGGTTCCTTGCTCCGTGAGCCGTACGCCCACAACAACCAAGACCCGGGTCGAAAAGCGTGGCGGCGCAGGGGAGCTCGGTGACCTGCCCTGTGATCGGGTTGAGGAGCTGGACGACGTGGGTGCCCTTTTGGCACAGCACGAGGAAGCCCTCGGCGGTCGGCCCGAAGAGGTAGTGGCGCCGGACGTCGAGGACGCCAATGTGGATCCACTCACCGGTGGAGAGGTTCACGAAGCGTCGCCGGCGGTCGACGTTGAAGGCGCTCGGCAGCATGATCCATTGCCGCGGGTGGAACCGGCGGTCGGAGATCTCGTGCGCTCGCGGGTCCGCGCAGACGGCGCGCCACGCGGTGCACGCCGCGCGGAAGCGGATGTAGTCCGCGACGTTGTTGGCGAGGGCGCGATTGGCTATCAGCGCCGCCGGCCCGGCGGTCAGGTTCGCCCAGTCCCTCCTGCACCCACGCCGCCGCATCGGATGATCGGTTTCAGGCAGAAGCTAGTACAAGAGAAGAGGATATATTTGTTGCAATAAACCACGTCACGGTTTGTCCCGAGCGTGCGTTCAGTTGTTTGAGTCACGTACGACGCGTATGTGCGCATGTATGTACGCATGTATGTACGCATGTATGTCGATCGTTTAGATTGCGTCCATGAAGAACGTCGTGTGGGCGCGTTCTGGTTTAGTCTGTTAGGATCGAGTCATGGTTTGTTCCCAGCTATGCGGAAGACTGAGTCGGAGTTGTTGGCTAGGTGGCGTGCATGGCGTGATCTGCGGCCGCGCCGTGCGCAGGAGGTGGGCTCGTGCATGGCGAAGAGTCCGAGTCACGCGGATTGCAGCTGGAGGTCGGTAATGGAGTTCGTGCTCCAGTAGGGTGTGTTCCCGGGCCTATAAAAGCCATTGTACTCATCAGTTGTAAAGTTGAGTCGAATCCAGCAATAACAAAGCCAAGATACAGGCCGTTTGTGCGGCCGCGGCGTTCATCGCCGGAAAACTTTCTTGCCTCGCGTTCGTGTGCGCCATTGCTGTGAGGTCGAGCTCCATCTCGCGTGTGTGCGCGAGTGCGTTTGTTCCTGGGATTCCAACAATATTGGAGGGTGCGAAGCCCCGGAGGCCGGTGTTCGCGCGCGTTGCGCTGGCCGGCGGTCCGTGCCTGGGACCTCGTTAGCAGCGTCTCTAGAGGCCATGTTCCGTGAAACTTGGCATGCGCCGCCGCTTTGAAGAATGGAGAGTCGTCTCTCAATTCGTGACCAATGCCGCCTTTGTACTTTCCGTGGAGTCCATCTAAAAAAAGATTCTGAATCCAGTACAGTTATGCTACTGCGTGATCGAGTTATCAGAATGAGTACCTTTTCTTTTTTTATTTATGGAAAAAAATCTATTTTACTCCTGACCAATTCATTTTGTCCGTTTCACCCTTAAAAAAACAGGCCTCAATTTTCACATAGTATATAGCAATTAACAATACATAGATACCTACGATGTTAGAAAATATGATATAATTATTTCAGTATATGTTGTTGTGTGAGCTATCATCACACAAAATTGAGCTTCAAATTCAACATGTATGTTTAGAAACAAAAAAGACAAATCAGGGGGGGGGGGGGGGGGGGGCATATGGCACCAACCCTAATTGTTTCGGGTAGTAAATCGACCCAAAGATTTGATTTTATTCAGTTGTTCGGATATTAATTAAAATGGACACTTTTTATTTATGCATAACAATAGCAAAATTACGGCAATAAAGATGTCGTCCACGCGACAAAGGAAGACAATCTTTGCCCACCACCTTTGCCAACCTTCTCCATCTCACTGCCTCATGGCCCGATCATCATCCTTGACCTATCGTTGCTACCAAGTTAGGGTTCAGGGGTTTGTTCCCACCCCAAAACCTAGAAAATTGAAGAAAGCTAGCCTAATGGTGGACATAGCCGGTGGTCAGGGTAGAGAGGCTGCGGGGGTACTGCCTCCCACCGGTGGGGATGGGAGGTACTGGGGAGCGTTTGGGTGGGGGTGTCGCGGTCAAGGATTTAGCAATGGTCGACACCAGCCACTAGATTGGCGGCGGCCGGCACCTGGGGTACGGTGGCTGGTCGTCAGGGCGGAGGATGTGAATCTATATAATGAGGAAGACACTCTTTAGGGGTGGGCAAACAACGGTTAATATTTGTACTTTTCCTAAAAGAGTGGATCTAAAAAGGATCTTTGATCGTAGTGCAACACAGCACGGTCGGATGAATTGTAGTACTGATCTTAAAAAACAGTGATGAAGCAAATACAGTCATAACATGAAGTCTTTCTTTAATTTTGCCTTGATTTACGAACGCACATAATTAACTTGATAAACAATCAGCAATATCCCACTTGCCGAATTGAAGGTGGTTTCTGTGTATGCACCGGAGAAATCAAAGGCAACAACTCTCGGTTTTTCCACACCAGGATCATTTTTGCAGAGATATATTGTGTCAGCTGTGATGGACGAAGAAATCCTGGCAGGAGAGACGGACAGGGAACGATCCCAGCCAACGAACAGGGCTTGCCCACCAAGGCCACGTATCGGTTCCACATTGCCGGTGACCAAGTTGACCCGGTAAGCTGTGTACTTATCATCAAACCCGGAGCTGCTCGTTGTGCGTCGATGGACAAGAATCAGGCCGCCGTCATCCTCATATACTGGGTACACGAAGTCGTCGTGCCAAGGATATAGACACGCCAAATTGAAACCGGCGACAACCGCCAGCCGCGCCTTCTGGTAATTCGCCTCAGCAGTTTCCACGACCAGGATATTCCTGTTGGTGACACAGTACAAGCGGCCCGCGAACGGCAACGCCAACAAAATGCGCTCGTCGTCGGTCCTTAGCTCCGTCCGGTCGTCGCCGCCATCGGGCCATAGCCGTGTCCAGTCGTCGTCGCCGGGCTTGGCCACTGCCAACATGCGACCATCGTTGCAGAGAAGCGCAACCGTGGAGTCGCCGGCGACGCCTCCGCTGCGCAACCTGACGCTCCTCACTCTGGAGTCCAAACTCATTCTCAACTTACTCGGGGGCCGCAGCAGCGCGGTCAAACGCGGCAAGTCGGTGAGCTGCCCTGTCACGGGGTTGAGGAGTTGGACGGCGTGCGTGCCCTTCCGGCAAAGGACGAGGAGGCCTTCGGCGACGAGGGGCCCTAACATGTGGTGGCGCCGGAGGTCGGGGAGGCGCGCGTGGTGGATGCGCATGCGCTCGCCGGTGTGGACGTTCATCAGGAAGGGTTCGCGACGCTGGATGTGGGCGCGCGGGACCATGATCCACCGACGAGGGTGGTAGCGGCGGTCGGAGACGCCGCTGGCTCGCGGGTCGGCGGGGCATGCGCGCCACGCCGTGCAGACCCCGCGGAAGCGGACGTAGTCGGCGACGTCGTTGGAGAGGGCGCGCTCGGCGATCAGTCCGGCCGGCCCGGACGTCAGGCTCGCCCAGTCCCGCCTTCACAATGTTCCGATCGAGAGTAAATCATGCATCAGATGCATAATAAAAGCAAGAAAAGGCAAGTGTTTTTTTCTTCAACACGAGGCTCGCGAGAATTACCGGTCCGAGTGGAGAGGCGACGAGCCGGAGAGCGCGGCCTGCGGGTCGGCGAGTCCGGGGCGGGCGCGCTTTGCATGCCGGCGAACAGGAGCACGTGGCGATGCACGCACGATGGATATGCAACCTCCGAGCCTCCGCGGTGTTAGAGCTCTTTTCCCTTTGTTATTCTTTGTTTTTGAGCCGAGGGTTTTGCGTTGGTGAGTTTGGATCCGTAAACAGAGATGTAGTGCGTTCCTGTTTTTAGGAACGACTGTGTAAAACTCGGCTCCGATCGAATTCGATTACGATTAGTAGTTGGGGTTGTTATTTCAAGGATGGAAAAAAAAAGAGATGGCGTCCAAGAACAAGAGGGATTGACTATTTTTTTCCTATTACAGGGCAATATAATCTTCCCTCTCTGGAATAAGGCAGTCTACTTCTACACAAGTCAAATAACAAGCCAAAAATAATTCATTTTTTGGGTATTAAGTTCGATAATAAAATCAGAAAAATACAAATACAAAAATTTCATCGAATTTTGATAGCTTTATTTATTCAAGATAGAATTTACCTTTATTCAAAAGTTTAGCATACATGTACTAATTAACATCCAAGCACACCGGTAGCAGCGCAGTAGCCATCCCATGCCCTTTCACGTTAGAATCACCAGCAACCAAGGATGTAGCGGGCTAAATGGTTGACTATGCTACACCCGTGCTTCGTCCTGCAATCCTTGGCGACGCTTCCATCCACGAAACGGCAGACATCAAAGTTCAGTCCATTGTTCCCAATCTGATGTTTGCAAAAGTAGATGGCGTTGCCGCTAATGGACGGGGACAACCCGGCGCGCACAGACAGTACACGGTCACAATCTGGGTTGACGAATACGGCACGCTCGTGGTCGACTCGAGGCATGGCCACCGTCTTCCCCGCATCCAAATCCACCCGGTACATCCTGCACGCCTCGGTGCGTTGGCCGGTATAATCCAGGAACCAACGAGTCAGGCTTCTCCATTGTCATCCACCATTAAGCAAACGGAGGAGTCGGCACTTCTGTGAAATATGTAGTCGGCGGCCAGCACCAGCTGCGGCTGCTGCCCTGCCATAGTAGTAGCTTGCAACACCACGACCTTGCCTGCAGGGGTGGCGCAGTAGAAGCGACCTGCGAACGGCAAGGCTGAAACGATCCTGTCGTTGGTATGGACCCGTATCCAGTTCTTCCCGCCAGGTCTGGCGACAACCACACAGTTGAGGCCATAATTAGGATGCCGGAACAGAAGCGCAATCATCATCGAGTCGTCAGCTAGGCCGGCACTAATAAGAAGCGTGAGATCATCTAGGTGAAAGGAGGAGCTCAGGTGACGCGTTACGATCAGATCGACCAGCGTGTCGGCGAGCGGGAGGTCGGTGAACTGACCCGTCAATGGGTTGAGGACTTCCACGAGGTGGGTGCCCTTGCGGCACAACACGAGGAGGCCCTCGGCGGTGGGCCCCAGGACGAGGTAGTGGCGGCCGTCTGGTTGGAGCAGATTGATGCGCTCGCCCGTATCTACGTTCAGAAGGCGTCGCCGCCGCCGGCCGTGGGCGCGGAAGGAGTGCCGGGCCATGATCCACCGCCGGGGATGGTACCGACGGTCGAAGATGCTCTGCGCGCGTGGGTCGTCGGAGCACGCGCGCCACGCGGCGCACGCCGCGCGGAAGCGGACGTAGTCGGCGACGTCATCGGCGAGAAGACGCTCGGCGATGAGGCCCGCCGGCCTGGCCGGTAAGTTTGTCCAGTCCCTCCTAGAAGAAGGCGTGCGCGTGGCCATGGCCGATTCGTTTTTCAGACGGATGATGATGATGAGGTGTTTTTGTTGCGAGAGCCGTAAAGATCGATCGGAGTTGGCTTTGATTTTTATTCCAGTGTCTAGTCTAGGAACGAGTCCATCGATCTCTATCTCCTACCACACAGATTGCTGCCGCGTGGACAACGTGCTAGCTAGAGTTGTGAAACAAATCTACAAGTCTAAGCATGGAAGCATATGTAACGCAGATTATGTTCTAATTAAGCGATCACCAGAGAATATAGGGAATGCAATGCTAGCTCTAATTTATGAAGATTACATAGGCTAATAACAAACAACTTTGCGATACAGAGACCAGAGAATACAATATGAAATAATGTGCAAGTATTTGGTTAGATTATGAAGTCACGTACGCTAACAAACACTTTGCGATGTCCTCCTTGTCAAAGTCTGGCTTGAAGCTTGTACCTGACGGATCAAAGGCAACAACGTCCTGTCGGTCATTGCAGATATATACGGTGTCAGGTTTGATGGACGAGGAAAACCTAGCAGCAGGCACCGACTGGGAGCGACCAAGATGCGTGGAACAAACGAACAGAGCTTGCCCACCAAGCCCACGCGTACGCTCCATGCTTCCAGCGTCCAGTCTCGCCCGGTAGGCCGTGACTTTGAAGTTAAAAAGGGGTGCACGATGGACAAGAATCAGTCCTCCTCCTAGTTCATCAAACACCGGATACATGCGGTCGAAGTGCTCCGAAAGCCCGTCTTCCAGTTCGTAATCCGCGACGACCACAAGCCGCGGGCTCGCCGAAGTAGCAGTAGTAGTGTCGTCCACTACCAAGATCTTCTTTCCGGTGACGCAGTACACGCGGCCTGCGAACGGCAAAGCTGTCAGGATGGTGTGGTTCTCTACGTTGATCCGCCTCCATGCTTCCTCGCCAGGCTTGGCGACGGCTAACATCTGAAAGTTGTAAAGAAGCGCGACCGTGTTTTCGTTCGTGACGCCCGCGCTGCGGAAGCAGAGGGTCCTTATGTGGTAGGACGTGGACCAGCGTGTTCGCGGATCCTGCAGAGTGCTGGCGCACGGGAGGTCGGTGACCTGCCCTGTAATCGGGTTGAGGAGCTGGACAATGTGTCGGCCCTTCTGGCACAGGACGAGGAAGCCCTCGGCGGTTGTTCCGAGGAAATTGTAGCGGCGGAGGTCGGGGATGCCGACGTGGATGCACTCGCCGGTGGAGACGTTCACGAAGCGTCGCCGGCGGTCGACGTTGAATGTGCTCGGCAGCATGATCCATCGCCAGGGCTGGAACCGGCGGTCGGAGATCTCGTGCGCTCGCGGGTCCACGCAGACCGCGCGCCACGCGCGGCACGCCGCGCGGAAGCGGATGTAGTCGGTGATGTTGTTGGCGAGGGCGCGATCGGCGATCAGCGCCGCCGGCCCTGCCGTCAGGTTCGCCCAGTCCCTCCTGCACCCACGCCGCAACAGATCGATTGGTTCCAGGCAGGAGAGCCAGAAGAGAAGAATACGGGAGGCTGCGTGCGGGATCATACCAGACAGATTGTGTTCGCGTGCGTTTCGATGGCCGCCGGTCCGTGCCGGGGACCTCGTCACGCGCGTCCCTCGACGCCATGTCCAGCGAGGCTAGCTATGAGCCGTTTGTCTGTCGCGGCCGACGCCGATGAATTCATCAGTTGAGATATATCATCCACCAGGGATGGAAAAGGTTAGACGACGCGAAATCACGGGCTACACGGAAACCTAGCTAGAAAATGTGGGCTGAGATTCTAACTCTTGAGTTGTACGTGCGCAACCAGACTGCGTCAAGTATGCTTACTCTTGCAATTCTAACTTGCAAAGCCTAGCTATCTGCATGTTAATCCTACACATCCCCTTCATTTAAAAATTTGTCATGTACCAAGACAACATAACTTCAATCATCATGTGACCTGTCACAGGCACTAGTTTAATTAAGGAGAATGCAACATGGTTTTTGCCTTGAGTTATGGTGAACACACGTAACTCAAAAGCTTATTATAAGCAATACCTATCTTGTCGAAGGTGGGTACTGCAAATGTACCGGAGAGATCAAAGGCAACAAAATCCGGTGTAACCCCAAAATAATCATTTCTGCAGACGTATATGGTGTCAGCTCTAAAGGACGAAGAAATCCTGGCAGGAACTGACCGTGAACGCTTGTTGCAAACGAACAGGGCTTGGCCACCGAGGTCACATGTCGGCTCCACGTCGCCGGTGTCCAATCTGACCCGGTAGGCTGCGAACTTGTCATCGAAACACAAACCGTATGTTGCGTGTCGCCGGACGAGAATCAGGCCTCCATCATCATCGTACACTGGGTACATATAGTCGCTGCACCAAGAAAATTCTCCCAATTTAAGATCGGCGACAACCACCAGCCGTGCCTCCTGGTTCGCCGCGGTTTCCACGACCGAGATAGTCTCTGTGGTGACACAGTACAAGCGGCCTCCGAACGGCAATGCTAACAACATCAAGTCACCAGTCAGCGTGTCCTTGTCATCGGGCCTTAGCCGTTTCCAGCCCTTGTCACCGGGCTTGGCCGCAGAAAACGTGAGATAATCGCAGAGAAGCGCAAGTGTGGAGTCATCGGCTAGACCCCCACTCCGCACCCGTTGGTGGATCAGTTTGAAATCCATAGTCTGGTTGCCATCCCAAACGACCAGCACATTCTCCACGCGTGGGTAGTCGGTGAGCTGCCCAGTCAGCGGGTTCAGGAGTTGGACGATGTGGGTGCCCTCCTGGCAAATGACGAGGAGGCCCTCGTTGATTTGCCCGAAAACGTAGTAGCGTGGGAGGTCAGGAAGAAGCACTTGGATGCACTCGCCGGTGTGGGTGTTTAGGAAGGGTCGACGCCGGTTGCCGACCTCGCGTGGGAGTATGATCCAGCGCCGGGGGTGGAACCGGCGGTCGAAGAAGCTTTGCGATCGCGGGTCGTCGGAGCATGCACGTCACACGGCGCACACCGCGCGGAAGCGGACGTAGTCGGCGACGTCGCCTTTGGAGAGGACGCGCTCAGCGATCAGTCCGGCCGGTCCGGCCGGCAGGCTCGCCCAGTCCCTCCTACTCACAATGTTCCGTGTCAGATAAGTAAAGAGGAGATCCGATCGGGTTTTACCAGGAGCGGAGGGAAATTACCAGTCCGAATGAAGTGGCAACGAGCCGAAACCGGAGCGCGCGTCGTCCTGGTAGGTGAGTCCGGAGCGGGCACGTGATGCCATGTCTCCGACTTCCAGTCTTCCACGGTGAACCTCAGGTTCGCCCGCCGGGTAGGAGTATTTTGAGCGAAGGTTTCGGTTAGTCTTATAGGAAAGAAGAGTCTATGTAAAGATCGGATCCAAATCCAATCAAAGTGAATCGAGTCCAAATCCAGTCAAAGTGAACGATGGAAAAACGTACGAGATGACTCCTATACTCGTAAACATCAGGGTCTTCTCTGTACGGGAGACGGTAACCCGTGGCTGTATGGCACCATAGGCCGTGCTTTCTGTGTGTGGCCTGGACGTGTCAATGTGTTACAACATCGGCATGAACGTCTGATCTACGTGTTTTTAAGCCGTGCATCCCTGCTGTACACTCAACAATTTTGACACGAGAAGATGATTTTGTGTAGCCACGACGTGCATCCCATAAAAATCTGTTTGTGAAAGGGACCGAAGAAATTGGAATTAGGGAAGAAAAACAGGATCGGAGGGGAACAAAAGAAACGGGTAATGCACAGAGATATTTGGTTGCTTCTTTTTATTTTTTTCTTTTCTTCCTCTCTAACAATCAAGGGCTGAGATTGATTTGTTCTCTTACACGCTAGGGTGCAAGAGTTGAGAGGAAGGACTACCGTAACAATGTCTTTTAAATATAATTTTAACTCTTGAACGCGCAACCAGGCTTGATCAAATATGCTTACTCTTGCATTTCTCATTTGTAAAGCCTATCTGCACGTTAGTCCTACACATCCCCTTCATTTAAAAATTTGTCATGTACCAAAGACAACATAACTTCAATCATCATGTGACCTGTCACAGGCACTAGTTTAATTAAGGAGAATGCGACATGTTTTTTTTTCTTGATTTATTATGACCGCAAGTAACTTAAAAGATTATAAGCAACACACCTCTTGTCGAAGGTGGGTATTTTGAATGTACCAGAGAGATCAAAGGCAACAAAATCCGGTTTGTCCTTTTCATAATAACGTCTACAGACGTATATGGTGTCAGCTCTAAAGGACGAAGAAATCCCGGCATGAACTGCCTGTGAGCGCTTGTCGCAAACGAACAGGGCTTGCCCACCGAGGTCACATATCGGCTCCACATCGCCGGTGTCCAATTTGACCCGGTAGGCTGCGAACTTGTCATCAAAACATGAATGGTATGTTGTGTGTCGCCGGACGAGAATCAGGCCTCCAACATCATCGTACACTGGGTACATATAGTCGCTGCTCCAAGAAAGTTCTCCTAACAATTTAAGATCGGCGACAACCACCAGCCGTGCCTCCTGGTTCGCCGCGGTTTCCACGACCAAGATAGTCTCTTTGGTGACACAGTACAAGCGGCCTGCGAACGGCAATGCTAACAACATCCAGTCACCACCCCGATGCCTTAGCCGTTTCCAGTCCTTGTCACCAGGCTTGGCCGCAGAAAACGTGCGATAATCGCAGAGAAGCGCAAGTGTGGAGTCATCGGCTAGACCCCCACTCTGCACCCGCTCGAGCCTCAGCTTGCAATCCATAGTCAAGTTTCTTTTACAAACGACCAGCATATTTTCCACGTGTGGGTAGTCCTTGAGCTGCCCAGTCAGCGGGTTGAGGAGTTGGGCGATGTGGGCGTCCTTCTGGCAAATGACGAGGAGGCCCTCGGTGATTTGCCCGAGAATGTAGTAGCGTCGGAGGTCAGGAAGGAGCACTTGGATGCACTCGCCGGTGTGGGTGTTCAGGAATGTTCGACGCCGGTTGCGGGCCTCGGAGGCGCGCGGGAGCATGATCCAGCGCCGGGGGTGGAACCGGCGGTCGAAGATGCTTTGCGGCCGCGGGTCGTCGCAGCATGCACGCCACGCGGCGCACACCGCGCGGAAGCGGACGTAGTCGGCCACGTCGCCGTTGGAGAGGACGCGCTCGGCGACCAGTCCTGCCGGCCCTGTGGGAAGGCTCGCCCAGTCCCTCCTGCATGCACACAATGTTCCGAGTCAGATAAGTAAGAGACAAGAGGAGATCTGGTTTAATCACCAGGAGCGGAAGTAAATTACCAGTCCGAGTGGAGCGGCGACGAGTTGGAGCGCGCGTCATGCTGGTCGTCGCAGATTCCACAGCGGGCGCGCTTTACAAGTCGGCGACCAGGAGCACGTGATGCCATGTCTCTGACTTCACGCTGAACCTCCGAGTTCGCCCGCCGGGTTGGAGTCTTTTGAGCGCAGGTTTCGGTTAGTTGGGTCCAGTATGTATGTATGTATCGGGAAGACTAGCTAGTACTCCAATAGGAAAGAGTCCGATCCGAATTCAATCAAAGTGAACGATGGATGGTAAACGAGATAGATTCCTATATATACTCGTAAACATCAGGGTCTTCTCTGTACGGGAGACGGCAACCCGTGGCCGTATGGCGCCGTAGGCCGTGCCGTGCTTCTGGATGTGGCCTGGAGCTCACTCTGATCGAGATGCAGCACAGGCTATATATATGTTCTCAATGCCGGCGTAGCAGGCCGTCAGGGTTAGCCGTGTGTGGTAGTTCGTATTTGAGTTAGTTTGCGCACGCGAGAAACATGACTACAAAACCAACGATCTCTTTTGAGATGTCCTATAGTTGCCAAGTCTCGCTTATATTTAGAAACGTTTCTAGGTTGAATTGTGTGGAACACAAGTGAAATAACCAGCTGATTCCCCCCACCCCCCCCCCCCCCCCCCCCCCCCAAAAAAAAAAGAGTGAAATAGCCAGCTCAAACTAGTCCGGCTTTGAGTATTAAGGTCGATAATAAAATCAGAAAACAAAATACATCCATATAGTGTTGAATTTTGATGTCTTGATTCAGTTTACCACCATGTGACATCCAAGCAAACTGGTAGTAACTTCTACGACCCAGCGGTCTTAAATAAATAACACCTCTCATCCTCTTGCACGTTAATCAGAATCACCAACAGCCAAGGATGTGGCGAGTTAAATGGCGGACTACGTTACAAGTGCACTGCGCCATGCAATCCTCCTCGACGCTTCCATCCACGAGGCGCCAGATATCGAAGTTCAGCTCAGGGTTCCCATTATGACGTCGTTTGCAAAAGTAGATGGTGTTAGCACTGACGGACGGCGACAGCCCACCACGGACTGACAATGCGCGGCCATCATAGGGGGCAACGAACACAGCACGCCCGTGGATGACTGGACGCACGGCCACCGTCTTTCTTGCTTCCAGATCCACCCTGTACACCTCGCGCATCTTGTAGAGCTGGCCGAAAAACAGCGGGCAGCAGCGGAACAGCATCAGTTTCCCATCGTTATCCGCCAAGGAAACATATGACTTGGCACTTGTGTCAAATCTGAATTTGGCGACCACCACCAGCCGCGGATTCTGACTTGATGTGCCTTGCAACACCAAGACATTCTTGGCGGTAGCACAATAGAAGCGGCCCGCGAACGGCACGGCTGAAAGGATCTCGTCCTCGGTACGAAAAAATATCCAGCTCTTGCCGCCAGGTCTGGCAACAACTAGACGGGTGGAGTCATCACAAGTAACCTGCTGCTCGCTACACTCATCTCGGAAGAGAAACGCAACCATGGAATCGCCGGCCATGCCGGCGCCAAGCAATCGGACATCCTGTAGTTTGATGCCGGCACGTGGGAAGAAGTTGGCAGGCGGGAGGTCAGTGGCCTGGCCTGTCAAAGGGTTGAGGAGTTGCACGACCAAGGTGTTCTTTTGGCACAATAAGAGGAGGCCCTCGGAGGTAGTCCCCAGAACGAAGTAGCGTCGGCGATCTGGTCGGCGCAGATTGATGAACTCACTGGTGGATACGTTCAGAAGGCGTCGCCGCCGGCCGTCGACACTGATGATCCACCGATGCGGATGGTACCGGCGATCGAAGATGTTTTGCCCGCGTGGATCGTCGGAGCACGCGCGCCACTCGGCGCACACCGTGCGGAAGCGGACGTAGTCGGCGACGTCGTTGGCGAGGAGACGATTGGCGATCAGCGCCGCCGGCCCGGACCCCAGGTTCGTCCAGTCCCTCCATGCTGGCGTACGCATGGCCATGGACGATGAGGTTCGGATGGCTATTCATGAAGAGGAGAAAACAATGTGGTTGGTAGTTGCAATGGAGCAACAAGAAGAGGATACGAGGATAATTAGGAATCGAGATCAGTGCTGATTTTATTGTATCGGATAGAATATCACGGAACGTGTCCATCAAATACACGAATGCAAAATTCCTTAGTGAATGGAGTTCCCTGTTTCTCGACAATCAGAGACATGTTTAAAAGGGAAACTGACGAATGTGCGTGTCCGGCCGGGTCATACACGTGTTAGATTCATGTTTCTTGTATAAGGGAAAAGAGAAGTTCACCAAGGGTGATTCATCTCTGATTCTAACAATATACTACTTTTTGTCTCCCGAACTGCAGCTGCAAAAGAATATTTCGTCCTAAACTTTTGGCATAGCCGTGCTAGTAGTTTGCATTCCGACGAACCGGCCGGCACACTGATTGGTAAAACCGTGTCCAAGCAGATGGATGGGGACACTCTGGCGGGCGTCGACAGTGCACAGACACCATGTTTGTTGATGAACATCGCATGCTTTCCTAGCTGAGGGCTTGATGCATGATCACCATCTTCATTCCTTGCCGTTAACACTTCAGATCATACACCACCATTGTCCCCAGTACCAGACCATCCCTTCTCTTCCATATCATAATTGGCAGCCGTCGAACAGCTGTGGCTGCTGGTGCGTTCGTAGTTTCCACCACCATTTTATGTTTTTTATAATCAAAATTCAATAATATTTAACTAGGGATACGTTCCACTATTTTCACTTATTTGTATCATGCTATTCAACAGTTCGAGGAGTTTCAAATCAACTTACAGCTGATCATCATATGCGTTCATGAATGCAAATAATCCAGCTTTGCATTTGCATTTGTACTATCTTTGCTTATACTAATGAAAATTGAGTAGGGGCCTCTCCTCCCGACGTGCTAAGAATTCATCAACATACTAGTTACAATAATATACTAGAAAAAAATACTGTATGTTGGCTCTACATTAATTAAATTTTACACTGACAAGGACTACCCAGCGACAAATATTGGCTTTGCCATTGCGTGTACGACATTAGTAAATGTCAGCGGTCTCATGCCCTTTCACGTTAGAATCACCCATAGCCAAGGATGTAGCGAGTTAAGTTGTCGACTATGCTACACGCAGGCTTCGTCCTGCAATCCTCCGCGATGCTTCCATCCACGATACTGTAGACATCATAAGTCGGTCCAACATTGTCAGTCTGATGTTTGCAAATGTATATAGTGTTACCACTAATGGACGGTGACAACCCGGCTCGCACAGACAGTGCACGGTCACCATAGAGGCTGATGAAGATAGCACGCTCGACGATTCCTTCAGGTACGGCCACTGTTTTCCTTGCAATCAAATCCACCCGGTACACCTTACAACTCCTTTGGCGTTTGACGTTTACATATATTGCGTAGTGAGCCACTAGTATCAACACTCCATCATTGTCCACCAGGCACAGTTGTCGGAACGAAGTCATCCTTCCTCCAAATTCATAATAAGCTGCAGTCACCAGTTGTGGCTGCTTGTCCGCTGCAATCTTCACCACCATGATTTTCTTGGTGGTGGCACAGTAGATGCGACCCGCGAACGGTAAGGCTGAAACGATGCTGTCATCGGTATAGATCCGTCTCCAGTTCTTGCCGCCAGGTCTGGCAAAAGCTAGACAATAACCTATGTCATCACGAATTGGCACGGAAGGCTCTCGGAACAGAAGCACAACTGTTGAATCGTCGGCAAGGCCGGCACTAAGCAGAAGGAGTCCACCTACTCGTGAGGCGGTACTCTGATGATTTTTTGCCCGCAGATTGATTAGCGTGTCGGCATGCGGGAGGTCGGTGATCTGACCTGTGAATAAGTTGAGGAGTTGGACAACGAGGGTGTCCTTTCGGCATAGCACGAGGAGGCCCTCGGCGGTAGGCCCCAAGACGAAGCAGTGGTGGTGACATGGTAGGAGCGTATTGATGCACTCGCCGGTGGAAACGTTGAGAAGGCGTCTCGGTCGGTCGAAGAAGGGGTACGGTCGGATGTTGAGCCACCGATGGGGATGGTACTTGCGATCGAAGACACTTTGCCCGCGTGGATCATCGGAGGAAGCGCGCCATGCGGCGCACACCGCGCGGAAGCGGACGTAGTCGGCCACGTCGTGGGCGAGAAGACGATCGGCGATCAGCCGCGCCGGCCCATCTGATAGGTTCGTCCAGTCCCTCCAGCTTGCTGCCGTACTGTACATGGCCATGGACGGTGAGGTTCAGACGTCTACCGACGAAGTCAATCGAGGAGAAAAACAATGTAGTTGGAATGGAGCAACAAGAAGAGAATAGGCAGTTTAGGAACCGAGGTCTCTGGTGATTTTATTCTCGTGTCTGGGAACGTGCCCATCTCAAACTCGAATGTGAATTCCGTAATCAATGGGGAACGTGCCCATCTCAAACTCGAATGTATACAAGGTTAGGATAGCACTGCCAGCTGACGCTCCCAGCCGGGTCATCAAGTTCCAGACCTTCTTCCAGATCATAAAAAGCTGAGGCTGCGTGTAGTATCCGCCCCCCAGTTTTCTGATATTTATCATCTAAATTCAGTACTTAACCAGGAGTACTTTGCAGTTGTTTCCCTTTTTTTTGGGTGCAATATTCAACACTTAAGAGAGTTTAAAAAGAAATAAAGCATCGCAGCCATCGTCAGCTTACAAGCTATCTTATATATTTACTAATTGGTGGCTCCTTTTGAAGCCCTCACGTTATTGGAAGAAAATGCTCTAAATTCTCACAAAAAAGCAAAACATCCGACCTTTAATTTTGAGATCTACGAATAGTATCATCTCCACCAATTATGACTCCTCAAATCCTATCGATCTACTAATAATACCCTAATTTCCAATCTCTTCCTCAAACGCACAGCTACGGCCGCCACCTCTGTCCCATTGCGGCATTGCCTTCGCTTCCGTCCAGGCTTCCTCTCGAGCTGGTTTGTTGCCTGCGCCATTCAAACGATGCAGCCGCCGATCGAGTCCAGGGCCTCTACGGTGGTCGACGTTGACGACCTTGATAGCTTGGCAACCGTAGCAACCGATCTACACGGGATCCAGCCTCCTTGACTAGACGATTTCTGTTTGGGCAATTTCTGTTTGGGCAAATTGGAGAATTTCTGTTTGGGCAGGCATCTACACGGGATGATGGTTCCGGCGGTGACCAACAGGACTGTCCCATCCCTGTACTTGAAGAAGGGTTCTGATGGTGACCCCGCGATCGAAAGGTGCAGCGGCGAGGAAGATGTGGCTGCCATATTCAAGGCTTGAGGTTCAAGCCTGATCCGATGCTATTGGCTCTCTGTGATGCAGCTTCTGACTTCTGCGCTCCTGCCCCTAATATGATGCAAGATCCTGATGTTGTCTCTAATAATGTGTTGCTGTTCACGAGCAGGTAGAGGCAGAGGTGCCAAGAAAATGCATGAAGAGGACAACATATAGAGAAAAATATAAACAGCAAGAAGACATCGACCCTTCACTCTCGCCAAGTGTACCGGCCAGGTCTTCTGGCACATTACGAATTTTCTTAATTGTTGAGAGCATACAATTGAATATTTCTAATTCCTTTTCTGTTATTATCCATTCATGCATGCATCTGATGCAAATGTGAAATTTTTTGTTTTCGTTCTCCACAAGCCACAGAGATACAATTACCTTTAGTTTCATAAAGAAAAAAGCATAGAGTAGATGTATGGACTGTCAGGCCCCATTTCTGGAATCTACTGTGCATCCTGTATCAGTCCCTGGATCAATAGCTGATACGTACAAGAACACAGATATGATAATCAAAAGCATACTTTGAATAGATAAGTAAGTAAGATACCTGATATAAGACCCTTAGTGGCGGTACGTCAAGGATTTAAAACTATCCCAGTACATTCGACCCACTAGGGGTGAAGCAGACAGCGGAAACCATGGCCCAACGCCACAAGCAAACTTGAGAAGCAGAAACGAATACCCAATCGTCGTCGTTCTCTACGAAGTCTTCTCCTACTAAACCAACAATTGCAAACACGTGAGTACATAAGGTACTCAGCAAGCCCTACACTACACAAGGGTATATATACATGCATATTTGGTCTTAGCAAGGAATAGGCTGTATGGTTTATTTGCAACAAACAGATTTTATGCAAGGTTCACTAGAGCAAGTGAAGGAATTCTTAGATAAAATAGAGAAGTAACTGTCAATATTTTTGTTGGTTGGCCCTAGGGAAGTATGAAGCATTTCCGCCAGTTCTCAAGTTTTAGTTGGGCCTTCCGACCTCAATGGTCATACCGACCCGGCACTCTTGCCATCACTTCCAAAACACGAGCAGACTACTGCTCACTCACACTTCAAGGAATGAGAGGTGGCTAATCATATCGAACTCAACAAAGATGCGTCATATGCCGTGACAACGTCCATCCGGATGAATTTTACACTATGCAGAGGTTGTATATCTTTTCCCACGGGCTATGCACTCTTGATCGGAGAGTAACATAACGCTCAATCCATCTTCTCCGAGTACCACACACAATGCCACCTACAAACCATTACTGACCCAAGGACTTTATAAAGCGACTAAATGTAGTCAACGGCCCAATGGCCAAGTCAGACAACGACCAATTAAGATATCGTGTCGGCTCCTGGTTGCTCGTTTGCGCTACTGCCCTCCAGGTGGATCAAAGTGGTAGGCACGAAGAAGGTAGGGTAAGTCCTTCCCATACAGGTTCCGTGGTAGTACGAGGATCATCTTGTTAAAGGTTGAATGAACCGGTCCTTATGTGGCCGGGCAAGCACCATGTCCCACACTAGGGGCCTATCACAACATCACAATTCACTAATGGCCTTGCCCGCAGTCCAACCCATCCCATCACCGTCACCATCATCATCACCTAACACAGTTGTGCGACTCCCAACCCCCAAGTATCACGCACACCACCATACTCATTTCACACATTTGTAAAAGTATATATATGAGTAGGGTATGGCAATGTAGAAACATTGCGAGGGATCCTAAGCAGTCTAGTAGCAAGGTAAAAGCGCCATCATAGAAATGATGGGACTATCCTAGTGTTATCAAGGTGACAGGTAACAATGGTAAACAAGGATTCAGATTTCAATGCCTAAGTAACAGACATCAATATCAATAAGCAAGTACGACCATAACTACACAATCGGTAAAATAACAAGTAATGCATAGTACGAGAACACGCCATATAGGAGCATTGCGAAAACAGTAGGTTCAATCATGATCAAGGAGAAGTAGAGCTTGCCTGAAGAACGCTATCCTAATCTTTCAATTCTGGATCTTCAAGCTCTTCCGTCGAAGTTGGTCTTCGAGTCCTCCTTTTAAGCTTGTATCTTCTGACTCGTCCTCGGGCTTGGATTCTTCAACTCATCCTCGAAGCCTGGATCTTCTAGATCTTCCTTGAATTCTCCTGGCTCTTCCTCAGACCTCACGCAAGCTAGCGCATAAAAACATACCGTATAAACAAACTACCGCAAAGGAAATAAAGAACGAAAAGAGCCAAATAAGATTCAATTAACTCCAATAAGAATCGATAAAACTCCAAGAAAAATGGCTATGTTTATGCAATGCACATTTATTTATGAAAGGTTATTTATTTACGGGTTATGTTCATGGCCTTATAAGGGCCATATTCACCTAGACAAACTATTAATGAGCTAAGTTCTCTTAAAAGAAGCAACGTGCAGGGTTTTGTATGAAACTTTATTTGCTGAAACATTAGGGTGAGGATGATGAGATGCACATGCTTTATTGATGGTGATTGCGTGCATATCTATTATATAAAACTCTAAGTTATTTCTATTTAAGAACATGGGTGGTTCGAGGAAAGGATGTGCAGATGCAGAGGCGTATATAAATCTAGGCATGCATGCATGTATTAAGGGTTATACAACCTATGGCTTAAAGATTGTATTTTATTTTACATGCATCGATGAGCTTATTAACATAACTAAATTATTTATTTAAATCCATTATGGTTACATGCAGATAGTAATGTACATGTGCAGCTTATATGCTTATGAATGCAATGCTACATGCAACATGTAATATGTTACAGAATTACTTAGCAAATTAGCTTTATCTTATATAAAAAGATGAGCAAGATGTTGTTTATTTAAAATGATAAAGATTTGCCTGACATGCACGATGGTGCAAGATTAAATACATAGTCTAGTCATGACATGCATTAAGAAGGCAATAAATAACAATGGAATAGCCTCAAATAACAGCGAATGAAATACCAATAAAATTCTCAAATAACCGACACCAAATAAAAGAGGTGAATAAATCAATAGACTAGATAAACGGCGAGGACAACATTGGATTAGGTTTGATTAAGCGATAACTGAGCTAGGCTAGGGTTAAAGCTAGGTTGTGATGAAAAGAGGTTACTATACTTGAGGTGGGACGGTACGACGAGAAGAGGTGGAATAGTTCAACAAGAGGGGTTAGGTTCATCACTATCAAGTGAAAGAATATTTGTGTTATGCGAGATTAGCGACGAATGGTTTATCGAGATAAGATTTATCGGGTGAGGGAAAACTTAGGGTATCGATGACTTGTAGATCCGGTGTGGAGCTCTAAAAGCAGTACCAAAAGGTACTACGCGTTGCTACGAACACGTGAGCGCAAGAATCGCTCAAAACAGAGCTCGGATGGAAAAGATATAGGCGTTTAAAGATTCTAGAAGTTTATTTGTGATTATAGAAAAGATTCTAAGGGCTCATCTGTAAGAACAGAAAAGTTCTAGGGACCTATCTGTAATTATGGAAAAGTTTAGGGACCTTGGTGCAAAAAGGTAGGGACTAAAAGGTAATTACAGTAAAGTACAGGGGTGTTTCTGTAAAAAGATAGGGACCTAAACAGAGATAGAATAAACTAGAGGGGCTTATCTGTAAAATGTACAGGGCCCGGGATTTCCCAGGATTTTTGGGGTCTATTTTTGTATTGGAAAAAGTGAATAGAGACTAACATGTGGGACCGGGATGCACAGTGACCGGCGTACTGTGCCGAGGACTGGGTGCATGGGATCTGTGGACCGGATGAGAGTGTGTGTGTGGTCCAGTGCACCGGGTGTACAGAGGGAAGAGGGAGATGTGCAACTGACGGACGGGGCCCGCGTGTTGACGTGGCGGCCACGTCGGACGGGCGGCGCGACCGGGGTCAAGGCGGCCGGAGTGGCTGGCCGCGGCGGTTGCTCGCCGGAGGGCTCGCCGCCAGAGCGTGTGACGGCTAAACGTCGACGAGGAGTGGTCCCACGTGCTCTACGCGCGACGGCGAAGCAAGCAGGGTAGCACATCAACGACGGCGGGGAGCGGAGCGGCGGCGAGAGCTCGTCGGAGTTTGGCGGCGGACGGCGTGCGCGCGGCGAAATGCGTCGCGGGATGCCGTGCGGGTCCGCCTGGGTGTGGTGAGGGTTTTGCCGAGCTCGGCTTGGCCGGGGATGTGCCAAGGCGGCCGGTGGCGAAAGAGAAAGCGGCGGCGACGAGGGAGCTCGACGCGGGAACTCGTTCGCGAGGGAAGAGAGGAGAAGGAGTAGCGCAAGAGAGAGAGGAGTGCACGCGGAAGCTTACGGTGGGCTCGGCGAAGGCGAAGGGGGTCGGTGGGACGCAGGCGACGAGAAGGACGACGGTCGGAACCCTAGCTCTCGTCGGGAAGAGGAGAGGGAAAGGGGAGGCTCCGTGTGGCACAGTGGAGCTCTGCGCGATTCCTTTTTATAGGCGGAGGAGGGACGGGAGACTTCGAAGATAAGGCTTCGCCGGTCAAGATTGCGGTGGCCTTATCCGGTGACCGGCGACGGCGGCATTGAAGTCATGGCTTGACGTAGGGGTCAAGGCTGCGGAGCACATGGAGCGCGTCAGGTCGGCGCCGTATCTCGGCGGCGAATTCCGTTTGGCCAGCACGTGGACGGCGATGAAGAGGTCGGTGGCGAACTGTGAGACCGGGATTTTCGGGATAGGGTTGCGGCGCCCGCAACACTGTGGAGACCTCGGGACGCGGGCTCGGACAGGGAGTGATGTCACTTGAGCATGGCTACAGTGCCAGAGAAAGCGACCGGGAGAGAGAGAGGAGAAGAGGGAGGGCGCCGGCGTGGCGCAGAGGTGGCGGTGAGCTGGAGGTAGGGGATGACGGTGGCGCTGGGCTGGGCCAGGCTGGAGTGGGCCTAAGCAGGCCGGGAGAAGGAGGGGAAAAGAGGCCCACGCAGGAAATGGAAAAGAGAAAATGGGAAGAGAAGAAGGGCTGGGCCGGCCAGAGAAGAGAAGAGAATGAGGCCCAGAGGGGTTTTGGGTAAAATAAATTGATTTAAACTTTTCTGGAGTCTGGGAGATTTCAAACTTGAATGAATATCAAATTTGAAAAGGGGATCAACTCAAGCAACAATCCAAATAAAACCAGTAAATACCAAAAATGCACATGATGATATTTTATGCAGGTTTTAAATTCCAAATTTTTAAATTCAACATGAATTTGCTTGGGTTTTAACATGAAATGATTCTAATTTGTTGTAAATTCAAAAAGTTCAAATTTTTAGTAGATTTTAAATAAAGCAGTCACTAGAGCACAAATTTTATATTTCAGAATTTTCAGATTCTACTAAGTTCAAATTATTTAGTTAAATTTTATTTTGAAAATTTCATGTCAAGATGAGGTCTAGACAAAAATTTTAAAACTGAGTGATTTTTATTCCATTTTGATTTTGATTTGAAATTTGGGGTGTTAGACCATTTGTTATTGTTGCAGACAATTTGATCAAGTAATCTGATATAGTCAACCGAAATTTTCTTCCAAGTGTGTGTAAGAGGCTTCACATATCATGCTCTGCTTGAAGGATCTCGAAAGAAGCACATATGTCATACACGCCAGAGTGGAAGAAGTATATAATTCTCCCAACAATCTGCTGGAAGAATTTGCATGTAAGGTCATATGTGGAGATCAGCAGAAAGAGCAGACTTTTAGGCTCAGCTGCCTTGCTTGCCAAATGCCAATTACCTTCAAAGACTAATTATAGCTGGCAGGCTTATTATAAGAGGATCATTCTGTATGCATTCTGAGAAGAAATCACACTTGAGGAAGAGGACATCATGTTGAACTTGAATATCTAAGACAAAAGCATGGTGATCAAGTCGATTGCTGGAAGGTTAATTTTCTTAGATAGGTAACTTTTCATTTTAATGAATTTGATATATATGACTACGGGTTAAATCAAACACGGCTACTTTTCAATAGCACATCACTCGGGTGTCTACAAGAACATATATAAACTATGAGTTGTACTTATATGTACCTCATTCATCAACCTTGATCATATCCTTTTATTGGTGTTTCTCTTTGGCAAATGAAAACGATTAGTCTGTATGGAGCATATTTTTCTGGATTCCTGTAACTGAGTATTTCCTGAGAAGATTCTATAGGTATCTCAGTAAAGTGAAGTTATGTAAATCATGGGTTTAGTTCAGAGTACGTAATTATAGAGGTCATGCCGTTATGGTTTAGTCAGATCTGGGAATAAAGTCTTTTATTTATTACGCACATGCATTCCTAGATCTACTTAAGAAGTTTAAGCGAAAGAGGGCATAGGTGTGCAGAACTTTGCAGAGTACAAACAAAGCTTTCTAGAGAGAGTTAGATAACTAATTTGGAACTGAATGTTGTTAAATATCGGTAGCCTGTGCAACTGCATAGGTTGAAAGTTAATTTATGAAAAGTTATAAAAAAAAATCAAGAAGCAAAACATCTGGCTAAGTTTAGCTTACCAAAACAGATTGTTTTTGTTACATGACCTGCTCCACTGCCTTTGTCCAAAATAACAGTTGAGTCAAAATAAAATTATTTCTAACAAGCATTGAGTAAAATTAAATCTTTGCTCTCTCTTTGCCTTTAAATAGCATGGAGTGCAAATAAAACTTTACACACACCATGAAAGTGCTAGCCCGTGCAAATGCACGGGTTGATTGGCTAGTACTAGAAAACACGTAGAAATTCTCACAAAAGACATAAGATCTGATCATAATCATTATAGTCATTGCATCAACATATTTGTTACCCACCAATAAATTTTTGGAAGGAAGAATATAATTCAAATAGCCCCTAATAACTCTTTCTATAATGTCAGTTCTTGTAATCTCCATGCGGTGTGGGCGCGCCACGTTTGCAGCAACAGGTGTGGTAGAGCCGCGTACACTCTCTGCCACGATTGCCTGCATCATCATCATCATCACCATCGCAGATTGAGCGGCGCCCGGCCGGCCGGTAGTACAGGGTCAAGTAGTCGTTGCTGAGAACTTGGCAGTAGACGTTCTTGTACAGGAGGTCCGACGCCTTGTCGTCGACGTGGCGCAGAACGTCCACGCGCGGCGAAGGAATGCAAGCGGTAGAAGTACAATCGCATCGGCTCTGGATCGGGACCAGGCACGGGTGGTACCTGATGAGGTATCGGTACGCCATGGCGTTGTGCTTCATCCTGCGCAGGAGGTACTCCACCTCGGGAGGCTGCGGCACCGTGGCGGTAGCTCCTGATCGGAACGGCGGCATGTTCGTGAACAGCACGTCTCTGAACATCTTAGATAGGCTGGCCATGTTGCTGTTGTACAGCTCGGTTGTCCTCCGGGGAAAGGCCAAGTCGTCTCCGGTCAGCTTCGGCGTCAAGGACGCCTTGCAGAAGACCACGTTGCTCTCGGAAAGGGACTGGATGCAGTAGCCGGCCTCGAAGACGTCGTCGACCATGCGGATGCAGTGGTACATGAGGCGCTGCACCGCGGGAGCCAGCAGCCGCCGCTCCGGGTCGCGCACGCCGGGGCTCGGCCACCTGTGGCCTGGGGGGTCCGCGTCGACGAGGAGCGCTGGGATGCTTGCTGCGTGCTCCCGGAAGGAGCAGTACCGGCCGCCAAGTAGTTCCTGTCTGACAGCTTCAGGGAGTCGTGGCGAATAATCTCCCACCTCGGCCACGTGGCGTGCAGGTAGGCGCGCCTTCTTCAGTTGCTCACGATTATTGTTAGCGGCCATCGATCGATGCTCCGATCCGCCGCCGCGTCGTCGATCGCAGGACGATGGACAGACAGACAGAAACTGGTGCTTTGGATGTGGGACTGTGGGAGCCAATGCCGGAGGCGTGCCGGCGGATATATACTGCCCCTCTCCGTTCCCCGTCTCCTCGCGCATGCGTTGCTTTCGTTTCTCTGACGAACTCGGCAACGCGATCGTGTGTATCCATGATTGTTATTTCCATAACGCGGGAACCTTTCCATAACGTGCGACTTGCTTGATCAATTCTCCCTCATATATTTCCATAACCAAAAAGTATTTACATCATGGAAGGCAAACGGCGCGGTGCTTTCCAAGGGAGCTCCATAAATCTCCTTCAAAATATTAATATCCAATAAAAAAACCATCTTCAACGGGACCTTAAAACCACCCCCTATTTTTTTATAACCCCTAAATTCCCCTCATTTGTAGCTACAAATATAGAAAGAATTAGGGCTCCAATCTCTTCTTTTTCTATAGAATTAATGTTTTTGTGGCCCCAAATGCCGACGTGGTCCAATAAAAAATGTTTTTAATCCATTTTTGGAGGAGGGTTGTTGGAGGAGGAGAGAAAAGTTGTCTCTCATAATTTTTTAGTTGCTCCTAAAAACAAAGTTATGTGGCCAATTTTATAGGAGTCTCTTGGAAATGCTCTAACATCCGAAAATTTTTTGGCTACTTTTTTGGGCAACCGTTTGCATAGTTTTGTTTTGGAGCGTTGCATGTTTTGTCTGAGCTTTCTTTTTTGCGATTACAAATTACAACTCAGACACCCACAACACACGCATACTCATCCCTATGAGCACACGCACACAACTCTACTTTTATGAGCATCTTCGAAGACCAAACCGGCAAATTATCGAGATTAACGAAGTCATCACTGGCGCCTTGCTGTCGACAGGAGCATCGACTACCACTGAAAGCATAATGCTGTTAAATCCTAGAAAATTCTCCCACAGGGAGTCGAACTCAGGATCTGAAGTGTTACTGAGGCTCTTGTAACCATTGGGCTACAGGCCCTTTCGCTTGTCTGAGCTTTCTAAGGCCTTGTTTGTTTACCCATGGATTATATAATCTAGCTTATTGGTGTTGAATTATATATACACGCTAGATTATATAATCTAGTCTCGAGAGGGTAATAAGCTGGATGGGTTGTTTGCCAACCTAAATCATAATCTTGTGAATCGACGACAAACAACTCACCAATATAATTACCCCTAGATTATGTAATATAGCTTATATAATTAAACATCAATAAGCTAGATTATATAATCTATTGGTAAACTAACAAGGCCTAAGATTCTGCATTTTGAGGTCTACCTTCGTTTATATTTGTTTTATTTAACCTCTTATTGTCTAAAAATATTCCTTATATAATATTCTCTGTGTTACAAAATATAGACAATATTGGATTTGACCATGGTAACTAAGAGGTGAAAAAGATGATGAATGAAGGAGAAGAAAGATAGAGATAAGCGCATTGTGAAGTGTGAATGAGAAGAGATGCATCGAAAAGCCAAAGATGTATATTTTGAAAAAAAAAATTAAGTGTCAGAAATGTCTATATTTTGAAATGGAGAAGACAGCAAAGAGTCGCATAGACGTGAATCTTTTATCATCCCAGCCCATCCTCAGTAGCATACCAATCTCTATGGTCCACAAACAACTAATAAATTGAGCCCATCCTCGTGATTGCTTGCTCTTCTCATCTATGTCTCCATCGCCTGCTTCATTGACGCATCCGACCCTACATCAACCATCGCCCGAGCGCTTCCCTGCAAGTCATTTCCTACAAGCTCATGATGGGTAAATCGAGTAACAGTGCTTGCTTTCATCATATGATCCCAGTCGCTACTTTGTTTGTCCTCGTTATATGATGATCTCCTCGTACGAGTAATTGAGATAGGTACAAGTATGATGATCTGCATGCCTAGATTATGTGTATTTGTTCTTATATTTTAACCAAATGAAAATAGAATAATTATATCACTAACTTGCCTTTATTTCCAACAGAAGATACTGCATCTCAAACGCATACCCAGCCTTGGATGCATGCCGTACGCTTTACATCTTGCAAGGCAGCATCACCGACGCTGCTGCGCAGCCACGTAGCACGCTAGATGATCAACCATGCTACACGGGCGCTCGTTCCTGCAGTCCATGTCGATTCTTCCATCCACGAGATGGAAAGCGTCAACTTGCGCCCTCCCAGCACCCTCGTCGTAACTGCTGCAGAAGTAGACCGCGTCAGCGGAGATGGACGGGCACACCCCGGCGGGCACCGACAGTGCTCAATCACTGTTGTCACCGATGAACACCGCCCGCCCGCCAAGCCGAGCCATGGGCACCGTCTTCCCTGCATCCAAATCACCCGGTACACCTTACAAGTCCTTTGGCCGGGATGGCCGCTTGCATATGAGATCGGGTCACGCGCCACGAGTATCAACACCCCATCATTGTCCACCAGGCGCAGGCGCCGGAGCAACGAGAGCGCTATCCCTTCTCCAAGTTCATAGTTAGCTGCCGTCACCAACCGCGGCTCCTTGTCTGCTGCAGTTTCCACCACCATGATTTCCTTGGTGGTAGCACAGTAGATTCGGCCCGCGAAGGACATGGTTGACATGATCGCGTCGTCAGGATAGAGCTGCGTCCAATCCTTGTCACTAGGCTTCGCGATAGCTAGACTATAGCTGCCGTACTGAAGCGCAGCCACGGAGTGATCATCCACAAGTGCAGCGGTACAAATATTATACCTCTTTTTTTTTTTTGAACGTTCACGGGGGGGGGGGGGGGGGAGAGCATCCCTACCTGAATAGTATTCAAAGTGTGGCAGACCACAGATCAAAGGCCTCATTTTCTAGGGAAACGAGGCAAAAACCCTACATCGCTCGGTTAATTCAGGGAAAACCAGGCTAAAACCGTGATAACTACCTAGCTAAACTAGGCCTAAATCGACATGTCCCAGCATAAGGACGTGATTGTGGCATGACCACAAGAAAGAAAAAACTACAAACCCCAGCACAGGGGTGATTTTGTGGCGAAACCACATAAGACAACACAGCCCTAGCACAAGGGCAGATTGTGGCGTAACCACAGATCATGACGCAGCGAAAGAAGGGTGGATGGATCTTTCACCGGACCAATGCAACCCGAGCAGCACTCCAAGGCAATGCCTCCAAGGAGGTTGCGACATTAGAAATGTCACCATTGCCCGAACTAGCACCAAGCTAATTCAAGGTTTTCACCCGGAGAACCTGAGCTGGCAATGCAGAGAGCACCTCGACAATGCTTCCAGGGAAGAAATGACGCTCAAGGCGCCATCGTTGCAGGCTTTCGCCCGGTGTTCTGCAGAGGAAGCTTTTTGAAGCAACCAATGTTGGTGTTGCTGTGTGGTGTTGGCGTGGCCACCATTGAGCATACCCACAGCAGGATGAGGGGCACGTCCTGAACTCGCACATCAGGACAAGGAGCTTTGACGAAGCAGAGGAGGCGGATACCCTGCCCAACCATTACGAGCTGGTTGCGTGAATCCACAGGGCTCCATCGACGCGCGCAGCCCATCGACGCACGCAACCTCGGCGTCGTCGTCGACGCGGCCAGCCGCCGCGCCTCAGCAAGACGCGCGCCCGCCGCAGCCTCGCCGTCGTCGTCGACGCGGCCAGCCGCCGCGCCTCAGCGAGGTGCGCGCCCGCCGCAGCCTCGCCGTCGTCGTAGACGCGGCTTGCTGCCGCGCCTCAGCCACCGCAGCCTCGCCGCCATCCCTGACGCTGCCGCCGCCGTCTCCGTGACGCACCCGGCAGCCGCGCCTCCAGCAAGACGCGGAGCCGCCGCGGCTGTGGGTCGACTCGCCTTCGCCGAAGCCGGATCCGACGGCGACGGCCACAGATCCAGCCGCACCGACGCCGGATCTGGCCGCGGATGCAGCAGATCTGCCGACGGCGAGCTCGGAGACGGAGCTTCTTGAGGGGAGCATCTCACCACCGCCGTCATACACCAACGCGTCGATGGCGAGGCGCACTAGGCGGTGGCGCAGCTGGGGGGCGGACTAGGTGGCGGCGACGCTGGGTTGTGGCTAGGGTTCCGTCCGGGGTCGCCAGCCGCCGAACGCGCCTCGATGGAGAGACGCTGGTTTAGCCTCGCCGCCGCCATCCCGGCTACCCCACGCGGGTTGTTCCGGCGGGTCGCTCAGGCGGCGGCGCGGCGGGGGAGGGGAGGAGAGGGTGGCGGCGGGCTAGGGTTTGGTGTTCGCCTCCCGAGTCGCCCTCTCGAAAGCCAGAAATGTTGAGACCAATAAATAATGATTATTATTATTTATTATTATTATACCTCTGCAAACTTTCCATTCTCGCGAACATGTGTAGATTAGTTGAAGTTGCAGGCGGGAGGTTGATGAGCTTCCCTGTCACCGGGTTGAGTAGGTGGACGACATCGGTGACCTTCCAGCACAGGACGAGGAGGCCACCATCGGTGGACGTAGCGACGATGGAGGAGCGGGATCCTCAGGTGGATGCACCAGCCGGTGAGCACGTTGAGGAAGCATCGCCGGTCGTGGATGTCGAAGGCGCGCGGGAGCATGATCCAGCCACGGTCCAAGACGACGCCGAGCGCGAGCGGGTAGTCGGAGCACGCGCGCCACGCCCGGCACACCGCGCGGAAGCGGACGTAGTCGGCGATGTTGTTGGAGAGGACGCGCTCGGCGATCAGCCCCATCGGCCCCGCCGTCAGGTTCGCCCAGTCCCTCCTCCTGCATGCTCGTGCGCGCATGGCCGCGCAAGTGATGATGCGTTTTTACCAATAACTAGTTGAATGCCCGTGCGTTGCCACGGACTAAAAACAATCTTAACAAATAACACTTATCTAAATAAAAGATATTCAGGTTTAATTCCGAGCCTTGCTTTTGCCAACACATCCAGGGCCATTCAGAAGCACATGTATGACAAAGTAAGCAATGAGAGAGATCACTTGTCACATGTCCAAGGCCATCAGATAAGAAATAATCGAAAATTGCACTTCTTGTGCACCACAAAATTACGCTTAAGAGGACTTCTGCTGACCACGTCAACAAATCAGATGTACAATTCAATACACACCAACATTCTTGAACGGTTTACAATTTCCCGGCAATGAATAATTACAGAGTCAAGAGGTTAATTGCACCTCTCGAACCAAAGAGAAAAAGAAAAAGAAATCGTTGTACTTGACAACAACCTTAACTACACATGCAGAAGAATTCCTTCACCTTAATAACCTAAAAAAAAGATCGGAGGACTGCTGCTATATATCCTACCACTCACAGAAACAATAAGAGAATGTTAGCCCTAACACTTTTCACATAGTACTACATGCAGTGATGCTTAACCAGAAAATCTGCTAGAATCATAGCAATGCCCGTGCATTTGGTTTGGGTGCCGTGGCATTTCCTTCAACGTTTCATTTTATTCAAAAATATATGAGTTACTGAACAGGTGTTTAATCAGTAAACAAATATCAAAGACCGAAATGGGGAAAAGATGCACGAAACAGAGGAATCAAGTCATGGCAATGGTCTTGCGAACATATTTTCCCTACCAATGATACATAACTTTTTCTGAAATTTAGGACACGGAGTAAACATCCAATCGATTATCCAGACCAAGTGTCATAAATGACATCTTGAAAAATAAGAAAGGTTCCAATGAACGTGATCCACAGCTAAAATCAAGCATATCGAAATCAGGCCATCAATCTTGGCAAATAGGTGGTATTGGCATTGGGTTGAATTGACATAATCAGCGATAGGCACATCGTAACTCTAACAACTCCTACTCAGAAGAACACCAATGAACACACGCCTGCATATATGCAGTCAGCGTGGCATTTGTGCATGCAATGCACATGCCAAAAGAAAAAACAGTTATAGTGGAGTAGATAATAGTGTTATTTATCTGGGATGGCAGGCAGAAAGCAGGTCTTCACAGCATGACAATTTTCTTGTCCTGGCACTATTGGCATCGCTGTATTTCTAAATAGAGACCTACTGCATTTCTTAGAAAACAAGCTACAAGAGAAGTACAGGTAATTTTAATGGCCAGAATGTAGATATGAATATGTTTCTCCTGCATGAGCAAGTAAAAAGAGTCCAACTTATTGAAATGATGTTTACTGTATCTAACCTTACATATAAAAGACTGAAATAGCTAACTATTTTAACCAATTTTATTTTTCGCACAAAATGGTACTATCAGATTTGTTGCAAAAAGCTCATGACTCCAGTGTCAAAGCTCCTTTCATCAAACAACATAAAGCATCACCTTTTATCAAGGAGCATTTCTACGGCAGAACAAATCAAGGGCATGCAGTAGCAATGCCGTAGCAATTCGTGGCAAAAGCACGGGACACTATACGAATCTACACCCATACCTTTCGATCTTAGTTTATCCCACATCATGCTGGCACTCTTTTCTATCTAAGCATTTCTTGAAGGCGTGGCTGCTCCCCATTCCTTGATTTATATACTACTGGGCAGTGAGAGTCAAGTTATCTTCCAGAAATTGCAGCCTGCGCCTGGTCGAAATTTTGGAATTCCAAAGCGGGTGGGGATTGAGAAGGGTGACCGATTCAAAATTTGGTATCAGAAGGGTGGGGATTGAAAGGGGAAGGCAGCAGAGATGCCATATCCCTAACCTGCTGGACGTGACGGTAAGGCCGCCGCCTCCTCGTACGATAGCAGCCAGGCCGTCACTAACCTGCGCGGAAACGGCTCGACGTGGCTCGATTCGTGTCGTTCCAGCGGCTTGCCCCGAGGTATACACGCGCCTTGAGGAGTTCGAGCGACAACCCGGGTCGGTCGGCTCCATGATGGTGAAGCAGGCATCCTGTGTGCCCGGGGGTAGGGACGGGGGCGGACAAGAGGGAGAGGGTGCGTGGAGCAGCGATGGCGCCGCCGCTGATCGGCTGGGGCAGCGGCGGGGTTGGCCGCGGCAGGAAGGGCAGGGACCTAGGGGCCAGGGAGTGCGGAGCAGAGAGCGCGTGTGGGTTGCAGGACCCACCTGTCGGCGCGCTGCTGATCGAGGGAGCGAGCGACGAACCACCACCGACCACCACCAACTCGGTTTTTTAAGAATGGTAAAGAAGAGTGGGAGAAAAGCAAGTAAGACGTGGTTATGAACGACGCAAATACGACGAGGTTATGAACCGTGCCGATCAGAGTATGGACGACGAGTCAACTTGGTCGGTTCTCGTTTTATCGATGAAGTGTGTTCGGGAACGAGTCCATCTAAAAGTCGGATTAGTACCCTGTAATCTTTACTACTTAATAAGTCTCAAAAAAGTCGTTAGCCAAAATTTTCAGCCGGATATTTCAGTTTTCAGACCATCCGAGTTTAAGACAAATTCAAATTCAACTCGAATTCAGTCATCCGAGTTCAAATCAGTCGTCTTATAGCTACAGAATTAGCCTTGTTCACATCCAAACATGTGGTCTAGCGGTAGCAGCCCCGGGTGCCTGTGCTTGTTGTCTGGGTTCGAATCACAGCAGCCGTAATTTTTCCTCCTTTTCGCTTTATTTCCTTTTCCATAGACGTCACGTGGGTATAATAGAGTGGAGAGCCCTTTACGTGCCAATCTCGTTTTTTTTTTCCTTTTCCATAGACGTCACGTGGATTAATGAGGTAGAAACATTTGTAACATAATCAGAAAAAATAAGAGAAAGGAAAGAACAAACAACTTTTAATGTCTTTTCTTTTTCTATGAAAAATACCTTCAATACCAAGATGTTTATTGAAGTGTAAAATTGTCTAATACTTTTTAATTAAAATGTACAAAATAAAATTACTCAAATAAACGGATACAAAACATTAATATCAACTATTCAATCTAATAATATGGTATGTTAGCGGTCAAAATTAGAAGCAATGCGATTTGCAATCAAATATCATATATTAGTTTTTAATGCATTTATTACTTTGTACACCAATAAAAACATTTTATAACCCGTAGCAACGCACGGGTAAAATGCTAGTATGACTAACGGTGGAAAGAAAAGGAACGGGACACCTGATATATGGAAATAAAATTGAGGGACAGTGATATCTAAGCTTTTTCTTCCGTCTATAAAATGAAATAGGTGTAGTATGAGCTCGACTTGCTTTTGTTCAAAGTTGTGCACGATCCAGTCTTGTGTGTTGCCTCTAAGAGTATCATGGGATTTGTTCCTTCTCATGTGACTTAGATTTTATAGATCTCTCAGTCACATTTCGGGAACAATGAAACTGTACTAGTGAAACAACGAATCTGTACTGTTGGAACAATAAAGTTGTACTGCTGGAACAATTATTTTCTAGGTGAAATATTTTTTTAACACAAGTGAATGAAAATCTTTCATCTGGGCGGTTGGATCAATATCCAATCACTGAAAAAAGTGACTGAGATTTTGCTAAAATCTCGATCACCTGAGAAGGAGACATAACACTGTCCACAGAGTCAGCAAATATATATCCCCACATATCATGTTACTTAGTAAAAACCACTTCAGATGCAACAGCTGCCTATTCCGAAACTTTAACGCCATGCCGCTGTACCGTCAGGCTCAGGCGACACGACTGACCAAGCAACAAGGACTTGCAATTTACAGGTGCCAAGCTGAAGAGTAGCATAACTTCTACCTGCTTCTTTATTCAAACACTTTTATTGTCTAAAAATATCCTTATATAGTACTCTCTCTGTTCCAAAATAGATAGTATCGAGTTTGGGCACGGTAACTAAAAGGTAGAAAAGATGATAAGTGCAGGAGAAGATAGATAGAAATAGGCGCAACGAAGCATTGGGAAGTGAGAATGAGAAGAGAGATGCATTGGGAAGCAAAAAATGTCTACATATTGAGAAAAAAAATTTGAATGTCAGGAATGTCTATATTTAGAAACGAAGAGGGTAGCAAAGAGTTGCATAGATGTGAATCTTTTATCAGCCCAGCCCATCCTCATTATTATACACTAGTATGGCTGCCCGCGCATTTGCGTGGCTAGAGTTGATTGTTTTCACAACAATAATAGTATAAAATTTATAAACTTGTATGTAGGTATTTCATAATATTTTGTAATAAAATTTTATATGCTCTCTTCTACAGTCGCATCCCTCGCCTGCTCATCACCTGCTCGTAATAATGCTCAGTTAGTTGTCGTCTTGGCTTGTTGTCTGGGTCACTTGTTCCTCTAGTACACTTCTGCCAACTCATTATCTGTCCCGCCTACTTGTTGCCCACTTCGGCAAGGGTTACTACCTTCATGCGTCACCTTCTCCCCTTGACTTCCTACTGCTAGGTTGGTCATCTTGTTGTTCAGATTGCCTACTCGTCGCCCTCTCATTCAAGGCTATTCTCGTCCTCCTTTCTAACTTGTTTTTCGGTTCTCTCACTCATCTTTACTCTATCATCGTCATAGCTTGTTTTTCAGCTTGCTTACTCATCACGTTATAATTTAGCTATTTTAGACTCATAATGGTATGGTGAAAAATTAGAAATAATAATTAGAGATAATTTTTAGCTATATTTTATAATCCGAATTTAGTTATTTTTTGGACTTATAATGGAATGACGGGTAATTTAGAAATAGGTGTAGAGTGTTTTTTGGTTATTTTTTACTATTTCGAATTTAGCTATTTTTTGACTCATAATGGCATGGTGGGTAATTTAGAAATAGGTTCGAGGGGTATTTTTGGCTATTTTTTATTATTCCAAATTTAGCTATTTTATAAATATTTATAGGGGGGTTTGTGACTAATTGTTTCATAATGGCTGTGGTGGGTAATTTTCTCTTCTTATTTTTTCGGATTAACGTGAAAATTTCTAGCATTTTAGAGCGAATGTGGTGGCTTCTTGGCTTTGAGAGCGAACGTGGAGGCTTCAATTCTTGATCAACTATATATATAATAGATAGATACCAAACTCTATGGCCCACAAACAATTAATCAATTGAGCCCATCCTCATATGATTGCTTGCTGTTCGTCTATGTCTACATTTTTGCCCGCTTCACTGACGCATTCGACCCTACATCAACCGTCGCCGGAGCGTTTCCCTGCAAGTCATTTCCTACAAGCTCATGATGGGTAGATCGAGCAACCGTGCTTGTTTTCATCATGATCCCAGTCGCTACTTTGTTTGTCCTCGTTATATGATCATCTCCTCGCACATGTAATTGAGATAGGTGCAAGTGTGATGATCTGCATGTCTAGATTACATGTAATTGTTCTTTTATTCCAACAGTTTACATCTTGCAAGGCAGGCATCACCAACGCTATTGCGCAGCCACGTTGTCGGACCCCATTTCTGGAATCCACTGTGCTTACCGTACCAATCCCTGGATCAGTAGTTGATACGCACAAAACAGAGATAATACCAAATCCATACTTCGATTATTATTACAATACCACAAATGTCTTGCAAAGACTACAAAATACAATACCAGTGGCCGGCAGGCCTGGCCACAAACTAACAACACAAGCGGAAAGCGAAGAGTCCAACTTCTACAGGCAACTCGGGCGACGAACGCAAACCCTACTCGTCGTCACCACCATCTTCATACTGAGCATCTTCTTCTGAATGATTAAAGCAAGGGTGAGTACATAAGGTACTCAGCAAATCCTAACACTACTCAAAGGGTTATAGATGCATATAAGGCTGTATGAAAGGTTAGGCTGTAGGGTTTATATTTTAGCGGAAAGCTTATTTTAATGCAGGGTTCATTTCAAAAGCATAAATCTTTTATAAAGAATTTGTTTGTCAGTATTAAGTGGGTTGGCCCTGGGGGAGATATGTCAATCCCGCCAGTTCCCAAGTTTTAGGCGAGCCTTCGGGCGCACGGCCGTACCGACTCTTATTTCCAAAACACGGGCAAACTACCGCCCACTCACACTTTAAGGATTAAGTAAGACTAATCTTTGTGAACTCAACCATAGCGCGTCTGTGACCGCGACACGGCTATCCGGATAGATTTAACTCTGCAGAGGTGTACATCTTTACCCACAGACTACGTCGCTCTTAGCAAGGGAGCAACATAGCGAAACCCACCTTTCCCGAGTGTCCCCACAATCCCACCCACGAGCCGTTACTGACCCAGGGACTTACAATGCGACTATAAATAGTCAATGGCCCAATGGCCAAGTCGGACAACGACCAATTACGATATCGTGTCTGCTCCTGGTTGCTCGCTGCACTACCGCCTCCTAGGTGGATCAAGTGGTAAACACCAGAAAGTTAGGGCCAAGTCCTGCCCATAACAGGATCTGTTGGTTGCACGGGGTTCACTAGGGCGAGGTCCAACGAACCGGTCCTTAACCGGCAGAGGCGAGCATCTTCCACCTATCACTAATCACCGACCACCATCTCGCCCCCGCCTCAAAACATCCCACTTCACCCCCAACACACTAGTTGGTTATCACCCTCCCATTTTGTTTACTCACACACACCAAGCGCACATTTTCACACATTTTACTAAAATTCATGATTATTGTGTAGCAACTAAAAAGCTGCGGTAACTCCCTAAGCGATCTAATATCAAGGTATTAATCCAGCATTATTATATCATAATGAAGGAAACATCCTAGGTTTAACAAGGTAACAGACATCAATATCAAGGATGGCTATGCTACTAGGTTTATAACTAACACAACATTTCAAATAATAAAATAAGCATGCACCATATATAAGCATTTAAAACAGGCCATTCATAGGATGTGGTTATAAATCATAGGATCAATATGATCAAGGATAGTTAGGACTTGCCTTCAAACTCTTCCTCGTGCTCCTCCTCGTAATCCGGGTCCTCGGGCTCTTCTTCGAACTCCTCGCTAGCTATATTACGTAAAATACCGACGAATAAATAACTAACGCAAAATAAAATAAATGCGACCAAATAAGATCAAATAAATAACCAAATAAACTCAAATAGAATAGGAGTTGATATGAATAGGTAGGATTGAAATAAATAGGATGATCAGGAAAAGAATCTATTAATAGAAGCTAGAAGGGTGGAATTATGGTATAAAGAAAAGGGATTAAGCTTCCTATAGATTCCTATTTATTATGGAAATATTATATTTTTCTGATGTTGGGAAAAGGTGGCAAAATAATCTAGGGAATATAAGATATTTTTAGGAATTTTTCTGGAATTTTTCTATAAAGGGAAAGTGTCGAAATAAGATTCTGTGTGCACTAGCCGGGTGGCTCTAGCAGAAAAGATTCGAATTCAGAGGCTGACTGGTGGGGTCGGGCTGCTAAGTGCACCCCGGGCTACTGTTCTGTGGACTAGGCGCACAAGATCTGTGGACCGGCTGTGTGTGTGAGGGTGGTTCACGTGGTCCGGGTGTATGGAAGGAAAAGAGAGATGTGAGCTGACTGGGATTAAGCGGTGGGGTCCACGGTTGACGTGGACGCCATGTGGACGCCACGCGGACGCCACGCGGACGGTGGCGACTGAGTCAGCGACGGCGGCGCTGGGCTGGACACGGCGGCGGCTCGCCGGAGCGCTCGCCGCTGGCGGCTAGGGTTGCCTAGGGCGGACGGGACCTCGTCGCAGGGGCTCGCCGCGAGACGGCGGATCCGGGGGTGGAAGATGTGCACGCCGGGAAGCGCTAGGGCGGCGGCGCGAGGTCGCCGGAAACAGGCGCGGCGGCGGCGCGCGCGGGATCTCGCGTGCGCGTGCGCGGAGTCGAGTTGGTGTGGTTGCGGGAGGCGTGTGTGATGGTGAGGAGTGTGCGTGCGTGCTCGGCCGGGCCAGAGCGGCCGTGTGGGTCGCCGGCGTCGAGATGGCGCGGCGGCGGATGGGGGCGCACGGTGCGTGCTAGGTTGCGGCTTAGTTAGGCTAGGTTTAGGGCTCGGGATGGGTTAGTTAGGGCAGCGGGAAGGAGTAGAGGCAGAGAGAGAGAAGAAAGCTCACCGGAACAGGGGAAATGGCGCGGCGGCCGAAATTGGGGACGAAAGGGGATCGACGACGATTGAGGGGCTGTGGTGGTGGAAATGTGGTGCGGTGGCGATGGCGAGTCGTGTGGGAGAGGCTCGAGCCTATTTATAGGCCGAGGGAGGCGGTTCGCGCTGAAATATCGCCGGCGGCGATATTTTTCCTCCGGCGTCGACCTTATCGACGCATTGACGGCGTGGCTTGGCGCAGGGGCCGAGGATGGTCAAGATTGCGGCGCGGTATGGGCAGAGGTGAGGCCGTACTCTAGCTGGCGAGCGGTGCGACGAATCGGGACGGAGTGGGAAGCTCGCCGGCGGAGATATTTCCGGCGGCATTGCTCGTGGCGGCTGCCCATTGGCTCAAGTTGCGGCGCTGGGAGGTCGGTTGCTTGGTCGCGAAGCTGCGCGGCGCTCCAGGTCGTCGCTTGATGAGCTCGTCATCGCGCCGTGAGAGCGGAATTTCCGGCGGCCTCCATGCCGGCTTAAATGGCTCGGCGCCGCCCCGTACGCCGAGGTGGTGAATCGCTGGCCGAGATGACGTCGCAGCGGGATGGCTACAGCGGCTCGAGGACGTCGAGGTGGAAAGGTAGAGAGAGAAGAGGGGAAACGCGGCGGCGCGGCGAGAGAGCTCGAGAGAGCTCTGCTCTCCCTCTCTCACGAGGAAGACGACAGACCGGCTGGGCTGGGCCGGGCTGCACGGGCTGCGCTGGGCCAGGGAGAAAAGAGAGGAGGGAAGGCGGCCTGCTTGGAAAAGAGAGAAAGGAAGAGAGAGAGTTGGGCTGGGCCGGCGAAGGATAGTGAAGAAAGAAGCAGCCCAGGAAAGAAATGTTTTGAACATTTCTCAGATTTTTGGTTTGGACAAATTTGAATGGAATTCAAATTTGGGAGAGAGAGAGTTAAACACCAAATGAAATCCAGATAAAAGGAAAAACAAAACAAGCACTTGAGCACGAACTTTTATTTTAGAAATTCTCAAATTCTATTTATTGAACTACTTTAATGAGATTTTATTTTTGTAAAATCATGGAATTACCTATTAATCTAAAAAGTTCAATTTCTGAGTGAATTTTATTGTATTTAAATTTTTGGGCTGTTACACATGTAGCACGCTATATAATCAACCATGTTACACGGACAGTTCTTCCTGCAGTCCGTGTCGATTCTTCCATCCAGGAGATGGAAAGCGTCAACTTGCGCCCTCCCAGCGTCCTCGTCGTAGCGGCTGCAAAGGTAGATTGTGTCGGCACAGATGGATGGGGATACTCCTGCGGGCACCGACAGTGCAAGGTCACCGTAATCATTGACGAACACTGCGCGCCCGCCAAGCCCAGCCACGGTCGCCGCCTTCCCTGCATCCAACTCCACCCGGTACACCTTACAAGTCCTTTGGAGATGGCCGTTTACACATGAGATCTGGTGAGCCACGAGTATCAATGCCCCATCATTGTCTACTAGGCACAGCCGGAGCAACGAAGATAAATCTATCCTTTCTCCATGTTCATAATAATTAGCTACGGTCAGCAACCGCGGCTTCTTGTCTACTGCGGTTTCCACCACCATGATTTCCTTGGTGGTGGCACAGTAGATTCGGCCCTCGAATGAAATGGTTGACATGATCGAGCCGTCGGGAAAGAGCCACGTCCAATCCTTGTCGCTGGGCTTGGCGATAAGTAGAGCATCGCGGTCGAACTGAAGCACAGCCACGGAGTCATCCACAAATGCAGCAGTACAAATATGACTCAGCCAATCTTCTATTCCCATGATCCATGGTGGCATAATTGCAGTTGCAGGCGGGAGGTTGACGAGCTTCCCTGTCATCGGGTTGAGGAGGTGGACGACGTGGGTGACCTTCCAGCACAGGACGAGCAGGCCGCCGTCGGTGGTTTGCCCCATGACGTAGCGGCGGTGGAGGAGCGGGATCCTCAGGTGGATGCACCAGCCGGTGAATACGTTGAGGAATTATCGCCGGTCGTGGATGTCGAAGGTGCGCGGGAGCATGATCCAGCCACGGTCCAAGACGACGCCGAGCGCGCGCGGGTCGTCGGAGCACGCGCGCCACGCCGTGCACACCGCGCGGAAGCGGACGTAGTCGGCGATGTTGTTGGAGAGGACGCGCTCGGCGATCAGCCCCATCGGCCCCGCCGTGAGGTTCGCCCAGTCCCTCCTCCTCCTGCATGCTCGTGCCCGCATGGCCGCGCAAGTGATGATGCGTTTCAGGCAGGCAGACCAGATGGGGTGGCGGTATGAACCGTGCCAATCAGAGTATGGTATGGATGAGTCGGCTTGGTGTCGGTTCTCCATGTATATATTGTAGTGTGTTCGGAACGAGTCCATTTAAAAGTCGGATTAGAACCCTGTAATCTGACTACCGGTGGAAAGAAAAGGAGCGGGACAGCACCTGACACTTAGATGGAAGCAAAATCGAGGCTGACACAGACAGGACTATAGAATATTCGCACTTGGACGGTTCATTGTACTACTATTTAAGCTTATTCTTCCGTCTATATAAGGAAATAGATGTAGCATGAGCTCGGCGCCTCGGCTTGCTATTCTTCAAAGTTGTGCACGACTCTTTGCCTGTTGGTGGCTGCTAGGAGTATCCTGTATTCCGGTCCGTCGATGCCGACACCGGCCAATATTTTTTTTTCTTTAGATAAAAGGTCGCCCCCGTTTTTATTGAAAGAAAAAAATAGTTCTTGCCTTGATCTGTTCGGTGGAAGCATCAAAATATAACATTGTCCACAGAGTCAGAAAATATATATCCCCGTATCATGTTTGTTTAGTACAAAGACCACTTCAAATCAAGATTCTAAATAGCCGGCTATAGCTGCCGCTATAGCCCGCTATAGCTGTTTTAGGGGGTCTGCCGCTATTTTCTCTCTAGTACAACTTAGCCGATTTAGCCCGCTATTGCTCCGCTATAGCCTTATTTAGCTGTTTTAGAGTCGAACCGCTATCAGTCCATAGCCCGCTATTTAAAACACTGCTTCAAATGCAACAGCTGCCTATTCCAAAACTTTAACACCATGCCGCTGTACCGTCAGGCTCAGGCGACACGACTGACCAAGCAACAAGGACTTCCAGTTTACAGGTGCCAAGCTGAAGAGTAGCATAGCTTCTACCTGCTTCTGCAGCCTTGAACACCACAAGCTGTTCGGCAAATGTCCCACCATGTTGACACGCGTTGTAAGAAATAACCAGCCCGTCATTGACACCAACAGAAACAACACGGCGAGAAAGCTCCACATCGCCATCAACGCTGACAGGCAAGTTATTATCAGCTCCAAACTCAAGGAGAACAACTTTCAAATGTTCAACATCGAAGAGATGAGCAGTAATTTGACCATGAACACCCTCTGGCCATGAGCCCCCAATGACTTGAATAAATATTGTGGCCTCCGCAGAAGAAGCAATGTTTGCAAGTGTAACCTGCAGTGTGCTATTCTTGCTTGTGTAATCCCTGTAATGACTGTCAAACACGCACAAACCCGACCCAGAAGAGTGCATCAATGGCGAAGCTAGAAAACTTAAGTATTTATCTTCAGAACCGGTATTGCCCTTCACTTTTAGCTCAGCCTCGATCGTCACCGGGCCCAGCGAAGGTTCTGTCACCAGAACAGCACGAGTGGGACCTGTCAATGCCAAGAATGGATCCTGCATGCATGCATCGTAACCAAACGAGTCTTTAGCAAGCTGAAGCCAAAAAAAAAAAAAGGAATGCATTGAGCAGCAAAAACGCATAGCACAAAAAGTAGTACAAACCTTTTCAGTGAGGGTTTGACATCTATCCCTTGTACGGTAGAAAATAATGTTGAGATTTTTATCAATGGGGTCGTTTACAGCAACCATACCGAACACATCAAGTGGCCACTTTAAGCCCCCACTCAGTCTTACAACCTTAGCTGAGTAAATCTGTAGAGTGTCACAGGGGTAGGCGCACGGCGGTGTACGGTGATATGTAAAAGGCATGGAATTGATCACTGCTGCACGCAGGTGTAGTAGAATCGAGCCAGGGACGAGTAGCAGCAAAAGTAAACATAAGAACAGCTATGATTAAAAAAATTAATTCAACATGAGCAGGGGTGATCTCTCATCTCAGCTAATTTTGTTTTAGCCAAGTTCTCACGTCTATGTATGTATCCAAGATGTACAGACAATGCTCACTTGTAACAAGTTGTATAAGAATCAAACAATCCAGAAATTCCAGATTTTAAATATTTATAATCACGAACCGAACTAAAATCAATTATAGTCAAGGAATCGATGCGCAGAATATTTTATCGAGAACTCACTGATGTCCTCCAATGAACCCCACTTGCTGGACCATTCGGCGATCCAGCTCTTGCGAAAGTGGTTCACCCGGTTGTCGTCGATGTCCCAATCCAATTCCTCCCCTTGAACATCCGTCTTCATTACCTTCTTCAGCTTAAGTTCGTATGCCTTCTTATGCCACAGTATCGTCAATAACACTGACAAACGGTTCATCTCTGTTTCGTTCCACTTATCTGCCATCACCCACCCACCTTTCGCTTCAGCATTAGTATGGCACGCTGTGTTCTTCTTCTTAATGCAATGATACGCAGCTCTCCTGCGTGTTCGAGAAAAAATGGCACGTTGTGTTCGTCACCTCCATCGGTACCACCGAACTCTCCGAGTTCGCCGCCTCCATCTCGCAGGGCACCACGGAAAAAGTTTGTTTTGATGGTACCCGCTAGCTACATATTGATGGATCATGTACAGGAGTTACAAACCGAGTAAGAAGCAGCAAAGGTACACATCGATATACAGGTAAACATATCGATATACCTGGAAAAGGAAATTAACCGCTGATCTGGATGCTGATGATGGACGAGTGAGTTCGCGTAGTGGCGCTGCAGCCCGCGTGTGCCCACCGTTCCGTGAGTTTTGTGCGCGCCGGCGTGGAGTGAATGCGGGCAGCGTGCTCCCCCGTCGGGTGGTTTGTTGGTTGTGGTTCGAAACCGAGGCAGCAAATAGGTGGTCGACGATGTTGTTTGTCACGATGGTAGTGAACCTCGACAGGGGCAGGGTGGCGAACCGCGCTTGAGGCGCAAGACCGAGGGTCCGGACTCTATATACCGGACACGCAGGCAGGGGTCCGATGATCTACGCAGCGTCTCGCGCGCACCGAGAGACCTACATTAGCAACGGCGCCATGAGTGTCCGGTAGCATCGCGCCGTGCAGATAAGAATATTAACAAATACCGCATAGCAAGATGGGATCTCTTATGCCGCCCCAAAGATCAAGGCGGTCTTAGCATCATTGACCTTAAGATCCAGAATAAATACCAATTAAGCAAATGATTATTTAAATTGCTTAACGAGGATGGCATGTGGCAATCTTTGCTCAGAAATAAATACTTAAGTTCTAAGACCCTGTCACAGGTCAGGATCGAACTGACTGACTCTCATTTTTGGCGTGGTCTTTTAAAGGTCAAGGATGAGTTCCTATCATGTATCTCTTATAATGTAAAAGAAGGATCCCAGATTAGATTCTGGGAAGATACATGGTGTGGATCAAGACCGTTCAGTGAGCTATATCCCAACCTCTACAATGTCACTTATAACCCTCATGATTCTGTGGCTCAGGTCATGGGGACTGCGCCATATAACTTATCTTTTAGGCGCACTTTGGTTGGGGTAAAACTCATAGAGTACAACGATCTGTTAGTCAAAATATCGACCACTAGATTAACTAATGAACGGTGTCTTGGAAATTATATAGAAATGGGATTTTTTTCGACCCGCTCTATGTACTCTCTCTTAATGAATCAAGATACTCCTTTCCGACACAAATTAATCTGGAAGTTGAAGCTACCAACAAAAATTAAAATCTTCCTATGATATTTTGTTAAGGGTGTCATCTTAACTAAAGACAACTTAGCAAAGCGGAATTGATCAGGAAGCCAAAAGTGTTGTTTCTGTAACTGTAATGAAACAATTCAACACTTATTTTTCGACTGTCATCACGCTAAAACCATTTGGAGGGTGGTTCAGACTGCTACAGGTCTTAATCCACCTAGATCAATAACCCATATTGCGGGGGATTGGCTTGCTCTTTTTAAACCGGACAGGCGTAATATCATTCTGGTGGGGGCGGCTGCCATGTGTTGGGCGATATGGCGATGTACGAATGATATTTGCTTTGATAATGTAAATTATACATCGTTTATGCAGGCATTGTTCAGAGGGGCTTACTGGTTGCGGTACTGGGCGCTGCTACAGCCTGAGGAGGTTAGAGACCACATACGAGGGGTGAGCGCAGGGCTGGAGGTCACTGCTTTGGAGCTCTATGCCACTCATGGGTGGAGATATAATAATAGACTTGATCCTCAAGTTATTTATGTTTATGTGAGCTCTTCTTGTCAATCGGATGATTGACTTTTATGTAATAATGAAACAGAACAAAAACCGGGCTGCGTACTGTGCAGAGGCCGGGAACTTCTTTTGGTTTCCATTATCTAAAAAAAAAAGAGAAGCTATTTTGATACTACTTACGCTATGTACTTCTAAACCTTAGATCCTTCATTTAATTATCCACTAAGCACATCAACTGCATTGATTTGCAAAGATAAAGACAGAGATTGCACCATCCATACGTTGACTCTCAATTACTTTCGCAATTAGCAACATGCAGGCAAATCACTGTCAAAGACTGAAAGGATATAGTTGCAATTGCATACAAGAGAACGACGATCTTAATGCCCATCAATTACGTTCTGCAGGCTAAAAAATACGCATGTAAAAAAATGCTGCTTTATTCTCTTTCAGAGAGACATATAATTTCACTGTTGACCATAAGAGCTAGGAGTGCATAGTTCATACCTAAGGGATACATATTCAGCTAGTTTAATTAATAACCACAGGCATAACATGATAAATAGTAAGCAATGTCCTCCTCGTCGAAGCTGGGTTGTTCCAGTACGCTTCCATCCAAGACATCGACTGCATCAATTCTGGCTCGACCGGAATTCTCGTAACCCTTGCACACGTAGATGGTGTCAGCCTTGATCTTTGGCGAAACCCCACCAGGCACCGAGACTGAACGTTTGTTGCCGATGAAGAGGGCGTAACCGTCAAGTCCCGTCGCGGGTACCATCTCCCCAGTGTCCCACATTTGCTCGATACGCGCCGTATTTCTCCCCTACGTTGGGGTTGGAGTTCCAAATTCATGACGGAAACATAACAGGGTACCGTCGTTGTCCACCGGGTACAAGTCATCGAACATGCGGACGGGACGGTCCAGCGTGTAATTGGCGACTTGCACAACCTGTGGTAGCTTGTTCGCCTTAGAGCAAGCCCAATGATGAGACAAGTGTTTGTCTTACCGACAAGCAAATAAACAAAAATACAACCAAACTTGCCTCCATCATTCCCTGTGTGGCCCACTGTCTATCACACAATTTGCCATAGCGATCGGCGCATGCTGCAGCGACCAAATGCATTCTCTCTCATACTTTCTCTGACAAAAAACCTGCTATGCTTGTCGACGCGCCCACCGTTGGGCTTGCTCTGTAGTCATGCAGTAAAAGCGGCCTGCGAACAGAAACGCAGACAGGATCGGGGGGAATATTGTGACGCCGCGTTGCCCAAGACTTGTCGCGGGGCTTGGCGCAGGCTAGACTGGAGTAACCAAATTGAATTGCAACAGTGGAGTTGTCGGCAAGTCCGGCACCACGCAGACCGAACTCCTTTAGTTCGGCGTCCAGACTCCACCTGTTGCTGGCCGAGTCTGTGCTGAGTCGACCCTGGTGGCTCGAGCTGGGACTCTCCTGCAGGAGCGTGACTGCACTCGGGAGCTCGGCGAGTTGTCCTGTCAGCGGGTTGAGGAGATGGATGAGGTAAGTGTCCTTCTGGCACAGGAGGACCAGGCCCTCGGCGGTATGCCTGAGAATGTAGCAACTGCGGGGATCAGGGAGGCGCACGCGGATGCGCTAGCCGGTGAAAACGTTGAGGAAGAGCCGCCGGTTGCCGGCGGCGTTCAAGGTGCGTGGGAGCATGATCCAGCGCCGGGGGTGGAACCGGCGCGGGCGTAGTCGGCGACGTCGTCAGAGAGGAGGAGCTCCGCGATCGATCCTGCCGGCCCCTCAGGCAGGTTCGCCCAGTCGTGGGCGGTGTCGTCGAACTCGTGCCCCGTGCGCTTGTGATTCAGACGCCTGCGGCTCCTTGGTGACGGAGCGCCTGATGATGATGCCATGGTTCGTTCGCCAAGCTTCGTCGGCCGGCGGGTTTGTGGCTGCGTCCCAGAGGCTGCGCTGGGAGAGAGAACAATCCTTGGATGATTTGGGTTGAAAGTGTGACACCCCGTGTCACTGTGTCAACCTCTGCAAGTAGCACAAACTGAATAGCACTTCAAGCCAAAGCCATTTCGAATTTGAATTTAAAATTTAAATAAATATCCAACCAATGCTCGTGAAGCAAGTTAAAAAATTTTCAATAACAACATGCCAATATAATAATTTCTGCAGCAAGAGCATCTGAAATGAAAATTTTGGGAGATTTTTCCATGATTTTTGAAATTGTGGAAGTGTCTCTAAAAAAATTCAGAGAAGTTTGTGCAAATCCTGCTGTTCCTCGATTTTTAATTCAAATTCTGTTGTTCAAAACTACCTGGACCCAAAAGAGAAATTGGATCTGGATATTTATCCTATGTTTCCAGAATTTCCCATGATTTTTGGATGTCTGGGAGGTTCCCTTTTAATTCGGCAAACCTGGCAGCCTGAAATTCAAGTTTCTTCAAATTTGGGTCAAATTTGATGCTTGTGAAGGAACTCAGAAATTTCAATAACAATTTGAGTCAACAAAAATTTCTCTGGATATCTCATCTCAAATGAGAATTTGGAGAATTTTTGGTGATTTTAGAAATTCTTTTGGATGCCCAAATAAATCCCCAAAGCTGAAAAAGTACCCAACTTTGACCAGCTGCCATTTGCAATCCTTTTGGTGTTCAGATGTGCATGTTGGTCAGATGGTAGAACTTTCCAAGAGCTTTCCAATGGTACCAAATTTGCGAATTTTGGAGTCCATTTGATACTCCAATTTGTGTGCCAAAGTTGGGGAAAATTGTGATCTTGAATAATTCGGGAAAAAGAAAGATTCCCGTGGGACCCACTCGTCAGCGACACATCTCTCTTTTCCCCGACGCCGTGGAGGACGACGTACGGCTCCGCCGCGCGGCGCCCGGGCCCGCTCCTCGGCGCGTCGAAGCTCCAAAACTAGACGCCGCTCCTCTCCCGGCTCTCTCCCTCTCTTTTCCCCCACCCACGAGCTCGCCAAACCCTAGCTCTCCCCGTCGCCCTCACCATTCCCCGCCGTGCCGAGCTAGGAGTCGAGCTCTCCGTCGTCGTCGCGTAGACTCGGCGGAGCCACTGTCCACCCAAGCTGCGCCGCGACCCCCCTCCACCTTCCCAGGGCGGCCGGGTTCCCTCTACCGCCGTGAGCGAGGGGAATTGGAGCTTCGTCCCCAAGTCCGCCGTTGCGGAGCGCCGCCGCGCCGCCGTGCAATCCCGCCACCTCAGTGAGTCCCGCGACGATTCCCGCGTCCCGAGCTGCGCCAGGCACCCGCGCACCCTCCCTCATCCTTCTTTTCTTGCCTCTGCAGCTTCACGCGACGCCGCAGGATTTTTTTTTTCCCGCCGCCGGTCGACCGTGCCGCCACCCTCTCCGGTGAACTCGGTCCTCCCGCCCCCGTCCACGTCGACGTCATCGCCTCCCGGGTCCGCGACGCCACCGTGAGGGTGGTGCTCGCGCCTTCTTCCTCCTGCGCGCCTCCAGCTCGCCGGAACGCCGCCGCCCGCCGTCGGCAAGCAGCCTCCCCCGTCGCCGACCTCCTTCCGCGGCTCCTCCTCGTCGACCGTGCCTTCGCCGAGACCCGCGCGGGTGTGGTGAGCATCAAAGACCCCACCGCTTGCCCCCTCTCCCCTCCCGCCGGCCGGAACGGCCGGCATGCCGCTGCCGGCGCCGACGCGCGCCGCGCGCGGGCGCGCCCCCGGATCCGGTGCGACGGCGCCAGGATCCGATGTGGCCGGTTTGAGTGGCCTCTGGTGTGGCTGCAATCTGATTGGTTGCGGCCATTTTCAATTCTTTTCCAGCTTTATCTAATATCCAGAAAATCCAAAAACCTTCAAGAATTCGTAGAAAAATAAATCTAAATCAGAAAAATGGACCTCAATTTTGTTATCTTCCTCATGATCAGATCTACCCAACAAAATTGTCAAACTGAACAAAAGCATTTCTTTGTTTTCTGTAAAATTCCTTAAGTGTTAAATCTTGTATAATCTTAATTATTTCTCTGTTAATCTTTAAATCTTTAACTCTTGCATGCTGATAACTAAACTGATAACACACTCACAGATCATTTTTCTACTATCATTTTATGTCTAATTATTTTCTAATGATTTATTTAAGCGGCTGTCCTAATTAAACTGTTACAATTAATCCTTAAAGCAATAAATCTTCAAACTTCACAGTAATTTACCTCCAGCGGTACTTGACTCCAGAAAAATGCCACTGGACATAAACTAATTTTTAAAAATTAATTAATCTAATTAACCAACTTAAGTTAATTTAATATAATTAACTTAATCAAGAGTCAATGAAGGAAATACTTCAGACGAAAGTAATTAATTAAGTTGATCATTTGCACTTACAGTGTAAATGACTGCCTCATTAACTGTTTAAAGCTTAATGCATCATATTGTATTACATCTAACTTGCATTATTTTCCTTGTCATGACATATAGTGACCGAGGAGACCCCGGAGCTGCTGGACTTCAAGCTTCCGGAGGAGGTGCAGGAGGAGGAGCAGCAGCCACCCACTGACCCCGTAGCTGACCCAGTTGACTTCGTTCCCGAGCCAGGCAAGCCCCGGTGCATGCCTTCCTATTTAGGAGTTTTGTTTCTCACTTGATTGGGGCTAGTTTTTGATTGTGCATTAGGTCTATTAGGGGTTGTTGTGAAACCCTAGAATTGCATTAGGATTTACCCTTCCAATTCCTACCTTGTGTCCTATTTTTTGTAGATGTGGTCTAGGATACGTTAGAACTTGCTATGCTTAGTAGCTAGTGAACGGTAGAAGACGAGTGGTAGGTCCCACTAGCATGTTAGGCATTACTCTGGATTGTACTAGCAGAATTTAGGTTGTTGCAGACCGGACGGGGATTGTTTGTGTAGGATGGTTGGAGAAGGCTGGGCCTTCACAGTGGTAGCCCCGTCTGTGTCGATTAAGGACCGTCCGTTGTGGCCGCTGAGCAAGTTTGAACGTACTGATCACATGCTAGTGTTTTATGGGCCTAGTAAACCGATGTAGCCTGTGTTGCCCTAGTGTGCGGTGGAAGCCTGCTCTTTCTATCATGGTATTCGGGAGAGAAAGGATGCCTCCCAATCGGGGCTTACGTCTGGGACGGGGACCATGCGGGAGGGCCTTTCTCGGGAGGAGTTGGATCCGGCCTAGCTCTAGGGGGACCAGCGCGAAAAGTTGCCGCATACGACTTTTGTGCGTGTGTGTCGTGTGGTCAGGTTTCTCCTGCAGGATGTACATCGATGCCGCCGCTCTCGGAAATGAGCACCCTCTTGTTCACTGAGTCACATCGTAGTGTGATTTGATTGATGATGATGACTAGTACTGTTGTATTTACATATCCTTACTGCTATATTTATCTATCCTCATTGTTACACTGCTGATTGATGTATTGTTACTTATTCCGTTCTAGAGCTAAGTGCACTGTTTTATTGGCTTCGCACTAATTTGAAATAAAACTTGAAAGTAAGGACCAAGTAATTAGCGGGGGTTATGCCTCGTGTCAGCCTACCTCTTTGTAGCCTATGCATTCTAGGAGTCGGCTGTAGTTAGCCACGTTGACGGGTAAGTCTTGCTGAGTAATTAGTACTCAGGGTTTGGCTCTTTATGTTTTTGTGCAGGTAGTACCTTCATCCCCGACTCCACGGGTAGAGGTGGGCAGTGGGACGGCCAGCTTCCTTTTGGCTGGACGGCTCACTGGGAGACTGAGGAGTGAGCTACTCCTGTGTTCGCATTCTGAGGGCTTGGAATGCGGACTTCTTCTCGTGAGAGCGTGTATCGTTCCTTGTCGTAGTTGTTGTTGCTTCTTTTGGACCTAATCGTGTTGTAAACTCTTTAAAACTTCCGCTGTGCGACTCTGTGTTTTAATTTGGACTAATGTAATAACGTTAAGACTTAAATTGTGCCTATTTATGTGTTGTACTGTTGCGTCTGTTCATCAGCACGGACCGACTCGATCCTGTGAAAAGCTGAAACGTCACAGAAAGCATGGGATCGTACAACAGCAGGAGGCTTGGCGGGTTACTTATAAAGGAAGCTAAAGAATCCTCATGCTTAACGATGCCTCCACAAAAGACAACCGAATCGATCAGTACACAGCACACCCGCCGCCGTGGCATGCTTCGACCCGGCTGTAACGAAGTACTCCAAGAACTATGGATCGCGCTAATGCACGGCCGCCATGCATTAAGCCTTCCGCACGGCGTGGCCGTTTTTGGAAACTCCCTCTCCGCACTTTCCTGATCTGGCAATTATGTCTGGTATTGCTGGTCTGGGAGAGCGAGCGCACATACGAACCAAGCGGGTCCCATACAAAAATGGAAGTGCTTTATCAAACTGCGCCCACATATATAAAACTCTATTAATTTACTCATTTGTGTTCGCATGCATGCAGATTACCACAGATTTTGCTTTTGCTCTCTAAAAGAAGATTTGCTTTGTAACCTTTATAACCGTAAATAGTGCTTTATAACCAGAAACCCACAGACAGAGAACTTCCGGACACACTAGGAAGCACGTTTACAAGAAAAAAGTACAGAGAACTTGCTCCATCTTTTTGCAGTAAAAAAGCTTCTACTCAGACAAGGAAACAAGATTGAAACCTTCACAAGTGTTCTGAATCACATGTCAGTGTCCATGCCTCGTCAATCATCTGAAAATACAACCAACAGATACAGTTACAAATCAGTACGTTGCAGTTTTTTCTGCAATATAATATGCAAATACTAATTGCTTCAGTATTTGGATCAAAGTGCTTTTGCATCAAAATAAATTGCGAGGTCCTTTAAATACAAATGCTTAACATGTAACTAGGGAAAAGCAAAATGAGAATTGAAATTTGCCACCTCCTGATGGTGAGCCATCAGTGTTGAAGATCTGAACTCATGCTTTTTCACATGTCCTGGTAAAGTGCTTTCAATATGAAATAAAAAGCTTTTCGATTAAAGTGCTTTTGCACGCAAACTAAATTACCAATGGCAATGAACAAAAATGTTGTACTCTGGCAACTAAAGAATGCTTGACCAGACTGAACAAAATCATTGAGAACAGTTCTAATATGATTGGTGATGAGCTGCCTCAAATATCAGAAAAAATGCTTTGATAAGCAGACTATATTTGCTGTCAATAATGAATTAAAAAGCTTCATCGATCCACGTAAAAATTCTTTCAATATCATATAAAATGCTTTGCTATGTAGAACATATTTGCCATCAGTAATGCATTAAAACGCTTCACAGGTCCATGTAAATGCTTTTAATATCTGATAAAATATTATGTTATGAAGTTATTTGGTATTCATAATGAATTAAAGCACTTCACATGTCCATGTAAAATGCTTTCAGTACCAGATAACACAAAACCGATGCTACTGTAAAATCTAGACAAACTCCTTACAGACCTAACTAGTTATCAGATAAGATATATCAGGACACGAATTAAAACTCAAATAGAAACTATCATGGAAGCTTCGCACTCTAGTCCTAGCAAACAATCAATGGGAACAAAAAATCTCATGTACAAAAATTAGAATCATATGACTAATCAATCACTAGTCGCTATATATCAGGGAAGTAAATAATTAAACCAGAACAGCAACTACTGAAACAATCTCAGGGTCGAGGTAGCTACCCATTACATCACATAATTGATAATAAAATTCTTATAGAACATTTATACTGTGATTTCTATTTTACCATCTACGTAGTAAAACAAATTACATAGAAACATCCTATATTGAACACAAAACGTTCCATTTTCCAAAAGTATGCATGATTGTATACGCATGAGACTAATCCAATGAGGAAAATGCATACTTACACCTAGACTAATATTTTGTAAGGAGTGCGAAGCAACAAGTTCATCTATGCCAAATATCGGCCTTTGCTGACCGTCATTGCAAATGTGATTAAACAAAAGACGGTACCCAAACAAATCAAAATGTGAGCATCTATAAACAACTTTTCTGATATTATTTTACTCGTAACAATCAAAATGGCATGAGTCATGAGTTTATTGCTTTTGGACTAGTTTAAACTTCTTTCAATACTTTATAATAAAATGCTCCAGAAGTAGATTATAATACTATCGGTAGCATATAAAAATGCTTCGCACTGCACAGATATGTTTTACATAGAGCAACTGGAAACAAGAGTGTTGCAACATCAAAACTAGTTGAATACTCCCATACTATTAACTGACCTAAGGTCCTTGAATCTCGGAACCATTCATCTTCTTCTAAAAGAGGTATACATTATATCAATTAATTATCACACCCGCAATGCATTTGCATAGTTCCTAGTACACGGAACCCCTCCACTTTAATGAGTATGAGGCATGCCACGAGTAAGAAAAAGTAAACACTTATTATTTCCCTAGAGCACAGCAACATAGTTGTAAGATCAGATTAGATGGTGGTAATTTGACACAACAAACTATAAGCAAATGGCAATAGTTGCAGGCAAAACATGCTAATCAGCGAGCTACGGATTCACAAAAGCAAAGGGGGAATCAGAACTCATAAGAAACTTCTGCGTGTAGGATACTAGGGTGTGGATGGGGCAATCGTACCTGAGGATGACCGGATCAGCAACTCCTTGGCACAGCCATGGCCTTTAGAGGCCGTTCCCTCCCTCTCTCCCTCCCGTCCTGCTGCCCCTGGAATTTGGCGGATCAGATGATGCGACCTCGAGTATTCTAGCGGATGGAATCTGCAGGCGCGCAGAGCAATCATCAGTTGACTTGATTTCACCCGAGATTGGAACAAACGAGCAAAAATCGAAGATGCGAAAGATAATACGAATCACAGACCTTCTTCAATCTGCCTCTCGACCATGATAACCGCCTCCTCCTCGCGGACCTCGACCGTCACCCAAGTCCTAGGGTTTGGTTTCGGGTTGGATCCTCCTGCTAGGGTTTGGCGTCGTGACCTGGTCCTGCTCCTATGGAGGATCTAGGGGAGGAAGAGCTGTCGATGGAGCTCCGCACATGAGGCTCTAGGGGCTCCCCGCGCGGCGCAGCCTCAGCAAGGCACCCCCATCGCCCGTGGGCCGTGTCGGAGTCGCCGGAAAGTGGAGGCGCATCGAAGCAGCACGAGCACTTGGTGGCCGCCGCGGAGACGCCTCGCCTACCTCCGTCGCAGTGGCAGGGTCCTCTCCGCAGCTGCAGCCGCAGCCGCCGCCGGCGGCGGAGGTAGCACCCCTGTGGTCGCGATGAGAAGAGAGAGAAAGAGGAGAGGGAGCGAGAGCGAAGAAATGAAATGGGAAAGACGATAGCCGCCGCCTCCGCGGATAAGGTCGTGTGGGTCCCACGTATGTCGGCGCGAGGCGCCGTGCGAGCGCGTTAACGCGCGCCCGTCAGAAGATAGAGTTTACCAAGAACTATTGCATTTGCATGAGTAACAAAATAATGTTAATATCCATTATCTACTGCAAAAAAATAATAATAATATATAGGGAACTGCAATGCCTAAATCCACTCTCTTTGGCTTTGAAAACTATTAGACTAAATGTAAGGGCTTCAAAGAAACAGTGCAGTTGATGGCATACCACTCGCGAAAATGAATCCCACTCATACAAGCGACCGCCGACCTTATCCATGAGTCCCATATTCATCATTTTTTCTCGAGATCCGCGTAGGGGGGGCCAACTTGGACGCAAGTTTATTGTTTCTTTATCCTTGTGGTCGCTAGCTAGTCAAAGGGTTGTAGCCAGCACGCCAGAGAAGTTGCTTCTGCTGTGAAGCTGCTTTGGGCTGGTGCTTTTCAAAGGTTCCTCTCTTCTCGGATGGATACGAATGCTGCCAACCATACCACCATTGGTCTCTCTTTCTTGGCCGCACCAACTTCCATTTGGATCCCGCCTCAGCCGTCGGAGTTGGCCGTTAGTACGAACGGGAATTTGGCTCTATTCATCCCTCCCCAATTGTTGTGCCAACCAACTTGTAGAACGACATCTATTTTGGGACAAGGGAGTACGTAAAACCAAAATTATAAAATTAAATTGGGGGCTCCCTGCTGCTTTGATCGTTTTTTAGAAAAAGGTTATGTTCAATTTGAAGGTAGAAAAAATAACTATGAAACGTCAAAAGTAACTGGTTTACAAATATAGTATCAAAGTTTATAGAAATATAATTTCATCGTTCACCCTAAGAGCTACCACAACTAGATTTTCCAGAATTCCCGACATTCCTTTTGTAAAAGTGGCCGACAATTTGTAGCATATTTTAAGCAGATGTGAAAACTGTAGGGAATGAGTTTGTAGGGAATTTGTTAAAACTGTTGGAAAAGATAGAAATTTGTACCACAAAACTGTTGGCCACTCAAAAGATTACACTAAAATGCGAAAACTGTCGGCCACATGCACAAAAGCTGTCGGGGATTAATTCATGGAACTTTGTAGTGTACAAGTGTTTCGTTCGTACTCAGCTAGTTTAATAACCACGAACATAACAAGATAAATAGTAAGCAACAATGTCCTCTGCATCAAAGTTGGGTCGTTCCACGCTTCCATCCAAGGTATCAAATGCCTCAACTTTCGGTGGACCAGAACCCTTATAACCCTTGCACACGTAGATGGTGTCAGCCTTGATCGTCGGCGAAACCCTGGCAGGCACCCAGATTGAACGCGTGTTGTACGGGCAGACGAACATTGCGTGACCCTCAAGTCCTTTCGTTGGTACCATTTCTCCCGTGTCCAAGTTTGCCCTGTACGCCCGGTACTTATCCTCAAAACTGACTTTGTGGTCTAAAAACAGATGACCGAAACAAATCAGCATATCGCCGTTGTGGTAAATTTTATGAAACGCCTCGACCGGAAGGTCCAGCGTGTAACTGGCGAGTTGCACAAGCTGTGGTGGTTGCTGGTTCACCGTGGTTTGCACCACGAAGATGTCCTTTTTGGTGATGCAGTGAAAGCGACCGGCGAACGGAAACGCGGATAGGACAGGGGGGAAGATGTCCAGCCGCGTCGTCCAAGACTCGTCGCCGGGCTTGGCGAAGGCGACATCCGAGAAACCAAAAAGAAGTGCAATTGTGGAGTCGTCGGCAAGCCCGGCACCACGCAGACGGAAGGCCTTTAGTTCGTCGTCCAGGCTCCATTTGCTGCTGGGACTGCGGTGTTTCGACAGCTGAACAGCCAATGCATCCTCCAGAAGCGTGGTTGCACTGGGGAGGTCGGCGAGCTGCCCCGTCAGTGGGTTGAGGAGCTGGACGAGGTACGTGTCCTTCTCGCACAGGAGGACTAGGCCCTCGGCTGTGTGTCCGAGAACATAGCAGCGATGGGGATCAGGGAGGCGCACGCGGACGCGCTCGCCGGTGAAAACGTTGAGGAAGAGTCGCCAGTTGGCGGCGTCGTTCAAGGTGTGCGGGAGCATGATCCATCGCCAGGGGTGGAGCCGCCGGTCGAGGACGCTGTGGGCGCGGGGTTCGACAGAGCACGACGCGCGCCAAGCCGCGCACGCCGCGCGGAAACGGAGGTAGTCGGCGACGTCGTTCGAGAGAAGGCGCTCCGCGATCGATCCCGCCGGCCCGTCAGGCAGGTTCGCCCAGTCGCGCGTGCTGTCGTCAATCTCGAGCCCCTTGCGCTTGCGCTTCACACGTCGGCGGCTGTGCGTCCCTTGGACCTCGGTGCTGGGTGGCGGACCGCCTGATGGTGATGCCATGGTTCGCCAAGCTTGGGCCGGCGTGCGTGAGGCTGCGTCGCGGCAGCTACTAGATCGGCGAGGGTGGGGATTGTTGGGAGACCGGACGAGCTAAAGCAATTGGAATCGCATAACAGCAGGACTTGCACGAATTATTTCTCCTCGTGCGTTATGTTTCAAAAAGAGAAAAGGAAACGGAATCGATCAGGTTTGTACTGGTACCTCTGTGAATGTACTTTCATGTCCACGTTAGTCCTGTATGTATTTGACTTTTCAAATGTGTGTCTAGTCTTAGTTGTCGATCTTCATTAAAAAAACTCGACCTGCCGGGAGAAGAACCGCCCCCGACGGCATTGCATTAAGAAGAAGAGCCTTCTCACGCAGGCCGAGAAAATCCCCGAACCCCCTCCCCATCCGTACACAGGGACTCAGCTGGCCGTTGTGAGCTGCGGCGCGAGTCTTAACCATGTGCTTTGGACTGGGGAGGACGAGGGGATTTTTTTCACCGTGCTACAGTACCGCTACAGTACCGCGCGCTTGGGTGCCGCAGCATGGGTTCGAACCCGGGGCGACAGGGGGCAACGCCCCTGGAGCACCTCGCTCTAGCCACTCGGGTCGCCCAGCGCAGGCTCGATCTTCATTAAAGAACCGCTGATATAACTGGAAGCAGAATGAGAGACCCTAAGGCCGGACTCCAACGATGGAAAGGCAATTTCCAGGTGCAAATAGAAGATTGCCTCTCATGTTGAACATGCAGATTTTAAGAACTTCAACAGCCACCGCAATTGGAGAGGCAACCATCGCCAGGCGCTCGCCCCGTGCTCCCGCACGCCGCGCCATCGTGCGCACCTGCCCGCCCCCACCCCCGCCCTACTGGCGCCCTGCTCACGCGCGCCCTGCCCCGCGCGCCGCGCCATCGTGTGCACCCACGCCCGCGCCCCCGCCTCTGCCCTGCTGCGCGCGCCGCGCCACCCGCCCCCCCCGCCCCCGCCCTGCTGGCGCCCTGCTCACGCGCGGCCGCCCACCGCGCCTCGCTCGCTCGACCAGCGCGCTGCCCCGCGGGCCGTTGCCCGCCCACGCGCCGCCGCGCCCACCCGCGCGCCCGCGCCCCCGCCCCCACCTGCTCCCGCGCCCACCCTGCTCCGCGCGCCACCGTGCGTGCCCACGCCCCAGCCCCCGCCCCCACCCTGCTCTGCGCGCTGCGCGTGCCCGCGCCGCCGCGCCCTACTCCCCGCAACGCCCTGCTCCGCCCGATTCGACGTCGTTAGACATTGAGGGAAGGTAGCTGGATGTGGGGCAGTCCTCGATTTGGTGGCAGAAGACCTCGATTTGGTGGCGGCAGTCGTCGATTTGGTGGCAACAAGGGAGTGGACCTCGATGGCTTGACGGCGCGGGAGCTGGAGCAACGAGCTGGTCGAGCGCAGCATGCCGGCGTCCCCCGCGCCCCTCCGCCGTGCTCCTCCGCCGCGCCGCCTCCTCCGTCTCGCCGAGGATGGCATCCACGGTTCGACCCACGGCTGCAGCGCGCGCTGCTGTAGCACGGCGCATTCGCCGCCGTGGAGACGAAGCTTGGGGACGTCGCCTCGTCAAGTGCCATTCGCCGCCTCGTCAAGCGCCTCCTCTGCCCGCCGTCATCCCTCAACGCCTCGTTCGTCGCTCGGCTCTCCGTCGGCACGCCCGCACGCGTAGGAGCGAATACATTGGAGGAGAGAGGGATTCCATTTTTACATCACCTCTCTCCTCCATTGCAAACTGCCACTCCCTTTGGCTCCTCTGTTAGAGGGCATGCAGCGTCACTTGGACAAAATGGGTTTGCCTCACCCTTTGCAACATCTATTGGAGTCAGTCTGAGATTCGTTGCAATTATTTTCCTTCTCTCTAGAACTGGAAGGAACACATGGCTCAATTAATGCAGAGAGCACGGAGCCCTTGAAGCCATTGTTGCATTACGTGCATATAATACACAATATTGAATATTTAGTTTTTGTGAAGCTACTGAACAGTCGCCTAAAAATAGCCCGACTTCCCGTAAAAATAGCCAAACATGGGCTTCCAAAATATTATAAATCTCTAAAAAGATATTAGTACAAGACATTATTTTTCAAAATTTTGGAGGTACATTGGTGACGCTGGTTAGCAAACAAATGAAGGTAGTACTAACCAACGTCATGAATAAACATATGGAGGTAGCACATAACAAGATACATAATTTGCAACATCGTCTTCCTTGAACTTGGGCTCGCTGCATCTACCCAAGAGATCAAAGGCGACCAAACTTGGCCGGCAGTCAAGGTTGACAATACCGTTTCACTCGGCAAAACCGGTGGCCACCGAAAAGTCTGGTTTTCGCAAAAACCAGAAAAACAGGTCAGAAACCGGATTAAAATTCAAAAACCAAAATTTGAACCAAAAATGCCCGAAATTTCCGGTAAACCGGACTGGTTTACCATAAACCGGTCAAAATGTCCGAAAAACGGGACCGAAATTCGGAAAACCGGTTTGGAGAGGAAAAATGAAAAAAAATGAAAAAAATAAAAAATTGGAAAAATTGAAACAAAAATATGTAAAAAAACCTATATGCAATTTGAAGTGCATTAGTGCAAAAAAAACACGAAAATTCAACCATTTGCTTGGTCAAAAAAATCGATGAAATTTTCAGGTTCAAAATAAGGAAAAAGAAAAGGGTCTTTTCAACCCAGAAACTTGCATGATTTTTTTGACCCATCAAACGATTGAATTTTTGTGTTATTGCTTCACCATTGCACTGCAGATTTCATCTAGTTTTTTTACATATTTTTGTTTCAAAATTTATCAAATTTTCAAATTTTTTTGAATTGTTGCCACCAAGTCTCTTGCTCCTATTAAGCTCAGCCTTAGTAGAAGTGGGCAGCGCACTGTTTTAAATTCGAAAACCGGACTCCCGGGTAAACCGGACCGGACCGGTTTTCCGGTTTTCGCGAAAACCGTTCCGGTTTACCACGGTAGCGCGATCGCGTACACGGTGTCAGCATTGATGGACGGGATACCCCGCTAGCCACAAGGGTCGACTGTCTCCTACTGATGAACAAGGCATGAAGGTCCATTGAGTGTAGGCAAGGGCACCGTGTTCCTTGTGTCCAAGTTGACACTATACAACTTGCAGCTCCCATGATCGCCATGTTCACAGCGACGACGATGACAAAGAATTAACTCTCCATCATGATCCACCAAAAGAATCTGGCTTTTCCCTCTGTATAGCTCGTCTTCTAACTCCAATGTTGAAGGATCTCCCTCGTCTAGTTTGTGATCGGCAACCGCCACCAGCTGCGGCCGTTGGTTCTCCAAGATCTGTACCACCGAGACTTGTGTTTTTGTGGCACAGTATATGCGGCCTGCAAATGATACCATTGAAGCGATCCTGATGAGGGAATGGAGGTGCGTCCAGCACTTATCGTCGGGCTTGGCGACGGCTAGAGAAAATGATTCAAAACAAAGCACGACCGTGGAGTCATTGGTGACAGCAGCACCACGCATGTCATTGCCAAAAACGCTCCGACCCTCGTCTGTCAGTAGCGTGGTCGCCGGTGGAAGGTCGGTGACCTTCCCCGTTCGTCGTAGCTGCCTAGGAGGAGGACTACTAGGCCCTCGGTTGTGCTCCCAAGAATATGTGTCGTACCTCATTTCTGAAGTACTTAGTGTTTACCGTATCAGTCCCTGGATCAGTAGCTGAAACGACACTTTCACAGAATGCCTCACATCAATATTTTATTTATATTACCGAGAGTCATTACAAACCTTTTTATTACATAAAGGTCTTGATACAAAAGAGGCGAGTAGCCTCAACACTCACAAACATCACGCTCAAAGGCTGACGCAGCAGCTAGAGCTAACACTAATTCTAGCGGAAAACGACAGGGCTCCACTCCTACAGGCACCACTTGTGCGAAGGCCGATATTCACTCTTCTTCACTATCAGCTTGAAAGTCATAGTCGGGCTCATCTTCTGAATGATTTAAACAAGGGTGAGTACATAAGGTACTCAGCAAGCCTAACACGAGAGGCATGATTATGCAAGGGATTATCAAAGGATTAGGCTTTTGGTTAGCGACAAGGCGAGAAGGCCAAGTTTATGCAGATTTGTTTTGAAAACAAAGCATTTTGCAATTCTTGGGCGGCCCTGGGGGAGATGCAATCCATCCCGCCAGTTCCTCAAATTTTATCACTGGCCGACAACCAGCACACGGCTCCAAACCGGCGTTCTCCAAAAACACACCAAGGAGAACTCACGCGAGAAAAACTAATCATAGTGTGGCCGATGCTTTCGCGTTGTCCAATACCGTGGAACACGGCTTTCCGGAAAGTTTCTTAACCTTGGCCAAGGGTGCACAAATTTCCCCACAAGGTGGTTCAGTCCTCCCTATCGTCATAGGATGGACTGTCCCACTAAAGGTTCCGTACCTACTTCGTACCACCACGGCATCCTCCACGGACATCACCAGGGGCTCCACAGTTATAATAACATGGCCAGTCATAAATGCCGGATCTCGAACACCCACCAACGAACGAGTCTTCTCTTGGGACTCCGTTGCAATCTCCTGCCTCCGGGGGATACCGGGTAGAGATGGCAATGGGTACCCATTATCCGCGACCCGACAGAATTTTCTCCTATGAGGGGGAGGATTTGGTTGAAAAATTATACTCATTAGATTCATCTCGCAAATTAGCCCACATCTGTAAAAAGGTTTTGTAATTAAACTTATTTAAGACGCCTAAATAGCGAGATTAGTTTTGATGTGACCTTTAGGCCTAAATTGCCGAACGACTGGTGGTAGTACTTGATGTTAAATGATGAATGGTGATGCTGCTGAATTGCTAAATATGCTTGTGCTATTTTTTTGTTATGTCACTTTTAGAATTAATCTTGGATATACATATTTACTGCTGTTATGCTGCTGCAATTTCGAGATAGTTGGTGGGTATGGGTATCCGATGGGTATATTTACCCGCCGGGTATGGGTATGGGTGAAAAACTCTATCCGTGATATTACTGGGTTATCCAGCGGGTGAAGATTTTTTCTAAAGGGTAAGGGTTTGAGGAGGGGAAATCCGATGGATTTCTACCCGTTGCCATCCCTAGTACTGGGTGAGTACTAGTAGGGTGTGGTTCTAATCCCGTGCCCATTCACGGCTTGTGGCTGCACGAGAGGTGCAAGGCAAAGGCGGCACAAGAACCGGTCCTTATACGACCGAACCAGGCATCTTCAATAGCCAATCCACACGTGGAAAGGCGTCCCAGAGATAGCCTCCCCACTGAGGACTACCTCGCCTGATCCCGCCCAAAAACATCCCTCACTAGGGTTGCACTTATTATTAAGCCACCCAATTTCACATTTACACACACACCACCAAAACACACGCATTTAACACGAAAATCATGTGAGTAGTATTAATTAAACACATGATGAAAGTCCTAAGCAGTGAGCATATCAACAATTCATTAATTAAATTAATGATGTTGATTCCTAGGGTTAACAAGGATACAGGATATAATCAAGCCAAGGCAGGCAATCAAATATTGCGTAGGACCATTCTAGCATTTAAATTCATTTAAATACCATGCAGTTTATTTGTAAACAGCTCTAGTTAGGATAATTTCATAAACATGGGATCAATATGATCAAAGGGAGTTAGACTTGCCTTCACCAAGCTCTTCCTCCTCTAAATCCTCGTAATCAGGGTCCTCTGCTTCCTCTTCTTGATTATCTAACGATTTAACAAAAAGGTAAATCTACCGCTTAACAATCAATTAAACAAACATTAAATAAAATAAATCCAAATAAACTCCAATAATATATGGATCTGGTATGATTGAATAGATGGTGATTTTAGATGAATTTAGGTGAAAGAATCACTGGAATCGGAGTTGAAACGGAGAAGATATGGAATAAACAAGGTTTAGGAAAGGAATTTGATCAGGATTAAGCTAAGTAATTAGGTATAGCTCTAATCCTAATTTATTTGGAGTAACCAAGGTTTGTAAAATGATTAGAAGGGATTAAAGTATTTTTAGGAATTTTTAGGGAATTTTCTGATATTGGAAAATGGTCGACATAAGATTCTGGGTGTACTTTCGGTGTGACCGTAGCAATAGAGGCTGACGAGTGGGCCACGGGGCCCGGTGGGTCTGCGTGCGACTGTAGCATGGACTCGGTCCACGGAGCGGTGGACCGGATTGGAAGAGCGGACGGTCCACCGTGCACCGGGTCTACCACGTGGCGGTGGCGACCCGGTCGTCGCGGGCCCGCGCGTCGACGTGGCAGCCACGTCGGACGCCGGCGCGACACGGTCAGACGCGGCGGGGAAACAGGGTGCGCGGCGGCGCATCGCCGGAGGGCTCGCCGGCGACTGCTGCGAGCGGCGGAGCGCGATGATGTGCACACCTACGGAATCTACACGGCGCGGCGAACCTAGCGGTACTACGCGGTGACGAGAGGAGCGGCCGGAGCGGCGGCGCAACGTCACCGGAGTACGGCGGCGCGCTGGTGAGCGAAGGGAAAAGAAGCGGGAGTGCCCATGATGTGCTCGGGATGGAGTGGAGGTGGCGAATGAGAACAGAGGAGGGAAGGAGAGGAGCTCGAGCTGCTATATAGCCGCCAAAGGCGGTTCGGGCGAAGGCGCAAGGTCGGTTTGCCGGCGAGAAATATCTCGCCGGACTGGAGCTTGACATGACGCCCAGAGGCGGTTCGCGAGCCACGGAGGACGGCGGTGACGCGCGGCGGGCATGGCTGCAGGGCCAGAGACGAGACAGAGCGAGAGGAAAGGCGCTGTGGCTGACGAACGCGGAGTGGAGCTCGCCGGAGTAAAAGGTGAGCGGCGGTATGGAGCGGCGCTGTGCGATGGGACGAGGCGGGGAGAGTTGCGGCGCGCACGTGCTCCACGCGGGGTTCTCCTGGTGCTTGGAAGTGACGAGGGCGGCAAGGGAGGCAGCGCCGGATTGGCGCCGGCGCAAATCGCGCCGGTCGCGAGGTTGACGACGGGCTGGGGTGGGGCCCGCGCGTCAGCGACTGAGAGAGAAAGAGAGCGGGCTGGGCTGGCAGGCCGGGACGGCTGGCGCGGGAGGTGTTGGGCCGGGACGGCTGCGGCCCAGGAGGGAGAGAGAAAAGAGAAAAGGGAAGAGGAGAGATTGGGCCGGCAGGAAGAAAAAGAGAAAGGGCGGCCCGATAAGAGAGAAATGGTTCAAACAATTCCAGAGTTTGAATTTGAATGGATTTCAAATTCGAACAAAAACACAAATCGAACAAACACTCAAAATAAAGCCAATAAGAAAATGCATATGATGAATTTTGTGCATGATTTAAATCCCAAAAATTTTATTTTCAGCCCTAGATCTAGCTAAGCAAATTGATTTTAATTGAAAATTTTAAAAAGTTCAAATTTTTAGTGATTTTTGACAACGGCCAAAACACGGGTCGCTACAATATGGCAGGTAGTGTAGAGATCCGGAAGCGTCGACGGGTAGATGCGCTCGCCGGTGAAAATGTTCAGGAAGCATCGCCAGTGACGGACATTGAACGTGTCGGGGAGCATGATCCACCGTCGGGGGTGAAACCGCCTGTCCAGGATGCCTTATGCGCGCAGGTGGGCGGAGCACGCACGCCACGGCCGGCACACAGCACGGAAGCGGACGAGGTCGACCACGTCGTTGGAGAGGACGCGTTCGGCGATCAGCCCCGACGGCCCGGTGTCCAGGTTCGCCCAGTCCCTTCCTTTGCGCGATCGCGATCTCGGAGCACTTGACGTCGTCGCCATGTTTTCAGCTAATCTTGCGGCAATGGGGTTGGCGAGTCCTATGTTGCGGATAGAGAAAAAAAAGGCAACTCAATGGATCAGGATTCTGTTAGATTTGTGCGGTTTTTGCCCTGCACCGGCGCGTGTTCTACTCACACACAGCAACATTTAGTATGTTGGGATGGAATCATCTAACAAGAATTCCTGCGACAGCTGAGCCACCATTGACACGAATACGCGAGGCCAGAGCGAGGGTTCTCTATACATACATCCTCTGTTTCTTCACATTGCTTGTCGTCCGGTTGTTTCCATGCCGTGTCGGCAGGGAGCCATTGAAACTCGTAGTCTGCTCTGGCACCAGATCATCCTGTACTCCTAACCAAGGACTAGTGATAGCTAGAAATCAGAAAGCATAATTGATATCGAGCACCTGGCCTAATCACAGTGGTCCATAGGGCAGCAGCTTCCACATAGGCAGGTGGCCAAGTCGTCACGTGCGTGCTGAACATGACTCCAATTTCAACAGCCCATGGCTACGAAAATTCACTAGCAAAAGGATATAGTTGCCCTTGCATACAACGAGAACGATTTATAATTTTGACTGTAAGAGCTAGAGTTGCATATCCTTTTGAGGAAACACTTTGTACATAATTAAATAGCTCGTTTAAGAACCATAGGCATAGCATGATAAATAGTAAGCATTGTCGCGCTCATCAAAGTTACAACAATACCGCCCAATTTGCATGCTTAATGTCAGCTTTAAAATTTTTACTAAAGTTGGCACAAATAGAATAAATACGGTGGCGGCATCTGTTGTACAACCTTCCCAAACGGCTTTCATTCCCGGGAGAAACATAATGGAAGGCGTGGTGGTATTACACGAAACCATTCACGAACTCCATACGAAAAAACTTAACGGTGTCTTGTTCAAAATTGACTTTGAAAAGGCATATGATAAAGTTAAGTGGTCTTTTCTCCAACAAGCTCTTCGAATGAAGGGTTTCTCTCCCAAATGGTGCCGTTGGGTAGAAAAATTTGTGATGGGAGGAAGTGTCAGTATAAAAGTTAATGATGATATTGGACACTACTTCCAAACAAAAAAGGGGCTTCGCCAAGGGGACCCAATGTCGCCTATATTATTTAACATCGTGGCCGATATGCTGGCTGTGCTTATTAATCGAGCAAAAAACGATGGTCAGATAAGTGGCATTATCCCCCACCTTGTGGATGAAGGGTTATCCATCCTACAATATGCGGATGACACCATACTGTTTATGGACCATGATTTGGAAAAGGCAAAAAATATGAAATTACTTCTAACAGCCTTTGAACAACTATCAGGTCTGAAAATAAACTTCCACAAGAGCGAAATATTTTGCTATGGCGAAGCGAAAGACTTTGAAGATGACTATATGGAGATATTCGGATGTAAGACCGGGGAGTACCCGTTCCGTTACCTGGGTATCCCTATGCATCACAGGAAGCTCCGTAATAGTGATTGGAAAGTTATAGAAGAAAGATTTGAACGTAAATTAAATTGTTGGAAGGCAAAGCATCTCTCTTACGGAGGGAGACTGACTTTACTAAACTCAGTGCTTAGTAGCCTTCCTATGTTCATGATGTCTTTCTTCGAAATCCCAAAAGGAGTCCTCACGAAACTTGATTTTTATAGGTCCAGGTTCTTCTGGCAAGGTGGTAAAGATAATAAGAAATACCGCCTAGCAAGATGGGACCTCCTATGTCGTCCCAAAGATCAAGGAGGGCTTGGGATCATAGACCTGGAGATCCAAAACAAATGCCTATTAAGTAAATGGTTATTCAAATTACTTAACGAGGATGGCATGTGGCAAACTCTAGTCCGAAATAAATATCTAGGGACTAAGACGCTGTCACAAGTGGGAGCCAAGCAAAATGACTCTCACTTTTGGAGGGGTCTCCTAAAGGTTAAGGACGAGTTTCTCACGTGCGTTTCTTTTAATGTGAAGGACGGCTCCCAAGTTAGATTTTGGGAGGACGCATGGTGTGAAGCAAGACCTTTCCGTGAGATTTATCCCAATATCTACAATGTGGCTTACAACCCACATGATTCGGTAGCGAGGGTTATGTCCACTACGCCTTACAATTTGTCGTTTAGACGATCTTTGTTAGGTGTAAAGCTCACGGAATATAATAACCTGTTAGCAAGGTTGTCAACTTCCAGACTCACAAATGAGAGGGACACGGTGTCTTGGCAATTAACTAGGACAAAACAATTCTCGACTCGATCGATGTATTTGTTCCTAATGAACCATGGCGCCCCCTTCCAACACAAACAAATCTGGAAGTTGAAGCTCCCTCTAAAGATTAAAATCTTCCTTTGGTACCTCGGTAGAGGGGTAATACTCACAAAGGATAACTTAGCAAGAAGGAATTGGTCGGGAAGTCAAAAATGTTGTTTCTGTAATTGCAATGAGACGATACAACATTTATTCTTTGACTGTCACCATGCTAAGAATATTTGGAGGGTAGTACAAACCGCTACGGGGATTCCCCCACCTAGATCTATAGCCCATATAGCGGGCGATTGGCTCTCAAATTTTACTAAAGGAGAGCGTAATGTGATTCTAGTTGGGGCTGCAGCCTTATGTTGGGCTATTTGGCGTTGCAGAAATGACATTTGCTTTGATAATGTTAAGTACACATCGTTTTTGCAGGCTCTATTCAGGGGTGCATATTGGCTGAGGTACTGGGCGCTGCTGCAGCCTGAGGAGGTTAGAGGTACCATCCATGGCGTGAGTGTCGCATTGGAGACGACGGCGCTCGAGACTTATGCTAGCCACGGATGGAGATTTAATAATAGACTGTATCCTCCGTGATTTTTTCTATGCTTCCCAAACCAGTGATATACTGGTATTCATTGTAATAATTGTACGAAAAACGGGCTGCGTGCTATGCAGAGGCCGGAAACGTTGTTTCCATTATCTAAAAAAAATCAAAGTTGGGTTGTTCCACGCTTCCACCCAAGGCATCGAATGCATCAATTCTTGTTCTAAAATTCCCATAATAACCCTTGCACACGTAGATGGTGTCAGGCTTGATCCATGGCGAAACCCAGGAAGGGACCGAGATGGAACGTGTGCCGTACTGGTCGACGAAGAGGGAGTGGCCATCAAGTACTTTCGTGGGTATCATCTCTCCCGTGTCCACGTTTGCTCGGTACGTGGTGCAGTACTTGTCCTCTGAAATATTGTGGTTGTATTTTGCAAATCCATGACGGAAACAGATAAACAGCGTGCCGCCGTTGTCCACCGGGCATATGTTATCCAAGCAGGAGACTGGACGGGCCCAGCATGTAGTTGGCTACTTGCACCAGCTCTGGTCGCTGGTCCACCGTAGTTTCCAGCACTAAGATTTCCTCTGTGGTCATGCAGTAAATGCGACCAGCAAACTGAAATGCAGATAGGATTGGGGGGTAAATTCCACGCCGCGTCGTCCAAGTCTCGTCGCCGGGCTTGGCGAATGCTACATTGGAGTGACCAAAAAGAAGCACAATCGTGGAGTCGTCGGCAAGTCCGGCATAACGCAGACCGAAATCCTCTAGTTTTTCGTCTACGCCGAGAATATGGTGGTTTGAGAGCGTGGTTGCACTTGGGAGGTCGGCGAGTTGTCCTGTCAGCGGGTTGAGGAGCTGGACGAGGTAAGTGTCCTTCCGGCACAGGAGGACCAGGCCCTCGGCTGTGTGCCCAAGAATATAGCAGCGCCAGCGGCGGGAACCAGGGAAGCGCACGCGGATGCGCTCGCCGGTCAAGGCATTGAGGAAGAGCCGCTGGTTGCCGGCGGCGGTCAAGCTGCCCGGCAGCATGATCCAGCGCCGAGGGTGGCAGCGCCGGTCGAGGACGCTGTACGTGCGGGGTTCCACAGAGCACACGCGCCACGCGGTGCACGCCGCGCGGAAGCGGACGTAGTCGGCGACGTCGTCGGAGAGGATGCGCTCCGCGATCAATCCGGCTGGCCCCTCAGGCAGGTTTGCCCAATCGCGCGTGGTGCCGTCGAACTCGAGCCCCGTGCGCTTGTGATACGGACGCCTGCGGCTGCTGGGTGGCGGAGCGCCTGACGATGATGCCATGGTTACTTCGTTCCCCACGCTTCGGCCGGCGCGTGTGACGCCTGCGTTCCCAACGGATTCGCTGCGAGGGCAGAGGATCGTGCGAAGAACCCTTGATGATAATTTGGGTTGAAAGCATGAGATCGTACAACAGCAGGAGGCTTAATTAGCGGATTTACTTACTTATCAAGGAAGCTAAAGAATCCTCGTGCTTAACGATGCCTCCCCAAAAGGCAACCGAATCGATCATATTTGTTGTAAGTTCCTGTACAATGCTTCGATCGACCCGGCTGTAACGCAGTACTCCAAGAATTATTTGCATTTGCATAAAGTAACAAAATAATGTTAATATCCATTATCTACTGCAAGAAGAAAATAATAATATTGGGAACTGCAATACCTAAATCCACTCTCTTTGGCTTTGAAAATTATTGGACTAAATTTCAGGGCTTTAATGAAACAGTGCTGTTGATGGCATACCACTCGCGAAAATGAATCCCACTCATACAAGGGACCGCCGACCTTATCCATGCGCCCCATATTCATCATTTTTTCTCGAGATCCGCGTAGGGGGGCCAACTTGGACGCAAAGTTTATTGTTTCTTTATCCTCGTGGTCCCTAGCTGGTCAAAGGGTTGTAGCCAGCGTGCGAGAGAAGTTGCTTGTGCTGTGAACCTGCTTTGGACTGGTGCTTTTTTAAGGTGATGAGGACATCGCTCTTTCGGATACACATGTCACACCTCCGCTGGATATACAAGGTCCAATCACTAGAGCTCGCGCACGACAGCTGAATCTAGAGGTGAGCTCGTTCCTAAGCACTCATTTATATGAACTTGAGGATAGATTGCTACCTAATGATTATATTGTGTTTAGGAACCATGGAGAGGGTCAGGAGATGATTGGAGAGGAGCTTCGAGGCGTGGAGGGACAGCAAGGGCGTCCAAACCAAGTTGGAGTCCCAATTGAAGTCAACTTCGGATCGGTTTCGGCGTTCAGGAGCAGTCTGCACTAAAACGGTCGCCCAGGTCGCATACGGGCTCGGTTTTGGACGTTCTTCATATGCATGGAAAGATAATTTGATAACCTTTCCAATGGCGCCGGTCTCATGTCAAAATTCGTCCGGAGTCATCGGGAATCGTCGAAACAAGTTGACATCCAGAATCTGTCCCGGTGCTGCGCCACCGTAATTTGGCCTTTGGGCTTTGTATCGTGTTGGAGCCCATTAGTGGCGCGTCCAGGGGGTCTTGCACGCCCCTAAGGTCTATATCTACAGTAGCCGCCGCCCAAGTTAGGGTTGGGTTTTGCTTAGATTATTCTGTCAAGAACAGTTTCGCCGTTCATCGATTTGTGAGACCCCAACTCGTGAGCTTAATTCAGTTTTCAGCAATTTTGGTTGCAATCTACTGTGTTCTTGCTTGTGTTCTTCGATTCGCAGGCAAGGATAAGCCTTCTTGGCGAGGTCGACTGTGCACCGCCCGTCGATAACCTGAGGAGACGTGGTGCTGCGATTGCGGGGTTTAGAACATGTTGTTCTGAAGCCGGATCGACGTGTGTCAAGTCTCCACCAAATCGAGAGTTATCAGAACCTTTCGGAAGATCGGGAACCGTAGTTCACATCATAAGGTTCCTTTCTTCTTGGATGGATACGAATGCCGCCAGCCGCACCACCATCGGTCTCTCTTTCTTGGCCGCACCAACTTCCATTTGGATCGCGCCTCACCCTAAGAGCTACCACTACAAGATTCCAGAATTCCCGACATTCCTTTTGTAAAAGTGGCGGACAGTTTGTAGCATATTTTAAGTAGATGTGAAAACTGTAGGGAATGAGTTTGTAGGGAATAAGTTTGTAGATAATTTGCTAAAACTGTTGGAAAAGATAGAAATTTGTACTACAAAACTGTTGGCCACTCAAAAGATTACACTAAAATGCAAAAACCGTCGGCCACATGTACAAAAGCTGTCGGGGATTCGTAGGAATTTTGTAGTGTACAGGTGTTTCGTTCGTACTCAGCTAGTTTAATAACCACGAACATAACAAGATAAATAGTAAGCAATGTCCTTTGCATCAAAGTTGGGTCGTTCCACGCTTCCATCCAAGGTATCAAATGCCTCGACTTTTGGTCGACTAGAACTCTTAAAACCCTTGCACACGTAGATGGTGTCAGCCTTGATGGTTGGCGAAACCCAGGCAGGCACCCAGACTGAACGCGTGTTGTAGGGGCAGACGAACATTGCGTGACCATCAAGTCCTTTCATCGGTATCATTTCTCCCGTGTCCAAGTTTGCCCGGTACGCCTGGTAAGTATCCAGGTCTAAAAACATATGACTTAATAAACAAACCAGCTTATCGGCATTGTGGTAAGTTCTATGAGACGCCAGGACCGGAAGGTCCAGCGTGTAACTGGCGATTTCCACAAGTTGCTGGTTCACCGTAGTTTCCACAACAAAGATATCCTTTTTTGTGATGCAGTAAAAGCGGCCCGCGAACGGAACGCAGATAGGACCGGGTGGAAGATGTTCAGCCGTCTCGTCCAAGACTTGTCACCGGGTTTGGCGAAGGCTACATGGGAGAAACCATAAACAAGCACAATTGTGGAGTTATTGGCAAGCGCGGCACCACGCAGACCGAACTCCTCTAGTAACTCTAGTTCGTCGTCCAGACTCCATTCGATGCAGCAGGGAGTCTCCTCCAGAAGCGTGCTCGCACTTGGGAGATCGGCGAGTTGTCCTGTCAGTGGGTTCAGGAGCTGGACGAGGTAAGTGTCCTTCCGGCACAGGAGAACCAGGCCCTCGGCGGTGTGCCCGAGAACATAGGAGCAGCCGGGATCAGGGAGGCGCACGAGGACGCGATCGCCGGTGAAGACGTTAAGGAAGAACCTCTGGTTGCCGGCGGCGTTCAAGGTGGCCGGGAGCATGATCGAGGGCTTGGGGTGGAACCGCCGGTCAAGGACGCTGTGCGCGTGGGCTTCGACGGTGCAAGCGCGCCACGCCGCTCACGCAGCGCGGAAACGGACGTAGTCGGCGACATCGTCCAAGAGAAGGCGCTCCGCGATTGATCCCGCCGGCCCGTCGGGCAGGTTCGCCCAGTCGCGCGAGGTGTCCTCGTCCAGCTCCATGCGCTTGTGCTTCGCACGAGGACGTCTGATGGGAGAATCGTGGTATATGATGATGGGAGGAAAGCTCTGGGATCGTACAACAGCTGGAAACTTATAATAACAAGTTATTAAGGACGAAGCTGTGGATTCCTCGTGCTTTACGATGCCTCGACAAAAAGGCAAACGAATCAGACAGGTTTTGTTGTAGATCCTTACTACAGCCGGCCATATAATGCTCGGACGCGGCAAATATGTGTGTTGCCAAATTAATGGCAACCAATATGTTGAGACTTTTTTGACCGAAATATATGTTGAGACTTGAGAGCCGTCTTACCAAGATGGAATCCCAATTGGGCACCATTGCCAACCTGAGTTGATGCGAAGTTGCAGGCCCATCTAGAATGGAGCATTGGTGTTATGACTTGTTGAGTAGCTTAAATAGCCTAATTAATCTAGATGCACCAGCTTATGACATATAAGTGCTGATGGTAGTAATAATAAAGAGTATGCTACAGTTGCATCCAAGTTGCTTGTAAGTACTAGGCTTTTGTTAATTCAGTTGCGAAAGGGCCTCTAGCTGAACTGTTTAGGTGGCCTCAGTAGCACTCCTCAAGTTCTAAGTTCGATTAATTCCCGGTGGGAGCGAATTTCAGGTTTAGGTTAAAAAAAATCCCCTCGTCTGTCCCACATCTAAAGCATAGGTCTAAGGCCCGGGTCAGGTCGTTGGTCGTCTCACATGGGCTACGGTGCCGCTGTGTACGGGTGGGGCAAGGGTTCGGGGGGTTTTCTCGACCTGTGTGAAAAGGTCTTCTTCTTCAATTGCAATGCCGGGGCTGTCTTACCCCCGCAGGTCGAGTTTTTTTTTTTGTTAATTCAGTTACCATTCTTTCTTTTCAATGATACAATTGGACATGAATCGTATGAACTTATTCTTATACGACCTTAATTTATTATGGTATTTTAACATGGATGTCACATGACTTTCAAATGTGTGCATCTGCTCTTGACCCAGGGACCGATATATACCAGAAGCACGGTGAAACCTACTAACTGCAGGGATCGTGAAGCACCTGAAATCATTAAATTTTTTTGACTGGTTAATTATTTTTTTACTGGTCCGAAATCATTATTGCATTACAATAGTACACGATCCAAAGAAGTACAGTTTTCTTTTCTTTCTTTGACGCAAAAGGAACAGTTTTCTTTTCAAGCTAATGGACAATTGGACCAACCACATCTTCTTCCTCCATCCACCAGCCATGAACGATGAATCCCCACCTCGCCATTTTACCATAAGAGATAGAGTTGCATAATTCGTACGTAATCAAAGGATATACAGCTCGTTTAATAACCACAGCCATAACGTGATAAATAGTGAGCAATGTCGTCCTCACCAAAGCTGGGTTCTTCCAAGCTTCCACCCAAGGCATCGAATGCATCAATTCTTGGTCGACGAGAATTCTTGTAATAACCCTTGCACACGTAGATGGTGTCAGGCTTGATCGAAGGCGAAACCCCAGAAGGGACCGAGATTGAGCGTGTGTCATACTGGTCGACGAAGAGGGAGTGGCCATCAAGTACTTCCGTGGGTATCATTTGTCCCGTGTCCACGTTTGCTCGGTACGTGCAGTACTTGTCCTCTGAATCACAGTTGTGTTTCGAAAGTCCATGACGGAAACAAATATACAGAGTACGGCCGCCGTTGTCCACCGGGTATATGTTATCCAACCAGCTGACAGGACGGCCCAGGGTGTACTTGGCCACTTGCACCAGCTCTGGACGCTGGTTGACCGTAGCTTCCAGCAGTAAGATACTCTCTGTGGTGATGCAGTAAAAACGGCCTGCAAACACAAACGAAGACACGATTGGGGGGGCGAATGTCACGCCGCGTCGCCCAAGACTCGTCGCCGGGCTTGGCGAAAGCTACGTCGGAGTGACCGAACAGAAGCGCAATTGTGGAGTCGTTTGCAAGCCCAGCACCACGCAGACCGAAATCCTCTATTTCGACATGGTGTTTCGAGAGCGTGGTTGCACTGGGGAGATGGGCGATCTGCCCCGTCAGCGGGTTGAGGAGCTGGATGAGGTAAGTGTCCTTCCGGCACAGGAGGACTAGGCCCTCGGCGGTGTGCCCAAGAATGTAACAATGGCGGGCGTCAGGGAGGCGCACGCGGAAGCGCTCGCCGGTGAAGACGTTCAGGAAGAGCCGCCGGTCGCCGGCGGCGTTCAAGGTGCTCGGGAGCATGATCCAGCGCCGAGGGTGGAAGCGACGGTCGAGGACGCTGTACGCTCGGGGCTCGACGTCGGTGCACGCGCGCCAAGCCGCGCACGCCGCGCGGAAACGGACGTAGTCGGCGACGTCGTTGGAGAGGGCGCGCTCGGCGATAGATCCGGCCGGCCCCTCTGGCAGGTTCGCCCAATCGCGCGTGTTGTCGTCGAATGAGTCGAGCTCCGCGCGCCTGAGATTCGCACGCCTGCGGCTGCTGGATGGCGGAGCGCCTGATGACGATGCCATGGTTCGTTCCCCACGCTTCGGCCGGCGCGTATGACGCCTGCGTCCCATCGGATGCGCTGCGAGGGCAGAGGAGAATCGTGGGGGGAAGCTTGGGATCATACGACAGCAGGAAACTTGGTAATTAATAAGGAAGCTACAGAATCCTCATGCTTTACGAGGCCCCTCCTCGACAAAAGGCAATCGAATCGATCAGTCCCTGTACTAAACCCGGCTGTGTCCTGCTCGGACGCGGCAGATGTGTGTGTCTGTGTTGCCAACCAATATGTTGAGAGCAATCGTCTTACCAATTTAGAATCTCACTACAAAAATGGAGTGCCCGTTGGCACGCCGTGTGGTCTCGCTTGTTTGCAAAGCTGTCGGGAAGTTTGAGGTGTTTTTTCGAATGGAGAAGTAGAGGTGCTATAATAGTAAGGTGCAAATTAACAATATGGTACAAGGAATCATCAGTTATTTTTGAAACTGCAAATTTTGCACTCATGTGGTGTCTATAAGCACCGTAGGCTAACATTTGTCAATTAATCCTCAATTTGAAGGAATCAACATTTCAAATGATTTTGCTTGCCTTTATGCACTAATATAAGAGACACGCTAAATCAAGTTATATAAGAGTTTTACTTTTAGATATAACATATTTACGGTGCAAAAAGTAGGTCAATTATACGCAGCTTTGGAATTTGATCTATAGAGAGGTAACTTATCTTAAAGTATGATGGAGAAAGTTCATTATTCTACGTTTTGAGCAGAAAAGTTCTGCTTGCTCTAAGAATGTGCAGTTTAGCCGGAGCCAATATATACCGCATCTTTCAATATGATAAGGTGATACAGGAAAGAACAAACCAGTAGAGTATCAATGATAAACTATAGATGCTAAAGTGAAGGTGCTGGCGTCTAACAGAAATAAGAATCTTGGAAGGCAGTAACAGATGCAACCTAACTTTTGTAATAAACACTCAGAAAAATTGCAAAGATAGATAAGATAGATTGATCAGCTATTTACATCATGTAAAATAATACATGAAAACATGTTTATACGGGAAGCTACATTAATAAAGTGTCTTGCTATAACCCTATAGTGCAATCAGAATTGCAACATCATTAGAAGAGAAATATCAGGTAATGCAGTATAACATGCTCCATATTCCACTGAATTTTTTCACTACTTCATACTGATGAATAAATCCAATATGAAAGTACATATATAACACATTTTAAATTTTTACTAACTACCAAAAATGGTAATGCTAGTGCGAAAAATATCATTCGGTTAAGCATAGGGAATTCACCTACGAAGCCAGAAACTTTACTGGCATTTGGTTTCTAATGGAGTTATTATGATCATATACCTGCACATTCTGGTGTTCGTAAGGGCCTTGTAAAGACGCGGTCAGGGTTTGTGATGGGATGCAGAACAGCAGAACTATGGCTTATCTCTATGCTTAAGACCACGACAGTCCTTCACTATTTTCAGCAGGCTCTGACATTTTGTCAAACACCTTGCAAGCGGTGCACACCCGTATTTGAATCAGAGCTTGAATGGAAGCCGGATGGGCATCCTTGGCAGGAGGATGGTGCGGAAAGGCGGCGCAGGCTCGGAGAAGCCGGATGGGCCGGAGGCTGCGGCTACTGGTGACGGAGACGACGGATGACGAGCGATAGGGCAGCCACGGGCTTGTTCAGTTATGGGCTTGTTCGTGTTGGGTGCGAGCGTGGTGGGGCGCACCGGCGGCAAGTCTGATCGGAGACGGGAGTGAGAGGGAACGAGGAGTGACACTTGAATGGAAGCTTCTAGTGGAAGCTCGACTGGAGAAATCCGAAGCATTCATCAGCATATCAACGGTGGCAAGTAACCGAACAATCAGAGCTCAAGAAACCTTCGGCCTCCTTTGGATTGGAGGAAAAACATAGGAAAAACAAAGGATTCTGATTCCTATGGAATGGGTAGCTGTAGCAGCGCAAACTCTGTTACTAGCGCGTGTGCTCGTGGACGAAGCCGCGTCTCTGTCGCGACGCTGTCGGGAGAGAAGAGAAGAAACAAAGCCCGCCGGAGAGGAGGCGGAAGGGAAGCTGTTAGGGTTCGGAGTTAGGGTTGGGGGTTTGGGGGAGGCTTCATGGTCGCCGGCTGAGGAGGAGGGGGCCCGGGGGCGGCGGCTGCGACCCGGCGGTGGGTGGCCGCGGCGGCGGGGCGGCGAGGCGGCGATGGCGCCGCCGGCCGCTGGTAGGTAGGAGGGCGGTGGGCGGGGTAGGAGGCGGGGGCGTCGTGGTTGGACCAGTTAGTGGCGGCGGCGGTCGACGGCGGCGGATCCGGCGGCGGAAGCCGCTGGAGACGAGGGAGGTGGCCGGCGGCGGGGGAGCGGATATCAGAGAATTTAGTGGCGGCGGCGGTCGCGGGCGGCGGATTCGGCGGCGGTAGCCGCCGGAGACGAGGGCGGGGGCTTGCGGCGGGGGCGTCTCACGTCTGGCCGGAGATCGTGGCTGAAGAGGAAGAGGGCGGAGGAGGAAGACGACCGGTTGTCGTTTGCTGTCGGGTGGAATGCGCGGCTTCCGTCGCTCGCGCGCGCGCGCGGATTAGTGTGACCCCTGTAGCAGCCTCTTTCGTAGGAATGATCACGGGAAAAGTGGAGGAAAGTTTCCTTTTAGGTTGATTTTGGAGGAAATCCACAGGAAAATTTGGCATCCACTCCGAGCTCTTTTTTCTACCGGCTCGCGTAGGATCGAGGCATGGTTCGTGCTTAACCCATCGAAGAACAAGATTAGGAGCTTGCCTGCCACCTCCAGACCAAGCTCCTCCGACCACAGCAGCTCGATTTTGCCCCTGCGCCTGTGCTCGGTTCCGCCGCCGCAGTTCAAGCCGCACCTCTCCCTGGCCACAGCTGCAGCTCCCGCCGCCGTCGGTAGACCCTGGCTGCTGAGGCAAGTCAGATTCGTAGAGCGGCAGGGAGTAAAAACGAGAGGCCCGTCTCCATGGCTGCTGGTGGTGGTGTATTGGATAGCAACTGAAGAGAACGGTAGCCGGTAGGGATGATGTTTCGTTTGCTGCCTGGGAAGGATAAGGCCGGACCCACTATTTTTTTCCTTAAAAAAAGGGTGACGGTGTTTTTATGGCTGTAATCAACTTTGATGTACTTTAATCATTCTAAAATTCCTATGCTTTTCCTATGGCTCATCCAAACGATCATTTCTATAGAATTCCTGTGTTTTGCAATCTTTTGTTTTGCACATGCATTCCTATCCTATTCCTGTGTTTTTCCTATTCCCGTGTTTTTCCTATACTGCGTTCTAAAGAAGCCCTTCAAGTTTTAGATTATAAAAGATATAAACGCCATTGCCAACCAGAGTTGATGCGAAGTTTACAGACCCAAAATAAAATTAATGGAGTATCGGAGTTATGGGTAAATAGCAATGCATCCATTGCACTCTGTATTACGATTCGTTGAGTACCTTAAGTAACCTAATTAATCCAGATGAACCAGTGACTCAAGTGCTGGTGACTCAGGTGCATCCAATGTTCCCTGTAGGCACTAGATTATTGTTAAGTCAGTAATTGTTTCATCTTTTAAGTGAGACAGTTGGCCATAGTTTGTTTAACGTAATCTTATTTATTAAGAACTTTATTATGGTCACCGGACTTTTCAGTGTGTGCATCAACTCTTGATCCAGAAACCTGGAAGCACAGTGAAACCTTAATGTATGGTTCAACTATTGATGCCGACGTTCGCTCTAAAAAGCTAGAAATTACCACATTAATCAAAGAAAAACAAAAAAAAATATTACCCATCATTTCCGTAATGAAAATATAGTTCAACATGCCCTCCTTATACAATTATTATACACCATTACCATTATATATGATACAATTAGTCCAAAACATACTTCACATGTTTTGAAAATTATTCATCACGCCATTATAAAAAAAATATTCCAAAATACATATAGATAAGTTTACAAATTACACATAATTATTGTTACAAAAACAATCAAGTGGAAATATGTCACACCCAGCTCCTAGGATGAACTGAATGTAAGCCGTATGTGCGCCCAGGACAAGTTACACACATACAGTGACTCAGAAATTCAGAATAATATCCATATCCTTTATTACATCGTGATTCTTATTACGAAATGACCCGTAGGTCTGAAAGGAAAATTACATTGCAGCGAATAAACTAAGCGAAGCAACTTCCACAGGCAACGACCGAGTAGCACGCCTAGACCTCGGACTCTTCATCCTCATAATTCTCCCAAGCTTCTCCTTCAACTGAACAACAACAACATTTTTGGGTCCGCGTGAGTACAAAAGTACTCAGCAAGTGGAGGGAAAAGATGACATGAGGCTAATTCAATAAAGGCTAAATTGGTTCTTTTGCGTAAATTGCTTTTAGTTCAAATCAGTTTTTAAACAACACCTAGTTACTATGTGAATACTCCATTCTCCAATTCTCATCGCGTCGTAACAGCCCAACCAGATCACAGTCACCCACTATGATGCCCAACCAAACCATCCCAACTAATCATGTGAGGGTCCATGCCGCTCAACCGCGAGCACGGCTGTCTAGACAGTTTTCTCCCTGCTGGGGTTGTACACTTTCACCATGAGTCGTGGTCATCCCGTATTGCCGGATAGCCGTTGTACGGATGGATACCCTTACACACTGCCGTGGTGTGCGCTAGGAGACCACTACAAGGCTTTTCCACAGCTTCCTCCAGCTTGTACGTGCCCACTTAGGTTCCACCGATAGGAGAAGTAACCCTTCAGCCTAGAGGCCCCCTCTTGTGCCGGATGGTTCCGAGGAGTAACCCTCCTGTCCCCACACATCTCTTTCCCGACGATTCCGGCGTAACCCGCCTTCCTTGCACCACCGTTTGGCACGCACAAAACTGGTCTCTACTATGTAATACGCCAGGCCGCGCCCATAACTTAGCTCATGGTTGTACTGTTCTCATGAGTGGTCGCTCCATGAACCGGTCCTTAGATTTAGGTGATTAACGAACCATAGAACTTTCGGTAACCTCAGACAGTCCCTGAGCTTGCCGGTAACCCCAGCACAGCCCACAACCAGTCACCCAAATCCCTATCTTCATATGTTGCTAAAACAGTTAACCATTATCCCTCATGTGCCAACAGTTCAGTTAGTCAAAATTAACATATACCCAAACCCAAACCATAGCAAGGCTAAGCGACATTCTACCCATGAACTGAAAATCAGTAACCAGGCGACAAGGAACAATAGTGTGGAAATTCTAGTACAGACCCTACATATAGGTTCGTATCATATTGACTCAGCATGCAATTTTGTAAACAAAACAGTTTAAATCTAGGTACAGAATGCATCAAGGACACTTGCCTTGCTGGGGATATTCTTCGACTGCCTCAAACACTTGGTTCTGCAAATCCTCGTACAGCGGCTCTTGAACGTAATCTCCTAAACGCACAAACAAGCATATGCAATACAATCAGTACAGTGCACAAAACAAAGAGATTTCAGTATGAAAATTCACTGATGATATGAGTTTTACTGCTACAGTCATTTTGGCGAAAGAAACACTGAATTTGGAGCTACTAGTAAAAAGATATGATAAAACCAAGCATCTGATAGCTAAACTGTGCTAAAAACTAAGTTTCAGGGACAGGTGCAGGTGGATTAGACAAAAGTACAGAGGCTAAGCTGCAGATTACGCATGAACTGAGATCACAACTAAGTGCTAGGAATATATGTGCAGTATAACAGAGGCTAAAAGAATTTCTTGCAGGCTGATTACACAAAGTACAGGAGCTAAACAATAATCTGCGCGTGGACAGAGATAAAAACAAAGTGTCAGGAACATGGCGCAACATAACAGAGGGGTCAACGAGACGACGACGGCCGGAATCAACAGAACGGCGTGTGGTGGCGCGTATCGGCGCCTCTCAACGGACCCGGGGAAGAAGACGCCGGCGACGGCGCAGCAGCGGAGAATGGGTGGCGGCGAGGTACCGGAGTGACGAAGGGGATCAAGGTGAGGCTCAGGGTGCCTTTTTATAGGTCGCGGACGAGGGAAGACGGCCGGGCGCGGAGCGCCGGCGATGATGGCCATCAATGGCCGGAGCCGTTTCAATTGGGCGATTAAGGGGCGAATGAGTTGGGGAAACGGACGGGAAGTGGAAGAGGAGCAGCAGGATAGGTTTTAATCGGGAGTGGTATGCGGCATCAAGGCGGCGGCGGCAGTTTCCGGCGTGGGCGTTGAGCGGCGGTGGCGAGATGCGTTCGTGAGGAGGATACGAAGAGCAGGGCAGGCTGGTTCAGCTGGGCTGTGCGTGCAGGGAAAAGAAAGAGAGAAAGAAAGAAGGGAAAAGGAGAGATAGACTCGGCCTGGTGCAGGAAAAAGAAGGGCCGAAGGCCCGTGGGTTCTGGAGTCCGGTTAGCTTTAGGAATTTTTCCCTTCAAAAAATAAAACAAGAGCAAGGCTATGCACGAAATTTAAATATGCTATGCGATGGATGCAATGCAACCTTAAGCAATTTATTTTATAAAAATTTTTTATTCTCTCTATTCTATATTGTGAATGCAACCTATTTACACTATGTTAGGCAAATTTTAGAAATTGCAAAATGTAGGGTGTTACAAAATAACAGTGATTGAAAAAGTAATGATGATAAGGTATATTATTCAATAATACGATACTAGCCGCGCAAATTCATGAGCGACAATACTATTGACTACTACAAAAATCTGGCTTTTCCCTCTGTATATAGCTCGTCTTCTAACTCCAATATTGAAGGACCTCTCGTCTAGTTTGTGATCGGCAACTGCCACCATCGTCTATACCACTGAGATGTGCGTTTTGTGGCACAGTAGATGCGGCCTGAAAATTGTACCATTGAAGCGATTCTGTCTAAGGAATGGAGGTGCGTACAGTGCTTGGCGCCGGGCTTGGCGACGGCTAGAGAAAAGGATTCAAAACAAAGCACAACCGTAGAATCGTTGGTGACACCCATATCGCGCCAAGGGCGAAGCTAGGTAGGCTACCCGAGTGCACCGGCACCAGGGTAAAATCAAAATTTTAGTGATTAGCATCTCTTTTTCATCACATAGGTACCATCTAAATCCATGTGTGTGCCCTTAGTGGCATTTGGAACTTTGCAGCGTTGACATTCCATTTTTCTCATGTTTTATGCACCAAAAAAGACTGCTTCGCCACTGCATCACACAGGTCATTGCCTTGAATGCTCTCATACTCGAGTGTTAGTAGCTCGATCGTACGTAGGTGGAAGGTCGGTGACCTACCCGTCATGGGGTTGACGAGCTGCACAACTTCGTTTTTCCTCCTACCTAGGACTACTAGGCCCTCGGACGTGCTCCCAAAAAATAGCAAAAGTGATAGTAGAAATCAGAAAACATAATTGATACCGGGCGCTTGGTGTAATCACACAATGGTCAATAGGGCCGCAGCTTCCATTGTGGGATATGATGATGGGAGGAAAGCTTGGGATCGTACAGTAGGAAACTTATACTCCCTCCGTCCCTAAGTATAGGGCGTTGTTGACTTTCAGACATCACGTTTCACCACTCATCTTATTTGAAAAAATTATGAAAATAATATATATTTTGTTATCATTTGTTTCATCAGTAGATATACTTTAAATATAACATAATTATTTTTATATTTTCATATATTTTTTGAATAAAACGAATGGTCAAACATGATGTCTGAAAGTCAACAACGCCCTATATTTAGGGACGGAGGGAGTAACAAGCTACTAAGGACGAAGCTGTGGATTCCTCGTGCTTTACGATGCCTCGACAAAAGGCAAACAAACCAAATCAGGTTTTGTTGTAGTCCCTTGATAACTAAAGCCGGCGGTATCTTGCTCGGACGCCGCAAAAATATGTGTGTTGCCAACCAATATGTTGAGACTTGAGAGCCTTCTTACCAAGATGGAATCCCAACTGTACACCATTGCCAACCCTAGTTCATGCAAAGTTAGCAGGCCCATAGAATCGAGCATTGGTGTTATGGCTTGTTGAGTAGCTTAAATAATAGCCTAACTAATCTAGATGCACCAGTTTATGACTGAAGTGCAGATGGTACTAGTAGTAATAATAAAGAGTAATGCTAAGATTGCATCCAAGTTGCCTGTAAGTACTATAGGCTTTTGTTAATTCAGTTATCATTTTTTTTTCTTTTCAACGATACAGTTGGACATGATTTGTATGAACTTATTCTTGTAGGACCTTTATTATGGTATTTTAACGTGGATGTCATATGACTTTCAAATGTATGCATCGGCTCTTGACCTAGAGACTGATACCGGAAGCACGGCGAAACCTTAATGTAAGGATTCACTACTACCATTTCCCCCCTCTACCCAAGGAACTCACAACCTTTCATTCAAAAAAAAAAAAGGGACGCATAACTAACTGCAGCAACCGTGAACCACCTGAAATCATTATTGCATTACATTATATAGTACACGATCCTAAGAAGTACAATTTTCTTTTCTTTTTGTGACGCAAAAGGTACTGTTTTCTTTTCAAGCTAATAGACAATTGGACCAACCACATCTTCTTTAGTGCATTTTCCTCCACCAGCCATGAACAATGAATCCCCACCTCGCCATTTCGCCTTCCGCTAGTCCCCTCCACCGTGTCTGGTTCCACCTAGCTATGTCAGCTTCGAAGCCACTGAGGCACACGGATCTCTGACAATCCTCCTCCCCTAACCTAGAACTGAAGAATCTCTTCTGCACGTCGTGGTCACACATGCACCTGAATTTTTCATGACTGTTTTGAATGCGCCTTTTCTTTAGATATAAGTGCCAAACTTGGATAACTCACCATAATCTGACTTTATAACGTAAGCCACTCTTAATTCTTAAAGGAGAGAAAATAAAGAACATGACTTAAAAAAAAAGCAAAACATGGATTTTCAAAATTTTCATAAATCACTGGAATAAAAAAGACACAAGATGTTATTATTCTACCTCTATGTACTTATGTACATAGCATTCTAAATAATACGCACCATCTTTCGTGATTTTCCAGTGTGAGATGCTAACAGAAAACTCTCCGTGATTTTCAAACCACGTAGGGCTCTGATTGAATCCATCCTGGACATCACGTAGGCGTTCATGGCTTTTTTGTTTTTTGATACAATGTCATAACAAGACTCTAGCATTACTGGCCAATGCTCGCACATGGCGTAATCACACAATGGTCCAAAGGGCAGCAGCTTCCACATAGGCAGGTGGCCACGTTGCCACGTGCGCGATGAACATCAAGGGCCCATGATCCACGTAAAATTCACTGGCAAAGGATATACTTGCATACAAGAAGAATGATTTATAGTCCATTTCCTACTAGCTAGTACTACAGACAAAAAAAAAATGGATACCTACTATAATGTTGCTTTATTCTATTTGAAAGAAAAATATAATTTTACCATAAGAGCTAGAGTTGCATAATTCGTACATAATCAAAGGATATCCAGCTCGTTTAATAACCACAGCCATAGCGTGATAAATAGTAAGCAATGTCGTTCTCATCAATGTTGGGTTCTTCCACGCTTCCACCCAAGGCATTGAATGCATCAATTCTTGGTCGACCAGAATCCTTGTAATAACCCTTGCACACGTAGATGGTGTCAGGCTTGATCGACGGCGAAATCCCGGCAGGGACCGAGACTGAACGTTCGTGGTACTGGCCGATGAAGAGGGAGTGACCATCAAGTACTTTCGTTGGTATCATTTCTCCCTTGTCCAGGTTTGCTCGGTACGTGCAGTAGTATTGCTTGACCTTCTCTAAACTGTTGTTGTGGTTCGGAACATCTTCATGACGGAAACAAATAAACAGCGTACCGTCGTTGTCCACCGGGTACATGATATCCAACGAGCTGACCGGACGGCCCAGCGTGTAATCGGCGACTTGCACAAGCTGTGGTTGCTCGTTCGCCGTAGTTTCTACGGCTAAGATATGCTTATCGGTGATGCAGTAAAAGCGACCTGCGAATGGAAACGCAGATTGGATTGGGGGAGAAATGCCACGGAGCCACGTCGTCCAAGCCTCGTCGCCGGGCTTGGCAAAGGCTAGACGAGAGAAACCAAAATGAATTGCAACTGTGGAGTTGTCGGCAAGTCCAGCACTATGCAGAAGGAAGTTATCTAGTTCGTCGTCTAGACTCCACTTGTGGCGTGGACTGTGGTGGTTCGAGCGCTGCTGCGCGAGTGGGTTGATCATGGCCAAGCTGACACTGTCCTCCAAGAGCGTAAATGCATTCGGGAGGTCGGCGATCTGCCCTGTCAATGGGTTGAGGAGCTGGATGAGGTAAGTCTCCTTCCAGCACAGGAGGACCAATCCCTCTGCGGTGTGCCCGAGAACATAGCAGCAGCTGCGATCCGGAAGGCGCACGCGGACGCGCTCGCCGGTGAAGACGTTCAGGAAGAGGTGCCGGTTGCCTGCGTCGTTCAAGGTGCGCGGGAGCATGATCCATCGCCGGGGGTGGAACCGCCGGTCGAAGACGCTGTGAGCGCGGGGTTCAACAGAGCACGACGCGCGCCAATCCGCGCACGCCGCGCGGAAACGGAGGTAGTCGGCGACGTCGTTCGAGAGAAGGTGCTCCGCGATCGATCCCGCCGGCCCGTCAGGCAGGTTCGCCCAGTCGCGCGTGCTGTCGTCAAGCTCGAGCCCCTTGCGCTTGTGCTTCACACGTCGGCGGCTGTGCGTCCCTTGGACCTCGGTGCTGGGTGGCGGACCGCCTGATGGTGATGCCATGGTTCGCCAAGCTTGGGCCGGCATGCGTGAGGCTGCGTCGCGGCAGCTACTCGGCGAGGGTAGTGGGGATTGTTGGGAGACTGGACGAGCTAAAGCAATTGGAATCGCATAACAGCAGGAGACTTACACGAATTACTCCTCGTGCGTTACGTTCCAAAGAGAAAAGGAAACGGAATCGATCAGGTTTGTACTAGTACGTCTGTGTACGTACTTTCATGTCAAACGTTAGTCCTGTATATGTATTTGACTTTTCAAATGTGTGTGTAGTCTTAGTTGTCGATCTTTATTAAAGAACTGATATACTGGAAGCAGAATGAGACCCTAATGTAGAGACTCGTTGCAATTATTTTCCTTCTCTGGAAGGAACACATGGCTCAATGCAGAGAGCACGGAGCCCTTAAAGCCATTATTGCATTATTATGTGCATATAATACATAATATTCAATATTTAGTTTTTGTGCTATTGGACAGCCGCCTAAAAATAGCCCGACTTCCCATTAATTAAAAATAGCCAAACATGGGCTTCCAAAATATTATAAATCTCTAAAAAGATATTAGTACAAGACATTATTTTTCAAAATTTTGAAGGTACCTTGGTGACGCTGCTGGTTAGCAAACAAATGAAGGTAGTACTAACCAACGTCATCAATAAACATATGGAGGTAGCACATAACAAGATACATAATATGCAACATCGTCTTCCTTAAACTTAGGCTCGCTGCATCTGCCCAAGAGATCAAAGGCGACCAAACTTGGCCAGCACGCGTACACGGTGTCAGCATTGATGGACGGGGATACCCCGCTAGCCACAAGGGTCGACTGTCTCCTACTGATGAACAAGGCATGTCCATTGAGTGTAGCCAAGGGCAATGTGTCCCTTGTGTCCAAGTTGACACGATACAACTTGCAGCTCCCATGATCGCCATGTTCACAGCGACGACGATGACAAAGAATTAACTCTCCATCATGATCCACTAAAAGAATCTGGCTTTTCCCTCTGTACAGCTCGTCTTCTAACTCCAATGTTGAAGGATCTCCCTCGTCTAGTTTGTGATTGGCAACCGCCACCAGCTGTGGCCGTTGGTTCTCCAAGATCTGTACCACCGAGACGTGTGTTTTTGTGGCACAGTAGACGCGGCCTGCAAATGATACCGTCGAAGCGATTCTGCTGTGGGAATAGAGGTGCGTCCAGCACTTGTCGCCGGGCTTGGCGACGGCTAGAGAAAAGGATTCAAAGAAAAGCACGACTGTGGAGTCATTGGTGACACCAGCACCACGCATGTCATTGCCAAAAACGCTTCGACCCTCGTCTGTCAGTAGCTTGGTTGCCGGTGGAAGGTCGTTGACCTGCCCCGTCATCGGGTTGATGAGCCGCACAACTTCGTCGTAGCTGCCTAGGAGGAGGACTACTAGGCCCCTCGGTTGTGCTCCCAAGAATATGGCAGGTAGGCCACGTCATCGAAAAATTAATAATATAGGGAACTACAATACCTAAATCCGCTCTCTTTGGCTTTGAAAACTATTGGACTAAATTTCAGGGCTTTAAATAAACAGTGCAATTGATGGCATACCACTCGCGAAAATGAATCCCACTCGTACAAGCGACCGCTGACCTTATCATGCGCCCCATGTTCATCGTTTTTTTCTCGAGATTCGCGTAGGGGGGCCAACTTGGATGCAAGTTTATTGTTTCTTTATCCTTGTGGTCCCTACCTGGTCAAAGGGGTAGCCAGCACGCGAGAGAAGTTACTTATGCTGTGAACCTGCTTTGGACTGGTGCTTTTCTAAGGTTCCTTTCTTCTCTAATGGATATGAGTGCCGCCAGCCGCACCACCACTGGTCTCTCTTTCTTGGCCGCACCAACTTCCACTTGGATCCCGCCTCAGCCGCCGGAGTTGGCCGTTAGTACAAGTGGGAATTTGGCTCTATATACCACTCCCTTCATGAGAATCTAGCTACTTTTGCTGTCAAGTTTAAGCAGAACAAAAAACGATTGAAAGCCTGGAGCAAAAGAACTCCCAAAGCAGAAAGTTGGTTGAGTAGTCTCTGATAGTGTCCTTGGTTAGGGTCTTCTTTTGGGCCAATAACCTTGTAACATGTATTCCCTTCATCTCAAAATAGCTGTCACTTTAGAATTCAAAAGAGTGAAATGCACCGTGGGTCCTTAAACTATTTGAGGATTCTCATCTAGGTCCATCAACTTTCAGATCGTCCACTTAAGTCCATGAACTATTTAAGTAGGTTCATTTGGGTCTAAAACCCACCAATTCAGATGAAACAACGGACTTGGCGTTTCCGGCATGGACAAAGATCATGTGTCGGTTCATATTTAGAGTAAACCCCTTAAATTTTGTCTTATTCCTATTCAGAAGTCCCTGTCCACACTCGCGGCTCGATGTACCAGCTTAGAGACCATATGACTCGCCATTGATTTATCCCTCTTGGGTGAGCTAGAGTCTAATACGTTTCTTATACCCTAGCTCTTCTCCGTGCGCTCCTCTCTGACCTATTTTCCGCGAGTAATCTCTGCCAAACCCATAAAATTTTAGATTTCTCACTGTCATCTTCACCCGAGCCCGTCCTTTCAAAGCTTGCAGCTTGTCGCAAGTTCTGTGTGCATGGGAATGAATGAGATGGGGCTCATGTCGAGGCGGTGCGCTGTGGGGATTGCATGTGCGATTCAGGCGTGCAGAATAGAGATCGCCCTCACATACATCCGGTGTTTGTCAAAGCAATAGTTATCGCCATCAGGAAGTCAAGAGCATGATAGCGAGAATGAGAGAAAGCTCGAGAAGCTGCCTGTAAAATTGTGTCATGTTGTCATTGACACGTCAGCATAAATTTTTTTTTTTGAAATGACGTCAGCACAACTTAGCTATATGTAGATAGGTATGGACCCAAATGAACACACTAAAATAGATCATATACCCAGATGGACGATTTGAGAGTTGATGGACCTGGATGAGAATACTTAAATAGTTTAAGGACCCACGGCGCATTTCACTCAATTCAAAATTTGTCCCACAAAGGGTATCACTCTATCTTTCCATTACAACTCATCTACCCATTCTTATTTCCCGTGCACTATTTACCTATTCATCCCCCCAATTGTCGTGCCCAACTCGTAAAACGACATCTATTTGGCACAGATGGAGTATATAAAACCAAAATTATAAAATTAAATTGGGGGCTCCCTGCTGATTCGATCGTCTTTTAGCTAGAAAAAGGTTATGTTTAATTTGAAGGTAGAAAAAATAATTATGAAACTTCGAAAGTAACTGGTTTACAAATGCATCAAAGTTTATAGAATTATAATTTCATCATTCACCCTAAGAGCTACCACTACAAGATTTTCCAAGATTCCTGACATTCTTTTTGTAAAAGTGGCTGACAGTTTGTAGCATATTTTAAGTAGATGTGAAAATTGCAGTGAATAAGTTTGTAGAATTTGCTAAAATTGTTGGGAAAGATAGAAATTTGTACTACAAAACTGTTGGCCACTCAAAAGATTACACTAAAATGCAAAAACTGTCGGCCACATGTACAGAAGCTGTCGGGGATTCATACGGGGATTCATAGGAATTAGTGTACAGGTGTTTCGTTCGTACTCAGCTAGTTTAATAACCACGAACATAACATGATAAATAGTAAGCAATGTCCTCTGCATCGAAGTTGGGTCGTTCCACGCTTCCATCCAAGGTATGGTATGCCTCAACTTTCGGTCGACTAGAACTTTTAAAACCCTTGCACACGTAGATGGTGTCAGCCTTGATGGTCGGCGAAACCCAGGCAGGCACCCAGACTGAACGCGTGTTGTAGGGGCAGACGAACATTGCGTGACCATCAAGTCCTTTCATCGGTATCATTTCTCCCGTGTCCAAGTTTGCCCGGTACGCCTGGCAAGTATCCAGGTCTAAAAACATATGACTTAATAAACAAACCAGCTTATCGGCATTGTGGTAAGTTCTATGAGACGCCAGGACCGGAAGGTCCAGCGTGTAACTGGCGACTTGCACAAGTTGCTGGTTCACCGTAGTTTCCACAACAAAGATATCCTTTTTTGTGATGCAGTAAAAGCGGCCCGCGAACGGAAACGCAGATAGGACCGGGTGGAAGATGTTCAGCCGTCTCGTCCAAGACTTGTCACCGGGTTTGGCGAAGGCTACATGGGAGAAACCATGAACAAGCACAATTGTGGAGTTATCGGCAAGCCCGGCACCACGCAGACCGAACTCCTCTAGTAACTCTAGTTCGTCGTCCAGACTCCATTCGATGCAGCAGGGAGTCTCCTCCAGAAGCGTGGTTGCACTTGGGAGATCGGCGAGTTGTCCTGTCAGTGGGTTCAGGAGCTGGACGAGGTAAGTGTCCTTCCGGCACAGGAGAACCAGGCCCTCGGCGGTGTGCCCGAGAACATAGGAGCAGCCGGGATCAGGGAGGCGCACGCGGACGCGATCGCCGGTGAAGACGTTAAGGAAGAACCTCTGGTTGCCGGCGGCGTTCAAGGTGGCCGGGAGCATGATCCAGCGCTTGGGGTGGAACCGCCGGTCAAGGACGCTGTGCGCGCGGGGTTCGACGGTGCAAGCGCGCCACGCCGCGCACGCAGCGCGGAAACGGACGTAGTCGGCGACATCGTCCGAGAGAAGGCGCTCCGCGATTGATCCCGCCGGCCCGTCGGGCAGGTTCGCCCAGTCGCCCATGCGCTTGTGCTTCGCACGAGGACGGCTGATTGGAGAATCGTGATATATGATGATGGGAGGAAAGCTCTGGGATCGCACAACAGCTGGAAACTCATAACAAGTTATTAAGGACGAAGCTGTGGATTCCTCGTGCTTTACGATGCCTCGACAAAAAGGCAAACGAATCAGTCAGGTTTTGTTGTAGATCCTTACTACATCCGGCCATATAATGCTCGGACGCGGCAAATATGTGTGTTGCCAAATGCCAACCAATATGTTGAGACTTTTTTGACCGAAATATATGTTGAGACTTGAGAGCCGTCTTACCAAGATGGAATCCCAATTGGGCACCATTGCCAACCTGAGTTGATGCGAAGTTGCAGGCCCATCTAGAATGGAGCATTGGTGTTATGACTTGTTGAGTAGCTTAAATAGGCTAATTAATCTGGATGCACCAGCTTATGACATATAAGTGCTGATGGTAGTAATAATAAAGAGTAATGTTACAGTTGCATCCAAGTTGCCTATAAGTACTACAGTAGGCTTTTGTTAATGCAGTTACCATTCTTTCTTTTCAATGATACAATTGGACATGAATCGTATGAACTTATTCTTATACGACCTTAATTTATTATGGTATTTTAACATGGATGTCACATGACTTTCAAATGTGTGCATCTGCTCCGATCGGTGAAGCACCTGAAATCATTAAATTTTTTTGACTGGTTAATTAATTTTTTTACTGGTCCAAAATCATTATTGCATTACATTAAATGGTACACGATCCAAAGAAGTATAGTATTCTTTTCTTTCTTTGACGCAAAAGGCACAGTTTTCTTTTCAAGCTAATGGACAATTGGACCAACCACATCTTCTTCCTCTAGGGCATTTTCCTCCACCAGCCATGAACGATGAATCCCCACCTCGCCATTTTACTATAAGAGAAGGATATACAGCTCGTTTAATAACCACAGCCATAGCGTGATAAATAGTAAGCAATGTCGTCCTTATCAAAGTTGGGTTCTTCCAAGCTTCCACCCAAGGCATCGAATGCATCAATTCTTGGTCGACGAGAATTCTTGTAATAACCCTTGCACACGTAGATGGTGTCAGGCTTGATCGAAGGCGAAATCCCAGCAGGGACCGAGATTGAGCGTGTGTCATACTGGTCGACGAAGAGGGAGTGGCCATCAAGTACTACCGTGGGTACCATTTCTCCCGTGTCCACGTTTGCTCGGTACGTGCAGTACTTGTCCTCTGAATCACAGTTGTGTTTCGAAAATCCATGACGGAAACAAATAAACAGAGTACGGCCGCCGTTGTCCACCGGGTATATGTTATCCAACCAGCTGACAGGACGGCCCAGGGTGTACTTGGCCACATGCACCAGCTCTGGACGCTGGTTGATCACCGTAGCTTCCAGCAGTAAGATACTCTCTGTGGTGATGCAGTAAAAGCGGCCTGCAAACACAAACGAAGATACGATTGGGGGGCGAATGTCACGCCGCGTCGTCCAAGACTCGTCGCCGGGCTTGGCGAAAGCTACATCGGAGTGACCGAACAGAAGCGCAATTGTGGAGTCGTCTGCAAGCCCGGAACCACGCAGACCGAAATCCTCTATTTCGACATGGTGCTTGGAGAGCGTGGTTGCACTGGGTAGGTCGGCGATCTGCCCCGTCAGCGGGTTGAGGAGCTGGATGAGGTAAGTGTCCTTCCGGCACAGGAGGACTAGGCCCTCGGCGGTGTGCCCAAGAATGTAACAACGGCGGGCGTCAGGGAGGCGCGCGCCCCGCGCTCGCCGGTGAAGACGTTCAGGAAGAGCCGCCGGCGACGTTCAAGGTGCTCGGGAGCATGATCCAGCGCCGAGGGTGGAAGCGCCGGTCGAGGACGCTGTATGCGCGGGGCTCGACGTCGGTGCACGCGCGCCAAGCCGCGCATGCCACGCGGAAACGGACGTAGTCGGCGACGTCGTCGGAGAGGACGCGCTCCGCGATCGATCCCGCCGGCCCCTCCGGCAGGTTCGCCCAATCGCGCGTGGTGCCGTCGAACTCGAGCCCCTTGCGCTTGTGCTTCGCACGCTGACGGCTGCTGGATGGCGGAGCGCCTGATGGTGATGCCATGGTTCGTTCCCCACGCTTTGGCCGGCGCGTATGACGCCTGCGTCCCATCGGATGCGCTGCGAGGGCAGAGGAGAATCGTGGGGGGAAGCTTGGGAAACTTGGTATAATAAAGGAAAGCTACAGAATCCTCATGCTTTACCATGCCTCCTCGACAAAAGGCAATCGAATCGATCAGTCCCTGTACTAAACCCGGCTGTGTCCTGCTCGGACGCGGCAGATGTGTTGCCAAACAATATGTTGAGAGCATCGTCTTACCAATTTGGAATCCCCTCTGAACCACACCATTGCCAACCAGAGTCGATGCGAAGTTTACAGACCCATAATAAAATTAATGGAGCATCGGAGTTATGGGTTAAATACCAATGCATCCATTGCCCTCTGTATTACGACCTTAAGTAGCCTAATTAATCCAGATGAACCAGCGACTCAAGTGCATCCAATATTCCCTGTAGTCACTAGATTATTGTAAAGTCACTAATTGTTTCGTCTTTAAGTGAGGCAGTTGGCCATAGTTTGTTTGACACCGGACCTTAACACCCCCCACAACCCCCACACCCCCCCCCCCCCCCCCCCCCCCCCCCCCCCCCCCCCCCCCCCCCCGGTCCGGTCATGTAAACCCGGCCTCCTCGAGGTCGCTTTTCGATACATGAAATAAATTCAGATCGGCAACTTGCCCCCGTTGTTTCGTTGAAAAAAATAGTTTGTTTAACGTAATCTTATTTATTAAGAACTTTATTATGGTATATTTACGTGGACGTCACAGAGGACTTTCAATGTGTGCATCAACTCTTGATCCAGAAACCTGGAAGCAGAGTGAAACCTTAATGTATGGTTCCACTATTGATGACTTAATATTTGGCCAAAATACAAAGTCACCACGTTCGTTCTAAAAGTCTAGAAATTACCATATTAATTAGAGAAAAAAATTACCCACCACTTCTGTTATCAAAATAGAGTCCAAAATGCCCTCCTTAACTATTAAAAATTATACACCATTACCATTATATATGAAACAATTAGTCCAATATATACATCACATCTTTTGAAAATTACTCATCACCGTCATTATGAAAAAATATATTCCTAAATACATATAGATAATTTTACAAATTACACATAATTATTGTTATAAAAACAATCAAGTGGAAATAACAGTGATTAAAAATGTAATGATGATAAGGTATATTATTCAATATAATACGATACTAGCTGCGCAAATGCGTGAGCGACAATATACTATTGACTACTAGAAAAATCTGGCTTTTCCCTGTGTATATAGCTCGTCTTCTAACTTCAATGTTGAAGGACCTCTCGTCTAGTTTGTGATCGGCAACCGCCACCATGGTCTATACCACTAAGATGTGTGTTTTGTGGCACAGTAGATGCAGCCTGCAAATTGTACCATTGAAGCAATTCTGTCGAAGGAATGGAGGTGCGTACAGTGCTTGGAACCGGGCTTGGCGACGGCTATAGAAAAGGATTGAAAACGAAGCACAACCATAGAATCGTTGGTGACACCGACATTGCGCCAAGGGCGAAGCTAGGTAGGCTGACCCAAGTGCACAGGCGCCAGGGTAAAATCAAAATTTCAGTGATTAGCATCTCTTTTTCATCTCATAGGTACCATCTAAATCCATGTGTGTGCACTTAGTGGCATTCGGAACTTCGCAGCGCTAACATTCCATGTTTCTCATGTTTTATGCACCGAAAAAGACTGCTTTGCCACTGCATCACGCAGGTCATTGCCTTCAATATAATGCTCTCATACTCGAGTGTTAGTAGTTCGGTCGTAGGTGGAAGGTCAGTGACCTACCCCGCCATCGGGTTGACGAGCTGCACAACTTCATTGTTCCTCCTGCCTAGAAGGAGTACTAGGCCCTCGGACGTGCTCCCAAAAATTGCAAAAGTGATAGCTAGAAATCAGAAAACATAATTGATAGCGGGCGCTTCGTGTAATCACACAACAATGGTCCATAGGGCAGCAGCTTCCACAGGCCGGTGGCCACGATCGTCACGTGCGTGATGAACACAACCAATTTCAACAGCCCCCAAGACTACGAACTTTCATAACCGATTTATAGCAAAAGTGATAGCTATAAATCAGAAAAACATAATTTGATGCTGGACACTTCGCATAATCACACAATGATCCACAGCTTCCACAGGCCGGTGGCCACGTCGTCACGTGCGTGATGATGAACATAACCCCAATTTCGACAGCCCCCATGACTACGAAAATTCACTAGCAAAGGATATAGTTGTGCTTGCATATATATACACAAGAAGAACGGATTCCCTTTTTTTTAAAAAAAAAGGGGACGATTTTAATGTCCATTTCTTACTTGCTACTATGGACTAAAAATATACGTACTATAATGTTACTATATTCTCTGTCAAAGAATATAATTTCACTGATGACAGTGAGAGCTAGAGTTGAATAGTTCGTACATAAAGGATGCATTCAGCAAGTTTAATAACCACGGGCATAGCAGGATAAATAGTAAACAATGTCTTCCTCATCGAAGGTGGGTTGTTCCACTCTTCCACCAAAGGCATCGAATGCATCAATTCTCAGTCGACCAGAATTCTCATCACCCTTGCACGCGTAGATGGTGTCAGACTTGATCGACGGCGAAATCCGGGCAGGGACCAAGATTGAACGTGTGTTGTACTGGCCGGCGAAGAGGGAGTGACCACCAAGTACTTTCGTGGGTATCATTTTACCCGTCTCCAAGTTTACTCGGTACGTGCAGTACTTCTCCTGTAAACTGTATTTGTCATGACGTAAACAAATAAACAGCATACCGTCGTTGACCACCGGGTATATGTCATCGAAAAAGTAGACGGGACGGCGCAGCGTGTAACTGGCGACTTGCACAAGCTGTGGTTGCTGGTTCGCCATAATTTCCACCACTAAGATGTTATCTACGGTGATGCAGTAGAAGCGGCCTGCGAACATAGACGAAGATAGGATGCGTGGGGAAATGCAGCTAGGCGTCGTCCAAGACTCGTCGCCGGGCTTGGCGAAGGCTAAGCCCAGAAGAAACTAAAGTGAATTGCAATTGTGGAGCTGTCGGCAATTAGTCCAGCACTACGCAGACGGAAGACCTCTAGTTCGTCGTCCAGACTCCACTTGTTGTGGTGGCTCGTGCGCTTCTGGAAGAATAGCCTGATTAAGTCGAAGCTGTCATTCAGGAGCCCGGCTACACTCGGGAGGTCGGCGATCTGCCCTGTCAGTGGGTTGAGGAGCTGGGTGAGGTAAGTGTCCTTCCAGCACAACAGGACCAGGCCCTCGGCAGTGTGCCCGAGAACAGAGCAGCGACGGGGATCAGGGAGGCGCACGCGGACACGTTCACCGGTGAAAACGTTCAGGAAGAGCCGTCGGTTGCCGGCGGCGTTCAAGGTGCTCGGCAGGATGATCCAGCGCCGGGGGTGGAACCGCTGGTCGAGGACGCTGTGCGCGCGGGGTTCGACACAGCACGCGCGCCACGCGGCGCACGCCGCGCGGAAACGGACGTAGTTGGCGACGTCGTCGGAGAGGATGCGCTCCGCGATCAATCCGGCCGGCCCCTCCGGCAGGCTCGCACAATCGCGTGTGGTGTCGTCGAACGACTCGATCAGCCCCGTAAGCCTGAGCTTCGGACGCCTGCGGCTGCTGGATGGCGGAGCGCCTGATGATGATGCCATGGTTGCGTTCGCCAAGCTTCGGTCGGCGCGTGTGAGACTGCGTCCCAGCGGCTGCGCTGCTAGGGGCAGAGCATCGGGGGATGGTAGGAGGGAAGCTTGGGATCGTATAACAGCATGAAACGTAACGAGTAATAAAAGGAATCTACAGGATCCTCATGCTTTACGAATCCTCATGTCTCATCTTTTTAAGTGAGACAATTGGCCAAGGTTTAGAACTTAAATCTTATTTTAACATGGACGTCACAGTATCTTTACTCTTCCTTATTTTCCTTCCGGGTCTGTGTGCGTCGCCACCTCTGTAAAAGTTTCGAGCCGACAGGTGGGGTCCGCCTCCTCTAGCACGCCGCCCGTCCGCCCTCTGCCCTCTCATCGTTCTCCTCGCGCAGCCCCTCCCAAAAACGTTCTCAAAAAGTTTACTCTTCCTTATTTTCCTTCCGGGTCTGCGTGCGTCGCCACCTCTGTAAAAGTTTCGAGCCGACAGGTGGGGTCCGCCTCCTCTAGCACGCCGCCCGTCCGCCCTCTGCCCTCTCATCGTTCTCCTCGCGCAGCCCCTCCCAAAAACGTTCTCAAAAAGAAAAAAAAACTCCACAACCCTAGCCGCCGTCGAGCCCGCCCGCCCCCGCCGCGCCCGCGTTCCCCCCTCCTTTCCAAGTTCCAAACCCGCGCCCTGGCGTTGTCCGCGTCCGTGCCCCTGCGCCCAAGACGAACGCGTCGAGACGGCGCCTCGATGAGCTCGATCCCCCGACGCCACCGACCGGAGGTGCCGCCCGTTCCTCTCGCCAATAGCGACCTGACGCCCCAATCCCCAACCCCCCTATCTGCTCCCAACCCTAGAGCCTCGCCTAAGACAAGCCAGTCCCAGATCGGCAATCCTCCTCGCATGCCTGCCTCCTCCGCCTCCACCCGCTCCGCCGCTACAGTCAGATCTGCGCGTCCACCGCCGTCCGAGCCCCGCCTCCATCCGAGCCGTTGTCCTCTCCAAGCGGCGGCGGAGCACCCGCACCCACGCCCGCGGAGGAATCAATCGAGACCATCAGCGAGCAGATTCCTCTCACCCCCTGGAGTCAATGGCGACTGACCCGAAGATCATCGAGCTCTCATACATACAGCGAGATCACTGCCACGATCGGCGCCACCATCACCTCCCTCCTCGTCCCCGACAGTGAAGGTCTGCATCTCTCGCGATTCTCTGTTTTTTGGTGAGATTCATGGGTTCGATTGATGTCTGACCCATCGTTTTCTTGGCGAGATTTGGCGCAGGGAATGTCTTGGATGTGGTGCTCGGATTCAATACCCTGGAGCCTTACATGGTGAGTGCGATCATTGTCTCCTCCCGATTTTGTGCTTAGTACTCCTTGCGTTCTTGTACTTTCTCATCGTTCTGGTTTGTGCGTTTTTGACTTTGGACACTCGAAGTTAGCTGAAGTGTCCAGTTCAGTCCTTGTCATCCTGTTTAGACAGGAAATTATGTCACAACCGTATCAGTCTGGCTGAGCAAGATTAGTCAACTAGATGTGCAGCCGTCCAGCAAGCTATTTCCGGCAATTTCCGGTAATGCTAAGTTCTATAATCAGAAAGGTTGTATTGTATCATATATCGTTAGTATTTCATAATGAAACCCACAGATCAAAATGTCTCTGCTTCAGTGTTTGTTATTACTCCCAAAAATTGCTCCATCCATGGGTTTAAGGACATAGTTTGTTCAGTCCATGTGTGTTAAATATAACCAGTATAATTCCATGGGTTGAATTTCTACTACTTGTGCTAGAATTATGGTCAGCAAGAACCGCTCTTGCGCTTGCACCAACAACATTGGCAACATGTTTGAGCAGGTCGATTTGAGCAGAGCAAGCATCTGTCGGGCAGCTCCTGCATCGGAAAAGGCACTAATATCAGACGATTATTGCAGGTTCTTTTCCCTAATATTGTTTACATTCAGTGTTTTCCTAAACGGTTCTAAACGGCCGTTTAGACCGGATTAAACGGTAGATGGCACCCAACCGTGTAGTTTAGCCCCTAATCGGCCTCCTAAACGGTTGACTCGTCTAATCGGTCAAAAACGGGAAAAGACGCCGTAAACGGGCAAAACGGGACGGTTTCTGGACGGGATGAGACGGCGTTCAGCCCGATTCATGGTCCGATTTCGCGATGGAGACAAAAGAAAAGAGGGGGAGATCGAGCAGAATGGCGCCGCCATCTAGGCCCGGGGCACGACCAGGCGTCGCTGCCGTCCAGCTTAGGGCTAGACTCCGCCGTCCGTGGTCCCGTGACGCGCGCTCACCAGGCTCCGCCGTCCGTGGTCGCGCCTGTCGTTCGCCATGGATCTGGCGAGTGGAGGAGAAGGGGAGCAGAGGAACAGAGGAAGAGTAGGGGAGCGGAGAAGCGCGTGGAAGGAGCTGTGGTCCTGTGGATCCGGATTCCGGCGAGCTTAGGAGCAAGAGAGTAGGAGAGCAGCTCTGCCGCTGCGATAGCAGAGAAGAAAGACCAGAGGAGCGGCAGCGGCGGCTGGCTGGTGGTGCGGTGCGGCTGGTGCCTTCCGTTCTTATCTGCTTGTAGATAAGAGAAGGGGTAGGTGGTTGTGGGCCTGGTGGCCTGGTGGGCCAGATATCCCAGCTGTGGGCTTGCTGCTTGTGGGATGGGCTGAAAATTTGTGTTGTTGGGTTGAAATTCTATATTTATACATGCAAAAGTGCGCTACAGTAGAAAACGTTTAATTCCGTTTAAACGCGTCTAAACGGCGTTTAAATAGCCTAAACGCTAAACGAAGGGTGACCGACTGTTTAGCGTTTAGGAAAACATTGTTTACATTACTCATATTAGCACTAGCGGAGTATCTTTTCATGTAGTACTAGAAGTTGTAGGAGACATGAGCTTTCTATGCAAGCTGAAAAATAATATTATGCATGAGTTCTTTAAACCTGCAGTTGCAATAGCATAACTTACCTATATTACAGATACAAACCAGTGAGAACTTTTTATTTCCACTGAAAATGAATGAAACTTATTGACTGACAGCTCTTCTACTTATTGGTAGCTTTATAATATCAGGTTTATGGCTTTCCTACTTCCTGTAGCTAGAAGGTAATTCTTATATTGCTCTCTGGGTCATGGCACACATCTGTGCTGCATATGTACTTGGAGTTTTGATCAATAGCGCTGCAAAATCAAGCACTAGCATCCCTACTCTATCGTCCCTTTGATATAACTTAGTGGTGTAAGATCTATAAGTTGTTTTAGAACAGTCGCCTAATACAAAGGATAACATCCAGTTTGCTTCTCGGTAGCCACATCTACTTTGGTATTGTTTGTGCCCAGTGGAACTTACCTGGCCTTGTTTCAATCCAAGTTAGAATCATGAGTGTAGCATGTCATTATTTTCTGATAATCACAATTGTTCAACTGCAGCATCAAAAACCAAATGTATAAGAGAGAAGTTTAGCGAAAGCTTTCCTTGCCTAAAATTGTGAGACCTAAGTGCATATCCCTTGAATTTAGTTTATTCTTACGTTACAGTCTTCTTTATGTAGCACCAGGAATATTCTTAAAAAAATGTCTTTGCTTCTGTACAGTGTGGGGTCGTATATGCTTTTGGCCGGGATGCTGTTTTTTAACTGTGTTAAGTACACTACATAGAATTGTTAAACGAAGCACACATGAGAATAGAGTTGATCAAGAAATGAGGTGACTGGAGAAAGAGTGGAGGGATGAGTTTAGATATGATCACACTCATACTCAACAGTGAAGATATTGAATGGGTGAAGCTTTAGTCATTAACTAAGGTGCGTGTCTTTCTCAGCTTTAGTCATTTACGAAAGACCATCTATGTTATGAGTAAGCATGTAAAAACTAAGGTGCGTGTGGTTTCATCACATGTTCGTAGATGGCAGAGATTGTATGCGCTACTGTTACTCATCCTTTATTCTTTGCGCACAAAAATATATCTCCATAATAAACATCATACTATATAATTTAATTGTGGATTTTTTTTTTTGCGACCAGCCCGTGGCAACTCACGGGCATTTTTGCTATACTTTTAAATGTGTGTATCAGCTCTTGATCCAGAAACCTGGAAGCACAGTGAAGTCAAAATAGAAAGCCACCATGTTCATTCTCAAATGCCAGGAATACCACATTAATTGGAAAAAAACAAGAAAGAAAAATTATCCACCACTTTCGTAATGAAAAAATTAGTGCAAAATGCTCACTTATACTTTTAAAATTATGCACCATTACTGTTATATATGAAACAATAATTCCAAAATATCCTTCACTTGTTTTAAATATTACCTACCACCGCAATTATGAAAAAAATATTTTGAAATACATATATACTCCTATAAGTTTTTAAGTGCTATTCCAACACCATAGGTGTAAAGTAGTTATTCTACACTATGTAGTTTTTACTGCAGAAAACAATCACGAATCACTGAACCGGGTGCACGTTGATGTTAAAATATGTCAATAATTGACGTTCCGTAATCACGATTAGTAAAAATGTGAAATTTTGTTCAGTAATTACTGACGATTTGTTCAGTAAATATTAGTTAGGTGCAGAATTGCGTTATCCTATATAAGTTTAAGAATTAAGCATAATTGTTATAAAAATAATCAAGCAGAAATAATGTGATTGAAAAAGCAATGATGATAAGGAATATTAATAAATTAACAAAATATTCAATATAATACGATACTAGCCGCGTGAATGTGCAAGCCACAATATTATTGAGTGTAGAAAATCTAGCTTTTCCCTCTGTATAGCTCCAACGTTGAAGGACCTCTCGTGTCTAGTTTGGGATCGGAAACTGCCACCATGGTCTGTACCACCGAGATGTGCGTTTTGTGGCACAGTAGATGCGGCCTGCAAATTGTACCATTGAAGTGATTTTGTTGAGGGAACGGAGGTGCGTTCAGCGCTTGTTGCCGGGTTTGGCGACGGCTAGAGAAAAAGATTCAAAACGAAGCAGAACCGTAGAATTTTTTGTGACACCCACATCACGCAAGTCATTGCCTTGAATGCTATCATAATCGTGTGTTTGTAGCTAGGTCGCAAGTGTCAATGACCAACCTGCTGCCCCGTCATCGGATTGACGAGCTGCACAACTTCGTTGTTACTCCTACTTTAGAAGGAGTACTAGGCCCTCGAACGCGCTCCCAAAAATACCAAAATTGTTAGCTGGAAATCAGAAAACATAATTGATACCGGGCACATGGGGTAATAACACAATGGTCCATAGGGCAGCAGCTTCCACAGGCCAGTGGCCACGTCATCACATGCGTGATGAACATAACTCCATTTTCAACCACTCCCATGGCTACAAAAATTCACTAGCATATAGTTGCGCACTTGCGCTTGCATATATACAAGAGAACGGATTTTATTTTTAAAAAAGGAACGATTTTAATGTCCATTTCCTACTAGCTGCTGCTACAGACTAAAAATATACGTACTTTAATGTTACTATTTTCTCTTTCAAAGAAAATAATTTCATTGATGACCGTAAGAGCTAGAGTTGCATAGTTCCTACATAAAGGATATTCAGCAAGTTTAATAACCACAGGCATAGCACGATAAATAGTAAGCAATGTCTTCCTCATCGAAGCTGGGTTGTTCCACGCTTCTTCCACCAAAGGCATCGAATGCACGAATCCTCGGTCGACCAAAATTGTCATCACCCATGCACACATAGATGGTGCCAGACTTGATAGACGGCGAAATCAAGATTGAACGAGTGTCGTCATTGTCAGCGAAGAGGGAGTGACCATCAAGTAGTTTTGCGGGCATCATTTCGCCCGTCTCCACGTTTGCTCGGTACGTGCAGAACTTCTCCTCTAAATTGTACATGTCATGACGGAAACAAATAAACAGCGTACCGTCGTTGACCACCGGGTATATGTTATTAACCAACCAGCGGACCGGACGGCCCAGCATGTAACTGGCGACTTGCACAAGCTGCGGTCGCTGGTTCGCCGTAATTTCCACCACTAAGATGTTATCTTCGGTGATGCAGTAGAAGCGGCCTGCGAACATAAACGCAGATAGGATGCTGGGGAGAATGCCGCTCGGCTTCGTCCAAGACTCGTCGCCGGGCTTGGCGAAGGCTAAACCCAGTTCGAAGAAACCAAAATGAATTGCAATTGTGGAGCTCTCGGCAATTAGTGCAGCACTACGCAGACGGAAGGCCTCTAGTTCGTCGTCCAGACTCCACTTGTAGCTGGCCAGGTCTGATCTGAGACTCTGGTTGTTCGTGCGCTTCTTAGAGAATAGCCTGATTATGTCCACGCTGGGACTGTCCTTCAGGAGCGTGGCTGCACTCGGGAGGTCGGCGATCTGCCCTGTCAGTGGGTTGAGGAGCTGGATGAGATAAGTGTCCTTCCAGCACAACAGGACCAGGCCCTCGGCTGTGTGCCCGAGAACAGAGCAGCGACGGGAATCAGGAAGGCGCACGCGGACACTTTCACCGGTGAAAACGTTCAGGAAGAGCCGTCGGTTGCCGGTGGCGTTCAAGGTGCTCGGCAGGAGGATCCAGCGCCGGGGGTGGAACCGCCGGTCGAGGACGCTGTGCGCGTGGGGTTCGACACAGCACGCGCTAAGCCGCGCACGCCGCGCGGAAACGGACGTAGTCGGCGATGTCGTCCGAGAGAAGGCGCTCCGCGATCGATCCTGCCGGGCCCTCAGGCAGGTCCGCCCAATCGCGCGTGGTGTCCTCGTCCAGCCCCGTGCGCATGAGCTTTGCACGCCTCCGGCTGCTGGGTGACGGAGCACCTGATGTCCATGGCATGGTTTGTTCGCCAAGGTTCGGCCGGCCGCGTGAGAGGCCCAGGGCAGAGAATTGTTGGATGATGGGAGGAAAGCTTGGGATTGTATAAGAGCGAGGAACTTGTATAACGTGTTATAAAGAATCCGAGTCGATCAGGTTTTGTTGTGGTCCCTGTACTAAACCCGGTCGTGTCCGGCTCCGACGTGGCAAATATGCGTGTCGCCAACCAATATGCTGAGAGCCGTCTTACCAAGTTGGAATCCCATCTGGACCATTATTGCAAACAAGAGTTGATGAGAAATTAGCAGGTCCATGTAACGGCTTTTTTTTTTTTTTGCCAGGAGGTAACGGCATATTTCTTGTGTTCAATCGACTGAAAGCACATTTCAATCGCTGCCTATATCATCCGAGACAACATCTGACAGTTTGTTTCATTTTGTTATGTAGGATTATGTATCAACTAGAGAAAAAAAAAACTATGTAAGTTGATAGTTGTCTGATCTAGATCTAAGGGCTGTGAACGTTGATTGAAAGCACTTCCAATTTTCAGTAATGCATGGAGCATCGGTGTTATGGATTAAACACTGATGCATCTATTGCACTTTGTATTATGACTTGTTGAGTGATGATGGTACTATTGTAAATAAAGAGTAAAGTTACGATCAGCTCTTGATCCAGTGACGGATACTGGAAGCGGAATATAACCTTAATGTAAGAATTCGTTACTACTATTTCCCCTCTCTAGCTAGGGCCGCAGGGAACGCACAAGTAATTGCAGACGAACGGGCAACTATTTGCGGAGATAGTGAAGCACCTGAAACCATTGTTGCATTACATTACATATATATTGTGTTACATTTTTTTTGTGAGTACACAGTACAACTCAGAAACTCACAACGCACGCACACTCACCCAATATGAACACACGTACGCAAACACACCCCCCTATGAGCATCTTCTTTAGCACATTTGTTTGCCTTTTTCTATCACTGTATTGATCGAGATGACCACCTGCCTGTCTATCTCCAGTGACTTCCTCATCACCGAATTCACCGTCGGCTCTCAGCCCTTGTTTCCCCGCTGCCCACTAGTCATCGTCCACCAGTGATGCATGAATGTTGGATCCCCACCTCGCAGTTTCGCCCATCTATGGTCGCATCCACCGTGTCTGCTGCTGCCCTGCATGCTAGGTCAGCTTCTAAGCCACTGAAGCACTCCGGATCGCCAACAATCCCCACTGAAAATTTCCGTGACTGAAGTTTTGAAGGCGCCTTTTCTTTACATATTAGTGCCAAGCTTGAGTCAACTCATAGTCTAACTACATAAGGGCAAGTACAAAGGTGTTGTCTCATAGTCCGTCTCATAATTTTCAGACGGTTTCATCAGACCACTTGTACAATAAGTGATTGTTTTAGTTGTCTCGTAGTAATTGTATTTTTCCTTAATTTGTGAGTGAGCAAAGGAATATTTATGAGTTGCATGGCAACTATAACTCGCATAATGGTGTGTAAGAGCATCTCCAACAGGCTGGTCATCTGCATCTGAATCGGTAAAAAAAAAAGAAAAAGAGCAAAAACCGGCATCCAACAGCCTCGCCATCTACCTCCGCTCGCAATCCCGCTCGGCATCTCCCCCGCCCGCCTGGCCAAAATTACCGAGCCGTCTCCCTCGCCAAACTCCATCCCCGCGCGTGTGCCGCTCGCCCGCGCCGATTTCTTCCCCGCGCGTGCGTCCTCTCGCCTGCGTCCTCTCTCGCTCCCCCGCTCGGTGTCGCCCGCCCTCGCTACCACCGTCTCGCCCGCGTCCTGCCGCCCTTGCCATCTTGCCGTCGCGCCCTCTCGCCGGAGCCGTGTACACGCCGTCGCGCCCTCTCGTCGGAGCCTTGCAGGTCGATTCCCCGTGGCCCGAGCACCGCCACAACCTCGCCGACCTCCCCCAGCCTCCACCTCGCCTCCGCCCTCCCCATAGCGCGGTGCCGGCGAGCTCCATGCCTTGGCCATGGCCGCCGCCTCCTTTCGCCGTAGCACCGCCCCTCTCCGGCGCTCACCCATCGTCGGCGACCAACTAGCTAGATTCGCGCGGCCTTCCTCGTCGTGGGGGTGCCGGCCAGTTCCCGTCGACGGCCAATTCCAGCTCACCGGCGTCCTCCGCGCCGGAGCAGCGGCGGTAGGCCCGGCGCGCGCGCGTCCGCGGGGCGAGGTGCGGGGACTTGCGCGGCGGCGGGGCGAGCTCGCTGGAGGAAGTCGTGTGGGACTGCAGAGGCCGCGACGAGAGGCGTGGCAGGGCCGACGACGAGGCAGGGGACCATGCCGGCGACTCAGCGGCTCGGCGCGAACAGCGCATGGGCAGGGTGGGTGGTACGGCGCGGTGGGAAATGGAACGTTGAGCGGCAGCTCGAGCTCGTCGCCAACCATTGCCATGGCCACACGACACACGAGCTCGCGGGACCTTGTGCGGCACTGCGCGTTAGAGCAGGGAAGGAACTTCCCTGACTTCATCTTGTTTATTGGATGCTGATGGTTTGATTTTCTTCGATTCTTTGAGTGCACATCGTCGTGATGGAATTGAGTCGAACATGCTGTGGGAGCTCGGTGGCTCGGCCATGGCGCCATGCTGAGGATGCTCGACACGGCAGGGATGCGCTGGCCATGCGGGGCTGCGGCGCGGCCGGGCAGCACTGGTGGACACGGCGGCACGACGAGCGTCGGGGCGGCGGCGCGTCAGGTGACATCGTCGGGGAGGTGACCGTGCGGCGTGGCCGGGAGGGTGCTCTGCGGGCTGGTCACCTGTGTCTTCGCCGCGGTAGTGTTCACTGCGCTGGTCGCTTGATCGACCTCTCGATGACTGAACAGAGCGTGTGAGCTTCACTGACCGGATTGATTGGAGAAGGTTTGGAGAGGCTGTTGGTTCCCCCGCCCGTTGGGAAGCTTTTTATTTTTTTACCTAGTCTTTTACCTCTTCATTTAGCTAGGAGTTTTACCTAGGCTCTTGGAGATGCTCTAAGTCGTCTCATACTCCTAAATTTTAACGCATAAGGTGGTTGCTTGAAACAACTACCTCTTTCTCTCACCACTCTCTCTCTCTTCCACCTCATCAAAAATCTATATAAAGTTGCATGAGACGGGTTATGAGACTGCTTACGTGTAGCATTGGACCTGCCCTAGGGAAGCCACTCTTAATCCTTAAATCAGGGAAAATAAATAGCATAACTAAACAAGAAAGGAATTTCAAGACTAAGCATGACTCGGCATTCAATTAAACAGATAATAGCAAAACAAATATTTTCAATATTTCTATAAATCACTAGAATATAAAAGACATCTCACAATGTTAGTACATGAAGTTATCATTCTAGTTTTATGTACTTATGTACATAGCATGCTAAATAATACGCAACATCGCCGTTCTTGAACTTGGGCTCACTGCATCCCCCCGAGAGATCAATGGCAACAACATTTGGCCAGCACACGTACACAGTGTTAGCATTGATGGACTGAAATACCCCGCTAGGCACGAGGAGCGACCGCCTCCTGCTGATGAATAAGGCATGTCCATTGAGTGTAGCCAAGGGCACCGCGTTTCTTTTTTCCAAGTTCACACGATACAAATCGCAGGTCCAAGGGTTTAGGCGACGATGATGACAAATAATTAGCTCTCCATTCTTATCCACTAGGAAAATCCGGCTTTGCCCTTCGTACAGCTCGTCTTCCAAATCAATTGTTGAAGGACCTCTTGTCTCTAGTTTGTGATGGGCAACCGCCACCAGCTGCGGCCCTTTGTTCGCCATTGTCTGAACAACCGAGATGACCTTTCTTGTGGAACAGTAGATGCGCCCTGCGAATGGTAACACTGAAGTGATCCTGTAGCGGGAAAGGATGTGCGTCCAGCGCTTGTCACCGGGCTTGGCGACGGCTAGAGCAAAGGATTCAAAACGAAGCACAACCGTGGAGTCGTCGGCGACACCCGCATCACGCAGGTCACCGCCCACAACACTCTCCTGCTTGTTCCTTAGTAGTTTGGTCGCAGGTGGAAGGTAGGTGACCTGACCCGTCATCGGGTTGAGGAGCTGGACGACATCGGTGTTCCTCCGGCCGAGGAGGAGGATTACAAGGCCCTCGGACGTGCTCCCAATAACATGGATGGTGTAGGGATCTGGACTCGCCCACGGGTAAATGCGCTCGCCGGTGAAGACGTTCATGAAGCATCGCCGGCCGTGGACGTCGTTGAAGGTGACAGTGTCCGGGAGCATGATCCACCGCCTGGGCTGGAATCGCCGGTCCAGGACGCCTCGTGCGCGCAGGTGGGCGGAGCACGCGCGCCACGGCCGGCACACCGCACGGAAGCGGACGAGGTCGACGATGTCGTTGAAGAGGACGCGTTCGGCGATTAGCCCCGCCGGCCCGGCGTCCAGGTTCGCCCAGTCCCTCCTGCGGCGTGATTCCGCAGCGCTCGGCGACGCCATTGTTCAGCACGTCTTGGCGTGCGACGTTGGGAATCGTTTGGTGAGGGATTTACGTGGATGACGGTGGCTAGGGGAAAGACGAAGCCGAATGGAATAGATCGGGATCTGTGTTAACTCTCCAGTTCATGTCGGTCCCTGGTGCGTCCAGTTCATACACGGTAGGATGATCTCGGTTCCAACAAAATTGGACTCTTCAATTGCTACAATATTGCACGAATATAGTCTTAGCAAGTTGGAAGTCGACCTGAACTGAGGAGTGATCACAGGTCTGCATATTGATGGCATGGAGCAAGAAGAACTGATAAATTCCGGATGCTACGCCCAAGAACATAAAGTCAGAATTCCAGCCGTGGAGGACAGCATCATAGCTCGACGCAACAGTGATGATTTTTTGAAGAAGTGTTCACTAAAGTTTGTAGTATGTAAGTTTTTTTTTAAAAAAAAGTTAAACATGAAAAGGCATGGAAGAAAAATGCTTCTTACAAAAATGAATGTTGGGATGCCAAAGCATGCATGACATTTCTTGCCTATGTTCGGCCTTGGAAAAAAGATATGAAGAGTAAAGTGCATGCTCCGTCATTGAACTTGTTCAGCCGTGCCACTTAGGTCCGTACTCTCAAGTTGCATTTTTTGCTCCCTAAGTTTACCTTCGGATGCCATTTAGGTCTCTATAGTCTCAAATTGCAGTTTTGGGTCCCTAAACATAGCCTCGGATGCAATTTAGATCACTATACTTTCAAAATACAGCATCATCCCAATTAAATTCATTAAATTTTATTTTTAGAGATATAACCTAATTATAGTTGAATATACATGATTATTTGACTCAAATGTGTGTATAAAATATTAATAAATGCCTTGGTGTTCTAGATAATTCAAGTGAGCAGCAACAAAAAAAAAAGAATGAAACAATGGATTTTGTTAAGTATTGTTGCGTCAAATGTTCAAAAAATCACAAACTCTAGTCATAAAACATTACATATTCAGTCCTCAATTTCATCATAGAATAGCATGCATTAGGTGGTCAAATCTGCATTCACTTGCTAGATTTAATCAATTTAATTGGGATAACACTATATTTTGAGAGCATTGGACCTAAAAGCCAAGTTACAGGACCAAGATTTGTATTTTTAGAGTACATGAACCTAAATGAGACGCGAAGCTAAGTTTCAGGAGCCAAAACTACTTTTTTTTTTGCGATTACACAGTACAACTCAGACACTCACAACGCACGCACACTCACCCCAATGAACGCACATACACAAACCCTATCCCTGAGCATCTTCGAAGACTGATGCCGACAAATCCTCGAGATTGACGAAGTCACCACTGGAGAGTATAGGGACCTAGGTGACATGGCTGTGGACAAGTTTAAAGACCGGTCATGCACTTCCCTCATATGAAAAAGAGTACATCTGGGCTTAAAGGAAACAAGAAAGACTAGTAGTTATTAGTTTGATTGGTGCCTCTAGCAGCCCTCCGAGCTTGCATGCGCTATTTAGACAAGCCCAGCACAGATTAAGCCCCTATGATGCAACTATATGCGAGGCCGAAAGGAATATAAGTCTTCCTTTGTAAAATATCTATTGTTGTAGTGCGTTACATACTGTGCAATATCTTTTGAGGTAACTGATTTGAAGGATTGTCCAGCTGCGGAATGGTAGCTACAGTACTTCTTAATAAATCAAGGAAAAGGAAGAACGTTTAAGGGAGAAAGAAAAAGAAACGAAAATTTGAAAACTAATGGGGACTCACTAGTGTATCAAGGAACCAGATCAAACAAAGATTTCAGAAGCTCTCGTGTAAATTATTAAAAGAAGTTGCACAAATTGCGTAAGTTGTTCTAGTTTTAGAGACTACAAGAGACATAGCATGACAAATAGTAAGCAGCATCGCCCTCCGTAAACTTATCTCAGCGTGTCCACTCGATAGATCAAAGGCAACAACAACGTCGGACATGCACAGATAGACCGTGTCAGCGTCAATGGACGGGGACACCCCGCCAGGCACAAGGAGGTAACTTTTCTTGCGGATGAACAAGGCATCTCCACGGAGCCTGTTAGCAGCGCATACCGTGCTCCTCGTATCCAAATCCACCCGGTACACACTGCAGCTCTCCTGGATATTGTTATAGCGAGAATAAGTAAATAACAAAGAATCAACTCTCCACTATTATCCACCAGGTGCATCTGAACTTTTCCTGTGTATATTTCTCTCTCGAAATCGACGAACGACAACGCGAACCCCAAGTGTAGCTTGTGATCGGCAACTCTCACCAAATGTGGCAGCAGCTGGCTCCCCGTGGTTTGCAACACGAGATGTTATTTGCCATGGCACAGTAGATGCGGCCTGCGAACGGCAAGAGCGACACGATCTCATGATTACAAGCAGGGAGAGGCACCCATCGCTCGTCGCCGGGTTTGGCGACGGCTAGACAATAAGATTCAATGAGAAGCACAACCGTGGTGTCGTCGGCAACGCACGCACCACGCAGCTTGATGTCCCTTCGATTCACCAGAACCAGATCATTTCGACTGAAGAAGTTACTTCTGTAACCTGCCCTGTCATAGGGTTCAGGAGCCGAATGGCGTAGGTGTCCATCATGCATAGGAGGACTAGGCCCTCGGACGTGCTCCCCAGAACATGGACGGCGTTGGGATCCGGAAGCGCCCACGGGTAGATGTGCTCGCCGGTGGAGACGTTCATGGAGCATCGCCGGTTGCCGACGTTGAACTTGCCAGGGAGCATGATCCACCGCCGGGGATGGAACCGCCTGTCCAGGACGCCTCGTGCGCGCAGGTGGGCGGAGCACGCGCGCCACGGCCGGCATACCGCGCGGAAACGGACGAGGTCGACCACGTCGTTGGAGAGGACGCGTTCGGCGATCAGCCCAGCCGGCCCGGCGTCCAGGTTCGCCCAGTTCATCCGGCGGCGTGACTCTGGAGCGATCGACGACGCCATGGTTCAGCGCGTCCTTGCCTGCGACGCTGGGAATCGTCTGGCTCAGGGAGGTTGGAGCGAGACGATGGCTATGAGAAAATTGCAGCCGAATCAATCGGGATCTGGTAGTACTGTCCGGTTCGCGTATGGTCGGGGGGCCTGCTAATCCGCGCGCGCGCCAGGACGGCCGCGCACGCACTCCTCCCCAGCTCCCGCAACTTTCCTTTTTTGGAAGGTTTTATTCCCACTAACTTTTCATTTTGGGAAAGTTTCGGTGAAACTTTTCTGGAAACTTTTGCCTCAAAAAGTTTCGATGCAACTTTTCTGAAAACTTTTGCCTCAAAAAAGTTTTGGTGCAACTTTTCTGGAAACTTTTGTCTCAAAAAGTTGCAACAGAACTTCCTATCCAAACTTTTTTCCCACTCTAGACCCGCCCCGGGCCCACCCACTTACGCGTGGCCCCGCGTCAGCGCCCACGCGCGCAGCGCTGCGCGCGCACGCGCTAGGAATAGGAAAATCGTATGGTCGGTCCTGCTCACTCATACACGGCTGCATTTATAGGGTGATCTATTACATAAAAATAGGACTCGGACTCATAGTTGACGAACATATAGTCTTACCGAATTGGAAGTCGACCTGACCTGATGACCGGTCGCTAGCTCAGGCGCAAGCGCATCAAGCCAGAATTCCAGCAATGGAGAGCAGCAGTCAAACTCGAAACAGCCACAGAGCGCACTGACTGCCGAGTAGGGATTTTTTTTTAAGTAAAATGCTCTGGAGGTCCATGAACTTGTCTGCCCATGCCATCTAGGTCTATGAACTTTTATTTTGTAATTTTAGGTCCACAAACTCTTCTGTTTGTGTCATCTAGGTCCATAAACTTTTAATTTGTAGCTATAGGTCCGTGAACTTGTCTGTCTGTGTTATTTAGGTCCATAAATTTGTTAAAAGGTGTACAATACGTCCATACACCTTCACTAAGCATTCAGATCCTGACATACACACATCATGTGACCTTGGCATATGAGTCCCACTTCTTGGTGTCCTATCCTTTCATTAAAATTCTAGTAAATAACCTCGTGCCTCCAATTGTTGTTTATCGATCGATATTTTCATCTGTCGAATGTATGTTGCTTTGAGCTCTTTTTTCTAGCAGTTCTCGTAGTACACACAACCTTGCCGCACCGCGTCGTTGTGGATTAGGATCCTTGGTGTGAACTTGAATTTAAACGCTTGTGCTGAGGGTGGTGATTGCAGATGCATATGCATGAACGAGCAAACCCCCTTCTCTAGCAAGGTTTCACCAGCCTTTAGTTTGGTCAAACTCTTGTTATGGTGTGAAAAAAAAGTTATTGGATTATGATGACACAGACAAACAAGTTTGTGGACCTAAAACTCCAAAGTAAAAGTTTATGGACCTGAATGACACAAACAGACAAGTTTGTGGACTTAAAACTGTAAAATAAAAGTTTATGGACGTAGATGACACTTAGAAACAAGTTTATGGACCTCTAGTGTATTTTACGTTTTTTTTAATAATCCGAGTTGGGAGTTGGACGTGAGCCACCCGCACAATATTGCCGCCTCCACCCGCAAGCCATTACTGTCCCTAAATTATCCAACAAGGTTGGGATCACTCCTACCCGGCCACATCCCTCCACCAACACTGTGATCAGCGGCGCCCTTGTCACCTCGTCGTTCTGGTTCCGCCTGCCACTGCCTCCCACTGCGGAGCCCCCTTTCAACCCAATTGTTGTAGCCGAAGGGAGAAAATCCTGCAGGAAGCCAAACCCCAAACCTAACCTGGGTCGTCAGAAACGAGGTCACTGGAGACGAGGGAGAAAATCCTAAATTCGTTGCGATGGCGGCGAGTAAACTGCTTGGGCTCTCCTTTTTGCTACGTGGAGTGAACAAAGTGACTCCGGAAAAGAGATTGAGACAAGACCGGAGATGAACGTTTGGTCATCAGCTGGTTGCTGGCTATATCTAAGTAGCTACTGGTAGATAGATACATCCCCTCCAGTTTTAAATTATTGTCATTGAGAGACAACACCTTTAGTTCGACTTTGAAATAGAATTCTTGTGGTAACGACATCAATTTAAGAATGGGATGAGTATTAAAGATGAGAATGTTGGGCTTGAATTAGAGGAAATCATTGCAAAACATAGATTTCTAAAAATTTCATAAATCTCTACTATTAATAAGTTAAAGTGGATTGTCAGCCTAAAATTCCATCCTTAGATTTCAGATTCGAACTTGAATTGAGTTTGATTCGAGTTCAAATGTCCGAGTTCTTCTTTGTCTTATACAAGACCAATCACATGTGGTCACAAACCATTGCATGATTTAGCGTTAAGTCCGTTCGCTCTCTTCTATGTGATCCGGGCTCGAACCTTATTCTAAGCAGCTACGTTGCATGCCTACCGCCCCCCCCCCCCCCCCCCCCCCCCCCCCCAATTTAGCTCCAGGCCGGATCCAGTAGCTTCCTCAAATTTTTCTGAAGTTGTGATAAACATAACGACATGAATACATGATGATGAAAAAAAACCTTTCCATATAACTAAATTCATATATTTTGCTAAGGGATTTGATGGTGGTTAGATAAGCTAAATTATGGGCCTGTTGCAATGCTAAGGCCGGGAATCGACATAAAAAACAAGCTCCGAGGATACAAAACGAAAAGTACGTGGGAAAATGAACTGCTGCAATATAGGGAGCCGATTTTGATACCTAATTGGTCCGCCGACGATGGATCTAGGCCTCCTGGCGTTGATGGCGAGGGAGCGAAGAGAGGGAGAAAAAAATGGTGACCTGGGCGGTAGCTGAGATGGAAGAGATTGGTTCAAGGGGTAACAGGAGAAAGATAGATGCGCTCAGTGGGCCATTGCGATTGCAAAAAAAAAACTAACTATATAAACCGGAAAACTAATCAAAATGTAAGAAATTTAAAACTGAATCCAAAAAAATTGCACTTTCTAGGGAAGATTTTTCAATGCAGAGAAAAATAGAGCTCTGGCTAGCAGCGCTATTAGCGCGGGCCATCTTGCTAGTCACTACAAAAGATGTTATTTTCCTAATTTTACGTTTTTATTTACATAGCATGATAAATAATATGCAGCATCATCGCCCTTCTTAAACTTGGGCTTGGCGCACAACTTTTGGCCAGCACACGTACACGGTATCAGCACTAATGGATGGGGATACCCTGCTAGCCACTAGGAGCGACCGTCTCCTGCTGATGAACAAGGCACGTCCATTGAGTCTAGCCAAGGGCTGTATGTACCATGTATCCAAGTTCACACGGTACAAAGAGCAGCTCCCATGAGTAGTAGAACCGGGTTCACAGCAACGACGATGGCAAAGAATTAACTCTCCGTTATGATCCACTAGGAAAATCTTGGTTCGCCCTATGTTTGCCTCGCCTCCAAAAGAGGCAGCAGTGGACATGTCTAGGTTGTGATCGGCAACCGCCACCAATTGTGGCCGTTGATTCGTCATGGTTTGTACCAACTAGATGTTCTTCTTCGTGGCACAGTAGATGCGCCCTGCGATGTCACGTCCCGTGTTTTTGCCTCCATTTGAAATCCACTAAAAATTTGAAATTTCTCGAATTTGGAACAAATTAAAATCAAGTGAGTGTTTTAAGTTAGCCAAACCACCCCAATTTTAAAATTTTTATTTTGAAAACTTGCACAAAAACCTCATCATATGCATTTTGAGGATTTATTGGGTTTATTTTGAATAATGTTTGTTTTTCTCTTTTGGTTTGAATTCGAAATCCTTCCAAATTCAAACTCTGGGAAAAGATTAAATCTTTTTTTTCCCCTTCCCGAGCCGTCCTTCTTTCTCTTTTCCTCTCCTGGCCCATCTCCCCTCCTCCCTTTTCTTTTTCTTCCTTTCCTCTGGGCCGCGCCCCTTGCTCCCGCGCCAGCCCACCTTCGGCCCAGTGCCGCACCGCCCAGCGCCCAGCCCGCTTCCCTCCTCCTCTCGCTGCCAGGTGGGACCCACCCCTTCTCCTACCTCCGACCGCGCCGGTGCCGAACCCGCCGCTGCCCATACCGCGCTGTCGGACGACGTCGAGCCGTCGTTTCCGAGCTCCAATAACGGCACAAGGATCACGCGAGCCCGGCGCACCGCCTTTTCCCCCTCTCCCGTCCCATCATGGACCCCGCCGCCCTCCCTTTATCTTGACGGGCGCGTCAAGTCCGGCCACCGCCCTACTGTCGCCGCCGCCCTACTGGCGCAACCGCCTTCCTGTGCTCCACCGCCTCCGCCCTCTATAAAGGCCGCCGTGCCCCTTCTTTCTTCCTCCGCACAAACACAAGCTCCACTTTCCTCTCCCTACGCTAGGGTTCCGGCCATCTCCTCTCATCAACGTCGGCCACGTCCCGTCCTCCTCCGCCGCCGCCGAGTGCTCGGTGAGCTCTACCGCTCTCTCTTCTCCCTCCCGCACCTCCTCTCTTCCTCCCTCTCTGCTCGCACTCACTCCGTGCCGTGCGCCGGCCACCTGCCGCAGCGCGCTTCGTCGCCGGCTCCTCTCCCGACCGCGCCCGGCCGAACCGAGGCGCGCGCCACGTTCCTGGCACCCACGCGCACCCGCGCGGCCACCTGCTCGAGCCCCACGCGCACGCGCCCCCTTTTTCCCCCTTTCTCGCCGGCGCTCCGCCCGCCTCCGGCAACGCCGCGCCACCGCACCCGTCGCCCTCGTCGACGACGTCATCCCTGCCTCGCTTCACCATCGCGCGCTCGACCCCGGCGTCCACCTCTCGTCACGCCTCTACCCTCCTAGCCACCACCGGTGAGGCCCCCGGCCGTGCGCCGCCGTGCGAGCGCCCCCTCCGGCCGCCCCTTGACCCAGCCCCGCCGCTGCCACCGCGGGCCCAGCTGTCAGCCTCACCCTCCTTCCCTCCTCTCTCCCGTGCACCCGGTCCATGTGAACCAAAGACCCATGAACCCCCCCCCCCCCGGTTCATGGTGCACCGAGTCCACCATCTTTTTCCACTCAAAAACAATTCCAGAAAATCCAGAAAATCCCGGGGCCCTGCATTTTTGCAGATAAGCCCTCAATCTTTTCCATATTTCTGTTTGAGTCCTGTATTTTTACACAAAAGTCCCTATACTTTTCTGTAATTACAATTTGGCCCCTATCTTTTTACACCGAGACCCCTGAACTTTCCCAAAATTACAGATAGGTCCCCGACGTCTTTCTGTATTTACCAAAAAGTCCCTGGAACCTTTCTATTGTTACAAATAAACCCTCAGATCCTCTGGACCCATCTGTCAGCCTCTCTTTCCCTCAGGAAAATGCTAAGTGCACCCAGCTAGTGTACACACATTTATATTCCGAGCAATTTCCAATATCAGAAAAATCTCAGAAAATTCTCAAAAATCCTATATTCCTTTCTAATCATTTTTCAACCCTTGATCTCTCCAGATTATTTAGGATTATGGCTATACTTAATTAAGTTAGCTTAATCCTGATCAATTTCCTTTCTTAAACTTGTTTAATCCATATCTCCTCCGTTTAAACTCCGATTTCAGTGATTCTTCCACCTAAATTCATCTAAAATCACCATCTATCCAATCATATCAGATCCGTAAATTTTTGGAGTTCATTTGGATTTTATTTTATTTAATGCTTGCTTAATTGTTTGTTGAGCGGTAGATTTATCCTTTGTTAAATCGTTAGATAATCAAGAAGAGGAAGCAGAGGATCCTGATTACGAGGATTTAGAGGAAGAAGAGCTTGGTGAAGGCAAGTCTAACTCCCTTTGATCATGTTGATCCTATGTTTACAAAATATCCTAATTAGAGCTGTTTACAAATAAATTGCATGGTATTTAAATGAATTTAAAGGCTAGAATGGTCCTATGCAATATTTGATTGCCTGCCTTGACTTGATTATATCCTGATCCCTTGTTAACCCTAGGAACCAACGTCATTAAATTCCTTAATGATATGTTGGATTGCTTTGCCGCTTAGGACTTTCACCATGTGTTTAATTAATACTGCTCACATGATTTTCGTGTAAAATGCGTGCGTCTTGGTGTGTGTGTAAATGTGAAATTGGGTGGTATAATAATAAGTGCAACCCTAGTGAGGGATGTTTTTGGCGGGATCAGGCGAGGTAGTCCTCAGTGGGGAGGCTATCTCTGGGACGCCCTTCCACTTGTGGATTGGCTATTTAAGATGCCTGATTCGGTCGTATAAGGACCGGTTCTTGTGCCGCCTTTGCCTAGCATCTTACGCGCAGCCACAAGCCGTATATAGGTACGAGATTGGAACCACACCCTACTAGTACTCACCCGGTACCCTCTGGAGGCAGAAGATGCAACGGAGTCCCAAGAGAAGACTCGTTCGTTGGTGGGTGTTCGAGATCCGGCATTTATGACTGGCCATATTATTATGATGTGAAGCCCCTGGTGATGTCCGTGGGGGATGCCGTGGTGGTACAAAGTAGGTATGGAACCTTTAGTGGGACAGTCCAAACTATGACGATAGGGAGGACTGGACCACCTTGTGGAGAAATTTGTGCACCCTTGGCCAAGGTTAAGAAACTTTCTGGAAAGCCGTGTTCCACGGTATTGGACAACGCGAAAGCATCGGCCACACTATGATTAGATTTTCTGCGTGAGTTTCCTTGGTGTGTTTTTGGAAAACGCCGGTTTGGAGCCGTGTGCTGGTTGTCGGCCAGTGATAAAACTTGAGGCACTGGCGGGATGGACAGTAACTCCCCCAGGGCCGCCCAACCCCACTAATCTCTACAGATACTTGATTAGATTGCGAACTGTTTTGTTTTCAAAACAACCTTGCATAAACTTGGTTTTCTTGCCTCGTTGATATAAACCACAAGCCTATCCTTTGATGAACTCCCTTGCATAACTTACCCCTCGTGTTAGGCTTGCTGAGTACCTTAAGTACTCACTCTTGCTTCAATCATTCAGAAGGTGAGTTAGAGTTTGAAGCAGTTGAAGGTGAAGATTAGGGTTCAGCCTGCACGCTGGAGTAGTAGTCTAGTGCTGCTGCTGGTGCAGCTAGTCGGTGTGTTGTCTGTTCTTGTGGTCAGGCCGCTGGCCTTTGTTGTAAGACCTTTTATATAATAAAAGGGCTTGTATGAGATTTGATAATATCATAAAAGGGTATGAGACTGTGATGTCACTGTGTAACCGTCGTATCAGCGTCTGATCTAAGGACTGATACGGTAAGCGCTAGTGCTGCAGAAATAAGGTACGACATGCGAGCGGCAAGACTGGTGTGATCCTGTGGCGGGATCAGAGGTAGGTCCAGCGTTTGTCACCGGGCTTGGCCACCGTGAGACTGAAACTTTTGAGATGAATCGCAATCGTCGAGTCGTCGGTGAGGCCCGCTCCACGCAGCGCAAGGTTCTCAGGCCTCTCATTCTGGTCCTCGAGTAGCTTGGTTGCAGGCGGAAGGTCGGTCACCTGCCCCGTCATCGGGTTGAGGAGCTGGACGACATCGGCGTCCTTCCGGCTCAAAAGGACCAGACCCTCCGATGTGCTCCCGAGAAGATGGCAGCTGTCGGGCATTGGCAGCGCCGATGGGTAGATGCGCTCGCCGGTGAAGACGTTGATGAAGCATCGACGGTGGCGGACGTCGTTGAAGGTGTCGGGGAGCATGACCCACCGCCTCGGTGGAATCGCATGTCCAGGACGCTTTGTGCGCGCAGGTGGGCGGAGCAGGCATGCCATCCCCTGCACACCGCGCGGAAGCGGACGAGGTCGACGACGTCGTTGGAGAGGACGCGTTCGGCGATCAGCCCCGCTGGCCCGGCGTCCAGGTTCGCCCAGTCCCTCCGGCGGCGCGACTCCGAAGCGCTGGGCGAACACCCCATGGTACGTACCTTCAGCTCGTCCTGGCGTCCGACGCTGATGAGAATCGTCGTCTGGTGGGGGATTTGCGACGAGGAAGACGATGGCTAGAGATAAGGCAGCCGCATCGAACCGATCGGGATCTGTGTTAATTAACTCGGTCATACTCATGTTATCGAAGGGTCGCTGGAGTGTCCTGCTGACACACGCCCTCGTTTGTGTTCCTGTCGATGGAAAAACGATGATCGGTTCCATAAAAATAGGACTCCACGATTGCCCCGATTTTTCGCGAACAGAGTCTTACCAAGCACATCAAGCCAGAATTCCAGCCATGGCGAGCATCAGTCGAGCTCGACGCAGCCGCGAAGTGCCAACGTGAGCGGCAGCTGAACACCGCTGTGATGCGCGAACGCGACTATGCGATGCCGGAGCGAACACAAGTTGTTAGTTGTCCCGTGTCACTTGTTCTGCACATGGTCCATCCTCTGTTTCTCCATCGTGCTTGTCGCCCAGTTGTTCAGATGCTGCGCCGGCAGAGAGCCGTTTAACTTGTAACGAGCCTTGCCTCACCATATCACTTTGTACGGCTAGGCGGCTAGCCTGCAAAACCTGTGTCATTTCTCCTAACGGACCTGTAGAAACTGCCAGAAACAAGAGGGGAAAGCAGAGGATGCGATCCAAGTTCGACACCTTGAGCTACTGACGAAGTGACAGCGATCGGCAATTGGTGGCTCGACCAGACACCACACCAGTACAGCAAGAGTCGCACAGTTATACATGTCCGTCCGTGCCAGTCCCCCATCACTCGGTGTCACTCAAGCCATGGCCCCCCGAACGCCGCTCACCGCCATGCTTCCTCTCCTCCTCGCCGCACTCTCCGTCACCGCCTCCCGCTCCCATCATCCCCACCCGCTCGACCCGCTCTCCCCGGCGGAGATCACCGCCGTCCGCGCAGCGGTGCTGGCCTCCCCGCTCGTCCCCGCGCGCCCGCTCACCTTCCACTACGTCGGCCTCGACGAGCCGGACAAGGCCGACGTCCTCGCGTACTACGCCCACCACCGCAGCGCGCGCCGGCGGAGGCAGCCGCCGGCCCTCCCACGTGGCGCGTTCGTGATCGCGCGCGCGGGCGGCGCGTCCCACGAGCTCCGCGTCGACGTCGACGTCGCCAACGCCTCGTCCCCCGCCGCCACCGTGCTCTCCCACGCCGTCCACCGCGGCGCGGGGTTCCCAACGCTCACTCTCGACGAGCAGTTCGCGGCGGTGGCGCTGCCGCCGGCGTACCCGCCGTTCCAGGAGTCCGTGCGCCGCCGCGGCGTCGACATGGACGAAGTGCTCTGCGCCGTGTTCCCCGTGGGCTGGTTCGGCGGCGAAGGCACCAGGCGGGTGGCGAAGATGCTCTGCTTCGTCGCCGGAGCGACGGCCAACTTCTACGCGCGGCCCATCGAGGGCGTCACCATGGTGGTGGACCTCGACCGGATGGCCATTGTTGAGTACAGGGACCGGGTGAATTACCCGGTGCCCAAGGCCGAGGGCACGGACTACCGCGCCGGCAAGGCCGGGCCGCCGTTCACCGAGCCAGAGCCGGCGCCCGGCGTCGTCGTGCAGCCGGACGGCAGGGGATTCCACATCGACGGCCGCGTCGTCAGGTACGCCATAAACCTGATTACTCCATTTTTCAACACTGAGAAGCACGTTGTCCACGCGAGTCGCCATCGATGGATGATTACATTTGGATGCGTCTTGATGTCTGAATCTGGCAATAGACTAAGGAAAGAATTGTACAATACTGCTTTATTCTGTTCCAATGAAAAGAAAATATGCAGTGCTTGGTTCCAGTACTACCCATATGGATTTCGACGTGATCAGCTCACTTTCAAGACGGACCTCATCTGGTTTTCTGGTCAGTAATCAGTCACCATTGCATGCCCCACGTACGAGGCCACGATCACATTGATTCCTTGGTCTCAACATTCAAACGCATAGTAACGCTAATATTAGTAGGCCTAAAAAAGTGTATCACTTTGCACAGAACATGGCTCCAGCTAGTTCTTGTTACATTTCATAAAATCAGCCAACCGACAAACTGGCTCTTTTAGTTCATCACATGATTTGATCTGACATTTTTCAATCCAAAAAACTTAGGTGCATATGCCTCAAAATTCAGACACTGCATTCGCACGTTCGTGCAAAAACATACAGATGAATAGCTTGTCGAATTGTCACATTGTCTTCTGCATCTTGTCTCTGACATAGTGATCCGCGTCTCTGCAGAAGCTGACTCTGAAAGAAAGTGCTATATCCCGTACTTGTCTATTTGGATTCACCCTCCACGAGATTCATGCTTGGCTCAATTATTCGCTGCTGCGATGACAGGGACAGCTATTACTTCACATTGCGAAAGAGAACGGCTTGCGAAGTTTATTTTTAGTTTGCTTGAAATTGCAGTCTCCAACCACTGTCTTGGAGCTAATACATGTAAAGATAACAGACTGGTTGCATGACAATTGTTAAAGAGAACGGCTCGCAAAATTTGTTTTTGGTCGGCTTAAGATTCCAGTCTACATCAATATTATGTTCTATCTCCAACCACTCTAATTTTTTTAGATCATTTAAAATGTACGTCATGTTAAGAGAGCAACGTACAAAACTTTTTTTTTTTAAAAGTCACCCATATATGTCACAAGAAATTTATAAGAGGAGTTGCATATCGATTGCTTGACTTGTCTTGGAGTGATTATTAATATATAACCCTTTCAGATATGTAGAAGTTACAAAAAAAAAAATGAAGGAAAACATTTGGAGATGCCACACGAAATAGTTCAGTTCTCCCCCAAGAAAAAACATGAAAATCACGAAATTGACAGTGCGGCCGCTGCAGGTGGGCCAACTGGGAATTCCACGTGGGCTTCGACATGCGCGCCGGCACGGTCATCTCGCTGGCCTCCGTCCACGACGCGGACGCCGGCGTTTGGCGGCGGGTGCTCTACCGCGGCTTCGTGTCGGAGGTCTTCGTTCCCTACATGGACCCGGTGGAGGAGTGGTACTACCGCACGTTCCTGGACGCCGGCGAGTACGGCCTGGGCCTCTGGGCGTTCCCGCTCCAGCCCGGCGGCGACTGCCCAGCCAACGCCGCGTACTTCGACGGCTACTACGCCGGCCAGGACGGAAAGCCCGTCCAGGGCCAGAACATGATCTGCGTCTTCGAGCGGTACGCCGGCGACGTCGCGTGGCGCCACACCGAGGCCGGCTTCCCGGGGCAACTGGTGAGCAAGCAGCTGGGATCGATCCCCCTACTCTGAACTACTCTGAAAGTCTGATGTGATCACAGAGCTAAGCGACATGTTGTTCTGACGACACGCATTTTCGGTGCAGATCACTGAGGTCCGGCCGGACGTGACGTTGGTGGTGAGGATGGTGGTGTCGGCCGGCAACTACGACTACATCCTGGACTGGGAGTTCAAGACCACCGGCTCCATCAGGCTCGTGGTGTCGCTCACCGGCCTGCTCGAGGTGAAGGGGACGCCGTACACGCACGCCGACGAGGTCACGGCGGACGCGCACGGCACGCTGGTGGCCGAGAACACGCTCGCCATCTACCACGACCACTTCGTCACGTACCACCTGGACCTCGACGTGGACGGCACCAACAACTCCTTCGTCAAGAGCTTCATCACCGCCAAGCGCAACACGGGGGACCCGGACACGGGCGGCGCCGCCACGCCGCGGCGGAGCTACTGGACGGTGCGGCGCGAGGTGGCGGAGACGGAGGCGGACGGGCGGGTGGACATCGGCGCCGCGCCGCCGGCCGACCTGCTGTTCGTGAACCGCGGGAAGAGGACGATGGTGGGGAACGAGGTCGGGTACCGGATCGTCCCGTCGGGGGCCACGGCGGCGTCGGTGCTCGCCGACGACGACTTCCCGCAGCGGCGCGCGAGGTACAGCAAGAAGCAGGTGTGGGTGACGCCGTACAACCGGTCGGAGAAGTGGGCGCCGGGGCTGTACGCCGACCAGAGCACCGGCGACGACGGCCTCGCCGCGTGGAGCGGGAGGAACAGGGGGATCAAGGACGAGGACATCGTGCTCTGGTACACGCTGGGCCTGCACCACATCCCGTACCAGGAGGACTTCCCGGTCATGCCGACGATCAGCGGCGCGTTCGAGCTCCGGCCGTCCAACTTCTTCGAGAGGAACCCGATACTCAGAACCAGACCGCCCACGAATGGCCCCTCACCGAACTGCTCATGTGACGCCACCAGGTGAGGACGTGAGGGGCCCGTGCAAGATGCCAAGATCCGTGAGTTGGTGAAGTAAGTGGTAATAGAACATTCGTTCAAGCAAATTGCTTGGCCTGAGACATTTAATTTATTTGATCGGCAATAAAAATTTCCTTTGCACCATGTTAACGGAAAGATTAAGATGTATGGGCCGGTATAATATAACTGATTTATTGTTTGGAACTATATGGTAGACAGTTTGCAAAACGAGATCAAATGAAACAAATTTGACTCTGACATTCCACCAAGTACAGAAGAGTCCCAAAACCCTCAAATGCTCCACTCTGAAACAAACTTTTCAGTGCATTATATGTTACGCATGAAGCAGTTGCAGACAAAGGTATCAAGAAACAAACAAACAAACAATACCCGCAACAAAAAAAGAAACAAACAAACAAAAAAAGTCGATAAACTAGCATTTGTGGTGTTGATGTGTGGATATTTGTTTGCTTGTCTCAAACCCTTTCAATTAGGCCCGAAACGGCCCAGTCCAAAGTACTAACAGAAGAAGCCGAGAGAAGGTTATTGCATACTGTTCTTTTTTCAAATAGTCCCACATGGATGGTTAAACATTTCTATAGATAAGATCCTTTTCTTCTGAATTATTGAAATAAATTAATTTTTTGCACTGCGTTATTCAATTCTTATATTAGATTAAATCTTGTTGAGTTTATGCACCTGTACACTCACAAAAGTTTTCAAAAACAAATAATTTTTTGAGTTATTTTTCTTCGTAGTATGCGCAGTTACTTTTGGAAAATCATCGAAAATGAATATACTTTTTCCGTATCCCCACGGCGCCACGACCTCGCCGCGGGAGACGCGGATCAGGTAGAGCCCACTTGTCCGGGGAGAGGCCGACCTCTCGCTGTTGCAGGACAGTGCTGCGCGGCATCTCCGCGCCCGCCTGCCTCGGCAGCTTGCTGCTCGCCTGCCTCACCTCCGCGTCTTTTCTGCTGCCCACATTCCCCAACGCCGCACCGGTGGTCGCCCTCCCAGCTTGTCCTCTTCTTTCCACCCGCTTGCTTTTGGTTGCTCCAACGCCGTCGCCGTTACGTGCTAAACCATGGGGAAAGTGAAAGGGAGGGCTAGTGCTGCACTGCTACTGTATTTTACTGCCCCTGTGGGAATGCACTGAGCCACTGAGCACTGTCGTGGAGCAGGTAAGTTCGTGGTCGGGGAAGGCTAGTTGAGGGTGGCCGCTCACCGGGCTGCTCTGTCCGCTGCTGAGTGAGGTCCCGGACTTCCTCCTCCCTTTTCTTGGTGATATTCCGGTGGCTCCGTTCCCCACTGGACTTCAGAGTTCAGACGACTAGTGGTTCTTGATTTCGCCTGAAAAAGGTTTGGTTTCTCTTACCTTGGATGGGGCTGGGATTAAAAGGCTGCGCCTTTGTGGCCCAGGCTCTGATTTGTTGCTATCTCTGATTTCAGGCCGAGCACGCGTGCATTTGGTTGGGGAATCTTGCGACGTCTATTGCAGAAATGAGATTTTGATGGATCTCTTGCATGATTGGTCCAGTCTCCGGAGAAACCAGGTGTTTTGAGCCCAATCCAAATGCTGAAAATGATCAGTCTCCTCCTGGGCGCCGTCTGATTGTGTGAGGAGTGCGGCGGTTGCGCACGTGGTGTTCGACGAAAAGCCGCAAGAGGGGGAGGTTGCAGCAACCTGCAGCCATCACCGTCACCACAATGAGAGATTTCACATCTTGCCTCAGTCAGAACAGCGTTCAAATTGCGCATTCCTCTTCTTCAGGTGGCCAGAACATGGTGCAGTGCGCCTACTTGGCCCGTCTGCGCGGCAAGCCTTGCAGGGTCACCATCACTTGGAGCAAGGTGCCCATGGGGCAGGCGCTCTCCATCTCGGTCGACGACTACTCGAACAAATGCCTCTGCAAGACGGAGGTGAAGCCCTGGCTGTTCTCCAAGAGGAAGGGCTCCAAGATCGTGGAGGTGCAAGGTGGTGGCAATCTGGAGATCACCTGGGACCTGTCCAATGCCAAGTTCGGTGCTGGGCCAGAGCCCATTGAAGGTTTCTATGTCACTCTGATCTATGATCTTGAGGCTGTTCTTGTGCTTGGTGACATGCAAAACAAGGACGAGGACCGTGCAGCTTCGCCGGATGCTTTACATTCTGATGCAGTCATGATAGCAAGGAAGGAACACATTTATGCGAAGAAGGTATATTCAGCGAACGCTCGATTTTTGGACGTTGGTCAGCTTCATCATATATCCATAGAGTGCGACATGGCGGGGGTGAGGGATCCAAGCCTAGAAATCAGGATCGGCAAGAAGAAAGTGTTGCAGGTGAAGAAGCTGGTGTGGAAATTCAGAGGGAACCAGACGATCTATGTCGATGGACTTCCAGTGGAGGTGCTTTGGGACGTGCACGACTGGTTGTTTGGTTCTTCGAGTGGATGTGCTGTGTTTTTGTTCCAGTCTGGCCAGTCCATGGATAAGTTCTTGCTGAGAACGTGCTCACAGAATGAAAAAGAGGCTCAACAGCATCGTTTTTGTTTCACTTTGATACTTCATGCGTGGAAGATTGACTAGGCACTAGGCAGAAATATGTGGCAAGTTTCTTCAACAATTCTGCTGAGTTGATGACTAGTAACAATAGGGATGTAGGTAGGATTTAGCAATTCTAACAAAACCCTATGCAAGGATTTCGTGTTCCTTACTTACAATTTTCCTAGTGGTGGTTGAAAAGTTTGAGTGTTGAATATCCAAATGACTTTTTGTCCTTTTGATATATCAGGAGGTGATTCGAGTATGATGAGGGATTCTAGTGCACTGATGATGTATTATCATGCCTATCAACTTTACACTTTTTTCCTAGATCAGAATTTCAACATAGAATACCAGATGGTGTCTACACTTCTGTAGTGCTTGCAATTATTATGTGTTCCATGCTTAAATCAGGTTAAATAAGGATAGCATTGGGTTGGGAAAACTGTGGCCATATATTGCACCAACTTAGAAAAATCATTGAAGATAATGGTGCTTATCTTGCTTGTTTTCTATTCCATTATTGTGCTCTTTTTGCCAAGGCGGTGGTCAGTTATTTCATTTCATAAGTTTGCAACTCTGCACATGCTGTTCTTTCCCTCCAAGTGTGTTTACACATTATTGAATAAACATCCTGAATGAACTTTAATAACTAGATCATTGGCCAAAATGAAGGATGCGTCAAGTTAGCTGTTCGAAGCAAACAAATGAGATTACTGACAGAAAGTTGCCTTCTTTTTAAATTAGGTAGTTGCACGTTTAAAAATGAGGGTAAAGAAAGTTTTAAAAAAAGTATGGATAACATTTGGTTGGTAAAACTGCTGCCATATTTTGCACCAACTTAGCAACACTATTTAAGATAATGGTGATTATAGTCTCTCTTTTTTTTTTTTCTCTATTCCCTTCTTTTTCTGCTCAAAGCATAATGGTGGCAATCAGCTTTGTATCATAATCTGCACATGCTGCGCTTTTTCTCCCACTGTATTGCACCTTATTTGATAAACATCTTGAAGAGAGCTTTGTTAACCCGATATTTGGCCAGAATCGAGGAAGTTGAAAGTTACCTGTCCAAAACCAACAAATAGATTAGTATAAATTTGTCAACATCCTATCTTTTCCTTTACTGGCTAAAGTAAAGGATAATATTGTACCTTCCTATTATTCTGTATGTTATCTGAACTTATTTTTGCTGAATTCTATTCCATGATGTTCTCTCTGGGTATGTTCATACATAAACTCATCAGTTCAATTAATTTCATCTTACTGCTATGCTATAATATCATGCACGGCAACTCTGAAAGTGCAGAGTTGCTCTATGCATCTTACAGAAACTGAGATGGTGTATACGTACTGATCCTCACTGCAACAACTTATGCAACCAAATGCAGTAGTCAAACTGTGATGATTAGTGACTGCCTTCTGACAGAAGGAAAAAGGTAAGATAATTATGCCAATTTTGCTTGCTACTCGGACTAAACGACTCCCAAACTTGCTTTAACACTGCCACACATATATACAAGAGAAGTTTTCATTAACTACGTTTTTCTAGAAGCACACTCGTCGGTTGTTAAGCTGATGGTAGAACTCATCACTCACTGAAGCAACGAATATCCCATCTGAGCAGAGAGCAGGGTAGGGCCACAGCTTGACTTGCCATGCCACTGCTTCCTCCCCATGGGACCCATGAGATCTGCAGATCATTGCCGGTACGGCGAGCCTTTTTTCTTCTCCGCGAAAGCGAAGAGAAAGCGAGGAGGCAACCACTGTACCAGTCACCAGCCTCTGCAGAGTTTCATTAATTAGTTTCCCGATCGCCATCGCTTAGGATACTGAAACCATCGCCATCCGCGGTTGCACGCACGCATCATCTCGTCCGTCTCCTTTTATTTTCCTCCTGCTCCAATTCTTTCCGTAACAATGGTTTATCTGTTTTCTGAAGTAACTGTTGCTGATTTTTTATTTTCAATTGGTTCGTGGCGCAACACAATGGCGATGTTCTAACCGTTGATTTCGCCTGTCGAGAAAATTTGGATGGACCTGGGGCAGGCCATGTATGTAGGTACACTGTTCTTGGCCGAGCATTGTCGTCACCGACGGAGAAAGGTCCTAATGAAGTGGTGGTGGTTAATGGAAACGTGCGTGGCAGGGACTATTTTTAAATTGAATTATTGCAAGAAGAGGCCACAAGGGCGTGTAGCTCAATAGTCTGCTGATGGCATTACAAAAGGCATATTATTTGCATGGAGGGTTATTTGGCACGTTTGAATTTGTCCCTTTCTGTACATGTATGAATGGCCATTTTTTTTTCTTTTGCAAATGATTTCCGTGTTAATTTAAAGCACATTTACTAAAATTATTTGTAATTATGTTACATCCTTTCGTATTAGGAGGTGTCGAGATTTATTACCCTAGCTAGCATGGTGTACCTCTCCAACACTGTAGAAAATGCTTGGTGGTTTGCTGTCGTGTACCGACAGAAATGGTTCACAACAACAGAGCTTTCTTTTGGACCTTCTTGCAGAAGCATAGCTCACTCATTGCGCATAAACAAACCAGGCAAATTAGGCTCGTGGGCCATGCGCGTTCTTGACACGGTAGGCCACCACGGCGCGGCCGCCATGAAAGCTTAACTATGACCTAACAGCCTAGCGTCCCGTTTCTTCTCGGTCTCTGAGAAACCTTTTCCCCGGAGAGGAGAGCGTAACGCGAGCGAAAGGCCCCCCCTCTCTCTCTCGCCTCTTGTTTATTCGCGCTGAGATATGGACGGACGGCGACGCGGCACCGAGATTTTTAAAGCCGGGGATTAAGAGGCACGGCACGGGGAGCGCAACGTGATCGGGCGGTAGGAATAGTGGTGGTGTGTAAAGCAGGGGAGGAGTTCACCCGGCCTCAAAGCAAGCTCTGCTATCTCCTAGCTTCTTCGCTCACGCGCACGGGCTAGTTAAACCCCTCTGCAAGCTAGGCATTTCGCTCTTCCCCTGTTCCGGCTTCGTGCTCGGTTGATCGGCGCATGAGGAGGTAGAAGCTAGCAGGCGAGGAGGAAGTGGTCGATCGGTCGGTCATGGGCTGGCTCCAGACCCTCTTCTCGCCGCTCAAGAAGATGTGGATCCGCGTGCATTCCGCGCAGAGGAAGAGTACGTGCCGATGCTCTCCCCTGTTTCTTGGTTCATCTTCTTCTGGCCGTTTCAGTTGTTCTTGTTCTTGCGCTGTTTCTACCCTCGTATATTTGCAAGTTTCTTGGTTGCCGGTTTGTGTGGACTGGGTATTCATGTGTTTTTTGTTTCTTTTGATGATTGAACAGAGCGAGGGATCTACATCCTGTACGAGGACGTCAAGTCGTGCCCGTGCGAGGACGTGCAGATCCTCTGGTCCATCCTCGTCGAGTCCCACCCGCCGGCTCTGCGCCTCAAGCACTGACCGATCCTCCGGCCGCCGTCCGTCCGTCGAGCACGGCGCAGTAACGTCCCGACGGCGGCGGCGGCGGAGGAGGATGAACCGACCGACACGACGCACTGTCGGTGTACATAAAGATGATGACGAGTGGTGGTAGTTCACCTTCCTCTTCCTCTTCTTCAACAAAAAAAGATAGGATTGCTTCCAAGGAAAAGAGACACAAAAAACAAAAAGAGATTGCTTCCCTTTGAGCCATGGAAATGGTGTGCATAGGCGATGGTCGAGCTCCTTCCCGTCCGCTCGCAGGCGTCCCTCACCGACACTGCGGAGGAAGTTTTTTACTTTTTTATTTTAAATTTTTCCTTCTCCTTTTCTCCTTTGCTTTTCTTTTTGGAAAAGGAACGGCACATGTTGCGTTGGTGATGAGGTCAATGGCCACGAGCGCGCGCGCGCCGGTACCTTGTAAATACAAAAAAGCAAGACGGAAAGAGAAGCTATGTATATACTACTACTGTAGCTGTGATCGCTGATCATCATTGCTCTTGGTCATGATGACGAAAACTCGACCTGCCGGGGGTAAGACCGCCCCCGACGGCATTTTGCTAAGGAGAAGAGCCTCTCACGCAGGCCGAGAAAACCCCCGAACCCTCTCCCCGATCCTACACAGGGACTCAGCTGGCCGTTGTGAGCTTCGGCGCGAGTCTTAACCATGTGCTTTGACCCGAGGAGAGCGAGGGGATTTTTTTTCACTGCAGCAGTGAACAGTAACTCGCGTTACTGTGCACTGCTACAGTGCTCCGTGAGGCACCCGGGCGAGCACCAGCGCTCGAACCCGGGTGGGCGCGCGCCCAGCCTTTCGGCTGGCGCGGCTGGCCAACTGAGCCAAGCTCAGTTCTCGGTCATGATGATGAGGAAGAAAGAAAAAAAAAAATTGAGGCTTGTACAAGTTGAAGCTTGCTGTAGTGTGGCTCGCGTGCGTTGCATCGATCGGGTTGCAGGGTCCGGTGGTTGACCACAGGCGCACACGTGCGGGGAGCGCGCGCGCACGGCCGGCATGGTTAATGCGGTGCCGACGCGACGCGGTCGAGTTCCGGTGGCGGGTGGCTTTCGCCGGCGCCATCTCATCGCATCGTTCGTTTGTCAACGTCGAGGTGGTTGGCGGGCTGCAAGCCCGCGGGGTCGGTTTCGTAACTTCGTGGCCGCCGTCGCGTGATGGCCGCGTCGCGCCCGCTCCAGTGAGCGCACGGAAACAGAGGTCGGCCACGCCACGCGCTGGCGCTGGTAGCATGTCATCAGCATTCAGCAGGGCCGTCGCGCGTGCAGGGGAAGCAGAGGAATGCATGCAGCCGCGCTCGGTTCAGGGCAGTTTCGCAAAAAGAAAAAGTAATGGAAATGAAGAGCCCAAAAGGACAACGAATGTCATCCACAGCAGGGAGCACGGCCGGCCCAACAGCCTCCACCGCTCCATCGGCCCAACCAGCCTCCACGAAATCCCCCCATCCCGCTTCCCAACTGGTAGACAGTTCCCTTTCCCCCAAATTCCCGAACCTCAGTCTCAAAAAAAAAAAACCCCAAACCTCCTTCCTCTCCAAATAACTCCTCGAGACCTCCCCAAACCGTCGTCGCCGTCGCCGTCGCCGCCGCTGCCGCCCGTCGCTGTGTTCCCCTCCCTTCTGGATCCACCGCCCTGCTATTCAGCCCCGATCCAGCCATAGGGAGCGGAGCGAAGTCACCTACGCGGTCGCTGGACTGACCGGATGATGAAGCTTCTTTCCTCTTGGGGAGGAGGAAACCGCGCTTGCTCCGCGCCAGTCCATGTGGATTGGGCGAACCTCGCGGACGGGCCGGCCGGCCGGATCGCCGAGTTCGCCCTCGCCAACGATGTGGCCGACTACGTCCGCTTCCGCGCCTTGTGCCGCCCGTGGCGACGATGCTCGCCGGCGCCACAAGATTTGCCTGGCGGCGCCGGCGGCCTGGACCGCCGTTTGTTCCCCGGATCATGCTCGACGATGCCTTCTCCGACCGTCGCCGCCACCGCTTCTGTCAGACCCCATTTCTGGAATCTACTGTGCATCCTGTATCAGTCCCTGGATCAGTAGCTGATACGCACAAGAACACAGATATGATAATCAAAAGCATACTTCGAATAGATGAGTAAGTAAGATACCTGATATAAGACCCTTAGTGGCGGTACGTCAAGGATTTAAAACTATCTCAGTACATCCGACCCACTAGGGGTGAAGCAGACAGCGGAAACCATGGCCCAACGCCACAAGCAAACTTGAGAAGCAGAAACGAAAACCCAATCGTCGTCATTCTCTACGAAGTCTTCTCCTACTAAACCAACAATTGCAAACACGTGAGTACATAAGGTACTCAGCAAGCCCTACACTACACAAGGGTATATATACATGCATATTTGGTCTTAGCAAGGATGTATGGTTTATTTGCAACAAGCAGATTTTATGCAAGGTTCACTAAAGCAAGTGAAGGAATTCTTAGATAAAACAGAGAAGTAACTGTCAATATTTTAGTTGGGTTGGCCCTGGGGAAGTATGAAGCATTTCCGCCAGTTCCCAAGTTTTAGTTGGGCCTTCCGACCTCAATGGTCATACCGACCCGGCACTCTTGCCATCACTTCCAAAACACGAGCAGACTACTGCTCACTCACACTTCAAGGAATGAGAGGTGGCTAATCATATCGAACTCAACAAAGATGCGTCATATGCCGTGACAACGTCCATCCGGATGAATTTTACACTCTGCAGAGGTTGTACATCTTTTCCCACGGGCTATGCACTCTTGGTCGGAGAGTAACATAACGCTCAATCCATCTTCTCCGAGTACCACACACAATGCCACCTACGAACCATTACTGACCCAGGGACTTTATAAAGCGACTAAATATAGTCAACGGGCCAATGGCCAAGTCAGACAACGACCAATTAAGATATCGTGTCGGCTCCTGGTTGCTCGTTTGCGCTACTGCCCTCCAGGTGGATCAAAGTGGTAGGCACCAAGAAGGTAGGGTAAGTCCTTCCTATACAGGTTCCGTGGTAGTACGAGAATCATCTTGTTAAAGGTTGAATGAACCGGTCCTTATGTGGCCGGGCAAGCACCATGTCTCCCGCACTAGGGGACTATCACACATCACATCATCATTCACTTACTAATGGCCTTGCCCGCAATCCAACCATCCCATCACTGTCTCCATCATCACCTAACACAGTTGTGCTACTCCCAACCTTAAGTATCACGCACACCACCAAACTCATTTCACACATTTGTAAAAGTATATATATGAGCAGGGTATGGCAATGTAGAAACATTGCGAGGGGTCCTAAGCAGTCTAGTAGCAAGGTAAAAGCGCCATCATAGAAATGATGGGACTATCCTAGTGTTATCAAGGTGACAGGTAAACAATGATAAACAAGGATTCAGATATCAATGCCTAAGTAACAGACATCAATATCAATAAGCAAGTAGGACCATAACTACACAATCGGTAAAATAACAAGTAATGCATAGTACGAGAACAGGCCATATAGGAGCATTGCGAAAACAGTAGGTTCAATCATGATCAAGGAGAAGTAGAGCTTGCCTGAAGAACGCTATCCTAATCTTTCAATTCTGGATCTTCAAGCTCTTCCGTCGAAGTTGGTCTTCGAGTCCTCCTTTTAAGCTTGTACCTTCTGACTCGTCCTCGGGCTTGGATTCTTCAACTCATCCTCGAAGTTTGGATCTTCTAGATCTTCCTTGAATTCTCCTGGCTCTTCCTCATACCTCACGCAAGCTAGCTCATAGAAACATACCGTATAAACAAACTACCGCAAAGGAAATAAAGAACGAAAAGAGCCAAATAAGATTCAATTAACTCCAATAAGAATCGATAAAACTCCAAGAAAATGGCTATGTTTATGCAATGCACATTTATTTATAAAAGGTTATTTATTTACGGGTTATGTTCATGGCCTTATAAGGGCCATATTCACATAGACAAACTATTAATTAGCTAAGTTCTCTTAAAAGAAGCAACGTGCAGGGTTTTGCATGAAACTTTATTTGCTAAAACATTAGGGTGAGGATGATGAGATGCACATGCTTTATTGATGGTGATTGCGTGCATATCTATTATATAAAACTCTAAGTTATTTCTATTTAAGAACATGGGTGGTTCGAGGAAAGGATGTGCAGATGCAGAGGCGTATATCAATCTAGGCATGCATGCATGTATTAAGGGTTATACAACCTATGGCTTAAAGATTATATTTTATTTTACATGCATCGATGAGCTTATTAACATAACTAAATTATTTATTTAAATCTATTATGGTTACATGCAGATAGTAATGTACATGTGCAGCTTATATGCTTATGAATGCAATGCTACATGCAACATGTAATATGTTACAGAATTACTTAGCAAATTAGCTTTATCTTATATAAAAAGATGAGCAAGATGTTGTTTATTTAAAATGATAAAGATTTGCCTGACATGCACGATGGTGCAAGATTAAATACATGGTCTAGTCATGACATGCACTAAGAAGGCAATAAATAACACAGGAATAGCCTCAAATAACAGCGAATGAAATACCAATAAAATTCTCAAATAACTGACACCAAATAAAAGAGGTGAATAAATCAATAGACTAGATAAACGGCGAGGACAACATTGATTAGGTTTGATTAAGCGATAACTGAGCTAGGCTAGGGTTAAAGCTAGGTCGTGATGAAAAGATGTTACTATACTTGAGGTGGGACGGTACGACGAGAAGAGGTGGAATAGTTCAACAAGAGGGGTTAGGTTCAACACTATCAAGTGAAAGAATATTTGTGTTATGCGAGATTAGCGACGAATGGTTTATCGAGATAAGATTTATCGGTGAGAGAAAACTTAGGGTATCGATGACTTGTAGATCCGGTGTGGAGCTCTAAAAGCAATACCAAAAAGTACTACGCGTTGCTACGAACGCGTGAGCGCAAGAACCGCTCAAAACAGAGCTCGGATGGAAAAGATATAGGCGTTTAAAGATTCTAGGGGCTTGTTTGCGAGTATAGAAAAGTTTCTAGGGACTTATCTGAAAAAACAGAAGAGTCCTAGGGACCTATATGTAATTATGGAAAAGTTTAGGGACCTTAGTGTAAAAAGGTAGGGACTAAAAGGTAATTATAGAAAAGTACAGGGGTGTTTATGTAAAAAGGTAGGACCTAAACTGAATTATCATAAAGGTCGGGGGCTTTTCTGTAAAATGTACAGGGTCGGGGAATTTCTTGGAATTTTGGAATTAATTTTGTATTGGAAAAGTGGTGGACGGGGTCCACGAAACCCCGAAGGGGTATGTAATCTGGACCGCCGATCTGGCGATGGAGGGCTGAGGATGGCTGGAGGCGGCGCGCGGCGGCCGGCGACGACTGGCGGCGCGGGAGGCGGCGGAGGATCGCCGGAGGTGCCCGGGACGGCGCTCCCGTGGCCCAAATTTGACGCGAAGTAGAGGAAAACAAAGAGGAGCTGATGGGGGACTCACGGGGAGGGCGTGTCGACGTCGAGGAGCGTCGGAGGGAGAGGGCGACGAAGAGGGGCGGCTTGTGGTGGCGATGCTCGTCGGGGAGGGCACTTCGGTGCTCCCCGTCGAGTTGCTGTTGGCCGGGGAGATGAGCGGCGGCGCGACGATGCTGGTGTGCGCGCGAGACGAGCGGACGAGGCCAGAAGGGCGGCCAACGTCGAGCTCCTTTTGGCTCCAATGGCGACGGCGGCGTGCGGCTTAGGGTTAGGGTTTCCAGGAGCGGCAGCGGCTTCGGGGAAAGGGAGAGAGAGAGAGAGACGGCGCGGAGAGAGAGGGCTCGACGGTTTAAATAGGCGGCGGAGGGGAGGTTTCCTTCGAGGAGAAGCTCCGGCTCCAGTCAATGGCGGCGGACCTTATCTTCTCGGTCAAGAATGCGGCGCCGCCCCGTACACCACACTGTAGATTGCTGACGTCCAAGGAACATGGCTACAGCACCGGGGAAAGGGACCGGAGAGAGAGAGAGAGAGAGGAGACGGCGGCCACGTCGGCAGCGCTCCGTCGAAAGAGAGAAGGGTGGCGGCGGCCGAGTGAGCTGGAGTGGGGATGAGGTGGCGGTTGGGCTGGGCCAGGCCGAAACGGGCCATGCTGGGTCGGAGGGAAAAAGAAAGAAAAGAGGCCCGCGGCGGGGAAAGAGGGAGAGGAAAAGGTGGGCCAGGCCGGGCCAAGAGGAGGGAGGTTGGGCTGCGGCCTTTTCTGGGAAAAGGAAAAAGAAGAGGAGACGCGTTGGGCTGGGCCGGACAGGGGAAGAGGGATGCGGCCCAGAGGGAAAAAGGGAAAGATTTGGTTTATCTTTTTCTAGAACTTTTGGGGAACTTCAAATTTGAATGGAATTCAAATTTGAAAAGGGGTTCAACTTCAACAAATCCCCAAATAAAACCAGTAAATCCAAAGATGCATATGATGATAGCTTTGCAAATTTAAAATTCAAGATTTTTAATTCAAGGTGAATTTGCTAGGGTTCAACATACAATTATTTTACTTTGTTGTAAATTTGAAAAGTTCAAATTTTTAGTAGTCTTTAAATGAAGGCAAACACTCGAGCACAAGTTTTATATTTCAAAATTTTCATATTCAAAGTTCAAATTATTTAGTTAATTTTATTTTGAAAATTTCATGTCAAGATGAGGTCTAGACAAAAATTTTAAAACTGAGTGATTTTTATTCTATTTTGATTTTGATTTGAAATTTAGGGTGTTACAGCTTCCTTAACGTGTCCACCGGAGAGTGCATCCGGATGGACATCCCGGAGCTCGCCGAGCACAGGTTGCTCGCCCTCACCCCCGAGGGCCTTCTCCTCCTGCTCCAGGAGCCCACCCTCGTGGTCCATCTGCTGAACCCGATTTCGGGCAAGTTCACCGGCTTTCCGCCCCTAACCAACCTGCTGACACCCGACCAGCAGCCATTCAGGCATCATGGTGACCATATTTTCAGAGAAGTAACTGGCGTTGGCCTTGTTGAGGACCGCTCCATGCAATTGCTGGTAGTCAGATTTAATCGTCCGAGGGTGCTTGTCGTCGCTGCGCCCGGCGGTGAGAGTTGGACTGTGGTGGACAACAGATACATTAGCTCAACGCTGCCGTTCGCCGGCCGTTTCTACTGCACAAACTACAGTGGTGTCATGGTGCTGGATACCACCGGTTCAGATGAGCAACCGCCACGGCTGAGGGTGGTTGTTGAGTGGAGCAGGTCATTCTTGTTGACACCGGAATTTAGCACAAGGTCTCGTGTCTGTTGCAAGACGTATGTCCAGAGGAGTCCAATGAGTTCAAGAAAGGGTTCGTGATCTCTACACGAAGGAAGTGGCGTAAAGCAAATCAAAGCAGATTTTTATTATATGGTATGCTAAGTGGCCGGAATATTTTATTCAGAACTCAATGCATACACGGAAGGCCTTCGCCTGAGACTATCTTGGGAGAGCACGTACAGATAGAAGGTTCCTATTATTTTATAGTATGATTAGCATCGTGGCCGCATTATTATATTATTTGGTATGGAACCGAATCAATGTAATTAGGTGCTAGTCGGTTAATGTTGGAGTCTTTTACTTGTACACCAAGTCCAACGTCCCTATAAATATAAAGGGACGTCGACCATTGTAAAGACATCTCTCAACCAATACAATCAACCTTTCGGCGCATCGCCACAATTTCTCGACGTGTTCTTCGTCACCCGCGCCCATCGGGGCTCCGGCTTGACTGGATCTCGTCAGGTAAGCGCATCGATCTGATTATGTCGACTTGTCCATGATTAAGATTGATGTGGCTGCTAGTTATCCGGTAATTTAGATCAAATCTAGGGTTTACATCGTGCGTCGACTGCATGGAATTGTTTAAGACCTGGTCCAATTCTTTGTTGCGGTTAGTTGACTTGTCCTCGCCGCAGCCTTGTTGCCGATTGCTGATGTCGATTTCTGTTTGATTTGGTTACTCGAGTCACGGTTAAGGTATTTTGTCGATTAGATCTGCTCTTGGTGATTGGGTAGGCAGTTTGACTTGTCCTGTCTGCTTCGCTTAGTTGACGTGTCCTCGGCGAAACAGTTGCTAAGGGTTAGATCTAGTTTACTGAGTACCTGGGACCGGTAGTTGCCGATTATACTTGTATCTGTCGATCGTGTAGAGCAGTTTGACGTGTCCTGTTCTACTTCACTTAGTTGACGTGTCCTCGGTGAAGCGATTGTCAGATTACGGGTATAATTAGTGGTTACTGGTTTAATCGTTCTATCGGGGTGTTTAGCCGATAGTTTATCACAGCATACCGTGTTGTATCGGCCCAGCATTCTATTTCTATTAACTGCGGCCGATGCGACATCACTATGTATTTTTCGTTGTATCGGCTCGGCATTGTATTTCTATTAACCGGCCGATGCGACGTCACCTCATGTCTTGTCAGCTGCGGGATCAAACTGACTGGCACGCCTAGCACCTCAAGAAGCCATTGGACCTGTACAGGAGCTAAGCAGATCTCCCAGGCCACGTGTGTGCGGCGCACGAAAAAATCAGCTCCGACGGCAGACGGTGAATTTTTGCGTCAACACACTTTTTGGCACGCCCAGTGGGACACGTCTTTTATCATCTGGAGGTACCCTTATTTTACAATCATTTGATTAGAAGTCAGATTTATCATCAATTGCCGGCCTGGATTTGGATTATAATAGCGCATTGGCTGGAGTATGAAGGTATCAGTGGGTTATTTGGATTATTATATTGATTAGTACATCAGCTGCGGTGAGACTTCCATCGGCATCGGCATTAGTTCTTGGAGTATTTTATTGCTAACGTGGGTCGGCTGTTATTTTATTTCTATCGGCATCGGCATCAGCTTGCACTGTGACGCATGAGGAGATTAAGACACTGCCGATGGAGCCTCTTTTGCTCTTGGAGTATTTTATTCCATTCAATGCCGATGGAGCCTCTTTTACATGCCGATCAAGACAAGTTGCCGATGGAATCTTTTATTGCTAATCAAGCCGATGAAGATGATAAAGTGATCAGAGCTGTTATACCGATGGGGACCAATTTCAATGAAGATGCCGATTGTTCCTCCTGGAGCCAACTTTGACTGGGGGCATCGGCACTGAAGATGGCTTGAGAAAATAATTTCAGAACATAATATATTATATTCTGAAATTGGGAGGCATATCCGAGTTGATAACAGAATTTGCTGATGACAAATTATGGTGTCAACAGAGAACTAATATGGTGGATGACAAGGGATAAGCCGATTTCCTTTCTGGTAGGCAACTCTCATCAGACTTGGGGGGCATCGGCATCCAAGAGTGCTCAAGGACTAATTTCGAAACATGATATCTCATATTCCGAAATTAGGGGGGCATATGTTGACACCGGAATTTAGCACAAGGTCTCGTGTCTGTTGCAAGACGTATGTCCAGAGGAGTCCAATGAGTTCAAGAAAGGGTTCGTGATCTCTACACGAAGGAAGTGGCGTAAAGCAAATCAAAGCAGATTTTTATTATATGGTATGCTAAGTGGTCGGAATATTTTATTCAGAACTCAATGCATACACGGAAGGCCTTCGCCTGAGACTATCTTGGGAGAGCACGTACAGATAGAAGGTTCCTATTATTTTTATAGTATGATTAGCATCGTGGCCGCATTATTATATTATTTGGTATGGAACCGAATCAATGTAATTAGGTGCTAGTCGGTTAATGTTGGAGTCTTTTACTTGTACACCAAGTCCAACGTCCCTATAAATATAAAGGGACGTCGACCATTGTAAAGACATCTCTCAACCAATACAATCAACCTTTCGGCGCATCGCCACAATTTCTCGACGTGTTCTTCGTCACCCGCGCCCATCGGGGCTCCGGCTTGACTGGATCTCGTCAGGTAAGCGCATCGATCTGATTATGTTGACTTGTCCATGATTAAGATTGATGTGGCTGCTAGTTATCCGGTAATTTAGATCAATCTAGGGTTTACATCGTGCGTCGACTGCATGGAATTGTTTAAGACCTGGTCCAATTCTTTGTTGCGGTTAGTTGACTTGTCCTCGCCGCAGCCTTGTTGCCGATTGCTGATGTCGATTTCTGTTTGATTTGGTTACTCGAGTCACGGTTAAGGTATTTTGTCGATTAGATCTGCTCTTGGTGATTGGGTAGGCAGTTTGACTTGTCCTGTCTGCTTCGCTTAGTTGACGTGTCCTCGGCGAAACAGTTGCTAAGGGTTAGATCTAGTTTACTGAGTACCTGGGACCGGTAGTTGCCGATTATACTTGTATCTGTCGATCGTGTAGAGCAGTTTGACGTGTCCTGTTCTACTTCACTTAGTTGACGTGTCCTCGGTGAAGCGATTGTCAGATTACGGGTATAATTAGTGGTTACTGGTTTAATCGTTCTATCGGGGTGTTTAGCCGATAGTTTATCACAGCATACCGTGTTGTATCGGCCCAGCATTCTATTTCTATTAACTGCGGCCGATGCGACATCACTATGTATTTTTCGTTGTATCGGCTCGGCATTGTATTTCTATTAACCGGCCGATGCGACGTCACCTCATGTCTTGTCAGCTGCGGGATCAAACTGACTGGCACGCCTAGCACCTCAAGAAGCCATTGGACCTGTACAGGAGCTAAGCAGATCTCCCGGGCCACGTGTGTGCGGCGCACGAAAATATCAGTGCATTGACAGACCGCTTTCGCCTGGTGGACAACGGCGGGGAGCTGATGCTTGTGCAACGAGCGTTATACGTGAACTGTAACGATAAGAGCTTCAAGAACCTGTACAAGTCGTACAGAGTGGATCTGAATGCTGGCACCCTGATCCCGGTCAAGAGCTTCAATGGGCGCGCTGTGTTCATGGGCATGTGTCGAGCAATTTCTATATCAGCAAAGACCTTCCCCTCTCTGACTCCTGATACTCTCTACTTTGGTGTTGATTGTGAAGAGAAGAGGGGAATGGACGGGTATTGTCTGGCAGATGGAAGCAGTGTGTACCTTCTCATGACAACGGCCGGTCGACTGTGCATCCTTGTACTCTCGCGAACTGCCTCTCTTCCTGCATTCGAAGCAACGCTACTAACTGCTTCCTGGCTGTAGCTGTATCAGGTTTACCTGAAAACATGCTGCAGGACTGAAGCCACAATGGGCTTTCTGAATAACCCTGTATGAACGATGTGTATTAATGAATGTTTCCAACAAGACCTATCATCATTTCTGTCGTAACCCATATTTTCAGATATTCCCGAAGACTTAGTTTGGTATTTTCCGAAGACTTGTATCGCACGAAGGAAACTTGCAGATAGACTCCGAATCTGTTACTACAGATCGGAAGTCTTGTAGAACAAGGCAAGGACTCCTAGAGGCGGTAACAAGGACTATAAATATACATGTAACCCTCCGATGAGAGGACATTGCATTGTAGATCATACACACCACCATATTTAACACGACATACACTGGACGTAGGGTTATTATCCTCCGGGAGGCCCGAACCAGTATAAAAGCTCTCTGTGTGCCCTAGATCGATACCTCGATTGATCGTTGTTCCCCGAACCAAATATTTGCCGTTCTCTCGATTATTCGAGCGACGACAGAGGCGCGCCAGGAATGGGGGCAGCGCTGAGGATTGTTGGCGATTTCTAGCATACCATTTTATATGCCAACTGCGCCTTATTTAGAGCATAAATGTTATCATTATAGGCCATTAACCCTTGATAATAGCACCATATTTGTATATATGTCGTTCTGGAGCTTTATTACAGAAACAGATGAAGAGGACGACATTCTGGACATTGTGACTGATCTGGACCTGAAGAGAAGAGAACCAGCAGAAAAGGCCCACTGTGCCGATCGGCACAGACATGTGCCGACCGGCACATGGGACCCCAAGGCCACCGAAGCTGGCCCACCATTCAGTTTATTCTAGAAGGAAGTTATCCGAATCAATCTCGAGAGATATTCATCATGAAGAGATAAAAGATACTCGAAGATTTGAAAGAGCAACACAAGACTTGATCTCGAAGAAAACTGACTGGAAGGCCCACATGGAAGCTACCTAGGACTTCGGAACCGACTTAGGGAGGAAACCGAGCTGGACACGAGGTGTGCCGATCGGCACAGACCCTGTGCCGATCGGCACAAGGACTCTTTTCCCGAGAATCCTTTCCTTCCTGATGTACAGCCCTATATAAACTTGTAAAAGCCCTAGGGTTTCGGGATCCGCCGCCAGAGGGACAACACAGCTAGTAAGTTTAGAGCCACCGGGGCTTTGCCCCGTTCTTCATGTTCTCTAGTTGTTGATCAAGAACCATTGGTGCTAAAGAGGTGATCCATCAAGGTAGGCCTACTAGATGGTGATGTATCTTGCACTATGTATCATTGAAGTATGGTTGAATATGTGGATGAATGGTTTTGATTATTGATTGCCTGGATTTTATGGTCTTTACATGTACTTGTTCCTACGCTTAGTGACGACTAAGTATTAGATGTTATCTTAATTGTGGTGGCAAAAAGAAGTGACAAGATTCGTTCTCTCACTATCTCCATCGTGGTTAAGGTAGCATTGGGATCTTGTAATGCGCCATATTTGCACGTTGTCTCTGTACCCCCACAGCCGCTAATGCATACGCGATGATCCTTGAGATGATGTGTAGAGTAGGAAGAGGTCGACCGATTAAGGCGATTGGTCGTGACAGGGCTCGTCGGAAAGAGGCCTTGACCTACCGATCCTCGGTTATCAATAATTGAGTAATCCCGTTTATGATGCTATTTGATTAAGCTTCTTGGTTACGATCTCAACTAGCAGACTTGGCTAACTTACCCCATGATCTAATCTGTTCTTAGGCTTTTCGGACAACACTGCGGACAACTTCGCCTTCGTGCCGACCGGCACATCCCCTGTGCCGATCGGCACAACACCCCGTTTTCCTGAAACCCACGCTCACGCTCACTAGAAAGCTTGGCTAACTCTTTTACTGATGATTTTGCTTAATTCCCATTGGTCCTTGTGGTTCGATTAAACCTGGAATACTCTTCTAGGGGAAAAAGACTACAACTGTACACCGTGCTCTTGCGGTATATAAGTGGGTGCGTAGATACGACCAACAAGCTGTCTTTTTCTGGCGCCGTTGCCGGGGACCTTTGTTCGAATTAGGCATTGTTTGAAGTTTGAGAAATTGGTCGCTGTGCCGACCGGCACACGTGTGTGCCGACCGGCACAGAGCTTTCTTTCTTTGATTTCTCTGTCTTTTCCAGTATATATGTCCTGTTTCATTTAACAGACAGGTATGGACGGCGCTAAGTCGAATAAACCCTTTAATTACCTCGATGATCCAGAGATTCTCTTTCGCAAGCGTAAGGCGGAAAAGAGAAGCAAGTCAGTGGGAGACATAGAAGACAACAGCGAGCCGCTCAGCCCGAAGGCATTGTTTGCAGCTTTGGAAGAAGATAAGGAAGAAGAAGTTCCTGAAGAAGAAGACATGGGAGACGCAACACCAATTGCTAATCGTCTCAAGCCTGCCTTGGACAATGTCACCAAGACTGAATTCACTGCACAAGCTAGACCCTTTCGGCTGGAGCGTTACATGTCCTTGGTTGGTCAGCAACCGTTCACAGGTTCTGAAGATCCTAATATGCATTTGCAACATTTTCATGAAATCTGCGGTACCTTTCAATTGGAACATATGAATGACAATGAAGCCAAGGTGCGATTGTTCCCTTTATCTCTTATTGGGCGTCCTAAGCAGTGGTACCATGGGCTACCTACCGCGACCAAGATTAGTTGGGATCTACTTTCTGCGGAATTTTTGGCAAAATACTTCCCTCCAGGCAAGACTCAAGCTTTGAAGAACAAGATCCTTGGATTCACTCAACTCGCTGATGAGAGCGTTGGAGAAGCATGGAATCGATTCAATGAGTACAAGGATGCTTGTCCGCACAATGGTCTTGCTGAATGGGAGCTAGTGGAAAGGTTCTACACGGGTTTGAATCTTTTGTCCCGACAACACTTAGATGCTTCGGCTGGAGGATCGTTTTTGGACAAGACACCCGCTCAAGCCACGGCTTTGATCAAGAAGATAGAGCAAAATCAATCATGGGTTGGTGAGAGAGAAAGTAGAAGCCTTCAACCTTCCACGGGAAAGATGAAGAGTGTGGTGGAAAGAGCTTATGATGAATTGCTTATGGACAAACTTGACACCATACAAAGGAGATTAGACAAGATTGATCATATTCCCAAGGAAGAGACCGTCAAGCTAGCGGAAGCCCGTTCCACATGTGAAGAATGTGGAGAACTTGGTCATGTGAGTAAGGATTGCCCCGAAGATGTGAAGATGCTCAATTATATCAAGAGTCAAGGATGGAAGACTCCATATCAGCAACAAAGGAGTAGCTTCACCCCGTCATCGTCTATGCAAAATGCCATCCCTCTTCGTATTCAATGCCAAGAGTTCTTTCAAGCTCAAGAGAAGGTTAACAAGGACACTCAAGCCAAATTCAAGGAAGTTGATCGTGTGCTTGAAACAATCAATGACAAGGTCATCGAAGTGGGGAGTTCTAATCAGCAAATCCTCCAATTCATGAAGATGATGGAGAAACAAATGGCCCAATTAGCGGAGTCGGTAAAAAGCGAGAAAGGAGCTCTTCCTGGTAATACCCGCTCTGCAGAACAGCTGAAATCCATCGAGACGAGGTCTGGGAAGCAAACTGAAGATCCAAAGTTCGCAGCTGGGGCAAGACGACCTCGTGCCGACCGGCACGACGCTGGTGCCGATCGGCACGCTACAGTTGACGGTGCCGACCAGCACGCTGATGGTGCCGATCGGCACAGTGAAGAAATCGACCTCTCGGGTCTGAAGAAGGGAACTGAGAACAAGGAACATGGTCCTGCTACCTTTCTGGATACGCAGCTGTTGACCAAAACAGAAAGAATTCGGCATCATGATGAGCAATTCTCCAGGTTTGTCGATATCATGAAGAAGTTATATATCAATGTCCCATTCCTTGATGCTCTTCAAGTGCCTACCTATGCCAAGTACATAAAGGATATTATGCAAAGCAAAAAGTCCTTAGCATCGGAAGAAGTAGTGAAGATGACAAGAGAGTGCACTGCAGCTATTAATGACATTACACCAGAAAAGAAGCCCGACCCCGGATCTCCTAGTATCCGGTGTTTGATTGGAGCTCAAATCTTTGAAGGGGCTTTATGCGATCTTGGAGCAAGTGTAAGTGTCATGCCTCGCTATGTCTTTGCAAGTTTGAATTTGCCAGAGTTGGAGCCTACGGCCATGTGTTTGGAGTTGGCCGATCAATCGGTTCGCTATCCCGATGGAATTGCTGAAGATGTGCCTGTCCAAATTGGTGATCATATAGTTCCTGTGGATTTCATTGTGCTTGATATGGATAGAAGAACAAGGACTTCATTGATTTTGGGCCGGCCATTCTTGAGGACAGCGAAGGCAAACATTGATGTGGGGAGTGGAAAGATAAGCTTTGACATAAGTGGAGCCTCCTACACATTCAATTTTCGCCCCAAAGGAGAAGAAGGCCGTGCGGCATCCAAGTGGGTTGAGAAATACAAGTCTCCGCACCATAAAGCAATCGAGGGTAATTGGAGGAAGGATATGTCCTATCATTGAAGGAGAAGAGACATGAGAACCTTGTAGTGTCGCAACTTTTTCCCGTAAGGCGGCACTAAGGAAGTGATTCATGCGGGGAGGTCAAGCTCTATGACCTTTTTAAAACTAAGAGCGCTTTTTGGGAGGCAACCCAATTTTCGGGAGCGAGTCGTAGGGTGAGTCTTTGTGTGTTAGTGCTTTCGGGAGGGCAACCCGTTAATTAGAAAATTAGTGCTAACCGGGAGGGCAACCCGGCCTTTAAATTGTTTGCTTGTAATCAACAATAATGCTCCCGGAATAAAATTTGTTAGTCCAAGTGTTGTTTTAACTTTTGTGTGAATACCTGCGCTGTCTGTTTACTTTCTGCAGTTTTTGTGTTTGTATTTTGTTTGTTCGCTAACAGCGCAGGAAGAAAAGGAACAAAAATAGGAAAATCTGGAGCGCGCCGACCGGCACAGCCTGTGCCGATCGGCACAGCAGAAAGCACGCCAAATCGTGGCCTAGACGCTACCCCGAACTGAAGATGAAAATTAATATGGGGTAAAATTGAGAAAATATGCGGAATATTTGATGAAGGAAAATTTAGAAAGGTAAGTGCAACAATTGTCCCGAGAATATTTCCGTGCTTTTGGTATTTTTTTGTGTCGCAGGAATATGGTGGATGAGCCTTGCGAAGGAAGGAGGCACTGGCGGAAATTGGGCACTGTTGCCGACCGGCACAAAACGTGCCGATCGGCACGGGAAGGAAACGCCACCTCCAAGAATCTCGATGCTACAGGAAGCCTGGCATCCGCGAAGAAATTTGAAATTTTGGCGACACAAGGCAGCGAAGTTTGAATCGGGCGCGGACTATACAGTGCCGACCGGCACAGAGCTGTGCTGACCGGCACACTGACCAAGAATTCGAATCTGATCATCAAAGTCTGCGCACATTGGAAGGAGGAGAGACCACTGACACCCATGCAGCTGCTGAGCACAGGGGAGACACCGAGCACCCAGCCTCGGGATGGAGCAAAGGTGCCGACCGGCACGCGCGCCGTGGCGATCGGCATACCCTGAAAAATTCAAATTTCGAACGTGCTCCCCTGTCTCCCGACATGCGACACTGTATCAAGCATGGGGAAGAGGAAAAGAAGTTGCTGAAGCCAAGGTACGTGCGAATCTGTGCAAAATTTGAATTATGCCGACCGGCACGGTCACCGTGCCAATCGGCACACCATTGGAAAGCTAATCTTTTGTAGGTGCGCCCCTGTTCCCCGACATCCGACACTGTACAAGTCATGGGGAAGAGGAAAAGAAGGCGTGGCAGCCGAGGTACGACGGAATCCGCCAAATTTTGAATCGTGCCGACCGGCACGGCTCTGTGCCGACCGGCACGCGCTGGGAATTTGAACCGGCGGTTCCTTCCCTTGGAAGCCATGGAGAGCATATAAGAAGGGGCATCACCTCCCCCATTTTCGCCACAACTCCCTGGTAACCCTTTCCACTCCTCCACTTCCGCCAGTTGCGCGATTCGTTTCCATTCTTTCGCAGGAAATGAAGGGATTTAGTTCCACGCTCAAGAGCGCCGGCAAGAAGATTCCGCGCGGGGGTTCAGCGCCGGCGGGTCGCACCACTCCGGTGGATCGCACCACGCCGGTGGATCACACCAAGTCGGAGGATCGCACCATGCTGGCGACAACAACTCCGGCAGCGACACCGGCTCCTTCACCTCGACGCGGAGGGCAAGCTCGGCGGGCTATGACAGCCCCGAGCTCTCCGTCGAGATGACACCGCCACGAGGGCGGGATGACTTCTTCATCGGCCACCGCGACATCGGCATCCCTCGAGGACCAAGGCCGCGCACGAGGAGCGCAACCGCCGCCGCCGCCGCCGCCGCGGCGGGCGGATCATCCATGGAGGCCGAGCCGAGCGAGCCGGCATATTTTGGCGCCGCATCGCCGACGCGGACGAGCGCAAGAGGGGGCACATCAAGAACCCCACGATCCAAATCCTCCACCGGTGGATGGCCGCACGCACCACCGGCCGCCTCGACACCACCAACATCTCCGACCCGGACTTGCATTGGCTCTACAACGCCATTGCGAGTCCATGCAAGTGCAATCCCATCGGGACAATGGTGTCAAGTTGGTTTACCCAAAGGGCCAACCCTAGGGCGAGACTAGCTTTTGGAGGCTACCTCCAAACAATCATCTTCCAAGTCACCGAAGGTAACCTCATGATGAAGGAAGATTGTTGGATAAGAGCCGCGCTCATCGACGAGTCCATGGTGCGCGGGAAGACCATCACGGGCAGCGCCAAGCTCGGCTACTACGTGTGCGGCACCGGCATCAAGCTTCCCTGCGCCGAGCTCGCCCTCTTCCTCCCAAACAAGATCAACGGAGGGAATTGGCTTGAGGCCGACCTCCGCGAGCGACACAAGGTAACAAAGACCAAGCGCGGGAGAAAGGAGGTCGTCGGCCAGTCTTCGGCGAGCGCAGCAGCAGAGTGGGACAGCTGGGACGCGGCAGCAGCCGCGCAGCATCAACCAGCGCAGCAGGCACCCGTGCCGATCGGCACGGGCTTTGTGCCGACCGGCACAGGACAGGTGCCGACCGGCACCGACCCCAGGTACTTCGGTATGCCCCCTGTCTACCCTCAGCACTTCCAGGGGGCGCCCTACTATGCTCCTGCAGGTCCTCCGGGGGCGAACTTTGCCCTATGCATCGGTACATCGACAACAACGTGCAATACGTTGAACGCATCGACAACTTGGCGGCGCAATGCGGAGCAACACCGATGCGATGATTGACGAGTTCGGGAGATTGGAGGCGGCGTACTACGGCTTCGACTACAATCAGCCACCTCCATTTGATGGGTAGAGTGTTGTGTATGGCACAACTTGTATCGGTTTCCCGGTTTGCGTTTTTCTTTCCCTTTCGCATTCTCTTTTTATTTATTTACTTATGTGTGTGTGAGCGGGTTGGGAAACCATGTATCGGGTGTGTTTAGTTTGTTTGTGTGCTTTTATTCATGCATGTGTGCTAGTAGTTTAGTTTTATTTACGCAAGTGTGCTAGTAGGTTGTTTCGAATAATGCATCACCATGTAGCCCGTGCTTTCAAATCCAATATGATGATGATCTTTATGCTTTATTTGAAAAATGATACGAGTATGTATGTCTATCTTGAAAAGTGTTAATGATAATCGAGCGATGTTGAGCATAAATAAAAATTTCGAACTTTCACTAAAGTGTATTCGGCAAATACTTCATATGTGGCGTAGTGCATTTCAAAATTCCCATGCAAGGTCCAATAAAGGATCAATTTTGGATGACATGACTTAGTACCTATTTCTTTATAAAATTCAAATGTTCTTATTGTGAGCTTTAGAATTACTCCATATCATTCGGTTATGCCCACCAATGCCAAATATATATGTGACTCAATTTAAGCCTTTGCTAAGTAGAGACTATGATTGATGATTGAGCTCGGTTAAGATTTAATTCTTAGGGTATGAGACTTGGAAAAATGGCCACATCTTTCGCGTATCGTGTTGATTTTCTAGCCTATTCTAACTCGAGCTATGCAAATTACCGCATTGGAATTATGCATAATTCGCCGAGTATCCGATACTTGAGAACCAAATTCTTTGATTCGAACATCAATCCTTGACCACATCCTACTGTATTCTTGGCTATACAGCTGACACAGCAGTTCCAACGAAAAATTCAGAGCGAAATTGGCAAGTACAGACAGTGTGCCGACCGGCACAAGGTTGTGCCGACCGGCACACAGAAAAAAAAAAAAAAAAGAAAGAAGAAGGAAAAAAAAGGAGTAAATAAAGTCTGTACCTTGCGCTGTTTTGCTCGGGACTAGTAAAAATTTGAGTGTGGGGGGAAGAATTCCCTTGAATTCTTATCATTGATTAGTAGCCAAGAATTTCTTTTTCCGTTCATGTCCACTTTGCATTCGATATCCTTCGAAAATGCCAGGAAGTTTCTGATAGATATGCAAAGAAGAAAGGACAGCTTTGTCACCTGTTTAAAAAGATTACATTCTCTACTTGTGATTGTTCATTCACACAAGTATATGTCCACTATTCTAAAGGTGTGAGTTTCTTTCTCAATTCAATTTCTAATGGCCTTTTGACAAGTCTCAGTAAAACCAATTAGAGTTATTTCTTAGCTTTGCAATATGTTGTTGATCTATGTCTATTTTCCTTGAATTTCCTCACCAAGCTACTCATATGGCCTTACACATACATATATCGATAAAGTAGATAGACTTTTGAGTGATTTAGGTGAGTGATTGAAGTTGAGTTGTTGACTTGATCGTTTGAGAAGGATAGTTCTTTTGCTCACAATACCTTTTTGGTGATTCACATAAGTGGAAAGGTCATGCGCATCAAGTTGAATATTTTCAAGGTTAGCTTTGGGAAGTACTCTTTCATGTTCAATACCCATATTGTGAACATGTTTGCTGAATACTAAATTGATTTAATCTCACAATGACTAAGTGCTCAGCTCGTGTAGATTTGAAATACTTTTATGATTGATTGACTATATGCAAGTTGAGTTTCATTCTTGACTTTCCTCGGGACGAGTAAAGGTTTAAGTGTGGGGGAGCTGTTGGCGATTTCTAGCATACCATTTTATATGCCAACTGCGCCTTATTTAGAGCATAAATGTTATCATTATAGGCCATTAACCCTTGATAATAGCACCATATTTGTATATATGTCGTTCTGGAGCTTTATTACAGAAACAGATGAAGAGGACGACATTCTGGACATTGTGACTGATCTGGACCTGAAGAGAAGAGAACCAGCAGAAAAGGCCCACTGTGCCGATCGGCACAGACATGTGCCGACCGGCACATGGGACCCCAAGGCCACCGAAGCTGGCCCACCATTCAGTTTATTCTAGAAGGAAGTTATCCGAATCAATCTCGAGAGATATTCATCATGAAGAGATAAAAGATACTCGAAGATTTGAAAGAGCAACACAAGACTTGATCTCGAAGAAAACTGACTGGAAGGCCCACATGGAAGCTACCTAGGACTTCGGAACCGACTTAGGGAGGAAACCGAGCTGGACACGAGGTGTGCCGATCGGCACAGACCCTGTGCCGATCGGCACAAGGACTCTTTTCCCGAGAATCCTTTCCTTCCTGATGTACAGCCCTATATAAACTTGTAAAAGCCCTAGGGTTTCGGGATCCGCCGCCAGAGGGACAACACAGCTAGTAAGTTTAGAGCCACCGGGGCTTTGCCCCGTTCTTCATGTTCTCTAGTTGTTGATCAAGAACCATTGGTGCTAAAGAGGTGATCCATCAAGGTAGGCCTACTAGATGGTGATGTATCTTGCACTATGTATCATTGAAGTATGGTTGAATATGTGGATGAATGGTTTTGATTATTGATTGCCTGGATTTTATGGTCTTTACATGTACTTGTTCCTACGCTTAGTGACGACTAAGTATTAGATGTTATCTTAATTGTGGTGGCAAAAAGAAGTGACAAGATTCGTTCTCTCACTATCTCCATCGTGGTTAAGGTAGCATTGGGATCTTGTAATGCGCCATATTTGCACGTTGTCTCTGTACCCCCACAGCCGCTAATGCATACGCGATGATCCTTGAGATGATGTGTAGAGTAGGAAGAGGTCGACCGATTAAGGCGATTGGTCGTGACAGGGCTCGTCGGAAAGAGGCCTTGACCTACCGATCTTCGGTTATCAATAATTGAGTAATCCCGTTTATGATGCTATTTGATTAAGCTTCTTGGTTACGATCTCAACTAGCAGACTTGGCTAACTTACCCCATGATCTAATCTGTTCTTAGGCTTTTCGGACAACACTGCGGACAACTTCGCCTTCGTGCCGACCGGCACATCCCCTGTGCCGATCGGCACAACACCCCGTTTTCCTGAAACCCACGCTCACGCTCACTAGAAAGCTTGGCTAACTCTTTTACTGATGATTTTGCTTAATTCCCATTGGTCCTTGTGGTTCGATTAAACCTTGGAATACTCTTCTAGGGGAAAAAGACTACAACTGTACACCGTGCTCTTGCGGTATATAAGTGGGTGCGTAGATACGACCAACAAGGATCCATCTAGAGCATCAGATGGCATTGGCGAACAAGATGAAGTTCCCGGCGGGCGCCGAATTCAAGTTCGGGTCTTTCATGTTCGTCGCAGACAAGGAAGGAAATCTCCAGGAAAAGACGTCGTCGGTGGCGCAGGAGGCGTCCCCGGCGGCCATGAAAGCTCCGTCCTCGTACGGAGCTGCTGAAAAGAGCTCGTCGGCGGCGCCACGTGTGTCGCCGGTGGCCCTATGTACTACGTTCGGACTGCGAAATTCCGCAGCCGAGTTCCAGATCGCTTCGCGGGTATCGGGCTCTCCGTTTGGAACCCGCCTAGAAGACGGATCCACCTTGGATCCGCCACCTAGCTCTGCCCTAGAAGCGAGAATGCAAAAGATCGCTCTTGACATCACCGAGGGGCGGTATTTTCCTGGGTTCGGGCTCGGTTATCCTAATTACGAGTCCGACTTCAGCGACGATGACTGCTCTGAGATCGGAGATCCAAACCAGCGTCACAACCCAGCCAGAGAAGTCTTCATGGCGGGATGTGACGACGAGGCATCCAGCGATTTGCGCACCATCGACTCGATCAGATCTCGATCGGTTGCGCCATCCAATGTGACGCCAAGAAATCTCAACTCCGACTTCGACGCCGTCCGGTTCCAAACCGCGTTGGATTCCCTCGTGCGTATGGCCCCTGACGGAACACCACTGGCTCCGATGGTACAACAAGTCGTGGAACTTGCCGGCCGCGTGATCCCACTGCAAGATCAGGAGGTTGCTGCACCGGCTAGGACTCCAGTACACAGACGCCTGGGGGCTACCAACGATCAGAGGGCCGATTCATCCTCACATGGATCATCCTCCGATCACCCCAGGCGACATCGGCGTAATCTGGAGCCTTCGGATGCAAGACATCAGATAAACCAGCGGAGGAACCAAACTGGCAATCCCCCAAGGGGGGAACCAGACCAACAAACCCCAGGCGCTCCAGCTCGCAGAGGGACGCGCCCAGAGACGGCTCCTAAGCCGTCCCCGTATAGGGCTCTGGGTAGTTATCTCCGAACTGTTGAATGGCCAGCCAAGTTCGAAGTGGGGTCTATCGACAAGTACGACGGCACTATCAACCCAGAAGAGTTCTTGTCGATATACTCCACGACGATAGATGCCGCAGGAGGAGATGAAAGAATCAAGTGCGCCTATCTACCCACCGCCCTGACCGGAGCAGCGCGGTCGTGGTTGCTAAACCTCCTGGCATATCACTTCGACTTCTGGGCAGAACTGTGCGAGGTCTTCAAGGGAAATTTCCTTGGATCGTACAACCGCAACGCAACGCCAGAGCAGCTCTGAGGTGTTAAACAGAAGGCTGATGAGAATCTTCGAGATTACATCAAGCGCTTCTGCCTAATGAAGAACACAATTGCAGACATCTCCGATATAGAAGTAGTCCTCGCCTTCCAATAAGGGTGTTTGGATGTGAAGATGGTGGAGACCATAGCGGAGAACGAGCCAAAGACTACTGCAGAGCTGTTTCGATTGGCAGAAATCTGTGCCAAGGCTGCTGATGCTCGTGCTCGCCTCTCCGATGGCCGGGGCAAGGCTCCGAAGAAGAAGTCAGAAGACAGGGAGGTGAATGCGGTCGATCGGTCGGGATCGGATCGTAATCACTTCCGTAAGAAGCGAGGTCGTCCCGAAGGCGTGGCTAAATGGTGTCCGATTCATCGCTCCCCAAACCACGAACTAGAAGAGTGCTTCGATTACCTCAAGCTCGAAAAGAAGCGTCTAGAAGAGGGCAAAACCTCACGGACGACCAGAGAAGAGGATCGGGGCCGCGAAAGCCAAGATCGAGAACACCGAGATCGGGAACACCGAAATCGGGAGAATCAGGATCGTGAGCGCCGTGATCGAGAGTACCGAGATCGGGAGCTCAGGGAGCGCGATGACCGGGATGAACGTCCATGCTACAGAAGTCGCAGAGATCATGGCGACGGCGAGGAGGAGAGGTACCCAGAGATCAACATGATCTTCGGAGGAAGCTCCGCTCTGCCGTCCAAGAGCCAATACAAGAAGCTGCAGAGAGAGGTGGCTATGGCAGAACCCTGTTCTAGAAGACTAGAGTGGTCGGATACCCCGATCGCGTTCAATGCCGATGACCACCCGAAGACTCTGCTGAGCAACCCAGAGTTGCCCTTCGTCGCCAAAATCATTATCCACAAGAACAAGGTCGCGAAGACGTTGATCGACAACGGAAGCGGTCTCAACCTGTTGATGAAGAAGACGTACGATCAGATGGGCCTGCCGATCACCGCTCTCCGACCAGTTGAGGAATCATTTCATGGCATCTTGCCTGGGGTGTCTTCGCGTCCTCTTGGGAAGATAGAGTTAGCAGTGACAGTGGGCCCGAGAGAAAATAGAAGAACTGAAGTCCTGACGTTCGAGGTGGCTGACTTCGAATCTGCCTACAACTGCATCCTGGGAAGACCATTCCTGTTTAGGTTCATGGCGGCTGCGCACTTCGCCTACGCCATGCTCAAGATCCCAGGACCTGCGGGTGTTATCACGCTGTGCGCCGATCAAGACCAGGCTGTAAGATGTGACGTCAATGCGCTGATCATCGCTGGCCACTTCGACTCGAAAGATCTTGACTCGCAGCGCCAGCCAAAAACTTCTCGAGAAGATCAAAGGCAGATAGCAGCAGTTGCCGACACGAAGGCTTCAGATGCGGCATCTCCGTCGACAGCGGTCGCCCAAGCGCCAGCAAAGACTGTCGACGGGCCAAGCGCGAAAGGAGATGAGCCTGCTAAAAAGGGCAGCAAGCCGATTGGCCTCAGCTTCATCGACCCCGGCAAAAAGACCAACGTCGGGGACAATCTCGACCCTAAATAGGAAGACGCGCTCGTAGCCTTCCTCCGGGAGAATATCGATGTGTTTGCATGGCAGCCATCTGATATGCCCGGGATCCCCAGGGAGGTGATCGAGCACAAATTGGGGATCGACCCGGCTTTCAAGCCGATCAAGCAAAAGCAGCGAAGGTACACGCCGGACAAACGCGACGCCATACATGAGGAGGTCACTAGGCTTCTCAAAGCCGGGTTCATTAGAACGGTAGACCATCCTGAATGGCTAGCAAATCCTGTACTAGTTCCTAAGCCAGACAAGTCCTGGCGCATGTGCGTCGATTACACTAGTTTGAATAAAGCTTGTCCTAAAGATGAGTACCCTCTTCCGAGGATAGATCAGATTGTAGACTCTACGTCCACTAGTGAGTTATTAAGTTTTCTTGATGCTTATTCTGGATATCACCAAATTAGCCTCAATGTCGACGATCAAGAAAGGACGGCATTCATCACGCCGTTCGGAATATTCTGTTACATCACGATGCCCTTCGGGCTGAAGAATGCGGAGTGTACTTATCAGAAGTGTGTCAACATAGTCTTCGAGGATCAGATCGGGAAGAACGTCGAAGCTTACATTGACGACATTGTTGTCAAGACCAAGAAGTCTGATGATCTCCTGGCAGACCTGAAGCAAACCTTCGACAATCTGAGAAAGTACAAGATGAAACTCAACCCTGCCAAGTGTGTCTTCGGGGTGAAGTCTGAAAAACTACTGGGGTACATGATTTCCGAGCGAGGGATTGATGCCAACCCAGTAAAGGTTGCGGCTCTAGAAAAGTTGAAGCCTCCGAAGACCAGGCGAGAAGTCTAGAAGCTAGCAGGCATGATGACGGCCCTGAACCGGTTCATCTCGAGATCGGGAGAACGAGGTATGCCATTCTACAAGTTATTACGCAATCAAGATGGCTCTCAGTGGGATGACCAGGCAGAAGAGGCGTTCAAGGAGCTCAAAGCTTATCTCAAAAATATGCTCACCCTGAAACCCCCACAGCCCAATGAAGAACTGCTCTTATATGTTGCTGCCACAGATTCAGTTGTTAGCGCTGCGCTGACAGTTGAACGGGAAACAGACACTGGGCCCAAACAGTTTGCTGTTTATTTCGTCAGTGAGATATTGAAAGATGCCCAGACACGTTACCCGATGGTGCAGAAGCTCTTATACGCAGTATTGATGACATCCAGAAAGCTGAAGCATTACTTCTTAGCTCATCCAATCAAGGTGGTCTCGGATAGACCGCTCCAGACTGTTCTGCATTGCAAATATGCCATCGGCAGAATTGCTCAATGGTCTGTAGAGCTTGGTCAATACCAGATTGAATATGTCCCTCGAACAGCCATCAAAGGACAAGCTCTGGCGGATTTTATAGCAGAGTGGACCGATGATGGTGATGATGACAAGAAAGATCCAGATCACTGGGTCATGTATTTTGATGGTTCCTTCACGTTGAAAGGTGCCGGTTCCGGAGTTGTCTTCATATCTCCGGCAGGAAAAGTATTGAAGTACGCCATCCAGTTGCTCTTCCAAGCTACGAACAATGTTGCAGAATATGAGGGCCTCGTGACAGGTCTCCGCATTGCTAAATCTCTCGGTATCAGCCGACTGCTTGTGAAAGGGGATTCACAGTTAGTCGCCCGGCAGGTACAGAAAGAGTATCAATGCTCTGATCCGAAGATGGCCGATTATCTTGAAGAAGTTCGGAAGCTGGAGAAAGGGTTCGATGGTCTCGAAGTGCGGTACGTACCATGGTTGGACAATCGTGACGCTGATCATTTAGCCTACATTGCTTCATCACGATCTCCAGTCCCAGATGATGTGTTCTTAGAAAAGCTCCACAAGCCATCGGTGGCAAGCACGCAGGATGCAGTGGAAATGACGGTTATCGATTCGGGAGAAGGCTCTGTCGAAGACTGGCGCATACCGATTCGCCTGTTTCTCGAAAACAGTCCTATCCCGGATGATTATGCTGCCACGGAGCGGCTGGCTCGCAAGTCCAAGCATTATGTATTGATTGACGACGTACTCTACAAAAGAGGTCTCAATGGGATTCTGCTGAGGTGTGTCTCTACGGAAGACGGTATTCGATTACTGCATGATATACACGGTGGGATCTGCGGTGCACATGCAGCTTATCGCACTCTTATCGGCAAAGCCTTCAGGCATGGATTCTACTGGCCCACGGCAAAGCAAGACGCTATTCACCTCGTGCAGACATGTAAGTCCTGTCAATTCTTCAGTAGGCAAAGTACAAGGCATGCTCAAGAATTGCATACAATTCCAATTACATGGCCTTTTGCTATCTGGGGGGTAGACATATTGGGACCGTTTCCTAAAGCTAAAGGAGGGTACAAATTCTTATACGTCGCCATCGATACTTTCACCAAGTGGATCGAGGCAGAGGCGGTTGTGAACATCACTGAGGATGCTTCTGTCAAGTTCATGAGGAGTATAGTCACAAGGTTTGGAGTTCCCAGAAAGCTGATATCAGACAATGGTCGACAGTTCATCGGTCGCCGGTTTGAGAAATTTTGTGCCGATCATGGTATACTTCACCCGACATCTTCGGTGGCTCATGCTCAAACCAATGGTGCTGTTGAGCGAGCCAACGGGATCCTTATGAAGGGGATGCGTGCACGAGTCTACGAGAAGCTAGCAGCTAAAGGCAAGAATTGGATCGAAGAGCTACCAACCGTTCTGTGGTCAGCACGAACATCTACAAGTCGGGCTACAAAGGAAACTCCGTTCTTCCTAGTCTACGGCGCTGATGCAGTACTACCACCCGAGATTCACTTGGGGGCTCATCGGGTCACCAATTTCTATGAAGACGACCAGCAACTCTCTCGAGAGGTTGATCTACTGCTCCTCGAAGAAGAACGCAACACAGCACTCCATAATGTGGAACATTATCAGGAGGTTCTGAAGAAGCAGTATAGTCGCAAAGTGGTCGGTCGACATTTAGATGTGGGAGATCTGGTGATCAAGAAGGATATCAAAACCAAGGATAAGCACAAGTTGTCTTCTCCATGGGAAGGACCATACATAGTAGTTGAGGATGCTGGCATGAGGGCTTATATCTTAGCCCATATTGACGGTGATATATTGCCCGGAACATGGAACACTGATCAGCTTAGAAAGTTTTATGTGTAATCCATTGTTTGATGAATAAAGTGAGTTCAGTTTCTCCAACTACTGTGCAAGGTTCCAAAGGCTGACCAAAGGTCGGTCTACTAGTTTGGCTGGTGTTTTAGCCACATGAGGGTTATAAGGCATCGGTACGAACAGCCTCTTCAGGCAAGATTGGTCATAAGGCTTAGCCACACTGTGGTTCATAAGTTAATTGACCCCCATGATGTTCTAGCGAGGGACCCTTAGCCCATGAGGTTAATAAGTGGCTCTCCCTAGGCCGGTTGCACGATCAACCACCCAACAGACTGCAAGTCTTATGCCATTTGGTGCTACATGATAGCTTGGCCAATGGTTCATAAGTTTCGTAAGTCTCCCCGAGTGTCTGAAGTAAGAGCCTTAGCCATCGAGTTATAAGTGCCAACTTCAGACCATGTTGCAAGATCAACCCCCACTACTTAGCTTGAAACATAACTTGTCATGTGCAAAGTCAAATGTTATATAGCTATTATGAGTTCCAGATATGGAGCAACTTCAGAGCATTAGTTCAAACGTCGCTTGTCAACGGCAAAGCTACGCGTCAATGAATTAATGTGCATCCTTCTATGTTATTTAGATATTGCATATTAGTGATTATGCTTTCCTGCATACGGTCAAAACTGTATCCAAAAAAGCAGGGGGCTGGGCTACTATGCATATCTAAGTCAAATTAACAGGAGCTTGAGCTCCAATATTACAACAAAATAGTGCTTTATTGCAGGGCTGAACAAGTATTTCAAGGCCTCTCCTCATCAGAAAGAGGTACTTCCAAGTTCAAATCCATGATGAACTTGTCGGCTGATTCCATCAGACCATCAACAAGTGCATCACGTTCACCTACACATAAGTGAAGCCTTGCTCTACAACCTTCACATCCAATTCAGGATGACGGTTCTTCAAAGCAGCCAAAGCAAAGGCACAGCCATTGACTAAACTATCAGCAACCTTGGCAGCAAGTTTGGCCTTCTCTTCGGACAGGATCTTGTTGGCATCCTTCAGCTTCTTCACCTCCGCCTGCAGAGTTTGGATCACTTGGGTCTTGGCTATGTTCTCAGTGCTCAGGGCTGCATTTTTGGAGCTCAAATCTACAACAGAAGATATCAGATTACTTCAGGAATATGCGAAAGACAAAAAGTAAACAGCATATGACAGGAAGAATTACCCTCCGCTGTTTTCGATAAAGCCTCTCTTTCCACATGCAGATCCTTGAGGTACTCCTTATGTTCAGCTTTTAGATCTGTGATCTCCTTGGCATGAGCTTCCTTTGCTTCGTCATGGGTCTTGTTCAAAGCAATGAGAGCCGCCTCGAGTTCTCGAATTCTATCATCTTTCCCAGATGAAGCATAGGCAGCCTCAACATCAGAAAGTTTCTTCTGAAGAGCGACAAGTTCTCCATCCTTCTGTTTGATTCTGTCAGTAAGGCGCTTGCAAGTTCGCAGATGCCACTGCCTGGCAGCAACGACCTCCTGGCTCAGCTTGTCGAACACTAAGTTCTCCCCAACTGTCTCGGATGCGGAGGTAGAAACAATTAGGGCCTGTTCGGGCGCTGATTGTACATTCGGGGCCGGAGGGTTGACAGCAGGAGCAAGTTCAGCAGAAGAAGATGGAACACTACAGCATGGTCACACATCATAAGATCGGATAAAAATATTTCAAGCAGCAAGGGAATTTGGTAAGAACACCCACGAAGTATACCTCTTCGTGCGGAAGTGTCTTCTCTTGGCAGCAGGGCTAGAAGCAGATGTCGCCTGGGAAGACAAGACTTGAGAGATTTTGGAAAACCCTTTAAAGAGACTGCCGAAAACTATTTCGATGGGTACCTGATCGCCGGTACGAGGATTGGCGACGCGAGTCGGAGGCAGTTCAGGGACATCGGGAGCGACAATTGTTGGAGCTGATGGAGCTGCTGGAGCTGCTGGAGTTGCAGGAGTTGCCGCTCGGAAGCGCTTGCGAGTCGTTGTCTTTGTCTTCGTCCCAGCTGGGGGCTTCGAAGACTCGACAGCAGGTGGAGGAGGACTAATGGCTTCGGCACCCACCGGAGTGTTACCGGACGTGGGATCGGTAGCAGGTCCAGGCCTCTCGGTATCTCCTGGTGCCTCAGACTGCTCGACAGCGGCAACAGCAGCCACCTTTCGCTCAAGAGAGCTGGTGGCGTCATCGGCAACGGCAGTATCCTTCTCCCGATCACCGTTGTCTTCTTCATCACTGTCCCTGATGACTATATCAACATCAGGTTGGACATCGTCGGGGCCAGGTTCGTAAAGGTTCTACAGAACACAAGATTAGTATGGCGGAAAATATGTCTTCAAGAAAATCGAGGAGATCTACAATCAACATACCTCGGGAGGTGGATTTTCTGCACTATAAGGAAGAGGTACTGTCGAAGGCTTAACCTTTGGTCCAGTACCCATGATATCATACACTCTCTTGAAGACATCATCTTCGGAGAGTTCGACAGCTGCAAAGGAGAGAAAAAGATGACATGCTTATCAAACAGAAATCAGATATCAAGTATATACTGGTATGTTGATGAGTGATGGACATCTACCTCCAGCTGGTAACCAATTAGGTTCGCCAGGACTTGTATAATACATAGCTAGTGGATCACGCTTCTGAAGAGGGAAGATGCGTCTTCGGATGAATTCTTCCACAACATGTTCTCCTCTCAGGCCCAACTTGATCAACTCGTTGACCCTGGCTATCATCTTATTCAATCGAGGAACATAGGTCGGAAGACCCTTGTCCCATTTCTCATGGTTTGGCATTAAGCCGTCCAGCTTGATCACGGTGTTCTTTTTCCCCATGTCCAAGATCAGATATTTGGTGTCATATCCGCTCCAGGAAGACTTGTACTGATACGGGATGAACTCAGCTTTGTTCCTAAGTACGAAGCCTACCGAAAACACCATCATCTGACCTTTGTAGTACCGGGGCTGGTGATAATGGCGCCACAGATTCAAACAGGGGGCTACGCCCAACCAACATTCACACAAGATGGCAAACATGCTAAGCATCATCACAGCATTGGGTTTGAGTTGGACAAGCTCGATATGGTAAAATCTACAGATCTGCTCAAGAAATTTGGAGGGCGGAAGATTGAAACCACACATGAGATGAGCTTCAAATACCGGGAGTTCTGTGGTGTTGCAGTGATGGTACTCCTCTTCGCCGGTGTTTCGTCGAGTCAGGAAAGCCGAGATCATCCCCCTTCTCTTCAGTTCATCCAAATATTCCAGGGAAAGAGAGGATTTCTTCCAGTACTCCTGGAGATTCGGGATTTCTCCCTTCTTCATCTTCTGCTGCGCCTGGGTAAGAGAGATGTTGGAGTTGTGGGAATCTGAGGATTGATTCTCGTTGGGATTGCCGGAGATTGTGGCGGACGAGGATGCGGCGGCCATGTGAAATGTTTAGGGTTTGAGGAAATGGAAAAGAATGCAGACTAAAGGATGGAGGAAAAAGAATATGGCGTGAAGGGCTTAAGTAAAACCCGACGTGACGGTTCGCCTCCCCGTAAATGCAGGATTTCTCTTCCTTGGGTTACGTGCGGAATATACCGAGGTGATGCTCTTTTCTGTTATTAAAATAATGCGTCTGGATTTGCGCTCGGTTTTTGGAAGGATAACTACCTGGTTGTGAGGTAAGAAGTTGGAATAATTTTTGGGATCAATTGCCCCGAATAATTAACAATGTTCGATTAACGATCCGGATCGGAAAGAGCCTTCGGTGCGTGAAAAACGTGTTGAGTACTACTCCCGAAGAGTTCTCGACCAAGTGATCTGTTAGTTGTTACGAAGACTTATTTCATCAAGACATAGCGGAGAAGCTAAGCTCAGATATCTCGAAGACTCATGTGAAACACATTGTCAAGAGAAAAAAGAAGAGCCAACATCACAGATGCAATATCATTCAAAAATTATAATCTTGGATTGAAGGCAGCTCTTGATATGTCCAAGGACGCGTCTCAGGACAACCTCAAGAAGGCCTACCGGGAGGTAGTCAAAAGATATTACAAGCAAGACGTGCAGAAAATTATCTAGGTTCTACTCTCCGACCTGCTTGACAGAAGAATAAAACAGGAGAAGAAGAAAATACAAGGAAGCCTAGGCTACTATAAGGAGAGTGGTATGATAGCCATCTCCTTATCCCTAGTTCCACCGATTATCGGCGTCCTCAGGGGCTGCAACAGCAGCATCAGCATCAACCTCGTCCTCCTCATATGTGATGAGGGGAGAGGAGGCTTCGGCAGCAGCAGCAGCAGAGCCTGCACCTACGCCGCCCTCACTTAGAGTGATAAGCGGGAGGGGCGCCTCGGTGGTGGAGAGGGTAGAACCCTCGTTCAATGCCATGACCGGGTTGATAACCCCGGTAGGAAGGAGAGGATCTTCTGCGGCGACGGGAATGGAGCCACCTGCCTGACTGGATCCGGCTTGAGCGCTCGTCCAGGGAGCCCAACCAGGATTGTACAGGACCATGGCCTTCTTCTTGCTTGGTTCGTCGTCGTCGCTGTTGTCGTTGTCGTCGTCGTCGTCGTCATCGTCGTCGGAGTCGTCGAGGAAGATGGGTTTGGCGTCCGCCAGAATCCCGCGTGGCCCCTTGTTCAGGGCGACGTGGAGGCGGCGCGCAAACTCTTCATCTCCCGCCGTGTCCGCCTCTAGGTCTACGACCTGAGATGGATCTGGAGGAGGACTTGGAGGAGGGAGCCCGTAATCTTCCGCGGAGAGCGGAGGAGGAGCAGTAGCTACCGGCGGTGGAGCGCCAGCGGGATGCGTGGAGGAAGATCCCGACCCGCCGGCGAGTTCGTCGTCGAACCACTTCATGAACTGTGAGGTGGTGGTTCTTTTCTTGCTCATGGTGGATGGTGGATGCGAAAGTGATACTTGGGGGCTCCGCCGTCCAAATCATTTATAGCCAAAAGGTGGCCCTTTGGAAAACGAAAGGTCAAGTGCAAAGTGAATTTTTTATGTTTCTTTCTGGGGAACCGTGTGGCGACGCGGTGGATCCAGAGGATACCCTGGTGGGCCTGGTTTGGAGAATAAGGACAAGAATTGAAGGGTCGTGTCAAAGTCTTTTCAGCTCTGAAGCGGAGTCAATGCCATGGCTGGACCAAGAGAAAGAGATAAGGATGGGAATTGATTAATATTTCTTCTGGGCTCTCTGGATTGACGGTTCTCTTAAAGACCTGGTGTTGACAAGGCTACTTAGAGGAAGGTATTCCGATCGCTCGGCCTAATTATTCCGAAGACCCGATTTGTTCAGTTATTCCGAAGACCTGGTTCAGATAGTTACTCCGAAGGCTCGGTTCAGCCAGTTGTCTCGAAGACCTGTGCGTATGGTTGTTCCGAAGACTAGGTTCGGTGAACTATTCCGATGACTCAAGGATTGAAGACAAGAATATCTGAAGTATGTGTGCTCAGTGAAGAACATATCCCTTGTCAGAAGTTCGCATGAAGATGAAGATCTCTTCGTATCAAAGACGAATCAGCCAAGTGACATTTGGGGGCTTATGTCGTAACCCATATTTTCAGATATTCCCGAAGACTTAGTTTGGTATTTTCCGAAGACTTGTATCGCACGAAAGGAAACTTGCAGATAGACTCCGAATCTGTTACTACAGATCGGAAGTCTTGTAGAACAAGGCAAGGACTCCTAGAGGCGGTAACAAGGACTATAAATATACATGTAACCCTCCGATGAGAGGACATTGCATTGTAGATCATACACACCACCATATTTAACACGACATACACTGGACGTAGGGTTATTATCCTCCGGGAGGCCCGAACCAGTATAAAAGCTCTCTGTGTGCCCTAGACCGATACCTCGATTGATCGTTGTTCCCCGAACCAAATATTTGCCGTTCTCTCGATTATTCGAGCGACGACAATTTTGTTTTTTAAATGAATGTTTCAGACTTTCTTCTGCAATTTTCTGATGTCCATAACCAGGCATGCATAGCTCTAAGTAAATAGAAGAAGACTTAGTTCATATATTTTTTTTTCTTTTTGGTTATTTGAACGAATGTTTTGACTTTTCTTATGCAATTTCCTTATGCTCTAAGTACATATATATGCCTAGTTATGAGCATAAGGAAATTGCATAAGAGAAAATTGTACTTTAGTTATGTGCCGTCCGTGTGCCTAGTTATGTCCACGTCGTTTAGTTTCCAATGACACATATTGTGGTCTTAACGAGAAATCAGCTCGACTAGACAGAATCCTTCGACAATTTACCTTTTTAGTAGGATCAAATGCCACCAACCTAAAACAAATAGGAGACAGTGGTAAAGTAGATTGAAAATTGTTGCAATCGCTCTGGGGTGTTACAATCGATCACGGCCGATCGGAACTAGTATCCCCCCATAGGACTCTTCCATGTTGCCGGCCCTGATAGGATCCATATAAAGTAGACAACGGCCCCGTCATGAACTGGAACGCACACGGACGGCACTACGGCTGGCCGTGATCATCGGGTAGATGGACCCTCTTTCCTCCTGCAGAGCGAAGCGCGCACGCACCGCGCTCGGCGGCGAAACGCCGGCGCTTCCCGGGAGTCACGGCAGCTCAACAAGGGACTGGGCGAGCCTCGGCGCGGACGGGCCGGCCGGCCTGATTGCCGAGCTCGCCCTCGCCAGCGACGTGGCCGACTACGTCCGCTTCCGCGCCGTGTGCCGCCTGTGGAGGCAGTGGTCGCCGGACCCGCGCGCCAGCGGCCTGGACGGCCGCTTCCTGCCCCGGCGATGGGTCATGCTTCGGAAAGCCACAACCGCCAGCCCTCGCTGTCACCGCTTTCTTAACATCTCCACCGGGGAGTCCATCCGGATGGACCTCCCGGAGCTTGCCGAGCACAGGTTACTGGCTCTCACTCCCGAAGGCCTGCTTCTACTACTCAATGAGTCCAGCCTCGTTGTTCGTCTGCTTAATCCGCTCACGCGCCAGCTCACCGATCTCCCGCCCATCACCGGACTGTTGACGCGCGAGCAGCGACGAGCTAGGCGTTGGGGCCGTTTTTTCGCAGAAGATCTTCGAGTCGATGGCGTCGGCATTGTTGCTGATCATGACGCCTCCTCCATGGTGGTACTCAGATTTCCAACGGTGCTTGCCGTCGCTAAGCCCGGCGGCGACAGTTGGACCGTAGTCAAAGGGGGAAAAATCAGTTCAAGTACAATAATTTTCGCCCGCCGATTCTACTGCACCACAGACCGTGGTATCATAGTGCTGGATACAACCAGCGCAGGTCAGCCGCCACGACTACTGTTGGCTGTCGACTGGAGCCGGTGGTTCTGTTTCAGACCGATGACACACAGGCTGCATCTGGTGGACAATGGCGGGGAGCTGTTGCTGGTGCACCGAAAGCTAGTATACCCGATCGTGGATCCCGATGGCAACGAGTACACGTACGAGGTATATAGAGTGGATTTGAATGCCCGGATCCTGGTCCCGGTCAAGAGCTTGGACGGGCGCGCCGTGTTCATGGGCATGTGCCGCGCGATTTCTGTATCAGTAGAGGTCTTCCCCACTGTGGCTGCGGATACTCTTTAGGCCTCATTTGGGTCGGCGAGTATTGACGTGGATCTCGGCCCAATCCACGCCGCGGAGAGTATTTCGGCCCGCGCGTGGTCGAAATTCCCGTCCCTAGCAAAATGGCGTTTGGCTAGGACGTGGATTGGCCCAGTCCACTCCCGATCCACGCCGATCGACGTGGGAATCCCCCAACTCCATCGAAGGCCGGGAACTGTTTGCTCCTCTCGCTCTCGCTCGCTCTCTCCTCGCGACAGCGACAGCGAACTCCATCTCCCCTGCCTGTGCGACGGCGACGAACCGCGGCGAGAGGGCACTTCTTCCGGCGACAGTGCGACCCTTCCTCCTCCTCCTCCCCTCCGCTCCTGTCCCCTCCTACCCTTCCCTCCCCTCCCCTCCCCTCCCCTCCTCTCTTTCTCCTCGCCTAGGGTTTGATTAACGAATCCTTTTCTTTTTTTGATAGCTAGATCCGCGATGAGCATCCACGTATGCGAGTGAAGCACTCCTCCAAGAAACGCCTCCAATTAACAGCGTCACCGCCAGGAAGATTTTCCTCATCGTCACCCTCCCCTACAGGTGCTTTCCTTGTTTCTTGCTGCCCTTGTGTCGTGTTCTTCTCTCACTAGTTTGAACCGGAATCAAATTGTTCGTCTTGTACAATGGAACAGGTATCTAATTGTTTTTCCACTCGTTTCATTGAAATATGGCTGTGTTATAGTAGCGTGATTAGAACAGGTGCTGCTGATTGTGAAGTATACCAGAACTTCACGTGTGCTATTTACATTCCTTATTTGCAACTAGTTGTCGATCGCCGGTGCCGCGATTAATGTTATTAACAAGCAACACTGTTGACAGTGCAAGAATCACGTTTTCGGCATGTTATTTTGTCGTGCTTCTCTTCACATTACATACTGTAATAAAATAGGGTTGACTGCTATACTAATGTTACTAAGTTACTTTGTAGCAGAATGGAGGGAAGAGAGCTTGTGATTAGGAGGAGGGAAGAGGACGATGATGAATTAATGCTGCTCCTCTTACCTAGTTTATATCTGTTAACTAGTAGTAGCAGAAGAAGAGAGAAAAGACCAAGACACACATCTAGCCGCACTGGGAGGGTTCTTATGCAAGAAACTCTCAATGGACATGTGAAGGATTGCTGTGTGGCGTTTCGCATGGAACCACATGTCTTTAAAGCGATTGCTAGCTATCTTAGAACAGAGAACCTCCTACGTGATACAAGAGGGGTGAGAGTGGAGGAGCAATTAGGGATGTTCGTGTTTATGTTATCGCACAATTCCAGCTATGAGGATATACAATATGAATTCAAGCATAGTGGGGAAACAATCCATCGACATATCACAGCAGTTTTTGATACAATTCCTGCCCTCGTCTATCAATTCTTGAAGCCTACTGTTGCAACTGAACCACACTGGAAGATCAGCACAGATCCGCGCTTCTTCCCTTACTTTAAGGTGAATAAATTCACACTTCTATCCTATTGCCAACCTATTTCTCCTAAAGACTATAGCTCACGTTCATATGTATTTTAATCTTTCAGAACTGCATTGGTGCCATCGATGGCACTCATGTTCCAATCACTACTGCTGAGGCCAAGCAAGCTCCATATAGGAACAGAAAGGGCACATTAAGCCAGAATGTCATGTTAGCTTGTGATTTTGATCTTAACATCACTTTAATCTACAGTGGTTGGGAAGGATCTGCAACTGATGCTAGAGTGCTACGGTCTGCTCTGCTCGAGGGTTTTCGTACCAGAAGGACAATTTTACCTTGTTGATGGAGGCTACGCAAACACACCATGCTTCCTTGCTCCGTTCCGTGGTGTGAGGTACCATCTCAAAGAGTTTGGACGTGGTCACCGACGACCAAGAAACTACAAAGAATTATTTAACCACCGCCATGCAGTTTTGAGAAATCACATAGAAAGGGCAATAGGAGTGTTGAAGAAACGTTTCCCAATTTTGAAAGTTGGAACACATCATCCAATGAAAAACCAAGTGAAGATACCAGCAGCTGCTGCAGTCTTCCACAATCTTATCCGTATGCATCAAGGAGATGAAGCATGGCTTGATAACCAACCAGATAACATACCACCTACCTCTTTTGTTGACCTTCCTGGAGGAGACAGTAGCTACAACAATGATGTGGCCTCTCTTAGCAGTCAAATAGAAAATGGGAATGCTGTGAGAGATGCAATTGCATTGCAGATGTGGGAGGATTACTCTCATAACTAGTCATTGGCGTCCAAGGATCAAGGTCTGTTGTCTCATATCATTTTTCTTTAGGAGTCATTTTCTATTGTGATTCTGATCTAGCTTCAGCTTGAAGAATCTACTATCTTCAGTCTAAATTTTCTAGTGCACTTTTTTGATGTGTTAACCTGATTGGTCTGTGATATTAGTAGTGCAATTGAACCACTACTAATAATGTTTATTGTACATTGATCCTACTATTGTGCACTTGAGCTTGCTCTTCGGTGGCTCAATTGAGCTTAAACGCGCACAGAAAAATGATATTTCAGTGCCTCATGATAACCTATGAATGGGTGTGAAATTTCTGATATGATGTTGATTTCCTGGTTTCAGTGATGTTAATACAACAGTGCTAGTTTGGATATACCAGCCACATTGCAAATAAATATATCATTTGGATCTGTGGCAACTATTCTTGCTCTCAGGAAATAATTTGCTAGTGTAAAATACTGTCTAATGAATGCAGGGCATACATGATAACATGGTGTGCTAAAATGTCAATCTCGTAGCCAATAATTTGTAATAGCATCTGTTTACTCAAGTTTATTTTGTTGCAGAGGCTGGTCAACTGATCAAGTTCTTTTTTTCGAAAGGCTACTCATCAAGTTCTTAATTGGCAAACAGGGAGCAAGGTTTGTTTTACTCAAGCCTTTATATCATTACTCCTTAAGAATCCATTCATGTTATGCTCTGAACAATGCAGTGAAATGGTTCCTTAGATATCCAGGAGTTTTTTGGGTTCGTTTTTTCCTGCTAAGCTCTGAACAATGGAGTGTAATGACTTCTCGTTGCACTGAGTTTGATTTGTTTTTGATGATTTACTAATACCTGTTCCTAGTACTTGCACTGTGCATTGATATGTACGCATGGTAGTTCATCTTTTTGCTGTCAGGCAATTGTTTTGTGTTATGAAACTTGAGTCCATCACTTGGATTGCTGTCAGTGTCATCCATTCATTCGGGTTCTGAGATCTGTCTCTCAGAATCAGAAGAGGACTAGTAGTTCGGAGCATGGAGCAATTGGAATGGTGCAGATTGCTAGCAGCTGATTTTGTCACATCATGTTTATTTATCTCTGTTTTCAGGATCAAAGTGATTCATGAAGCAAATGATGTCCCTATTTGTTGATGAAATGAAGTGTCAGGCTTTCTGACATGAGATTAGTGCAAAATGTGAGATGTGAACTGGTTAGAAATTTGCTTGATGAATTATTAATAGTATGTAAGATTTTGATGCAAAGACCATAGCATTTATCACTGTGAATCATCCTTTCGATGTCTATTTTTCAATAAATAAATATATAATTTTTGCAGTGGCAGTGATGATTATATAAGGCGTATGGCCGTGTTAGTTCAATGCTGTGTTGTGGTTTTGGTCGACGTACGGTGCAGCGGGCAAACCATGCTAATCCATGCTAATACCGGCATTAGCCAAGTGCACACGTGGGTTTCGTCCGCCTGATTCTCAATCCAAGGTGGAACGGGTGTGCGGGAGGGATCCACCCAATCCACGTCGGGTGCAGGTCACACGTGGGTATGCTTCCCCACTACCCAAACGAAGCCTTACCTGGGGACTGACTGCGATGAGAAGAGGATGATGGACGGGTATAACATTGTACATGGAACCAACGAGCCTCGCCACCACAACAGGTGGGTGCACCCTTGGACTCTCGTCAGCTGCCTCTCTTCCTGCATTCGTGGCAGCGGCAAGCATCTTGCCTAAGATTTGAGACCACATATAGTAATAAGCACTTGGTTCTTTCCTACATTGAAACTTAAAAGAAAAAGAAGGAAAGGATTGTCACTAGAGACTACGCTGCCATACCACTAACGGTTTTGCTAGATATATTAGTTTATCTGAGCTACGTACCATGCACTGCAAATCATTAGCTTCTTATCTAGCCTATGGAGATTTCATAAGAGCAAGGAGGTCCACAACCCAAGTTGGTTACCTGTAGCTCCGCCCCTGTTTAGATGCACTTCATAGTATGAACTTTGGATGCTTGGAATTTCAATCAAAGTGAGTGCGAGGATGTCCTTGAGGAACAGCAATGATAATGTCAACGAGTGTCTAAGAGTATCAGACCACTGTTATATCGTGTGGCACGCGTGGTTGCAGCCACTTTGCCGCCGTGGCGAGCTCAGGGGAGACGGAGCAGGGCGGTCGCGCTCAGTTCATGGGATCATGGCAAGGTGCGACCTGGTGTCGACATGTCATCAACAAGCAGGGCCCCAACAGGTCAAAAAGAATTAAAAGAAGTAATAAAAAGCCCAAAAGCATTCAGTGGCGGTTTGTTGACCAGCCAGCCAGCCAGGCCGATCGGGACTATCTCTAAACTTATATCTAAATTAAAGCCCTGATACAAAGTAGGGTAGGAGTAACCAAGGATCACAATCTCGTTTCCACCGCTCAAGCCGGACCGGACCGGTTTTGGTCTTCACGAAAACCGAAAAAATGGGTCCGAAAACCGAACAAAATTCAAAATTTAAAATTTGAATACGAAATTTCCAAACCGACTGATAAACCGCAGTAAACCGATTAATTCGTCGGACCGGACCAAATTTCCAGAAAACCGGAACATAAACGGAAAACCGATGCGGTTGTTTTTGCACGGCCGCGGTTTTTTATTTTAAAAATCTTAAAAAATTGAACATTTGAAAAAAATAGAACAAAAAATATGTTAAAAAACTAGATGCAATTTGCAGCGCAATGGTGCAACAAAAACATGAAAATTGGATCGTTTGCTTGGTCAAAAAAATCAAAGAATTTTGCTGGTTTTTTAAAAAAAGGTTTTTCCTTTTTTTCCTTCCTTTTTAAACCCAGAAATCTTGCTTGATTTTTTTGACCATCAAACGATATATATTTTCGTGTTCTTGTTCCACCATTGTGCTACAAATTTCATCTAGTTTTTTTTACATATTTTTGTTTCAAATTTTTTTCAAAGTTTCAAATTTTTTTGAATTTTGAATTCGAAAACCGGACTACCGGGTAAACCGGACCGGACCGGTTTTCCAGGTTTTCGCGAAAACTGGTCCGGTTTACCGCGGTTTTGTAAACCTTGGGAGTAACGCCTCCCATCATAAACTGGAACACACATGGCACGGCACTACGGCAGGTCGTGATCGGGTAGATGATGGACTCTCTTTCCTCCTACGGAACGAAGTGCGTGCGCGACGCTCTCGGCGGCGAAATCCCGTCGCTTCCCGGGAGTCACAGCAGCTGCACAAGGGACTGGGCGAGCCTCGGCGGGGACGGGCCGGCCGGCCTGATCGCCGAGCTCGCCCTCGCCAGCGACGTGGCCGACTACGTCCGCTTCCGCGCCGTGTGCCGCCCGTGGCGGCGGTGGTCGCCGGACCCACGCGCCGGCGGCCTGGACGGCCGATACCTCCCTCGGCGGTGGATCATGCTTGGGAAAGCCATAACCGCCAGCCCTTGTTGCCACCGATTTCTCAACATCTCCACCGGGGAATCCATCCGGATGGACCTCCCGGATCTTGCCGAGCACAGGTTTCTTGCTCTAACTCCTGAAGGCCTGCTTCTACTACTCCATGAGTCCAGCCTTGTTGTCCGTCTTCTTAATCCGCTCACGCGCCAGCTCACCTCCCTCCCTCCCATCGCTGAACTATTGACGCATGATCGGAGGCGTTTCGGCCGTACCCACGCTTCAAAAGATCTTCGAGTGGATGGCGTCGGCATTTATGTTTCCTCCCATCATAAACTGGAACACACATGGCACGGCACTACGGCAGGTCGTGATCGGGTAGATGATGGACTCTCTTTCCTCCTACGGAACGAAGTGCGTGCGCGACGCTCTCGGCGGCGAAATCCCGTCGCTTCCCGGGAGTCACAGCAGCTGCACAAGGGACTGGGCGAGCCTCGGCGGGGACGGGCCGGCCGGCCTGATCGCCGAGCTCGCCCTCGCCAGCGACGTGGCCGACTACGTCCGCTTCCGCGCCGTGTGCCGCCCGTGGCGGCGGTGGTCGCCGGACCCACGCGCCGGCGGCCTGGACGGCCGATACCTCCCTCGGCATTATGTTTCCGACAGTGCTTGCCGTCGCCAAGCCGGGCGGTGAGAGTTGGACCGTCGTCGGCGACAATAGAAACATCATCTCAACATTGCCGTTCGCCGGCCGATTCTATTGCGTCGCCTACAATAGTGGAGTCATGGTGCTGGATACCTCGGGTTCACATCAGCAACGGCTGCCACGTCTGCGGGTCGTCATGGCCAGGTCGTCGCTGATCAATTTCGATCCGATCAAGCACAGCCTTCACCTGGTGGATAATGGTGGTGACGAGATGATGCTGGTGCATGGAAAGCCACCCCTGAACTTTGATGCCGATCACTACAGGTACGAGGTGTACAGGATGGATTTGGACGTCGGGACCCTGATCCCGGTTAAGAGCTTCAACGGGCGCGCCGTGTTCATGGGCATGCACCGCGCAATTTCTGTAGCAGCCTTACCTACTGTGACAGCGGATACTCTCTACATGGAGACTGACTGGGGCCAGAAGTATATTGGTATGATGGAAGGATATAATATTGCAGATGGAAGCAAAGAGCTTTGCCACAATCAGTGGCGGGTGCACCCTTGGACTCTCGTGGACTGCCTCTCCTGGTGCATTCACGGCAGCGGCGAGTTGTTACTTGCCTGACATTGAGAACACAGATAGTAATCAGCAGATTCAGAACTTGGTTCTTTTGCTACAATCAAATATTAATTAATTCTTAATTTATCTTGTTTATATGAAGTCATTTGACTATCATGTGTACTGGTATATGACTTGCTTTCCTTTGCCCAAGTTACCTTTTTGGTAGGATCAAATGCCAAGGGCAAAAACGAGGAGTGAAAAACGGTGTGATCTGAAAACAAACAGGAGACATGCCTTTGTATTGATTAAGCAGATGTGAAAATTGCTACGATCTGGGGTCTTTGTTATTGGACATAGATCATGTTGCTGTCAATACATATAGATGCATGATTGGCAATTGCACGGTCGTTTTTTGAGTAGTTCCTTCAATTTAGCTTATTTTTCACCAAAGCTTCTCAACCAGGGCACGAGATTTCAGTAATACTATATAATTTAATTAGTTAATATTACTCATAGTCCCTAAAAACATCATGAATAGCATAATGTTCTTATTGAGAAAGTAGTAGATATGCATATAGAGAATGGAGAAATTTGATATGCCTAAATCCAAAGTTTAGATGTCAAAACATTGAGTAGGAATTAGTGGAAAGGTAGGTCATAGAAGACTGAGAGGTAACGTTTGAATCTAATAACCACTACTGATCTGCGTACGCAATTAGAACCAAGTCAAAATGCACATACACTAAATTCACTATGTGGATAATAGGATTTACAGTTTGTGTTTGTCTTGTGCCATCAACAGATTCAAACCGCATGTAACCGCGGCGGTTATAGATTATTTGAGGCCCAGCTAGTAAATACGTCTGTAATGGCACGACATGATAAGCTGGTAACTGATACAAAGCGAGGTAGCGAGCGCGAACAACGTACGTGGCGTGTTGTTTTCAACTTTGTAAACTCACTGTTTAATTCCTTCTTAATAGAAAGATGAGCAGTTCTCCTACGTGTTCTCTGTAACACCCCAAATTTTTTCTAAAAGAAATCAAAAGGAATAAAAATCAGTGCAAATTTAAATTTTTGTCCCGCTCTTACCTTGCCATGAATTTTCCAAATAAAATTCACTAAAATAAGTCAACCTAGTTTCGAATCTGAAAATTTTATAAATATTAAAACTAGTGCTCAAGTGCTTGCTTTCATTTAAAATACACTAAAAGTTTGAACTTTTGGAATTTACAACAAACTAAAATAAATGTATGTCAAACTCTAGTAAATTCACCTCGAATTAAAAACCTTTGAATTTGGACCTGCATCAAATTCCACCATAACGCATTTTGACTTTCTCTGTTTTTGATTTGCAAGTTGTTTGCTTTTATTCCCCTTTGAATTTGAATGTCATTCAAATTCAAAATCCCAGAAATGAAAACCTTTTCCTAATCTCGTTTCCCTCTGGGCCGAATCCCCTTCTTCCTTTTCTCCAGCCCAGCCCAGCCCAGCGCGCCCTCCTCCTTCCTTTCTCTTCTTTCCCTCCGGCCCAACTCCACCGCCCGGCCCAGCAGCAGCCCATCCACCCAGCCTTCTCCTCCTCTCTCCTCCGGTCAAGGCTGCCGCCGCCCATGCCGCCGCCACGTGAAGCTAGCCGTTCCGTCGCGTCATTCACGTGGAGCTCCGCCGTCATGTCATCTCCACTCCCCTGTAGCCATACCTCCACTCTTGTCATCGGCGTGGCCATCTTCACGAGGCGTCCCATCGAAGCAGAGCACCAGCTCCTTTTCTGACCGGCGACCGCCCAAATTTCGACGACCTCCATGCCGCCGACGTCGTGCCCCGTCACTCCTTCTCCATCCTGTCGTCTCCGTGGCCCTGTGGCCATCCCGCTCCTCGCGTCACCACGCGCAGGCGCCCATCCCCCCTCCCTGCAGGCCGTCGCATCGGCCATGACTTCCGACGACCGAAGCCGAGATCTTGACCGACCCAACCACCCGCTCCCGACCTTCTCTCTCTCGTCTCGCCTATAAAATGGACGCGCATAGAGCTCCTCTCCCTTCACCAGCTCTCAGCTCCCCAAACCGATCGCCACCGAGCTCTAATCGCGACTTTTCCCCATCTTTCTCTTCCGCACTGCCGGCCAAATCCACCCGCTCCAGCGAAATACTCGCCTCCCTCCCAGCGCACTAGCTCTACAGGCTCCCACCGCCTCGCCCGCGCCCCTCCGCGCAGCTCGACGAGCATCGGAGGCCCTTCCTCACCGAGCACCGCCGCGTCTTACTTGCCCCCATCGTCGCCAGCCCCCTCCGTCTCTCCACCGCTTCGCGCGACAGTCCAGGTGAGACCCCCGCTCCCTACTCTCTCTCCCAGTCCAGATTTCGTCGAGGATGAGCCACCGAAGCGCCGGAACGGCCGCTCCGGCGAACTCGCCAATGGCGCCGCCGTCGCCGCCGACGCCGGCCGCCGCGCGCCGCCCTCCCTCGCTTCCCGCCGTCCGTCGCGCGATCGACGGCCGTGATTAGAAGCTGGTATACCCCTTCGTTTCATTAAATCCGAGCCACTCATCGTGAATCCAACAGCCCAGATCGTTCGGTCCATGGTGAACCCATAGACCACCTCTACGGACCCGGTCCACGGCTTCCGTGGACTTAGTCCATATCTTTTCCTTTAGAAAAGTAATTCTGGAAATTCCGGAAAATCCCAGGCTCCGTACTTTTTACAGATAGGCCCCTAACCATTTTAGTAATTCTGTTTAGGTCCTGTCTTTTTACACAAACACCCCTATACTTTTCCATAATTACCTTTCAGTCCTTGTCTTTTTACACCGAGGCCCCTAAACTTTCTCATAATTACGTATAGGTCCCTAGAACTTTCTGTTTTTACAGATAAGTCCCTTGCTGTAATTACAAATGAGCCCCTACAATCTTTAAACCCCCATATCTTTTCAACCGTAGCTCCGTTTTGAGCGATTCTTGCGCTCACGCGTTCGTAGAAACGCGTAGTACCCTTTGGTACTAATCTCAAAGCTCTAGATTGTATCTACGAGCCATCAATACTCTAAATCCCACACTCTCTCGACAAGCTCATCATATGTCGTTGATCCCACGTGTCACGAATGCTCACTCACCTTTTAGCGTGACATTGAACTTAACCTATCATATTGTATCATTCCGTATCAAAGTATACAACCCCCATTGTTCTCACCTAGCCGCAACACTCACCTAGCTCAACCATCGCTCAATCAATCTTAATCCAATGTTGCCACCGACCTATACCAAGTCTTATTGGTTTATTAATCTCTGTGTAAATTGTCTTTCATTGAGTTTTATTGGAGTTATTGTTCATTGCTACCTTATTTGCTAGTTTGTCCTTTATCGGTTAATTAATTGTTTTATTTCCAACCGTGCATCATACCATGCATAATCACGTGCACGTACCACGGTTATGCGCTCCGCACATGACCAATAACTAGTAGCTTAGTCTTAGTAATTAATTTAGTAGGTAATATAATAGCTAATCACCATTAGGAAATATCATAATCTATAGGTAATTAATTAAAGTGACACACCTTGCACTTGTTCACGTGTCGCATGAACCTTTATATAGGTTACGACCTATATAGAGACTTAGTGCCACAAAGGTACAAAGAACACGTGCATACACTGTTCCCACCTTCGTATACACTCATGCACTTCTCATCGTGTTTGGCATCCCTCATTTACATAAAAGCCCTAGTGCTTGAGGCATCACTCTGTTGGTCGTATCTACGCACCCACTTATATACCGCAAGAGCACGGTGTACAGTTGTAGTCTTTTTCCCCTAGAAGAGTACTCCAAGGTTTAATCGAACCACAGTGACCTATGGGAATTAAGCAAAATCATCAGTAAAAGAGTTAACCATGCTTTCCAGTGAGCGTGAGCGTGGGTTTCGGGAAAACGGGGTGTTGTGCCGATCGGCACAGGGGATGTGCCGGTCGGCACCAAGGTGAAGTTGTCCGAAGTGTTGTCCGAAAAGCCTAGGAACAGATTAGATCACGGTGTAAGTTAGCCAAGTCTGCTAGTTGAGATCGTAACCAAGAAGCTTAATCAAATAGCATCATAAACGGGATTATTCAATTATTGATAACCGAAGATCGGTAGGTCAAGGCCCCTTTCCGACGAGCCCTGTCACGACCAATCGCCTTAGTCGCTGACCTCTTCCTACTCTACACATCATCTCAAGGATCATCGCGTATGCATTAGCGGCTGTGGGGGTACAGAGACAACGTGCAATCATGGCGCATTACAAGATCCCAATGCTACCTTAACCACAATGGAGATAGTGAGAGATTGAACCTCTCACCTCTTTTTGCCACCACAATTAAGGTAACATCTAATACTTAGTCGTCACTAAGCGTAGGAACAAGTGCATGTAAAGACCATAAAATCCAGGCAATCAATAATCAAAACCATTCATCCACATATTCAACCATACTTCGATAATACATAGTGCAAGATACATCACCATCTAGTAGGCCTACCTCGACGGATCACCTCTTTAGCACCAATGGTTCTTGATCAACAACTAGAGAACATGAAGAACGAGGCAAAGCCCCGGTGGCTCTAAACTTACTAGCTGTGTTGTCCCTCTGGCGGCGGATCCCGAAACCCTAGGGCTTTTACAAGTTTATATAGGGCTGTACATCAGGAAGGGAAGGATTCTCGGGAAAAGAGTCCTTGTGCCGATCGGCACATGGGTTGTGCCGATCGGCACACCTCGTGTCCAGCTCGGTTTCCTCCCTAAGTCGGTTCCGAAGTCCTAGGTAGCTTCCATGTGGGCCTTCCAATCAGTTTTCTTTGAGATCAAGTCTTGTGTTGCTCTTTCAAATCTTCGAGTATCTTTTATCTCTTCGTGACGGATATCTCCCAAGATTGGCTCGGATAACTTCCTTCTAGAATAAACTGAATGGTGGGCCAGCTTCAGTGGCCTTGGGGTCCCATGTGCCGGTCGGCACATGGCTGTGCCGATCGGCACAGTGGGCCTTTTCTATTGGTTCTCTTCTCTTCAGGTCCAGATCAGCCACAATGTCCAGAATGTCGTCCTTTTCATCTGTTTCTGCAATAAAGCTCCAGAACGACATATATACAAATATGGTGCTATTATCAAGGGTTAATGGCCTATAATGATGACATTTATGCTCTAAATAAGGCGCAGTTGGCATATAAAATGGTATACTAGAAATCGCCAACAGCTCCCCCACACTTAAACCTTTACTCATCCCGAGGAAAGTCAAGAATGAAAATCAACTTGCATATAGTCACATCAATCATAAAAGTATTTCAAATCTACACGAGCTGAGCATTTAGTCATTGTGTGATTAAATCAATTTAGTATTCAGCAAACATGTTCACAATATGGGTATTGAACATGAAAGAGTACTTCCCAAAGCAAACCTTGAAAATATTCAACTTGATGCGCATGACTTTTCCACTTATGTGAATCACCAAAAAGGTATTGTGAGCAAAAGAACTATCCTTCTCAAACGATCAAGTCAACAACTCAACTTCAATCTCTCACCTAAATCACTCAAAAGCCTAGCCTACTTTATCGATATATGTATGTGTAAGGCCATATGAGTAGCTTGGTGAGGAAATTCAAGGAAAATAGACATAAATCAACAACATATTGCAAAGCTAAGAAATAACTCTAATTGGTTTTACTGAGACTTGTCAAAAGGCCATTAGAAATTGAATTGAGAAAGAAACTCACACCTTTAGAACAGTGGACATATACTTGTGTGAATGAACAATCACAAGTAGAGAACGTAATCTTTTTAAACAGGTGACAAAGCTGTCCTTTCTTCTTTGCATATCTATCAGAAACTTTCTGGCATTTTCGAAGGATATCGGATGCAAAGAATTGTGAACATGATTGGAAAAAAAAATCTTGGCTACTAATCAATGATAAGAATTCAAGGGAATTCACTCTTCCCCCCACACTCAAATTTTTGCTAGTCCCGAGCAAAACAGCGCAAGGTACAGACTTTATTTTCTCCTTTTTTTTCTTTTTCTTTTTCTTCTTTTCTTCTGTTTTTCTTTTTTTTCTCTGTGTGCCGGTCGGCACAATGCCCGTGCCGATCGGCACACTGTCTGTACCTGCCAATTTCGCTCTGGATTTTTCGTTGGAACTGCTGTGTCAGATGTATAGCCAAGAATACAGTAGGATGTGGTCAAGGATTGATATTCGAATCAAAGAATTTGGTTCTCAAGTATCGGATACTCGGCGAATTATGCATAATTCCAATGCGGTAATTTGCATCGCTCGAGTGGGAATAGGCTAGAAAATCAACACGATACGCGAAAGATGTGGCCAATTTTCCAAGTCTCATACCCTAAGAATTAAATCTTAACCGAGCTCAATCATCAATCATAGTCTCTACTTAGCAAGGGCTTAAATTGAGTCACATATATTTGGCATTGGTGGGCACAACCGAATGATATGGAGTAATTCTAAAGCTCACAATAAGAACGTTTGAATTTTATAAAGAAATAGGTACTAAGTCATGTCATCCAAAATCGATCTTTTATTAGACCTTGCATGGGAATTTTGAAATGCATTACGCCACATATGAAGTATTTGCCGAATACATTATAGTGAAAGTTCGAAATTTTATTTATGCTCAACATCGCTCGATTATCATTAACACTTCTCAAGATAGACATACATACTCGTATAATTTTTCAAATAAAGCATAAAGATCATCATCATATTGGATTTGAAAGCGCGGGCTACATGGTGATGTATCATTCTAAACATACTACGAGCACACTTGCATAAATAAAACTAGACTACTAGCACACATGCATGAATAAAAGCACACAAACATACTAAACACACCCGATACATGGTTTCCCAACCCGCTCACACACACATAAGGAAATAAATAAAAAGAGAATGCGAAAGGGAAAGAAAAACGCAAACCGGGAAACCGATACAAGTTGTGCCGTACACAACACTCTACCCATCGAATGGAGGTTGCTGCGTGTAGTCGAAGCCGTAGTATGCCGCCTCAGATCTTGCGAACTCATCGATCATCGCGTCGGTGTTGCTCCGCATCTCGCCCGCCAAGTTGTCGATGCGTTCAACGTATTGGACGTTGTTGTCGATGTACTGATGCATAGGGGCAAAATTCGCCCTCGGAGGACCTGCAGGAGCATAGTAGGGTGCCCCCTGGAAGTGCTGTGGGTAGACAGGGGGCATACCGAAGTACCTGGGGTTTGTGCCGGTCGGCACCTGACCTGTGCCGGTCGGCACAAAGCCCGTGCCGATCGGCACGGGTGCCTGCTGCGCTGGTTGATGCTGCGCGGCTGCTGCCGCGTCCCAACTGTCCCAGTCCGCCGCTGCGCTCGCCGAAGACTGGCCGACGACCTCCTTTCTCCCGCGCTTGGTCTTCGTTACCTTGTGTCGCTCGCGGAGGTCGGCCTCAAGCCAATTCCCTCCGTCGATCTTGTTCGGGAGGAAGAGGGCGAGCTCGGGGCAGGGAAGCTTGATGCCGGTGCCGCACACGTAGTAGCCGAGCTTGGCGCTCCCTGTGATGGTCTTCCCGCGCACCATGGACTCGTCGATGAGCGTGGACCTTATCCAACAATCATCCTTCATCATGAGGTTACCTTCGGTGACTTGGAAGATGATTGTTTGGAGGTAGCCTCCAAAAGCTAGTCTCGCCTTAGGGTTGGCCCTTTGGCTAAACCAACTCGCCACCATCGTCATGACGGGATTGCACTTGCACGGACTCGCAATGGCGTTGTAGAGCCAATGCAAGTCCGGGTCGGAGATGTTGGTGGTGTCGAGGCGGCCGGTGGTGCGTGCGGCCATCCGCCGGTGGAGGATTCGGATCGTGGGGTTCTTGATGTGCCCCCTCTTGCGCTCGTCCGCGTCGGCGATGCGGCGCCAAAATGTGTCGAGCATCTCCGAAGTCGCCGCGCCGTATACGGGGGCCTCCCTATCAAAACCGAGAGCATCGGAGATGCCCTCAATCGTGATGAAGTAAGGCTCGTCCCGCACACGGAACTTGATCTTGTCGTCTCCTTGCTCGTCCACCTCGCGGCTCATGGTAGTGATGAACTCGGTGATGAGCTCGATGTCGAAGCTGCTTGCTTGATCGTGGAGGGTCTCCCATCCAAGGTTGAGGAGGCATTGTTGGAGGTCCGGCCATACCCCGATCTTGGAGAGGAACTCCTCATCCATGTCGATGTTGGGGAAGATGCGGCCGCGGATGTTGGTGTAGTAGAACTCCTCCTCACGGCTCGTGAGGGTGAACCCCTCCCGAACCGCGCGCGGTACATATGCCGGCTCACTCGGCTCGGCCTCCATTGACGGTCCGCCCGCCGCGGCGGCGGCGGCGGCGGCGGCGGTCGCGCGCTCCTCGTGCGCGGCCTCGGTCCTCGAGGGATGCCGATGTCGCGGTGGCCGATGAAGAAGTCATCCCGCCCTCGTGGCGGTGTCATCTCGACGGAGAGCTCGGGGCTATCATAGCCCGCCGAACTTGCCCTTCGCGCCGAGGTGAAGGAGCTGGAGTCGCTGCCGGAGTTGTTGTCGCTGGCTTGGTGCGACCCGCCGGAGTGGTGTGATCCACCGGTGTGGTGCGATCCACCGGAGTGGTGCGACCCGCCGGAGCTGAACCCCCGGCGAATCTTCTTGCCGGCGCTCTTGAGCGTGGAACTAAACCCCTTCATTTCCTGCGAAAGAATGGAAATGAATCGCGCAAATGGAGGAAGTGGAGGAGTGGAGAGAGTTACTAGGGAGTTGTGGCGAAAATGGAGGAGGTAGTGCCCCCTCTTATAGCTCTCCATGGCGTCCAAGGGAAGGAACCCGCGCCGGTTCAAATTCCCTGCGCGCGCCGGTCGGCACAGTGCCGTGCCGATCGGCACGGTTCAAAATTTCGCGGATTCCGTCGTACCTCGGCTGCCACGCCTTCTTTTCCTCTTCCCTATGACTTGTACAGTGTCGGATGTCGGGGAACAGGGGCGCACCTGCAAAAGATTAGCTTTCCCATGGTGTGCCGATTGGCACGGAAGCCGTGCCGGTCGGCACGATTCAAATTTGCACAGATTCGCACGTACCTTGGCTTCAGCAACTTCTTTTCCTCTTCCCCATGCTTGATACAGTGTCGCATGTCGGGAGACAGGGGAGCACGTTCGAAATTTGAATTTTTCAGGTGGTGCCGATCGGCACGGGTACCGTGCCGATCGGCACCTTTGCTCCATCCCGAGGCTGGGTGCTCGGTGTCTCCCCTGTGCTCGGCAGCTGCATGGGTGTCAGTGATCTTTCCTCCTTCCAATGTGCGCAGACTTTGATGATCCGATTCGAATTCTTGGTCAGTGTGCCGGTCGGCACAGCATGGTGCCGGTCGGCACTGTGTAGTCCGCGCCTGATTCAAACTTCGTTGCTTTGTGTCGCCAAAATTTCAAATTTTCTTGCGGATGTCAGACTTCCTGTAGTGTCGAGATTCTTGGAGGTGGCGTTTCCATGCTGTGCCGATCGGCACTGAAGCGTGCCGGTCGGCAACTGTGCCAAATTTCCGCCAGTGCCCCCTTCTTTCGTAAGGATCATCCAGCATATTGCTGCGACACAGAAAAATACCAAAAGCACGGAAATGTTCTCGGAACAATTGTTGTACTTACCTTCCCAAATTTTCGTTCATCAAATATTCCGCATATTTTCTCCACTTTACCCCATATTAATTTTCATCTCAAGTTTGGGGTAACTTACAGAGCACGATCTGGCGTGCTTGCTCTTGTGCCGATCGGCACTGTTTGTGCCGGTCGGCACCTTTCAGAATTTCCTCTTTTTGTTTCTTTTCTTCCTACGCTGTTAGCAAACAAGCAAAATACAAAAACAAAAACTGCAGAAAGTAAACAGACAGCGCAGGTGTTCACACAAAAGTTAAAACAAACACTTGGACTAACAAATTTTATTCCGGGAGCATTATTGTGGATTACAAGCAAACAATTTAAAGGCCGGGTTGCCCTCCCGGTTAGCACTAAATCTCTAATTCACGGGTTGCCCTCCCGAAAGCACTAACACACAAAGACTCACCCTATGACTCGCTCCCGAATTTTGGGTTGCCTCCCAAAAAGCGCTCTTAGTTTTAAAAAGGTCGTAGAGCTTGACCTCCCCGCATAAGTCACTTCCTTAGCGTCGTTTTACGGGAAAAAGTTGCGACACTACAAGGTTCTCATGTCTCTTCTCCTTCAATGATAGGACATATCCTTCCTCCAATTACCCTTGATTGCTTTATGGTGCGGAGACTTATATTTCTCAACCCATTTGGATACGGTACGGCCTTCTTCTCCCTTGGAGCGAAAATTAAATGTGTAGGAGGCTCCACTTATGTCGAAACTTATCTTTCCACTCCCCACATCAATGTTCGCCTTCGCTGTCCTCAAGAATGGCCGGCCCAAAATCAGTGAAGTCTTTGTCCTTCTATCCATATCAAGCACAATGAAATCCACAGTAACTATATGATCACCAATTTGGACAGGCACATCTTCAGCAATTCCATCGGGATAGCGAACCGATTGATCGGCCAACTCCAAACACATGGCCGTAGGCTCCAACTCTGGCAAATTCAAACTTGCAAAGACATAGCGAGGCATGACACTTACACTTGCTCCAAGATCGCATAAAGCCCCTTCAAAGATTTGAGCTCCAATCAAACACCGGATACTAGGAGATCCGGGGTCGGGCTTCTTTTCTGGTGTAATGTCATTAATAGCTGCAGTGCACTCTCTTGTCATCTTCACTACTTCTTCCGATGCTAAGGACTTCTTGCTTTGCATAATATCCTTTATGTACTTAGCATAGGTGGGCACTTGAAGAGCATCAAGGAACGGAACATTGATATATAACTTCTTCATAATGTCGACAAACCTGGAGAATTGTTCATCATGATGTCGAATCCTTTCTGTCTTGGTCAACAGCTGCGTATCCAGAAAGGTAGCAGGACCATGTTCCTTGTTCTCAGTTCCCTTTTTCAGACCCGAGAGGTCAATTTCTTCTGTGTGCCGATCGGCACCATCTCCGTGCTGGTCGGCACCTTCAACTGTAGCGTGCCGATCGGCACCAGTGTCGTGCCGGTCGGCACGGGGTCGTCTTGCTCCAGCTGCAAACTTCGGATCTTCAGTTTGCTTCCCAGACCTCGTCTCGATGGATTTCAGCTGTTCTGCAGAGCGGGTATTACCAGGAAGAGCTCCTTTCTCGCTTTTTACCGACTCCGCTAATTGGGCCATTTGTTTCTCCATCATCTTCATGAATTGGAGAATTTGCTGATTAGAACTCCCCACTTCGATGACCTTGTCATTGATTGTCTCAAGCACACGATCAACTTCCTTGAATTTGGCTTGAGTATCTTTGTTAACCTTCTCTTGAGTTTGAAAGAACTCTTGGCATTGAATACGAAGAGGGATGGCATTTTGCATAGACGATAACGGGGTGAAGCTACTCCTTTGTTGCTGATATGGAGTCTTCCATCCTTGACTCTTGATATAATTGAGCATTTTCACATCTTCGGGGCAATCCTTGCTCACATGACCAAGTTCTCCACATTCTTCACATGTGGAACGGGCTTCCGCTAGCTTGACGGTCTCTTCCTTGGGAATATGATCAATCTTGTCCAATCTCCTTTGTATGGTGTCAAGCTTGTCCATAAGCAATTCATCATAAGCTCTTTCCACCACACTCTTCATCCTTCCCGTAGAAGGTTGAAGGCTTCTACTTTCTCTCTCACAACCCATGATTGATTTTGCTCTATCTTCTTGATCAAAGCCGTGGCTTGAGCGGGTGTCTTGTCCAAAAACGATCCTCCAGCCGAAGCATCTAAGTGTTGTCGGGACAAAAGATTCAAACCCGTGTAGAACCTCTCCACTAGCTCCCATTCAGCAAGACCATTGTGCGGGCAAGCATCCTTGTACTCATTGAATCGATTCCATGCTTCTCCAACGCTCTCATCAGCAAGTTGAGTGAATCCAAGGATCTTGTTCTTCAAAGCTTGAGTCTTGCCTGGAGGGAAGTATTTTGCCAAAAATTCTGCAGAAAGTAGATCCCAACTAATCTTGGTCGCAGTAGGTAGCCCATGGTACCACTGCTTAGGACGCCCAATAAGAGATAGAGGGAACAATCGCACCTTGGCTTCATTGTCATTCATATGTTCCAATTGAAAGGTACCGCAGATTTCATGAAAATGTTGCAAATGCATATTAGAATCTTCAGAACCTGTGAACGGTTGCTGACCAACCAAAGACATGTAGCGCTCCAGCCGAAAGGGTCTAGCTTGTGCAGTGAATTCAGTCTTGGTAACATTGTCCAAGGCAGGCTTGAGACGATTAGCAATTGGTGTTGCGTCTCCCATGTCTTCTTCTTCAGGAACTTCTTCTACCTTGTCTTCTTCCAAAGCTGCAAACAATGCCTTCGGGCTGAGTGGCTCGCGGTTGTCTTCTATGTCTCCCACTGACTTGCTTTTCTTTTTCGCCTTACGCTTGCGAAAGAGAATCTCTGGATCATCGAGGTAATTAAAGGGTTTATTTGACTTAGCGCCGTCCATACCTGTCTGTTAAATAAAACAGGACATATATACTGGAAAAGACAGAGAAATCAAAGAAAGAAAGCTCCGTGCCGGTCGGCACACAGGTGTGCCGATCGGCACAGTGACCAATTCCTCAAACTTCAAACAATGCCTAATACGAACAAAGGTCCCCGGTAACGGCGCCAGAAAAAGACAGCTTGTTGGTCGTATCTACGCACCCACTTATATACCGCAAGAGCACGGTGTACAGTTGTAGTCTTTTTCCTCTAGAAGAGTATTCCAAGGTTTAATCGAACCACAGAGACCTATGGGAATTAAGCAAAATCATCAGTAAAAGAGTTAGCCAAGCTTTCCAGTGAGCGTGAGCGTGGGTTTCGGGAAAACGGGGTGTTGTGCCGATCGGCACAGGGGATGTGCCGGTCGGCACCAAGGTGAAGTTGTCCGAAGTGTTGTCCGAAAAGCCTAGGAACAGATTAGATCACGGTGTAAGTTAGCCAAGTCTGCTAGTTGAGATCGTAACCAAGAAGCTTAATCAAATAGCATCATAAACTGGATTACTCAATTATTGATAACCGAAGATCGGTAGGTCAAGGCCCCTTTCCGACGAGCCCTGTCACGACCAATCGCCTTAGTCGCTGACCTCTTCCTACTCTACACATCATCTCAAGGATCATCGCGTATGCATTAGCGGCTGTGGCGGTACAGAGACAACGTGCAATTATGGCGCATTACAAGATCCCAATGCTACCTTAACCACAATGGAGATAGTGAGAGATTGAACCTCTCACCTCTTTTTGCCACCACAATTAAGGTAACATCTAATACTTAGTCGTCACTAAGCGTAGGAACAAGTGCGTGTAAAGACCATAAAATCCAGGCAATCAATAATCAAAATCATTCATCCACATATTCAACCATACTTCGATAATACATAGTGCAAGATACATCACCATCTAGTAGGCCTACCTCGACGGATCACCTCTTTAGCACCAATGGTTCTTGATCAACAACTAGAGAACATGAAGAACGGGGCAAAGCCCCGGTGGCTCTAAACTTACTAGCTGTGTTGTCCCTCTGGCGGCGGATCCCGAAACCCTAGGGCTTTTACAAGTTTATATAGGGCTGTACATCAGGAAGGGAAGGATTCTCGGGAAAAGAGTCCTTGTGCCGATCGGCACATGGGTTGTGCCGATCGGCACACCTCGTGTCCAGCTCGGTTTCCTCCCTAAGTCGGTTCCGAAGTCCTAGGTAGCTTCCATGTGGGCCTTCCAATCAGTTTTCTTCGAGATCAAGTCTTGTGTTGCTCTTTCAAATCTTCGAGTATCTTTTATCTCTTCGTGACGGATATCTCCCAAGATTGGCTCGGATAACTTCCTTCTAGAATAAACTGAATGGTGGGCCAGCTTCAGTGGCCTTGGGGTCCCATGTGCCGGTCGGCACATGGCTGTGCCGATCGGCACAGTGGGCCTTTTCTACTGGTTCTCTTCTCTTCAGGTCCAGATCAGCCACAATGTCCAGAATGTCGTCCTTTTCATCTGTTTCTGCAATAAAGCTCCAGAACGACCTATATACAAATATGGTGCTATTATCAAGTGTTAATGGCCTATAATGATGACATTTATGCTCTAAATAAGGCGCAGTTGGCATATAAAATGGTATGCTAGAAATCGCCAACACACTCCTAATAGCCTTAAGATAATAAAACCTTCATAAAGTAAAACCTATTGCATCATACATGATTTGTATCTTATCCTTCTTTCATGTTCTACCGATTCTTATTGGAGTTTAATTGGATCTTATTTGGCCTTTTCAATCTATATTCTTTTGCGGTAGTTTGTTTATACGATATGTTTTATGCGCTAGCTTACGCTAGATTCGAAGACGAGCCAGAAGGATCCAAGCTTCAAGGAAGAACTAGAAGAGTCCAAGCTCAAGTACAAGCCAGAAGATACAAGCTTAAGAGAAGGACTTGAAGACATCGACTTCGACACAGGATCTGAAGACCAAGAACTGAAAGATTAGGATAGCGTTTTTCAGGCAAGCTCTACATCTCCTTGATCATGATTGAACCTACTGTTTTCGCAATGCACCTATATGGCCTATTCTCGTATTATGCATTACTTGTTATTTTACTGCTTGTGTAGCTATAATCTTACTTGCTTATTGATATTGATGTCTGTTACTTAAGATGTTAATATCTTAATCCTTGTTTACCCTTGTTTACCTGTCACCTTGATAACCCTAGGATAGCTCCATCATTTCTATGATGGCACAATCACCTTGCTACTAGATATGCTTAGGACCCCGCAATGTTTCTACATTGCCTCACCTTCTCACATACTTACTTTTACAAATGTGTTAAATGAGTTTGGTGGTGTGTGTGATACTTGGGTTGGGAGTAGCACAACTGTGTTCGGTGATGATGATGTTGGTGACGGTGATGATGGGATGGGTTGGATTGCGGGCAAGGCCACTAGTGAGATGTTGATGGTATGATAGTCCCCTAGTGTGGGAGATCTGGTGCTTGCCCGGCTACATAAGGACCGGTTCTGACGCCCGTTAACATAATGATTTCTCGTACAACCACGGAACCTGTATGGGAAGGACTTACCCTACCTTCTTGGTATTCTTGCACATTCCATCTGGAGGCCAGTAGAGGCAACGGAAGCTTAGGAACAGGCCCGGGAAACGTACCCGTGGTCCGGTTGCGGAACCCGCTGTCTGTCTCGGGAACCCATTGTCGGTACATGGGAAAGCCGCCCGTCCTGTTGTCTGTCTCAGGATCCTGCAAGTTAATGCAGGAGCACGACATACCTGTTATAGGTGTTGTGCCGTAGTGTGACATTTCAAGTCACAAGCCCCTGAGTGTGATTCCGCGGTGGATTTGTGAGACTACTCGGAGAAGATGGACTAGACGTTATGTACTCTCCGATCAAGAGTGCATAGCCCGTGGGAAAAGATGTACAACCTCTGCAGAGTGTAAAATTCATCCGGATGGACGTTGTCACTGCATATGACACATTATTGTGGCGCACGTTGGATTAGCCACCTCTCTTATCCCTTGGAGTGTGAGTGGGTTGTAGTCGACCCGTGTTTTGGAAGTGATGGCATGGATGCCGGGTCGGTATGATCTTTGAGGTCAGAAGGCCCCACTAAAACTTGGAAACTGGCGGGAATGTTTCATACTCCCCCAGGGCCAACCAACTAAAATATTGACAATAAACTCTCTCTTTTATCTATGAATCCTTCGCTTGCTTTAGTGAACCCTGCATAAAGCTTGCTTGCTGCAAATGAACCATATAGCATGTTCCTTGCTAAGTCCAAATATTGCATATATATATACCCTTGTGTAGTGTAGGGCTTGCTGAGTACCTTATGTACTCACGCTTTTGCGATTGTTGGTTTAGTAGGAGAAGGCTTCGTAGAAGACGACGACGCTTTGGTTTTCTGTTCTGCTTCTCAAGTCTGCTTGTGGCTTTAGGGCCAAGGTCTTCCGCTGTCTGCTTCACCGTTAGTTGGTCGGATGGACTTGGATAGTTATAAATCCTTGTCGTGCCGCCACTAAAGGTCTCATATCAGGTATTATACTTATTTACCTATTCGAGGTATGCTTTTGATTATCATATCTGTGTTCTTGTGCGTATCAGCTACTGATCCAGGGACTGATACAGGATGCACAACGTATTCCAGAGATGGGGTATGACATTCTCGAAAAAGATACAAAAGCAAGGAAGACTCTGCTCTCGAGCTGCACCCAACGCCCCCATGATCCATGAACTCACGCAAGTTGATCGCCCATGCCTTGTATGCAGTGGGAGAGGCAGTCGATGACACTAGACGTGTGTACCATCTCATCGTCATCGTCGTCGTCATCGCTCCTTCTTCGGTCCGCAAAACTAGAGATATCAAACCCGAGGTAGAGAGTATCAGCAGTGAGAGAGGGAAAAACCTCTACGGCTACAGAGATGGAGCGGCGCCGGCCCATGAAAACCGTTCGCCCCTTTTGAAGTCGAAGCCCTTGACCGGGACCAAGGACCCGGCGTCCAAATCCACCCTATACACATCGTCCCTCCTCTCCAGGTTAAGTTGAGGATCGCGGTATATCGCACGGTGCACCAGCAACAACTCCCAGGCATTGTCCACGAGGTGGAGGCTGTCTGCCATTCATGAATAGTGAATCCAGCTATTTGCCTCTGCAGCCATCAACAGCCGTGGCGGCTGCAGCTGGTCTGAATTTGAGGCATCCAGCACCATGACTCTCATGCGGTCGCAACAGTAGAAGCGACCGGCCAACGACAAATAGGAATCCAAATATCCATGGTGGAGTACAGTCCAGCACTGATCACCAGGCTTAGCGACGGCAAGAACTCTGGGATCACTGAAACAGACCGCTACCGTGGAGGTAGCGTCGGCAAGGCCGACGCCAGACACTTGAAGGCTTACCTGCCGGTCCTCTCTCAGCAGCGCTGTCACCGGTGGAAGTTCGGTGTGCTGGCGGGTGAGCGGGTTAAGCAAGTGGATAACCAGGGTGGGTTGGTGGAGCAGCAGGAGAAGACCCTCCGGGATGAGCGCCAGCAACCTGTGCTCGTCGAGCTCCCGGAGGTCCATCCGGATGCACTCTCCGGTGGACACGTTGAGGAAGCGGCGGCGGCGAGGGCCGGCGAGGGCCTTGTCGAGCATGATCCATCGCCGGGGCAGGAAGCGGCCGTCCAGGCTGGCGCCGGCGCGTGGGTCCGGCGAGCACCGCCGCCACGGTCGGCACACGGCGCGGAAGCGGACGTAGTCGGCCACGTCGCCGCCGGCGAGGACGAGCTCGGCAATCAGGCCGGTCGGGCCGTCCCCACCAAGATTCGCCCAGTCGTCCCGCGTGCAGCTGCTGCTGGGAAGGGCATGCGTGCGCGCACCGGGCGCGTTGCGCGGGCGCTTTCTCCCCCAACCGTGCAAGAGTTCTCGCTTATGTCGTCGGACCCGTGCGGACGAGCAGGGTCGCGGCGTGTCGCGAGCGGGCCGCGGTCGCTTTGTGCCGCGCCGTGACGGGATCTGGGGTCGGGAGGACGGCATCCAAGGGCGCTCGACTGAGACTTTCGTTTTCGTGTGTCATATACGGACGCTCTACGGAATTTGATGGACTCTCGCGTACGGAGCGGCGCGACGGATCCGAGCTAGACAAGGAGCTAAGACTGGAGTAGAATTCAGACTTGTTCGCTTATGATTGTGTGGATGGTTTCCATTTCGTTATCTGGCCTCCTGCCTTCAGCACCAAAGTTTTGGTGCAAGTCTTCTTTTTTCTACCTGTCTCTTTTTTCCTTCTATATAGTGGTCTGCTGAAGATATTTCAATAAACTCTTTTGAACTTTTTTCTAGACTATAAAAACCCAAAGACCCTCCAAACCATCTAACCACTCAATGATCCACCTTTGATACCAACCCCCTCCCACCTCTTAACCGTTGATTAGCTTCGGTCCCACGTCGTGACATATAAAATCTTTACATGACATGAAAAACAGTTTGTATGTTCCCTCGTTCCTGTGACTTTTTTCACCCAGCGATTTTTCTACCCGGTCATTCAGCTTGCGTTTCCAACCGTGATTCACCTCAGGTCCTCAGCCTACCTCGCCACGGCCCTTCCGATTCAGGAGAGGAAGGAGACGTCGCTTTCCTTCTCCGCCTCCCTCGCCGCCGCCCTTTCCCCGAAGCAGGAGATGAGGAGACGTCGCAGATGTCCACCATCGCCGCTTGATTGCTGGTGCGTCGCCGCGGCCGTGAACCACCTCAGGCACTCTCTCTGCGGCCCTTCAGAAGCCGGGGTCTCCTTTGAGTTGTCTCGTTCGTACAAACTGTGGCGGCGTCAAGGCCGACGTAGTTACGACTTACGAAGCGACGTCAAAGCCGTAGTTACGAACGGCGGCGGCGTCAAGACCGGCGTAGTTGAGGACGAGGTGAGTCACCTGATCATGCTGTCCGGATTCTATCTTGTGATGCATTTTTTAGGTCTTTGGTTTCGTTAAACTGTTCTAGGTCTGCCCTCAATTGCAAGTTCATGTGGATTAGCCACGCGCCCACGACTTTCGCCGACGCCGCCGCACTGCACGCGTACGCCTTGCGATACCCGTTTCCAAGCCTTACGTACAGCTCACACGGCTCCACGACGCCGGCAGCCCGGCAGGCGACAACGCCGTTCCCTGAATTTTATATGTAGTTCGTGCTCCCCATTACTTCGTGCTAACCAACAGTCTGAGACAACGCAAGTAAATTTGATTCGATTAATCCGTGCTAACAAGAACCTGAGAGAACGTAAGACTTCCTGAGTCATTATATTTCTTATTCAATTCAATTCGATTCTTTATAGACCCTACCGATGCTAATTTACAAATTGGAATAATCGCACAAGGATAATCATTAATAAACGTATGCTGAGAGATTGTAGTAGGCTTCATAATTGATAGTCTTATTGACGACTTTTGTGATATAAAGGTCATTGCCGCTGTCGAAGTTTTGCTTAAATAATGTCCTTTTTTGTATAATCTTTATACGTGACACGCACGTGCATGATACTAGTCCTTCTTTAATGAATGAAAACAGGTCCTGCATCTCTTTCATCAGAGAAAGAAAACATTCCGCATCCAGAAATATTTTAATAAGCTCCCCCTATCGTAGTCCCACATTTCTACTCTTGCACCATAGGGTGCAAGAAAACAAATCAATCTCAGCCCGTAATTTTATTGAATTAAATAAAAGTAAATATTAAATCATAAAATCAGCCGATATCCTTCCTGCACCCCTGATCGCCTCCCGGTCAGCTACAAGGAAACCGTTGATCTGGCTATCAGCCACAAAATCAGCAACAAATCAACGTCGACATGTGTTTTTTTTTTAAGCCAACAACGTGAGTTATAAAGTAATACCAAAAAACTCACGTACCAAACTGACACGTCTCGTATCAGTCTCTGTAGTGATCTTCGTATGAATATGCTCTTTTGTTGTTCCAATCAGCCTATCGTTCACGGAAGCTTGTCAAGGGGGACATGCTATTTCAGCGGCCAACACTAATTGCTGGGAAAAAAAAATCCAATTCCAGATATTTTTGCAAAAACGTGTGGTTGCATTTGGTTTAGATGCACTTTGTAACAGCCCAAAAATTTAAATACAATAAAATTCACTCAGAAATTGAACTTTTTAGATTTATAGGTAATTCCATGATTTTACAAAAATAAAATCTCATTAAAGTAGCTCAATAAATAGAATTTGAGAAATTTCTAAAATAAAAGTTCATGCTCAAGTGCTTGTTTCTTTTTTTTTTCCTTTTATCTGGATTTCAATTGGTGTTTAACTCTCTCTCCCAAATATGAATTCCATTCAAATTTGTCCAAACTCAATCTGAGAAAATGTTCAAAACATTTTCTTCCCGGGCTCCCTCCTTTTCCCTTCTCCTTATTTCCCTGCCGGCCCAGCCCAACTATCTTTTTCTCCACCTTTTCCCCGAGCAGGCCGCCCTCTCTCTTCTCTATCTCCCTGGCCCAGCGCAGCCGCGCGGCCCGGCCCAGTCCAGCGACGCTGTCGTCTCCTCCAGCGCGCCGCGCGCCTTCGCGAGCTCGCCAGCGCGGACGCCGCTCTCTCCGCTCTCTCTGCTCTCTCTCCCGCTGCCTTTCCAGCTCATGTCCTCGTGTTGCTGTAGCCACTCCGCCGCGACGTCATTCCAGCTTTGATCCATCCCATCGGCGTACGGGGCGGCGCCGCACCATTTAAGCCGGCATGGAGGCCGCCGGATTTCCCGCTCTCACGGCGCGACGACGAGCTTACCAGCGTCGTCCAGAAGCGCCGCGTGACGTCGCGATTAGGCCGCCGACCTCGCCGCGCCGCAATTTGACCCAACCGGGTGTTGCCACGCGCCTCGCCGTCGCAAATATCTTCGCCGGCGAGCCTCCCTCTCTCTCCCTCTCCCCGCCGATTCACCGCACCTCTCGCCACTTGGGCGTACGAATTCGCCGCAGCCCATACCGCGCCGCAACTTTGACCGCTCCTCGGCCCCTGCGCCAAGCCACGCCGTCAATGCGCCGATAAGGTCGACGCCGGGGGAAAAATATCGCTGCCGGCGATATTTCCGCGCGAACCGCCTCCCTTCCGCCTATAAATAGGCCGCAACCCTCCTGCGCAGCTCTCCATCGCCACTGCACTGCATCTCCACCACCACAGCCACCTAATCGACGCCGATTCCCCTTTCTTCCCCAACTCCGGCCGCAGTGCGATCTCCCTGTTCCGGTGAGATCCTCTTCTCCTCTCTGTCTCTACAGCATCCCCATCACCTACTTGTTCGATCCGAGCTCAAACTCCAGCCTTCCTAAACCCTAGCCCGGTGCGCGCCTAGCGCCGCCGTCCGCCGCCGCGAGATCTTATCGCCGGCCACGCACACGGCCGCGCAAGCCCAACCGAGCACGCGCACGCACTCCATGCACTCGCGCGCACCTTTCCCGACTGCACGAACACGCCCTATCGTACGCACACGCGAGATCCTATCGCGCGCCGCCGCCGCGGCCAACTCCGGCGAGCCCGAGCTGCTGCTCTGATGCTCGCCGTCGACAACACGTACCCCTCCTAGCTCCGCCGTCGCACGCTCAGTCGCCACGGCTAGATCTCGTCGCCTCCCGTCCCTCCTAACCGCCGGCGGCGTGCTCTCCGGCGAGCCGCCGCCGCGTCCAGCCCGGTGCCGCCGTCTCTGACCCTGTCGCCGCCATCCGACGTGGCGTCCACGTGGCGTCCACGTCAAACGTGGACCCCACCACTTAATTCCAGTCAGCTCACATCTCTCTCTTTTCCTTCCATACACCCGGTCCACGTGAACCACACTCACATATACCCCCGGTCCACAGAACTCGTACACCGAGTCCACAGCACAGTAAACCGGGGTACACTATGCAGACCGGTCCCACATGTCAGCCTCTGTAGCGCATGTTTCTCTGCTAGGTACACCCAGCTAGTGCACACAGAATCCTATTCCGAGGCTTTTCCCTCTTAGAAAAATTCCAGAAAAATTCCCAAAAATATCTTATATTCCCTAGATTATTTTGCCACCTTTTTCCAACCTCAGAAAAATATAAAATTCCCGGAATAAATAGGAACCTATAGGAAATCTAATTCCTTTTCTTTATACCGTAGTTCCACCTTTCTAGATTCTTTTAATAGATTCTTTTCCCTGAAATCCCTATTTAGTTCAACCCTATCCTTTCATATCAATTCCAATTCTATTTGAGTTTATTTGGTTATTTGTTTGGATCTTATTTGGTCGCATTTATTTTATTTAGCGATAGTTATTTATTCGTCGGTAATTGCGAATATAGTTAACGAGGAGTTCGAGGAGGAGCCCGAGGACCTGGATTACGAGGAGGAGCACGAGGAAGAGTTTGAAGGCAAGTCCTAACTATCCTTGATCATTTTGATCCTATGATTTATAAACACATCCTATGAATGGCCTGTTTTAATGCTTATATGATGCATGCTTATTTTATTATTTTGAAAAGTTGTGTTAGCTATAAACCTAGTAGGATAGCAATCCTTGATATTGATGTCTGTTACCTTGTTAAACCTAGGATGTTTCCCTTCATTATACTATAATAATGTTGGAATTATTGCCTTGATATTAGAATGCTTAGGGCTTACTACAACTTCTAGTTGTTACACAATATTCATGAATTTTGGTGAAATGTGTGAAAATGTGTGCTTGGTGTGCGTGAGTAAACAAAATCGGGAGGGTGATAATCAACTAGTGTGTTGGGGTGAAGTGGGATATTTCAGGCGGGGGCGAGATTGGTGAATGGTGAATAGTGACCCACATAGGTGGGGTTAGGTGGAAGATACTCGCCTCTGCCGGTTAAGGACCGGTTCGTTTGACCTCGCCCTAGTGAACCCCGTGCAACCAACAGATCCTGTTATGGGCAGGACTTGACCCTAACTTTCTGGTGTTACCACTTGATCCACCTAGGAGGCGGTAGTGCAACGAGCAACCAGGAGCAGACACGATATCGTAAATGGGTCATTGTCCGACTTGGCCATTGGGCCATTGACTACTTATAGTCGCATTATAAGTCCCTGGGTCAGTAATGGCTCGTGGGTGGGTTTGTTGTGGGGACACACGGGAAAGGTGGGTTTCGCTATGTTGCTCCCTTGCTAAGAGCGATGTAGTCTGTGGGTAAAGATGTACACCTCTGCAGAGTTAAAATCTATCCGGATAGCCGTGTCGCGGTCACAGACGCGCTATGGTTGAGTTCACAATGATTAGTCTTACTTACTCCTTGAAGTGTGAGTGGGCCGTAGTACGCCCGTGTTTTGGAAGTGAGAGTCGGTACGGCCGTGCGCCCGAAGGCTCGCCTAAAACTTGGGAACTGGCGGGATTGACATATCTCCCCCAGGGCCAACCTACTTAATCATGACAAACAATCTCTTTATAAGGGTTTACGCTCTTAAAACGAACCCTGCATTAAAATAAGCTTTCTGCTAAAATTAAACCCTATAGCCTAACCTTTCGTACAGCCTTATATGCATCTATAATTCCTTTGAGTAGTGTTAGGACTTGCTGAGTACCTTATGTACTCACACTTGCTTTAATCATTCAGAAGAAGATGCTCAGTACGAAGCCGGTGGTGACGATGAGTAGGATTCGCGTTCTTCGCCCGAGTTGCCTGTAGAAGTTGGACTCTCCGCTTTCCGCTTTGTATTGTTAGTTTGTGGCCAGGCCTGCCGGCCACCCTGGTATTGTATTCTGAAGTCTCTATAAGACATTTGTGGTATTGTAATAATAATCGAAGTACGGACTTGGTATTATCTTTGTTTTGTGCGTATCAACTACTGATCCAGGGATTGGTACGGTAAGCACAGTGGATTCCAGAAATGGGGTCTGACACACTTCATGGTGGAAACTTTGGATGCTTGGAATTTCAATCAAAGTGAGTGCCAGGATGTCCTTGATGAATAGCAATGTTAATGTCAGATGGTCTGTGAGTGACTAAGAGTATCAATTCACTGTTAGATCTTTGTACTCAAGCAATTGGTTGCCCTCATATATAAAAGATAAATGAAAGTGGTGTTAATGGCTTTGAACCGTTGGTGCTTAAGACAAGTATTGTAACAAAAAATAATAATTTGATAATAATAGTAGGATGTCAGTTCTGTGGGGGGTCTTAAAAAAGTATTGACCATTCATCGATTGATCCTTGACAAGGGGGAAATAGAAGAAAATTAGTCCAAAAGAATTGGAAAACAATAAAAAGCCCAAAAGCACTAAGTGGCCGTTTGTTGACCAGCCAGGCCGATCGGGACTAGGTATACACCGTATCGGATTCCTCCATGTTGCCGGCCCTGGTAGGAGATCCATAGTACTACGTAAGCCCCCCGTCATAAACTGGAACGAAACACACGGTACGGCAGCCCGTGATCGATCGAACGGATGGACCCTCTTTTCTCGGCGAAGCGCGCGCGCACCGCGCTCGGCGGCGAAACGCCGGGGCTTCCCAGCAGCAGCTGCTGCACAAGGAACTGGGCGAGCCTCGGCGGGGAGGGGCCGGCCGGCCTGATCGCCGAGCTCGCCCTCGCCAGCGACGTGGCCGACTACGTCCGCTTCCGCGCCGTGTGCCGCCTGTGGAGGCGCTGGTCGCCGGACCCGCGCGCCGGCGCCGGCCTGGACGGGCGCTTCCTGCCGCGACTATGGATCATGCTTGGGAAAGCCATTGCCGCCAGCCCTCACTGCCACCGCTTCCTAAACTTCTCCACCGGCAAGTGCATCCGGACGGACCTCCCGGAGCTTGCCGAGCACAGGTTCCTCGCTCTCACTCCCGAAGGCCTGCTTCTACTGCTCCACGAGCCCACCCTTGTTGTCCGTCTGCTTAACCCGCTCACGCGCCAGCTCACCGACCTCCCGCCCATCACTCGACTGTTGACGCCCGAGCAGCGCCGAGCTAGGGGTTTGGGCCGTTTTTTCGCAGAAGATCTTCGAGTCGATGGCGTCGGCATTGTTGCTGATGACGCCTCCTCCATGGTGATAGTCAGATTTAATTGTCCAACGGTGCTTGCCATCGCTAAGCCCGGCGGCGAACGTTGGACCGTGGTCAGAGCCAAAGGTGGAAGAATCATGTCAACAATAATTTTCGCCGGCCGATTCTACTGCGCCACGTACCATGGTGTCATGATGCTGGATACATCCCGTGCAGGTCAGCGGCCGCGCCTACTGTTGGCTGTCAACTGGAGCAGGTGGTTCTGTTTCAGACCGATGACACACAGCCTGCATCTGGTGGACAACGGTGGGGAGCTATTGCTGGTGCACCGAATGCTTGTATGCCAGAACACGGATCTGGATGGCAACGACTACAAGTACGGTGTGTACAGAGTGGATTTGAATGCCCGGATCCTGGTCCCGGTCAAGAGCCTGTACGGGCGCGCCGTGTTCATGGGCATGGACCGTGCAATCTCTGTATCAGTAGAGGTTTTCCCCACCGTGGCTGCGGATACTCTTTACCTGGGGATCGATTGCTATGAGAAGAGGAGGATGGACGGGTATAGCATTGCAAATGGAAGCAACGAGCCTCGCCACGACGCCAGGTGGGTGCACCCTTGGACTCTCGTTGCCTGCCTCTCTTCCTGCATTCAGGGCAGCGGCAAGCAACTTGCTTGAGATTTGAGAACACATAGAGTAATATAAGCCCTTGGTTCTTTGCTAGTACTACGTTTTAACATAAAAAAGAAGAAGGAAAAAAATTGTCACTAGAGATTACGCTGCCATACCACTAACGGTTTTGCTAGATATATTAGTTTCACCTGAAAACTATCTGCAAGGATGTGTGTAAGTAAACACAGAAAGACGTGCAATAATTGTTCAACGAGTCTGCTAATCTTGGCGGCACATAAGCGATTTTTCCAACATGTAACCTCTTTTCATGTGCAATATCCTGATGCTCATAGCAAGTAGTTTTGTTTTCAGCGACAAAGACACCGTGTCCTGAATATTCTTAACGATAAGTCTACCGCGCACAGACGGCAGAGCGCGGGTGTGGGCGGGCGGTGCGGTGCGGCGGCGAGAGCGCCGCCGCGTCGCCGGTGGTGGATTAGCGCCGGCGGGGTTAGGGATTTGGGTTGCCGGGGGGTGACGCTGGCGAGGACCTCCATTTCCGACGGGTATAGAAAGTTTGGGGGGGGGGGGGGGGGGACGGCGGCGGGTGGCGGCGCGGCGGTGCAGCGAGGCGGCTGGAGGGCGGTGGGCGGGGCCGGAGGGGGGAGGTCGTCGAGGAAGAAGACGGCGCGGCGGGCGGCGGCACTCCGACCAGCGTCGTTCCGACCGCTGGTCGGACTTGGCGGCCGGGGGGAGGGGACGAGCGCGTCCGGACGCGCGTTAACCCTCCCCTATTCTTAACTAGCAGGTCCATCTTGGAGATGTGGCGGTGCTCCATTGTTCCAAAGATCACGAGCGAGACTCCTCTGGAACCATCCTCACCCAGATCATTGCATGTCTCGCAAAAAAAAAAAAAAAAGAAGAGAGAGCAGCCTCTTCCAAAAAAATAGGGGAGAGAGAGAGAGCGCTAGCCTTGCCAAAAGAAGAGGCCGATCGGAAGAACTAGCATACCGCATCGGATTCTTCCATGTTGCCGGCCCTGATCGAATCCATATATAGTATAGGAACGCCCCTCCGTCATAAACACCGCACGGCACTACGGCAGGCCGCGATCGGATAGATGATGGACCATCTTTCCTCCTGCGGGGCGAAGCGCGCGCGCATCGCGCTCCCCGGCGAAACGCCGGCGCTTCCCAGCAGCAGCTGCACAAGGGACTGGGCGAGCCTCGGCGCGGACGGGCCGGGCGGCCTGATCGCCGAGCTCGCCCTCGCCAGCGACGTGGCCGACTACGTCCGCTTCCGCGCCGTGTGCCGCCCGTGGAGGCGGTGGTCGCCGGACCCACGCGCCGGCTGCCTGGACGGCCGCTTCCTGCCCCGACGATGGATCATGCTCGCTGAGGCCGTCCCCGGCCGCCGCTGCCGCCGCCACTTCCTCAACGTCACTACCGGCGAGTGCATCCGGATGGACCTCCCGGAGCTTGCCGAGCACACGTTGCTCGCGCCCACCCCGGAGGGCCTCCTCCTGCTGCTCCACGAGGCCACCCAGGTCGTCCGGCTGCTCAACCCGCTCACGCGCCAGCTGATCGACCTCCCGCCCATCACTGCGCTGATGACGCCTGAACAGCTGCGATTCAGGCGCTTGGACCATAGTTTCGGAGTAGATCTTGTGAATGGCGTCGGCATCGTTGCCGACGGCGACTCCTCCATGGTGGTTGTCAGATTCACCTTTCCAACACTGCTTGCTGTCGCCAAGCCCGGCGACGAGACCTGGACCGAGGTCGACGGGACCCTGCACGACGTCGACGATCCCAACATCGCAACACTGCCGTTCGCGGGCCGATTCTACTGCGCCACCAGCAGAGGAGTCATGGTGCTGGATACCTCGGGCTCAGATCAGCGACCGGAACTGCTGCGGACGGCCGTCGATCGGAGCAGGTCGTCGTTGATCGATTTCAATCTGTTGGCACACAGCCTTCACCTGGTGGACAATGGTGGGGAGCTGATGCTGGTGCAGCGAACGCGACGCCTCAACGTGGATCCCGGTGACAACAGGTACGAGGTGTGCAGAGTGGATTTGGACGCTGGAACACTCATCCCGGTAAAGAGCTTCAATGGGCGCGCCGTGTTTATGGGCATGCGCCGCTCAATTTCTGTAGCAGCAGAGGCATTACCCACTGTGGCTGCGGATTTTTTATACCTGGGGACTGATTGTGACGAGAAGATTATGATGCTGGACGGATATAATGTTGCAGATGGAAGCAATGTGCCTTTGCACAATGACTGGCGGGAGCACCCTTGGACTCTCGTGGACTGCCTCTCTTCGTGCATTCACGGCAGCGGCGAGTTACTTGCCTGAGATTTGAGAACACAGACAGTATAAACTAATAAGCACTTGGTTCTTAGCTACAATCAAATATTCTTAGTTTATGTTGTTTCTATGAAGTCATTTTACTGTGATTGAGTAATCATGTGTATATTCCATATGACTTACTTTACTTTGCACAAGTAACCTTTTATGCAGGATCAAATGCCAAGGGCAAAAATGAGAAGTGAAAAATAGTGTGATCTGAAAATAAACAGGAGATGTCTTAATATTGATTCTTAAGCTGATTGAAAATCGCTACGATCTGGGGCGGGTCTTTGTTTTGGGACAGATTATGTTCCATTGTTCCTGCAAATATAGATGCATGATTTGCAATTGCACGGTCGTTTTTTGAGTAGCTCCTTCAATTTAGCTTATTTTTCACCAAAGCTTCTCAACAAGGGCATGAGATTTCAGTAGCCAACACTATATAGTTTAATTAGTGAATATTACTCATAGTCCCTAAAAACATCATGAATAGCATTGTTCTTATTGAGAAAGTAGTAGATATGCATATAGAGAATGGAGAAATTTAATAGGCCTAAATCCAAAGTTTAGATGTCAAAACATTGAGTAGGTATTAATGGACAGGTAGGTCATATAGGACTGAGACGTAACGTTTGAATGTAATAACCACTACTGATGCGTACGCAATATATTAGAACCAAGCCAAAATGCACGTGCACCTAATTCAGTATGTGGAATAATAGGATTTACAAGTTGTGTTTGTCTTGAGCCATCAACAGATTCAAACCACATGTATGCGCGGTTATAGATTATTTGAGGCCCAGCTAGTAATTATTTCTATAACGGCACGACAAGATAAGCTGGTAACTGATACAAAAAGCAAGGAAGACTCTGCTCCAGCTCCAGAACTGCACCAAACGCCCTCCACGATCCGTGAGCTCACGCAAGTTGCTTGCCCATGCCTCGTATGCAGAGGGAGAGGCAGTCGACGACACTAGACGTGTGCACCATCTCGTCATCGTAGTCGTCGTCGTCGATGGTGCTTCTTTTTCCATCTGCGAAACTATAGATATCAAACCCGAGGTAGAGAGTATCAGCAGTGAGAGAGGGAAAAGCCTCTGCAGCTACAGAGATGGAGCGGCTCCGGCCCATGAAAACAGCCCGCCCCTTGAAGTTGAATTCGCCCTTGACCGGGACCAAGGCCCCGGCCTCCAACAGCCTGTTCGGATGCTTGGTTTCGGCTGGGCTGGAGGCTGGGCTGATCTGGCTGATCAGCCCAGCCGTTCGGCTGCCCAGCCCAGCCGAACGGCTGGCAACAAGCCAGCATCCAGCTGCTAGAAGGCTCCCGCACCCCATCGCCGCCTGCCCGGTGCCCCGCTCCTCCCGATTCGCCCCCTGCTCGGCGCCTCCGCCATCCCGCCGACCGCGCCGCCCCTGGTCGCCGCGGTCGACCTCCGCTCCCTCGCACCGGCCCTCGGCTGCCCCAATCCGCCGCCCTCCCTATACACGCCTCGCGCACCGCATCGCGCTAGGGTTGGGCGGCTGCGCATCGGTGCGCCTCCCGGCCGCCACGAGCCGCCGACCCCTCCCCCACCGCAGCCGTCGCCGGTCCGACGCACCGCCGGTCCCCTAGCCACCAGTAGCCGCCGCCGCATCCGTCGCCGCCTAGAAGCAGCGCGCCCCGTCGCGGGCGCCGTCGGCGTCCGGACGAACCACGCGGCGTCGCCTTCCCTCCGAACCGCGCGCCGTCGCCGGTGCCATCGACGTCCCGAGGCTGCGCGGGCCGTCGCCGCCCCGCGCATCTAGCGCAGTCGCCGCAGCTGTCGATGCCCCGGGACTCCAGCGCCGTCGCCGCACCTGTCGCCGCACCCGTCCCTGTTCGTGGCCATCTTGTCGTTCCTCATCTCGGTGCGGCTCAAGTGCTTCCAACGCTGGCATCGTCGTCATCTTCGTCGTGCTCTCCACCGCAAGCCAGGCAATCGAGCGAAGGGTGCAAACGTCGACGGCTTTCTGCAAAGGCAAGTCCCATTTTCATTTCAGTAATCCATAGTTTTGTACCTTTTCAGTTCATGCAAGGGGTTGATTGGCCATCTCCTTGATGATACCGAGATGTATACATTGTCACAAGCCTTATGTTTTGTGCATCGGGTGGAGCAGATGTTTTAGGTGCTATGTTTCAGTTACAAGTTTACTCAAGAAAGTGGTCCGTAACCTTAACAATATTGTAGTTTTTCCTTTCTGACATGGCAATTAAAGTACTGGAGTCAATTATGAAAGTATGGATGCTTCTCCTTTGTTTAGGCATGATTTTTGTGGCAGGTTTACATGTTATGCTTTCATGACTGAATCCCGTTTCATTTTTTTCAAAGATTCCTTTCATTGGCAGATTGAATATTAAGTCTTTGGCCTCATGAAAACCGTACTGCATGATTTAAGCTCACTATACTTTGCCATCTCTTACTCTCTAAAACGTGTGCAGTTCTCTGGGTTGTGATTGGCTGGTGCATTTCTACCGTTGATACACAGCTCAACGCTTCCGATTTCTCCCGCTTCCTTCACCAGAAGCTTCTATACCAGCCTGGCCGTCGTTCGCTCCTCTCGCTCCCTCTCGTGATCCGCGTCGCCTTTCCCGGCCGCCATCTTCTCCGCGCCATCTTCCTGGCCCGATTGCCCGGCCTTCGTCTTCTACGGCCCCGGAGCAACGCTCTGCCCGTCGAGCGCGCTCCTCCTGGAATCATCGATCAATACAGTGCGCCCTGCCTTTACTGCGAGTTCTGCGTTACCTGTCGCCGCCTCGACGGTCACCGTCCCAGTCCCAACTCCTCCACAGCTCTCGCTAGCCAAGAAGCAGCGCGACCAAGCCAGACTCCCTGCTTGCTATTCGACGCACTGTCAGGGCCACTACATGCAAGGTATTCGACAGAATGTCCAGCCATGGCCTCCTGCGTCACATCCATGGAGGCAGCAGTGCGTGGAGGCAAATGCACTACCAGTCCAGCATTCATTCTCTGGGCTATCCGAACAGATGCAGCATTGCAACAAGCGCACCAGAAGTGCATTGGAGCGATGCGGCCAATAGCCTATGCCAATGGAGAAGACAACATCGCTGTGAATGACAGACCGAGAATTATTGCAAAGCTGACTGAAATTACTTCCAAGTAGTTGTCTCTTTCCATATGCTGTAATAGAAGGCCACCATTAGCTGCTTCGATGGCAGATTTTTTACTATCTATATAACAATTGCTTTCATAATTAAGTGAAAACATTGACATATCCAAGTAGTTGCTTTCATAATAGCCTATGCGGCTGTTGAATTGATGAATGTGTATCTGTCATGTCGTTAGGGAATTCAACTGTTACATGTAAATAATTACAAAAAAAAAACTTTACAAGTCAACCTCTATAAGAACGAAATTTCATCACCAGCTGCCTGGATTGTTGAGTATATCGTTGAAAAATCAGAGAAAAGGCATACCCACTAAACAACATTCATAATCATATTAACATTACATTATTTACGGTTCAAACTTCAAACATTAAACGACAAATGCCTGATCAAAATTGTTTGGATTCGATACAGTGCTGGTCATGTTATTTTAATTCTTCTTCATATTATTAATCCAAATATTGCAACAAACATAATTAACAAAACATCAATCCTAGACTACACTGCTATTACAAAAATCACAACATATTATCTACCATGCTTATGGTATTTTCTATGGTAGAATTATGTGGATTAAAATACTCTCACAGCACGTATCATCTTGAAACAATAACGATGGTAGAATTGTATAAAATGAAATGTTCTTATATACCACATATCATCTTGAAATGAAAATGAATATGGCCATTAGTAGAGTACAAGCACAATATTAATGACAATTTCTGGTTAATTATTACAGACTTATTATGTTTTTTACAATATAACTTCTTCCCTGTTTATTTTATTTCCAAACAAATAAAACCATGGAGCTTTATGACAATCTGTAATTGCTTTGAGACCAATTAACAATTGCTATATAATAGAAGGAAAAATATAGCACCATAATCCTGTACTCCATATTGCAAAGTTCATCATCCTATTTTCAAGGCTTTATCATCTTGGCCCTACCATATCGCCATTCTAAGTTACCAAATGGAATTAAATATTGTGTTACTACTTTCTATTCCCTTTCCTTTTTATACAAAACTGATTGTATCTTTCAGTTTGCTACATTCCCTGAACTTGGCATAGTTTCATTATTTTTATACCACTGGTGTGTTCTGTAGGATACAGCTTTCATTCTGTCCAAGAAATTAAAGGGTGATCTCTAAAAACACTAGATGCATTCAGAACACAACAAGAGCAGACAGTTACAGCATCAATTCGGTGCCAAAATGCATATAAAGTCTCACATATGAGAATCCTTCTCAGGTATAAAGCTATTTAAATTGACTATCATTACATGAATCTAATTAAACTGTTAAGCATCCATGACTAAACTACTACTTCCAGACTATTCAAAATAATTCTCAATCTCTCAGCTGCTTCTAACAATTCAATTTCCTAAATCTGTCATATATGTTTCATGATACCTGTGATCAAAACAAGGGGACCAATCGGGCTCCATTGCAATACCATGTAGGCGCGGTAATGTCGCACGAGTTTTCTAGTCGACTCCTGAATATCTCTCCAATTGTTATGGTGTTGGGTTGTACAAAGGTCAACAAAACTATCATGCTCAACACTTATGTCTATATTACTTTATATTGTGAGAGTGATCGGTGGACCATTTTCTATTCGAAATTTGCTGCATCTTTGTCTTCTATCAGAAAGCTTCATTCAAAACATTGTAGGTCTTTCCTTGAATACTTAACTCAGCTGTTTGTGTTCAACCTTGATCTTTGAAATTATCAGCTGTACAACATATAACCAACAAGCCTCTAACCTTCATACAGATGTCCCGTGATCGTGCTAACTTCGACCAGCAGACAACATCAAAGTTGCTTGAACTTGTGGCTCAACAGAAAGAACAGGGTCACTGGTCGGACCGCTGCCCTACCACTATTGGCTGGGCTAATATCACAAGTTCCTTCAACGAGTCCACTAACTTGGGCTACCGAAAGAAGCAGCTCCAGAACAAGTTCAACGACCTCAAAAGGGCATATTTCAATTGGCGCGACGGTTGCAGCCACACTGGCCTAGGACGTGACCCGGATACCGGTGAGGTGGCAGTAGACCCCGTTTGGTACGCCGCAGTCCATGGGGTACTAACTTCGACCTTTTTTCTTCAATCCAATATAGTACCTAGCTTCCCACTAACTGAGTTGAAACATGTCCAACCATTTGCCACACGTGCAGGAACGTAGCAAACCCGGTGAGAAGTACAAACGTCCGCCATGCTGTGACCAGCTGTTCTCACTTTTCGGACACACCCCCCGTGATAGGGGCGAGTTGGTATCTGCCGGTGGACATGGCACTGGTCAAACCAGCAGTAGTGGTGGCAGCCCTCACAGTCCTCACGAATTGTCGGACGAGCCCCTAGGTCTCCGTAGTGGCAGTCAGTCCTCCAAAAGATCCAGCAGGGAACATTCCGTTTGTAGCCCAATGAAAAAGAAGCGTAGCCAGACTCCCTCCCTTGATGACTGCCTTCAGGACCTCGACCACATCATTAAGGAATCTAAGGAGCACAAGCCCCGTCATATCACTGAAGCTGAGGAGATGGCAAAAGTCAATAAGATTTTGAAAGATGATGGGTACAGCGAGAGTGATCTGTTTTTCGCCCAAGCCTTGAATATTTGCACGAACAGGCTACATCGTCGTGCTTTCTTGGATTTGGAAACCAAAGAAGGCCGGGTGAACTACGTCAAGGTCGCCTTGGATATCATGACTCTAAAGTCCAAGTGATCAGAACGAAAGCCTGCGGGGCTTTAATTTCATGTTGTTTACCTTAATGCCCGTATGGTGCCATTGTGTTGTAATAAAGCAAATCATGTCATATACAATATGCAGTTAGTATTAGAGTACCTGATGGCTTGGAGTTGTGTGTTATGTGTGCATTTCTGGGCTGCGAGCTGCAGTCCAGTTCCCAGCAGTTGTTGCTATATTGTCAATGGATAATCAGTCGTTGTTGTTGTGCACTCTATTTTATTATCAAGTCATTGTTGTTGTTTCATTATTACAGTTTCTTCACATTATTTGACATTAATAAATCTTTTGTTGCATATTTCAGTTGACTATGGATAATCACTCATTGTTGTTTTCCATTCTATTTCATTATCAAGTCATTGTTGTTTTCACATTTTTAGAGTTTGTTCACATTATTTGACATTGATAAATCTTTTGTTGCATATTTCAGTTGACTATGGATAATCACTCATTGTTGTTTTGCATTCTATTTCATTATCAAGTCATTGTTGTTTTCACATTATTAAAGTTTGTGCACAATATTTGACATGGACAATTCTTTTGTTGCAGATTTCAGTTCAATATGGATAGCAGCGACGACTCGTCGAGCAGTGACAGTTCTAGCGACGTTCCATACGTGCAGACCTTGGCCAAGGCAGCTCTAGTGCTGCGAAGGATGAAAGCACTACAGAGTACGGAGGCACCTGTGGTAAATCCCATACCCAAGCTGAGTGGGGCTCAGTGGATGCAACTGAATCTTCAAGACCCTGCTAGGTGCACGGATAATTTACGCATGACTCCTGATGATTTCTTCGACTTGCATGACTGGTTACGTACACATGGGTTGAAAGGTACAAAAGATTGCAGTTCCATCGAAGCTTTAGGTTTATATATCTGGACCTGTGCGCACGGCTCTGCTGTTAGAGAATGCAGAGATAGATTTGAACGTTCTTTAGATACAATAAGTAGGAAGACATCAAAGGTGGCAGAGATTATGTTTAGGTGGGCACAGACTATACTAGTTCCAGCCGATAGGCAATATACACAAGTGAGCTCGAAACTTGCTGAATATGCACCATGGTTTGATGGATGCATAGGTGCCATAGATGGCACTCACATACCGGTTGAGGTGAACCAAGAAGCCAAAGTTGACTTCATTAATAGGAAAGGAGAAGTTTCGATTAATGTGTGCGCCATAGTAGACATGCATGGCCGCTTCACCTACGTGGGAGCCGGGAAGGCGGGTGCATGTCATGACATGGCGGTTCTACGAGATTGTCAGGCGGATAAAAGGTTCCCGCATCCACCCCCAGGTTTGTGATTTTGTTGAAGCCTATAATGCAGCAGTTTTGTACCCACATGATTTTAACATTTGCTTTGGTACTAATACTGGAAATGGTTGAACTGTTGTAGGTCGGTATTACCTAGCGGACTCGGGATACATGGAGCAGCAAGGATACATGACTCCTTTTCGGGACACAAGGTACCATAGGTCACACTTTAATGGCATAGACGTTACGACATTAGATCGTCAGGAAAAGTTTAACTACATTCACTCCAAGCTGCGCAATATCATTGAAAGGAGGTTTGGAAACCTCAAAGAGCGGTGGCATATCTTGGAGGGGGTTCCATTCTTCAAGAGGGAAAAGCAAGCGAGGATGATCATATCATGCTTTGCAATGGATAATTATTTGTGGCTGCGTAAGTATGGAGATGGTGCGACGTACGATCCCTCGGAGTGGGTGTTGATGAATACTACGACGAATACCTCAACACTGAGGGAATTGGTATCTGCTGCTGTTTGGCCTGCACGTTGATCCGTCGGAGTTGTTTTTACGTAAGTAATTGTATTTCCTTCAGGTATGCTTTGTATTCTTGTATTGATGATTGTTGGGTAGCAACATTGACTTTGCTCTTTTAGTAGTTAAACAATGAAATTTTGCTGCATATTATATTTTATTTGCTTCCTTTTAACAGAGAAACATGATAAGAGAAGCAACAGCTTTTATGTTGGATGTTCTGAAACCAAACATGCCAGAGCATGCTTTTCTTCAAACTGATTAATGTTTGTGACCGCTTTGGTTTTGTTCCTGATCTAACCCACTATCTGTACACCAACAATATGCTTCGGTATATTGAAGGCTATGTCCAAACAGTATGTACCACTTTGAACTCATTTATTTCAGATGCCATTCTTTATGTAGCATGTACACTATGCGGATGATTATTTGCTCTTATCTGGTTTGTAGGTGAACCCTGGTAATGCCCCGTTGGTCGTGGGGCAACTACTTGATGATGAGTGTCCTGAAGATTTCATCAAGGGTTTGATTCTCTCTGTTCGTTCTCTCCTTCCTGTTGAACCACTTGTTGATGAATGCGAGAAGAGGTTTGGCTCCTTTATCCCTTCAGTCTTCTCAGTCACATCGCTGTTACCCCATCTTTTCTTCCTTGTCTCATTTGTCTTGTTTGTGAATCAGGAACCGTCTACGTTTGCTTACTCAGTTCTTGGAGCACTTGGTTAGTGAGGGTAGTTTCCCAAGTGCATGTGCACAATGCTCTTGGGAAAATCATCATCGACAGCAACAATAATCCAGAGCATTTTCTCACCACTAACCCATTTTACGACTCTCGTGTTGTGGGTAAATACTGCGCGAAGCGGGATCCTACACTTGCTGTTGTTGGTTACAGACGTGGGCAGTGTGATGAAGAACTTATAAATGTTGATGGAGAACTCATCTTTGCATATGCTAAGATTGATAGGCTCAGTGACATTGAAGAGTTCATTCTTATGCCAAATGTTGCCAACCTCCAAATTGTCGGCGACCGTCTGTACGATGAAGAGCTATATGAAGCTGCAAAGATCATATATGCCTTCATCTCAAACTGGGCTAAGCTGGCTGTTACCCTGGTTAAGCTGAAGCAGTTCCAAGGTGCTGTGGATGCTGCTCGCAAGGCTAACAGTGCCAAAACATGGAAAGAAGTATGCTTTGCCTGTGTTGATGCCGAGGAGTTCCGTCTAGCAAAAATAGTAGGTCTCAATATTATCGTCCAGGTATGGATGACACTCTGATTTTGATATTTATTCTAGTCTCTGAGCAAGCTTGACCAAACTACTACTTTCTGAGTTCTGATATATCTTCGTTTTCTTTTCTAGGTTGATGACTTGGAAGAAGTGAGTGAATACTACCAAAACAGAGGATGCTTCAACGAGCTTATCTCTCTCATGGAGAGTGGTCTTGGACTTGAACGTGCGCACATGGGTATGTTTACGGAATTGGGAGTTCTGTATGCTAGATACCGCCCTGAGAAGCTGATGGAGCACATAAAACTTTTCTCTACCCGTCTCAACATTCATAAACTTATCCGGGCTTGTGATGAACAACAACACTGGAAAGAACTTACCTACCTATATATACAGTATGATGAATTCGACAATGCTGCTACCACTATTATGAACCATTCTCCAGATGCATGGGATCATATGCAGTTCAAGGATGTTTGTGTTAAAGTTGCAAACGTTGAGCTATACTACAAGGCAGTGCACTTCTATCTGCAAGAGCACCCTGATCTCATCAATGATATGCTAAATGTGCTTGCGCTCCGTTTGGATCATACCAGAGTTGTAGACATAATGCGCAAGGTTTGCATCTGAATGGAAACTCAATTTTCGCACATGATTTCCTTTTGAAACTCTATTCCCAAATTTTAAATGCTTTCGTTGCTCATTTGAACAGGCTGGTCAGTTGCATCTTGTGAAGCCGTACATGGTTGCAGTTCAGAGTAACAATGTCTCTGCTGTGAATGAAGCGCTGAATGAGCTTTATGTTGAAGAGGAAGACTACGAGAGACTCCGTGAATCTGTTGATATGCACGATAACTTTGATGAGATAGGTCTTGCTCAGAAGGTAAGTAAAATTGATAACTCTGCATGGTAACTTGGATTACCTAGTTTTACTTTTGATCTAACCAAGTGTGCGTGCATTTGTTGAACAGCCTGAAAAGCATGAATTGCTTGAGATGAGAAGGATTGCTGCATACATTTACAAGAAGGCTGGCAGATGGAAGCAATCCATTGCTCTATCAAAGAAGGATAACATGTACAAAGATTGCATGGAGACATGCTCAGTCTGGTCACCGTGAGCTGCCATAATAATAATGCTTGTCTATTTTTTTTTTGTCACATGATCTGCTTCTTTTTTTTTCCCCCTTTTAGCACAATCATTATTATTATGTAATTGGTCATATTAGGAATTGAACAATATGTATTGTAGTCGTATATTGGACTGGTCATAATCCCTGAGAGCAATTGTTTTGTTTGAAATGGAAAAGAAAAAAAAAACAAGCAGCCGATCAGCTGGTCAAAAACAAGCTGGCTGGTCAAAAACAAGCTGGCTGGCTGGCTGGCTGGCTGGCTGGCCTCCAGCCCAGCCTCCAGCCCAGCCGAAACCAAGCATCCGAACAGGCTGCAAGTCCACTCGGTACACATCGTGCTTCCTCTTATGATTAAGTTGAGGATCGTGGTAAATCGCACGGTGCACCAGCAACAACTCCCCGTCATTGTCCACAAGGTGAAGAGTGTCTGTCATTTGGCAATAGTAAATCCAGCTATTTGCCTCAGCAGCCACCACCAGCCGTGGCGGCGGCTTCTGATCCGAACTACCTGAGGTATCCAGCACCATGAGGCTCATGCGGTCGCAACAGTAGAAGCGACCTGCGAACGACAGGAAACAGTCCAAGCGCCCGTGGCAGACCACGATCCAGCGCTCGTCACCTGGCTTGGCGACGGCGAGTACTCTGGGATCACTGAAACGGACAGCTACTACTGTGGAGGTAGCGTCGGTCTCGGCAAGGCCGACGCCAGACACTTGAAGGCGGCTTACCTGCTGGTTCTCCTGTGTCAGCAGCGCGGTCACCGGCGGGAGGCCGGTGAGCTGGCGCGTCAGCGGGTTCAGCAAGCGGACGACCTGGGTGGGCTCGTGGAGCAGCAGGAGGAGGCCCTCAGGTGTGACCGCGAGCAACCTGTGCTCGTCGAGCTCCGGGAGGTCTGTCCTGATGCACTCTCCGGTGGACACGTTGAGAAAGCGGTGGCGGCGGGTGCTGGAGAAGGCCGTGTCGAGCATGATCCACCGCCGGGGAAAGAAGCGGCTGTCCAGGCAGCCGCGGCGCGAACTGTGTGGCGCAGGCGAGCACCGCCGCCACGGGCGGCAAACGGCGCGGAAGCGGACGTAGTCGGCCACGTCGCCGCCGGCGAGGACGAGCTCGGCGATCAGGCCGGTCGGTCCATCCCCGCCAAGGTTCGCCCAGTCCCTCGCGGTGGTACCGGAAAGCAGAGCATGCGTACGGCTGCCGAGCACGGTGCGCGGGCGCTTTTCTCCGCAACAAGTGGGCGGCAGGTGCGTCGTCTGGGCGCCGTGCATGAGTTCTCGCTTCTCGCTCCCAGTCCCAGCGGTCGTGCGGACGAGCAGGCGCGCGACCGCGCCGCGGCGGGACTTGGGTTCGGGAGGACTGCACCGAGGGCGCTCGACCGGACACCAGGTATGATCGATTGTGGACGTTCGTTCGTGTACGTGTGTTTTTCTTTTCGCGATTACACAGTAGTTCGTTTACGTGTGTTATAAGGACACGCTTGCACAGAGTTATACGGACGGACTCTGGTACAGCGCGACGCAAGGGATCCGAGCTAGACAAGGAGTATAATCCAGACTTATTCTCAGCACATATGATATGATCCGTTTGGATGGTCCGGCCCGAAGGCCACTCTGGAAATCTCGCCGCTGCTTCTGGGCCAGTCGGACTACAAAGGAGTTAATTTGTACTGCTACATTGTAGAAATTAGCCAGGCAAGGTTTAATACTTAATCGTTTTGTGCCGATTTTGCTGTTCAATCAGGCAAGGTTTAATACTTAATTGATCATGTTGAATTTTTAAGCAAGGCATCATGGTTATTGAGTGCGACTTTTGTGTCCTGGGTTCTGGCGCCCCCATTAGCGAATTCACCAAGCTGCATCGCTTCAAAACATCATTAAAAATCTTTTTTTTGGCGATTAAAACATCATTAAAATCTCATGTTATATAAAATGGACTTGGTTGTTTGCTATAGCAGTATTTATTGTTTTCCCAGCTGTATCAGTTTCATAGCTATAGTTTTCAAAATGAAATAAACTTGGAAACTACGAATTACTTGCTTTCCTAGCTATATTTCCAAGGGCAGAACCCCCCCCCCCCCCCCCCCCCCCCCAAAAAAAAGAACAAAAATGTGATGGCTCAAACAAGTATGAAACCTGACTTTCTTTTTGATGCGCGGACAAAAGGTTTTTAAGATCCGAGGTCCATGTTATCAGACATAATGTACCATCTGTGTGTCAGTGTGTGAATCCTCATTTACATCCAACTCAGATCATCTAAGCTTGTGAACGCAAACTGACATCTCGGTTAGTGTCTCAACTCAAGTGGGGTTAGGCCCCTTGCCCAAAAAAAAAAAAAAAAAAAAAACTCAAGTGGTTAGGCCTTCTACTAGGAGTATGCGCAATTTGTTGAACTGAAAAAAGCTTCTTGCTTTTTTTTAGGGGAAAAAGCTTCTTGCTGGCAGCCTGAAATACACGACGCTGACTTGGGTGCCAAGTATTCGAGCCGTGGACTGGTATGTATGGGCTCTGCTACCTGAAATAGTTACAGTGGTTGCCAGCACAATCAACGATGTTCATCCCAAATACCACCACGGTCTTATAGGGTGATGTTGGGGGTTCGAAGGATTTTCTCAACGTCTCTTTTGTAGAACTCGTTGATTCTTCAATGAATGATGAGAAAGAGATCCAGCACCTCTTTCATCAGAGAGAAAGAAAAGCACTTCCGCATCCAGAATAATGATTTTATAATCTATTCGTGATCGCTGCAAATTATACGTAATGAGAAATAACGAGATAATTAACACGGTCCAACTGACAAACTTATGCTATATGCTATGCTAATGTGATGATGAGTTTTATAACAGATACAAGTAGGATCCATCATTTGAGGCAAAAATGCGGTTTCCTAATGTCACAACACAGCTGCAAATGCAAAAAAAAAAAACCCCTGTAAATGCAACTGATAGCCAAGCCAAGAATACAGGTCCAACTTGCCCGTCACTCAAGTTCGTTGCCGATTCCCTGGATGCAGTGGGCGAGGCAGTTGATGATGTTATAAGTCATCTCATCATTATTGTCCGAGTCGTAGTGGGATGGCTCGCTGCTTCCATCCGCGAGATTATACCCGTCGATCCTGTTCGTTCCTCTCTTTTCTCCACAATCGAATCCCAAGTAGAGTGTATCAGCTGTGATGGAGGGAAAAGCCTCTGCAGTTATAGAGATTGTGCGGCGTAGGCCCATGAACACTGAACGGTCGCCGAAGTCATTGGCCGGAATTAGGGCCCTGGCGTCCAAATACACCCTGTACACATCGTACTTCATCATCCAATAGTTGTTCTCGTTTTCAGGATGTTGGCATCGCGTACGGTGCACCAGCATCAATTCCCCTTCATTGTCCACAAGGTGAAGGCTGCCTGACGTTTGAGAGAAACAAAACGTGTTGCCCCACTCAAGGGCCATCAGCAACCGCAGCGGCTGATCCGAACCGGAGGTGTTCAGCACCATTATACCCCCGCGGACACAGCAGTAGAAGCGACCTGAGAAAGGAGTAGAGTTCAAGTATTCTTTGCAGACCACGGTCCAATGGTCATCGCCGGGCTTAGCGACGGCAAGCACGGTGTCGTCAAAACAGAAACAGACCGCTACTGTGGAGTCGCCGGTGACACCGACGCCGTACACCCCCAAGTCATCTGAATCCAGAGTTCCCATCAGCTCAGGTGGAAACAGCGGTGTCACCGGCGGGAGCTCGATGAGCTGACGCAAAAGCGGGTTAATTAGCAGCCGGACGACCCAGGTGGGCTCGTGGAGTAGAAGTAGGAAACCCTCAGGGGTGACCGCGAGCAATGTGTGCTGATCGTCAAGCTCCGGGAGGTCCATCCGGATGCACTCTCCGGTGGATACGTTCAGGAAGCGGTGGCAGTGACGGTCGGAGAAGGCCTTCTTGTCGAGCATCATCCACCGCCGTGGGAAGAAGCGGATGTCTAAGGCGCCACCTCGCGAACTGTGTGGCTCCGGCGAGCACCGCCGCCATGCGCGGCACACGGCGCGGAAGCGGACGTTGTCGGCCACTTCGCTGGCGAGGACGAGCTCGGCGATCAGGCCGGTCGGGCCGTCGCCGCCAAGGTTCGCCTAGTCCCTAGTGCAGGTGCAGCAGCTGGTGGTGGAAAGATCATGCGTACGAGCTGCCGAGCGCGTCACGCGGGTGCTTTTTCCCCCAAGAAATTGATCGTGGGTTCGCCATCTGGGCGGCACGCGATTGGCTTGTGCCGCGCTGCGACGGCATCTGGGATCGGGAGGACGGCAGGGCGCGCTCCACCGGAGGAATCTGGGTCTAGTGCCGTGTAGGTTCACGTGATTATATGATGGGGACTTTTGTTTTCGTGTGTATGGTTCACGTGATTATACGGACTCTCACACACCGCCATGCGATGGATCGAAGTTAGACAAGGAGTAGATAAGAATTCAGACTTCGTTCTCGGCAAATCGGCATTTATGGTATGATCATTGGATGGTCTCCGTTTCGTTATAGCCTCATGTCCTGGCTGAGCCTGTCACGATCGAATATCAAGGTCGTTCTTGCCGATGCACCGAATGCTATGCTCTAATATTGATTCTCTTGGATTGCCTCTCGTACTGCCTTCGGGGAAGACGCAAGCAACTTGCCTGAGACTGGTCGCAGAATGTTTTGAGCTGGCATCCGGCATGTCAAATCCAATCCCAAACTCGGTGGACCTGTTCGGCTAGAGCGGACAACTAAGCATTTTTTTTTCAGGGAAAAGCGAGGTTTCGTTAGCTCAGAACAGGGTTACAATCGGCATCATATAGATGCGATACAAAGGGAGGGATATGTCTTAACTAGACAGCGCATAATCAACAGCAGAATCAACCCCTTTGGATTTCAGTAGATTGTTCAAGCAACAAGAGCAACCAATCAGGGCCTCCATACTGAAACTGTAGCTCGTCCGACAATGGCCAAATCTCACGCATGGCAAATCTGAGAAACTTAGCATGGGGACATACCACCAGTGTGTGATATTCAGATTCTTCCTCGATGCCGCATATCGTACATTGCCCAGTAACTTCCAGCCGTCTAGCCTTTTTATTCTTCTTAGTAGCCAGAGCACCACTGGCCACCTTGCAAGCAAATGTCGGACTTTAGGAGGAACTTTGGCCCTCCGTATGTTCCTCCACAGGACACTAGAGCCATCAGGTCTGTTACTGCTTGCACCCTGCATATTTTCATACTTCATATTAAAACCGAGCCTATAGGCGCTTCTGACTGAATATATCCCAGATTTCTCATGATGCCAAGCAACAAAATCCGCTGCATCATTACTGCTAATCCTCAACTTCTGAATAATAGCGGCGTCCACAGGAAAGCACACATGGTTAACTAGCTCCATGTCCCATGTTCCAGAATCCGGCTTAATCAAATCAGCAACCCATTTTAATCTATTTCTGTGATGTTTCCCAATTAACTTCAACCCTGGTTCTCTCGGAATCCAATTATCTCTCCACAACTTGATGCTTTTACCATTACCCACATGCCATATCACGCCCTTTTTCACTAATTCCAGGCCGTGCTCAATTGCCCTCCAGATAGAAATAAACCGGGGGGAAACATCAACAACATGTCGGCTTTTAATGCTGCTATCAGCACACTCAAAGAGAAAAGATTCACTTGGACAAATAAGCAAGAAAATCCCCTACTCGAGAGGCTGGATTGGTTCTTTACCTCAAACTCTTGGTCAATTAATTACCCAGACACCTTTGCAAGTGCTCTTGCTAAAGAAACATCTGATCATGACCCTTGTGTCATTAACATCTGCACAGATATACCAAAAGCCACAGTCTTTCGGTTTGAAAATTATTGGCTTGAACACGATGACTTTATGCAGGTTATGGCACATGGATAGTCAGTCCCAACCCCTCAACAAGATCAGGCCAAGAAGATTGGAGCCAAATTTAAGAATTTCAGGAGAGTACTTAGGGCATGGCAAAAGGAAATCTCATCTCTGGCCACTCTTATTACTAACACAAAAAGTGTCCTCCTTTTGCTAGATACACTGGAGGAAGCTAGGGATCTAAGCCTTGTGGAATGGAATTTCAGAGAGATTGTGCAAGAACATCTCAAAAATCTCTTACATCAACAGATGATTTATTGGAAGCAGAGGGGCACAATCAAATGGGTCAAATTCAGTGAAGAGAACTCAAAATTTTTTCATGCAAATGCTTCGATCAAACTGAGAAGGAACACTATTCTCTCTCTGAAAAACAGTTCTGGACAGATTTTCTTCTCCCATGGCTCTTCTGCTCTGGGAAGCCTACAAAGATAGACTTGGCCAATATGAATTCTCTCACATGTATTTTGATCTCCCCTCTCTTGTCTCGCACTTTGATGGACTGGATATTTTGGAAGTCCCCTTTACTAAAGAAGAGATTGATGCAATTGTTGCCCAACTGCCTTCAGATAAATCCCCCGGACCCGATTGTTTTAATGGAGAATTTCTCAAAAAAATTTGGCCTCTTATCTCTCAGCACTTTTATGACCTTTTCCAAGCTTTTTATGATGGCAACCTCTGTGTTCAAAGCATAAATGGGTCCTACACCACTCTTATCCCCAAAGTGGAGAATCCTATGTTTGTGGGAGATTTTCGGCCAATTTCTTTGCTTAACTCCTCCATCAAGCTTACAACTAAGTTATCGGCCAATAGGCTCCAGAAATTGATCATCCCTTTGCTGCATTTAAATCAGTATGGTTTCATAAAGGAAAGGTCAATTCAGGATTGTTTGGCTTGGGCTTTTGAATATCTTTATCTATGCCATAAATCAAAAAAAGAAATAGTCATTTTGAAACTTGATTTTGAGAAAGCTTTCGACAAGATTGAACATGATGTCATCCTTCAAATTCTTCAGCAGCAAGGTTTTGGTCAAAAGTGGATCTCTTGGATAAGCCCTGTTTGTTTCCCCCTCAGATTATATAATCCAGCTTATATAATCTATAAGCTGGGGGAGAGCAGCTTATGAGATTATGATAATCTGGCCTGTGGATTGCTATAATCTGGCTATAATCTATGACCCGTTTGTTTCAGCTTATAGATTATATGAGCCAGATTATATAATCTAGGTGGGAAACAAACAGGGCCTAAGTCCATTCTCAGCTCTGTTACTTCCTCAATTTTACTAAATGGGGTTCCTGGGAAAACTTTTCACTGCAGAAGAGGTGTCAGACAAGGTGATCCCCTTTCTATTTGTACTTGCGGCTGATCTCCTTCAGAGTATTGTAAACAAAGCCTGTCAGCAGGGTCTTTTATCCATTCCAATCCGAGGGCCAACAAAAGATTTCCCTATTATTCAGTATGCAGACGATACTCTTCTTGTGATGGAAGCCTGTCCTAGACAGCTCTTTGTGTTGAAAGCCCTCCTTCACTCTTTTGGAGAATCCACTGGACTAAAAGTAAATTACAACAAATCGGTGCTTGTCCCAATCAGTATCACTGCTGATAGGACATCCCACCTCGCTGCTACTTTTGGATGTCAGAATAGAGAGGAGGCTTGTTTCTACTTCAAATTTCCTATCACAGGACAGCAGGCTACAACTAGTGAACTCAGTTTTCACGTGTATGCCAACTTTCTTCATGAGCACAATAAAACTTTATAGTTCCATTGTTCAGCAGATTGAGCACTATTTAAAACGGTGTCTTTGGCGAGGTTCAGATGTAAACTGCAAAAAGCCCCCACTAGCTGCTTGGTCCATGGTAACTTTACCAAGAAGTGAAGGTGGATTGGGGGTCACTAGATTAAATGTTCATAATGATGCTCTCCTCATGAAAAATCTTCATAAGTTTTATAACAAAGTGAATCTGCCATGAGTGCAGCTTTTGTGGTACAAATATTACAGTAATGGGGAGCTGCCTGGTAGAAGGAAAAGGGGTTCCTTCTGGTGGAGAAATGTGCTGCAGCTCCAGAATCAATATAAAGGTTGGGCCAAGGCTCATTTGGGTGATGGCAGTTCTATTATATTCTGGGAAGATTTGTGGAATGGTCATGTTTTCAAGTTGGAATTCCCTGAATTATTCTCTTATGCTAAAGACCAAAACATCTCTGTTAAAGGAATGTATGCTCTTGACTCTTTGTATCAGGCTTTTCACTTACCTCTATCTGTTGAAGCTTTCGAGCAATATCAGCTACTTCAAGCCTTTACCAGTTCTATGCAGCCAACTGCTCAACTCGATGAATGGTCTTATATTTGGAGAAATAATCTCTTTTCTGTGGCAAAGATCTACAAATTAATGTTTGGTCGAAGGGATATTCATCCAATTTATAAATGGCTTTGGAAATCGTCCTGTCCACTTAAACACAAGATTTTTTTTCTGGCTCTTGATAAAGGACAGACTGAACACACGTGGCTTGCTCAAAAGGAAAAATAAGCATATGGATTCTTATGACTGTGAATTATGTCTATGGCAATTTGAAGAATCTAGAGAACATCTGTTTTTACATTGCAATTTTGCAAGAAGATGCTGGCAAAGCATTGGGATTCAGCAGGAGTCCAGCCCTTAAGAGCTTTCAAGATGGTCAAGAGGCGTCTTCAAGTGCCTTTTGCAATGGAGATCATCATTCTTATGAATTGGAGCATTTGGACTTCTCGAAATGGATGGATCTGCAGTGAGGAACATCCTACGATTGAGAAGTGCAAAGATAAGTTTTTCCATGAGTTCAAGCTTCTGTTATACAGGGCCAAGAAGAAATATTTCCCAGATATTGAGACATGGCTGCAGTCTATAACTTGATCGGTCCCTGTTCTTTTCCTTTTTTTAGTTTTTTAGAGTTCTTCCTTTTTTGTTTTGTTGCCCTTTCTCTGTTTCTTTTTTGTAAACTTGGCACTCTTTTGTTTTCTTTAATATATTATAATCAGTAGGGGAGGGGGGGGGGGGGGGCTTTCCCCCTCCTGTTCTGTCAAAAAAAAGGCACATGCTGAAGGGCACTCGAAGAAGAGCCTTGGGGTGCGTTCGGCGCATGGGTTTTAAATTTTAGAGGGTTTTTGCAACGAATATTCTAATTAGAAATAAAGTTTAATTACAAAACTAATTTCAGGACTCCGCTCGAATTTGCGAGACGAATCTAATGAGGGTAATTAAGACGTAATTAGACGATGGTTACTGCAGCATCACTGTAGAAAAATATAGATTAATTAGGCTCATTAGATTCGTCTCGCGATTTAGAGGGGGGTTGTGACATAAGTTTTGTCATTAAATTAATAAAAATAGTTTTAAATAGCAAGATTCTCTTTTATGTGATGGGTGCTAAAATTAGAGGGGGTGCGCCGAACGCACCCTTGGGCTTTGCATCTCAGTAATTTCTTCCAAGCAACTCAGTGGGTTTTGCGTTTGCCCTTCTCAGCGCCCCACCAATATCTCCTTATCTGTTGAGTTAGGCCTTACACATAAACCACCGGTTAACTTGAAAACACTCATAATATATGTTGGAATAGCTTGAGCAATTGACTTGATGAACACCTCCTTCCCAGCACAGGAAATAAATTTCTCACTCCAATCAACTGTACGTTTGCCTAATCTCTCTTCCAGCGGTTGAAATTTATTTCGCTTCATACGACCTTCTGGAGTCAGGAGGCCCAGATACTTAGCTTCAAACGCCTCCTTCTCAACGTGCAGCTGCTGCCTGACCTGCACCTTGACCTCGTCCACCGGTTCCTTTCTCAAAACGACCCAGCAATTCACGAACCCCACCAGCTTCCACTGAATTTGCCTTGCAAAATTGAAGGCTATCATCCGCAAACAAAAGATGAGTAATAGCAAGCGCCCTCCTGCACACCCGTATCCATGATACTACCCCAGCTTGCTCGCCTGATTTCAACATGTTCGACAGAGACTCAGCAACAAATAGGAATAAATAAGGTGATAAAGGGTCACCTTGGTGTAGGCCGCAAGGAGTGAATGGCTGCAGGAGATCGCCGTTAAACTTAACACAAAACCGTACAGTGGTAACACAGGCCATGATCCACTGTACCCAAGTACTATGAAAGCCCTTTTTTTCCAGCACACTGCACAACCACCCAAATATACTTAAAAAGGCGCAAGAAGAAATCGACGCGCACGTCGGAAGGGTCGTCGTCTAGACAAGAACGATCTGCCTCATCTGCCGTACCTCCACTGCATCATCAATGAGACTCTATGTCTCTACCCTACCGTGCCGATGCTAGTGCCACACCAGGCATTCACCGATTGCAAGATCCATGGGTACGATGTTCCAGCAGGCTCGATGCTGCTGGTCGATGCGTACGCCATCCAAAGAGACCCAAAGATATGGGAGAAGCCGGAGGAGTTCATGATTGTTGGCGGTCCTTATTGAAGAATTTTTACCACCAATCTATCAATATAAAAGGGCTTATAAGACACATAGAATAGGGATATTTTATAAACTAATGCCTTTCCACGAGTTTTGGTGATATTTGATTGTAGGAACAATATTCTGGAGGAAATGGACCTGTGTTGGCAAAACACAGGCCGGCCGGCCATCCTTCCAGGCCGGCCGGTCCCCCTTTGCTTTCAAAAGTCTCAGCATTCCTCCAGTGGGCGGTAAACAGGCCAAACACATCGAAACTGAAGCCCAAGTTGGAGTTTTCCGTCGACGTTCTAGAAGGTGGGCCAAATGGGCCTAAACTTGGCCCTTACTCCAGTTCTGCCGCCTCCAGACAACAACCGACTATACAACCGTCATGGGGAAGCGATCTGAGACGTACACGCAGAAGTCGGTGGCAAACCGCCACATCGGAGGGCCGGCCGGCCACCCCCCTAGGCCGGCCGGCCAAGCTTGGCGGGCAAATCACTCCAACCGCCTCTCACTCGCTCTACATAAACCCCCCTTCTCATATTTGGGTATAAATAGGGGGTAGCGCCTACGGATCAAGACACACAAGAAGGAGAAGTGAGTAGTTCCATTCCAAAGGCGAAGCGCTGCCTCTATAGTGCTTAGAAAATAGGGAGAGAGTGAGAGTAGTTCGGAGAAGCGCCGGGCTTGTCGGCGTTCTTCTCCAGCTTGTACCTCGACGGAGTCCTGCCTTTTTAATTCGGAGAAGCGCCGGGCTTGTCCACGTTCTTCTCCAGCTTGTACCTCGACGGAGTCCTGCCTTTTTAATTCGGAGAAGCGCCGGGCTTGTCGGCGTTCTTCTCCAGCTTGTACCTCGACGGAGTCCTGCCTTTTTAAGTAAGACTTCGTGATTCTTTTATGGTAATTTAGTTTCCTTTTTGAATAAGTTATTTCCTTTACTTGCTTACGGGATCATCGCTCTGTTTAGAGTGCCTTAGTCTTTGTTGGATCCGAGATTAAGGTAGTAATCGATAGTGTAGACGTGGTGTGTAGACTAGAGGTTATCTTTGTTTGCCGCGTGCCCCACGGATAGTAGAGGTAGGTGGTAGGTGGTGACAGCCCTATCCGCCCTCGGTAGCCCTCCACGTTCGGGTACGTCGTAGAGCTGTAGACCGGAGTCGCCTGGCAGACCAGGGGTAAGCCGGTGCCCGAAGTGAGGAAGTAAAAGCGAAACTTATCTTACTCTATCTAGAAGCTTTATCCATAGGAATCCTCTCTACCCAAGCCTATCATTTACTTCTTGTTGTCCTTGGACGAGGCTGTTAGAAGATAAACACACAACATTCCCTGTGGATTTTCGATACCTTGGAATACTCCTGGGTGAAGTGCTACATCGGTATTCTCCGTGCGCTTGCGATTTATCTGTGGTCGTTAAGAAATACCAACAAGCATTTCTGGCGCCGTTGCCAGGGAACGGTTGCTGTTGTATCTTCGAACCTTGTTCGTCCTCGTATCCTTTTTATTTTATTTTATTCCTTTCCTTTTTCTATCATGGAGCAACCCACCATACAACGGTTATCTGCTCCGAAGGGCGAATTCCTTGAGCCACCATCATCTTCACATCCTATCCATACATCCGGCTATCAAATCCGCCCTGGCTTTATAGCCATGGTTCGGGATCGATCTTTCTCTGGTCTTGACTACGAAAATCCCTACCACCATCTGCGAGAATTCGAGCAATTGTGTTCCTGCCTCCAAATTGAAGGCATGACACATGAAACTCTAAAATGGAAATTGTTTCCCTTCTCTATTCAAGAGAGGGCGAAACAATGGTACGATCGCATGATTGGGAGCGTGAACGGTGATAGGCAAGAACTACGAGATAAATTTTGTCTTGCATTCTTCCCTCTGCATCGTGTTGCCGCTCTTCGAAGGGAAATTTTCAATTTCTCGCAGAATGAGAAGGAATCCATAGGTGCAGCCTGGACTAGATTTTCTTTGTTAACTCAATCAGGCCCAGACTTGTCTATCCCAAATCACGTGTTGCTATAGCATTTTTGTTTGGGTTTAAACAAAGAATCTGCCCTATATCTTGACATTTCTGCTGGAGGTTCTTTCACGCATATAACTCCGACAGAAGGAAAGCAACTCTTAAATCGCATCCTAGATAGCACTTCCTATGTCACCGATGCTGCTGAACCCCACACAGAGGAAGTCAAGTCGAGCCAAGAGAAACCCTCAACATCCGAATCTCACCCTTCATCTTTCACAATCAAGGATTCACCTGTTGAGTCATCTCCCGAACCAAGAACAATGATGGAGGAAGAAGAAATTCAACCTCTTGAGTTCACATCTAAATTCGAGGAAGATCTTTTTGAAGATTACGGGAATACCTCGAATTATCACTGCCAAAAGAAACCACCATTTTTAACTTCTCTCCCTGATCCTCTTGAAGAGGCTTTCCTCCTAAAGACGGTTAAGGAATTAAGCTCAATCATGAGCAACGAATGGTCAAGGGAGGGCGAGCTTTCTTCAGACGTCATTCGAATCAACGCTCCGTCCTCAACCGTTCAATGTTGTATTAGAGGAGTCATGGTGGATGTTCTTTACAATCCCACTCTTGGTGCTAACATAGTCTCTGATTCTTTCGCTTTTGACATCTTGGGCGATGTACCTTTAGCACTGTTGGCGTTTCTTACGCAAAAAGATTAAATTCAATTTCCGCAAGCGCACGGAACACCATTGTAGCATTTCACCCGGGAGTATTCCAAGGTTATCGTATTTATATTTTCCACAGGGAAGCAGGGATAAGAATATCGTGAATTGACAAAGAAACATCTATTATTTATAACTTGCAAACTAAACCAAAGCAGGGGTAAAGATGAGTGATGATAGGGTGGCAAACACACATAAGGATTCCATATGAAGATAAAGAGATAGTACTAGTCAACTGGGAGGACAACGAGAAGAAGGGTATCCGCTTAGGGGTTACAACTATTTACTTAAGCTTTCATTACAGATACATTCAAGTGCATCGGGGCACGGCCGCCGCCAAGACACGCAACTCGGAAACTAAGTTCAACGTATCCAGGCAACGGACCGCGTCTAGGCCCTACCTGTCCAACCCGGACGTGGTGGATTACAGAGACCGGTGTAGCTGTCACATACACTCGCGGCTACCATCCTCCGTGGGGTTAGGTGCACACTCACGCCTAGGAATAATTCCTTGAACCATACAAGCAACTATCCTAGATAACTTACTCCAACGAAAAAGAGCAAGCCAACCATGCATAACAAATCTATGTGGATTGTGTAAGCATTTGCGGTGCAAACAACCCATGCAGATAGACCTATCATACACAGACGTGGAACCAACACAAGAATTTCTCTATAATTATCACTTAAATAAATAAATGTAAACTAAAAGAAAAACTAAAATAAATAAATGAGAAAATAAATAAATAGGAAAAATAATTATATTAACTAATATCAAAAAGAAAAGATACAAGAGAGCTTTACCCAATATCCGAAGAAAACTTCAAAACTCTGAGGGAAGCTCTCACTTCTACTCTAACTCCCATGACCAACTAGCCTACTCTAAACTACACAAGTGGAATGATTTTCCATGAGAAAGAGCGTGACCCTACTTTGGATCTTCTCTTCTCAAGTGTGGAGGTGCAGGTTGGAGTGAGGGGAGGGGTCCTGTATTTATAGTGGAGTTGCCTTGGGAGAGTGGAGAAGGTCTTGGAGCATTTCGTGGAATATTCCCTTCTTGCCGACGTCCCCTGGCTTGGCCGGCGCGTCAAGTGGCTTGTCACCGACTCTGGAACCGACTGGAAGAAGATTGAGGCGGTTGGAGACTAAGTTGGGCCGGCCGGCCAGCTTTTTTCTGATTTTCCTCCAATCTTGCGCGAGGCATAACTCCTGCTCCCGAACTCCGAATTGGGTGATCCAAAAGCCCATTTTGACTATCTTGACGAGGGCTTTGACATGGAGGGATCAAATTTGTGATTTGAATAATTATTTCTTGATGTCCAAGTCATTCCTTATTTCTTGCGTCGAATGTCGTCGAGATGTCCGAACAGGACCTTGTTTATCTTGTGCTTTTTTGTATATTTGCTTTTTATCCATGAGTATAAGCACAATTGCACCAATATTCCTATGTACCTTGCAAAACAAGATCACATCCAAAACTTGTGGAACTTTATTAGTTTAATGCATAAAACATTGGTGCATACCTTTTATTCGCCAATAAGTTGACGGTCATTTTATGATTTAATGGCCGTCAACACCTCCCCAAGCTTAAACTTTGCTCGTCCCGAGCAAACTCAAAACTTAAGTATCGGCGGATCAGTAGTTACAAAGAAAGCGCCCCATGGGTAATAAGGATGCAACAACGTACTCCCTAAATGGTGGTAAGTATACAAGAGCACGGAATATTCACGAGTGTTGCACATGTGTGGGGCGTGTATGCTTCACCTTGTCTTATAGCATTGAAGATTAGAACAACACTTTTGGACGAGTCAAACAATTTTTAACAGGTGTATGTCTAGAGTTTTTATGTGCTGTAAGACAAGGTAAAAAAAAAAATTCTCCTTTGTTTGGTTCACACTTCCCCTCTCCCTCTTATGAGGCTATTCCTACAAAGCTTCACTCATTCCTACCTTCTACCATAAGAGGCTTTTATGTGGAGCTTGGTAAGGAATGCACAAATGTCATGCATCTGTTGTAAAGCTAAAGAATAAATCTTAAGAGACATAGCAACTCCTTGTATTCCGGTCATAGGGAAAATTGTGATGGAGGGGGAGAAGATGAACTCACACTTATGGAAGGGGGTTTTGAAAACTTTGGTCCTTTTATTCTGCTCAAGATGTTTATGATAAGAACCATGTAGCCTTTTATTTTGGGATGCAACCATAGATCTTTTTTTTTTGATATACTCCATGGTGCATGAGGCTATAACTTTTGCATGGTCCGTAAAAACATTTTGAAATATTCTTGAGCCCTCTTTTTTTTTTTGAATGGACCAAAAGTTTTGCAAATGTAGGAAGATGCTTGGTCGATTTTCCAAACATTTCTCTCTTTTTTTTTGGTGGAAAGAAAAACAAGAACACACGCGAAGGAGTTTATGACCAGAAAAAGGAGTGCTTACTCTCAAAAGCATTTAAACCTTAACTAAACTCAACGCATGAGCAAATGGCTATGAGTGTGGCTTTTTCGAATATTTTTCATGATATGACTCTGGTAGGTAAATAAATCCTCATAAGGGAAGTGTTCCAAAACGAAAGGGTTTTTAGGTACTTGCAGCAATTAAAATGAAAACATCTTTGGACTTTCACCATACTAAGAAATTGCAACAAGTCCTAATCATGCCATATCATAATCCACAATGCTTAGACTTGGTGTGATGTATGCAACCTACAAAAATGTAGCAACACTAGTGATGTGACTATGCTCGAGTATAAATAACACACATGTCAGGAGTAGAGGTTGCATCAATGCGACACAAGGGGAGCTATCATGTAACTAATCATCATTTCCTTTAAGTGCAGCATTCACTAATATTCTAGCATTTTATTCGAAACAGGGAGTATTTTATTGATCGATAGGGATACTTACCTGGGGGTCCTCCCCAAACTTGAGTCTTCGCAAGACTTAAGCTTGAATAGGTCGCTTCCATTCTTCTTGTGTCTGCAAAAAGAATGAGAGTGATACAGGTGGCTAGCCCCTATTGGACTTTGAAGAGAACCTAATGTTTTTTGGGTATTTTTAATTTTTTTATCAATTTTTTTTTGAAAGGGAAAGGGCACAAATCAAGAAGGGTATAATATCGTATAGAACTACTCACCTGGCGGTCCTTCCCCAAGCTTAGCTCTTGCAACCATGTGCAAAGCTAAGCGATTAAATCTTCATTTGAAGGTACTAGGTCCGCCTGGTTGGTTTCTCCTTCTTGAATTATGTGCCTTCCGTGTTGCCTGATGTACTTGGTTTGCTCTCAAAAGGATCCCTGCAATGGTTAGTACAAATCCATTCGTCTACAATCGACACATCTCTATAGTTCCATTGATCAACCTAGACACCACGTCTAATTCGATCAATTATGTGAGGAGAGCAGAGGAACTATACTCTCCTACTGTCGTGAAGGTATCATAGAGGCATGTGTTTTTCTGTTGGCCAGACGGACCCCGGGCATAGTCTAAAAAGACCATAGACACAGAAGTGTCGTACCCAAGCAACAGAAAAAGAAGCAGGCGATTGATTTATGACTAACATCTCAACCAATACCCATGTACAAAAGAAACTTCAAGAGCAAGGGGTATGGTCAAAAAGATGCAGCATATTTTTATCAAAGAGCAACTCAATGTACTTTGCATTGATAAGGCAAAGAATCATTCAGGCAGCATTTTTTTATTTATATATATTTTTTTTGAAAGGAGTAGGTATATGACAAGGAAACAAGAAATAAATACGTTGCTTACCTGGCGGTTCCTCCCCAAGCTTAGCCTTTGCAATCGAATGCAAGGCTATGCTTTTAGATTTCTGCATTGAATATCTTGGATCCGCCACATATGTTTCCTTTTTCCTGTCATAAAAATCCAACCTTTCTTGCAAAATCTCTGGCCTATGATTGAGCACTCGGATTTTTTTTTTCAAAATCCCCACGCCTATGATTGGGCGCTCGGGTTCTCTTCTTTTTTTTTTTTAAAGCCCAAGGCCTATGATTGGGCACTCGGTTTTTTTTTTTTAAATGTAGCGGGGTGGGATGGAGGGAAAACAAACATGCTGATGGATTGAAAAGAAAAACAATGCAGATGTGATGGCGGTATGCTCAAAAGAAATGCAGGTGGATGCTTAGGCTAGCAGCAAATTAATCATAACAGATAATATCAATCACAGATATCTTAAACCATTGCTTCCCCGGCAACGGCGCCAGAAATGCTTGTTGGCGTTTCTTACGCAAAAAGATTAAATTCGATTTCCGCAAGCGCACGGAACACCATTGTAGCATTTCACCCGGGAGTATTCCAAGGTTATCGTATTTATATTTTCCACAGGGAAGCAGGGATAAGAATATCGTGAATTGACAAAGAAACATCTATTATTTATAACTTGCAAACTAAACCAAAATAGGGGTAAAGATGAGTGATGATAGGGTGGCAAACACACATAAGGATTCTGAAGGACCGAGAAGGCGACCAGAGGGGGGGTGAATGGGAGCCAATAAAAATTCTTGCAAAGAACTTGGCCTATGTCCCAACTCATCTCAAGAGCAATCACTAAGATCACACACACACATGAAAAGCAATGTGTTGACCCTACGAATGATTGTAGATGAGATATAAGCACTTGCGGAAGCAAATCAAGCAAAGACACACTCAAAGAAATGAACCAAAATGATCCAGAACCGGACTAGTCTGGTCCAAGACGGACTAGTCCGGCTTCGGGTCGGACTACAGAATTGGTTTTTCGGACTTGTCCGGCTGGGGGGCGGACTAGTCCGGCTCGGGGCGGACTAGTCTGGTCCGGGACGGACTAGTCCGGCTTCGGGTCGGCCCACAGACTTGGTTTTTCGGACTTGTCCGGCTGGGGGCGGACTAGTCCGGCTGTCGGAGCGGACTAGTCCGCAGTCCCAAAAACAGCACGCGCGCAAGATCAAGAAAAATCTCGAAACCCGACCAAACGACCTCCAAAAATCACGAAATTTGAACCATAGCTTCGTCTTGATATGGGGAACAACATTCAACAAGAATCACACCAAAAACCCTAAGAAATCCATACGGATTTTGGATTCTACCATGAAGGGTAGGGTTTGGATGAACATGAGAGAGAGACTTCACCAAATCTTCAAATCGAAGGTGCTCGTGCCATGGATTCGGTCAAGGACCTACCAAGGGTTGTTCTAGCACATCCTAGCACCAAGATCCCCCAAGAAATCCGCCCAAAAACGCATCACAAAAAGCGAATCGAAAATCACCCGAAAATAGCTCCGAAAATAGGGAAAATAAGAAATTCGGGATTCAAAATGAGGAGAACACTTTGAGGACGAATTGATGCTATGTATTGCTCAAAGATGTAGATGTCAAGCCACTCCCTAGCACACACAAACTAGAGATGACAAAAAGCTCAATCAAAGAGCCATCTCCTCTCTTCTCCCCTCTCTTCTCTCCTCTCTCTCAAGCCCTCTCCCTACAACTCAAATGAAAGGCTCAAGGGAGGGCAGCCAACCAGCCCCCTCACCTTATCCTCTTGGACATTTCCACATCCCGAAAATGCCCCTCACACTACAACACACCCATACAACACATAAGGGCGTTTCCGTCCAACTCTTTTTCCTTCGCCCGAACGCCGTCGGGGCCTTCACACTTTAGCTTCACCTCGAAGCTACCTCCGCGATGGTGCCACATGCACCTCCATCCGTCGCCGCCGGTTTTGAGGCCTAAACCGGGAAACCACCTTGCACGCTTCTCAAAGCGCGACTTCCACCACCGGTTTTGAGGCCCAAACCGGGAAACCGTCCACCGCCGGTTTTGAGGCATAAACCGGGAAACCACCCACCACCGGTTTTGAGGCCCAAACCGGGAAACCGTCCACCACCGGTTTTGAGGCTCAACCGGGAAACCATCACTGCCGGTTTTAATGCCAAACCGGGAAACCGTCGACCACCGGTTTTGAGGCCAAACCGGGAAACCATCTCGATGTCGACGCGTGTCACCTCGTCCCGCGAACCTCGCCGTCAAGTCTCCTCGGTCCCAGCCCGTCGGGACCCTTCACTTGCACCGGCCTCCTGTTCGCCTCTTGACCTTGGTCAACACGCAGTCTTCATCACCTCCACGGTTTTGAGGCCAAACCGCGAAACCCTCCGTGCTTCTTGTCCGCCACGTGTACGGTGTGGATCACCCTTGACCTCACCCGGCCTCTCGATCGCCCGAACCCAAGCCTCCTCGGTCCCAGCCCGTCGGGACCCTTCGCTTGGTCCTCCCGATCCTCCTGCCGTTGACCATCAAGTTGACTCCATTGACCTATGTTGGCGGTTCTTATGCGATAAAATTAAATTCATTAATTCCGCAAGCGCACGGATCACCATTGTAGCATTTCACCTTGGAGTATTCCAGGGTTGTCGTATTTATATTTCCGCAGGAAAGTAGAGCAAAAGAAAGCTGAATAATAGCTATGCATTGGATAATTTGGAGAAAGAAATAATGTATCAACTATACTTGAGACGGGGGTAAGATAGGCATGATATATATGGGTGGCACACACATCCTCAAATCCAAGGTAATAAAATAAATCGTAGTATACATTTGGGAGAGCAACGAGATAGAGTTAAGGCTACCTGTATGTTTATCTATTATTTACTTTTCTAGCAGTCAATTCTACAAAGGTTATTTACTCTAGCTAAGCTCATACACATACAAGTCATGTCGTTTCGGGGCACGGAAGTGCCAGGGCAACCGATAATGCTAGTTCACCCTGGGGATCCATCCGCTATAATTAAGACCCTGCTGAGTCCAACCCGGACGTGGTGGATTACAGAGACCGGTGCAGCTGTCACATACACTCGCGGCTACCATCCTCCGTGGGGTTGGGTGCCAAACGTGCATAGGCCAAGATCTAAGCGCCACGCTTACAACCCGCCTAGAGGGGCTACTCTTGATCAACGGAGCAATCCTATCTAAGAATGAACAAGCACAGATTTCACACGACGTCATCTCCGACGACGGCACTCTCTCGTACTTGCTATTCCAACAATCACGAATCCCACAACAAGACTTCTACGAGCACTTACTTAACGAATAAATAAACTAAATAGAAAAGAACTACTAAAATAAATAAATAAAGATAAAACTAAATATAATTATATTAAATAAAATAATATCTCAAGAGCAAGATACAAAGAACTATACCGAACTCCGAGAAGACTCCGGAAGCCCGAGAGAGCTCTCACTCTACTCTACTCTACTCTAACTCCCAAAGCTACTACTCAACTAAACTAATGAACACTTGGATGAAGTGTGATGGTGCGCTTTGTTTCTGCAGCCGAGGGGTCCATTTTATAGCTTGCCAAGGCGGTGGAAGCAAGCCTACCGACTTTGGAGAGGCGGCGCCGCCAAAGTCGGCCGGCCGGCCTAGGGGGGTGGCCGGCCGGCCGTCCCCTGTGGCGGTTGGCCACCGCCTTCTGCCTCAACGCTCCAGATGCACTCCTGAAGGCGGTCTGAAGGTCGGTTTGTTCGTGGGGTCGGCAGGATTGAAGTAGGGGCCAAGTTAAGGCCCAAATGGCCCACCTCTGGTAAGTCGGCGCAAATCCGCTGGGTTGGGCCTTGAATTATACGTTGTGGACCAGTTTCCAGCCCACTGAAGGAAGCCTGGGGCCTGCGGCCACCAGGTGGGGCCGGCCGGCCTAGGGTGGGGCCGGCCGGCCAGGGGATTTCCCTGGCTGGGCCCACTTTTCTCCATTATTCACTCCTGCATCCAAATATTCACCAAAACCTGTGGAGTAGTATTATTCCTAACTACTATGCACAAAATCTTGGTGTTATGTATTTATTTACCGGTAGGGTGGCGGTCAAAACATGGTTTAACGACCGCCAACAACCTCCCCAAGCTTAAACTTTGCTCGTCCCGAGCAAACTCAACTCAGGGTACCGGCGGATCAGGAGTTACAAAGAAGCGACCCATGGGTAATAAAGATGCAACAACGTACTACCTAAGCAGTGGTAAGTTTACGAGAGCACAAAATATTCATGAGTGTTGCAAAAATCGTGGGGCTTATATGTCACACCTTGTCACGCAGCATTGAAGACTAGAACGGCATTTTCGGACAAGTACACAATTCTAGCAGGTATGCATCCAGAGTTTTTATGTGCTGCAAGGTAAGGTGCAAAAATTCTCCTTCGTTTTGGTAGGCACTTCTCTTACCTACCAATGTGAGTTCTATTCCTACAAGCTTCACTCATCCTACCTTCTACCAAATGAGGCTTTGTATGTGGAGCTTGGTAAGGAATGCACAATTGTCATGCATATATTGTAAAGCTAAAGAATGAGTCTCAATCAACATAGCAACTCCATTTATTTTGGTCATAGGAAATGATGTGATGGAGGGGGAGAAAATGAACTCACGCTTATGGAAGGGGGTTTTGAAAAACATTGGTCCTTTATTTTGCTCAAGATGTTTATGATAAGAACCATATAGCCATTGACTTTTGTCATGCAACCATGGAGTTTTTTTTTTTTGACTACTCCATGGTGCAAGGGGCCATAAATTTTGAATGGTTCAATGAAACATTTTGAAATATTCTTGAGCATTTTGGATGGACCAAAAGTTTTGCAAACTCTGAAAAAATGTTTGGTTGATTTATCCAAACATTCCCCTTTTTATTTGGTGGAGAGAAATTTTCGAAAACACACGCGAAGGAATTATGACCAAAATTAGGAGTGCTTAGTTTCAAGAGTACATCAAACCTTAACAAAACTCAATGCATAAACAAATGGCTATGAGTGGGGCTGTTTCGAATATTATGATATGGCTCTGGTAGGTAAATAAATCCTCACACTAAGAGAAGTGTGCCAAAACAGAAGGGTTTTAGGTACTTGCAGCAATTCGAGAAAAACATCTCTGGATGAAACCATACTAAGAAATTGCAACAAGTCCTAATCATGCCATATCACAATCCACAATGCTCAGACTTGGTGTAACAAATGCAACCCACGGAAATAAGCAAGACTCATGATGTGATCATGCTCAAGAAAAAATAACACATATGTCAGGAGTAGAGGTTGCATCTATGCGACACATGGGAAGCTAATTTGTAACTGGATCATCATTTCCCTTAAGCGTAGCATAACACCAAGATTCTAGCATTTATTCGAAACAGGGAGTTCATTTATTTATTAAGAAAGTTAGGAATACTTACCTGGGGGTCCTCCCCAAGCTTGAGTCTTTGTAAGACTTAAGTTTGTATTGAACTCCTTCTTACCTGGGGGTGCCCTCCCCAAGCTTGAGTCTTTGTAAGACTTAAGCTTGATTCAGGCTCTTCCTCCTCCTTCTTGATCTGCAAAAAAGAGTGAGGATGATAGCCCCTAATGGGCATCACCGGGAATCCTATTATTTTTGTTGTTTTTTAAATTTTTTTTTTTCAAATTTTGTTTTTATGATTTATGAAAAGAAAAACAAGTGCTAGGCCTAGCAAGGATAACGATTGGGATGGCCTCCCCAATCGGAGGGCTCTCATTTTTACGTCTTTGAGCTAGACGTTCTCCATGTCTTTTCAACTTGTTTGGACCTCGCTCGCTGGAGAATCTTGCGAGGTAGAGGTTCCTTCTTTCTTCCGCCACACCTTGTTTGTCTTCTTTGTGTTGGTGGCGGCGACCTTTTCTTCAATAGGCGCCTTTGTTGTACTCTCATCGGTTGATGCCGTAGCTGCCTTCTTCTTTCTTGAGCGCCTCGCTCTCCTCTTCTTGGGCGATTGTGACTCGCCTACTCCTTCTTGCGGAGGAGTAAGAGGGGCTTGAGATGGTTTTGGCGGCTGAGGCATCCTCCTTGGAGTCCTCCAATATTTTGCTAGCCTTCTTGCATTCTCTCTTTCCAGATAGTCTCTCATGTATGCAATGAGCTTGTCTGGCTGTGGCATGGGTGGAGTAATCTCAATCTTCTCCACTCTCCTTGGGTCCTTTCCATATATGACTCGTACTTGCTTGCATTGCTCAACCTTAGGCTTGAAGTTGAACGTTTCTTCCCTGCCGTTGAAATCCAAGTGGATTTCTCCTGCCCCCACGTCGATGTTGGCGTTGGTGGTGCTCAAGAACGGCCTCCCAAGGATGAGAGGGGTCTTGACATCTACTTCCATGTCAAGCACAACAAAGTCGACGGGGACGAAGAAGTTTCTGATCTGTACGGGGACGTCTTCGGCAATACCAGCAGGATGACGAACGGACTGATCTGCGAGCTGCAAGCACATAGCCGTAGGCGATAATGGACAGTTTAACCTGTCATATACCGCCTTGGGCATAACGCTCACGCTTGCACCCAAGTCACAAAGCGCTTGAGAGAAGTGCTGGCTGCCAATCGAACATGGGATCGTAGGGCATCCTGGATCCTTCTTCTTCTCCGGAAGAATGTTCAGAATGGCTGCGCTGCACTCTTCTGTAAGCTTCACTACCTCCATTGCTGGAATGGGGCGCTTGTTGTTGAGGATGTCCCGGAAATACCTAGTGTAAGTAGGTACCTGCATGGCATCAAGCAGCGGAATATGCACATATATATGTCGGATAGCCTCAACAAATTTATCAAAGCGCTCGTCCACAGTGAGCTTCTTCCTGCGGTCGGGGTAAGGCAAGCCTGTAGTGTCAAAATACTCATGAGGTGCTGCCTTGGGTGGAGCTTGCTCAACGGGAGGATCTGTCGTTGGTTCCTCCTCGGAGCTCTCCTTCTCGGCGTCTTCCTCTTCAGGGACCTTCTTTTCTGGAACCTTTTTACCGGCCTTCTCCTTGGGGGCTGTATTTGGTGTCTTTCTCTCTGCACCCTTGGGGTATGGAGGGTCCACAGTACCTCTTCCTCCCCTGGTGGTGATAGCACTAACACTCTCCTTCGTACGAGGAGCCTGCACAGCTGAACCTATTTGCGCTATTTGCGTTTCTAGCATCTTGTTATGGCTTAGCTGATTCTGCAGAGCAGTGCTGAATGACTCTAGCTTGGCATCTATGTTCTCTAAAGCCTTGTCGGTAGTAAGAAATTTCTTACTAATGCTGTCATTGATCTTGACCTGGCCGAGAACTAGATCCTTGATAGAGGGCTCATAACGGGAAAAATTACCATTGTTACCTCCCTGATTCTTGTTGAAGGAGAGGTCGGGCCTGGAATTCCAGCCGTAGTTGTTCTGGGAGCGGAACCCATTGCCATTGTTGAGGAAATTGCATTCCTCTCTCACATTTGGGCAATTGATGCCCATATGCCCAACGCTGCCGCATTCCTCACATGTCATGCGGGAATCCGCAACTTGCAGGTCCTGCGGAGACTCCACCTTGCGGAGTAGCTGATCGAGCTTGATGGCGAGCATGTCCATCGTCTCCACTTGGTGCACTCCACGGGTCTTGGTGCTCGCCGCTTGGCGTTCACCATGAGTCTGGTTGGCCGCCACCTTCTCAATCAACTTCTTAGCGTTCTTCACGCTAAGGGAGAAGAAGGAGCCGCCTGCTGCGGCGTCGAGGTGCTCTCGAGCGGACGGCCTCAAACCGTGGTAGAAACTCTGTATGAGGAGCCATTCCTCCATGCCTTGGTGTGGGCATGAGAGAACGTACTCCTGCATCCTATCCCAGGCTTCCGCGGTCGACTCATCTGCGAGCTGTTGGAAGCCCGATATCTTGTTCCGCAGGGCAGTCGTCTTGCCCGGCGGGAAGAACTTGGCGAGGAAGGCATTGGAGCATGCCGTCCACGTGTCGAGGGACTCTTGGTTCGCGTAGAACCACTGGAGAGCCTTCCCCAACAGAGAGAAAGGGAATAGCTGTAGTCGGATAGCGTCCTGAGGTGCATCCTTTATGACGAAAGTGTTGCACGTCATCAGGAACCTTTGGAGGTGAGCATTTGCATCCTCCGACGGCTTCCCACAGAAAGGACTGGCCAAGATCATGTTGATCAAGGCTGGCTTGAGCTCGTAGTCCTTGTTGGTGATGCGCGGGTTGGGTCCCACGCGGATGTTCTCCGTAGTTGGCGCGGAGAAGTCATTGATCGTCTTCTCAACAACGGGGTCGGCCATGGTACTGTTCGTTGAGGAGGCCCTGACAACCGGTGGAGGAGACGATTCAAGAGCCAGAGCGTTCTTGCGGATCTGTTTGGTGAGCTTGGCTCGAACTTTCCTCAAGAACTGCTCTGGATCTGAGTGGAAGTTTTCTGGTAGGTCGAAACCAGTCATGCACAGTCCTGTTTCAAATGTTCACAAGAAGAAAAACCAGGACAAGGGTAAGCCCGCAAAAGTAAATGATAATTATTCTTCTCACAAACTTCAATGCATTTATTCAGTTCCTAGCTGCTACTTCCCCGGCAACGGCGCCAGAAATGCTTGTTGGCGGTTCTTATGCGATAAAATTAAATTCATTAATTCCGCAAGCGCACGGATCACCATTGTAGCATTTCACCTTGGAGTATTCCAGGGTTATCGTATTTATATTTCCGCAGGGAAGTAGAGCAAAAGAAAGCTGAATAATAGCTATGCATTGGATAATTTGGAGAAAGAAATAATGTATCAACTATACTTGAGACGGGGGTAAGATAGGCATGATATATATGGGTGGCACACACATCCTGAAATCCAAGGTAATAAAATAAATCGTAGTATACATTTGGGAGAGCAACGAGATAGAGTTAAGGCTACCTGTATGTTTATCTATTATTTACTTTTCTAGCAGTCAATTCTACAAAGGTTATTTACTCTAGCTAAGCTCATACACATACAAGTCATGTCGTTTCGGGGCACGGAAGTGCCAGGGCAACCGATAATGCTAGTTCACCCTGGGGATCCATCCGCTATAATTAAGACCCTGCTGAGTCCAACCCGGACGTGGTGGATTACAGAGACCGGTGCAGCTGTCACATACACTCGCGGCTACCATCCTCCGTGGGGTTGGGTGCCAAACGTGCATAGGCCAAGATCTAAGCGCCACGCTTACAACCCGCCTAGAGGGGCTACTCTTGATCAACGGAGCAGTCCTATCTAAGAATGAACAAGCACAGATTTCACACGACGTCATCTCCAACGACGGCACTCTCTCGTACTTGCTATTCCAACAATCACGAATCCCACAACAAGACTTCTACGAGCACTTACTTAACGAATAAATAAACTAAATAGAAAAGAACTACTAAAATAAATAAATAAAGATAAAACTAAATATAATTATATTAAATAAAATAATATCTCAAGAGCAAGATACAAAGAACTATACCGAACTCCGAGAAGACTCCGGAAGCCCGAGAGAGCTCTCACTCTACTCTACTCTACTCTAACTCCCAAAGCTACTACTCAACTAAACTAATGAACACTTGGATGAAGTGTGATGGTGCGCTTTGTTTCTGCAGCCGAGGGGTCCATTTTATAGCTTGCCAAGGCGGTGGAAGCAAGCCTGCCGACTTTGGAGAGGCGGCGCCGCCAAAGTCGGCCGGCCGGCCTAGGGGGGTGGCCGGCCGGCCGTCCCCTGTGGCGGTTGGCCACCGCCTTCTGCCTCAACGCTCCAGATGCACTCCTGAAGGCGGTCTGAAGGTCGGTTTGTTCGTGGGGTCGGCAGGATTGAAGTAGGGGCCAAGTTAAGGCCCAAATGGCCCACCTCTGGTAAGTCGGCGCAAATCCGCTGGGTTGGGCCTTGAATTATACGTTGTGGACCAGTTTCCAGCCCACTGGAGGAAGCCTGGGGCCTGCGGCCACCAGGTGGGGCCGGCCGGCCTAGGGTGGGGCCGGCCGGCCAGGGGATTTCCCTGGCTGGGCCCACTTTTCTCCATTATTCACTCCTGCATCCAAATATTCACCAAAACCTGTGGAGTAGTATTATTCCTAACTACTATGCACAAAATCTTGGTGTTATGTATTTATTTACCGGTAGGGTGGCGGTCAAAACATGGTTTAACGACCGCCAACAACCTACACATCATTAGACAAGCAAACACGTTTCCTTCTCCGCCAATCATCCCAACACCTGCACCAACTTCGGTTAGCCATAAACAAAATCATGCATATGCTTATGCAACCCTCAAAGTCCCGCATTTCAACCCAAACCTCATGTCAACGCAAATCAACACGGTTGTCAATTACTCATCATCATCGAGAACCATGGCACATCTCAACCTGGTTCCTCAGATTCCATATGAAGATAAAGAGATAGTACTAGTCAACTGGGAGGACAACGAGAAGAAGGGTATCCGCTTAGGGGTTACAACTATTTACTTAAGCTTTCATTACAGATACATTCAAGTGCATCGGGGCACGGCCGCCGCCAAGACACGCAACTCGGAAACTAAGTTCAACGTATCCAGGCAACGGACCGCGTCTAGGCCCTACCTGTCCAACCCGGACGTGGTGGATTACAGAGATCGGTGTAGCTGTCACATACACTCGCGGCTACCATCCTCCGTGGGGTTAGGTGCACACTCACGCCTAGGAATAATTCCTTGAACCATACAAGCAACTATCCTATATAACTTACTCCAACGAAAAAGAGCAAGCCAACCATGCATAACAAATCTATGTGGATTGTGTAAGCATTTACGGTGCAAACAACCCATGCAGATAGACCTATCATACACAGACGTGGAACCAACACAAGAATTTCTCTATAATTATCACTTAAATAAATAAATGTAAACTAAAATAAAAACTAAAATAAATAAATGAGAAAATAAATAAATAGGAAAAATAATTATATTAACTAATATCAAAAAGAAAAGATACAAGAGAGCTTTACCCAATATCCGAAGAAAACTTCGGAACTCTGAGGGAAGCTCTCACTTCTACTCTAACTCCCATGACCAACTAGCCTACTCTAAACTACACAAGTGGAATGATTTTCCATGAGAAAGAGCGTGACCCTACTTTGGATCTTCTCTTCTCAAGTGTGGAGGTGCAGGTTGGAGTGAGGGGAGGGGTCCTCTATTTATAGTGGAGTTGCCTTGGGAGAGTGGAGAAGGTCTTGGAGCATTTCGTGGAATATTCCCTTCTTGCCGACGTCCCCTGGCTTGGTCGGCGCGTCAAGTGGCTTGTCACCGACTCTGGAACCGACTGGAGGAAGATTGAGGCGGTTGGAGACTAAGTTGGGCCGGCCGGCCAGCTTTTTTCTGATTTTCCTCCAATCTTGCGCGAGGCATAACTCCTGCTCCCGAACTCCGAATTGGGTGATCCAAAAGCCCATTTTGACTATCTTGACGAGGGCTTTGACATGGAGGGATCAAATTTGTGATTTGAATAATTATTTCTTGATGTCCAAGTCATTCCTTATTTCTTGCGTCGAATGTCGTCGAGATGTCCGAACAGGACCTTGTTTATCTTGTGCTTTTTTGTATATTTGCTTTTTATCCATGAGTATAAGCACAACTGCACCAATATTCCTATGTACCTTGCAAAACAAGATCACATCCAAAACTTGTGGAACTTTATTAGTTTAATGCATAAAACATTGTTGCATACCTTTTATTCGCCAATAAGTTGACGGTCATTTTATGATTTAATGGCCGTCAACAAGCACCGACTAATAAATCCTTCAAGAGCCCCTCAGGACCCATTCTAGGAGGGTATGGGATTTTGCAAAACGTGACCGTAAGGCACGAAAATGTCGAGGTCCTCCTAGATTTTCATGTTTTCGAAGTCCAAGATTTTGATATTCTGATCGGGCATCCCATAGAGATGTTACTCGTGGATGCCCCGACACTAGGGAATCTCGACATAACACTTGGGGAAGACACATTTTCTGTCCCGATCTCTCGTTCGCAGAATTCCAAGTCTGAAAGTCTCCCCAAGGATGAGCCAATCGAGGAAGTGATGTCTGTTTTTCCTTTCGAGCCTCCCGAATCAATCCTCGACAAAGATGCCGAACAATTCATCCAAGAGGAGGATGATTTAGGAGAGACCATCGGGTTACCTGAATCCGAACCAGCACTACGACCGCCGATTGAGCTAAAACCCCTTCCTTCTAGCCTTCGCTATGCTTTCCTACACGGCAATAAGGAAGCTCCTGTCATCATAAGTGACAAGCTTTCCGAGGAAGAAACCGCTAAACTCTTAGCCGTTCTAGAGAAGCATCGCTCAGCTCTAGGCTACTCACTCCAAGATCTCAAAGGGATTAGCCCCGCTCTCTGCACCCATCGCATTCCTATCGATTTTGATAGCGCACCCTCCAGAGAGCCTCAAAGGAGGCTAAACAATGCGATGAGAGAAGTTGTTAAGAAAGAAGTCTTAAAGCTTCTGCATGCTGGGATAATTTATCCCGTACCACATAGTGAGTGGGTTAGCCCTGTCCAAGTTGTGCCTAAGAAGGGAGGTATGACGGTTGTTAAGAACAATAAAAACGAGTTGATCCCACAACGAACCGTCACAGGGTGGAGGATGTGCATCGACTACAGAAAGCTTCAAGGCAACAAAGAAAGACCATTTCCCGCTGCCCTTCATTGATGAAATGTTGGAACGGCTGGCGAAACACTCTTACTTTTGTTCCTTGATGGGTATTCTGGTTACCATCAAATCCCCATCCATCCTGATGATCAAAGCAAGACTACCTTCACATGTCCCTATGGAACCTTTGCCTACCGTAGAATGTCCTTCGGTTTGTGCAATGCACCTGCATCTTTCCAAAGGTGTATGATGTCCATCTTCTCCGACATGATCGAGAAAATCATGGAAGTTTTCATGGACGATTTTTCTGTCTATGGAAAAACCTTTGATCATTGTCTTGAAAACTTGGACAAGGTCTTGCAAAGATGTCAAGAGAAGGACCTGGTACTTAATTGGGAAAAGTGCCACTTTATGGTCCGAGAAGGGATAGTCCTAGAACACTTGGTGTCCGAAAGAGGGATAGAGGTGGATAGAGCAAAAATAGAAGTTATAGAATAGCTCCCACCTCCGATCAATGTGAAAGGAGTCCGTAGCTTCCTAGGCCACGCGGGGTTCTATCGATGATTTATAAAAGATTTCTCGACGATCGCTAGACCCCTCACAAACCTTTTAGCTAAGGATGCGCCTTTCGTGTTTAGTGATGAGTGTTTAAATGCTTTTAATATCCTCAAGAAAGCACTCATCTCAGCCCCAATCATACAACCCCCTGATTGGACGCTGCCCTTTGAGATAATGTGTGATGCTAGTAACTACGCTGTAGGTGCCGTTCTCGGCCAAACTAAAGATAAAAAGCACCACGCAATCTCTTATGCTAGTAAAACTTTGACAGGAGCTGAACTTAACTATGCAACAACTGAAAAAGAACTCCTAGCCATTGTTTTTGCTATCAATAAGTTTAGATCTTACTTAGTAGGAGCCAAGGTTGTTGTTTATACCGATCATGCTGCTTTGAAATACCTGCTCTCTAAGAAAGATGCTAAACCCCGTCTCATAAGATGGATCCTTCTACTCCAAGAGTTTGATCTTGAAATTAAAGATAAGAAAGGAGTAGAAAATTCCGTAGCAGATCATTTGTCGCGTTTGCAAGTCACTAACATGCAGGAACTACCGATAAATGACTTCCTACGGGATGACATGCTGCTGAAGGTGACGGACTCCAACCCCTGGTATGCAGATATTGTGAACTTTATGGTTGCAGGTTATGAGCCACCGGGGGAGAACAAAAGGAAGCTCATTCAGGAGAGTCGTCGTCACCTATGGGATGAGCCATACCTTTACAGAGTCTGTGCTGACGGATTACTGAGAAGGTGTGTGCCGACAGTCGAAGGCACCAAGATTATTGAAAAATGCCATGCAGGTCCATATGGCGGACATTATGGTGCATACCGCACACATGCCAAGATATGGCAGAGTGGATTCTTCTGGCCGACAATGTATGAAGACACCAAAGAATTCATTCGAAGATGCTCAAGGTGCCAAAGAGTTGGAGGCATTACTTCTCGTGACGCAATGCCCTTGACATACAATCTTCAAGTGGAATTATTTGATGTTTGGGGCATCGACTTCATGGGACCATTCCCCAAGTCTTATGATTGTAAGTACATCTTGGTTGCCGTCGACTATGTGTCCAAGTGGGTAGAAGCAATGCCATGCCGAGCTGCAGATGCTAAACATGCCCGCAGGATGTTCCACGAGATCATCTTTCCTCGTTTTGGGACACCTAAAATGGTAATAAGTGACGGAGGGTCTCATTTCATTGATAAGACCTTCCGAAAATTCTTAAAGGAGCTTGGAGCAGAACACAACATTGCAACACCACACAACATTGCAACACCATACCATCCCCAGACTAGTGGACAAGCGGAAACTTCAAACAAGCAAATAAAGAATATCTTGCAGAAGACCGTGGATGAAATGGGGAAGGGATGGAAACTAAAACTACCCGATGCACTTTGGGCATACAGGACTGCATACAAGACACCCATCTGCATGTCACCCTACCAACTCGTTTATGGAAAAACATGTCACCTACCTGTTGAGTTGGAACATAGGGCACACTGGGCCATTCGGAAATGGAACATGGATTCCACGATTGCAGGAGAACACCGAAAAATGCAACTTTCTGAGCTGGAGGAATGGAGAGAGAAAGCCTATCATAGTGCCAGAATCTACAAGGAAAGAACTAAGAGATGGCATGATAAAAGGATCAATGAAAAAGAGTTCAAACCGGGGGATAAAGTGCTACTCTTCAACTCCAGAGTCAAGCTTTTCGGACATGGAAAACTTCGGAGTAAATGGGATGGACCATTCACCGTCGTTGAAACTTCACCGCACGGAGCAATCACACTCCAAGACGACGGAGGTAACCTTTTTAAGGTCAATGGCCAACGTTTAAAAGTTTTCCTAGAACCAGATAAAAATCTAGATGAAGAGGTAGATGTGATAGAATTAATTGATTCTAATCGTTCATAGCCTCTTGTCATGATTTTTAATCTCCTGCTAAAATAAAAAAAAATCTTTTGTTTAATTGAATAAAATTTCAGCTCACCGGTCGTTACCCCGGTCGAGTCTCTTTTGTTTCCACCTTGTTGTTTGTTTTGAATAAAAATGCAGGTACAAAAATAAGTGTGGGGGGAGGTCCTTCGAGATTCTCATCGCACAAACAAATGGGACTCCTCACCAACACAACGCGCAGCACTTCACGGATCGTCAGTCTCTGCGTCATCAACTGGTTTGCGCATCTCATCTCTTAACCTCCCCTATTTGTGAGTTAAAACTGAATTAATTTGAAAATAATGCTAAAGTTTAACTCATGAGCAAATTAAACTTTAATACTTTCCATTGGTTGGCTTGCATATTCTTTATTCCTAGCCAATTTACCCCGTTGTTTGTGAACTCATTTCTTTTAGGAAAACATGTTTATCTAAGTAATTGATGGGTGTGATATGGTTAGGTGAAAGGAATCTTTGCTTCAACTGTTTTAAGTACTCGGGAAATTTCATCAAAAAAAAATATATAGCAATGCTCCTCAATGATTCAAATATCCTACCAGAGCCATATGTTGAACAAAATGCAAAACTCTACACATATGCTGCTTGCTATTACTTTGTGCTTTGTCAAATTGTTGTGACCCTAGTAAGAATACTTTTCATATTGTTTTGATCAAGAATCACGTACACACACCACCTCCATATGCTATATTCCTACACTGGGAATTAGTAATATCATCTTCATCACTCCATAGAAAAAAAAAACTCCATCAAGTGGTTGTTGATCTCTCTCAAATATCTCTCTTGCAAAAGAGACATGGCTATGCGAAAAAAAAAGGGGGCAAAAATGCCGAGCCTGATCAAAAAAAAAATAGCCATGTTCTCAAGTTCAACCAAAAGAGAGATCGTTTCAGCAAGGATTTTCCATCACATATCCACACACGTGCACATTCTTGATCATGATGATATGATTTGTTTTCTTCATGGATCCGGTTTTTGACTTTGCAACATAAGTAGTACAAGTTTGCTCCTTGTTCATCCCTACCTGAGCTCCACATCAGCCAATTTAGATGTAGGATGAAAAGAGGCAAATTCAATGCCTTTGTGAGGATTCATACACCTTGAGTGATTCGAGAGGCAAACCATTTGAGGAGCACAGCTATGTTTTTACTTTTGAAATTATAAAAAAAAAACCGAGTTACTCAACAGAAGAAGTGAAGGTGACTTGAATCAAGACCGTTCCACTCTTCAATCACCCAAGATGACATGGTAGACACCATAAAGTTCACAGCTGCAGGTATGGCATGGAATGACTTGTATGCACGCATCATGCCAATGGAAGGTGTTGTTCCACACTGGTTCTTAACCTTTGCTCGGGACGAGCAAAGAACTAAGTGTGGGGGGTTTGTTGGCGGTCCTTATTGAATAATTTTTACCGCCAATCTATCAATATAAAAGGGCCTATAAGACACATAGAATAGGGATATTTTATAAACTAATGCCTTTCCACGAGTTTTGGTGATATTTGATTGCAGGAACAATATTCTGGAGGAAATGGACCTGTGTTGGCAAAACACAGGCCGGCCGGCCATCTCTCCAAGCCGGCCGGTCCCCCTTTGCTTCCAAAAGTCTCAGCATTCCTCCAGTGGGCGGTAAACAGGCCAAACACATCGAAACTGAAGCCCAAGTTGGAGTTTTCCGTCGACGTTCTAGAAGGTGGGCCAAATGGGCCTGCCTAAACTTGGCCCTTACTCCAGTTCTGCCGCCTCCAGACAACAACCGACTATACAACCGTCATGGGGAAGCGATCTGAGATGTACACGCAGAAGTCGGTGGCAAACCGCCACATCGGAGGGCCGGCCGGCCACCCCCCTAGGCCGGCCAGCCAAGCTTGGCGGGCAAATCACTCCAACCGCCTCTCACTCGCTCTACATAAACCCCCCTTCTCATATTTGGGTATAAATAGGGGGTAGCGCCTACGGATCAAGACACACAAGAAGGAGAAGTGAGTAGTTCCATTCCAAAGGCGAAGCGCTGCCTCTATAGTGCTTAGAAAATAGGGAGAGAGTGAGAGTAGTTCGGAGAAGCGCCGGGCTTGTCGGCGTTCTTCTCCAGCTTGTACCTCGACGGAGTCCTGCCTTTTTAATTCAGAGAAGCGCCGGGCTTGTCCGCGTTCTTCTCCAGCTTGTACCTCGACGGAGTCCTGCCTTTTTAATTCGGAGAAGCGCCGGGCTTGTCGGCGTTCTTCTCCAGCTTGTACCTCGACGGAGTCCTGCCTTTTTAAGTAAGACTTCGTGATTCTTTTATGGTAATTTAGTTTCCTTTTTGCGTAAGTTATTTCCTTTACTTGCTTACGGGATCATCGCTCTGTTTAGAGTGCCTTAGTCTTTGTTGGATCTGAGATTAAGGTAGTAATCGATAGTGTAGACGTGGTATCTATACTAGAGGTTATCTTTGTTTGCCGCGTGCCCCACGGATAGTAGAGGTAGGTGGTTGGTGGTGACAGCCCTATCCGCCCTCGGTAGCCCTCCACGTTCGGGTACGTCGTAGAGCTGTAGACCAGAGTCGCCTGGCAGACCAGGGGTAAGCCGGTGCCCGAAGTGAGGAAGTAAAAGCGAAACTTATCTTACTCTATCTAGAAGCTTTATCCATAGGAATCCTCTCTACCCAAGCCTATCATTTACTTCTTGTTGTCCTTGGACGAGCCTGTTAGAAGATAAACACACAACGTTCCCTGTGGATTTTCGATACCTTGGAATACTCCTGGGTGAAGTGCTACATCGGTATTCTCCGTGCGCTTGCGGATTTATCTGTGGTCGTTAAGAAATACCAACAATGATACCGTTCGGGATGGGGAGGCGCAAGTGGCCTGGTGAGAACCTCGCCATGCAAACCATGGGGTTGGTTCTTGGGGCTCTCCTCCAGTGCTTTGATTAGAGCACAGTTGGAGATGGAGAGGTTGACATGACACCAAGCTATGGCACGATCTTGTTCAAGCCTATTCCTCTTAAAGCACTATGCAAGCCGCGAGCGAACATGCCTGCAATTATTCAGAAAGTCTAGGTGCGGAATGGTAACTTGCAGAAAATAATGAACTGAAAACTATTATGTTTCGCTTGTATATTGTATACGAGTTATGTAATTACTTGCGACAATATAAATACACTTTTGTTATATTTAGTGTCCTTCAGGTAAACCAATTGAAACTTTAAAATCCTACTTGACTTTTCTGGTTGAAAAAAGAAAGTACAATTGTCCATTTTTTTGGGGCATCAACGAATCATTGGTGTGTGCGTGCGCACAAGTGAACTGAGGGTAGCGAGTTTAGGGTTAGCTGGCTCTAGTAGCATTTCTCAAGTCGAATTTTAGGTTGGGATCATCGTGTCTTGCCAGTTGTCTCAGTCATCTATCCCACGTCTGTCCCAAGTCATTGGCCGTTCTCACACGAAACATGGTGACGTTGGGTAAAGCTGGGGCAGAGGGAGTTTTCTTGACTTTCAAAATTGCTCGAGAGGTTGTCTTACCCCATAATGTAATTTTTTTCTACTTTTTTAAACTGAGATGGTATTGATCTAGCTTTGTGGTGGAATTTGTCCATCCAGTTTCAAGTTTTAAACTTGACACGATTGCTTGCATTTACTGCTAATTATTGTTTTCTGTGTGAGATGTTATTCATGTCTGTAGCGAGCTATCCGTGATGTTCGTTAATATAAGATCAATTGGCTTAGTCTTCCAAAGGTTGAGTGTGCGTGTGTATTTTTAGGGTTAGTGCGGGTGCTTGTATAAGGAAAAGTAAGGGTGTCAATTTGTTGCAACATTTTTATTGTGACGGGTTTTGTTGCACAACAAGCCAGTGATCAGCAAATCAGAGCATTTGGGCCCATACTTACCAAAATATAACACGTGGGCTGGTAAATGGGTTTCTTGTTATGCAGCCCAGCCTTATATGGAGATTGGGTCTTCAAGGGCCGGTAGAAGCAACCAAGAACGAACTAAGGCCCAAGCAAAGAGAATAGAGAGATGGAACGGTATATTTTTTGGTAGTTTTCTGCCGTTGGATGCGAAAGCGAGCGAGCAAATAAACGGCTAACGCGGCGTCGATCCTCTTTATATCACCCTTCTTCCTCTTTGTACAGTCTCTCACTCTGTTCTTCATCTCTCGTTCGCTGGAATTTTCCGACACCCCAATCGTTGTTTCCTACCTCAGAGGCCATCCTGATGGCGGCCAACTGTCCTGTTTCCGTCGTGGAGGATCAAGCTCCGTCGCTGACGGTGGATTGGATGGCGATGGGGTACCCAGAGAGCTCTGGACATGGTGTCGCATGCTTCCAGAACAACGTGGCGCCTGTTTTTATGCATGTTGGTGGGGATCAACTCACGGGCATCCCCGTTGACGTGAGGTCCCCTGTGGCGAGGCTAGGTATGAGCCCGACAGGATTCGAAATGCCGGACGAGGCCCTTGGGGTCACCGGCTTCGGAGTTGTTGGTGGCATTCCCGAGGAGGCGATGATGGTCAGCCAGTCACAAACCGGAAGCTATGGCAAGGCACCACCGCCGCTGAAGACGTCGTGGACGGAGGAAGAGGACGGGTAAGAAAGTCGAATCATACTTTTTCCTTTGCAACCCTCGTCGTCACCTCATTGTGTGTGCATTGTTTGATATGTGTTCGCTCCTCTGTAGCACACTGAGAGACTTGATAAAGCGTGGTGAAAAGAAGTGGACGGTGATAGCAAAGCATTTACCTGGCCGGGCTGGGAAGCAGTGTCGTGAGCGATGGATAAATCATCTACGCCCCGGCATCAAGGTGTGATTTGCTTCTATTTTGTATATTTAATTTTGAGGATTTCTGTGATCTATGATTAGGAAGTAACTTCATTTGGTTTACACGTGCAAACTAGTGTTGCGACGCAACCGATGCATTTGTAAGGCTAGATCTAATGGTTTCCAGTGAACCTTACGCGAAGAATTTTCTCGTGCAAATAGCCCTTACCTTTTCGGTTCATCCTCTGAATGGAATGTACAGAACAGCAAGCAATAGATAAATTCTGGTGTGTGCGTCTTATTATTAAGTGAATTACTTCGTCAAAGCCACTAATTTAATCATGCAACTGTATCTTGCATAGGATGGTTATCAGTAAGTGAATCACTTCATCAATTAAAGCCACTAATTTAATCATGCAATTTTATCTTGCATGATGGTTGTTAGTAAGTGAATCACTTCATCAAAGCCACTAATTTAATCATGCAACTGTATCTTGCATAGGATGAGGTAAATTGTCCAATGCATTCATCCTTCATTGTGTTAGCAGTAAGCTTTGAATTGATGGAAGAATAGTCATTTTGCGATTGTTGAATCCGATGTCGAGCAAACTTTATATATGAATTCACATAGCCCAACTATAGTCAGTGTCGTACCCGTGATTATCTCAAAGTCGCTGCTTTCTAGAAGGATAGTTGCGTGTCTTTGTAGGATGTTTCCCTGCACAACATGCTGTAATTGTCAAACGCTGACTTTTTCTGTAGCATTTTACTATCAAAACATCATACTAGACCTAATCATTTATTTACTTTCATTCTTGCAAATTTAGTAACTACCTGGCGTAAAATTGGAATGAGCGTCTCTCGCTTTGAATAGCCATTGTAGTTGAAAAATTCAAGTTTTTGATTTTTTTTTTTTAGATAATGAACGAGGTTCTAGCCTCTACACAGAATCACAATTGTCTGACACATTCAAACGGACAACCAGACTAACCAGTAGGTTTTCTTTCCGAAGTTTAAAATTAAAAAAAAAAATAGTAGGTATCTCTGATCTGTCTCTTTTTTTTGAAAAAGTATATCTGATCTCTATTTTTGAATTCGCAGCACAATGACTTATGGAAAGAAGACGAAGACAAAATTCTAATTGACGCTCACAAATACTACGGCAATCGTTGGTCAGTTATTGCAAGGAACCTCCCTGGTCGCTCAGAGAGCGCAATAAAAAATCACTGGAATGTGACTCTACGCAGCCTAAAGGCGAAGCACCGACGACAGGAGAAGAAGAAGAGCAAACGGACGTCGCTCGGCCAGTTATCCATCTTGGAAGAGTACATCTGCAGCCTGCGTCTCGATGACACTGTACCCACAGCTCCGCCGCCGTCGTCCGCACCGCCGCCCCACAACCTCGCGTCCAACGGTCTCCTCAATCCGGTTGTGCACACCCCGGCATTCTACTCTGTCCCAACCAACACAGAGATGAACTTCAACGCTGCCAACTCGGCGGTTGGGTCGTCAAACCCGGGGATGATCAACCTCAACATGCCGCCATCGCCGCCTGACCTCAGCACCGTCAATGATCCACAACTGCAGGAGTACTACCTGAACTACTCCATGTATGCTCCAGCGCCGGCGCCGCTTCTTCAACAGGCAACTGATCATCAAGACCCTCAGCAAGCCTGCTCCAGCCTGAACATGCTCCCATATGCTCATTACTTCGTATTGCTGCGCTCCGAGACTGGTAGGTCTGATGCAGGTGCTTCCTCCAGCAATGCAGGCACATATGGCTACTACAGAGATGCAGGGCATGGCAGCAGTGGCGGTCCAGCCGGTGACAACAACGACATGTTCGAGATGCTCTCCAAAGACCTGGTCACTCTTGAGTTTAACAGGTTCAAGTGAGATAGAGAGAGAGAGAGAGAGAGTTGCTCTTGCTTATCCAATTATCCTTTATTTTTCATATCGGTCATGAACAATTTCAACTTGGGTATGGACCATGTGGTGTTGTGTTGTAAGAACATTTGTCGTGCTATCTTAGACTCTTTAAGACATATGTGTGATGGCATTTCTATTTTCGTCGCTTTTTGGAATGCTTTTTTTTTAATTTTATTTTTGCATTCAAGGCAAGGAGGATGCAATACCATAGATCTGGTGGTGCTTTTCTGCTCGGTAATCATCATGTGTGCATAGAAGCAACTGCACAATTGTGACGTAAGAGTCTAGTTAATGGTCAGATATGATTGTAGTCTTTGTATGTGAGGTTTGTCTCGATTGGAGACAAAAAGGAACGGTACGGACCATCTGAATTTTTCGAGATAGAACCGTCTTATTTCATGTTCCGTTGAAAGTACGAAATGGTCATGTCATTTGTTTAATTGGAAGGATAGTAGGTGATGAAATAGTCCCATCTCTTGTTTGATTAAGAAACAGAATTGGACATGTGGATATGGTCTCCTTATTGACATGGCAAGGTTACCCATCATTCATGTGCTCATTTCCACATCAGCATTTTATTTTGAAAGTTCAAAGCTTACAGGTCCAAGCCTTCCTAGAAATTTCAGCAGTTGTTTAAAAAAACAAGTTCCAGCCATCAAAAGTCAATATCCTAGTCAAAAAAATTCTCTATATGCATGCCATACAATTTGCACTCCTGTAATCCTGTTGCAATTAGTCACTGACCAACACATGCTATTCTCGGCAGTTTTCTCAAAAACCACAAAAACCAGTAGAAAAAACAAAAGAATGCAAAATTTCAAATCCCAACAAGTTGAAAACGGTAAGCCGAGCGGTTTCACCAGTAAACCAGTTTTCAAATTTCAAAATCAGTTTTCACAGTTTGCCGCTTAGTTTGAATGGTTTTCATAGTTTCAAATTTTTTTAAAAAAAAATCAAAAGGTAAGTCGAGCGGTCGCTTGGTTCGAGCGGTTGTCAATAAATGTTTCATATTCATTTTTCTAGAAAAAACAGAGGGAGCCGCACCCCAAATACACCCGAAATGAGGAGCCGCTGAAAGGCATATTTGCCGTCTCTCTCTTCCCCGCCCGCATTAGCACCATCCGAATAGCACACAGATTTATTCCGACAATTGTTAAGAAATTAGGCAAATTCCTAAGTAATTTAATCCAGAAAATCCCCAAAATTGTGATAGCGATGAACAAACTGAACAGTAATTCAGGAACGTACGCAGAGGAAGATCCAGCGCCCGAAGCGCTAGAAGATCCATTTCCAAGAACCATCGTTCTTGAGTCTGTTCGACGTAGTCGATCTCAGTCGATGCAGGATGTTGTACGCAGTGCAGAACCACCGCGCACCGGGAAGTAGTCGTCGATCGAGCAGTCGCGTAGTCGCTCCCCAAAAACCTGATCGCCCGCACACCCGGCAGATGTCTCTTGCGGATCGGGGGTTTCGGAGGCCAGCTCTCCCAGATTCTGTGCGCGCAGAAGTCCGGGACGGAGATGTCTTTGACAGCAACGGCGAGCGGAAGATGGAACGAGTAGTGAGCGTATGATCGAGAGTAATCGATCGATCCCGGGAAGGCGCTATATATAGAAACGGAACAGACGCGACCCCTCGAATGAACAGACGTGACCCCTTCGAACGAATAGACGTGACGCCTTCGTAAGGACGAACAGGCGTGACTCCTTCGTAGCGAAAAGGCGTCGATTCATATGGGACGCACCGTTTCAATATATCAAGACTTCCATGACGGACGGACGCGACGCGCCCGCCCGCCACGCCACGCCCGCACGCACCGCACCGCACCGCACCGCACCGCACCGCACCGCCCGCCAGCCAGCCAGCCAGCCAGCCACGCCACGCCTCGGCTCGGCTCGGCGGCGGCGGCGGCGGCGCGCGCGCGCGCGTGTGGTTCACTACTAGCCTCTCTCAACTTCTCTAGGGGATCAACCGGAAATCCACCTAATAAGTCGAGTCTATCTATGGTAGGAATCCCATGTGGGACTAAACCATTAATGCACTAATTATGGGCCTAGACTAAATAGAATTATTGCTCCATTATGGGCTTAATAAAAGGCCCAATAATTCAACAATCCCCACCAAGTCTAGAGCTCATAAGGAATGCATTCAAATTTATCTTCCTCTCGTTTAATATACCGGTGTTTCGATGGAGACTGTTAAGTTGAACTTCCATCTAGAACAAAGGTTACACCCTATTCACAACTGAACAATGGACTATGCCTTGAAATTGTCAGTTTTGTGCGAAAGAGGTTTTGCCAAAGTCCTTTACCGATACTAGGTTGCCAAAAGCATCCCCTCTGTTTGAAGCATATAAGTCATACTTCTGGCCCATTCATGAGTATCTAGAGATCCCCACCATCTCATAGACTGTGACTAGCAGTCGAACTCATATAGGTGTGTTCTTTAAAGATATCCTGTAGGACGATATCTTTGCTTCTCATAAGCCACTATGAACACATTAAGGTTAATGAACCAGCCTGCCTTACAGTTCTCTAGGAAAGAAGTACATCTGAGATAGACCAGTCAAGGGTCTTTCCTCTCAAACTGTCACTAGCTTGTTTCACCATTCTACTTCACGGGATCTCCGATCACATAGAACAGGTTACCGCTATGACAGCCTATCAAGTGGGTCTCAAGCCCATCTCACTCGATGCACTATTTATCACATTACGTGATAGTCCCTTGGTAAATTGATCTGCCAGATTTTTAGATGTATGGACGTAGTCCAACGACATAACTCCGGAGTTTCTCAATTTTCTGACAGATTTCAGCCGCCTTTTCACATGCGTTGTGGATTTCATGTTATCCTTTGAACTGTTCACTTTGACTATCACCATCTGATTGTCACAGTTCATGGAAATAGACGGTATTGGTTTTTCAACCACCGGTAAATCCATAAGGAAATCACGAAGCCATTCAGCCTCAAGGCCGGCAGTATCCAAAGCTGTAAGTTCTGCTTCCATAGTTGACCTCGTTAAGATGGTCTGCTTGCAAGACTTCCAGGAAACAGCGCCACCTCCAAGTAGAAACACATATCCACTTGTGGCATACATCTCATCAGCGTCGGATATCCAGTTTGCATCACAATATCCCTCAAGTACTTTCGGGTACCCAGAATAGTGAATGCCATAGTCCATAGTACCCTTCAGATAGCGCATTACTCTCTCAAGAGCTCGCCAGTGATCATCTCCCGGTTTTGACACAAACCGACTCAGTTTGCTCACAGCAAACGAGATATCAGGCCTTGTAGCACTAGCCAGGTACATAAGCGAACCAATGATTTGGGAATATCTCAATTGATCCCTTGCTATTCTTTGGTTCTTCCTTAATAGCACGCTAGGATCATAAGGCGTGGGAGCAGATTGACAATCGCTATACCCAAAGCGACTCAAGATCTTCTCCACGTAGTGAGATTGCAAGAGAGTAATCCCACCATTGCCTTCTCTTTGTAGCTTGATGTTAAGAATAACATCTGCTACTCCCAAATCCTTCATCTCAAAGTTGTTGGACAGAAAGTCCTTGACCTCCTCAATCACATTAAGGTTGGTCCCAAAGATCAGTATGTCATCAACATATAGACACAGGATGACTCCCTCGCCCCCACCATACCGATAATATACACATTTGTCGGCTTCGTTCACAACAAAGCCAGCCGATATCAGAGTCCTTTCGAACTTCTCGTGCCATTGCCTAGGAGCTTGTGTAAGGCCATACAGGGATTTCAACAATTTACACACTAAGCTCTTTTGACCTTCTATCACAAACCCATCAGGCTGATCCATATAGATCTCCTCGTCTAGCTCTCCATAGAGGAAAGCTGTCTTAACGTCCATCTGATGGACGAGAAGACCATGTGAGGCTGCCAGGGAAAGTAATACTCGAATCGTGGTCAAACGAGCAACAGGTGAGTAGGTGTCGAAATAATCTTCACCCTCCTTTTGTGAATATCCCGTCACCACAAGCCTTGCCTTGTACCTCTCAATCGTACCATCAGGCCTAAGCTTTTTCTTGAACACCCACTTGCATCCTATGGGTCTGCACCCGTAAGGACGCTCGACCAACTCCCAAGTACCATTAGACATGATTGAATCCATTTCACTCCTTATTGCTTCCTTCCAAAGGTCAGCATCGGGAGATAAAAATGCCTCTTCAATGGTTCTGGGAGTCTCATCCACAAGGTACACAATAAAGTCATTTCTAAAAGACTTTGCAGTCCTTTGTCTCTTACCCTTACGGGTGACTAGATTGTCATCCTCCTCAGGAATGTGCACAAGGGGTTCCTCATTTTGTGTTATCGGAATGAAATGCTCATGGGGTAATGTAAACTCATGATTAGATGTGCTAGGTGTATTTTTGAAAGGATATTCACTCTCAAAGAATGTAGCATCTCTGGACTCCAAAATTGTACCGACCACCATGTCAGGTACTCCAGATTTTACTACTAAAAATCTATAGCCCACGCTATTCATAGCATAACCCAGGAAGATACAATCAACAGTTTTAGGTCCAAGTTTGCGTTTCTTATTGATTGGCACATTCACCATGGCCAAACAACCCCAAGTACGCAAATATGAGAGATTTAATCTTTTCTTATGCCATTCCTCGAATGGTGTAATTTCTTTATCCTTTGTGGGAACTCTATTCAGGACATGACATGCTGTCAAGATCGCCTCACCCCACCATTCCTTAGAAAGGCCCGCTGTCTCTAACATGGCGTTAACCAAATCAGTTAGAGTTCGGTTCTTTCTCTCAGCAATCCCATTAGATTGAGGTGAGTAAGGCGGTGTCCTCTCATGAATAATACAATGTTCCACGCAGAATTCAGAAAAATCATTAGAAAAGTATTCTCCACCACGGTCAGACCTTAAACGTTTAATCTTCCTCTCTAGTTGGTTTTCTACTTCAGCTTTATAGATTTTAAAGTAATGCAAAGCTTCATCTTTGGATTTCAGCAGATACACATAGCAATATCTAGTACAATCATCTATGAGAGTCATGAAGTATCTTTTATCACCTCTAGTCAATTCGCCATTCATCTCGCATAGATCGGAATGAACAAGTTCTAATGCCTCTAAGTTCCTCGCCTCCGCAGCCTTGTGAGGTTTGCGAGGTTGCTTAGATTGCACGCAAGCATGGCACTTAGAACTTTTGACCATGTCAAATTTCGGGATTAAATTCAGTTTTGCTAGCCGCGTCATACAACCAAAATTAATGTGACAAAGTCGTGAATGCCAAACATTCGACTCATTCGAAGTAAGAATATTATTCACAACCTTATTACAATCAATGTCAAGTAAAGAAAAGCGGAACAAGCCTCCGCAATCATAGCCTTTTCCAACAAATGTTCCATACTTAGAAAGTATACATTTTATAACCATCTCGACACAATTGAGAGCCACTAACAAGATTTCTTTTGATTGAGGGGACATGCTGCACGTGCTTCAATAGCACCGTCTTTCCCGAAGTAAACTTCAGAATGACCGTACCAACACCAAGAACACGAGCATGTGACCTATTTCCCATCAACAAGTCTCCTGTTACTCCGGCCTGATAAGAAGAAAACAAAGAGATATCAGCACACACATGTACATTAGCCCCAGTGTCAATCCACCACTCAGGTGTTTGACAAACAGAAAGGACAATGGGTGTAAAATTACCGTACCCAGAAGTCCCTCCAGTCTCGCTAATGACCACGTTTGCAGATTTCTTCTCCTGCTTAAATTTGCGGTCTGGGCACTCACTTGCCCAATGCTCAGTGCTACCGCAAACAAAGCAGCCACTGTCTTTGCTCTTTTTCTTCTTAAAAGTGGTTGATTGCTTAGGCTTCTCAGCCCCCTTCTTCTTCTTCTTTGATGGGTTATTTTTTCGCACCATATTGACACTAGAAGGTTCTCCTACGCTCTTTCCACGTGTGTCTTTTGCTTTCGCCCTTTCCTCAACATCAAGAGACCCAATGAGTTCAGACACGCTAAACTCTTGTCTCTTATGTTTCAGTTGGGTAGCAAAATCCCTCCAAGTAGGTGGCAACTTAGCGATAATACCGCCAGCCACAAACTTGTCAGGCAACACACATGGAAAATGTTCGAGTTCTTTTGCCATAGCTTGTATTTCATGAGCCTGTTCAACTACAGAACGGTTCTCAACCATCTTGTAGTCAAAAAACTGCTCCATGATATACAACTCACTACCGGCATCAGAAACACCGAACTTAGCGTCCAGAGCATCCCATAGTTCTTTCGCAGAAGTGCACGTAATGTATGAATCCTTATACTTATCGGCAAGAGCGCTAATCACGGCGCCTCTGAACAGATTATCAGCCATATTGAACCGTTCCTCCTCCTCTGGAGTGAACTGTTCTGGCCTACCGTTCGCGGCGTGATGGCAGTTCATTGCTGTAAGCCACAGGACCATCTGCGCACGCCACCTCTTATAGAAAGACCCATCAAACGCGTTCGGTTTCAGTGCAGCAGCAAAACCGCTAACAGAAAATTGCCTAACATCAGGTTTTTGGATTGTTAAGAAATTAGGCAAATTCCTAAGTAATTTAATCCAGAAAATCCCCAAAATTGTGATAGCGATGAACAAACTGAACAGTAATTCAGGAACGTACCCAGAGGAAGATCCAGCGCCCGAAGCGCTAGAAGATCTATTTCCAAGAACCATCGTTCTTGAGTCTGTTCGACGTAGTCGATCTCAGTCGATGCAGGATGTTATACGCAGTGCAGAACCACCGCGCACCGGGAAGTAGTCGTCGATCGAGCAGTCGCGTAGTCGCTCCCCAAAAACCTGATCGCCCGCACACCCGGCAGATGTCTCTTGCGGATCGGGGGTTTCGGAGGCCTGCTCTCCCAGATTCTGTGCGCGCAGAAGTCCGGGACGGAGATGTCTTTGACAGCAACGGCGAGCGGAAGATGGAACGAGTAGTGAGCGTATGATTTGACGGACGGACGCGACGCGACGCGCCTGCCCGCCAAGCCAAGCCAAGCCAGCCAGCCAGCCAGCCACGCCTCGGCTCGGCGGCGGCGCGCGCGCGCGTGTGGTTCACTACTAGCCTCTCTCAACTTCTCTAGGGGATCAACCGGAAATCCACCTAATAAGTCGAGTCTATCTATGGTAGGAATCCCATGTGGGACTAAACCATTAATGCACTAATTATGGGCCTAGACTAAATAGAATTATTGCTCCATTATGGACTTAATAAAAGGCCCAATAATTCAACAACAATGACAGACTCTACAAACGTTATGATCCTACAACTGTAGAAAAACATCAGATAGTACTAGATGATTGTAGAAAAACATCAGATAGTACTAGATGCATTGTAGAGTAACAAACACGAGGTGCGCATCGCATTGACTCTCCGGTGTCGGGGTGATGATCCGCTGAAGTGCACTTCACATGGCCGATGACGCACGCCCACGGGTCAATGACCGCGGCGCCGTTGCATTGCACAGAGGGCACAGCGGCAGGCCGACAGGGGCGAAGCCACGTGCAGCCATCACACCGATGGATTTCTGAAAATTATACATGAAACAGTGTTTAGGCCTTGATTCTATGTCTAATGACACTGGTAAAAGAGTCTAATGACACCGGCGATCAGCGTCTCTGGCTTCACCCGTCGATACGCAGAACGCAGCCAAGAACTTCTCGACGAGAATGGCTGCCGCTACAAGACAGGCGTGGCGAAGAGAGCGACACGACGCGGGGACATCATGCCCGGATTGGAACCGGGTACTGCATGCCGTCGCCCAGCAACTTCGGCCACACGAACTTCGTTTACTCAGTGGATCCGCCGCCTCTCCATGGCTTCACTTCCGCGTCGCCCCATCGGACGACTCGGGCGGCGACCGCCGCCACCCAGAGCCACCATCAGCCCTCTCCCGTCCGGCCGCCTACAGGAGCTGGCGAGGTTGTGGCAGGCCGGGTGCTTCCCTGAGTGGCCTGGCGAGGGCCTGGTCAAGCCGGCGCTGCAGGCGCTGGAGATCATCTTTCACTTCATGTCCGTCGCACTCTCCGACCCGCGCGTGTACGCGAGCCGCCGCGAGCTCGCGCGCCGGCTGGAGGCGCTCGCAGCGCGGGAGGTGGAGCCGGTGGCCGTGCTCTGCGAGGGCAACCGGTGCGCGCTGCTCGCGGAGCTGAGCGCCTCCGGCGGCGTGCTCCCGCGGGAGCGCAGCGCGTCGGAGGTGGGGCAGCTGCCCGGGAGCGCCGCCGCGGTAGTGTGCCAGACCAACGAGGCGAGCCTGCTGCCGCGCTTCGCCGCGTAGGATGAATATAATGCTACTAATTCACCTTCGTCATATAGGAGTAGACGCGAAAGGGCCTGTAGCCTAATGGTTAAAAAAGCCTCAGTAGCACCTCATGTCTTGGGTTCGACTCCTTATGGGGGCAATTTTTCTAGGATTTAACGGCATTATGCTTTCAGTAGTAAGCAACGCTCCCGTTGACAGCGAGGCACCAGTGGTGACTTGATTTTGGCTGAATAATCATGCATATTTTGGAATGATCCAAACAAGCATGAAACCTGACTTATGTTGAGCAGAGGTCCATGTTAGCAGACATAATTACCCACCTGTGTTTGGATGGTCATTTACAGACACAGATGCACACGATTTGCAATCGATCTTATGGTCGACTTTTCATCTAAAATAATCTTTTTTTGATCGAATTGTCTTAAAAAAATATTATGGTTGACTTGTGAACAGCTGTTTCAACTCAGTTTCGCTCCTACCGAAGCCTGTGAATGGAGACATAACCTACTTCAGTGGTCCAAGCCCTTCTTTTGTCTCTCTTTTTGAGACAGATCCTGCACCTTTGGTGTATAAGAACTCCCCTATTGAATGATAGATCCTACACCCCTTTCTTTCAGATAAAGAAAAACATTATGGCACTGATTTTATTGAGAAATAACGAGATAAGAGGATGAATCCATGATCGATACAACTAATAAACTTGATGCTATGATTAAAAGTCTTGCTGTCGGAAACATTGAGAAGGAAGAGGAATGAAGATCCAATAATTTAACATATGGCTGAATGCAAAATACGAATGTACCAAAGCTTATACATGCCAAATAATGGAGAGACTACGTGCAATCAGAACAAATATACAGACTACACAATTAGTTCAGGCAAGATGGTCGCCGCTTCCCTGGATGCAGTGGGAGAGGCAGTTGATGACGCTAAATGGGTGCGCCACAATGCTTCCATCCTCAAGTTTATACCCGTCGCTCTGGTACATGGCACAGGTTTCTTCATAATCGGACCCAAAGTATAACTTACCACCTTCGGCGGAGGGAAAAGCCTCTGCCGTTACAGAGATTGTGCGGCAATGGCCAATGAACACGGCACGCCGGCCGAACGCCTTGGCCGGAACTAGGGCCCGGGCGTCCAAGTCCACACCGTATGCCTTGTGCGTCCACCTGAAATTGCTTTCGGGGTCGACTTGGTATAACAAACGGTGCACCAGCATCAGTTCCCCGGCATTGTCCACAAGGTGAAGGTGGTCTGTCATTCGGGAGAAACGAAGTGAGTTGCCCCACTCAACAGCCGGAAGCAACCGAGGCTGCTGGTTTGAACAGGAGGAGGTGTCCAGCACCATGACTCTATTTCGGACACAGCAGTAGAAGCGACCCGCGAAAGGCAAAGCCGAATCCAGGTATTCTTTGCAGACCACAGTCCAGTGCTTGTCGCCAGGCTTAGCGACGGCAAGCACTCTTGGATAACTGAAGCAAACCGCTACCGTGGAGTCGTCGGTGACGCCGACGCCGTACACCCCAAGGTCGTCTGACTCCACGATGGGCTTGAAACCGGGAGGTCCGGGAGGCAGCAGCGGGGTCACCGGCGGGAGGTCGGTGAGCTGGCGCGTGAGCGGATTGAGCAGGCGGACGACCAGGGTGTGAAGCAGCAGGAGGAGACCCTCAGGGGTGAGCGCGAGCAATATGTGCTCGTCTAGCTCCGGGAGGTCCATCCGGATGCATTCTCCGGAGGACACGTTGAGGAAGCGTCGGCGGTGAGGGCCGGCGAGGGCCTTGTAGAGCATGATCCATCGCCGGGGCAGGAAGCGGCCGTCCAGGCCGGCGCGTGGGTCCGGCGAGCACCGCCGCCACGGGCGGCACACGGCGCGGAAGCGGACGTAGTCTGCCACGTCGCCGCCGGCGAGGACGAGCTCGGCAATCAGGCCAGTCGGGCCGTCCCCGCCAAAGGTTCGCCCAGTCCTGCGTGCAGCTGCTGCTGGGAAGGGCATCCGTGCGGCAGCCGGACGCGTTGCGCTGGCGCTTTCTCCCCCAACAAGTGAGTGGCGGGTTCGTCGTCGTTTGGGCGCCGTGCAAGAGTTCTTGCTTATGTCGTCGGACCCGTGAGGATGAGCAGGGTCGCGGCGTGTCGCGAGCGGGCCGCGGTCGCCTTGTGCCGCGCCGCGATTGTCAGACCCCATTTCTGGAATCTACTGTGCATCCTGTATCAGTCCCTGGATCAGTAGCTGATACGCACAAGAACACAGTTATGATAATCAAAAGCATACTTCGAATAGATAAATAAGTAAGATACCTGATATAAGACTCTTAGTGGCGGTACGACAAGAATTCAAACTATCCAAGTACATCCGACCCACTAGAGGTGAAGCAGACAGCGGAAACCATGGCCCAACGCCACAAGCAAACTTGAGAAGCAGAACCGAAAATCCAATCGCCATCGTTCTCTACGAAGTCTTCTCCTACTAAACCAACAATTGCAAACACGTGAGTACATAAGGTACTCAGCAAGCCCTACACTACACAAGGGTATATATACATGCATATTTCGTCTTAGCAAGGATTAGGCTGTATGGTTTATTTGCAACATGCATATTTCGTATATACTGCCTTCGGCGCAGAGGCACAAACTACTTGCCTGAGATCACCTTTGCAAAATGTTTTGAGCTGGCATTCTGCATGTTAAATCCAATCGCAAATTCGTAATGTCAGTGACGGTGAGGGACAACTGATCTACTGGCACGAATGCTAGTTAACCTTCGGCATATAGGAGTAGACAAGTGCTTTGTTGTACCTCTAATATGGAGCTGACCATCTCTATTATGGCCGTGTAAACGTTGGATCCAACAGGAGAAATGTCTTATACAGACCTCACTTGCAGTTATGCTCACAAACCAAGACATTAACTAGAGTCTTGAGGAACCATGTTGAGATGTGCCATGGTTCATAATGTGATGAGTAATTGACAACGAACGAGTTTGAGTTGAACTTGAGGTTCGGGTTTGGATTGCGGGATTTTGAGGTTTGCATGAGCATGTATATTGATTATGTTTATGGCTAACCGGAGTTGGTGAAGGTGATGGGAAGTATGGAGGAGATGGAGAAATGTGTTTGCTTGTCTAATGATGTGTAGGTCAATGGAGTCAACTTGATGGTCAACAGCGAGAGGATCGGGAGGAACAAGCGGGAGGCTTGGGTCCGGGCGATCGAGAGGCCGGGTGAGGTCAAGGGTGATCCACACCGTACACGTGGCTGACAAGAAGCACGGAGGGTTTCGCGGTTTGGCCTCAAAACCGTGGAGGTGATGAAGACGGCGGGTTGACCAAGTCAAGAGGCGAACGAGAGGCCGAGTCAAGTGAAAGGTCCCGACGGGCTGGGACGAGAAGACTTGACGGCGAGGTTCGCGGGACGAGGTGACTCGCGTCGACATCGAGGTGGTTTCCCGGTTTATGCCTCAAAACCGGCGGGCGGACGGTTTCCCGGTTTGGGCCTCAAAACCGGCGGCGGCGCATGGTGGTGTACGTGGCACCATCGCGAAGGTTGCGTCGAGGCGAAGCGAAGTCGTGAAGGGCCCGATGGCGTTCGGACGAAGGAAAAAGAGTTGGACGATTTTGCCCCTAGTGGTAGGTGGGAGTATGTAATACCTTAGGGGTATGTTGGGAAAGAGAAAATGCCCATATAGGGAGGTGGAGTTGGCTGGCCACCTTGAGTCTCTGGGGACCAAGTCATTTGCATCTAGGGATAGGACTAGCTAGGGGAGAGCTAGAGAGAGATGAGAGGAGAGGGAACAAGGTGAGAGCTTGTATCTTCAACTTTCAACAAGAGAGGGAGGAAAAGGGCGGCGCCCTAGCTTTGTACCTATGGATTTCGTGATTGAACCAATGGAATGAAGTTTGTTTGAATCAATCTCGTGCTCTTGTTCTTCCTCCCCATCTTATTCCCGAACTTATCTTTTTCCTCATTTTCGGAGCTATTTTCGGGTGATTTTTCGATCTCCTTTTTGGCTGCGATTTGGGATGGTTTTCTTGGATGGATTTGGTGCTAGGATGTGTGGGAACATGCCTTGAGTGATCTCGTTCAAGATCTCCCCACGAGCACCTCGAATTTGTGGATTTCGTCCAAGTTTGACCAAACCCTTGTTCTTGCACGTGATCTGAAATTCGAGGGGATTTGGTTGGGTTTTTGATATGGATCCACTTGGATGAGGTTTCCAATCTTGTCACGCACCTAGGGTTCAAGTTTGGTGATTTTTGGGGGTCGTTTGATTGGGTTTCGGATTTTGGAGCAACCGGTCGCGCGTTTTTGTTCTTGCTGTTCATCGCCTACCGGAGTATCCGACCGAGTACCGGAGTATCCGGACCTGGTACCCGACCGGACTATCCGACACATTACCGGAGTATCCGGACCTGATACCTTCCGGAGTATCCGGCGCCCTACCGGAGTATCCGGACCTGGTATCCGACCGGAGTATCCGACACCTCACCGGAGTATCCGATTCCGGAGTATCCGACAGGTTACCGGACTATCCGGTGGAAGGTCTCGGTTGGATTTTCATCGGTCCATCTCGTGGAGTGCGTGTTCGTTTGTTTTGCTTCCGCAAGTATTCCTACATCATCTTTGACCACTCCTAGGGTCAGCACAACACTCCTCATGTGTGTGTGTGATCTTGGTGATCAATCTTGAGGCGGGTTGGGACATAGGCCGAATTCTTTGCAAGAATTTTTATCGGCTCCCATTCACCCCCCCTCTGGTCGCGTTCTCGGTCCTGCAATTGGTATCAGAGCCGGTTTGATCACGTGTTGAGCTTAACCGGCTTTGTGATCCGAAGGCGACATGGAGAAAGGTGCGATCAAGCTCTTGGTCTTCGATGGGGAAGATTTTCTCTATTGGAAGTCTCGCACTCAAGCTTATCTCATGAGTCAAGGCATTGGGATATGGACCATTGTGCAAACCGACTACGAGATTCCGGAGAACATGGAGACGGCGCAGCAAGGTGCGATCGCTCAATTCGATAACAATTCTAAAGCTGTTAACATCTTGCTTTCCGCCATCGGTAGAAAGGAGTACGATCGCATTGCTCACCTTAAGACTGCTCATGCCATATGGGAGACGCTTTGCTCCTATCATGAAGGCACTAACCAAGTTAAGACCATGCGTAGAGATTCGTACAACAGGCAGTACCAGACCTTTGCACAGCTGCCTGGCGAGTCGCTAGATGCTATGTTTGCTAGATTCGAGTCCATAGTGTGTCATCTCAGGGCATGTGGTGATCTTGTTTACACTGACAATGAGCGTGCTAAGCAATTGCTTTACTCACTAGATGAGAACACTTGGGGTGTGAAGATCTCCGCACTGGAGGAATCCCCCGACTTTGGCACACTCACCTGCGAGCAGCTCTATAGCAAGCTCAAGTCTCACGAGCTCTCTAGGAAGTCACGTCCGAACCACAATGCATCCACTAGTATGGCTTTGATGACTGACTCTCATGGTAATGCATCTTATGGGACTAACCCCTCTCACAAATCTACTTTGGAGTTTGCTCTTTCTTCCCTGGTTGTAGCTTCAGATGAACAGGTGGAGTCCCTTCCAGAGGAGGATCTTGCCTTGCTGATCAGGAAGTTCAAGCGCTCCTTCAACAACAGAAGAGATAGGAGAGGTGGTGATCCCCGTGGCTGCTATGAGTGCGGCGATCCTCGTCACTTCATCGCCGACTGCCCCAAGCGGAAGAAGAAGTTCGACTACACCGACCGCCAAGAAGAAGAACCCAAGAAGAAGAACAACTTCTCCAAGAAGGGCAAGAACACCAAGAAGAAGATGGCGAAGGTGTTCGCAAGGGCACTCGTTGCTTCCCTCAGCGATGTCGACTACTCTACGGGCGACGACATCTCAAGCGCTGAGGAGGAGATGGAGAAGCCGGAGAAGTCAAAGGACAAGAAGAAGACTTCCGACTTCACCGGGCTCTGCTTCATGGCAAAGGATGGTCCCTACTCCGACTCCGACTCCGAGACAAGCAAGGTATCACAAACTCGTGAGGAGCTCATCTTTCGAAATGAATACTTGCGTAATGCCTTGTTTGAGCAAGATAAGAAGTTAGTTGAGGCTGTGCGCAAGAATCGTAAGCTAAAGTCCGAGCTTGAAAGTACCAATGTTGATCTTGCTTTTCTCAAGTCTTGTGTTGATGAGGATAGGGTGGTATAGTGTGAGTCTTGTGATGTTGTCATGAATGATCTAGTCTCTCTGAAGGATATGCATGCTCCAGTTGCCAGTCAGCTTGAGAGTGCTTTGAAAGAGCTAGAGGAGCTCAAGGCTCGACCTCTACTCTTGGGTGTTTGTAAGACTTGCCCTAAGCTCACACATGACTTGGATAGTCAATTGTCCAAGGTCAAATAGCTAGAGGCAAAATTGCTAAGTGGTCCTCGTGGAACACCACCACCGTGTGTTGTGTGTGCTTCTTTGAAGAGTGATCTTGTCACTACCAAAAACGAGAACCTAAAGCTATCCCAAGAAGTTGAATACCTCACCACTCGCCTCACAAGAACCAAAGAGAGTGAGAAAAGAATTGAGAGTGACTTGCTGAGGGTTAAGGAAGGTTCAACTCAAGGATACAACTTGGGTTTGGGTTATGAGAGGTGTGAGAAGGAGAGTGAAAATGTGGGTAAGTTTGTACCAAGCTCCAACCTCCAAGATGAGAGTGAGAAACTTAAACCCACCGACACCTACTATCCATCAAACCCAAAGCCATCCTTTAACCCAAGAGAGGTCAAGAAGCAAAAGCAACAATCCAAACCACCTACACAACCAAAACCAAAACCCAGGAATGTGTTTACTTGCATGTTTTGTGGTAGGGATGGTCATTTGGATGAGTTTTGCTTTGGAAGGAAGAGAATTGAAAGGAGGCAAGCTGAGTTGGCTAGGAATGCAGTCTATCATTCCTATGTCGACTATCCGCCTCACACTCCTTCTCGTGCTTACAGTGGACTTGGTCATCGCTCATATGACTTTGGTTCACAGAACAGAGGACTTGAGTCACGACGCTTTGATGGCCCACGTTTTCCCTTTCGTGGTGTCCATCCCCAGCGTGGATATAGTCATCCCTCATATGACTTGTATCCCCATGACATGAGGAGTGAGTTTGGACACTTTGACGGTCCACGTCGTCCCTATCGTGGTACTCGTCCCGTGCGTTCCAATGATCAAGTGCATAGAACTGTTTTTAGTTCTGCAGGTCGTGTGGTTAGGTGCTGGATTCCTAAAGCTTATCTCTCTAACCCCAGCACTGAGCCCTCGATCTTTTCTTCACGTTCTATGTAGGTAGCTGATGGAGGCCTGGAGGACAAGTGGTTGATGGACTCCGGTTGTTCGCGCCATATGACCGGTGATACTAGATGGTTCTCCAGCCTCACCTCCGTAAAGCAAATTGACTATGAGACATTCGGGGACAACAAAAAGGGTAGAGTAAAAGCAATTGGCGCTGTCAAGGTAAATGACTCATTCACTCTCAAGGAAGTAGCCCTAGTAGAGCATCTCAAGTACAATCTACTTTCTGTTTCTCAGTTGTTGGATGATGGCAATGAAGTGATCTTTAAGAGGAATGCATCTCGTGTTGTTGATTCGACTGGTGCTTTGATTTGCAATATTTCTCGAATTGACAGAGTTTTTCGTGCTGATTTTGTTTCTTCTTCTGGTTCTCACAAGTGTTTGTTCGCTCAACCTTCTTCTGAGCTTTGGACATGGCATAGGAGACTGGGTCACATGAGCTTTGACTTGTTGTGTCGCTTAAGTGGCCTAGGATTGATCCGAGGATTGTCTAAGCTCAAATTTGAGAAAAACCTTGTTTGTGCACCTTGTCGTCATGGCAAAATGGTTGCCGCTTCTCATCCACCAATCCATTTGGTGATGACTGAGCAGCCTGGGCAATTGCTTCACATGGACACTGTTGGTCCTGCTCGGGTTCGTTCAGCTGGTGGGAAGTGGTATGTTCTTGTGGTCGTTGACGATTTTCCTCGCTACTCTTAGGTCTTCTTTCTTGAGAGCAAGGATGAAGTGTTTCATCACTTTCGGAGCTTGGCTTTAAGGTTGTTCAAGGAACTCCCTGGTGCACGACGAGCTATCCGCAGTGATAATGGCACCGAGTTCAAGAACTCCTCGTTCAGTGCTTTCTGTCTTGAGAATGGTCTTGAGCACCAATTCTCTGCACCTCGTGTTCCTCAGCAAAATGGCATAGTTGAAAGAAAGAACAGAACCCTTGTTGAGATGGCCCGGACGATGCTTGATGAGCATAGGACTTCGAGGCGGTTCTGGGCTGAAGCCATTAGCACCACTTGCTATGTTCCTAATCGGGTTTTCTTGCGCTCAATTCTTAATGTGACTTCTTATGAGCTACGTTTTGGGAGGAAACCAAGTGTTTCTCATTTGCGTGCTTTTGATTGCAAGTGCTTTATTCTCAAGCGTGGCAATTTGGATAAGTTTGAGTCAAGATCTTCCGATGGTATTTTTCTTGGTTACACCCCACATGGTCATGCTTATAGGGTTTTGAACTTGGAAACTAGCACCATCGTGGAGTCCTGCGATGTAACCTTTGATGAATCTATGCCTTGTACAAGTGGTATTGTTGAGTGTGCAGGTGACAGGGAAATGGAAGAGAGCATCTTTGTAGACGGTGATCTACCGGCTCCAGGTGAAAATGAGGATGAACCACTGCTTCCTACTACTTCGCCTGCTCCTGAGCCGGTCCCTGCTTCCACAGTTCAAGCAGAGGGTCCCGTAGCATCTACATCCTCTTCGGCGGCCGTCGATCCAGCTCCAGCCGTCGTCGAGCAAGCCCCAGCTATTGTTGAGGGGGAGGTACGCTCCGAGAGAGAGGCCCCTCGACACATCCAAAGTCGACATCCTCCCCACCAAATGATCGGTAATCTAAATGAAAGGACAACAAGGTCGAGGTCTGCTCATCTCGCATGCTTTACAAATTATGCATTTGTTGCCTCCTTGAACCTCGAGATGTTGGACACGCTCTTTCTGATTCCGATTGGGTCAATGCCATGCATGAGGAGCTAGAAAACTTTGAGAGAAACAAAGTCTGGACCCTTGTTGAGCCTCCTCCCAATGTGAATGTGATAGGAACCAAGTGGGTGTTCAAGAACAAACAGGGTGAGGATGGTCTAGTTGTGAGAAACAAAGTTAGGGTTGTGGCTCAGGGATTTAGCCAGGTTGAGGGCTTAGACTTTGGGGAAACCTTTGCTCCTATAGCGCATCTAGAAGCCATTAGAATCCTACTAGCCTTTGCCGCGTCTAAAGGCTTCAAGCTTTACCAAATGGATGTCAAAAGCGCTTTCCTAAACGGCTACATAGAGGAAGAGGTTTATGTCAGGCAACCCCCAGGCTTTGAAAATCCCAAGTACCCAAACCGAGTGTACAAGCTTCAAAAGGCTTTGTACGGGCTAAAACAAGCACCCAGGGCTTGGTATGCTAGGCTGAAAACCTTCTTGCTAGAGCGCGGGTTTGAGATGGGGTGTGTGGACAAAACCTTGTTTACCCTCAAGCATGGCACTGACTTTCTTTTGGTTCAGATATACGTGGATGATATCATCTTTGGTGGTTCATCTCATGCTCTTGTGTCTAAGTTTCAGGCAATGATGGAAAATGAGTTCATGATGTCCATGATGGGCGAGCTGACCTACTTCCTTGGTCTTCAAATCAAGCAATGCAAGCAGGGTACCTTCATTCATCAAGCCAAGTACACGAAGGACTTGATGAAGAAGTTCGACATGTCGGATGCCAAGCCCATGTCGACCCCGATGGCCACTTCCACCGTGCTCGATCCGGATCTTGATGGTGAAGCGGTGGACCAGCGGGAGTACCGGAGCATGATCGGCTCCCTCTTGTACCTCACGGCGACAAGGCCCGACATACACTTCGCGGTGTGTCTTTGTGCTCGCTTCCAATCTTCACCAAGGGAGTCTCATCGTCAAGCGGTGAAGCGCATTTTCAGGTATCTCAAGTACACCCTTGAATTCGGCATTTGGTACTCTGCATCATCTACCCTTTCTCTTTGTGGTTATTCGGATGCGGATTTTGCCGGGTGTCGTGTTGATCGGAAGAGCACTTCGGGTACTTGCTATTTTCTTGGATCTTCTCTTGTTTGTTGGTCTTCTCGCAAGCAATCTGGCGTAGCCCAATCCACAACCGAAGCTGAATATGTTGCTGCTGCTAGTTGCTTATCCCAAATCCTATGGATGACTTTCACTTTGAGGGACTATGGGTTAACCTACAAGAGTGTTCCACTTTTTTGTGACAACACTAGTACCATATGCTTATCCAAAGACCCAATCCTACATGGGAGAGTCAAACACATAGAGGTGAGATACCACTTCTTGAGAGATCATGTTGCAAAGGGGGACATCGAGCTTACATACATTGATACCCACAACCAATTGGCCGATATCCTCACCAAGCCCCTAGACGCCGAGCGCTTTGCATTTCTTCGGGGGGAACTTGGTGTTTGCTATCCTTATGGCATTGTTTGAGGGGGAGTTGGCTTCTTTGTAAATATGTATCTTACTTTTCTCGCATTTGCATTGCATTGTAAGATAAGCATCATGTATAATATGCATCTTTAGAAGAAGCTTCAACCTTTATGTCTCCTTGTATTTATTGTTGCTATGATTGAGATTGAGCTAAGTTGTGTGATTGCTAGTAGCATGCTTTTAAACTTAGGCTCTTTTAGATAGTATGGCATAGTTTCATTTGAGCAAGCTAGCTAAACCTTGAGATGAAAATTAGCCTTTGTGAGGCTTATGATCTATGCATGCCTATGTTTGTTCACCATGTGTATGCTTTTTTTTATCCTTGTCAAGACTTGTTTTAAGGCTAGTATTAGAAAATGTCTTGACTTCGGCAACTTATTGTTTGGGGGATGGACTTTGGCAAATGTTTAGCTCATGATGGGACTTTGGGGGACAAATGTCCTTTTGCCAAAAGGCATACTCATTTGCTTCTTGTGCTTAATTTCTAAAATCAATTTGATCTCTTGTGCAAAATGCTAAAAATCCAATACGGTGCCTTGAAGCTTCGGGGTGTTTGCCGTAACCAGTCGTGCGACCCTCCGCTTGGATAAAAGGTTACTTGAGGATGAAAAATAAAAGACAAGCAAATGCTTGCAATCTTCACTTGATCAAATTGAGTCTTTGTTGCATATGTGAGCGTTTGTCAAAGCACATCTGTCCGAATGTTTGTTGCTTGAGTTGAGATTGACACTTGCTAGTTTTCATGGATTCACTTAATGCTTGTTTCGCCTTGGATAGGGATGATCATACATGTGGTGACCATGCTTTTCATGATATAGCAAATTTGAATCTATCTTGCTCAATTTAATCTTCATGCTTAGCTTGTCTAGCTCTTTGTTTTTGTGCTATGCTCTCTATTATGGCCTTCGTGCAATTGTGAGCTCATGCTTTTACACTTGAAGGTTCTATGCTTGTTCATAGCAATGATAAATGCTTGTTGACATGATTTTTGAAGCTTGGTAGGATTCCCACCTCATGCATTGCATTTTTGGCTCTCTTGTATCTTGATGAGTTCATTGCCAAAGGGGGAGAAATATCGATAAGTTTGCATCTCAGATAGATATCAAGGGAGAAAATACCTTTGAAATGCTTTTGGGGGAGTTTTGGCGGAAAATACATCATTTCTTGTTTTCAGGACAGAAACCCCCCACCGGACTATCCGGTCGCCTACCGGACTGTCCGACAACCGGAGTATCCGGCACAGTACCGGAATATCCGGGCATTTCGCATTGCATGAGAAGTTGCACCACTTCAGGGGGAGTTTTTCTGTAAACCCTTTTGTTCTGACTTTTTCCTAAGTCTTTGTGGATCTTTGCGACTCTGTGCCGCTTTCTTTGCCAACTCTTGGTTTTTGTGATCCTTTGCTACTTGATGGTCATTTGCTTCCATATTTTTCTTGGTTTTGGACCATCTCGTTAGCTTTCTTAGTTTCGCATTTCAAACTTTGGATTCTTGAGATTGGTGTTGTTGTCAATGTACTCATCAAGGGGGAGATTGAGGAACCATGTTGAGATGTGCCATGGTTCATAATGTGATGAGTAATTGACAACGAACGAGTTTGAGTTGAACTTGAGGTTCGGGTTTGGATTGCGGGATTTTGAGGTTTGCATGAGCATTATATTGATTATGTTTATGGCTAACCGGAGTTGGTGAAGGTGATGGGAAGTATGGAGGAGATGGAGAAATGTGTTTGCTTGTCTAATGATGTGTAGGTCAATGGAGTCAACTTGATGGTCAACGGCGAGAGGATCGGGAGGAACAAGCGGGAGGCTTGGGTCCGGGCGATCGAGAGGCCGGGTGAGGTCAAGGGTTTCGCGGTTTGGCCTCAAAACCGTGGAGGTGATGAAGACGGCGGGTTGACCAAGTCAAGAGGCGAACGAGAGGCCGAGTCAAGTGAAGGGTCCCGACGGGCTGGGACGAGAAGACTTGACGGCGAGGTTCGTGGGACGAGGTGACTCGCGTCGACATCGAGGTGGTTTCCCGGTTTATGCCTCAAAACCGGCGGGCGGACGGTTTCCCGGTTTGGGCCTCAAAACCGGCGGCGGCGCATGGTGGTGTACGTGGCACCATCGCGAAGGTTGCGTCGAGGCGAAGCGAAGTCGTGAAGGGCCCGATGGCGTTCGGGCGAAGGAAAAAGAGTTGGACGATTTTGCCCCTAGTGGTAGGTGGGAGTATGTAATACCTTAGGGGTATGTTAGGAAAGAGGAAATGCCCATATAGGGAGGTGGAGTTGGCTGGCCACCTTGAGTCTCTGGGGACCAAGTCATTTGCATCTAGGGATAGGACTAGCTAGGGGAGAGCTAGAGAGAGATGAGAGGAGAGGGAACAAGGTGAGAGCTTGTATCTTCAACTTTCAACAAGAGAGGGAGGAAGAGGGCGGCGCCCTAGCTTTGTACCTATGGATTTCGTGATTGAATCAATGGAATGAAGTTTGTTTGAATCAATCTCGTGCTCTTGTTCTTCCTCCCCATCTTATTCCCGAATTTATCTTTTTCCTCATTTTCGGAGCTATTTTCGGGTGATTTTTCGATCTCCTTTTTGGCTGCGATTTGGGATGGTTTTCTTGGATGGATTCGGTGCTAGGATGTGTGGGAACATGCCTTGAGTGATCTCGTTCAAGATCTCCCCACGAGCACCTCGAATTTGTGGATTTCGTCCAAGTTTGACCAAACCCTTGTTCTTGCACGTGATCTGAAATTCGAGGGGATTTGGTTGGGTTTTTGGTATGGATCTACTTGGATGAGGTTCCCAATCTTGTCACGCACCTAGGGTTCAAGTTTGGTGATTTTTGGAGGTCGTTTGATTGGGTTTCGGATTTTGGAGCAACCGGTCGCGCGTTTTTGTTCTTGTTGTTCATCGCCTACCGGAGTATCCAACCGAGTACCGGAGTATCCGGACCTGGTACCCGACCGGACTATCCGACACATTACCGGAGTATCCGGACCTGATACCTTCCGGAGTATCCGGCACCCTACCGGAGTATCCGGACCTGGTATCCGACCGGAGTATCCGACACCTCACCGGAGTATCCGACAGGTTACCGGACTATCCGGTGGAAGGTCTCGGTTGGATTTTCGTCAGTCCATCTCGTGGAGTGCGTGTTCGTTTGTTTTGCTTCCGCAAGTATTACTACATCATCTTTGATCACTCCTAGGGTCAGCACAACACTCCTCATGTGTGTGTGTGATCTTGGTGATCAATCTTGAGGCGGGTTGGGACATAGGCCAAATTCTTTGCAAGAATTTTTATCGGCTCCCATTCACCCCCCCCCCCCCCTCTGGTCGCCTTCTCGGTCCTTCAAGTCTAAACAAATTTTTTAAAAAAGAGAAAGTTTACACGCATACTTGGTTTTTTTGCTAAACTACTAGTACTAATTGCTTTCCTAGTGTTGTATCGGTCTATTATTATTCAGAAAAACTCCATTTTACCCCTTGAACAATTTACTTTGTCCACTTCACCCCTAAACAAAATGATGGCTCACTTTACTTCCCAAATAATTCTACTCGGTGCGATATAAACCCTATTGTGGTTTGCAATTTTAATTTGTTTCTCGGCTTACAAATGGATTTTGAAGCTCAATTTTTATATGATGACAAATCACACGACAACATATTTTAAAAATAATTATGACAAGTTTTTTTTATAATGTTTACATAGTTTAATAGAAATTAACTATATAAGCATTCAAATGATATTAGAATAATAATTTAAAATTATTTTAACACAAGTCAATCAAACGATATTTCAAATGACTACTTGTAATATTCAATAAGACGTCTATAACATGTTTGGGTATGGGCTAAATTTGGGACTCGAGGTGGGTATGGGGATGGGGATGGGGCATAAAACTCTAGATGGGGATGGGGACGTTCCACCACCCGCAGTGGGTAATGTACCCACTGCCATCCCTAATGTTACCTTCTTTTGTTCTGCAATATCTGATTCTCATATGGATGCAAAGTCGTTAAAGTTTCCAAGGGAAGACAATTGCGGCTTAAAATAGGAACAAGCTCGAGCAGATGGATCCTTCAGTTTTTTTTATATATATAAGCAGGAAACTGGATGCGGCTGAATAATCTTGCAGATGCAAATTCTATATGACTTACTTTACTTTGTACAAATCTCCTTTTTAGTACGACCAAATGCCAAGGCCGAAATAAATAGAGAGAGAATGTAATGGTCCAAGCAAGCATGAACCTGACTTACTACTGCATTTTTTGTGTAGTAAGTCAGGAGATTGCTGACATCAACGTCTATTTTTAGCTACGAGTCACCTTATAGACTATTGCTAGAAACACCCTCATCTGTTTCGATATTATTATAGATCCTACAGCGGCGGGCAGCGGAGGATCCTAAGGCCAAGGACGACGGCGAGTGGGCGGCGGAACATAGGCCAAAGTCGATTGCGAGCGGGCGGCGGAACATAGGCCAAAGTCGACTACGAGCGGGAACGGGAACGACGTTGCGGCGAGGTCACTAGGGCAACCTCAACACTAGGCAGCTCGCCCGCGGCGGTGGATCTATCCCCCCACCCATGACGGCAGATCTAGCCTCCTCCTAGCCTACCTCGACTGGCATGACGGTGGCGGCGCTGTCCAGGGGGAGCGGTGTTCTAGAGAGGCATGGGTGAGCGAGATGGTCGATGGCTGCGCAGAGGTTAGGAACTTCAAATGTTAAACTTAAATAAATGTAGCGACAACTATGTAGCTTGTAGAAATCATATCGTCATAACAGGTTCTCGCATGTCAAGCATCCTTGGACCTTGGCTCTCAAAATATCTATTTATTAATAGCAGTGATATATAGAAGAATTCACAATAGTCTTGATGTAGACAGTGGGATCATCTCATGAAAATATACCACCATCAGATGTTATTATAAGTAAGTAGAGGTACAAGAACTAAATTCAATATTGTAATTCAAGAGCAACACTTCTTAAGCAGCACACTAATGAGGAACTTATACGAGCGGGAAAAGCAATTATATTATACAATGTTCATGGATATAGCTAATGAAAAACACAATTTGATATTGAGACAAGAACATAAATAGCCTGACGTTGTTAGAGAAATATCCCTAATTGTGTAAATGACGAGCTATAATAAGCTTCAGAAAGAAAAAAAATATGAATCGAAATTTTCTTTTTAATAAAATATGAGTAACATGGATAGAGATACTACTAACTAGTAAATTTACCATTAATATGAAAATACTCATATAGTTGATGAATAGAAATTAATAAATGAGGTACTCCTTCTGCGGTGTTATCCAATAGACAACCTTCGATAGGTTTAGCTCTTGATGCATGGTGGCCAGGGAGCCTCGCGATTGCGACACATTTCACAAGAAAATTACAATGATCGCATAAAGACATGCATGGAGAGTTGCTTAACTTCATCGAACCTTTACTGTAATATAAATAATGGACTGTTGAGCACGCTTTAGCATCCCGTTCCCTCTGTCCCTTTGAAGAAACAGTTAGTATGTATTCCCATATGAGTACCACTGTAAATAGTCAACAACTCTTTCTCATTAGCTTCATTGAATTTAAGTAAATCATAGTTTTGCAATAAGACAAAAGGAGATAAAAAGATATAGAACTGAAAATCATATGTTAAATATTAGGCGAGAGAAAATCAGAAATACCTCTCAATAATCTTTTCTTTTACTAGCAATTTGCCTGCGCGTTGCAAAGGGTGCCAAAATATTATTACAACTTGTAATGAAAAGGTGTCTTACACGTTAGATGATGATGCACATGTAATTATATCAAATTTCAGAATTCCATATCTTACATTACACAATATTATTGGAAGATCAATTTTCTTTTACCATGAGGTACAATTGCTCAATATCGAAAGTGAAAGAATAAATCAGATAAATGGAAAATATGAAACATGTTCTTCACCCAGTTCGCTACTTGACTCTTAAGTAATGCGTTATGTCTGCTCGTCTCTACCATTAGATAGTAATATTACTCCTAACACAAAAGAATCCATCGAGTTTTTGGTTATCAATCGAAGTTGACATATTTCATTGCAAGGCTGGTAAAACAAGAGGTAACTCATTAAACTTTCAGTATTTTTTTTTATCTAACAGCTTTACAATGTATAGTTCCCTCAACTCGGAAAATTTATTAGCTTGGAATTGAATATATACCTGATAGAGAAACTTTTGCATCAATCAATTACTCTGTAAGCACACCAGCTTACATGGTTGATTTCAGCTTACATAAGGTAATGTGCTCCCTACCGTTCTCAGTTGTTTCCCTATTGATTTCTTACCTAGGGACAATGGGACCAACAAGCTACATATTTGAATTGTATGTTTGAGATGAATGGTGTCCATGCGCCCTGCTTGCAACCTAGAAACAAAACAATCAGGGTCAGCAACTGTACAGTTTTGGCAAATATTTGTTCACGAGTCAAGCCATACTTCAACATATAATTGACAGAGTAAAAGTGCATCAGAGCGCCAACGTCAATATCACGTGCATCATATCAAACCATCAAGGTCCGCCCAGTCCCTTTATTTTTAGAGGAAATTGTTTTTTTCTTTTAGAGGAAAGCGCCCAGTCCCTGTTGCTGGAGGGCGATGGCGTACGGGCGCTGAGCACGGTGCGCAGGCGCTTTTTTCCCCAAACAAGTGGTCGGCGACTTTGTCTTGTGGGCACCGTCACCGTGCAAGAGATTTCGCTTCGCTCCCCGTTGTTGGAGACGTGCGGACGAGCTGGGCCGTGATCGCGGCGCGACATGGTTTGTGCTCGATCGGGTGGACGGCATCCAACTGCGCCACGGCCACGCCGGGGAACAAACTAGTGCCGTGTGGGCGGTTCACGTTAGTTCGCCTGGGCCGCTGCTTCCACCCGCGCGGAGGCCCCGCCTGGCCAGCCTCTTCCCGCCGGCGCTTCCTGAACGTCTCAAGTCTCAACCAGCGAGTGCGTCCAGACGGACCTCCCGGAGCTCAACGGCCACCGCTCGCTCGGCGCCACCGCGGAGGGACTACTAGTCGTACTCAACGTGTCCACCTACATCGTCCGCCTCATCACGGGGAGTAGGAATTTGTTGGTTCCACAACGATGCAGCCGCACGAACTGCTGATGGCGGAGACACGCGCGAAGCTTGCTTGTTCGCATGGTCGAGTGTACAGAAGGCGCGGAGCCGGGGTGGCGTTGATGTCGGCGAGGAAACCCGCGCCGGCCTGGGGGCGGAGGTCGGAGATCGGGACGGGAATGACGCGCTCGAAGTTGAAGCTTGGGGAAGATTGGGGAGTGGGAAGCCCGCAGAGCAGAGGAGTTCATGGAGTGCATGACGCGGGCCGCCGCCGGCAGGGAGGAGCTCGCCATGGAGGAGCGCAACCTGCGCTTCAGCTGCACCAAGATCGAGATCGAACTCTCCCTCAGATGCGAACGCATCCTTAATCTAGTCGACTCCCACCACGGCAATGTCAGCTTGGGGCAGTGCGGGCTTGGGGTCGTTGGTGACTTCAACCTCAAGTGCAATCACCAGCAGTTGCACGAGAGGAGGAGAATTCAACAGAGTGGACAGAGGTGATGGCAATGGCAAGGCTGGGTGTGTCGTCGTCGATGGAAGCGGGATCACTTTGCCTCCACTGCCGCGATGCGTGCCTCATAGACGTCAAGGTGGTGGGCCATGACCTCCATCTGAGCAAAGGCGAGGTCAAGCTTGGCGGAGAAGGTGAGGGGGGTCGCAGGATCGATGTCTGCGCCGGCCATGGAGGGCGATGCACCGAGATGGTCCCTGATACCAAATTGATATGGATGACGCGGGGGCCTCAACCCATGGCAGCAAGACGAGGACCTAACCTTCTACTTCTTGCTTGCCTTCTACTCTAGGACTCACAGATGCCTTTATAGCCATAAGCACCCAACAAACTAAGTCTATCTAGCTAACAATCTGCTAACAAACCATCCTATCTAGCTAGCTAAGCCTAACTTATTCCTAGCCTAGCTGCAGGCGCTGCTGGCCCATGTGTTGTGGCCTTCACGCCACAACATCTACCTTGCTCCAATCACCGGGTGACCTTAAGTGGACAAGATGACTCCAAACTTAGGTCATTCGGGCCTCGACCATCCTTACAGGGTCCTTCACTCGGTTTAAATAGTTTTGTCTTCTTTTGACCCAGTTCGGCTGCAGCCGAACACTGTAGCGGATGCTGAAGAAATAACTGCGAACACTGTAGTGGATGAAGAAATAACTGCGAATACTGTAGCTGCTGAATCGCAGCAGGCATGGCGAACAAGCTGTTTGTTTTGCGAGTGTGTAGATGGTTGGTTATGCAAGGGTTGTACCACTTTTTATTAAATCACGCTATAATACGTTAAAACTTTGCAAAACAATGGCGTGGCACAATTCGTGAAATTTTATTAGTATTAGTGAGGTAAGTTATTTATGGGACATATGTTTTACTTACTTATTCATTGGATTTGGGATGTAGTTATCGACGTTTAGGACCGTCAACAACTAACATAATAAAGTTGAAACAGCATATTGCAAAATGAAACTATTGGAACTTTAAAAGTTCAAAAATATAAGGACAACTGTGTTGCAAAATGTACTGTGTAGCTTGTAGAGATGATACAGTCATAACAGATTCTTGCAGGCGAAGCATCCTTGGACATGTATAGAAAGTGGGGAAAATGAAATCATCTCATGAAAATATCTCATCGTTAGATATTATTATGAGTACATATACAAATATGATAAATACTTAAATAGATTACCCTAGGTAGACAAGAACTAAATTTAATATTGTAATACAAGAGACGTACTTTTAACAAGGAACTTCTAGGAGCGGCAAAAGCAATTAAACATATTATAGACTGCTCATAGATAGGAAGTGAAAAAAACACAATTTGATATTGAGACAAGAACATAAATAACTATGACGTGGTTACGAAAATTCCCTAATTATACCCCTAATTGTTAGTATAATCTAAATGATTAACATGTATGAATGAAGAGATGTTTGTCGCTTAAAGAATGAACCAAATGAAATGTAATGTTATTCAGAACTCAAAACATAACTCAGAAGGTCTTGTTCAATGTATCAAAACCGAGACGACTTGATGCACTTTATACAAGTGACAACACATCACTCACGAGATCGTTTAATTCCTATGCGACCATACTTGTAGAAATGAGTATTACATCAAAGGCGAAAATCTTCGAAATTAATGCAACAAATTAGCAACCTCATAAGACATTCAAGATACTACACTGTCAAAAGATACCTTACATAGGTATTTATTGCGACATGCTTCACGTACTTTATGAAAGTGTCAACAAAACACTAAATAGATTTTTCAGCAGACCATACTTGAGGAAAAGTGTTATGATTAGTAAATTTTGAGGTAAAATGCTACATAACATTCAAGCTAGCCTTCAAAATACTACATTATGAGAACTAAGAAGACACAATGATATAATTCAAGGTTAACAAAGAGAATCATATGAGACCGTAAGAAAGGTAGGCATTGTACACATCTAAGTAAAACCCATCCTCTCCTCTGGTCCCTTCATCAACCTAAGCCGCTGCAATTTTTGGAAACTCAATGTCCCAACCACCGTCGACATGAAATCCGATGAGAATACCTCACATCAAAATTGTTCCTCCTTCCCAAGTACAAGCTTCATTTGTTCCAAAATAATTTTTGATTTGTTCCAGAACAAATTTCACAGAATGATTTTAATTTGTTCTAGAATAAATTTCACATAAGGGGTTTTAAATCATTGTATTGGCCAGCACGACTCCATAACATTCCTGCGGACACAGCAGTAGAAGTGACCTGCGAAAGGCAGAGTAGAATCCAAGTATATGTTGTAGACCACGGTCCAGCGCCTGTCGCCGGGCTTAGCAATGGCAAGCAGTGTGGGAGAACTGAAACAGATAGCTACAGTGGAGTGACTGGAGTCATCGGTGACCGCGCGCTTTTTCCCGGCCCCCAACAAGTGGGTGGCAGCCGTGCGAGAGATTTCGCTTCGCTCGTTGTGGTTGGAGGCGTGTGGACGACCTACCTGGATCGTGGTCACCTTGTGCAGCGTCCCAACGGGGTCGTCTGGGCTCTGGAGGACGGCACCATGTCGCGCCGCGCCGAACAGGGATTAGGAATTGATGAGAACTATTGTGTGGGCGGATCGATCGGGGGCTCTCGCACAGCTAAAGTGATGCCTAGGATGAATCAGAGGTGGCACCCTGATCCTTGTAGAGCTTGTACTGGTACCGGTAAACCCGATCGAGTGCGTTTTATTGGAAAACGCTGGCAGCAATCACAACAATAGATCGCTGCGGCGCACCATCTGGGAAACTGACGCGGCCACACAATCGCTCGAAGCCCCGCGCGCACTTATATCGACGCGGCCATGGTTCCCTTCCGCCAGCAACGTCTGGGCCCGTGCTCGTGAACTCGCACTCTGCGAGGAACGCCGGCGCCACAATGACCGGCACACCGCGGCAAGCCTGGTGTGCCGGCTGGGGCAGAGCACCAGAGCGACGGACGCAAATGGCTGGAGGCGTTGCGCTAGTTGAGAACACGAGTCTAGCTGAGGAGCGTCGCGGCAGGGGAGCGAGACACGTGCAGTGCAGAACACCGCGGAGGAGGCGCCCTCCCTGGAGACAACCAGGAGCGCTGGAGAGTGGTCACCATTTGAAACAGCGACCGCGCTGGTTGCCTGGCTCCCGTCCGATTGGACTCGTGTGGCCTGGATTGGAAGCGGTGACTGGTCGTAGTCAACGGGTCCATGCAAAGGAGGAGCTGCATGTCGGAGGAGGTGTGGATCGCAACAGCCGTGGCCGTGCGTGGTGCTGCGCAGGTCGACGTCCAGGAAGTGCGTTGGACCTGGACGACAGTGAAATCCCCGATCGGCGGCTCCCCGTCCCTCGCCACGCGCCCTCCTCGTCATCACTGGCACGGTCGTCACTGCCTGCATCAAGGACTGCGCAGTTAGCCGGCCATGAGGACACCGTGGAGGCGACCGCGTTCTGTCGCGGCGTGGTCTAGCACTCTGGCACCACCGCCATCCTGCGCCTCGCGCAGGAAGGAGGGGTGCGGCCTCCGTACGTGCAGCTTGTTCGAACTCACTGACACCGACGTAGGCCTCAGGAAGGTTGCCTGTTTCCTGGACATTTCTCTCTTTAGTTCGCGGCCTCACCCAACGTAGACCCGTTGGCCACGTTTACTCAATTATTTTCTACCGTGCGATCCTAATCCCGGATAGGTAACAGATGCTGGTAGAATCGTGATGGGGTGAAAAAATCCTACATGTACGGCGTCAAAGGCGTGCCCATCTCTGATTGGTGCGCTTCGTTCGTGGGGTGCGCACGAATTAATTCACGTCGGTGGCCGCTCCACCCACTCACCCATCAATGCAGGCTTCGTCATCTCTCCCTCCCCCGGTCTCTCCGCCTCCCAGCGCCGCGCCGTCCCCATCTCCTAGCGCCACCACATCTCCGGCGAGCCATGGAGCAGAAGCTCCCGCCAGGTCCTCTCTCTCTCTCTCTCTCTCTCGGCCTGCTCCATGCGTGCGGCTGCTCGCCGTTCTTTCGGCCGAGCCTAGCGGCGGCGATCCATAGCCGGGCGGCGGGGTTGCCCGGTCGACGGCCGTGGCTCGGTCAGCCAGCCTGCCTTTGCCTCGCCATCCCGGTGGCCGGAGGGGATGAGCGGGGCCTTTTGTTCGATTCCCAGATATTAGGGTTTATCGGTTGTTAGCTGTACGGATTGGCTCGGATCTTTGGATGCCGGGCGTTTCTTTTTCGGTCTTGTTCCTCTTTTGGTTTGTGGATCCTGTTCTTGGTCGTCTGAACTTACGTTTTTCTCTGCAGGTTCCTGGAGTAGGTGCTGATGGCCACCACAGACCTGACGAGCGTTGAGGTGGGTGTGCTCATGCCTGACCTCGCCATCGAGTCCCTGCTGTACTACAACCTATTTCTTTTGGGTGAGGTTTCTTGGGCGTTCATTCTTCAGTTTTGCCATGGCTTATTAGGATTTCCTTGCTTGATTTATGGTCGTCTTGCTCCCATGTTGTTCCTCACCCTTTTAGTGCTACATGGGCTGGGCCATCGGGCGTCATTGGTTCCTTCCTTGTTTGATTTAGATTATTGTTTCCTCCGATTCTTCAGCTTGTGACTGTCGGTGGCTTTGGCTTGTGCGATTTGGTTGTGGATACTTTCGTTTCTCTTTGAAGGTGATCTTTGTGCTGTGCTCTGTTTCCTGCTAGGTGATGGCAGCTGCTCATCCAATGGTATGGCGTGCTCCGGATTTATGCTGGCGAAGGGACATGCAGGGTCATCGGCCTCATGGTCCTAAAATGATTCTCCTCCAATCTGATAGAGTAGAGCAGAGATCAATCTGGTTGTCCATGGTGCTGCTCCCCTCCGTACTGATGAAGTGATGTTTGCAGCACTTTGGCCATATGATTGCACGCCACAAAAGGTGCTTCTCGCTGGATTCTGCCTTCCTTATATTTCATTCCACAGATTTTATTTCTATGCTCATGCATTCCTTGAATTTGTGCTGCCTTGTGGTACCTGCTAAGGCAGAATTTTGTGTACTCTTACATGGGGAGGGATTGTAGTGATTTTGTGCCTCTAATAGAAAATAGATGGTTCTGTCCTAAGCAGCATCGTTATTATTTTAGGCAAGCTCTTAATTATTTTCTACTGTAATCCTGTATTTGCCATATCTGGCTGATGTTGTGCTGAGTATGATGGACATTTTGAGGCTGCCATTTGCCTCCTTCGTGTTGTCAAATCTAGAAATCACGAAACAGGCCTAACAGGTGATAAGCAAATGGAAGAACTCTATTCTTTTTATATTATTCTTTTGTAATCAGTGAACTACTGGTTTGATGGTGCCTTGAATTTAATAATGTTATATGCCATAGTTATTAGCAATTAATTACTACGCATGGAATTATTTAGATATCATACATTTTTTTCATTGACTTGGGATGTTCTGATCTTTATGTTGGCTCTTTAGCGCTTGCCAAATAATTTTGTGCACTGCGTGAATGTGTCATCTGTTCCTGAGTTGGCCTATGATTATTTCTGATGCATTTCCTTTATCTTATTTGGCACCTACTGAAGAATGAATGAACATGCAACAAAGCCAGGTCTCGAGTCCCAGAGAGGCAGCATTTCCTTCATCTTGCTTCCCTCTTGAATGAAACCCAACACAAAGGCTCTATCTTCATTAGGTGAAAAATGAATGGAACAGCTCTCTCTTTTACTTTGTGCTTTGTCTCAACAAGAACCATGAATTTTGGCGGTTTCTTGTTCAGTTCCTAAAGCATTTTCCTCTCAGAATATTGTCCTGAAAAAAGGGCAGCATTGTTCTTCCTGCCAATGTTGGAAGGGAAACTGAAAAGTATTTTCAGTTCAGGTGAGGCGTCTTTTTCGATATTTTAGATTTTGTTGTAGTCTCACTCTCTTTGATTTCTAATTATACGTTACTTATCAACGCTATTACAGGTTAACCTTTGGCGCCATGGCAAATATTATGCTTATGTCCGTTTTTGATTTTCCAGTTTCTCTTTTGTCCATTTTATATTCTAGAAAATGGTGGCACCAACCTAATAGGCTGATATGGCTTCTTTTGGGTGAAGGATTTTGTCAGGTATGTGCCTTCCAGACTTGGATCTGGAGATGTACATGTTCTGTTATGCTCAGTCAAAACACAACAAACAATGTTAATTGTTGCAGGGTCGTTCCTGAAATACGATGCTTCTAAGTTTGGAACAAGGATATATGTACAATATGAGATAGGTATGTTCCCAGGTTGTTGGGCGATATTGCAGCATTTTGAATGCATCTGAATTTTTTTGTTTCTTTAATTTGTTGAGTGTGGGTCTTATGTGTAATATCACTGGTTGTGACCTCTTAATAACTATGTGCAATAGTTAGCATTTACCGCTAATACTTACCAAAGCTGTTGTAAATTAAGGCGGGGGACGATATGGTCAATAATTATTTTTTGTTATTTGTAATGATTTTTCCCCCTCTATCAGCTACCGAACTGCCCCTAGCCTTTATGTTTTGTGTATGTGCACAGCAATTGCTTCATTTTCCATAGATTCCAGGGATATCTAGATACTTTTTTTCATTTAGGCAATTGTCTGATGTTCTACTATTGGCAGTTTGGCACTAGGATGGCCTCTAAAGTATGCTGTCAATAGCACCTCATCTTCAATCAGGCTCAAAGAGTGGGTGCCGACTGAGGCTGCTGTATTATTCCAATCTCTGCTTTCGACGGTAACCGATCTATGAGCTCAAAGTTTAAATTATGCTGGATGAAATGTTAGTCATTCTTGTTAAGCCAAGTGATTACTCCACTATAACTTTAGGAAGCTTGTTTATGACTTCTAAATATCAGCATATGTACTTCTACAATTTATTTGGTTTGTCCTAAAATATATTCCATTTTGTATCGAATCCTTTTTTTTTTCCAGCACTGATGCACTATATTTTGTTAGTTACTTCTGTTTCCTAATGATTTGCTTCCATCATCTTCAATAGAGAATGTACAGCCTCCAAATGTCATATTGCTTATTGTCCTTCTTATTAGAAGAAAGAAATTGCAGTGTGAAAACATTTTTTTTGTGACGAAATAATTTTATGACTGAATGCTGACCACTTGAGCAGTTTAATGTCATTTCTTCATGTGTGGCTTACATAGTTTTTCTCTTACAAAGTATATTCCTTACCATTGACTAGCTAAGTTTACCAGTGGTTTAGGCTCGACATCAATCAGCAAAACGAGTTTATTGAAATACAAGGATCATTGGATCATGGATGTTAATAGACCCCATTGGCAATGCCTTCATCTTACCTTCCTTTCCTCTTAGAAAAGTCATATTCACAACATATTTCAGTTATGATTATTTACTTGGGATACTTCTCTACACACATGCACTGTATTTTATTTCCCAGTTCAATCACTAATTACATTCCAATTGTTATTCTGAGTTCAATTTAGTAACCAGGTATATGGATATACTGCAACCACCACTTTCAAGCTACTGTACTTAATAACTATGACTTGGGCTTCTATTGCCAACAGCCTGCTCGTGCTGACGACAAACAGAAAAGAAGTAATGAATTACATAATGTAAAGCATACTTGCTTCCTTTCCAATGTACTAGGAAAAATAATCCTTTCCTGAATGATCTATACTTCATTACTTTCTAAAAGTATTTCTATTTCTCATGTTTTATTTGATGCCATCATTTTCTTCCACAATTTAGTCAACTAAATATATTCCGCGACAAAGGCAGTTTAATTAATATGTCAGGAAGAAGCAACCTTCCTCAATCTTCCTACTTATTGCCACTGCAAAAACCCATAATTAAACCACCTAATTGGAATGCAATGCCTCTTTACCTCGGACGAGGTCAATACGTTCTGCAGAAGTACACCTATAGTTCCGGCTAAAAAAATTACCCCGGTACTGCACAGCCATAGTAGGACACATAACATGATCTAGATTTATATCTATGGATCCATCACATAGGTGTTCTGTTTCTTGGCTATGTTTTCAACTACAGCCATATTCTATCCTTTTGCTTGATGCCTTTTAAATATTCTTTTTATGGGTGCCTGCGGTCAAATTTTTTATGAGATGAGCCTTTTGGCATATCTGATATTTCTTTCTGCATTTCATAAGTTAGCTCATGGGAGCAGCTTGAAGAATTAATGTGCCCTCTGCTAAAATATTTACAATTACAGATATTCTTCTTGTTTTCGGCAATGCACCTTTTTCCTATCTGCACAGTCGTGCAACATCAGTGCTTGCTGATGCCTTGCTTCCTTCTTTTATGGCCTTGCAGTTTGGCGCTACCGATTTGTGTTCATGGATTTTCCCCATGTTTTTTGTGTATTTTTTTGTTGCCCATTATATGTTAGAGCTAAGACTGCATGTGCTTAAGGAATAAAATTAGCAGTTATGATAGATACATTTTTTTGGTGTGTGGGTGTGTGCATTGTTTTTCATGGTAGACGCTCACGTCTTTTGGATCGAAACAGAAATTTATTCTCCACAGGTTGGTTTCATAAGAAGCAGTAGAACAAACTTGAACGTGAACCATTGGATCTTTCGGACAGAATCTCATATGAAGAAAGAGTTTTGATGTTGTACGTTTCTTACTGCAAGTGCCCAGGCCATAATGAGTACTGCAGTGAACGTATCTTGGAGCCCGAGGTCATGGAATGATGCTCATACAACGGCACAATTTGAGGTCTGTGTTTCTAGCCGTACCATTTTTTTTCCCATTTTCTGTTCAGAGATATATTTCTGTTCTTTTGTATCCATTGTTTAAACTTTGCGCTCACTGCTGCTGCCTGCTACAGAAATTTACCAAATTATTATTGTAAGAGACGCGGCAGCGATTCTCTCTGATCCAATCATATCGATTGAATTTTTTTTTGTCCTTTTTGCCACCAGCAAATTCTCTAAATTACCTTTCTAACTTTTGCCCACTGTTTTAGGCCGCAAAGTGCTTACCAACATCGCACCAAGCACATCAGAGATTTCTTTAGGGTAAAAAGACCCTTCAATTCTATAATAGGATGCCTAAAAGATGTTGGTAATATCTGTTATGAAGAAACTTTATAATGGAGATAAATTAGTTATTTGATTTGTTCATGAAAGTTTGCTGTTTAGATTCCAGATAGCCATCAGTGTAGAATAAAATCTAAATAATACAAACTCCAAGTACCACGCAACCTAGAATTAGATGTTACTATAAACATTCTTAGTTATCATTACATTTGATCGCAGTTCTATTTTGTGCTACAATTTTATTTTTCTCGATCAGAGTAATAAATGTCATGTATTCAGCTCGTGTAGATGATTTAGAATAGTGTATGTGCTTATTCAAATGCTGCCCATGAGAACTCAGAATGGAAAGTCATGATCCCTCTGCATAGGAGAAGATGCATGGGTTTTTGTGGAAATAAGGGTATGTTCCTGCTGAATTTATCTATCGTTTTGTTTAAGCTTCTGTGATGGGTATGCCTTAAGCTTTCGTCAGTTTAATAGCTCAGGATTGCTTATTGGATTAAAAGGAGTTGACTTATCGTTGTATGTGTGTGGGAGAAAAGATGGACAACTCTCACTTGGATATTCTGTTTGTTCTAGGTGCAGGTTTTTTTTAAAATTTGGTTCAGGGTTCATCTGCTGCAAGTTTTTTCATGTATTTCTAGGGAAAAAGTCACATTTTGAGGGAAAAGTTAGGGGCCCATTTTTTCCTTTGAATCCTATGTGTTTCTGCATTGAGGTATATGTTCAGTTGCAGAACAATACACTCATATGAGGTCCATTTTGATGGACAATGCATGTTGATTTCCACTGCTGCAGATACCCATTTCTACTGTGCTTTATGTACAGAGCACAAAACAAATACCACAGCAAACAAATAAGGTCCATGATGTTTATTTGCCCAAGCTTCATATTTTAGAACCAGATCAACTCTGTTATGCTTAATTTGAGAGCTAATTTGTAAACTACTTTCATAGTACAACAAAGTTGCTAGCAGTTATTGGGACAGAATGCCAAATAGAATACATATATTTCAAACAACTTCGATTTATGATATTTTCTTTTTCTTTACCAGTTGAACGTTATCATGTGATCGAAATGAATTTTGGGTCGCATTTTCTTCCTTTCAACATCCAAATATAGTTTTTGTGCCTTTGTGACCATACCAGTAATATATTTCAAACAGCTTTGTCACTCACATACTACTTCTACAATATAACAGCTTTTCTTTTAAAAAACTATATAATTAAGAAGGTGAGCAATGTTGTGCCAGTTTAAATACTCAGTTGGTTGCATGCTGGATTTGCCTGTACCTGTCTTATTTTTTTTATGCTTGTTTTGGTACCTTAGCTATGTTGAGGTAATCATCACATGTTGCTTAGTTAATTTCACCTCCTATGCATAAGCAGAGGACCATTTATTCATTGGCATTCCAACCTACCTCTATATCTCTGTTAAGACACTAGCATTGACCAGTTTGCCCCTTCAAATTGACTTTGGAAACCATTTATTCCCCGTGATGGCTTCTGACTTTTCGTAAATAAAACAGTTTATGCAAAGAATCCAGGCACCTGTCGAGTTAACGAGCTATATTTTCCTTATCGCTTATCATTGCCCATTAAGCAGTTATGCTATTCCATTGAGAGAGGGAACACGATGGAATTATAGATCACAGTAGCGTACCAGATTTTGTTTGTACTGCGCTTGACTGGCACCTAATCATTGGCAACAAAGAGGTTGCAAGAAAAATCATTTACAAACTTGATTGAATTGTGGACAATGGAAAACCGTGTATATCTGACTCCCTTCTGTTTGTTTCACCTCTGCAGCGAATCTCTGCAGCGAGTTACGAGGATGGAACTCACACAGGGAGTACGAAACAGGTTTGGGGAAATCCAAATCCTTTCAATTTAATACCTATATTGTATTTCATATATGAGCATTGATGACACAGAGTAGCTGAATGGTTTTTTCCTATTGCCGCTTTGTGGATGACTTCTTTACGTTCCCCTGTTTCTGTTGTACAGCCTGAAGCGAAGCAATACTTTTTAGTGTACCTTGTTTAGTCTTTGTACATGTGTCTGTAGAACTATATGAATCAGAAATTGCATGATGTCGCCGTGTGTCATTTACTGAAATAATTGGTGCATTGTTCAGCCCTTCATTTCATCTTAAGCGGTGCCGGTAGATATGTTTGCTTCCCCATATCATTTCCAGATGTCACCAATCAATAAATATTAAATATGTTTATGGTTTACTTCTTTCGGAGGCTATCCCAACTTCGTTCAATAAGCATATTAATTTTGTAAGAACCTTTAGTGGTATAGTTGCTACGCCTTAAATATGAGTGATTTGGTTTTGTTGCAGGTTAACCGAACTCCGAACTGCTTGAATACACTTATACACATCAGTTTCACAAGAAAGGTCAGCTCCTGTAGCCTAAGGATTCTGCATTACCCTTATGTATGTCATTTCACATCGTGGGTGTCCTATAAATTTGTTGGTAACTCTAATGCTAAATGTATAATATCTGTCCTCAGCTTAATGAAACATTTTTGTTAAATGCAAAATATATGCAAGCTCTCTCCAATGTTCCTTATTGTCCTACTTCTCTGTGCTAGGCTAATACCTATATTGGTTCCATCACAAACACCACAATGTTCGTTACTGTTCTTTTCCTTTCTTGGGTTGAATTACACTGATGTTCCCCGCACATATGCAGAAGCTGTCATAATCGCAACCATGAATAATGGCCTAGACCCGTACGAGACGATGGAGCTTTACGCAGCAAGAGTTCAGGCCAAGATCATCAATCTGGACGCAGAGAACATTGAGCGCCTGAAAACTGCAACTCTTTTGCACCTGCACAATGGAGAGCGAGCTGTGCATCACCAAGGTTTCTATGTCTGCCCGTTCTGCAATGTTAGGCCTAGAATCTAGCCTATCCGTAGCAGCCTTGACCATGTAGATGGCACCGGCTCTTCCAATGCAGCGACCTGGGAGCGAAAGGTGAAGCATCAGGCCCTGATTGGGTGCCTTTGAACGATCCGCGCTTCCTCGCAGATCCTCGCACCGCTGGCCTTGAAGCCTAGGTGATGAAGCCTAGATGATATCGTTGGTTTTTTGCTTCAGTCCCTTTCATCTACCATATGTATGTACGCGTCTACGTATGCTGGCAAGTCATTCTCTACATATCCGTAACGGTTCTGTTGAGCTACGTTTCCCATCTATTCTATGTAAACCCCCTACAGGCTACATTAATGATGAATAAACCAGGCAGTGTGGCTTAATTTTATGTGCATATGCTGATCTTCTTCCGCCACCCAGAAAACAACATAGTATCTTTTTTCAGCGCCCTATATAAACTTTTCCTTCCCACCCTGTGTAATGATCGCAAACTTTGGCGGTACCCTATAATCATACAGCGCGCAAGGGCGCGCTGCCTACCACTAGTTGCTAGTGGACAGAGAAGGAATGAAGACGTGGTGCAAACTTGCTCGTCGGAAGTCGGAACTCAAGGTTAGGTTTCTTGCTCCTAGCCAGTCACAGTGCCCGGTGGTGATGATAGGGAGGTCCCTTTGTGCGTAGAGGAAATAGTACCTGGAATCAGTTCAATCTAGTTGACTGCAGAGATGAGAATGGCGTGGCTCATGCCCCATAACAGAATTTTTTATTTAGCTTAATTTTATTGAGATAATTCACGTTTTAGAAAAGAAAAAAATACGACCATACATTTTTCTCGCTGCAACATCACGAAGTTGTAAATTCTACAACATGTATATTATTTATATGTAAAAGCCAATCGAATAAGAGATGAACGACTGGCATCACGTACGTAGATCGCCGAGAGCTGACGTGAAGGAATTTTCATCAAATCACTGCACTCTGTTTGTCTTATAATTTTGTTATATCTTGAGTCACGTGATCATAATCTGAATGCCAATAGGATTGAACATTACCTGCAACCTAGAAAAAACAGGAAAAGATTTTGATGGATCGATTTGGGTTGTTGGTGTGTGAGCAAATATCAGAAGGACGGGATGGATGTTCTTTCGGAAGTTAGTAGGCTGATTGTTGACAAGAAAACTAAACTGGAGGAGGCCATGAGACATCAGCCTGCTGGATTGATAACTGTGCCAACTGAATGTGAGGACGTTTAGCTCGGCAACGTTCCTCAGATCAGATACAATTCTTGGAGCTGTGCCAAATGTGTTGACCTCCTGAGTCCTGAAGCCGTGGGTACATCGAAATGTTGAATGGGGAGGATTAGTGAGGCTGCTAGGAACTGAATTTTTGCGACGATGTTTAGCTCAGCAGTAGCACTCAAACCAATCGCGCCGGACATGTTGTTCGACTTCCTGAGGCGGACGGCGGACGCGTCAGCCTCGGCCACTGTGTGCCTGTGTCGGAAGAGCTAGCCCGCGGCGTCGCGCCCGTGCATCGGGTTTTGCTGTGGTGCGCGAGCACGCAGACCACGGGGAACGCCGGCAGCAGCCACAGCACCACGGCCGGCGTACAACGGCAACCATTATGGGCCGGCCGAGGCGGAGCCACTAGAACGACGGAGGCGATGGCCGGCTGGAGACGTTGCGATAGCTGAGGAGGGTCCCAGCAGGGAGCGAGAAACGTCAAGAACTCGACGGCGAGCCACGGCATACCGCAGCGGAGGAGGTGACCTCGCAAAAGCAGTGGTGGTCGCTATTCGAAACAACGACCGGGCGGTCGCCATTGTACTCTTGCGGCCCGGATTGGGTGCGTTGACTCCTCGTTTGTCGTAGTCTAAGGAACGAGAGCCCCATGGTGTGGTGGCCGGGAGGATCGCAACCGCATCGCGTGGCTGCGGCGACTCGATCGAGGACGCTGCTTAGCTGGACGGTCAGCTCCTCGATCGTCTTCCCCCACCTCGCCACGCGCCCTGTTTGTTATCACCAGCGCGACTCGTCGTTCGTACAAGCTCATGGCCGGGCGCGCTTGTGAGCATTGAGGATCACTTGATGCCGGTTGACGGGTTGCGGAGCTCGATGGTCGTCGAGCCTGCAGCCACGACGGGAGGTCGCTCGCGCGGTAGCCGGGTCCGGAGCAGGAGAACGTTGTCCTGGTGCCCCAACCCGAAATGCAGCTGGGCGACCGGCGCTGACGTAGTGGCCGGCCGGTCTTAACGAGGAGCGCGCGCTCGCCAGCCAAGGGGCGGACTACGTGAGCTTCCGCGCCGTGTGCCCCGAGTTGTGCCGGTTCGCCAAGGCCATCGCCCTCCGCGCGCAGAGCTTCCTGGGACCGCCGCTTCAACCAGCGCCAGTGGATCATACCCCGCGCCGCGAGGCGGCCCCGGCTACTGCAGCCGGCGCTTCCTGAACGTATCGACCGGCCGGTGAGTGCTTCCAGACCGACCTCCCGGAGCTCGACGATCGACCACCGCCTGCTCGATCGACGCCACCGCGCAGGTCCTGCTCGACGTGCCCACCTACCGACCTACGTCGTCCGCCCGCTCAACCCTCATGCAACAGCTCGCGGAGCTCCCCTCGCTTGACCCGCTGCTGACCCCCGAGATGCGCACCAAAATGTCTTACTACGGACTCGCATACGAGCTCGAGGTCACAGGTCTCGAGTGTCAAAAGTGTTTGGCTCGCGATGCACTACAATGGAGCCTTCCGTGTCATGCATACATAGAGATATACACGTCGTGATCTGACGGAGTGCACGACAATCTTAGGCACGAAGGCCTATCTCCTATAGGAGTCGGTTAGGATTGCAATGGCTCATGGCCTCTAACCTAAACCGAAACTATCTCTAATCTTCTAACCAGTGGCGGAGCCAGCAATTGAACCAAGGGGGGGCCGAGTGAACAGTAGCAGCATCATGGCTCAAGATTTCGATGCCACCAAATGCCGGCAGAGCAGGTCGAGGCATCGCCGCGTCGAGCGAAGCTAACACCGACAGGCCGTCGTTCCTCTCCCTCTCACCCTCTACGACCTGACTTGACCCCAATTCAGTTCACCGTGAGAACACAACTGCTTGTTATACATGGGCCTGCATGCTTTATGGGCTACTGCACTATGGGCAGGGCTCGGATGTTGAGATTTTTTTCGGAAGGCAAGGGGGGGCCGGAGCCCAGGTTGGCCTGAACCTGGCTCCGCCCCTGCTTCTAACTAGGGGTGGGCGTTCGGTTATACCCGAAGTTTCGGTTCGGTCTTTTCGGTTTTTTGAATTTTTGGTTATCTAAAATTGCTACCCGAAATGACAATAAAAATTTGAATACCTGACAAAACTTTGGGTACCTAAATTTCGGTTCGGTCCTCGGTTATACCCAAACTACCCAATATTAGCAACAATGTTCAGAAAAAATGAAATCAACTTGATTATACCCAAATACATTATGCAATCAACTTGATAATGAATTAGCATTATACGATATGATAGAGGAAACATGAATATAATGAATGAGTAACAATTAAAGGATGCTAAGTGATCATGGCATGAGTCTATATGCTTCATCCTACACCTATCAACAATAATTCGGGTATTTTGGGTAGTTCGGGTACCCAAATTAAAGGTACTACCCAAATTTGAAAAATAAATTTCGGTTATCTAAGTCTAGTACCCGAACAATTAGCCGAAGACCGAAATTTCGGTTTTTACGGTCTCGGTCTCGGTTTTTTCGGTTTCAGTGTTTGGGTATCGGTTTTTTTGCCCACCCCTACTTCTAACATCGGGCTCGCCGGCGAAGCCACGGTAGCGGCGCTGGTTGAGGGCGAGCGCTGGTTCTATTCTGCCACGGCTTTTTCGGGCCGCTTCTACTGTGCTGAAGGGAGCCTGCGACGACTGACAAGCCGCTACACCTTATGATAGTTGCCAAGTTAACAGTCCGAGTATCTGTGTTATGTATGCACGCTGCATGCACCTGGTGTTGGGAAAGGCGGGGCCAGGATTTGGACAAGGGGGGGCCAAGCCGTTCAATTGTCACGGCTTCTTGGAAATTTTGACATAACAAATATGCACATATAATGACCACACATGAGTATAGATAGATCAAAAGCAAATGACAATGTATAATCTACGATAGAAATGAATTTTAGGTGTTGAATAAAATTCGTGCAACATAGAAGACAAAAAAGGGAAAGGATATATGCAATCGCATCTCTATTAAGTATACTTTCAATTTAGTTCTGCAAATACCAGCTAAATAATGAGGTTATAATAACTTGATCATTTGTTGCACTGGGATTTTCAGCACTACCGCTAGAGCTTGAATCGCGTATAAATAGTTTCAAGTCTTTATGCTTCAACTGAATTAAAAAACAGTGACTTGTATTGCACACGGCATCAACAATAAGTAATCAATCCTTCCCCTATTTGATTAACCTAAAATATAATCCTAATACAATTAGATGTTAGGACGGCCAAGTCGCCGGGAAGAAAAACAAGTTACACATAGCATATCTTACAGTTTTAGGGCTCGCAACTTTCTCGCTTGACGTACGGCCAGTAGCAGGGAATCACAACGTTCTGCGGCGGCGAAGCAACTTCGCGAAAAATTGCGGAGGAACATATAGAGAGACGAATGATATGATTGAATGCGTAGACTCGGACGTCAGGGGGTGCCAGGCCCCTGGTTGACCCTCCTTGTCTCCACCACTGGGTGGAGGGCGACGGAGACCTCTTGCTGCTTCACCGCAAGATAAGGTTGTCTAGTTCCAAGGAGCGAAATGGTTGTGGGAGGAGGAAGTACACGACGTATCGGGTCGACCTCAAAGCACAGAAGACGGCATTCATTGTGCTGTCAACAGAAGGGAATGCATGACTTAAATTTATATATAGAAAACTTCTACACAAACTTATTATAAACAAGCTATTATCAAAATTGAACTCATAAAAGAAACTTTATTTCAATATCTCGTAAACTTATGAATAAACTTCTTTCCAAACTTTTCTTAAACTTGTTTCTCTCAAAGTAACATGGCACAACAATATACATCCCACTCCTACGGAAAGAGCAGGACCTTTCTCCATATTGGTTCATGGAGGGCCCCATGTCGGAGAGGTCGCATGCATTTGTCTCGAAAGATGCGTGAGAGGTCAAACGTGAGCCACATAGATATGGTTCGTCTGAGATAAAGATGTGCGCACGTGATTAAGGAATTTTGGGCACGACCCTTGTGGTATTGGTGTTGATATGCCAGGCAAACGTGATTGAATAGATCTAGTGGAGGCAGCTGAATTGTGCGATCATGTGCCGCTCCTTCCGTTGGCATTGTGTCATGTTGAAATGTCTTATGCCTCTGCTGTACTTCAGACACCAGAGAAATAAAATCATCTCATGAAAATATCTCTCTTTTAGATATTATTATTATTAGTAAGTACAAATACAAATGTGATGAACACTTAAATAGATTACCCTAGGTAGTGGTAGTGAAGGACTAAATTTAATATTGTAATACAAGAGCGGCATAAGACAAGCATATTACGACTGTTCATGAATAGCAAGTTAAAAAAAAAACACAATTTGATATTCAGACAATAATATAGATTGACACGGTTTTTAGAGAAATGTATATCTCTAACTGTGTAATACAAATCAAGTGATTAAACTAAGGGTTAGAGAATGTTTGTCACCTAAGGATGAAATACAATAGGATGAAATAATGAATCAAAGTATCATCTTTATTAGATGAATCTAAAAATGATTATATATTTGACAAATACACTTTAATAAATGAGCTGCTCCTACTGCAACATTGTTCATTATGATCCTTCTCAAAATTAAATATTGCTACAATACTAAACTGCCATGCTACAAAACACATTACAATAGCCACCTGCTTCACGTAATTTATAAAGAATGTTCACTGTCGATGTTCAACATAGCTGTTGTAAAGTCTTCCTTAGCTTTGGCAATTTTCTCTGACCTTATCTTGTCATGCTTCTAGAAAACCTTTTGAAGTTTCATTTCCATCTAAGAAATAAATGCTATGTTAGTTGCATAATTAGTATGCTGCACCATACTAATCAAGTATCATTTGCTGTTGTTGCGTTCACCAAACCCTACGTGCGCAGTGTCCAGCCTAAAGTGTGGCCACGCCGCAAGTCCAAACAAGCACATAGCCGTAGCTAATCCCAAATCGAGTAAATTGGTGGATATTATACCAACTACTCAACGAAACAGAAGATTTTGTGATACATTTGATTTTGAAAGTGATGATGCTGCAACCACATGTTCTGCTCCATGGCATAGAGCAACAACAGCTTCTGACTCCTACGTATGCACCAGTCGGGGGCAGATGGCGGCATGCCCGTGGAAGATGACGGGGCGACGGACAGAAGCAGGTCAGTGGAAGGTAGCGGGGCTCTGAACACCGGCGGACCGGTCGAGGGTGCCAGGGCTACGAACGGTGACGAATTGATCAAAGGCGGGGCTGAATGCTTTCATGAAAAGAGTCATGTAGAAATTAAAATAAAAGGTCAGGTGGGACACAATTTTAAAACAAAGAAAGGCCTTAGACAAGGTGACCCGTTATCCACAATTATTTTTAATATAGTGGATCTTTGTAAATACAATGTAAAATGGTAGGCATATCATTTTTAATTTGGTTGATAATGGCTTAGCCGTATTACAGTGCGCAGACGATAATTTTTATGGATCATAATATAGAACAATCGGTATAAATTGTTTCTAAAGTGTTGTAGTATAAAATTAATTCAAAGAAATATACTTCTGATTCTTTTTAAAAAACACTATAGCAACAACTGTTCCGTTGGACGGTCACCATCACCCACCCTCCATCTCTACTTTCCCATCCTGTTTTCCCCTCGATCTCACCCCACGCTTCACGCCTCCCGCGCTCCTCACTGCCCGCACCGACACTCCCCTCCGCCGCCGCCGCCATGGACCGCGACCCTTCCGTCTCCGACGAGGACGACGACCTCGAGACCCTTGTCCCCCAGAACCACACCAAACCCCATTCCCCCACCTCACGCTCCCGCTCGCCTGCCTCCTCCTTCTCCGTCTCCGCGCTCCGCCCCGCCCTCCCCTCCTCCGCCGCCTCGCTCGGCCGCGCCCTCTGGTCCCGCCGCTACCTCGTCCTCTTCGTCGCCCTCCCGCTCCTCTTCCTCATCCTCTTCCTCTTGTTCGGCGGCGCGTCCTCCCTCCGCCTGCCCGCCTCCATCCGCCTCCCCTCCGCCGGCCCTGCCGCGGACCCCGCCGTCTCCCGCATGCGCGAGGCCGAGCTGCACGTGCTCTACCTCCTCCGCTCCCAGCGCTCCGGCCTCCTCAGCCTCTTCAACCGCACCGCGCCCACCAACGGCTCCGCGTCCGCCCCCATCTCTCTCTCCGATCTCCAGTCCGCGCTTGAGAGCCAGATCAAGATCAACCGCGAGATCCAGGTGGCGCTCCTCTCCGCACACCGCACCGGGGCCGGCAATGCGACGGAGGACGGGCTGGATCTCGACCTCCCTGTTGCCGGGTGCAAGAGGAAGGAATTGCCGGCAAATCGGCGGACGATTGAGTGGAACCCCAAGAAAGACCGGTTCCTGTTCGCCATCTGTCTGTCCGGGCAAATGTCGAACCACCTGATTTGCTTGGAGAAGCACATGTTCATGGCGGCACTTCTCGGCCGGATCCTGGTGGTGCCCAGCCAGAAGGTGGATTACCAGTACGACCGGGTGCTCGATATCAACCACATTAACGATTGCATTGGGAGGAAGGTTGTAATATCCTATGAGGAGTTCACAGAGAAGAGGAAGAAAGTGAGCATTGATCAGTTCATATGTTACGCTGCGTCACCCCCGTGCTTCCTTGATGAGGAGCATATCAAGAAGTTGAAAGGGTTGGGGATTTCGATGGGCAAGATTGAGGCTGCTTGGCCGGAGGATGCGAAACTGCAGGAGCCGAAGAAGAGATATGTGGGGGATATTACGCCAAAGTTTTCGACGGATGCTGAGGTCCTTGCCATTGGTGACATGTTCTATGCTGATGTCGAGGATGAGTGGGTGAATCAGCCTGGTGGACCATTAGCTCACAAGTGCAAGACTTTGATCCAGCCAAGCAGGCTCATAATGCTCACTGCGCAGCGTTTTGTCCAGACTTTCCTTGGTGGAAACTATATTGCTTTGCATTTTCGGCGACATGGTTTTCTCAAGTTCTGGTATGATATCCTTCTTTTTCATTCAGCTACCTCCATCTTTTAATCTGTTAAACCTTTATCTCTTTATGAAATTTTTGAACAAACATGTTGGAGTGGTTGTTTAAGGTTTATAAGGTTGCATTTGCTAGGCTCTGGTAGTGGCTGACTTTATCCTTTTTACATATCGGGAATTCTAGTGTAACCAATACCACATCTTTTTTAGTTATTCAATGATTGGTCTTGCTTTGGACAGTACAATCTTTGTCCCCTTAATTAACTCACATACGGAACCAGGCACTTGTTCTGACAAAATGGTTATTCTAGATTCTTCATTTAGATCTAGAAAGGAATTTTATAATGCAAGTCAACGTCTGACACCTGCTGGGTTGATCAAGTTCACTATGACTATTTTGTGCTTGCTTGATGTAGCTATTTAATGAAAGTGACTGCTTTATGTGAAATAACCATATCTGTCGTATGAGCATACTCTCATTGTTATTCTCTTTGATGCTGACTTAAGTATCTGCTCTTGCATCAGCCATTGTGTCGAGATACTGTCCTTGTTAGTCTTGTAATCTGACTTGGTTTTGTGGGTTATTATACATTATCTTTCAGTTGTTGACTAATTAAGGCAATTTTCTTTTGTCAATATTCATTTTCGTTGTAACAGTTAAACTCTTAGATTATGTGCATTCCAATGATACCTGAACTAGTTTCAACATTTGATTTATTACATGTAAACATTTGATTTATTACATGTAAACATTTTTTTATACTTACATGTAGACATTTGTGGTGCTTGAACATTCTCAACATACTTATCTTGCTGCTCAAGGCTGTACCTTACAACAGAGTTATGCTATATCCAACTGTTGTTACAGAATTTAAAACCTCCGCTAACATTATGGAAGCATAGTATTACTGCTTGTCATGAGGTATAGACACTGTTCAAAAGTAGCTCTATTTGGGTTTAACATGTTGGCTCAATTAAAAAGTGAAACTCTTTAACATCGCCACCGCCCTGATTTTGAAATTGTTTCTCCACTTTTGCTCCTCACCTTCTTGGGTAGCATATGATGTATGTTTTAGCTGTTTATTGAACTAACATATCAAAAGAAAAATGGCCATGGCAGTTGGTACTATTCAATACTTTACAGCAACTCAGGAAGGAAAATTCCAGTTGCAGAGTCTGTTAAAAACAATAGTAGTGTATTTAACTATTTATAGATATATCAAATCAGTATGTCTATTTTTTGTTTTCAGTAGTTTCTGATGAGCAGGTCAAGCTCATTCCGTGCTTATTGCTGAATGAAGTCATCTTATTTGGCTTGTAGTTTCATCGTCGCTTAACTAAACATATAAAGGCTGAGAGATTTAGTTTGCAATTCTTCTTTAGCAAAAGTTTAAGTAAATCCTTAGGCCTAGTTATGTTGGACTATTTGATCATTTTAAGTCCTGCAATTGAGGGTCGTTTGTTCAATATGCAGTTACGATCCATGCCTTAAAGATTTCTCATTTATTATGTTATTTTCTATTTCTTGTGGTGGTATTGGTTGTTCTATGCTTTAAGTTTGTGCTATAATTAACCGCCTGTGGCGTACGAGAAAATAATTACCTGCCCGTGACAGACGAGAAAAATAATTACCTGCATGTTTACTTTGTTATATGAAACTAGTTGCTGGTACATCGTAGCAACAAAGAAACCTAACTTGACATTTAGCACATACTCTGAGGAATTTGCATGGTGGTGGTGCTAATTCAAGTCTTTATGTCTGTCAGTTCACCCAACAGAAACTGACATTGACTGTTCACTGATGTTCTCTTGATCATCCTGCAGCAATGTCAAGAAAGAAAGCTGCTTCTTCCCCATTCCTCAGGCAGCAGAATGCATTCTGCGAGTCATTGAGAAGGCTAATGCCCCAGTGATATACCTGTCTACTGATGCTGCTGAGAGTGAAACAAGTCTTCTGCAGTCCTTAGTTGTATTCAATGACAGGCAAGTCCCTCTTGTGAAAAGGCCAGAGCACCACAGTTCTGAGAAATGGGATGCCTTGTTATACAGAAATCATATGGGGGGAGATAATCAGGTATGTGCAGAAGTCTGCGTACCTTCTTCCAGTTCTCTTTCTGAGGTTGACAATTTTTCTAACAGCAACCTGCTCCTAATGCATTTTAGGTCGAGGCGATGCTCGACAAGACGATATGCGCGTTATCAAATGTCTTCATAGGATCATCAGGCTCCACATTCACAGAGGACATCTTCCGGCTACGGAGAGGATGGGGCTCAGCGTCGCACTGTGACGAGTACCTTTGCCAGGGGGAGCGGCCCAACTTCATAGCAGAGCAAGACTGAAACCTCCTAGGAACACTGATAACTGCAATTTTTTGCCCCTGCCCTGTCGATATCTTGTGTAAATTTGCGTGTACATCTAGTGTGAAACAGCGGTCCCTGAATCGGTGCCCTCCATTGATTTGTTCTTGTTACACGGCTAGGTAATACAGAGTTTTGAGGTTCTTTTGTTGTTTGTGCAGTGTTAACTTGTATAAAACCGTTGCAGACTTGTAGTGCTCTGTGCAATACTTAAATTAAGCAGTATTGATTGGACTTGATTGCTGTCTTTGGCATGATGAAAACTTATTAAACAGCATCATTGTATTTAGATTATACAGATAGAAAATAGTGTGGCAATTACTAAAGAATTATTTTCTAGAACAAAAATAAAATGAAGATGAAATCAACTAGTACAAACGCATAATGCACCCGTGTTTATTCGCCTAGCATTCTCTTCTGTCAACATCCAGGGGCCCAAGCCACCAGCAGCCCAGCACTGGCCATGTTGCTCGTGCAAATGGTGCAATATACGACCCACAATGTACCTGTGACAATGAAGGCCGGCACACACTGCAGCGAATTCTCTCTCTCTCTCTCTCAAAAAAAAAAACCGAGGGGGAAGCCTCAACCGCTAGCCACGCCGTTCCACCACGGTCAGATCCGGCGTGCGCTTCCAGCCAGTGACTGCCGCCGTCTGTCTCTAGTCGTATCACCAACGATCAGAATCAGATTTGTCACCCCAGAAGCATCGTTCAGTGACCAGTATACTTATGAAAGACTCATTGAAAAACGCTGCCGGATGCTCGGAAATGTAAGATCCGGGCGTTGATCGGTTCTTAGAAGTGGACAGATGCTTTTAAAAAAAAAAACGATGCGTTTATTCTGGCTAAAATGCCACGAATGCGACGGGTGGCGCGATGGACTTGAGCTGGAACCGTAGCTTCTTTGCACAGTACTTGCCAGCTTCCTGGAATCTTTCTTTTCCTCTCATTTTTCTTTAACTCACTCATCCTTTGGAATTCGGAAGCATCTTTGTGATTGCAGCAGCGCCCGTTCAAAGTACGCACTCGCAACTCCTGGCAAGACCTAAAAAGAAAAGTTGGTGCGAGAGGGTAATACACTTTGCATATATACAGGTGTTGGGTCGGTTGACGGAACCCGAGCGCCGCACGTGCATCTGACCGGACCAGGCTTTCTTCCTACTTATGCGTGTCATTGCCGATCGTTTAGTCCACCATCTTGCTATCATCAGCACGCAATAGTAGTACAAATTTATGCGATCGTTGTTCGAAGAGCGAGGACGACGGTATTGTATATACGTGATCCCCAGACGTATCAACCTCGTGCTTGCATGCCGAGACGCGCGGCGCCTAACGATCTTTCTGGTCAACCGTCAACCCGGGGTACCGGCCAACCTTTCAAATTGCGTGTCGTTCTCTTCTCTGCAGGTTCAACAAAAGGGGAACAAGAAGAAAGCGTGTAGTAATCGTTTCGAGGCATGCATGGCTTCACCAGCCGTCACTGAGCGTTCAAGAAAATCCTGCTTCCGAAGCAGGGCAAGGGACTTGATTTACAGTTAGTACATGTGAATATGTGATGGCAAGTTTTTTTTTTTTTGAACACCCATGTGATGGCAAGTTAACGGAAGGCTCATCTCAAAAAAAAAAAAGGGTTAACGGAAGGCTTCATGTATTGTACGCTTTCAAGGTATTCGGATAACCTGTAGAGAACTACGACGTACTGTAGTATAGGGTATTGTAGTAGTGCGGAGACCATGACTTGACTGCATGCCGCCAGAGGAATGGAACAGTGTTTGGCAGCCTACCCGTGGACGAGGTTCCTTTGCATGAATGTAAACTTTTGCTCAAACACACCAGTTTGGCAACGCTCGCCTGTATAAGCTGCACTTCTGCTTTGGTTGATCCAACAGTCATGTATGATTCCGATTCCGTACTCTGAATGATTTAGTACTCCTAGAAAGTGAATGTGCAATGATTGAGTGAACCCCTTTTTGTCCACAGATGCCTCCTCCTGCACTATCCCATCGCCATGGAGCGGCACCCACCCACGCCGGCAGGCCGTTCCGTCTAGCTGGACGACGCACGCACGCCGCGCATTGCAGCCTCGCCAGTGCGCGCGGTCGCCGTCGCTGGCTGCGGCGTGGAAGCCACGGGTTTTTCGCCCTCTTCCTCTCGCCTGGTTCCGCAGCTGGAGAATCAAATCGGGGACGAATAGACCGGTCAATCCCCCCATCCGCAAATCGGTCGCGCGTTCACCACCGGTCAGTCAGTCGCGGGATCCGCCGCCCGCGCCCACGCCCGCACCCCATGTGCGCGCGCTCGTCCGCTTCCACCACCGACCGCACTGCACGCACTGATTGATTGATTGACACCCGCCGCATGCAGCAGCAGGGCGCGCCAGCCACGGCCACGTACGTACGTTTCCGTGCAAAATCCCTCGTCCCATCCCGGCATCCCGCGTGCCGACGCCGACGTGCGGAAGAAACCAGCGGGCGCGCGCGCCGGGGAAAACAGGGGGAAAGAAAGCCCAGCGATTTTCGTGTCCTGCGCAGCCATGCCGGAGTTGCGTTAGCTCGCGTGTCGGGACGAACAGGGACGGCGGTGGTGCGTGGCGTGGCGTGGCGTGACGAGATCCTCTCGCCATCGCCGCGGCGCTCGTTGGCGGTGGTGTGCTGGAGTAGTGTACGAGTACGGGCGTGGGGTTTGACCTCGCGCGCGGCGGCCAGAGCGTGGCGTCGTCGGACGGATATCGTGACGCACACGACGACGACGACCCATTAGGTTTTTGTTGTTGTCACACCACGAGGGGCACGCGCGGCTGACGACGATATTGTGTGGCTCGGTGAACAAGCTGGGGCCTTTATTAGATTTTATTTAAGCGTGCGATGTAGTGTTTTCCAGCTGCGTACGGATGTATAGACGTGCCGACGTGCGTGGTCAACCGTGCTGTCCATTTTCTGTTTTTCAATGACGGATGGGGAGAAACCTACCTAGCTACTCGCTCCGAAGACTATACTTATCGGATAGATAACTTAACTTCGCTGCCTGATAAAGGTTTACGTGCGTATATTGATAGAACATAACTTCGCACAATTAAACAAGATGTGACCTGCTAATTATCTTCTCTTATAAACGTGTGTTTTCGTCTCGGCCATACTTTTTGGATATGCATCACTCACCGAAGCATGCACGCGTATTGTATTGGAGGTCTGTGATCGTGGGTTAGCGATTGATGAACTCTCTAGCTTCAGTGGGGCAAGATGGTATGAGCGGTTTTTCTTGTTGGTGTTGTGTGTGTCTACTACTCCACTAGTTGATGGTAATGGTATTGCTCGTGTGTAACGTAAGTTGGGCTTGACCTAATCCCCTTGTAATATGAGCTGGTATAGAAAATTGCATAGAGAATTCCCGGGCATGCCGTACGGGGGCTCGCTGATGATAATTGATATGATACCCAACCGCCACCCCGCCATGGCTCCGAGATAACGATCCCCGGTCAAAAAAGACGAGCCGCTTTCCCGCTTATCAGCAACGCCCGCACGCACGCGCCGGCCGGCCGGTCCCTCCCTCGGCAAAGCAAAGCGAAAACCCTTTTTCTTCTGTTTTTCAGCCGCTGCGCAAGCCGGAAGGCCGGCCGATGGCTCGAGCAAGCACGGAGGAGCCGTACGCCTCGTAACGGCCTGTGTCAGGGAAGGGGAGAGGCAATGCTGGCGTACTTGCACACACTGACGGTGGTTGCCGCGTCGACAGCCGCCAGCGCGACGGCGACGTGCGGCCTCGCTTTCCGCCTCGGAAGAAACGGGGCAGGCGGGGAAGAAACGGGGCAGGCGGGCGGGCTGGGGTCGCCGTCACCGGTAACCGGTCACTCACGGCCGGCCGGGCCCGGGCGATTGAAAAATTCCGGAGGACAGGGGGCCAGCGCGGCGCGTGGTGCCGTCGCCGTACGAGCTCGGGGAGATTCCGTACGAGCGGCGTGTACCACCCGTCCCTCCACCACCGCAGCGTGGCCACGAGGCGGGGGCATGTGCGCGTGCGCTGCGCCAGCCAGCGCACCGGACAGCGCGCGTGGCCTCTGGTTTTCTGCCGGGTGGTTTATGGCGGAGGGTTTACCGCGCTGTGACTCTCAGAGGGTTTTCCTTTGGTTTCTTCACCACGCGTTCGTCGTTTCTTCGGCTGCCAATTTACCATCGTTGTGTTAGTAGGGAAAAAAAAAGAAAAGAAAAGTTCTGCATTTTTCTTCTATATAATACAATTTATTGTTTGTGTTTTTTTTTTGAAAAAAAAAGAATGAAATACTCATAACACAATGGGACGGACACCAAGATTTGTCATGGAGCGGAAGGTTTATATGTTGGACAAAATACACTAGCCAATTAAGAACTCATTAAACAACTACATATAAATTTGACCGTTTGTAGACAATCCAAACAACTCGCTTTGTTAAAATCACTAGATATATCTTGTGATCGTACCATGCGATCGTAGGATCAGTAAACAATTCAATTCAACTGCAACCACCAAAAAATTCACTTCATCACTTGGAAAAGACCATTTGATGATTTGATGCGCGTGTCAAATCACTTGGTTTTTCACCACGCTGTTATACATGAGGAGTAACAGAAGCAGGATCGTACCTGCAAAAGAAAAAAGAGGATGATCAGTAAAGTGTGCTCAGAGCTTAAACTCCCACCATTCTTGAAATCTCGGATATGCTGAAACCGACCAAACATTATTTTAGATAAGAGACTGCATTAGCATTATGCTTAATTGGCTAGTGTATTTTGCACCGGCAAACAGTTCAGGCATGAATTATATACATCTATCATAAATCCTGAAACCGAAGCATGCAACATGAGGAGGCAACATGGCAAGTTGGCCAGGCATGTGATCTGTCAACCTACACGAAATTGTTGATTTTTCTTTCCCAATGGAGATATATATGCTCTGCAGGGATACGAATAATATTTGCCGTCCCAAAAGAAAGACAAATTAGGAGGACTGGAATGCGTACCTCTGTTGACCTGCTGCAATTATATAAGCATTATTTGGACTATCTTAGCTTAGGAACTATTCTACATTGATGAAACAAAATGAGATAGCCCTAAGGAAGAAAAACGAAAATAAGCTTGTCAAGGGGGTATTCCAAAGTGCTAAGTTTACAATGCGTAATTGCGTGTTTTGCTTCCATCATTTACCATACGTTAAAAATATCCATTATTCTATCAATGACGAACGAGCGTTAGCTCCAGTGGTTGAGGCCTTCCATTGTGAGCCTCCCTGTCGGGTTTAACCTAGGTCTACACAAAAAAAATTGCTTGCCTCACGCCAAAGCATAGGTTAAGGTCGCATTCAGTTTCACATGGTCACACTTTGCCTCTGTGTAAGGATGAGGGCGAGAGTTCGGAAATTTTCTCGACTTATATGAGAAGATCTTCTTCTTAACAAAATGACGGGATCTCTTCCTGCAGGTTGAGTCTTTTTTTTCTCCTTCTATCACTATAATGCCATACATATATATTTCAATATGAATTACGCCCAACATTTTGTCCACCTGTGTTAATTTTAACGAAATGATGATGTCATTGTTCAAAGGTACTTGTTTAGATCGTCACAAATAGGCAGCCGTTGATAGCTCTGTTCATTGTACCTACAATTATGATTAAGCTATTGCCTTTGCATGATTGTTTGAGGTATGAACCAAAAAATCTAAGAAAAGAGCAAGTGGTGCAACATGGGTCATGCGGACCCATCTGGCTATCGCCTAATACTAGTATTGCATCCATTTTTCTATGGATATGAATATTGATGGACCACCATGTATCCACATGGCTCAGTGTGTTTGCTGGGAGCAAAGCATTTACTAAGGTTTCACCATCAACGGGCAAACAATCAATCCAAGGGGCCTCTCCAACTCAGCACAAGGCAGTGTTTTTTCTTTGTTTTCTCAAGTAAAGGAGCAGATCTGCTTTGTAGAGGACAAATAGATCAACAACAAGAAAGGCCCCACTGCATTTACTGATTTTTTGTTCAGTTTGTAAGAAGATGTTTGTTCTTGAAAGGTTGGCTTGTAAAATTCCATGACAAAGACATGGCCATTAACTTCTCAAGCGAGATATCGTTTTCATCAATGGATTCGGCCAAGATGATTTGGAACACTTCGAAATACGTTTCCCCCCTGATTGTTGTGTTTAATGCGAACAAATCCTTAACATACAAGCTTAAAAACATTTTTTTAGAAATTATCTCTTAGGTCGTCTCATGTACTTTCTAGACTAGTTCTACAATAAATTGTCTCTTTTGCCTTCTAATAATTTTCATTTTCATTCTAGTTAAGAAAATAGTAATTTATATTTTCATAGTTTGTGAAAAAAAATACTTCTAGGAATTAGTAACTCGTAAAACGGCCTATCTCTTTCTCCCGTCCCTTGTTTTACATAGCGTGCCACGGTTTTATTTTTACGTGGTGCAGTGAGCTCAAAGCGACCGACAATGTGTATATCTTGATGGCTACCAGGAACAACTGGATTTAATTTGACTGCGGCATAATTGAATAAGCACCCTGCTAACCTACCACCATATCGAGAATCCCAAGCTCCCCACCAGCAGTACATGATTATATCTCAATAAACAATGCAGTAAAATTATCTGGCTTTTCCAGGGCATCAAAGCGCGCATCGATCTAATCCGGCTTGTTTAGCCTCATCACTCATGCCTCTCATCCCCACCACCCCCATCTTCATCCCCTCTCTCTCTGCCCACACCATGTGTGCTCAGATTCCCCTAAATAGGTCTCTGTCTCCTGCATCCATTTCCTCTTCCCTTTCTCCCTCCTCAGTTATCCACCGCCTCTAGCAGCTCAAGCCGCGGTACGGAGGCGAGCTCTCGCCGGCGGTAGACGAGCAGCGGCAGGGGGAAAGAAGCGAGCAGGAGGTTAGCAAGAATGATGGGAGCCACCGCCGCCGCCGCTGACTGCCCGGACTACGCGGAGGTCGACCCCACCGGACGGTACGGACGGGTACGGTATCGCCACCGCCTCCGCAGCTCATCCTAGCAACACCTTTTCTTGATCCGTTTGCTTACCAATCCGCTGATCCGTTTTCCTGCTCCTCCTCTGCTCTGTTTCCACAGTTCAGCGATGTTCTCGGCAAGGGCGCTTCCAAGACCGTGTAAGATCCGGCGCTTTCTCGCTGAAGCTTTGTGCTTTCGTTTTGCTCACCGCTGACTCGAGGCGCCCGTCCGGTGGATGCAGGTACAGGGCGTTCGACGAGTTCCAGGGGATGGAGGTGGCGTGGAACCAGGTGAAGCTGCACGACTTCCTGCAGAGCCCCGAGGACCTGGAGCGACTCTACTGCGAGATCCACCTGCTCAAGACGCTCAAGCACCGCAACATCATGAAGTTCTATACCTCTTGGGTCGATGTCTCCCGCCGCAACATCAATTTCATCACCGAAATGTTCACCTCCGGCACCCTCCGGCAGTAAGTGAACAACCTCCCATCTCTCCTCCATCCGTAACGCCTCAGAGCTGTTCCCTTTTTCCACCCAATTGTGAAAAGTCTCCTTTTTGTCATGACCAGTTGTGATTTTTTTTTTTGGATGTTTGCTTGATTGGTTCTTCGATTGATTGCTTGTGGTTGCGCGTCTGGTGGTGATTAGGTACAGGCAGAGGCACAGGCGGGTGAACATATGGGCGGTGAAGCACTGGTGCCGGCAAATCCTCAGCGGCTTGCTGTACCTGCACAGCCATGATCCGCCCATCATTCACCGGGACCTCAAGTGCGACAACATCTTTGTGAACGGTAACCAGGGGGAGGTCAAGATCGGTGACCTCGGCCTGGCCGCTATCCTCCGCAAGTCCCATGCCGTCCACTGCGTAGGTAAGTTGCCACATTAGCTCACTAGCCGGAGTCTCTGATGATGTATTCTGATCCGAATTGGCATTAGTTTTATGGAAATTTGATGGGTTGAAGGTGTCGAATTGTTGGATAGGCACACCGGAGTTCATGGCGCCGGAGGTGTATGAGGAGGAGTACAACGAGCTGGTGGACATATACTCATTTGGGATGTGCGTGCTCGAGATGGTTACCTTTGAGTACCCATATAGCGAGTGCACACACCCAGTGCAGATCTACAAGAAAGTTATCTCTGTAAGAAAACCCCTAATCCTTTCAGACATTTGCAGCATTTGTGATTTGTGTGTGTGTGTGTTATTCGGAGGATTGATTTGCTGATTTCAGCTAGCGGTTTGGTTGGTAGGGTACTAAGCCGGAAGCTTTGTACAAGGTGAAAGATCCATTGGTGAGGCAATTTGTTGAGAAGTGCCTGGCAACAGCCTCCGAGAGGCTCTCTGCAAAGGAGTTGCTCGAGGATCCCTTCCTACAGATTGATGAGATGGCTTTTTCCTCAGAGGATGGAGACTATAATGCAACGACCAATTATCTGCAGCAACCTTCATATCTAGGGCATGCCTATAGCAATGACTCCATGATGAGCAATGGGTTCTCAGAAAGCATTGACGAAGATGCACCGACTGAGGATAGATGGGACTGCGAGGACGATGACATGAAAGGCCAAGATGGCATTGACCTGTTCAAGGGGCACGAAGATGAGCCTCTTGGCAATGTGGATATCACGATCAAAGGGAGAAAGAGTGAGGATGGCGGCATCTTCCTCAGACTCCGAATCGCTGATAACGATGGTATGCGCAATGTCTAATGCAATATATCCTGTGGTCAAGTTCAGTATATGGAAATAATAATATAGGTATGACATAACAATTAATTTCTCATATTGCAGGACATGTAAGGAATATCTATTTTCCCTTTGATGTTGAGGCGGATACTGCGCTAAGTGTCGCAACTGAGATGGTAGCCGAGCTGGATATAACCGACCATGAAGTTACTCGGATAGCTGACATGATTGATGGTGAGGTCAGTGCCTTGGTTCCAGATTGGAGGCCTGGTCCAGGCATTGAGGAAGCTCCGGACACTTCATACTGCCATAATTGTGGATCCAATGTGTCATCGTGTGGTTCACTTTACGCCTACATGTCATCAGCTGCCAGAGGTTGCCAATGCGCAGAGCTACATGGGCGGTTTGAGGAGATCACGTTCAAAGCTAATGGAGAGCAGCGTGATCTGCAGGACTCTGTGGGCAGCTCTGACGATGGAGGCGGCCAAACAGAGCATTATGCCAAAGCAAGGGAGTCCTCTAACATGAATGGCTTTGTAGGGATTGGTAGAACAGATCCTTCTAATCATCTACGCTTTAGTTCATTCCAAGAACTGTCCTGTTCATTTAACCAGTACGAGAATGACACTAGCAATCAAGCGAATGGGTTCGACATGAAGCATGAAATGAAGATTGCCAAGTACAAAGCAAGGAAAATGGCGCAGTTGAAGAGAGTTATCCACCCTTCTCTAGACCTTGACAATGCAGATGGGGAAAGTAGGATGAAACCTTCACTGAACAAGTTACAATCTTTTCATATCGGAAAGAACCACAATTTTCGTGTACCATCATGTGAGCGAAGCCAAGATACTGGAAGCACCCATCATTATTCTAGCATGAACAATGAAGTGTGGCAGAGCAGTCACCCCGATCCGGGAGCCCAGAGGGCCCGGCATTGCGAGGTTTATGTCAACAGTAATGCAGATTGTATGTTTACAGCCAGGAGATACTACACCGGAGCTCAGTTGCCGCCAAATCTCCCGAGAACAAAATCTGTACCTCTAAACGCTGTTGATGCCTAAATTGCTTTTTTGCCATGTAAATTTTATAGAGTGTACATTGTTTTTGGTTCTTTTTGTATTCAATATGAAAATGTAGTTGATAGGCAACAGACGGGAATATGACGGGGGTTTGTCTGTGGATTAGGCCTGAGCTGTATGTAACTTGCTGTTTTATTATGAATCCAGAGGGCAGAGTTTGTTTAGGCTGTTTAAGTGCACTATCTCCATTTCTCTGAGACAACCTGGCTATTGCCATTTTGAGAGTCATGATCCAGCAAACTGGATCAATATGTTCCCTCCCCCCCCGCCGCATCTTCAGAGAAGCATATTTTTTGTTAGTAGAATTGAACAGAGAGCACGATGGCTAAAGCAAACTGCCAGAACTGAATCACATGACCAAAATCAGGAGCTGGAACTGTGTCCTTGTCCAGTACTAGATGACACCTATGAAATGGACATACATATCTCCTAGTTGCAGTTGAAAAAATCAAAGCCATATCAAAGGTACAGACATGCCAGCAATGCGCTTGCCAACTACGTCATGGATATTGCACTAATCAATTAGTTGATGCTTTCATCAGATCACTCATCCTGATCAGTTGGCATTTGGCAGTCCCACACCACACTTCACTCAAGAGAGATGGTTTGGTTTACTTTTTCTAGTTATAAATGTGTTGTTTAGTTGAGATTTGAAAACTACTGATAATGTCAGGCGTAGACATATATATTTGAGGATCACAGCATTGAAGCCCTCTTATAGGAACTTGTTGAGCCGGCATCATTTCTTTGGCCAGTAACAGATGCTCACCACTTGCTACCTGATAATTCACTTGCTAGATCTAGATGTCTAGGTGAGTGAGTAGGTGACGACGCTATTGGTCCACATCTTGAGACTTGCAGGCTTGCAACGCCAGCTTAGAGTGCCGGAGCGGACAAATTAAAGGGTCCATTTCCTTCCACGGATAATGTATGGACGAAAGTAGGTGGTCTCATTTGGCGTTCTAGAAGATCTTTTCGGTCTTGACCTGTATTGCAGCACGAGTAGGTGACTTGCAGTTCATCTTTACATGGATAATGCACGAGATTGGATGCGATCACGCAAAGATTTAGTTAGCCTTTGGATTCGAACCCTTGTGGCCTTGAGCAAAGAGATATTACACCTTAGACAAATGACTACGACTACTCTGCCCACATTTCAAAGTGGTTCCATTCGATATGGACAATTTTGCAGTCGTGACAAGCGGTGATTAATGTGCTTATCTATAGGAGAGTCAAAAGTGACAGTTAAGGGTCTCCAAGGTCCTGATAAAGTGTCTAACAAGAACTAACTACTCTAGCTAAGCAACTCTGTAAAGGCAGGGTAGATGCTTACATATATATTCAGATAAGTGTCACGCAGACAAGCACCAAAGGTAGGTAGGTAGGAGGAGATGAAAGACCGAAAGCTGCAGCACTGAACTTTTCAAGTTCACACTGAATAATTCAGCTCCACTCCAGCTAAACAAATTGTCAAGAGGGGAAACGGGGGGCGGCTCTCCTGCCTGGCTGCTTGGGACTGTTTAATCTATAGATCATCCGAACAATGCAGCTACTAGAAGGATGATTCAGAAGAGAATACCTACTAGCATGACTAACTAGCTCCTCGGTGGCAAAAGCAAGTGCTCGAGCAGACCATGGAAAGGCTATGATCTTATCCAGAAACGCAGATGAGGAGGTTGCTTTCTTGAGAACAACCACGGACCAAATTGCTACAGGGGTAGATAGGATAGGATAACAGAGCCTACTACTGTTTGTTACCTACACCTGCATTGTCCACAACCTAACTTCCTTTTCTGAGACTGAAAGGGAAAGGAGACCCGCATTTCAGAAATATTTATAAGCTTCTTTATCTGAGGCGAAAATGAGATCCACATTTCAGAAATTGATATATAAGTAAAGATATAGCAAGGGGACAAGCAAGAAGGAATCCGAGATGCAGCTCCTCATACCAGCCTATACACTGTTCTTGTATCTCTGCAGCTACGGGATGCTGACAACAACGACAATTTGTAGAATTCAGTATACGTAACTTCACAGCTGAAATCAAGAGTTCTTGGCTTGTACTTGCATTAGGCAATGTGCATGATAGGTAGAGTTGCTTTCTGGAAAGCTGCGTTGTTACTTACTCATCACTTCTTCCTGCTGACACGATGTGCAGCCGTAAACTTTAGACCTGCACACTAGCCATCGCTGTGTTACGATGACATGGATGTTTCGTCTAACTCGGCGTCGTGGTTCATGCGTCGTGAATCTTGTGTGGTGATGCTTGTGCCCTAAGCCCTTGCGCACGTGGATGGCGATTCGGCGTGCGATCGTGGATGCTGATTCGGCGTCTGATCCTGTGAAGTCCTTTTGGTTCGGTAAGAGCGGCCAATTAAGCTGGAAAGTAGAAAGTGTCTGCATCACAGCATCAGCAGTGCATCACCCAACAAAGCTTTAGTTTCACTTTCAAGTGGATATGCAAATATAGTAGTATAACACGTGCATATCAATTTTTTCTTAGTCTGAATTAGTTTACATCTTGGTCCGGATGCATATATTTAGTTACCTTTTTTTTTGCGAGAGACATATATTTACTTACCTGATGAACAAAAACGTTTTTGTTTTCTTTTTGAGGGGAGGAAGAATTCACATGAAGTTCCTCCTAACCATGGTGGCATTTAGTTTGGGCTTTTCCTTGGGTGAAATATTGGGCTGTCAGTTTAATGGACCTATCTCGAAATTTGAGGAGAGCTGAATTGGACCTTTTTTATCCACCAGAACGATCCGGCCTGTTTACTGGTTGGTGAACTGGTTGGGCCAGGCTTGGTTGGTGATGGGCTTCACTGCATAGACCAGCCCAAGCTCGCAGCTCCACAGCAGTATATAGCAGCTAGGGTTTTAGCCCATTTCCTAGGGTTCCCTCCCGCAACCGCCGCCGCCGCCGCTCGCTCGCTCGCTCCATCGCTCTCCCTTCTCGCCGTTTCCGTCTTCCAGCTCGCTGCAACCCGCGCCGTCCGTCGCCATGGGCCGCATGTACGGACCAGGGAAGGGCATGTCCTCCTCGGTGGTGCCCTACAGCCGGGCGGCCCCCAGCTGGGTCAAGACGACCGCGCCGGAGGTGGAGGAGATGATCGTGCGCTCCGCCAAGAAGGGCATGCTGCCGTCGCAGATCGGCACGCGGCTCCGCGACGCGCACGGCGTGCCCCTCGTCCGCGGCATCACCGGCGGGAAGATCCTGCGCCTGCTCAGGGCCCGCGGGCTCGCGCCGGAGGTGCCCGAGGACCTCTACTTCCTCATCAAGAAGGCTGTCGCGATCAGGAAGCACCTGGACAGGAACAGGACCGACGTGGACGCCAAGTTCCGGCTCATCCTCGTCGAGAGCAGGGTCCATCGCCTCGCCCGCTACTACCGCCGCGCCAAGAAGATCCCCGCCTCGTGGAAGTTCGAGTCCACCACCGCGAGCACCCTGGTGGCGTAAGAGATGGGTTCGTTTGAGTCTCTCGGTTACTGTGAATTCTCTACAGCTTCGGAGTTTAGTTAATTCGTACTTTTTGATATGTAAGGTTTGAAATCGACCTAATGCACCTAGACTGGATCAGGTTTTTGCCTTGGCAGCTACATTATTCAAAATGGTTTGGTGTTTGTTTGACCTTGAGTAGGCTGGTTACTCTGTATGGATGTATGCTCATTGAAAGTTCAGAATGAAGCAAGAGGCTTGTGGTATTTTTTTCTCGTCTGTTCCTTTCTGTTGTCGTGATTCACAATTTTTGGATGGGTTTGATTAGTTACTTGTCTGATTCACATTGTTTGAGAAGAGGCTGACGAGTGGTGCGAATTGAGTCTGATTCACATTGTCAATTCGCACCACATTGTTTGAGAAGAGGCTGACGAGTGGTGCGAATTGAGTCTGATTAGTTGTCTGATTCACATTGTCTGATTCAGCTAGCTGCAATTAGGTTTCTTAATATTTAGCTTAGCTAGCCAACTTGAAATGTCAGGTTTCAGAGTTCTAGAAACGAAACAATTAGGTGTGCAAGAGTGGAGTTCCTTGGGGATTTCACCCTGATTGGAACTATTTCTTTAATATTTGGATCCAAATGCCCCCAACTATCATCTTAGCAGGTAGGCAGTGCTCCTTAGTTGTTAGTAACATATGATCAGCTCGACAATCTGAAAGTAGGTAACGGTTTGTTTGCATTTTTATTATTCCTCTGTTGTCATATACCCACAAATACTACAAGACTTGTTTTCATTTTGGTAACACTTGTATTTGGTGTGTGAGGGGCACTGCTTGGTGTTTCCTATGCTGTTAATGGAGGTGTGTGCTGTTATTTCTTTAAAATAGTTGCACATCTTAATTTGGTGAGCTTTAAGTGAGTTATAATGTAATGCTGATTGAGCATTCTTTTTTTGCACTGTAGTGTTAATTCTGTTGAGTGGTTGTAGTTGTCATTTCTCTGATTTGGGCCCTACTTCTGGCTGTCATACTAAGAATTTCACATTCTCTGATTTGGGCCCTACTTGACCTGTCTTCACCTGGTCAAGTTTTTATTTTACTAAGAATTCCACATTCAGAAATGACTTGATTTGGATGTTTCCTTTGCCAAGGAACTCTCGAGTTGCATATGATAGATAGTACTCCATTCTCCTCTCAACAACAGTCAACTATTACTCTGGGAAACTGTTCCTTTGTGAATTCGGTTCGGCCCACTATTAGTCCTGATCTGTAACCAAGCATGAGTTGGAATTAACTTTCTCGGCTTTGTGATTTTATATTCAGAAGATCTTACAACCTGATATATCCAATCCCTTTAGTACAGCTGGTATATGATGCTTGACATGTTGCAACCAGACATGCTGTCATTAGTTGTTTGGACATATATTAGTGGTTGCATATAACTGGTAATGACCGATTAGAAAGGCTAACCCCCATCCATGCTTTACAATGATTGATCCAATTAAGCAACTGTTCTTTTGTCATGTGGACTCTCTGTTGGGTGGTGCTTGTGACGCTGGGGATTGTTGTCGCTTGTACGCCGCTGGTCATAATAATGCCGCATGATTTTTAATCCAGTTGTATGCTTGATTTTGATGGATTGCAAATATCGTCTGCTTGCTGTATCGATTTCTTTATGGTTGTTTTATGTGTGAAGCTGTTCACAGGGATTCGTAGCATATATTCTTCTAGGATTGTGGTGTTTTAGGTCACCTGCAGAATATGTTTGTGTTTGAGATTGGTTGAGCTATTGTTCCCTGACCTTTGTGGTACCTGCAAAACTTTTGCAGACTGGGTCTCCATTTGCTCTGCCGTTTCAATTTGCCGAGCTTTGTTAATGATAGTCTGAATGGTTGAATTAAGTTGGACGAATTAACTGGCATATATTATACTAGACTAGATGCGCTGATAAGTTTTGAGGGAGTAATGCTGCCCGATTACTAATTTGAGAAACTATCACTGCGATTTTGGTTGGCTTAATCTATTTTAGAAGCTGCCTTTTGTAGCTCAGCTGACTGCCGGACCATGTTCACCACTCATGTTTGCACATGTTAGCAGCTCTGTAAGCTGAGTCGATAGATCGAGATGCTTCATAGTTCAGACGTGGTCTCGAGCAGGAGAAATAACCGAGAGCGTAGTTCCATGTTCTGGTCAAAGCCCAGGCAAGAATTCCCTGATGCCGCCAAGTGCACGATAAACAAGGACGTTTCTGGTACACTTGCCGTGGTATTTAACTGGACACCACACCTCGCGCCCGAATAAACAAGAGATCTCCGGACATGTTGCCATGGCGCCGCCTGATCGGACAGTTCATCGCCGAGTATTCTATGCCTGGATCCAACTGCTTGCGAGCCGGCAAATCTGCATAAATGTTTGCGCAGATTCAGACAGTTGGTCACGCCACGCACTGTGCCCATCATCATCCTCAACATCACCAAGCTCTAGTAGCTTAAATCTCTCTCTTCTCCGCTGGGCTCTCTGCTGCTAGCTAGCGTTTCCCACTATGGCCAGCCTCGTGCACCAGGCCTCCATGCCGGCGTCTACTACGGCGGCGCAGATGGCGTGCGACGACGAGTTCATGCCGCAGGGCTTCACCTGCTTCGGCCGCTCGCTGTCCCGGTCGTCGTCGTCCAGCCGGCTCGACTACAGGGCGCTCCAGAGCGAGGAGAGGCGCGCCGCGCAGGAGGTGCGGTCGGCGCGGGCCAAGCTGCGGTGGAAGGCGGTGGCGCACGAGCTCATGGCGAAGGGCGGCGCCGGCGCCGCGCGGCGGAGGAAGCAGCAGCAGCTGGCGGCGTTCAGCTACGACTCGAGGAGCTACGCGCTCAACTTCGACCAGGGTGCCGCCGAGTAGCGTCGGCGACCTTAGCTGCGGTTTGCAGCATGCGGAGAACACCGGCCTGAGAAGCGCGCGCGGGGCCAGGTGAAGTGATGAGCCGGCGACGAAGCAGGGACGGCGGAAGTTGATGTGCTCGTCCCGTCGTGCAGCGCGAAAGAATGGCGTTGTACACTTGTACTGTGTAGAGATCGATGTCTAAGCCCGGCTGCTATGTTGCTGAATTTGGCGTGCTTTTGGTTGAGTTGATTTGCCGTCCGGGTGACCGTCCTGACATTTTTTATGTCGTGTAATAAGAGATGACCGCTCAATTAATCTCCACATTCCCTTCCATTTACCGTTTTATTCCTTGCTGCTTCAGCAAATGCAAAGCTCGGTTACAATAGTGTATTAGCTGACTGGCTGCTGTACAAGTGTTTAATACATCAGTAAGTGGCCTCCGATCTGACTAATCTGAGGTACAAGCTCCAGAGAAAACGCTAGTACAACCAACCAGTCCAGTTGATCGAGACCCGGGACCGGCCGTGTGACGCTAAACTTCAGAACTGCAGCTGTCGAATCGCAGCTGTGTCGGCTGCCCTGTTTGCTTTGATTGATGGATTCGATCAGATGATGCTTAAACCGTCGTGACTCGTGAGTTAGAACGATGTTTTGTACAGAACACTGCTGCAGCCTGCAAACGACAGGCATGTGAGCGGTAAACGGGACATTATGTGGGGAGTATAATGAAGCATTAACCAAGTAAAAATGGAGGTTCTAATCTGCATTTCAAATTCACAACGTTTTCTGTGAAATTTTTGTAAACTTCAGATGAAATTGACATCCAGCGGCCTAGTACATCAGTCCGGAACGCGCGCACGCAGTAACCGGCCGTCAGGCCGTCACCGCCCCGCGCCGAGTGATGATAGCCGCGGCAGCAAGCCTCGCGTGCCCGCGTGTCCCAGCTACCAGCCTCCCGTTTCGCTTTCGCCCCGCCACCTCCTCCTCCTCCACCGCACCGCCTCCTCCTCGTCCTCCTCGCTTTCCGCGTGCCGCTGCGCGCGGTGGGGACAGCTTCCACTGCCCGAGTCTCGCGGCCGCGCCCTCCCGGTACCGGAGCCCGGCAAATCTAGGGTTGCCCGCGCTCCGCCCGTCGCGCGCCGCTGCCGCTGGGAGGAGGAGGAGGAGGAGGGTAACAGGCGACCGAGGCGGCGAGGGGCGTCTCCGCTTCCCCTCCGTCGAATGCGGCCAAGGCACGTATCCGCACCCCTCTCTCTGTTTCCATTTCCTCTTGGTTGTTGCGATCCAATGTGGGGGCCTGGGGGGTGCGTGCTGGTTGCTGATCGAGGGAAGGATGTGGGCTGTGTGGAATTGGGGCTTCTCACTGGGATGTGGGTGTGTGTAAACGGCGCGGGGTTTTGGATTCGATTTCGACGGATCCTTGCGGAGCTGTGATCGATCCTCTTCCTCCCGCAATTTCACGGTTGCTCGTCGTTTTTCAGCGGGGGCGGAGGGCGTCTTCTCGTCGGTTTTGGTGGTTGCTAGGAGCTTCCCTATACGGGTGCCTCGCCTCACCTAGCTGGCTAGCAGCTATAACCATCTTCCTGGCTCGGTTCATGAGGACATGGCGCAACGCGTTAGAGCGCAGGGTTGAGAACAGGGTGGCAATGGGAGCCTGCCGAACACATTTCCAAGCACTCAGGCACATCACCTCTAATTATTCTAAAGTATTAGTTGCCTAGTAGTAGTTGGACTCCTACTCCTCAGCTTTACCAGTATTGAAACTGCAGACCATCTGAACTAGATTTGATTTCTTCATTTACTGGTATGCGAGCTAGCTCATCTGCTCGAATAAATTGGTCATAAAGTTAGTTTTGTTCTGGTTTTCTCTTGGTCGCATGGCGAGCCATGAAATTCCAAATCCCTTATTTTGTCTGTTTATTTTTCCAAGCTTTGTTGGTTCATTCAGATGGACCGATCCATTATGCGACAACCTAGTTCACCCTGATCTCGACCCGCCCCATTATGGGTTTATCTCTAGCTTCGGGGTGGCTTATGACCTATACACGTGACGTGCTTTAGTATTCATCTTCCAATATGTTTAAGTCTTGTTTTGGGAGTGATTCACGACTGTGACATAGTACATGGTGTAGTTGCTTGTTTTAAATTTGACCGAAAAACTAGAATGTGCAGCTCACTTCATTTTTTCTAAATTGTTCTTCAGTTTTCTTCTGTTGATGGAGCTCAGTAAACTGTTGAACCATGAATTTACACTTCTTTCATTTGTATGAAAAGAAATATACACGTTTCCTGTGAATCCTCTTCTTGCTGTTGTCTGAATGATTGTACTTGTACGCAGTATTGAAGGATAAAGTGCTGGAGATGTCGTCGACTGTGCCGAAGTCATCAAACATCTTCTGGCATGATTGTCCAGTTGGCAAGTCTGATCGTCAGAAGCTACTGAAGCAGAAAGGTTGTGTTGTTTGGATCACAGGCCTTAGTGGTTCAGGTAAGCAGAGCTTTATTTAATTGTTTGTCTCAAAACATTTCTGTCGCATGCTTAGTGGATTGTGAGCGCAATTGCGTATTTGTTCAAATAAGGATAATTTTATTTGCAATTTGTATATACTCAGACTGTTGCTTCTTCTTTCTTTAGTGATACTGTTTTGCTTAAAATATGAGCCCTGATCAACGTTTGGGCAAATTGGTGTGACTGGTGTAGAAATCATATTTGAGTATACTCCGGAATTCAGTTACTGAATGATTGGCGTTTTTTCTTAGTCACTATCATGATATCATTTTGCTTTGCCTCCATATATTCCACCGTATGCTAAATTTCAGTTAAGCATTTTTAGTTTCAATGAAATTCAGTACTAAACAGTAACAGTCACGCTGTGTAATTTATATAATTGATGTATGATATTTTGGCTTGGGCAGATTATTAGAGAGAGAAACTAATTTTACTTTCTACACGTTCACAAATAAAAGGTTATTTAAGGACAAACCAGCCGATTGCCCAAAAGCACTGTAGCTAATATGTTAATATATATGGTGTTGAGTAATGGCTTTACTGTTCTTTGTTGTCTATTCACAACAGATCTTCAAGATTTGGCTAATGTGTTGTATATTGTTTATGTCACATTGTCAAGGTAAAAGTACCTTAGCATGTACATTGGGTCGAGAGCTCCACACAAGAGGGAAGCTTGCTTATGTTCTTGATGGTGATAACTTAAGACATGGTCTGAACAAGGATCTTGGCTTTAAGGCTGAAGATCGTGTAGAGAACATACGGAGAGTTGGTACGTATCTGCTTAGCTCAGAATTTTTTGTACAAAAATTTAAGAATTCTCATGAACATAGAAAAAGGTAGAAGAAAAATTCATACTTGTGCTGTTATTGTGTATGTTCCAATCATGTGTTCTTGATATTACGTTTGAACTATTTTGCAGGTGAGGTAGCCAAGCTATTTGCTGATGCAGGCCTTGTGTGTGTTGCAAGTTTGATATCTCCATACAGGAGAGACCGTGAATCTTGCCGTGCATTGTTGTCAGATAATAGCTTTATTGAAGTATAATGGATTCTACTTAGTTCAGTTTGTCTTTAATAAACTTAGCTGTGTCATAATATTCAACCAAATACCTCCAACATTTGCAGGTTTTCCTGAACATGTCCTTGGAATTGTGTGAAGCTAGGGATCCGAAAGGTCTTTATAAGCTTGCTCGTGCAGGAAAAATAAAGGGTGAGGTTTCCATATAATGCTTGATTTATAATAGAATGATTTAGAGTGCTTAATGCCTCAATTAGTAGGTTGTCCAGGGAAAAAAAGGTTCAAACGTGAATTGGTATAAAATGTAACAATAGTCTTGTCTTGTTTATTAGGTCCAGTCAGAATCACCTCCTGGGTTTAATAGTTATGGCACCAATGGAATTGCATTAGGCATGTTTTGGGAAGACAACACCCAAAAAAACAGAGATTTCACTTTCCCAATCTCAAAATTGTCACTCAAGAATAAATTTTTTGATGATGCACTTGTGCAGTATTATTCTATTTGATTCCTTAGCTCTTGTAATGGTGTTAACCTAGGAAGAATGTAGCTACTTTTTGTAGGTTAGGTTCTCATTGTGCAGTTAGCCACTCATTGGTCTTGTTGCTTATTTCTAATGCTAAAACCAAAAAGAGTTGTCTATTTCAAGTGTGACCTCTGTGATGTGGAATCACCAGGCTGGTGCATGCATGCTGCCCCGGTCCTGAAAACCTTTTTTTTTTCGGGGTTTGAGAAATGGGAAGGTGAATCTAATGTAAAACCTTGCTTTTCATTCTTGTGCAAGTCTATCTCACGAGTAGAATCTTTTCTGTTGAAATAGTTTCCCTTGTGGGCAGAATTTTCCTCATTTTACCAGCCCGACCATATTTTCTAGACTTTCCCCAATCTGTCTTGTTAATTTTGTGTAATTCAAACATGCTTCGAGCTCAAATAATGTATTGTGCAGGTTTTACTGGAATCGATGACCCTTATGAACCACCATTAAATTGTGAGGTACATTTCCATATTGGATTTTATTTTATCTGCCTATGTTTAAGATGCCATCTATAAGGTTTTATTGTAAGTGTTCTGTTCTGATCCAAAAACGGTGGTAAAGATTAAATGTGCAATTTGATTAGGAAAAGAAGTTTGTGATTATCATTTTTTTTATTGCAACAAAATCAGTAACGTAGAATCAGCAGCTTGCTTGGTGTGTTGAATTGCAAAATGACAAAGTAAGGGCCAGGTTACAAGTTATAGGGAAGGACTGGGGGATAGTAATGTAATTGCTTTCATTACCACAGTAATAATATGCAAATTGAATGCATAAAGGCAAAAAAACTCAAGAAAAAAAAGAGTAACGCTTTGTGGATGAGAATTAAATCACTGTTCATGATACCTTTCCTACTTTCAGATCAGTTTACCACCACTTGTTTGTGACCTAAAGCGTTGACTCTCTTGCTTTTCTTGCAGATTGAGATCAAGGAAGTGGATGGTGTATGCCCTTCACCTTCTGACATGGCGGGACAGGTGGTTACTTATCTTGAGGAGAAAGGCTTTCTGCATGAGTAGGAGGAAACCATGCGGCAACGGTTGTGGAGAATTTCGATTCTACTGGACCAGCGCAGAATAAGTCAAGCGCTTATGTAGATTGGTAGCGTGCATTTCGTATCTTCTTACTTGTTAGCTCCCTCTTCAGCAAGTTCTGTGGCAAAGCCATTCAGATTAGGCTAGAATGTTCCTAAATAAATTGTTTGACTTCTAGTTTACTTGTCATGCAATCCTGAATTCCTGATATCCAATTGGGGTGCTACCGATGTGTCAATCATTGTCAAGGAAGGTACAACTAATGTTTCATGTGGCTGGTTACCTGTTCTACCCCGTCTTATCATATGCTAACTTTCATTATTCTGTTGAGTTGTGACGTGGTGTGCGGTGATGCATACAAGCTTTTATATGGAGAAGATGTTTGTTGGGTCAACTTCGTCGTGATTTATGTTGGATTGCGGCTTCTCTGGCCTTTGCCTTGCTTGCCAGCTTCGCCAAGGTGCGAACACGTAACGTCATATACATCCTACGAAAATACGCGCTCGCCGATTGGACCAGTATTATTACTTGGTTAACGTCGACACTGGAGAATGGTAAGACGATCGGCGGTGTACTCGTGACATAGTACTGTTGACCGAGGGAATAGGACAGCGTGGTTAAACGTGCGGGTTTTAACTGGGCCCGTGCATCTCGGCACCGGAAATTATTCGCGAGAAGAAGTATCGCGCCTCGGACGGCGGCTGGACCTGGACCGGTAGTGACCTACCAGGCTGGGCTACCAGTCAAAAACGCAGCCCCCGGCACGCGACAAACGAGCAAAGCCGGCGGACGCGACGACCGGCACTCAGTCCGGCACACACAACACCTGCACCGGCTCCCGTCCTTCGTGTTCCCCTGCCGCAGCACGGCACCCTCACGTAAACTCCTCGCGCGCCTTCCGCCCGCACTCCACGCAACCCCAAAACCAGCAACGCCGGTGACACCGCACGCCACGACATAGCCCGACGACCGAAGCCGAAGCAAGCAGCCGACCGGTTGCGCGCGCCAGGGAACCAAGCAAGGCGGCGCCGCGGAAAATGGTGTTCAGCGCGGCTGTCCTGGCGGCGGCGGCGCGCGCCCCGGCGGAGCTGTGCCAGCGCCCGCCGCGGCCGGGGCGGCGGCGGCTGCGCGCCGACGAGGTGCTTCGCGCGCTGTTCCTGCCGCCCGCGCGGGAGGTCGGGCGCCTCGCCGACTTCCTCTTCGCCTTCTTCTGCCTGCCCCTGCCGGAGTACTACGTGCCCGGGTTCGGCCGCGGCGGCGCGTGGGTGGCGCGGCCGCCCGGCGTCGTGCTGTACCACGGCTACCGGCGGTCGCTCTCGGTGTCCTCCTCCTCCTCATCCTCGTCGTGGTCGATGTCCTCCTCGTCGGAGGGGGAGGGGGGAGTCTACTATTCCGAGGGAGAGGACTAGGAAAGCTGTACAGGTTTCTCAGGGAAAAAAAAAACTGTACAGGTTTGCGGAGAACGCCATGGCCTCGTGTTTGTTTATTTGCTGGTTAGGTGCAGTGTGATTTTCCTTTTTTCCTTGTGAGAATCGGTTAGGTGTGGCGTTGCTGGTTCAGTTCTTTTTTTTTTTGTGCGAACTGCTGGTTCAGTTCTTTGAAATTGTATATCCATTGCTTCAAAAGGGAAATTATGCATCCATGTTTTGCATAGGGATCCAAATGGTGATCTTTTTGCTAAGTTTGTTTCTTTTGCTGAACTCACTTGAGCTTTTTTCCTGTTTGCAAATGTAACGTTAAAACTTCATCGGAAAAAAAAAAGCAGCATAAAAAAGGCTGAATTCTTGAGGTAGATCCATATGCACCTGGCCCAATCGTGGCTTGTTAAAAGGCCGACGGTAATTACCAATCGTGGCCCAATCGTGGCTTTTTTCCTGTTTTATGTGCTTGTCATAACGGTGGCTGCCCATCAGCCCAGATCAGTCCACACGCTAACCCGACGTGTCGGGCCCGCAGTCACGACGCGGCAGGCGAACTCCCGCGAAAAGCGAACCCGAGCCCACCACAGCCTCATCACCGCCGTCCGCTCCCGCCAGCCGGCAAGATCAAACGGCCAACGCGCACTGGCCCGCTCCAAAACAAATAAAAAAAATCCCGACCTTAAAACCGACACGTCAACATCCCCCGTCCCGAAGCAACCCCCACCTTCTTTCCTCTCCCCCTTTCCCCGTGCAACGAACGCGAAGCACCGAATCGAATCAAAGTTCTTCGCCGGCCTCCTCCTCGACGCCGCCGCCATCGTCGTCAGCGATCGATCCACCGCCAGCGATGCAGCACGGCAGCGGCGACTACGCGGCCTCCGCCCCCGCGGGCGGCCACTACTACCCCCCGCACCAGTACGCGCCGCCGGGTCCCAATCCCCACCCCGCCGTCGACGCGGGGGCGGGGGGCTACTCCTCCGCGCCTCCCTACTCCGCCGGCGGCTACGTCGAGCACCCGCCCTCCGGCCCCACCTACTCGCAGCCGCCCTCCGCCCCGGCCTACTCGCAGCCGCCGCCGCCCCACTACGGCGAGGGGTACCCGCCCTACACCAACCCCGCGCCCTACCCGCCGGAGCCGTACTACTCCTACCCGCCGCCCACCCAGCCTGTGGCCCCGCCGGCGCCGGAGCCCAGCCCGCCGACGCTGCCCTACGACGCCCCTTACTACGGGGGCGGGTACCAGCCGCCGGCCGCGGGGTACGACAACGATGATTACCTGGACGAGGGCGCGTACGCGTACAGCGGCGGCGGCGCTGGTGCGGAGCCGTACGGGGCGCGTGGCACGGCGCCGGCGCGGTCGGGATCCGCTCTGTTCGATGACTACGGGCGGTCCATTAATCTCCCTTCTGGAGGGAAGCCGCAGCAGTCGTGGGGTGGAGGCGGTGGCGGTGGGAGTGGGAGCTTTGGGAAGATCGCGAGGGCCGTTCCGAAAGCTGAAACGCATGAGGATGCGAGTGGTGGTGCGCAGAAGTTTCGGGTTAAGCTGCTGCCTGAGGGCGCAGGGAACCCTACTGATGTTCTTTGTCAGGTACGATTTTGGTAAAATGCTCAAAAATGATACTGATAAGATGGATGAAAGTATATAGCTACATCGTGGGCATAACTTTTGGAGTGGTAGTATTTGAAAATGGTGAGGTTTTTTATGATGTTATGCTAGTGCAATTCACAATTTTCCTTGGGGAGTTCATTCATTTCCTCCTCCTTTAATAGCTACGATTGATCACAAAGCAAAAGGATGTGTTCTTTTGATGAATCAGATTATTGATAGTGATTATGCAGATTGGCCTGGATGGAATTCGCATGCTTGATCCTAGCACGAGCAGGACACTCAGGATTTATCCCCTTGATTCACTAACTAGATGGGATGTAAGTTGTCCAGCCTTTTATGAAGGTCATTTTTGTATTTTCGCAGCCCATGTATACTGTGCGATTAATGTTTGTTTGCTGTGTGTATGTAGGTTTTGGATTCAAATATATTTGCATTCTGGGCTAAGACTTCTGTCGATATTGAAGCAAAGAGAATTAGGCTGAAGTCAAACAGTTATACTTCCAATACCATGCTTGACACTGTCACAGCAGCAACAGTGCAGGTACTGTAACAGTACCTTTTTGTCCTGTCTCTGTTAATGTTGAGCCTCGTGTTTTTCTATTGAAACAATCAGAATTCTGCTTTTTAGTGCCTCATATTCGTTATAGTTGTGCCTATTGGTTTCGTTTCTTGCTTCATTTCTGAACTATATCTGTGATAGCAGCTGGGTGAGTTGATTTTGTCTGTCAACATGCTTCAGTTTTAATAGCTACCGCATCTAGACCATTTGATTTGTTTTAGCTTACGCACTTTTAACGAATAAGGAATTATTGTTTTATGGTTTGCTCATATTGGTTATATAATGCTTCTAGCCATCAATAGGTTAAATTGGGCATATTTTGCTTAAAAAATCTTATGCAGTAAATGTTTACAATCAAAACTAACTTCCTTAAGTAGCTTATACTTTGAGCTAGAGATAGTAACAATAAAAAGACAACTGTGCCATATACGTGCATTGCACATTCTAGAAAACTTTGCTATGAATATCTTTTTTTTTTCCCCTGCAAAGTAGATCAGAGGCACACAACATATAACTAGTTCCTTGTTGGACGTGATATCACCCATTCTGAATTGTTTGTGCGAGTCTTTGATGTGTTTGAATTGCACCCTTTGCAAGTTGGATAACATAGTCTTTACTGTGCCGAGTCCTGCTTATTTTCTTATAACTCTTACTACAAATATAGGCCGCGCAATACTTTTAGACCATTTACATGACATTGTATTTAGGTCAGTGGTCATGCATGCAGTTTAATGAGCACTTTATTTTCTGGATAAAGTGAACATCATTTCTAATTTGGCTTCCATATAATAGTTCAAGGAGATTGGTGGGGATGCAAGAGGCAAAGAAACGGTGGACGCTGGCAAACCTTCAGTACAATCAAATGAGAAGAAGAAAGGCTTCGATTGGATGTTTACCAAGCCCGTTGATGAAGTAAAAGACCATTGGGTAAGTTGGGCTACAGTATCAATTGACTACTTGATCTTACTTTCAAAATCAACAGAGTCACTCTGGCTTGGCTATTAATTAGGCTCATGTTGTTCACCATGCAGTCATGCTATTCTGATAGAAATACACGCTTTTCCATGGTGCATGCATATAGGTCGATTTGTGAATCATGTACACGGCAGCGCAGTTGTGGTTCTACGCTTTACGTTTCATCTGATCATCTTTATCACTTCATTCTATTAGTTGTAAAGGGAAACGTTTACAGTTTGCGATCTTGTATGGCCCTTTCATTAATGCCATGATTATGTGTTTCTGTCATTTGCTGTTTCATCGAGTGCCTGCGGCACACTTAATTTGTTTTCTCCGTTTTGTTCTAGGTTCCAGATGAGGTTGCCAAGAAGTGCCAGTCATGTGGTGTTGATTTTAGTGCATTTAACCGCAGGGTAATCTATTTAGCTTAATTGTTCATGTACTTATTATCTCTTATTACGGTGGAATTTATTGCATTGAATGTGTTCCTTTTTTTTGCAGCATCATTGTAGGAACTGTGGTGAAATCTTTTGTGACAAATGCAGTCAAGGAAGAATCGCTTTGACAGCTGAGGATAATGCTCCACTTGTCCGAGTTTGTGATAGATGCATGGTACATTCTGCTACTCAGCTGTTGCTTAATTATTTCCTTCCTTTTTTTTTTGAGGGAAATACAGTAGGGGAAGCCCCTACTGTGGTAGATATATATAAATATAAAAGAGAACAAAACCTGTACATGAACCTCTTAGTTCGCTAAGTAGTCTGTGAGTGTGGGGTGTGTTGTACTCACATTCTGAGCAGTATCTCACATTTACACTGTACAATCCACAATCATGAGTTCCAGATAGCTTTATAGGGGGACTATGCCTGGTGGTTTGTAGAGTTGCTATCCCTATGTGCTCATAATAGTTCTTATATCTCACAGGCAGAGGTCACTCAAAGGCTTAGCATTGCAAAGGAAGCTGCCAACAGATCTGCCACCGTGCAAAGTCATGAAGATCTTGCAAGAAAACTTAAGGTGATACCCTAGATAACAGGCATTTTCTCTAACATACATTCATTTAAGTTGCTTGCCCACTTGATTTACTGCCGAAGTGTTGTGAGGATTTCTTTGTCATCGATATCCTATCATCTTGCCAAAACATGGTCACATTATGGGTGGCCGTTTTCAAAAATAAAATTGGGTTGTCCATATATTGTTGTATGTTGATAGGGCAAAAGGCATCCACTAGCTAAAGAACCAAACAGGCTGGTCTGTACATGATCAGTGTTATCCTATTATGATAGTAAATATCACTGTTGCAATCTTGCTCATTGTACTGAAAGCCAAGATAGTATTTGAGAACTGTGCTGATGAAGTTGCAAGGTTAGAGAAGGGATTTCCTGTTGTAAAAAAATAGAAAAAGATCATTATTCCTTAAATTTCCTTCGGTAAACTGTGCATCATCATGGTTCAGTGAACAAGGCCAGTGAGAAAAAGGTGAACTGTGGATCTGAAATCTAGCGTAATTTTCTTTTAAGGTGGAAATATAGTGTAATTATATCATGTTCCATTACATCGATGGTTTTAAGTTTTAACACATTTGTGCTGTGATCAGGAGGAAATGGAGAGGAATCGCAAGTCTTCAGGTACTAATTCGTTCCATACGCAAGTTTGGCTTATATCGACTTCAGTGCACTAATTTGAAATTTCTGCTTCAAAAGGTCCCGTGTCTGGAGGTGGATCTGGTACTAGAATGAGGGAAGTCGCATGTCCTACTTGCACTGTCCATCTTCAGGTATATGAAAAACCTGTAGGGCGTTTCATACATCATATGTAGGACTTGCTCCTAGTAACTGTTGATTTAGGCCATGGCGTATTATTAACTACTGGCATCTCCACCATTGGGCTGTGAAATTGCAGGTTGAGGTTCCAACATTTGGTTCAGAAACAGTGGAATGTGGAGTGTGCCAGCATGCCTTCCTTGTCAGCGCCAATTGATACACCTGGAGACACAGCATGATATAGATATTGTTCTGTTCGCTACTCATTTCTTGGTGTTCCATACATAAAATAGATGTGTTCAACCAACTTGTACATGGTGGCTTGATTGTGTTTACCATATAATAGGGTGTTATTTTCTTGTACATGAGTTGTAATCTCAGGAGTATTTGCTGCTGCAAATGGGTGGTGTTTGTGGAGAATATCGATAGTTTACTCGTCGGTGAAGACTGAACATGTTCACGCATCTCACATCGGCTTAACTAAAGTATGCATGCTTTTTTTTAGAGAGAAAAAAGGGGGTGTCTTTTGAAGCAATTTAGGTGCTGAGCCTCACCTTTCCTTGATGTATAAATTGCCTGAGCTTGTGTGCATTTGCATTTTAAAAGCGCGGAAGCATATTGTTCCGGTGGGATCATCCTACATGAGTCATTGACTCATTGTGGTCGGTTTTGTATCTGGTTGAGGGCTAACTTGTTTGAGCGTTCGGCTGTCCCTGTCATTGACAATTCTCCAAAGCATTTTATTCGGTTCTGCTAATGAATTGTACTTTCTCAGTCACTGTTGCTGTGCTCGAATGATATGTGCTTGATTTTCTTTTCTGAAACAACAGACAGAAACTGGAATGGAATAAGATAAACTGGGCCGAGTTGAAGCCTTGAACGATGCATGCTGCAAATCGGTCCATCTATTTCAACGGATTGCATCATACTCCATATCTCTGAACCTGCATAACTGCATTCCATTTCCTGCGGAAGGGGGGTCCAGAAACGCCATCAAATGATCGATCGTTCGCGAACCCCAAGAGCAACTGCCCGCTATGAACACGCTTTGGGTACCTCGGAGAACTTTTGCGGTCTATCCAGGCAATATCACTCTTGATCTTAAAAAAAAAAACTAGGCAATATCACTCGCTCCATCGGCATTCATGTGACGTCCATCCACACAGGGACAGGGGGGTCCACGCATCATACACGGGCTGCAAAACTGCATAGGAGCTGTGCCCTGTGCTGAAAACAAAAGGCGCTGCCACGCCTGCTCCCTCTGGCTTCTGCTGTGTTTGTTGCATAAATTTGTTCAGGAGTAGTATCAATGTTGTGCGGTTGATGTGGTTATTCGCATAAACGAACCTAATTAACCGAACTAATTGTGCATTTAGACTAAATCAGTTATCATTTCTTGAAGTTGCTCTTAACCGAATTGACCAGACCGAAACAACCGGATTAATCAAAAGCATGTAGGAAAAATCGCACTATCATGCGTACATGCGGCCATACGTTATCGGAGTATACCGTATACGTCTCTCTACGTCGCCATGCCGGGCGGGCACGGCATGTTCTTGCCATGATTGATTGGTCTCCCCTGCCCTCTGCCTCGTCTAAGCTAAGCAGCAGCGCCATCATTCTGCTTCCCGAAAGCGTTTCATCACGACGGCATGCAGAGCAGAAACTGGGCGGCGCCCGGAAAGTCTCTGCAGGCCGCGCGCCGGCCGTAAGTGGAATGGATCGACAACGAATGACAACCGCGTGGTGGAATTCAGTAAAGCAAAGCCTACGGAAACAGCAGGTGATCGATCGAGATGGCGAGTGCCGAGTGCACGCGGCGACGTGATCTGATGATAGTGGAAGCTGCAGCGAGCGGCTCATCAACCTGAACCGACACGGCGCTGCGTGCGTGCATGGGCGTCATGCAGGTGAGGTGATGCGTGTGTCGCGGGAGCAGAGCTACTGGTAGAGGTGCTCGAGTCTCCGCGGCGAGAATGAGAACTGGGTGTTGGAGGCTTGGAGCTTTTGGGTGTGGCATCATCCATTGCGAACTTGACGAAGCTTTCTTCTTCAGAGCAGGGACGATGGGAGCGAACATCTGCATGCCAGGTTTCCTTTCTGGCTCGTAATCGGATCGTATGATCGATTGCGAGGCCGTTCTGTCTCACTGTCTGTTTGACCGGCGCTTGCGCTTCGACAAACTGACAGCCAAAACGGTGCGGTTGCTTGGCAACAGGCGCTTCTAGAGCGAGGAGTTTAGTATTCTCTTTGTAGATAATCAAGCCACCAGTTCTCGTGCTGCTGATTGAGAATAAACGTAAGCCAGTTTGTTCACTTCTTCCTGAAAGACCAAAGATACGTTTGCGCTCTTCCTATGCTGTTCTGCAGCCTGCTGACATGCTCATTTACTCTTGCAAAAAGCATTTGATTTACCAATATCTTTTGGAAACTAGAGCATTACGTACACTCAAACATTGGCTAGCAAGTTATGATTTGCTTGCATGTTTTCTATGCTACATTTGCAAAGTACAGGAACAATAAAAATTAGTTGTTTGTGTCCACAAATATGTGATATGTTTGGTCCACTTCATAACTTGTGAAACTGTTGTGCACCAATAATAAGGATAGAAGAAAGGCCAAAAGGCACTCTTATCACCTCAAATACTCAAGACGGACTACAAAACTTTGTTAGGAAAATTCCCTCATCAGTGTACAATGCCGAATAAAACTGCTCGTCTTTCCAACCACGTAAAGCCTGAGAAAAGCGGTCATAAGCATGCTTGTAACGAACAGTCCATGCTGCTCAGCTGGTCATTTGGCCTTATCCCTGTCCACAACGACGCCGCCCTCTGATCCGATCAAGCAGTGCCGTTTCCTGTTCAGAACAGCAATCTCCGCATGGACAGCCACATCAGCAGCCATGCCAGCTCGCCACTACCACCCGAGTCCATCAGTTCGCTGAAACGCACCCATCAGGCCACCATTCCCGGCACGCTGCGATACAGCTTCGGGACGCATGTCCGGACGACAAGATGGACATGGATTGGACTGCGCGGATAATGGCGGAAGGCATGACAGGCTGTGACGACAGGGACGCGACGACTGTTGTTCGTTCGATCGTGCTGTGCGAACCGGTCCGATCAAAATCGGTGGCTGATTGGCTGGCCCTGGATTATCCTTGCCTTGCCTACGGTTGTTTACTGTATTTTTTTTTTTGGACCTCATACGGTTGTTAACTGTTATGAACATGATGCCATCTTCTGTCATCTGATGATTCTCTCCCAATGGGATGGAGGAACACGAGAGTTTGTTCTGTTTCGTAGGGGGTGAAAAGGTGACTACGCCTACTTGATGGAGCTGGGTGTCGTGAGTTTCCTGAACTGAACAGGCTCTGAACTCGTGAGCAACTAGTGTACTGATTGGAGTCTATCTACTGTCTAATTAGGCTAGGTTGGTACTAGTGATAGGTGTAGAGCGTGTTACTACTGCGCTAAGCACGAGATGGGACATGCATCTCTAGCCGAGAGAGAGACGCTCGCGAATCCATAGGAGAGAAGCGGGGGTGCGTGACGGGTGACGAGGAGGAGCAGGAAGCAGGTGGCGCGCGCCGGGGCGCGTGGAGGTCCTCGGTGTCGCGCGTCGCTGCTCTCTTCTCTAGGACGGGCATCCCCGGGCGGGGAGGCGGTTGCGGCCTTGCCGGCGTCAGCGTGCGTCGACCGCGAAATCCTACGCGAGCGGCGGCCGTGGCAGTCTTCCGAATTATACGACGGTCTGAACAGCAAGCTAGCAGACGCAACACTCGCGTCGCGCCGTCGCGCGTGCGTGCACCCCGGCATCAAAACTGATGAACGGAGCGCGTCTGAAAGAGCCGCCGTGCCGTGTGACTCCTCTCTGTTCGGCAGCTCGACCAAATCATCCAAACAAAGTCCTGTTCGCTGCGATTTCCTGCAAACTTTCGCCGCGATTTGGGATGCTCCCAGAGGCCGCAGCCCCGCACGTGGCGGAACAGTCGCGGAGTCACCATGTCGGCACCGGCGCGCGACGATCCTCTGCGAATGTCTGCCGGAATGCGGCGCGAAGCTTTTGTTTACGCAGTAGGAGTACGTCTACTTACCAAAAGAAAGAATCTCCGAAGATGACCCGCGTTCCTGGTGCAGCTAGCTCGTTCTTTTACAAGGAACAAATCCAACAAACACCTCGTACCACAATTTTGACCAGGTTATAGCCACGCCGTTCCAATGTTCCATGCACGTCACGCATTCCTTGGACCGGGGAAGACCAACGAATCGTCGATGGCGCTCGTGCCATGCACTGTCTTGACGCCAGCCGGCGGCCGTGACGCGACACCAGCCCGTGCCACACGCCCGTGACGCGCGCGAATGATATCTGGTGTACAAACAGTTGATCCCAGAAGTTTTATACAAGAACCAAATCGTCCTTCAATGTTATCGGCCGGTTCCGTTGGTAAGAGCCGAACCTCGCAGGCTGTCACGAGCACGGGCGCACGGCCACGGTGGGCCGGCGTGGTTTCATACACCGCGACGCGACGCACAGGCCGTCTCGTCTCGTCGCGTCGTCTCCAGCCTTTTAAAACGCCCGTGCTCCTCTCTCGCCTCCTTCTGCCTCCCGTACACACCACCACGCAGCGACAGAGAACGAGAGGGAGAGGGGAGAAGAGCAGCGGGCGCGGCATCCGAAGCGGAAGAAACGACACCAACGGGCGGATTTTTAAGTGCGCCCCTCTCCCGTCCCCTCCCCTTCGCCTTCCGCCCGCCCGTGCCCGTGCCCTCCCCTGCTTTTCGTTTTTACCCGTCCTTTCCCTGCTCGGCTCGCGCCACTGGGCGGACGGCCATGGCGGCGGCGCGGGCGTGCTTGGTCGCGCTCATCTTGGCGGTTGCGGCGGCGCTCTTCGTGGAGGGAGGTGCCGCGGCGGCGGCGGAGGCGGGGAATGCCGGGAGGTCGTCGGCGCAGAGGCGGCGGCGGCAGCTCCTGCGGCAGCGGCAGGTGCACAGCCACCTCAGGTGGCTCAACAAGGCGCCGGTCGCCAGCATTGAGGTACCTGTCCACCCAGCTTAACCTCTCTCTCTCCTCCCTCCACAACACTACTACAGCACGACGCGCGTTCTGTTCTGTTCGTCAAAGATTTCTTCGTTGTGTTCTCGCCTTGCGAGTGAATCCGACTGAATCCTGCGTTCGGCGTGGACGCCGAAGAAAGCCGCCCTTTTGAGGCGGTCCTGTGCTGCGCGCCTGCGGCGAGCTGCTTTGCGCTGGTCCACCTCCGCCGCTTTGGAAGAGTTGAATAGACCGGACCACCCCATGCATTGGGTCTGGGTTTTCTTCCATTGCGGGGAGGAGAAAAGTCTCGCTTTTGGAGAAATTTTATGGGTGCCCGTGCTTCGATGCTCCCCCCTTTGGTTCATTCAACTTCAAGGAAACGACGCTCGCTTTCCGTTCTTTGGAGGAGAACTGGAGGGTGTAGAGTCTTTTACTGAACCAATGCATTCTGTTCCTGCAGTTGCAAGTAGTGGTGAATTCAGTTAGTTTTTCTCCCACTTGCTGTTCAAAGTGATTATTCTTGGATCGTCTCAGCGTTGCATTGCTTTGACTTGGTGGTATATCCCAAGCTCTTCCTTTTCATGGCCAGAGTTTCTGCTAGAAAACCAATGGTTTATACTCATAAAGGTTGCTGTTTTTTTTTTTCTTTTTTGATAATCAGATATGTTTACATGTCGCTCTCAAATTGTTCCTGCTCAAGTTTAGAAGAGACTTTTACCTTTTATTTCAAATGCAACAACTGAATATTCTGACAATTCAACAGAGCCCGGATGGAGACATCATAGACTGCGTGCACATCTCCAACCAGCCTGCGTTTGATCACCCGTTCCTCAAGAACCACACCATCCAGGTTCCTCTCTCCGCAGCACCATTGCCCTTTCCATTTTTTTCACTGTTGGTTGTAGTCCACCTGCAGTGCTTCTCCCCCACATGTATCATGATATCACTCAATGGTGCTCCCCCCATTGTCACATTGCAGATGCGGCCTGATTACCACCCGGAAGGCCTGTATGATGAGTCCAAGGTTGCGTCGCAGCAGAACGCCCAGCGAATCACCCAAATGTGGCATCAGAACGGCAAGTGCCCGGAGAACACCATACCAATCAGGAGGACCAAGAAAGAGGATGTCATGAGGGCAAGCTCTGTCAGGAGATACGGCAAGAAGAAGCACACGAGTACCCCAAACCCCATGTCTGTTGACCCTGACATGCTCAATGAAAGTGGCCACCAGGTACATTCTAGAAATGCTTCATTCAAGAATCACATTCATCTTAGTCCTAATCTTGTTCTTGGTTTGTTATTATTCCTCAAACTGCCCATTCAACCTTTGTTTCCTCTTCCATGGATCAGCATGCCATAGCTTATGTGGAGGGGGATAAGTACTATGGAGCCAAGGCCACCATCAATGTGTGGCAACCGAAGATTGAGCAGACCAACGAGTTCAGCCTGTCCCAGCTCTGGATCTTGGGGGGTTCTTTTGGGCAGGACCTCAACAGCATTGAAGCCGGATGGCAGGTGAGGCATCAGATGGTGAAACCAACTTAACAAAAAGTTCTATTAAATGCTGCCTTGCAGCTTCCATTTTTGTTCTCCTTCCATGCTCATAATAATTTCTCCCTGCATGCGTCAATAATTTCTTCTGTGTTGCAATAATGATACTAGCACTGCTGAAAAGACCCATTACATGAGTAGGAGCTAGACTTTCATGGCTGTGTTTCCATCACTGTTTGTAGGAGCTAAGCATGCTGTAATGGTGCTTACGCTTGTTGTCTCTTTCATTGTGGCTTATGGCTTCATGCTGCCTACGAAATTTCAGGTTAGCCCGGACCTGTATGGAGACAACAACACTAGGCTCTTCACCTACTGGACTGTAAGATAAACATCTCATTCCTTTTTATCTTCAACAGTAGTTTTCTAAGGCAATTTTTTGTCTTGTTTAGATCTACATCCCTATACTTGGCATTTGAAACTGGGGGGACGGCTTAATGATACTAATTTTACATTGTTGTGGAATATTGTAGAGTGATGCGTATCAAGCAACAGGATGTTACAACCTACTGTGCTCGGGATTCATCCAGATAAACAATCAGATCGCCATGGGCGCCAGCATCTTTCCTATCTCCAACTATGGTGGCTCCCAATATGACATCAATATTTTGGTCTGGAAGGTAAAATACAAAAAGCTCTCACATGCTGAGCATACAAAATCAAATTCATGAGTGGGGCCAGCGAATCTGTGCCCACATGTTTCTTGTTCTTTCTTGAGGCGCTTTCGGACTTAAGTCAAGGTTACAACTATGGATTTGTCCTGTTTGTGGACACATTCACAGAGTCACAGTTGTCCCCATGCAAGTACTGGATTTGTCTGCTAATGCAAACACTGAAAATGTCAGGCTTGTGAACGAATTTCCATAAGAATATTTAACTTTATCTTCTGCATGGAAATATTGCAAATCTGGCTCTTTCTCTAGGCAAACCAATTCCATGACGACATTATTATTGCACCCCTTTGCATAACCATCATGATATTGTTCCTAGTGCATTTCCAGACTCTTGCTAAAAGACTTAAAAATCTGCATTTTGGAAGTCATTTTCATCAAAGGGCTGCAACTTTTTATAGTGCATGTATTGAACACATATGTTTCTTTTGTGCATGCATCATAGTTGCACTAAAAGGGGACCTACATCTATATTCCCTTATAATTATCCATTTATCATATCTTCTGAACTCTCCCGTAAATTGCGGTTTTGCAGGACCAAAAGGAAGGCAACTGGTGGCTGCAGTTCGGTAACGATTATGTTCTGGGCTACTGGCCATCTTTCCTCTTTTCCTATCTGGCAGACAGCGCCTCCATGATTGAGTGGGGCGGTGAGGTGGTGAACACGGAGCCCGACGGCAGCCACACCTCCACGCAGATGGGGAGCGGACACTTCCCTGAGGAAGGGTTCGGCAAGGCCAGCTACTTCAGGAACATCCAGGTGGTGGACTCGACGAACAATCTGAAGGCACCACAGGGTGTTGGCTCATTCACCGAGCAGTCCAATTGCTATGACGTCCAGAACGGCAACAATGGCGATTGGGGCACATACTTCTACTATGGAGGGCCCGGGAAGAACCCTAACTGCCCATAGAAAATTTGAATTTTTTCTTTCATTCTAACACCCCTTGACACCTGTATCATCCAGTAAATTAGTTTATACTAGCTCGTCTCTGTTTCTTCGTTCTTCTTGGTTTCGATTTTGTTTTCACTTATTTACTTCTACCCCTAGTTTATTACTAACTTCTAGGCGAGTGAGTGTGTTGACATGTGAATTTGTTCTCTGCCTCAGAGATGTTGGTCGTCTGGTTCTAGGTAAGAGTGTGCATGGTCAAGTTTCTGAAGAGAAACAGGCCTTTCTGATTGTGCCGTGCCTTGTGTCTGTCAAATAATTTTGTTTCCCCCATGCATGCCATCCAACCTGTTTGTTGGAGCTGCTTGTCAAGTGATTGAATTGTTTATCAAGATATTGGTGTTCGTGAGCCTACCGCCATGAGGTTTTCTATTCTGAAAAGTGGCTAATCGAGTGCTTAGCTATTGGAAGATGTGCAAAGATGCCAACTTTTTGTGTGCCAAGTTAGGTGGCCACTGATCGCCTGGAAAGGTGCAATGTGGCTGATGGTTATATATAAACAAATAAACATAAGGATGGTGCTTGACCTGAATATTGCGTTTTGGCAGTGCCATTATAGGCTGGTGGAGTTCACATTACAAGCAACAATGCGAGCACCGTTGAATTTGTTCAACCAAATGTTGAGTACGTGTTGGTGGCTGCCGATTGGTGGCATTGCAGTATTGTGAGGTGCCTAATTCTTGACGTTTTGGTGGTCTTCGGTTTTGATTCTGACACATGGTCTAATGAGACGTTCTAGTGGTGCTTTGGCCGTGGTGGCATCCAGTTCAGTCCTGCCCCAGCTGCACTGCAAGTGTAGAATACGTCACTTTGTTAAACCATCCTTATTTTCTCTAAGAAGTCAACCATACTTGTCGTTGCGGCATTCAGGCCAGGAATTGTGTGTTTGAAAATCAAGTGATGTCCAGCTGCAATACATCAATTCGGTCAAGCGAGTAAACCACGCTTGCTGTTGGAGCATCCAAGCTTAAAGTTGTTGTGCAATGGAAAGTTGAATTGTGACCACATGCAATACAACAAAGGGAGGCATGTGGAAATTACCTTGGGAATACTTGAAATACATGAATTTTACCCAAGAAAAAAAACCTTTGTAAAAGAATTCACACTGCAAGGAGTTAAAGTCTTGTAGAAATCAGAAAACAGGGCGGATCTAGCAGGAAAAACTTTCATTGGTGCTGTACTAAGCATGTGTATAACTTTTTTTTTTGAATGGAAAGGCATTCCATTAAACCAAAGGTGACGCAGAATCGCGATCAACCAGTTCACGAATACAAATTGGAAGACTACCAATCAAATGGTCAGCCTCCATCGAAGACTCGCAGCCTAGGGCCGCTAGATCATGATCTACAGAGTTACATGATCTTAACCTCGCAATTAAAGACCCTGAAATGAATTCACTAGTAAGTAGACTCTTCAATTTGACAACCAGCATACACATTGGACTCGCATCATAGTCCGAGGTCCTCACAGCTTGTTGAACCATAGTCACATCTGTTTCAACCAGCACGTTTCCAATTCCCAACCTGATAGCCTCCTTCACACCATGAATACACGCAATCAGTTCTGCATGAAAAGCATCAGCTAAATGTGTGAGCTTGCCCCTCCATGCACTTATAACATCCGTCTCATGATCTCTAATAACAAATCCTCATCCTCCTTCTCTGGTTTCCGCACTGAAAGCTCCGTCACAATTTACTTTTAGAACACCATATTGTGGCCTTTCCCATTTAGCATGTTGCTTTATCTTCATTGTGCATTGCTTGTGAAGAAATTTAGCACACTCGGCAGAGTATACTTCTACACTCTGTGCAAGCCAAGCAATCTCATTTCGCTTCTCACCTTCCCTGACTCCATTTCCTTCATCCCACCAGCTCCATAGCAGTGTGATGACTCTTATTCTAAGCTGTTCATTCATATCAGAATCGCCTCCCCCACTGCACGAGCAGAATTCAGAGAAACTAGCATGTTCCTCGTACCTTCCAGATTCATCTGTAGCCACAACTGCTTCACATATTTGCACAAAAGAAAGATGTGCTCCATTCTCATGATTAGCATTGCACATGACACATCTAGTTTCAATGTGCATACCCCTGTGCTTCAGATTAACACGAACAACAAGAATGTTGTGTGCTAAACGCTAAAAGAAATGCTTCATTTTATCAGGGATGGACAACTTCCAAATCTTTCTCCAGAATCCAAGTGACCGTTGGCGTCACTCACTCACTTGACACCAGACCCGGAATCCAGCATTCGAAAATGGAGCGGTCGTTCTGATAGAAGTTCTGTGAACAAAATTACTGAAACCATCCAACCTGCAATCCGAGGTCGCCTTTCTCTTTACCAAACGATCCAACCATCCGTCCCATCAGTTCCATCCAACGTACACCCCCGCGGCTCACGGGCACGCACCAACCTCCAATCTCCATCACCAAAGGGGTGTGCACAGCTACGAGCGAACAGCCTGCCTGCCTTCACATGGGAAACAGGAACCCCTGCCTCTTTTTGGTTGGATCCGCGCTGAAATAATTACCTACGCAGGCAAAATCCAGGATGTATGCATGGCACATTGGCATGCATGCATGCCGCCATACGCCATTGTTCTCACTGCAGGAGATGCAGCCATCTCTGCTCTGCGCCTTGCTGTTGAGTCGCTGCCTGCCTCCTCACTGCTTGCAGCTGACCGCTAGCTCGGCGGCTGGCTAGAGCCTTGGTTCCGAGAGGAAAGCACGCGTGGATCGAGCGTGTAAAATGGCTTTGACAGCTTTCGTTCAGCCTTTCACGACGGTCCAATGGTTTGCCCGGCGGACGGAGGCTCCTGTGATTGTGATCAGTGCCGGCCTTGTTTGCGAGCCCTTTTTTACATCCGCGCGTGTGAGATTCTTCCGAAAGAGATTGTGCCTGAAACAATTTGTTGGACGGTTGTTGTTGCTTACATCATTGTGAGTGGTTTTTCTTTTTTTTGAGGAGCGGGGTCACTTGCCAATGAGGCGGATGTTATAAGTGCAGGGAGGGGCAAGCTCACACATTTAGCTGATGCTTTATGCAGAACTGATTGCGTGTATTCATGGTGTGAAGGAGGCTATCAAGTTGGGAATTGGAAACGTGCTGGTTGAAACAAGAGTATGGTTCAACAAGCTGTGAGGACCTCGGACTATAATGCGAGTCCAATGTGTATGCTGGTTGCCGAACTGAAGAGTCTACTTGCTAGTGATTTCATTTCAGGGTCTTTAATTGCGAGGTCAAGATCATGCAACTCTGTAGCTCATGCTCTAGCGGCCCTAGACTGTGAGTCTTCGATGGAGGCTGACCATTTAATTGGTAGTCTTCCAATTTGTATTCGTGAACTGGTTGATCGCGATTCTGCGACACCTTTGGTTTAATAGAATGCTTTTCCATTAAAAAAAAAGAATGCCTTTTGGGCCAGCAGAACTCGATCTTGAACGGCCAGAGTGACCCATGCAAGCAGGGACGTCCGCCCAGTTTTCGTTCGACGGCCGAGATGGTTGGTTAGTGATGAAGAGACTGGGCCTCTGCATTTTGTAGATCAGCATTGGCTCAGAACAAAAGGCCCCCATATATATAGAGAGAAAAGCCTACGGCCCAGAGCTGCCCCTAGATTGCTATTTTTGTAGCTATGGTTGTTTAGTGGGTACATCTTCCCGTTTTAAATATATAATAACAACGTTGATTCTCAAAAAAATATATATTTATATATAACACCATTAATCTTTTTCTCATAATTTTGATCATTCATTTTATTTACAAATGAAATAACTGAATGTAAAAGTTAGCTTTACAAAGATTTTGATGACAGTTCTAATAACACTCATTTCACGTTAGTAACTAATTATTTAAATATTTTTTTGTGAAATTTTTTTTAAAAAATCAACGGTGTTATATATTTGAAAACGGAGAGAGTATATACTTGTGCCAGATTAGAAGTTACTAGTTTGTAGTAGGAAAAGACTATGCATCCAACCCCCATGGTCTGTGTGGTGTAATTAATCTACATATACCATGAAATTTTTTTGCGATTACACAGTACTCTCTCTGTCCACAAATATAGAGACATTCTTGTTTTGTCCTAAGTTAAACTTTTCTAACTTTGATTCCCCATAACAAGAACCATAAAGATTGTCATCATGAAAATATGTTTACTAGATTCACCATGAAATACACTTTCATACTATATAACTCTTTTAGTTTGAAACAACATATATTTGTAAATATTGTTGGTCAAAGTTAGAAAAGTTTGACTTAGGACAAAACTAGAATGTCTATATTTGTGGACAGAGGGAGTACAACTTAGATACTCATAATGCACGCACACTCACATCTATAAATGCACATATACCATGACTTGATGCTTTCTAGCTAGTTTGTCCAAACTTACCTGTTAGATTGTCTAGTTGGGCACTAGTCGGAGGACCGAGTCAGACTTATAGTGTTGCCCTTCGTAATAATATGGCACTGTTGTTCGAATGAGATTTTTCTTTTCTTTTTCAAAGTACATACGCAAACACTCACTCACATTATAGAACAACACACGCACATCCTACTTTTATGAGGGCCACAGGTGTGGTGGGCGAATCGTCCGCCACACATTTGACGAGCTGCGACATGCGAATTGAACTACGGCGCTATGGCGGAGCTGAACCGTCAGCAAATTGCGGTGCTAGCGTTTGGCTGCAGCGCACCACCTGCGGCGAAAAAACCTATGTTGCGCGGTGGATGCAAACCAAACGCGCCCTTAACCACACACTCTTTACTTGTGCTAGAACTAACATGCTTTGAAAATTTGACTATCAAAGGTGAATATGATTGTTGGACTTGACCAAGTTAAAACTTCACATAAGGGCATATGCCCCTGTGCTTACAGTTGTCTCTTCAGTTTTTCAAATAATTAAATGTGGAAAATATGGAGCCACAAAATGTACTTCCTCCTTCTCAAATTAGTTGACGTCCTGAGGCTATTCACTTTTGCCAAAATACTTGACGTTCACAAGAATCCATACAGTTGTCTCGCTCGTCTCACACAAAGCTTGGATCTTTTGCATCGGCTCTCTTCACACAAAGCCGTTTTAAAGGAAGGTGAGCTGTTGTAGTTGGAAAAAAAGTGGAGCACGGGATCTGAAGAAAGAGGAATCGGTGTGGGAGCAGAGACGGTAGCTGTTGCGAAGGAATGACTACGCTGGCTGGGCATACGGGCGTACGTGACCCGTCCCATCTGTCAAAAAGTTTTTGTCATCAAACTAATCAAAATATTTCTAAATGTGAATTTTTTTTATATGAATCTAAAATTTAGAGGGAAGAAAAAGAACAAATTCTTACCAAAGCGAAATAGCTAGCTGTGCTGGTTAGTTTGAGGCTGAAAAAAGCTGCCTGAAGTACATTGCCGTCAGACGATTAGCAGTTTGAGAACCATTGTCTAATGCAAAGCAAATTGTCGCTTCGAATCTCAAAGCATGGGTTCACGAACGGCGGATATGCTCGGTGGAATATCCGTGCTCGTGACGCAACTATACCGGTGGGCACGAGGACATTTTTGATATTGGGAAATACAAAACCAGTAGTACAATATTAGACACTTGATGACCTCCTAAATAAATGTCAACACTAACTCTAAATAAATGGCATCTCTCGAAAGATGACTATACATCTGGAAAAAATCTCTAAAGCCGCCAAATTAATCATCTCCTGGGAACAAGGCGCGGGCGCAGCGGGTGCTTCATGACGGTGGTGAACTCGCGCTTCTCCTCGAAGCGCACCTCGTGCCCGGGCGCCTCCTTCCACTCGAACTCCTTGACCATGTTGGCCACGAAGTACTCGAGGTGCAGCATGGCGATGCTGAGCCCGGCGCAGATCCTCCGGCCGACGCCGAACGGCATCATCCTGATCCCCTTGGTGCCGGTCATGTCCACGCCCGCGCCGTCGCCGCCGTCCAGGAACCGCTCCGGCGAGAACTCCATCGGTCGCTCCCACTCCTTCCCGTCCCTGCCCATCTCGGCCACCATGAAGTTCACCGTGGCGCCCTTGGGGATGAGGTACCCGCCGACGTCCATGTCGGCGGCGGCCTTGTGCGGCAGCACGAAGTGGCCCGGCGGGTGCTTGCGCAGGCCCTCGAGGACCACCGCCTTGAGGTACGGCATCCGGTGGACGGCCTCCTCCGAGACCTCGCCGCCGTCGAGTTCGTCGCCGCGGGTGTGCTCCGTGATCTCGGCGTGGAGCCGGTCCTGGACGGCCGGGTTCTTGACGAGCTCGGCCATGATCCACTGCAGCCCCGTGGAGGTGGTGTCGGTGCCGGCGGCGAGGAACTCGGAGCAGAGCGCGACGATCTCGTCGTCGGTGAGCGGGCGGCCGCCTTCCTCCTCCGGGAGCGTGATGTCGAGCAGGGTGTCGACGTACGAGTGGTGGAACGTGGTCTCGCTGGTTGTGGACGCGTTGCCGTCCTTGGCCCGCTGCTTGTACTCGCGCCGGGCGTTGATGAGCGGCACGAAGAGCTCCCGCTGGCGGCGCTGCAGGGCGCGCGCCGTCTCGAGGCGGGCGCGGAAGAGGTGCTTGGTGACGGACGGGAGGAAGAAGAAGACGGTCATCTGCCGGGAGATGTAGAGGAGCCAGGCGCGCTCGGAGTCCTCGATGGCGCGCACGGCCGGCTCGTCCAGCCGCTCGCCGAAGCACATGAGCACGAGCAGGCAGAACATGGTGTACTGGAACGCCTCCATGACGTTGCCCCCTTCCGACGAGGCGCGCAGCTTGTCCATGAGCACGCGGCGCACCCACGCGCGCGCCGGCGCGAACAGGCGGACGCGCGACGGGTGCAGCGTCTCGGCGACGAGGTTGCGGCGGAGGAGGCGCCACACGGGCCCGTAGTCGGCGCGGGTGATGATGTTGTCGGTGACGCCGAGGAGCGAGCTCGTGGCGGCGCGGGGCCGGTTCGCGAGCGTGACGGCGCCGCCCGGGCCGACGAGCGCGGCGTGCGCGAGGCGCCGGTCGGCCACGAACACGGAGAGGCGCGACCCGACGCGGAGCGTGACCACGGGGCCGTACGTCTCGAACAGGCGGAGGAGGAGGGGCTCCACGTCCGCCGCGGAGTTGCGCAGCCACAGAAGGTTGCCGAACAGCGGCACGGACGGCGGGCCGGGCGGCAGGCGGTGGTTTCTGGCGTTGCGGCGGCGCAGCAGGACGAGGAGCGGGAGCAGGATCGCGCCGGCGAGGAGGAGCCAGCTGGTCTCCATGGCTGGCGGCGACGAAACTCTCCGGGTCGACGTGTTGGTGAAAAGTCGTGACGAGACGAGACGAACGGGATGCCCTTTTTATAGCAGTGCATGCACGTGGAGTCCCGCGTTCCTAGAACGTACAATTGGGATAAGCTTTGGACATTGGTTATCGAATTGGAAATGAAGAGGTCGAAGGTTCTAAAGCTTCTAGACGGTGTACGGGACTCGGCTGAAAACTTGGTTCCAGATATAAGTAACTGCTTGCCGAGTTTGTCAGAGGTACGTTTATTCCCCGAGCACAAAGCCTCTTCATACATCGTGATTCTTTCTATATCCGTTTTACACACGTGCATGAACGGAAAACTCGTCAGGCGGCGGTGCATGTCGAGTGCGCATGGCATGCTCGCGGCTGCTCCTAGCGGGCATCGGCAGAGCAGTTCCTAGCACATGCAGAGGATTGATGTCCCTAGCAATCGGCACTAGACCTGGGCCAGAGCTACGATGGTAGGGATTTTTTTGTTACTGAAAATAGCAAATCAAGCTCTATCTCTTCTTGATACAAAACTGTAAAGCATCATAACCAGTTAACCACTCAATGTATCAAGAACTCTTCATTACAGCTAGAGGGTTAATCGAACTTTAGCGCTGCTTTTACACAGCATATATAGTTCAAAAGGATGACAGTGCCTCATCTCCTTACAGAGTTACAGGTTAGATCGCAAAAGAAAAGCAGTAACGCCATCCACACGCTGTTAGACAATACTATGTTGCAGCTGCATGCATCAAGCATCAACTGCTAGCATCGATTCAGTACTTCAATGCCATGCAGTTTGTTGGCTGTTACAAACTTGATTGCAGAACATTCTGACGATCAAGGATGTATTCCCTCTGCATTTCTATGCAACGACCATAGCACTACTACCGGAGAGTCATTCTAAGATGCAGCATGATGCTTGAACTGCCAGTTTCTACTTTCTAGGACAGATGAAGAAATGGCTATTTCTGTTGCTGAGGCTTCCCGACGGAGTGCAGATACACGGAGACAGAGACCACCCTGAAAATTTGGGCAACTGGTTGTTAAGACTACCATGGGTTACAAGGATCTGACCAAGCCCAGCGGTAATTACACTTACGTAGATCCAAGGAAGAATGCAAGGGACAGATGGAAGCCAAACAAGAAGACGGATACTACTGCTGTAAGAAGCATTGCAACTGAAGTTGAATACACCTGTGTGCATGGCAAGTGCAAATGGTTAGGCACTAGTACTTTGTGTATATTGACGTGATGCAGAAAGGTAATGGTATGCCCTGATAATTAAGGGAATTTAGAAATCCTGTCAGAATGTTTGAAATCTAGATGCTGGACTAATGAATTATAGTAGTTTTACTTCCACAGTGGATGCAAGGGACATGTCCTGGACTTCACATAGAAGTCTATGAAGATATGGAATATGCAAGCGATTTTTCTTCTTTGAAAATACTTCTATCCACCAATAACACATGATTTGTCCTATTATTGGATATGGAACGTGACCTCTGTTAGAGATAACCTAAGTATTATATCCTATAATAGAAATGATGTTGAAAAGAATCGATGAATCTCATTTCACAATTCATAGTTATATTAGATTGCTTGATCTGCAAAGAGCAAAACAGTATGCACTTTCCTCGAAACAGAAAATAGTGGAGGACAAATATTTGATGAGGACATCCAAGGTTATAATTACAGGCTGCCACTTAAACGAATACGAACAGGCACCTCAGTAACAACAAGAAGAAGTAATAGAATGGCTTGAATCAACGCCATTTGCGGAAAAAGACATTTATTAACCTTATAAAACCAGCTGTTAAAGTTCATAAGTAAACTGTTCGCCTTGCAGGAGATGTAACTGAAAAACATAATTGCATGTACCTTGACAATATTGTCAGCATACTTCATCACCATTGATACTGCAATTCCACTGCAAAGCAAACAGAAATAATGTAAGTCTGGATTGAAAAGGGAAGCAATGTAGGTCCAAAAGGACAACACTGAAAAACAATCGATATGATCCACCTAAATACCTCAGTGCATGGTTGAGAATCATCAGAAGTGTAATAAACGTGTAGCCATGAAAAAAGCCTCTGCATCACATTGCAAATTCAAATTAAGTGATCAGTATCACTAACTGTAATGTACATGTGACATAAAGTGAAGCACTCATCACCACTAACTTATTAATGACAGCATCAAAGTCCTGAACACAAATGGCAACTAAATTGAAGAGCATCCCAAAAATGTATAGCCAAAAATTCTGCACGTTGATATTTCTTGAAGGACGTCTCTTGATGATAGCCTGCATCATTACCAAAGGTGAAGAAACATATCAAGCTCCTGAAGAAATTCATTGTAAGTTTCATATCAAATGTAATCAGATACACATGGACATTTAACATACCTCTGTATATACGCCAGCAAAACCACTTAGAAGAGCCATCACCTGCAAAAATAGAAATAGTACAGTAAGATATTCGAGCTAAACAATCCGTGCAGTACAGCTAAGTGATAAGGTTGATTCCTTTTTCTGCTGGACTCACAATAGCCATCAACCAACCCTGAATAGGGGTCTGAAGTACATGATCTGACCTGGAAACGACAGCTAGTAGCTCTGTTAGCTAACCGTTATATTTGAACAAATGAGAAATAAGAAGTCCAAAGAATTAGGAAAAAAAACATGGTGTGCTTACGAGGGGTTGAGCTGAGCAGTAGTACAGCCAGCACATAAAAGAATAAATGCAGCCCACTGAATTTCACTCAACCTGCACTAGTTGCACCATGCAAAATTAGAACTAAAAATAGGTGTGCACGAAGAAAAGGCTTAAGTATCTGGAAGAAGTGACGAGAAAAGAACATTAGGGCTTGTCCCTCCTGTTCGCTCAACAGAAAGAGAAAAGAAATTGTGTTACGACAGTCCACTAGGAGGCTTACTTAGTAAGGTAGTAGAACATTTAGTCGGCTTTAATCTGTTGGAAAGGTTAATGGAGACTATAGAAGGTAAACACGGTAGATAGGTTTTATCATTTGACAAGGTTTTTATAGGGTGTTTTATTCCAGAAAGACCATCCTTTTCCAATTTCGGAGAGGGATGGTTGCATTCCTCACTCTTGTAATAGTCGCTGATACGAGATGAGGTGGTGTTGGACTAACCCAATCTATTTTCTGAAACAACAATGTGGGTCAGGTTTGGACTTTGGAGTTTCATAGTTAGGATGAATGGTCCATTTTGCAGCTGATTCCTCAATTAAAAACTTCACTGGATGACAGGTTTGTGCCAACAAATACTCTGTCTTCATAGGATTATAATGCACTTCACAAGATTTAGCATCCTACATCAAAATAGAGGCTTCAAATGGACCCAATGACATAGTGATATCTGGAAACTAATGAAAAGAAAAATTTCACTAAAAACATCTATTCCCAGTTCTAGAACTACAGCTGGTTAAGAGACAAGGTAAATATCACGCAAAACAAATCTTACTTTTTCTTAAGAATGATATGATATAAGACACCGGTGCTGATGATATTCAGGTTCTTCAGGATCTGATACGCTGGTGCATCCATGTAAGCAAATATATAATACTGAAAGGCACAAGGAGCAGCATCATGGTCATTTTTTTTATTATTTAATATTGTATATGCAAAAATAAAAATAAAATTAACACACGAGAACTGAGCAAATGAACATACCTGCAATAAGTTCTTCACCATGTAAAGTATAGCAGGAATGGGGTAAACACTAACTTCATCAAATGACGTAGTTAACCTGAAAATAACAAAACCAAATGTCTAGAGGGTACGAAAAAAACCAGACACAAAATACGTAATCATACAAAGGACTAAAATAACATAACCACCTATTATCTTCTGTAACGCCTTGACTGTTCCATGTCCTGTACAAGGCCACAAGTGACAGTAGACATTTCAAGGCTTCAACCTAGAAACAGAGAAAAAACTCATGACCACATCAAGGTATCAAGAGAACAAATGCGACAACTTCTGATGGAACCTGTCAAATGAGAGAGAATACATGTATTTTTCTCACCGAAAAATTTGCTGTTGTGACACTATATTCATATTTTCCAGCTCTTTTCGACCACACAATTAAAATTGCCTGGGAACTTGTTAGTAATGTCAATGCAAGTGTGACAATGGACCTGCCAAAAGACGTTGCCAACAAATTGATTGATCTTCAGAAAGTATCAGATATAATACAATGACTGCAAGAAATAACTCATATGTAACTCTTACTTGAGCTTCCAACTATTCTTGCCTTTGGGCCCTCCTGCAGTACTCAGACTCGAGGTTGCTGCAGCTGTAAATGATACACACATTAATGAGGTGAAACTCTCGAATACAGAACATCAAAAAATTCAAAAAAAAAACATTTCCATGATGAACCAAGAGCTTACTGTTAGAAAGAGGCCTAATATCAAGGCTTTCTAAGTCCTTCTGAGATACATCATCACTCTCCTTGGTGCAGGAAAAACACAACTTGTCAGCGCACACATTGTAGACGAAGTACAGGATTATTGTATGCGTATGTTTAAACAAATACAGGAAAGCAAGTTGTGTGTACAATGGCAGACATCAACAAGATCAGCAGAACAGGATAAAGTTCAGTTGAATCAAATGTTTGAACCCTGCTGGAATAGTCCAGATTAACAAAATAACAGGAGCAAATAGTTTCCAGGTTATGTTTGCCAAACATAGGATGAACAAAAAATGGCTCTAGGATCCAAAGACTCGACTAGCATGTTAGTGACTATCAATGCCGCAGTCACATAGTTACTGTCAAATAGCGAAATGTGAATCTGCCAACTAAATTTGTTGATCATGAATTAACGTTTTTTATGTGAAAGTTATGAATTAACACTAACATGTTGTCCAACTATTGATGTTCAGCTATCAGCCAAACAGAATAGAGCAAATTGACTGGTCAATAATCACTCGCCTACTAATGACAACATATCATCTACCAGAATCAACACTTCAACAGTTACAGGGAGAAGTGGAGAACAGGTCATAGCACCCAGATGAGAACAATTGAATGTATCTACATTTCTCAGCAATTTTAGAGTCACAGTAAGGTATTTTCCCTGAGACCTACAACGCACACAGTTCATGATCAGAAAACCCACTCAAGCAGGCCAATCTGACCAAAAGGAAAAGGTCCAATAGCACTGATGCTACCTATTGATTCAACATCTTTTCAACCGAGTTGGACCTTGTGTGGACAATATGAAGCTCAGTTCAGCACCAAAATCCGAGCAGCGAAGCCCGTTCAGCCAATCCGAGCTGGGCAATGCTGCCACCCCCGAATTCCAATTGCTCGCGCAGACATTACCAAATTAAAATTGATTGACGGGTGAGATAAATTTCGCATTCCAGCAACTGAAAACTATGGAACCCTACGGAGATAGGCCAAGCAGTTGGAAATTAGAAAACAAAGACCAGTGCGGCGACGGTGAGCGATCTAATCTATTAAGACCAGGACTGTGGCATTGGAGTTCTGATAACATTTATTTAGGGTTGCGGGTTTACCTGGTCCTTGACTCTTCTGTACTCCATCTCCCCGAGCGGCGAACTCCGGCTCCTCGCCTCGCCAATCCCGCCGCTGCTGCCGCGGTTGCTCTCTCAGGGAGGAAGGAATGTGCCGTGCCGCCGTGCGGGGTTCAGGCGTTCAGCGTCAAAGTATCACTGACCGGTGGGTCCTTCTGTGGATCGGGAGGAGTGTGAAAGCGCCGCTGTTCGTTTGGAGATTTTTACAGTTTTACCACTGACTATGACGGGCTTCTGTATTTTACCACGACATAGTGACTTTGCTACTTTGTCATTATAATCACATCTATATATCTTATATAGAGGCAACCCACTATGGGTCAATTACTCTTATAAAGCTCAACTCTCATGATGCCACATCACCTGAATTATTTCATCCGTTAGATCACTACTTGAAACACATCACGTCCGTCTATTTCAGTTAGCAAATGGGCATCCGAATGTTGTGAATTCTATCTACTATACTGACGAGAGGCAAAGGCTATGCCATCTTAATAGCAATACAGTTTATGGCACCAATCATCCGGTAATAAATCAGGCTATAAATCCTAAAAACCAAAGCGTTTCTGTTACTTACCATTGTCGTTCATCTTCGATCTCTTTCCTTCCCACTACCCCTCTTCTTTACTTTGTTTCTGTACTACAAGTAAGTGTCTTATTTAATCTTCCTCCATGCAATCGAGAAACTGCCCAAGAAAATAATCTTGACGTGCAGCAATTCCCCCCATAAAAGACCAATTTCATTACTGTCCATTGTCAAATAACTCTCACCTCTGGGCAATTAAGTGCCAATGCCATCAATGGTGCTATTCCACATCCTCTCTCCCCCGCTTATATATTTATCCAAGACTGCTGCTAAAAAATGAATCATTGTACGATGCTTCTGTGGAGTTCGGTTTTGCACAAAGGCAAGCTCCGCGTGATTTGTATCGTACGGTTTGATTAATCTCTTTCTTCCACAGATGTGTTTATCTCCATTTTGATGATCGGATCAGAGAAGTGGCCCCTCATCCTAAAGCAGTGGCATCATTAGATGGGAGCTGCAAAACTCCAAACTGCCTGAATCGATGCTTCATGCTGTTATATGGTTTAAGGCATATCTTGATAGTATACTATGTTATGTCCTTTTGAAAAGATTGCCTTTTTTGTCTTCTCCAATAATAAATTTTCTATTATGTTTTTTTCGTCTTAATGTTTACTGATTCTAGGGTTCCTTGCATATGAATTTGAGTATATAACACTTTGCCCATTGCAATTAATTAACAATTAGCTGTTAAATTATCTTCAGCTGTAGGATGGGGTTATCAGCAAGAGATCCAGTGGAATCATGATTCATTCGTCTGGACAAGTCTCACTACAGTAAGATTTTACAAAGCTCATTCGATTTTTGTTATACCCAGTTCCTAAGATCTAACGGAGGTTGGATCTTACATTCCGTTTATGGATCTCTTGCTGAAGTTCTGAGGTAGGGAAGGATGCTGGCCATGGTGGCCTGGCGTACCATCACAGTGACAAAGCGAAAGCTCTGAGGTTGTACCATTTTTCGCAGTGAAGCATATTGACACAATTTGGCTCCACAACAAAGATCAATTCATTGATTGTACACTGGGAATGTTGTGTACCACAGTTGAACTTTATTGTGTAGTCATTATATTCTAGTACCATTTTATATTACCCTTATGCTACCGAGTTTTTTCTTACATGAACCTCCGAAACTACCGCAGCAACGCGCGGGGTTTCACCTAGTTCTTTACGTTCCTTTGCCATCGGTAGGATTCTTATGGCAGATAACAATCTCTTTAACTCAACAGGCTTGTGAAAAGACCAAAATACCGCCTCCCGCACGCATTAGTCCTCTGCTTCTATTGTTCCTCTCGTTCGTGTTCGTCCTGTTCATGCTTCGCAACTCGCAAGGATAAGCTTTGTTTGGTGAATAATCCGTTTAAAGAGTTGCATGGAGCGAAGGTCTTCAGAGTAATTGTTCATTACTTTCAACGGAAGCTGTTCTTTAATAATTGTTATATACACAGAAGGCGATGTATCAAACCCGGAAATTTCTGTGGCTCGATTTTCACCTAAGAGCTCTTATTGCTCTCCTTTCTTTCATTCACATTACACCGGAAAATCTATCACCTTCCAGAACAACGAAGTCATTCAGCATGTGAAGATGAGGCTTTTGCAGCTTGGAGCATTTCCACGATAAGTGTCTTAACATCTCTGCACAAGCATATCGAGCTATTTTAGAGAGCTGGTCAAGTGGGTATTCAGAAGTAACCACAGCTTAAGGATAAATTTAAATGATTATTAGGATATTATATAATTTGAAGTTCTTAGTAAACAAATGCTCAGAAAATAAATAAAAGATCCAACCAACTAAACGAAAGGGCCTGTCAAGAGCATACAATGGAAAGGACAATAAAATGCCAACATGTTCAATTCCAAGTGAACAGATACCACAAACATAGGATAGCAATTGTATCGCACTATGTAACAGAAAATGAGCATGCGTCAAAGCATAATGCAAAGAGAGTTAAGAGTGAGGCTTGGGGAACTCACTTCCTGTCTTGCGCCTGCCGAGGGAAGGGAATGCGCAACTTCAATGTAGTTCCATCATAACCAGCCTGAACAGTAGAAAAGTGATGATTAGAATCTTACAACTGTGCTGGGTTTCCTATAATAGGAGAGAGCAGAGCTCACTAGAAACATAAAAAATAAATCCTAAGATAATAACATAATAAATGTCATTACACGGAGCACAAAAAAGAAGCGAGCCTTCAGGTCAAAATATGGTGCCACAAATTTAACATATGATTATTAATTCGAACTGCATAGGCAAAACAAAACATTGAATTTCCAGTCTTTATCTTTTTTCTTTCAAGTATTATGTTAACACTGAAATTAGACGTGGCATCTCAGTACTGAACATTGGACGACTTGGAAGCATTTCCAGGATAACAATAGTGATATTTATGAAGTACATGGATTCATCGTTTATAGAGCACTACCTTCACATTGAAACCAAGGCTGTCCAGATCCAGCATGTAAGCAAAATCCACCTGAAACAATTCATGTCTGTCATCCCTCAATATGTTTGAAAGGGATATTTGGTCGAAGTGTCATAGTGAAATGGAGATATTGTGAGATATATTAGAGTAATAAAATTATATATACAAGTTCTTATGAAAGAATTACACATTTACCACATGGTTTGGTGACACTTATAGTTTTTTTTTCGAGGTGGTGATACTTATAGTTTATAGTATCTTGAAAACCAAAACAGCAATATCAATTGCAGATTCCAGCATACCGTTAGGGCATACATGTAAACTAAATATCTAATACTAAATAAATTGTCACAATCCCTGGTAATAAGTTTGATTGATTGTGCAGCTGTTTTCTCTAGCAACACTTGCACACAAACCTAGCTCTGAATGACATTTGCAGCTTGAATGGCGTAAATGGACAATAAAGCTACAGCAACATATTAATTTTTCCAAACTACAACAGTTATGATCAAATGACAACATTTATGGAGTTACAGAATAAACAACAAAGCATAGCTCCTTCTGAAAAAAAAAACGTGGAGGCACAATATTCTTTATGTGATATGTTCTATGGTGAAATTACTGGACTCAACAATGTGACAGTATGACTCATCGTGTACTTGCCTTAACATTTGTCGAGTGTTGCACGATAAGCTTTGTATCATCAGCATGATCCTTATTCATGTGGCTCTGCAGTGCACATATATAAGTATGACAATGACATTTTTAAAGTCCAATAGATACATATCGAACTTAAAAAAGCCGGATGCACACATACTGTAACAGGGGTTGAGAATTGAGATATTGGGTCGACTTTCGCTTCCTTGTACTCAGTTGCACTGAATTCTGAGGACATCAAAAATAATTTAACATGTCAGGCACTGCCATTGCCAAATTATTTCTTTTGCAGGAAAAGACTTAAATACAAATATGTCAAAATATATAATTGTATCAGTAAAACTGCAAGTGGTAGAGAATAAGATAGGAACATAAGAACATGGCTGTTAGAAAAATAATTAATGATGATTCAAACCACAAACTTCCGATCCTTGTAAAGGAAAGGATTACAAGGCCTCTTTCAGTATAGTTTTCCTCTAATGCATACAAATAAAGGTCAATACCTCCAGAGCCAAGGATAGCAGTTGCGACACCAGATACATAACGCACAGCTTTTGGTTTGATGTGCAGGAAACTGAAGTCACCAAAGTCAACCTTCATTCGGGAAAGTTTATCATAATCAGTAATCCATAAAATAGCGACAGAAACAGTAATGATGCTGAGAACATACCCAAAATGCCTCAGGATGTCTTCTTAGGTATGCGCTTCTGTAAGGATCGTGTGACCGAGAGGGGGGGGTGAATCGGTGCACTCTAGAATCTATTTCCAAACACTTACACCCAAGCAACTCCTAGCGAGTAGTTCTAGTAGCAAGGTAAAGCACACTAAGGAGTATCCTTAACCTATATAGCTAGTGCATATAGATAACACAAACACACCACACTAGCAACCTAGCACAAGATAGATAGATAGCGGAAGACTTAAGCTAGGCAAGGCAAGGTAACAAGATAACTAGAGACAAGGCACCCAAGATACTAGGCACACTAAGTAGAGTCCTTAGAGCTATTAGATAGGCTATAACAAGTAAGCACACGAGCAAGGCAATCAAGCAAACCTAGTGAAGCTAGTAGGTTCCAAGGTAAAACCACAAGCAAGATAAGATCACAACTCAAGTACTACAAGCAATCATATGAAGTGCGATAAGTAAATGCGAGTAGTAAAGGAGAAGGGATAGAGAATGCTCATGATGTTTTCCCGTGGTCTCGGAAGGATGGCGCCTTCCCCTACTCCACGTTGGGTCACTCCCGCCGGAGTCTCGACCCCGTCCCTCCGCTCGATGGCGATCCCTCCTAGAGCACACTTCACCCTCCGAGTGAAGTCGCGGGCACGTCCCGCCGGGCTCGATCCCGGGTACTCTTCCGGAGGTAAGGCTCCGCACGTGATGCGTGCCAAAGGGCGCTCCACTAGTGATGCTTCTTTCGCACGGGAAGCTCCAAGACCGTGTACAAACTTGTGTCGGCTTCCACACTCTCCTTGGACAGCTCAACACCGACGCCTAACCGGTCTAGGCCTTGCCATAGACCAAGAGTAACAGCCCTAGATGACTCTCTCAAGCCCACACTAGCCTAGAGATCAAAGGATGCAACTTGCTACTCTCTCAAGCACTAGGATCACTCCAAATCCCTCTCAAGTGCTTCACACTTCTTCCTCTTGGCTTCTTGGCAGCACCTCCCCTCTTTCCTGGGTCCAAGAGCACCTCAAAGAGGTAAACAACCGACTATATATAGGCCTCCAACCTCAAACTAGCCGTTGTCCAAAAGTGCCCAGTCTGCGTGATGACCGTACAATAGGACCGTACTGTCCGGTCTCCATCTGACCGTATTGTCCGGTCTTCACCAGACCGGCATCCAGGGAGTGCTGCTCTTCATCTCAAACCAGACCGTATTGTACGGTCCCTTGGACCGTATTGTCCGGTCTCCTTTCTTCATCAGCCAACAGAAACTTCTCCTTCTCTGTTGCTCTTCTCCTGTAAGACCGTATTGTACGGTCTCCACGACCGTATTGTCCGGTCAACTGTCCGGTCTCTATTCTTCCACTTCCAGAAACTTCAGCTTCTCTGTCTGGATCTTCCAATAGAGACAGTACTGTCCGGTCCCTAGGACCGTACTGTCCGGTCCACTGTCCGGTCTCTATTTCTCCACTTCCAGAAACTTAAGCTCTTCTGTCTGGATTTCCTCTGTAGACCGTATTGTACGGTCTCCTTGACCGTACTGTCCGGTCTCTTCTGCCTTCGCAGCTTCGATCTTCTTCTTGATCTTCTTCTTCAACACTTGATCTTTTTGGTTCCTTCAACTCTCTTCTGCCACCCTAGCCCCTGAGAGACTCACCATGCATCCAATGATCTCTATAACTAGTGTGTACTAAGAGAACCACCTCGAACCCTCTTGATAGTCCGGTTTTTCCTATGGACTCAAGCTAACATCTAACCAAGCAACACCCGCTTGGATCTAGCATGTCCTTAGCCTTGATCCATGTCTTCTCCGCGACTCCATCAAGTCCGTTCTTGTGTAGATGAAGGCAACCAATCATCCTTTTCATTAAGTTCATGGTGTGTTGGCGTTCACCACCAACGGACGGAGCTTTCTTCATACGTGACCTATAAGATCTCACAAAGAGTGTTAGTCACAATTCATGGTTCTCATCCTATCACCAAAACATTCATACCTTGGGGTTTCCCTAGCTCCAATGGTCATGAAGCTTACAATCTCCCCCTTTTTGGTGATGGATGACAACCATGATAAAAATGATCGAGAAGATAAAGAATGTAATGACAAAAACCAAGATAAAAACGCAACTCGATCAAGACGCTAAACAACAAGTATATGATAGAGAGAAAGTTACCTTGTTGATTAGGTCGAGGCAAGTCATAGCTCAAAAGAAGTCACAAGTTAGAGCAAAAACTCATATCACAAGTGAATGAAAGCACATGGAGCTATGACAAGCAAAAGATTGCAAGGGGTTTACCTTCATACTTACTTTGTATAATTCCGCTCCCCCTTGACAAGTGCACCAATCTCAAGATTGTGTGAAGATCGATCATCTTGATCACTTGATCTTCATTCGCGCACACTCCCCCTTGAGACGGCATTGCTTCTTCCTTATCACCTCAAGATTGTGTGAAGATCGATCGACTTGATCACTTGATCTTCATTTGTACAAACTCCCCCTTGAGGTGACATCTTCCAACTCATTGTAAGTCCGAACTCTTCTTCCCAACTCTTCTCCGCTCGAACTCTTCTCCCATATTCTTGCTCGATCTCCCATATTCTTGCTCGATCATTAAGCCCAACTCTTCTCCCCCTTTGGCATCTATCATCCAAAAAGAAATCTTCCAAGGGAGAAAAGGTTAGTGTAAACGTATGGGACGAGTGGGAAAATGAGTTACTTGATTTGGCGTGAAGCTCCCCCTTGATCCGTGATTCTCCATCTCCAACAATTTCCTACACACATTCTCAGAAGAATATTGTCTTGAAGTACATAGGGGTTAGTTGATGATGATGGAAATGTATGAACCCTTAGACTTTGAGCCGCGCAAGTGGATTTATCCTTGGAGCTCAAAAATCTTGGTTCAATGGGCATGAAGCTCATATAGCATTGCTATAAAATCATCATAGGAGGTCATATACTCATATTGTGAATAAGCAACTCCCCCTAGATGGGTGCTCGGCGCCGAGACACTTATGCAAGATGCATGATGCAAATGCAAGGAATGATAAGTGTACAATGCATGATGCTATAAGGGTAAAACAAGAGAAAGCTAAGAGCGAAGTTACCAACAACAAGTTTGAGCCCTCCATGAGCTTGATCACAACGAGCCATTCTTCAAAGCCTCGGGAGCCAAGTACCACCAATCCCAAGCTTAACCCATGCTCATTGCTATCTCAAGAAGGTTAGTCGTCGGTCCTACAAAAACAAGAAGAACACACAAAAACAACAACACAAACAAAAACAAGCAAAGTATATATACATATATACATATGTAAGCTCAAGGATATCAAGTGAAGTCGGAGAGGTCGAGAACATTAAGTTCTCCCCGGAGCTTACAAAAGGTCTTCTTGTCAAGTGGTTTGGTGAAGATGTCCGCCAATTGTTCATGAGTCCGAACACCAATCAATTCAATATCCTTCTTGGCCACATGATCTCGAATGAAGTGATGCTTGACTTCAATGTGCTTGGCATGGCCGTGATCACCCTTGTTGAGAGCCATATTGATAGCACTTTCGCTATCACAATAGAGAGGTACTTGCCCATAAGATAATCCATAGTCCAATAGGGTTTGCTTCATGTATAGGAGTTGAGCACAACAAGCACCGGCCGCCAAATATTCCGCCTCCGCCGTAGAGATAGCCACACAATTTTGTTTCTTGGAACTCCATGAGATGAGTGATTGTCCAAGAAATTGGCATCCACCGGAGGTACTCTTTCTACTCACTTTGCATCCGGCGAAGTCCGAGTCCGCATAGCCAACAAGTCCAAAGTCCGAGCCTTTTGGATACCATAGGCCCATTGTAGGAGTACTCTTGATGTACCTAAGAATTCTTTTCACGGCACTCATATGGGACTCCTTGGGGTTAGCTTGATAACGAGCACAAAGGCACACACTAAACATGATATCCGGTCTAGATGCGGTAAGGTAAAGAAGTGAACCAATCATAGAACGATAGAGTTTAGGATCCACCGGTATACCTTTTACATCCACATCAAGAGGGACACTTGTAGCCATAGGTGTGTCGTAGGGCTTGGAGTCTTCCATGCCGAATCTCTTAAGAAGATCCCGAGTGTACTTCTCTTGGTAGATGAACGTGCCCTCCTTCATTTGCTTGACTTGAAAACCGAGGAAGACATGAAGTTCACCTATCATGGACATCTCAAACTCTTTCTTCATAAGAGCACGAAACTCATCATTATAGATTTCGTTAGTGGAGCCATAGATGATATCATCAACATAGATTTGACAAACAAAGAGATCATCACCAATATGCTTAGTAAAGAGAGTGTTGTCGATACTACCGATCTTGTAGCCCTTGGTGATGAGATGATCTCGAAGTCGTTCATACCATGCTCTTGGTGCTTGTTTGAGTCCGTAGAGAGCCTTCTTAAGCTTGTACACATGGTCCGGATGCTCGGGGTCCTCGAAGCCGGGAGGTTGCTCTACATAAACTTCTTCATTGATTAGTCCATTGAGAAATGCACTTTTCACATCCATTTGGTGAAGTTTAAAATCAAAATGAGAAGCATAAGCAAGAAGTGTTCTTATAGCCTCAAGACGAGCGACGGGGGCAAAGGTCTCGTCAAAGTCGACGCCTTCAACTTGAGAGTAGCCCTTCGCCACAAGTCTTGCCTTGTTCCTCACGATTGCTCCCTTCTCATCTTGCTTGTTCTTGAAGACCCACTTAGCGCCAATGACATTGGATCGCTTGGGCCGCTTCACCAACTTCCAAACATCATTCCTCTTGAAGTTGTTGAGCTCCTCTTGCATGGATAGCACCCACTTGTGGTCTTTCAAGGCTTCCTCGATCGTCTTCGGCTCTAGGGTAGAGACAAAAGAGAAATTCTCAACAAAGTTAGCTTCATCAACGTAATTAGGTTTATATTGACTTCTCCTAGTCTTTATCCCTTGAGAAGGACTCCCAATGATGAGATCACGTGAATGATCCCGAGCAATGGGTTTGTGCTTCCTTGAAGGTTCTTGTCGAGGAGGAGGAGGAGCCGGCGAAGTGTCTTGCGCATCTCTTGCGGCTTGCTCCCTTGAGATGTGAGTGTCTTGTTGTCGGAGGGGTGAACCCGAGCCATCATCTTGAGTTGAAGTAGATTGTGCTTGTTCTTGATTTCTCGGTGAAGCTTGGCTCGTAGATGCATGAGGTAGACTTGATGGCGCTTGTTGCGGTTCGCTTGGAGTAGCTTGACTCGATGCATGTTGCGGTTCGCTTGATGGAGCTTGACTCGAAGATGCTTGTTGCGGATCACTTGAAGGTGCTTGATGTTGTTCGCTTGAGGGAGAGCTTGGATTCACTTGAGATGTGCTCGTAGAAGGTCCGCTTGATGAAGTTGTTGGAGGAGGTGTCGGAGGTTCATCTTCACGAGGAATAACTTCACCAATGGGCATGTTCTCCAAAGCTTCCTCCACGGGTTCATCACCTACAATATGAGAAGAAGGAGGGTCTTCTTGAGACCCGTGAGACTCATCAAATTGCACATCACAAGTTTCTTCAACAAAGCCGGTAGAGGTGTTGTAAACCCGATAAGCCTTGGCCGAGCCCGAGTAACCGACAAGAATGCCCACGTCGGTCCTCTTCTCGAACTTGCCAAGTCTTTCCCTCTTCTTGTAGATGTAGCACTTGCAACCAAACACTCGGAAGTAGGCAACATTCGGTCTTCTCCCAACAATCACTTCATATGGGGTCTTGTTTAGCAACTTGTGAGGATAGATCCGGTTGGAGGTGTAGCATGCGGTGTTGATAGCTTCCGCCCAAAACTTCTCCGGAGTGTTGTACTCGTCAAGCATAGCACGAGCAAGAGTGATAAGTGTCTTGTTCTTCCTCTCAACAACACCATTTTGTTGAGGAGTGTATGTAGCCGAGAACTCATGCTTGATGCCAATCTCATCACAATAGTCTTCAATGATAGAGTTTTTGAACTCCGTCCCATTATCACTCCGAATCTTCTTGATGCGATGCCCATACTCATTTTGTACTCTTCTAGCAAACTTCTTGAATATCCCAATTGCTTGTGCCTTGTTCTCAAGAAAGAATACCCAAGTATATCTTGAGTAGTCGTCCACTACCACCAAGCAATAGAGATTCCCACCAATGCTCACATAAGTTGTAGGCCCGAAGAGATCAATGTGTAAGAGCTCGAGAGGTCTTGAAGTTGACAAGAAATTCTTGGATGGATGAGGTGAAGCCACTTGCTTTCCGGCTTGGCATGCACTACATAGCTTGTCCTTCTCAAAGGTGACATCCTTGACTCCTCTCACTAGCTTGTTCTTCATTACACGCTTGAGTTGACCCATACCAATGTGAGCAAGCCTCCGATGCCATAGCCAACCTAGAGCGGACTTAGTGAAGAGACAAGTGCTAGGGGCAACAATGTTAGTCTCAAAATCAACAACATATAGATTATTATGACGAAAGCCCTTGATAGTGAGACCCATAGCATCATTATGAAGAACCACCCCATTAGCATTAAAGTTACAAGAAAAGCCAAGATCACATATTTGAGCAACGGATAGAAGATTGAAGTTTAGGGACTCAACAAGCAATACATTTGAGATAGAGAGGTCATTTGAGATAGCCACCTTACCAAGACCTCTCACCTTGTGCTTGGAGTTGTCGCCAAATGTGACCTTGTCATGATCTTCATTTTCTTCCAAGTTGGTGAAGATGGATGAAGTACCGGTCATGTGTTGAGTGCACCCACTATCCAACACCCAATGTTTGCCACCAATCTTGTAGTTCACCTTGGAAGTAGCCATCAAGCAAAGAGGAGTGTTAGTATCATGAGAATCAATTGACATATCATTTACCTCTTGCTTGCTCTTGATGTAGGCCATAGGAACTCCATTGAGAAAATCCAAGTCCAATGCATCCAAGGCGTCAATCATTGCCTTGGTGACTCCATTGTGTCTCCACATGGTCCGATCAACACCCATGTGTGTGACATGAGTTCCAAGTTGAAGACCTTGAAACCTTCCCACATCTCCACTAGCATTGAAGTACTCAAGAATGTTGTAGATTTGATTCTCATAGGATAGTGCCATCAAGATCATGTCCTTGAGAGTCATACCACTAATATCATCATTGAGATCATTTAGAATATGGACCTTCCTATTGTATGGTATCATAGAGATCACCGTGTGAATAGCATGCTCATCACTAATCTTTTCTTCACCTTCAAAAGAGTTCACTCTAGCCACCAACACAAGAAGCCTCTTCCAACAATCAAGCCAAGACTCTCCATCTTCCCTATAGAACACGTCATACATGTCGAAGAGATGATAGTGAGGCCGATCGGCAAGATCCGGCTCATACAAAATGTAGTATTCTTCAAAGAGGGATGACAAGACTTCTCTCTTCATGTGATATTCCTTGATAGGCTCCGGCTCATCATCACTAGCACTTGAATAGTCATCATCACAATAGAAGACGGGAACTCTATCATCTTCCTTTTCTTCCTCATCATCACTTGGGGTCTTGAATGTGTTAGAGAGCAAAAAGCGAGCCCTTCTTCTTGTGACGATCTCAATGACTTGCTCGATTGAATATGACTCAAGCTCAAAGCCCTCAAACTCAATGTGATCACCATACTTGTCCTTTGGAAGAGCATCAAGAAACCTTCTAAGACCTTGACCCTTAGTGACTATCCAAAGCTTGTTCTCATTTATCCTCTTGATGAGAGAATCCATCCGAAGGGCAAACTCAACAAGATCTTCATTCGGCTCCATAGAGATGTGATCCAACTCATCACATAGCTTGAGATATCCATCCTCTTGATCCCGAGAAGAAGAACCTTCACCAACACGAGATGATGATTGAGCTTGAGGTAGAGGTTGAGCTTCAATGTGTTGATCTTCACTTGCATGAGAGATATCCTTGCCCTTCTTGATATCCTCCTCAAGAGAGGAGAGAATAGCAACCACCTCATCATAGGGCATGTTCACAAACTCATCCACTCGAGCAAAAGCAAGAATACCAAACCGCGAGAGTGGTAGTGATCGGATAAGCTTCTTCACAACATGCTTGTGCATAATAGATGGATAGCCTCGTGACATGAGTTTCCTAGCAAGAACATACAAGCGAGATGCGAAGTTAGTGATATCCTCATTATCATTCAAAACAAGCTCATCATACTCATCACGCACACCATAGTAGGAAATGTCATTAAGCACACAATCATAAGGCTCAATCAAGGTAGAGGCGATGGAAGTGTTAGAACCGTCATCATGAGTGGACTCCATTTTCCCACACGCAATCCCGGTCACGACTCAAGGCGGTAAAGCCTCAATAAAGAGCACTTGGCTCTGATACCACTTGTAAGGATCGTGTGACCGAGAGGGGGGGGTGAATCGGTGCACTCTAGAATCTATTTCCAAACACTTACACCCAAGCAACTCCTAGCGAGTAGTTCTAGTAGCAAGGTAAAGCACACTAAGGAGTATCCTTAACCTATATAGCTAGTGCATATAGATAACACAAACACACCACACTAGCAACCTAGCACAAGATAGATAGATAGCGGAAGACTTAAGCTAGGCAAGGCAAGGTAACAAGATAACTAGAGACAAGGCACCCAAGATACTAGGCACACTAAGTAGAGTCCTTAGAGCTATTAGATAGGCTATAACAAGTAAGCACACGAGCAAGGCAATCAAGCAAACCTAGTGAAGCTAGTAGGTTCCAAGGTAAAACCACAAGCAAGATAAGATCACAACTCAAGTACTACAAGCAATCATATGAAGTGCGATAAGTAAATGCGAGTAGTAAAGGAGAAGGGATAGAGAATGCTCATGATGTTTTCCCGTGGTCTCGGAAGGATGGCGCCTTCCCCTACTCCACGTTGGGTCACTCCCGCCGGAGTCTCGACCCCGTCCCTCCGCTCGATGGCGATCCCTCCTAGAGCACACTTCACCCTCCGAGTGAAGTCGCGGGCACGTCCCGCCGGGCTCGATCCCGGGTACTCTTCCGGAGGTAAGGCTCCGCACGTGATGCGTGCCAAAGGGCGCTCCACTAGTGATGCTTCTTTCGCACGGGAAGCTCCAAGACCGTGTACAAACTTGTGTCGGCTTCCACACTCTCCTTGGACAGCTCAACACCGACGCCTAACCGGTCTAGGCCTTGCCATAGACCAAGAGTAACAGCCCTAGATGACTCTCTCAAGCCCACACTAGCCTAGAGATCAAAGGATGCAACTTGCTACTCTCTCAAGCACTAGGATCACTCCAAATCCCTCTCAAGTGCTTCACACTTCTTCCTCTTGGCTTCTTGGCAGCACCTCCCCTCTTTCCTGGGTCCAAGAGCACCTCAAAGAGGTAAACAACCGACTATATATAGGCCTCCAACCTCAAACTAGCCGTTGTCCAAAAGTGCCCAGTCTGCGTGATGACCGTACAATAGGACCGTACTGTCCGGTCTCCATCTGACCGTATTGTCCGGTCTTCACCAGACCGGCATCCAGGGAGTGCTGCTCTTCATCTCAAACCAGACCGTATTGTACGGTCCCTTGGACCGTATTGTCCGGTCTCCTTTCTTCATCAGCCAACAGAAACTTCTCCTTCTCTGTTGCTCTTCTCCTGTAAGACCGTATTGTACGGTCTCCACGACCGTATTGTCCGGTCAACTGTCCGGTCTCTATTCTTCCACTTCCAGAAACTTCAGCTTCTCTGTCTGGATCTTCCAATAGAGACAGTACTGTCCGGTCCCTAGGACCGTACTGTCCGGTCCACTGTCCGGTCTCTATTTCTCCACTTCCAGAAACTTAAGCTCTTCTGTCTGGATTTCCTCTGTAGACCGTATTGTACGGTCTCCTTGACCGTACTGTCCGGTCTCTTCTGCCTTCGCAGCTTCGATCTTCTTCTTGATCTTCTTCTTCAACACTTGATCTTTTTGGTTCCTTCAACTCTCTTCTGCCACCCTAGCCCCTGAGAGACTCACCATGCATCCAATGATCTCTATAACTAGTGTGTACTAAGAGAACCACCTCGAACCCTCTTGATAGTCCGGTTTTTCCTATGGACTCAAGCTAACATCTAACCAAGCAACACCCGCTTGGATCTAGCATGTCCTTAGCCTTGATCCATGTCTTCTCCGCGACTCCATCAAGTCCGTTCTTGTGTAGATGAAGGCAACCAATCATCCTTTTCATTAAGTTCATGGTGTGTTGGCGTTCACCACCAACGGACGGAGCTTTCTTCATACGTGACCTATAAGATCTCACAAAGAGTGTTAGTCACAATTCATGGTTCTCATCCTATCACCAAAACATTCATACCTTGGGGTTTCCCTAGCTCCAATGGTCATGAAGCTTACAGCTTCTCACTGAATCCTTTTCTTCATCGGAAACCTTTGAATCAGAAATTTTAAATGAAGTCAAATAAAATCACATTATGATTTTGCAATGTTCTTTTAGAGAAATGAACAGGGAAAATTATGATAGTATCTAGACAATGGGTGATCAAGGAAGGAAAAGAGTAAGGGAATTACAGGGACAGCATCACCGTATACAGTTATAACAGTATCTGTTCTGTCCTCAGGGTCTTTGGCTACGAGAAGGGAGCATTTAGGATTTCCAGAGAGATTCTGTAAAAAATGGTGACAAAAAAAATGAGAATGATAAATAGAAATACATTTATAAGTACTTCCTGCATTTGGTGAGTCTAGAGTAGGATGTAATTCTATTCAAATAATAACTTTGGGCAGTGCTGTATTCACATGCCCATACATATTACATTGCATGTCAAAGTTGTCAACATGTGTGCTGGTAAGTGTTCTCAGTGTCATTGTGTAAGATCCAGTAGTGGTACCAAATGTTTGAGGCATTTTAACTCTATGTCGTGTGTATTGCTCTACCATACAGCAACTGCAGAGAACTGTATTCCAACAGAGGGGTTCCATGCATGATGGAGATAAAAAGGTAATACAGCTAGCTTCACCATGCACAAAATATGCTGAAGGGTAAAACTATCTTACCTTTGAATGAATTGCTAAACTACTAACTGCTAGTATGGGTGAACCATCCTGATCACAAGCAAAGTCAACCATTGAACCAGATGGATAACCAGCATGCTCCTGTTAACAGAATAGCTGTTAGACAACGCCCTAATCCCTGAAGTTTACTTACGTATAAGCTCTAACCACCTGTCCATTTAATTAACTAACTGACAAAGGAAATAAAAGAAAACCATAATTTTTATTCACTTGTTTTTCAAATTAAAAACCTTCACATCTCACCAAGTGGGAAAGGCCATACTTGAACAAGGCAATCTCTACAATTATGACATGATAAAAACCTTCATATCATGCCCCAGTGAATATGTGAGAGGTATCACAATAAGCATGTGCTGACATTGCAGTGAAAAGTGGACTTCATCAGACACTACAAAGAAAATAACGAGTTTCAATACACAATAAAGTTCTCCATGAAAGTTGGGTCTGGCTCTTCAAATTATCCAGTGCTCACTATCTTCTACAAAAGTACACGAAGCTACAACCGGGAAAAACACTGATGAAAGTTTTGTATATTAAAACACGCAAATACAACATCATTAGTTGTTACACTTACAGGGCATATAATACCTGAGAATGGGTGGCAAGAACACCCCTGACACTTCGGTCTAGAATGGTTCGTATTTCTTCAACTGGAGGAAGGCGAGCAGCTTTTGCCTATAATTATAAGAATTTTGTGAATAAGCGAGATCAAAAGACAAGAAATTAAAATCAACATCCAAAATAACTCACTGGTTTAACTTTTAAACCGCAAATATCTTGACTGTTGCCACATCCTGATTCATGGGTCAATCAAATATCTTGTTGGGATTTTTAAAGGTTTGGGTAAGTACTACCAAAGGATGTTGGTATAACATATTAACCCCATGAGTTTGTGTAAGTTCTGGTTATTGTATATAATGGTTATTATCGGTGTCTTTCTTCCTCTGCTAGTTGTATAAAAAATAACCATACCAAACTAAACAAGCCTAATTCAAGTGAATAACAGGTGCTTTGGGTGAATCAATTTGACTCCACGGTCCCAGACACCATACTTGCTTAATTTAAGTTGCTAAGTTATTGTGATATTGTCCCCATGTCGCGGAGTATTACATACACGATTCACATACAAGCAAGGTCAAGGAGGCACCTGGTGAGCGCGGATCACCTCGAAAGCATCTGCGGATCCGCCTGGGGCATCGGCGGGCGCCGCCATCTGTAACGCAGACAAACACCAGAGCACCGATATCAGCCAAATCAATCGCCGCCTCAGAGACAATTGATCGAACACTTGGCCCCAAACATCCCGAAATGGGGTCAAATAAGAGGTGGGCGGCACGGGGCGCGGGGCGCGGAGGCGATTCGAACCTGGGAGGACGAGGAGGACGCCACGAAGCGGCCGCGGCAGTTGCGGAGGAGCAGTGATGAGGCAGTGCGGTTGTTCGGCGGGTGGGGACTGGAAGCGGCGTGGACGCGACGCTGGTGGTTGCGTCTTTGTAGGTGAAGCGGGATGAGCAGGCGCGAGAGCGTTGACGGCGCGGCGGGCGCCGCAGCCGGCGTCAGCAGGAAGGGCCTCATCGCGTGCACGCGTGCGCAAGTGAGCATGCCTGCCTGCGAGCGGAGCCTCGCTGGCCGCTTGGTGGTCGCTCGGCACGGCACGGGCGCACGGCAGCTGCGCGAGGTGGAAGAAAGCTGCGGCCCGGCCTGGTTCGGTCGAGGCTGAACCATGGGCTGACACGAATGGACCATACAGATCCGGCCCATAGGAGGATTACATGGGTTTAAACGAAGAATGTATTTACATGGGCCATAACGAATGTACAGTAACAGATTAAATAGCCTGCCAGAGATAATCATGGTCCAGCCAGCCTGATAGGACAGTACGTGCTCTGAATTTCTGAAATTTTGGCTTCATGGTGTTGAATGCGATGTTGTAGCTCAAAGTTACGTTGCTTCTTCTCTCATCAAAATATGATGCTAATTCTTAACTTCTGCTTCTTTTTTTTTGGGGTAATCCCTAACTTCAATTCTGCTATCAGCCATCGTTTGTGTTGACGATCATAGCAATTGGCAACACCTCCGTGAGTCCATGACGCATCAAGCACTACTCAAAGCAAGAGCCCGCTTACGCCAGCCCGGCCGGTCACGGCTTCGGCGTGGCTCCCGGTGCCGTGACGCGCGAGGAAAGTCAGTTACAACCACGCGTCACTCGCACTGTCCCGTAGCGCACGCCGGGAAAGTAGTGACGACCGAGGCCAAAAGTCAGTCAGTCGTCGGATAGAAAAAGAGAAGCAGCTAGGAATGTTCTAGGAGCGGTACTTACGTACCTAAAGCCCCTTTTACGGCCGCGGGCTTTTTCTTCTCTTCGAGAGCTAGTCGAGGCTTCAATGGCTTCCAGAGTTGCTGCTTCGACCGCCCGTCACGACCCTCCCGTAGTCCGGTTTTTCCTCCGCGCACGTCGCGCGATTACTACTCGTCAACGTCCTCCCGTCCGTCGTTTGTTCGCACGTTGCAATCAGATCATCGAGCTCAGTTTTACTACTGTACTACCTATACCGCTGAACACGACAAGAATGTCACGCAGCCTACAGGCTACAGCCGTGGCAGATTCCCCTGCGAAAGGCGAAATATCTAACCACCCAACGGTCAAATTCATTGTTAAGAAAATGCAGATCAAATGGTCAGATTTCTGTCGTGGCACAAGAGGGCAGCGCACGGGACAAAGGAGAAGCGAGCCGAACACCACACGGTGGCACGGCCGCAAGCGCGGGCCGAATAAAGTTCTTCGCCGCAATGCGGAGGATTATTTTAACGCTGACAGCTAATTTGCCGCCGTTGCGAGCCCCACTCGCAACTGTCAGCCAGCTGTTCGCACCAGGCTGGTCTCCCCCCATGCGCGCCTGACCGTTCGCCCGTGATCCTCTGTGGATCCTTCACGCCGTGTAAACCGTCGTGGGGTCTCGAGACGTGTACTGTTCAGGATCACAGGATTCAAATGTGGATTACCAAACAAATTGACTGCCGGACGAAGATATACTACGGGGGTGTTCGTTGAACTGCCGCTAAAGTTTAGACCCCTCTAAAAAAAGAGAATCTTACTATTTAAATTTTTTTTATTCATTTAATGACAAAACCTATGTCACGACCCCCCTCTAAATCGCGAGACGAATCTAATGAGCCTAATTAATCTATGTTTTGCTACAGTGATGCTACAGTAACTATCTTCTAATCACGCCTTAATTACCCTCATTAGATTCGTCTCGCGAATTCGAGCGGAGTCCTGAAATTAGTTTCGTAATTAAACTTTATTTGTAATCACAATATTCGTTGGAAAAACCCTCTAAAGTTTAGACCTCCTGCGCCGAACACCCCCTACTACTATCGAAGTTCCTTTTGAATGAAGCAAGGAAACGAAATTTTGATTCCAACCGACTTTGTTTTCAAGATCGACCCAGATTCACGCTTCGAGATTTCTGGTACGTACAAAGAACAACACGCACGCCAAAACGAAGCTTCCCATGTCCCTCGTGTGGACGAGGAGACGCGCTCGGTCGCAGCAGGAGCGCGTGGTCAGAGAGGATCCCAACGGCCCCCGCGCGGCCGCCGTGCCCGCGCAACCGCAGGGGCCAGCCTGCCTGACGCGCCGCCGCACCGAACCCGGAGGAACCCAACAAACGGCCAGCCCAGCCAGCCCAGCCGCGCCACCTTCCCCCACCGCCTCGCTCCGCCTATATAAACCCTGCCCTTGCCTCGTCCTCCTTCCCCCACCTCCCGATCCAGCATTCCAGCCCGCCGCCGCCTCTCCGCGCCTGAGCATCTCTCTAGACCACTCTCCTAGAGAGATCTCACGCAGCCAGGCACCACCACCACCACCCAGCTCCTCTCGCAGATGGCCGGTCTCAGGATGAAGCTCGTCGCCGCCGCCGCCATGGCCGCCGCGCTCGTGGCGTCCGCCGCCGCCGCCGAGGCCCCGGCGCCCGCGCCCACCTCCGACGCCGCGGCCGCGGTGCCCCTCGCCGCGGCGTCCCTCGCCGCCGCGGCCTTCGGCTACCTCTTCTGCTAGATCCTGCCCCCCCTGCGCAGTCCCCTGTTCTTCTTCTTCTTCATGGGTGTCCATTGATTCGGTCGGTGTGAGTTTGGTTCGTTCGTGTCGGGTGTCGGTGGTGGGCGTGCGTGTGTATGTAACGAGTCGCGGCGGCGGGAGGTGTGTTGCGTGCGTTTGTGGTGGTACCTGCGTCGACGCGACATTCTTTGTGGTGGTCGCCGTGTACTTACTCTCGTTTCCTGGTTATTAATGAGATCATTTATTTGATTCTTTACTGCTTAAACATGAATTTTGATTCCTCTGCGGAAGCTTCTTTCTTCCTGTCATGTATGGCAGCACTTCGCCTTTTATCGGTGAACACAATTTATCTTCAGTGCGAAAGATGTCCTTGCTAAGTTCAGTGCAAAACGTACGGGAACCATCAAATTCACTCACAATAAAAAGAAACTGAACGGTTTCCTATGAATTACCACCGAATGATTCTGCATCGGCAATTCGTCTCTCGACAATTGGAGATGCGAAGGGAAACATTTCTGTACTACGGAACGTTCGTTGGAGATGCCGGGTGGGTGTTGATAATTTACTGGTTTGGTAGAAATGATTGAAGCATGTCGTCCCGTGCCAGCCATCGGCCATGTGCTGCTTGTTAAGCACTGGTCCACATATGAGTTGTCTTGGTGCAGCCCTGCCCGCTGTTTCATGGCTGGCATATGGTAGAAGCTGATGATGATGTTGCGCCGTCGTTATCGAGTATTGACGCAGAGTCTTGGAGCTCGTGAAATCGCTCATCATAGTAAAAAGAAGAAACAATTTGACACAAGGTTCGCTCATCATGGTAAAAAAAGAAGAAACAATTTGACACAGGGCCACTGCACGCGGACAAAGTCATCGGCATACGAAAGCAGCATAGTTTTACGCTTAATTTTGACCTTGCAAAATGGAGGAGAATCAATGCCGCACAGCTGCAAATGCAGGTTTGATATCCCCCACCACTGGTTTCCTACGTCCGAAGGATTCGTTGCCTTTCGGGGAAATGTAAGCCCACTGGATCCAAAACAGTGCTGGCCCAAAGTTAGAATAGAGCTGGGCTACTTTTCTCCGGCCCTACTTGGATGCTATTTAGGTCATAGATTGGAATGGGCCGCTAACCTCTTATTTTGCTCGCGCGCCCTAAGGTACAAGGATTGGACCAGCAATGTGAAAATTACACGCCTCTGCATCTGAACATTCATCAATTTACAAGCAATTTCTTCAGCGATTTTCAAACACACATTCGACATACTTCTCTTGCGCGCAACAAATTGATTCACGGCATTCGACATGTGCAACACACCAAGGTACACTCTACAGAAGTTACGTACGTACGTGGCAGTGGCAGCCACGAACTGACAAGCTAAGCACGGCCGATTTCCTCCTGCCAAGAGAGATTCACATGAACTCGCTCATCATGGCGAGCACCTGCGCCATCCTGGGCCTCTCCTCCGGCGCCTCGGCGGTGCACAGCACGCCTATCTTGACCCACCCCATGGTCTCGTCGTCCCCGTCGCCGCCGCTGTCCTCGGCCTTGTGCCCGGTGACCACCTCGAGCAGCACCATCCCGAAGCTGTACACGTCCGACTCCTGCGTCGCCCTGGCCGCCGCGCCCAACGCCAGCTCCGGCGCCGCGTACCCGTGCCATCCGCCGCCGGTCGACGCCGACGCCGACGCCGGGAACAGCTCGGGCAGCGGGCGCCGCGCCTGCTGGGCGACGGCGGCTGAGTGCAGCTGGATGTTGGTGGCGTAGCGCATGAGGCCGCACTCGGACACGCACGCGCCGCCGCGCTCGTCTACGAGGATGTTGGACGGCTTCACGTTCGCGTGCACCAGCGCCGGCCGTGTCGGGAACGTGTGGATGTAGTTCAGCCCCTGCGCCGCGCCGAACAGGATGTTCTTCCTCGCCGCCCAGTCCAAGCTCCTCGTGCCTCCACCTGCAACTCGTCGAGAACAGAACACATCAAGAACTGAACACTTGTTTCACGAACAGATTGCGACAATGCATTTGGACTCGTTACAGCGCGACGACGCACCGTGGCCTTGGAGAAGGGACTGGAGGCTGCCGTTGGGGAGGTAGTCGTAGACGAGCAGCCTCTCCCCATTGGAGTTGCAGTAACCTCTCAGGCTGACGACGTGGCGGTGCCGGAGCCGGCCGACGAGCCGCATGTGGCGGTCGAAGGCCTTGCTCCGGCTGGCCGGGAACTGCAGCGCGCTGAGGCGCTTCACGGCGACCACGGCGCCGTCCTCGAGCACCGCCTTGTACGTGCTCCCGGACACGCCCTTGCCGAGCACCTCGGCGGAGGCCTTGAGCAAGCTCTCCAGCCGCAGCTCCTCGCCGCCCTCGAAGCAGACCAGCCCGCCGCCGCTCTTCTGGCCCTTGTCGTCGTCGCCGCCGTTCGCCGCCCGCTTGCCTTCCTCCTCCTCCTCGAAGCGGAGCGCTGCGTCGGACGCGTCCTTGTTGGCGGACCGGAGCTTCCTCCTCACGTACACGTACATGGCCACGGAGATGGATAAGGAGGCTGTGAGGAGGACCGCGTTGCCGATGCCCGTGGCCATGAGCGCTGTCGCGCTAAGCTTGCTGAAGCCTGCATTGCTTGAAGAGACACTTCCACTAGCGTGCGCTGCTGAGCTAGGAGATTGAGCGGCAACACTAGTGGTAGCATTTGAATCACTGGTAGCAGTATCTCCTAGTGCACTGTAAGCACGAACACATCTCGGAAGAGGCTGCCCACAGAGAGCAAGGTTGCCGCCGAAAGCCGATCTCGGAAACCTCGCCAGGTCGCCGGAAATCTCGCCGGCGAGCTTGTTCCCGGACACGTTGAAGCTCCTTAGCTTCGGAACGCGCAGCGCCTGCAATCCTCCACTGAAGCCGTTGCGCTCCGCCCTCAGCGTGAGCAGAGCGCCCAGCGAGATGTTGAGGCTCCCGCTGAGCTCGTTGCGGGAGACGAGCAGGTGGCGCAGCCACGGGCTCGTGGCGTTGTCCAAGGGCGGGAGCGCGCCGGAGAGCGAGTTGTTCCTGACGGCGAGCGCCCGGAGCTGGCCGAGCCCGAGGAGCGGCGCCACGGCGCCGGCCAGCGCGGCGTTGTCCAGGAAGACGCCCACCACCCGGCCCCTGTAGCACCTGATCCCGAACCATGAGCCGAAGCACGGGTTGGGGCCGGTCCAGGTCGCCAGGGCGGTGGCGTTTGGGTTGTAGGACTTGAAGGAGTGGAGGGCGGGGAGGTCCAGGTGGACGCCGTTGCCAACTTCTCCGCGCGCAGAGGCTGTCGATAGGTGGACGACGATGGCGAGGAGCAGGAGCGAGCAATGGCGGAACCGAGGCATTTTGGTTTCGGAAGCAGCTGCTACCGCATGTGTTTGACTGAGGAATCGAATCGACGAGTCTTATAGCACGAGGCAACGAAAGGAAACGTTTGCGCGGGGAAGGAGGACGGAGAAATGTTTGAAACGCGCGGCGCACGAGTAGAAGAAGAGCAGAGCTACGACAAGCAGAGAGCTTCAAAAAGGAAAGCTAGGTAGTGGTGTCCATCTGCTCCTGCGCGCTGAGGAGGGTGGAGGCGAAAAGCGGCCGCCATGGGCGACAGGGGGAGAAGTCCAAGCAGGTGAGGGCGAGGAGGGAGCTGACAAAGGCCCTTTCTTCTACCTTGGGCAGGAGGAATTTGGACGGATTTGGTGGGCTGCACGTACCCGTGACGGTCGCCGCACCCGTTCGACTTTACGGAAATGGCCAAAAGGAAGCGGGAGGGGGGCTCTGCGTTCCATGGTCACGAGAGTTCCGAGACAGTTTTGGCGTCAGGTGCTACCAGTAGAGAGCAGCCAAGATTCCTCCATCTTTCGTTCTGTCCTATACTACTCCACTATAGATGGACTGTTTGTGTTCATGCAGGGGTCAAATGGTGGAATCGTTTTTTGTTCTTAACAGAAAACAGTGGAACAGGTCTCTTCTGGTTAAAATATGGGACATGACTACTAAAACAACATCTAAAAAAAGTACTAAAACAGATTGATATTTAAAAATAAGAAAAAGAAGAAATGTCAGGTTGCATGACTGATTTCTAGACATCCCCTAATTGTGAGAGGGGGTTAATGTGCTGCTCTCGCTCCATGAAAGATCAAGGCGAATTTTCATCATTTTCCTTTGTGCTGGATTCGTTCGTGCAATGGGCCGGGGTCTGGTCATACGGCCAGGCCTTGCCAATTACGCGCCTCTGGTACGCGAGGAGGAAAGCTATTCACGAAGAAGTACCTCAAAGTCAACTAACTGTTTTGTGAACCGTTTTAAGGAAGAAACTCAGAAGAAACCTGCTTAAAAAAAAAGAAGCAGTTCGCGCAAGTTTGACGCTCTGGATCCCTCCCTCGGAGGGCCTCATGAAGATCAATGTGGATGCTAATCTAAGAACCGTAGCAAAGCCACAGTTGCAGGGATAGCAGGGAAGTTCTTGGGAGCTTCGAACGGCTGTGGAGAAGGAGCTTGTGTGAAGGAGAAGGTAGGAAGCGGCGGGAGTGGTCGAGAAGGGCGGGGATGGCGTGCGGAGGAGGCGGAGGGGTGGGGATGATGCCATCGGAAGCAAACGACTGGAGTCAAAGTAGCAAATAGATCCACAACTATTCCTTCATGCGCGATGGCCACTTGATCAAGGCTCCCTTTTTTATTTTTTTTAACCGTTTAAACATACAACCACTTCATGTGGGGCCCATGCCCCCTCCTCCCCTCTCTCACATCCTGATCTAGGTAAAGACCTGCTCCCTTCACGTCAGGGTCAGAGCTCATCACGCGTTGCGTTGTTGCCACGATAAGCCCTGCTCCTTGCACTGCCAACGTTGCCCGTCCGCCGTCAATGCACAACGAAGATCAGAACCGGAGTTGCTGCGAAGGATAAGGTGGGCTGCCCGCAACGACCATGATGGGAGCGGCGGAGTAGCGATGTGGTCGGAGACGGAGAATATAACTAAATCCGAGTTAAAATTTTTGAAACTTGACTCCGGTTAGACTTTTCAAAATTGATTTGAAGTTTTCAAAAATTGACCTGAATCTTTTAAACTTGACTCAACATTTTTTAATCGACTTGGAAACTTTGTAAAATCAACTTGAAACACGGGCGTATGCTATTTATGTTGTGCCCGGGAATGGAATTGACGTTCATTCCCTATATAACCACATTGCACATACTTGGACCCGAGTACCAACGACGTAGGTGACTTTCGAAGGTGATTGTTATCCATGTAAACATTGATGTAAGTCCGTAAGCTGAACATAGATTAGGTTAGGTAGGATTACGATTGATACGGTTAGGATATTGTACTTCATTTAGTTACGATCTGTCGCCTTGTCACAATAACTTTTACTCAACAAAGGCCTTGTACGCTATAAATACAGATCCTTGTGGGGGTCACGGCGAAACATTGAACTTCTTTAGATCAATATATGATGCGGCATGGCGGCGTCAAGGCCGAGCTCATCACGCTCAAGGTCCTGGATCAGCACGGTCGCAGGGTCTTCCACACCATGAGGACGACAGACAGGCTCCAGGCCCTCACGGACAAGTACTACACCAAGGCGCCCGAGGTCACCTACGGCACCGGCACGTTCCTCTTCGACGGCAGCATCCGGGTCGTTGGATGGAAGACGCCGGCGGATATGGAGCTGGAGGACGGGGACGAGATTGATTTCTTCGAGTACGCGGTCGGTGGCAGCCGGGATGGTGACGTTGACGCCTGATCGATGCGCACGCGCGCACGTTGTTCGTGAGATCTTTCGTTTATGAGCTCTAATTAAGTTAGCACTATTGTCCATCTTGAACTTTGGCGATTGCATCTTGATTATTGGTCTGTGTTGCAAAGTGCTTAAAGATTTTTTTTTATTTATTTTGGTGAGGAAAAAAATATCTTGTTCTTAAAGATGACGAAAATATCTACACGATTACATTGTCGATTGCAACTCCGAATGCTTGTCACGGTAGATGCGAACTTGCCGCTCGTTTTGTCTGGGATACTCGTCGACAGCCTGAATCGTTGCTGCCGAACCCTAGTTATGACTGATGGATGGCATTCAGCCTGTTCGGCAGGCTGCAGCTGCGGCTGCAGCTGTAGAAAAATAACTGCGAACACTGTAACTGCTGCTGAAGAAATAACTGCGACCACGGTAGCTTGAGGAACCATGTTGAGATGTGCCATGGTTCTCGATGATGATGAGTAATTGACAACCGTGTTGATTTGCGTTGACATGAGGTTTGGGTTGAAATGCGAGACTTTGAGGGTTGCATAAGCATATGCATGATTATGTTTATGGCTAACCGAAGTTGGTGCAGGTGTTGGGATGATTAGCGGAGAAGGAAACGTGTTTGCTTGTCTAATGATGTGTAGGTCAATGGAGTTAACTTGATGGTCAACGGCAGGAGGATCGGGAGGACCAAGCGAAGGGTCCCGACGGGCTGGGACCGAGGAGGCTTGGGTTTGGGCGATCGAGAGGCCGGGTGAGGTCAAGGGTGATCCACACCGTACACGTGGCGGACAAGAAGCACGGAGGGTTTCGCGGTTTGGCCTCAAAACCGTGGAGGTGATGAAGACGGCGTGTTGACCAAGGTCAAGAGGCGAACAGGAGGCCGGTGCAAGTGAAGGGTCCCGACGGGCTGGGACCGAGGAGACTTGACGGCGAGGTTCGCGGGACGAGGTGACACGCGTCGACATCGAGATGGTTTCCCGGTTTGGCCTCAAAACCGGTGGTCGACGGTTTCCCGGTTTGGGCCTCAAAACCGGTGGTGGGTGGTTTTCCCGGTTTATGCCTCAAAACCGGCGGTGGACGGTTTCCCGGTTTGGGCCTCAAAACCGGTGGTGGAAGTCGCGCTTTGAGAAGCGTGCAAGGTGGTTTCCCGGTTTAGGCCTCAAAACCGGCGGCGACGGATGGAGGTGCATGTGGCACCATCGCGGAGGTAGCTTCGAGGTGAAGCTAAAGTGTGAAGGCCCCGACGGCGTTCGGGCGAAGGAAAAAGAGTTGGACGGAAACGCCCTTATGTGTTGTATGGGTGTGTTGCAGTGTGAGGGGCATTTTCGGGATGTGAAAATGCCCAAGAGGATAAGGTGAGGGGGCTGGTTGGCTGCCCTCCCTTGAGCCTTTCATTTGAGTTGTAGGGAGAGGGCTTGAGAGAGAGGAGAGAAGAGAGGGGAGAAGAGAGGAGATGGCTCTTGATTGAGCTTTTTGTCATCTCTAGTTTGTGTGTGCTAGGGAGTGGCTTGACATCTACATCTTTGAGCAATACATAGCATCAATTCGTCCTCAAAGTGTTCTCCTCATCTTGAATCCCGAATTTCTTATTTTCCCTATTTTCGGAGCTATTTTCGGGTGATTTTCGATTCGCCTTTTGTGATGCGTTTTTGGGCGGATTTCTTAGGGGATCTTGGTGCTAGGATGTGCTAGAACAACCCTTGGTAGGTCCTTGACCGAATCCATGGCACGAGCACCTTCGATTTGATGATTTGGTGAAGTTTCCCTCTCAAGTTCATCCATACCCTAGGTTCTTGATAAGATTCAAAATCCGTGGAGATTTTGTGGGGATTTTGAGATGAATCCTCTTGGATGATGTTCTCCATCTCAAGACGAAGCTATGGTTCAAATTTCGTGATTTTTGGAGGTCGTTTGGTCGGGTTTCGAGATTTTTCTTGATCTTGCGCGCGTGCTGTTTTCGACAGCCGAACTAGTCCGCCCCCAGCCGGACAAGTCCGAAAAACCAAGTCTGTGGTCCGACCCGAAGCCGGACTAGTCCGTCCCGGACCAGACTAGTCCGCCCCGAGCCGGACTAGTCCGCCCCCTAGCCGGACAAGTCCGAAAAACCAATTCTGTAGTCCGACCCGAAGCCGGACTAGTCCGCCTCGGACCAGACTAGTCCGTCTTGGACCAGACTAGTCCGGTTCTGGATCATTTTGGTTCATTTCTTTGAGTGTGTCTTTGCTTGATTTGCTTCCGCAAGTGCTTATATCTCATCTACAATCATTCGTAGGGTCAACACATTGCTTTTCATGTGTGTGTGATCTTGGTGATTGCTCTTGAGGTAAGTTGGGACATAGGCCAAGTTCTTTGCAAGAATTTTTTTTTGGCTTCCATTCACCCCCCCTCTGGTCGCCTTCTCGGTCCTTCAATTGGTATCAGAGCCGGTTTGATCACTTGTTGGCTTTGACCGGCCTTGTGATCCATAGGCGACATTTGGGGAGTGCTTGTTTGTGCTTCGGTCATTTGCTAACACTAACCGGTGCTTGTTCAATGGCATCAAGTGCTCGCTCTCGTGTGTCTTTGTCCTCAGGTTTGAATATGTGTGGAGTTGCTATTGAGTATGACATCAAGAAGAGTCGAGTTGTCGATGCTTGCAAGGGTGATCTCGAGGAGAAGGAAGAACTTAAAGTGACCGATCTTTTGAAGCTTTTTAGAGGCAATGAGATGGCACCTCATGATATCATCTCCAAGCTTTTCAAGATGAGCCAAGGTAATCTTGTCATGGGCATTGTGGCTTTATTCACTACGGTTCGTGTTTGTGATGATAGAATTGTCAAACTCAAAAAGAAATTGAAAACTTCTATGCCTAGTGATGAGAGCTTATTGTCTAGACTTGGTAATGTGAATGCTTCTAATGCTTTTTGTGTTGGTCCACGACATGGTTCTCATGATTCTTTCAATGGTTCTTCTCATGGTGTTCCCTTTAGAGGCTCTCGTCGTTTTTCTAGTGGTTGCCGTTTTTCTTCTCGAGTTGCCATTTCGCGACATGCTTCTAGAGGTGATTCAAAGTCTTCAAATTTGAGCCAAAGTTTGCATCATGCTAACCCTCATGATAAATTGAGTACATCTATTGGTCATGTGTCCAAGTGTTGGATTCCCAAGTATTTGCTTACTAACCCTTCGGGATCCAAGACTCGGACATCTCTCTCTTCTCATGTGTAGGTTGAGGACGCGGGTTGGAGGACATGAGCTTGATTGATCTCGGTCTTTTGCTTGACGTGATTGCGACATGATGGTTCTCCATACCCTTGTACATGGCCTCCAAGAGGCATGCGCTTCATTGTGGCGTCTTCACCTATTTTGTGAGCTTTCCTATACACTCATACCTTCTACATTCATGTACATTTACTTGTGGTATGAGGTGCTTGTTCATATGCTCACTTGACCCTCTCGACATGTATTTATTTATGTATATCATGTATCATGCTTTTGGTTCTCTCTTGTTCTCTTTTGCTTTTATTTGCATACGCCTTTGGTTAGCATGTGATCGTCTTGTTATATCCAACCATGCTAGCTTTGCATTTTCTTGTGATTTTAGATCTCACTTTCATGCTTCCATTTCTCTCTTGTCTATTGGATGTTTTTATCTTTTGGTTAGCATGTGCTTATATATTGTTACATTCAACCTTGCTATTTTGCATATGTTTTTGGCTTTTGACCCTTGTTTTCATGCTTGCCATTCTCTCTTGGCCTAAATTGCCTTTTGCTTTGTACACCTTTGACTAGCATGTTTCTATATTGTTTTCACCTACCATGCTAGCTTTGTGATCGCTCTTGTGGCTTTCGTCACTCCTTGTATCTTGTGTGAACCATACTATATCTTTTCATGATTAGCTAGTGGTTCTCACATGCTTACCCTCATGTGATATGTGCTCCTTTTTTTGTTATTTGTATATGCTCTCCTGGACATATGTTTACTCGGTCCTCTCATGCTTTGTCATGTTTTGCAAATTTGAGTTTGAAGTATGCTCCCTATTGCTTTATTTGCACAACTCTCTTCTTTGATTGTTTAATGTTTGCCCCTTGTTCAAGTGTCTCCTTGTCTTATTTTGAATGATTCTAAAGTTGTCTTGTCGAGGGGGAGATTGGCTTGGTTTGAGGGGGAAATTGGCTTGGTTTGAGAGGGAGTTGCTGTTTTTCATTGATATTGGAGCTTGTCTTGTGCTTTGGACCTTTGAGATGTTTTTCTTGTAAAATTTGTATCTTAACTTTGCATCGCATCTCATCATGTAACATGTGCATTGTAGAAGCTTCAATTCTTATGCCTTCTTGTATTTATTGTTGCTATGGTTGAGTTTGAGCTAAGTTGTGTGATTGCTAGTAGCAAACCTTCAAACTTAGGCTTTTCTAGATGGCTTGGCATAGTGGCATTTTGAGCAAGCTAGCTAAACTTAAAGATGAAAATTGGTTTTTGTGAGTCTTATGTTCTATGCATGCCAATGTTTGCTCACCACTTGTATACTTGCTTTTATCCTTGTCAAGACTTGTGTTAAGGCTAGTTGAGAAAATGTCTTGGCTTCGGCAACTTGTTGTTGGAGGATGGTCTTTGCAAAATGTTTAGCTCATGATGGGACTTTGGGGGAACAAATGTTCCTTTTGCCAAAAGGCATGCTCTTTTGCTCTTGTGCTTAAATTTAAAATCAATTTGATCTTTTGTGCTTAATGTTTTAAATCCAATACGGTGCCTTGATGCCTCAGGGTGTTTGCCGTAACCAGTCGTGCGACCCTCTGTATGGATAAGAGGTTACTTGAGGATAAAATCCAATACGGTGCCTTGATGCCTCGGGGTGTTTGCCGTACCCAGTCGTGCGACCCTCCGCATGGATAGAGGTTACTTGAGGATAAAAATAACATGAGTAATTGCTTTTGTTCCTAAAATCGTATATCTTACTTGTTGATTACTCACTTGATCAAATTGAGTCTTTGTTGCATATGTGAGCGTTTGTCAAAGCACATCTTTCCGAATGTTTGTTGCCTGAGTTGAGATTGACACTTGCTAGTTTTCTTGGATTCACTTAATGCTTGTTTTGCCTTGGCTAGCGGCAATTATACACGTGGTGGCAGCTTTTATCATGATGTAGCAAGTTTGAATCTATCTTGCTCAATTCAATCTTCTTGCTTAGCTTGTCTAGCTCCTTGCTTTTGTGCTATGCTCTCTATTACGGTCTTCGTGCGATTATGAGCTCATGCTTTTACACTTCAAGGCTTTGTGCTTGATTCATAGCAATGGTAAATGTTCGTTGACATGATTGTTGAAGCTTGATAGGTTTTCACCTCATGCATTGCATTTTTAGCTCTCTTTTATGTCTTGATGAGTTCATTGCCAAAGGGGGAGAGATTTCAAAAGAGTGATGCACAAAATGTGAAAATGTGAATGAATTTGGCTTATGCTTCGCATGAGAGGTAATCATAACTTAAGGGGGAGCAATCATAACTTGAGGGGGAGCATTCCATGTATTTGAGATTTTCTTGAGTCTCTTGTGTTCTTGGCGATGAAATGGTCATGATGAACAATTATTCTAGTTTATGGACCATGAGCCGCTCTCTTACCAATTCTTGATGTTTGCGATCCTTTTGTGCTAAGTGGCCACTTTCAATTCTTTATTGGTTTTTGGCCATCTTAGTTGTGCTTTATTGGACTCGCATTTTCAATTCCAAATTTATGTGCATTTGGTGTTGTCAATGTACTCATCAAGGGGGAGATTGTGAAGCCATGTTGATATGTGCCATGGCTTGGTTTGTGATGAGTAATTGACGTTGATCAATTCCTTGTTGAGCTTAATTGAAAATGCATTTTGGATCCAGATAGCAAACCCTCACCGGACTATCCGGTAGATTACCGGACTCTCCGGTCCGGACTATCCGACGTCGTACCGGACCATCCGGTCAATTCGCATTGCTTGAAAGATAGCACTATTTGAGGGGGAGCTTTACATCAAGTAATTACGTTCTGATTTTTTCTTGAGTCTTTTGGGATCTTTGCGTGTAGGAGCCGCTTTCTTTACCAACTCTTGGCTTGTGTGATCCTTTGCTACTAGATGGTCGTTTTCTACCTTTTACCTTGGTTTTGGACCATTTAGTTAGCTTCTTTGGTTTCGCATTTCAAGTTCAGATTCATGTGCTTGGTGTTGTCAATATACTCATCAAGGGGGAGATTGAGGAACCATGTTGAGATGTGCCATGGTTCTCGATGATGATGAGTAATTGACAACCGTGTTGATTTGCGTTGACATGAGGTTTGGGTTGAAATGCGGGACTTTGAGAGTTGCATAAGCATATGCATGATTATGTTTATGGCTAACCGAAGTTGGTGCAGGTGTTGGGATGATTGGCGGAGAAGGAAACGTGTTTGCTTGTCTAATGATGTGTAGGTCAATGGAGTCAACTTGATGGTCAACGGCAGGAGGATCGGGAGGACCAAGCGAAGGGTCCCGACGGGCTGGGACCGAGGAGGCTTGGGTTCGGACGATCGAGAGGCCGGGTGAGGTCAAGGGTGATCCACACCGTACACGTGGCGGACAAGAAGCACGGAGGGTTTCGCGGTTTGGCCTCAAAACCGTGGAGGTGATGAAGACGGCGTGTTGACCAAGGTCAAGAGGCGAATAGGAGGCCGGTGCAAGTGAAGGGTCCCGACGGGCTGGGACCGAGGAGACTTGACGGCGAGGTTCGCGGGACGAGGTGACACGCGTCGACATCGAGATGGTTTCCCGGTTTGGCCTCAAAACCGGTGGTCGACGGTTTCCCGGTTTGGGCCTCAAAACCGGTGGTGGGTGGTTTCCCGGTTTATGCCTCAAAACCGGCGGTGGACGGTTTCCCGGTTTGGGCCTCAAAACCGGTGGTGGAAGTCGCGCTTTGAGAAGCGTGCAAGGTGGTTTCCCGGTTTAGGCCTCAAAACCGGCGGCGACGGATGGAGGTGCATGTGGCACCATCGCGGAGGTAGCTTCAAGGTGAAGCTAAAGTGTGAAGGCCCCGACGGCGTTCGGGCGAAGGAAAAAGAGTTGGACGGAAACGCCCTTATGTGTTGTATGGGTGTGTTGTAGTGTGAGGGGCATTTCCGGGATGTGGAAATGTCCAAGAGGATAAGGTGAGGGGGCTGGTTGGCTGCCCTCCCTTGAGCCTTTCATTTGAGTTGTAGGGAGAGGGCTTGAGAGAGAGGAGAGAAGAGAGGGGAGAAGAGAGGAGATGGCTCTTTGATTGAGCTTTTTGTCATCTCTAGTTTGTGTGTGCTAGGGAGTGGCTTGACATCTACATCTTTGAGCAATACATAGCATCAATTCGTCCTCAAAGTGTTCTCCTCATCTTGAATCCCGAATTTCTTATTTTCCCTATTTTCGGAGCTATTTTCGGGTGATTTTCGATTCGCCTTTTGTGATGCGTTTTTGGGCGGATTTCTTAGGGGATCTTGGTGCTAGGATGTGCTAGAACAACCCTTGGTAGGTCCTTGACCGAATCCATGGCACGAGCACCTTCGATTTGATGATTTGGTGAAGTTTCCCTCTCAAGTTCATCCATACCCTAGGTTCTTGATAAGATTCAAAATCCGTGGAGATTTTGTGGGGATTTTGAGATGAATCCTCTTGGATGATGTTCTCCATCTCAAGACGAAGCTATGGTTCAAATTTCGTGATTTTTGGAGGTCGTTTGGTCGGGTTTCGAGATTTTTCTTGATCTTGCGCGCGTGCTGTTTTTGGGACTGCGGACTAGTCCGCCCCGACAGCCGGACTAGTCCGCCCCCAGCCGGACAAGTCCGAAAAACCAAGTCTGTGGTCCGACCCGAAGCCGGACTAGTCCGTCCCAGACCAGACTAGTCCGCCCCGAGCCGGACTAGTCCGTCCCCCAGCCGGACAAGTCCGAAAAACCAATTCTGTAGTCCGACCCGAAGCCGGACTAGTCCGCCTCGGACCAGACTAGTCCGTCTTGGACCAGACTAGTCCGGTTCTGGATCATTTTGGTTCATTTCTTTGAGTGTGTCTTTGCTTGATTTGCTTCCGCAAGTGCTTATATCTCATCTACAATCATTCGTAGGGTCAACACATTGCTTTTCATGTGTGTGTGATCTTGGTGATTGCTCTTGAGGTGAGTTAGGACATAGGCCAAGTTCTTTGCAAGAATTTTTTTTTAGCTCCCATTCACCCCCCCTCTGGTCGCCTTCTCGGTCCTTCATAGCTGCTGCTGCTGCCTGCTCCAAAACCTCCAACCGAACAGGCTGATTATCTATTTTGTTCGAGTCCGTAGAATCCATACATCCATATAAGAGTTGGCACCCTTCAACCTCAAGTGCATAGTTCAAAGTGAGGTCCTTCCAGAATTTGTTTCTAGAGATTTGTAGTCGACCTTTTTACCATGGTTTTGGCTATCTAATAAATATGTGCACACGTTCTAAAAAAAGAGACGAATTTATCAACAAATCTTGCTTTGTGCTGGATTCGTTCGTGAAATGGGCCGGTGTTTGGTCACGCAGCCGGGCCTTGCCATCAGGCTCTACCGAGCTGCGGTGCCCAGCCCAACAAATTCTGGTCGTTCAAAATGCATGCACCGATGCTGCAGTGTATCTTGCTTGAGTTACTGCGATTGTGAACAGAAATGAGTCAAATGACCACTCCATATCTCTGCCCCGGACGCTTCGAACTCGGAACACAATTACTGACGCGGCAGCCGAAACGTTCAGTCTGCAGTATCAATAAACTGACCCACGATGCAGCCCTATATAAGCACATTGCACATGGAGTACTTGGATCCAACTAGCAGGGCGACTTGGGAGGGTTCGCGCGTACGAGGGGATCAGCCGGCATGTCGCTGCCGCCGCAGGTGATTGTTAATCATTTAAACACTGTTGTATATCCGGTAATCTGCACATAGATTAGGGCCGGTTAGGATCTTGTACTTGTTTAGATGATCAGGATCTGTTGCGACCCTCAGTATAGTTGAAACTTGGCCCTGAATCTAGCTACTAAGATTCAACTGTGATGGTTATGAAGCAGCAGGGCCAGGTGGACGTCAAGGCCGAGCTCATCACGCTCAAGGGTCTGGACCAGCATGATCGCCGGGTCTTCCACACCATGAAGACGACTGATAAGCTTCAGGCCCTCATGGACAAGTACTACGCCAAGGCGGCAGAGGTCAGCTATGGCACCGGGGCACGTTCCTGTTCGACGGCAGCATCCGAGTGGTCGGTTGGAAGACGCTGGCGGATTTAGAGTTGAATGACGAGGACGAGATCGATTTCTTCGAGTACTCGGAAGGTGGCGGACGGCGCGGTGATGTTGATGCGTGATCAATGCGCCCTACTATATGTCACCGCTATTGGTAGTAGTATTATCGGTTACCTTTGCGTGGCAGCACAATCTAAAATTCTGAGAGTTGCGCCCTGATTATATTTGTATGTGTGTAAGGCCTCGTGGCTTTGATTCGGGCGTGTCGTCCGTGCAGTTTCTGATGCTAGTATGATAAATTTCAGTTATCGAACGTTCTGAAAAAAAAAAATCAACTGCCAGTTTGTCTGCTGCCATGTCTATCTTTGCTGGTTTGAACTGACCTTGCTAATTGACAAACATGGCGGGCTTTTATCTTTAGACCTGATTGATCAATACAACTATTTACTGATCCGCAAAAGCAAGGCAGAAGGAGCAGTGCGGGAAGGGTAGATAAACGAGCAGCATGACAGCAGACAACGAGCAGGGCGTGGGAGGTTGGAAAGTGATCGACGCGGGGGCAGTTCTCACGGGACAAACGCAGAATCCTCCGGCCTCCGGGTCACGCCACGAAGACCATACCCTGTCAAGCAGAGCCACAAGAGAAACATCGTACAAACTGTGATGTGCTGGGAAGAGAAGACCCGTGTGCACACAGTATACACCATGGTGTTGGACCTGTTGGTGGCTTGGTTCGCGGCCATTGCCATTGGTGGCAGAGGCGCCTGCCGCCTGGTACCGAGCGAGCCAGGAGGCGTAAACGCATGAGCAGCTACAACCTACTCCTACCAGTGAGCAGAGCTGAACAATAGCAGGAGATCAGGGGCACTGTCAACGAACAACCAGAGTACTATGTTTCAAATATCCATAACAAAAAATATATTTGACTCCAACAGAGTATCTAGTTTTTGGAAATTCAGTTTTAACGGTGGCCTTTGAGCCATCCATCAGCACTAGGGTGATTTACAGTTACACTGCAAGCTTTCAAATTGGGCTGATTCAACGAACAACTTCCATGCGTGCAACTGAAATGCTGCTTCTGTGCCTGAGCATGGCACGAGGCCCTGAGCATGTGTTTAATCTACAGCAGGAGGGGGGTCGTCAAGCCATCACGCTCACGGTCCTGGTCATATGGCAGGGCACATCAGAGCAAGTCCAACGCTTGGCTTGAAGCCAATGAATGTCAGATTTTGCAGGGGAATAGTAGGAGAGAGAAGGGGACTTGGCGCAACTGCCAGCGCCAAGCTCGCCCAGGCTCCAAAGCTTTTGTGGGACCCGTTGGTGTCTCTTTCTCTCACTGACATGCAGATTCCATGTCTGTCTTGCAGTCGATGAGAAGCTCACGCGTTGTAGCTTTGGTCTGTAGCTTGTCGGCAGACCGGCGACGCGCCGTCTCGGATTGGGCTTGCTCTCATATGGCAGCTCGTGCAGTGATACCTGCGCGCAGCAATAGTTCCTGCACAGGTCTGGCAACGCACACGAGCTTTATCAAAAGTTCCTCACCTTTGCCAATCCCCTCCTCCTCCTCTCAAACCCCCAATTGACCCAGAGCTCTGCTGCGATGGCGAGCTCGCCGCCCCCGAGCGCTGCCACGGTGCGCCCTCCGTGAGCTTGCCGCCACGAGCGCCGTCGCGTCCGCTTCCGCGTCGAGCTCCTCTCGGCGACCTCGTCGCCGATCGCGCCGTGTGCAGGTCCACGCGCTCGCCGTCCCGCTCGCCGGTCGCCCCGAGCGCCACTTCGCGAGCCCGCCGATCCACGAGCTCGCCGCCCCAAGCGCTGGTCCGCGTGCTCGTCGCCCCCAGCGCCGATCCGCGAGCCCGCCGACCCACGTGCTCTCCGCCCCGAGCGCCGCTCCGCGAGCTCGCCGACCGACGCGCCGTGCGCTGCTCCGCGAGCTCGCCGTCGCCCCAAGCGCAGGTCCGCGAGCTGGCCGGCGCGCCGCTGGCGCTGTCCAACGCGCTCGCATCGACCCACGAGCTTGGCCGCGCGAGCGCGGTGGTTGCAGAGAAGACCGAGCCGCGAGGAACGGGCGGACCGCAAGCTCGGCCGCTCTGAAGTCTGACCAACACATCATCCTCATCTGCCGTTCACCAATTGAGCCGCGAGACAACAAATGGCGTCTTGGATCTCCCATTCTCTCCATCTTGTGACATTGTCTCTCATCCTCGCCCAGATCACCCGCTCAGCTCCCATTGCAGAGCCCAAGAATCTCACCCAGCCGAAGCCTCAGCCCTTGAACACCTACATCGTCCAAGCCGACCACCTCGCCAAACCATCGCTCTTTGCCACGCACAAGGACTGGTACAATTCCATGGTGGCAACCTACTCTCCTCGCTCCACTGCCAGCTCCAGCCGCCTCCTCTACACATACGACACCGTCATGCACGGGTTCGCCGTCCAGCTCACCGGCGACGAGGCCCGGCGCCTGTCGAACGCCGCCGGTGTGACCGGCGTTCACGAGGACAGGGTGGTCCACCTCCTGACCACGAGGTCGCCCGGGTTCCTTGGTCTGGATCCCGGCTTCGGCGTCTGGAAGGACACCGACCTCGGCGACGGAATCATCATCGGCTTTGTCGATGTTGGCATATGGCCGGAGAGCCCGAGCTTCAATGACAGCGGCCTTGGCCCTGTCCGGGCGAGCTGGAGGGGCGGATGCGTCAACGCCGAGGACTTCAACGCCACCATGTGCAGCAACAAGCTGGTCGGCGCCAAGGCCTTCCACGCTGCCGCGGAGGCTATGGGGATGATCAACCGCGGCAATGGCGTTCCCTCCCCGAGGGACATGGACGGGCACAGGACGCATGTCTCGTCGACGGCGGCGGGCTCGGAGGTCCACGACGTCACCATCAGCGAGTTTGCGCAGGGCACGGCGAGGGGCGTCGCGCCCAAGGCAAGGATTGCCATGTACGCGGTGTCCGACGAAACACCAATAGTGGACGTCGTCGCCGCAGTGGACGCCGCGGTGAAGGATGGCGTGGACATCATCTCCATTTCCATCGGTTTCCTCGACCGGTCTGCTTTCCACAGCGACGCCCTTGCCATCGCGGTGTTTGGCGCCGAGCGCAGCGGGGTGTTCGTCGTTCTTGCAGGAGGTAATTTCGGACCAAGAGCGTCATCAGTCATCAATGTGGCCCCCTGGATGACAACGGTCGGCGCCGGGACTGTAGACCGGATGTTCCCGGCGAGCCTCAAGCTCGGGGACGGTGCAGTGCTCAGTGGGCAGTCGCTTTACAGCATGAAATCCAATGGAGCGGTCATGTTCCCGATTGTGTCCAGTTCGTGCCATAAGGAAGATATGACGCCTGGCAAAATCATGGGCAAGATCGTGGTATGCTTCAACGGAGAAGGTGAAGAACATCTGGTCCGAGGTGCTGGTGGAGCTGGTCTAATCAACGTGGATAATTTGACTTGGTCCAGGGACAATTTAGAGACCCTGGAGATGACGTTCCGCAGTATTCCGGGGATCTTGCTTAGCCGCACCGCCGGCGTCAAGCTCAAGTCCTACATGGCGTCGTCGACTTATCCAGTGGCTATTCATTGTTTTGGGGCCAGTGCATGCTGGTCTGTGTTGTGTGTCTGATGTTTTTGTATCTGTGAGACTACTTCTTTTCTCTCTTAATGCAAAGGCAGAGCACCTGCCATGTTCCTTTCAAAAAAAAAAAAAAACTTATCCAGTGGCTTCTTTCATCTTCACCTGCGATATGGCCATCGGCGAGAACCGGGCGCCGATGGTGGTGTTCTTCTCGTCGCGGGGGCCTAATCCGGTCGTCCCAGAGATCCTGAAGCCCGACGTCGTAGCGCCAGGACAGAGCATACTTGCGGCCTGGAAAAGTGAGTACCAAATGGCGTCTGGGACGTCCATGTCCTGCCCGCATGTCGCCGGCGTGGCGGCGCTGATCAAGAAGAAGCACGGTGACTGGACACCGGCCATGATACGGTCGGCGCTGATCACGACAGCGGGCACTCTCGACAACACCGACCGGGAGATCCTTGACGGTGCTGTCATCGACAGTCACGGCGTCACCGTCGCGACACCCTTCGCTGTCGGGGCTGGGCACGTCCGCCCGCAACTCGCGATGGACCCGGGCCTGGTGTACGACGCCGGAGTGCAGGACTACATTGACTTCCTCTGCTCCCTGAACTACACCACAGAACAGCTGCGTCGGTTCGCGCCCGACATTGCAACGTGCACGAGGACTCTCCCCGGCGCCGCCGCCGACCTCAACTACGCCTCCTTCGTGGTGATCTTCGACAACGGTACCGACGTCCGGACACTGACGCGGACGGTGACCACGGTTTCGGAGGAGGCCGAGACGTACAGCGTCACCGTCGCCGCGCCGGAGCGTGTGAAGGTGACAGTGGCGCCGACGACCCTGCAGTTCAAGAAGCCGAACGAGAGGAAGAGCTACACCGTCGAGTTTACAAATGAAGCAGGAGGTAACCGGAAGGCAGGTTGGGAGTTTGGCCATACCATTTGGGAGAACGAGAACCATCGAGTCAGGAGCCCGGTGGCCTTCCAGTGGCAGAACTGAAGACTTCCAGTACACTTGCAGAGAGTAGAATAAGAACTGAAGAAATTAGTATCCTGCGAGTTGTGAGAACTGCAGATGTTAACAGCTAGTTGCTCCTCTATCAAGCATTCTTAGTCACCTTTCTTTCTAGTTTGGAAGGGAGCATGCCGTTATCTGTAATTTCTAGTTTGTGGTTGAACCTGGGACCTCTCTTATTATCTATATTGACTGCCAAGTTTATTATGCAGGAATTGCACTATCTGTGCTTGCCATTTGTCTTTTGTCATTCCTGTTGTGATGCTCTATTTCATGGATAATTGCATTTCACAATACTGCATGATCTCTTGGAATGTCAGAGGGCTCAACAGCCCCGCCGGACATGACGTGAAATAGATTATACAGTTGCACAAACCTACCTCAACTGATTTTACTTCAGGAAAGAAACCTGTCACACATTGACATTAGAATAATTAGGAACTAGGTGAATTCCCCGCGCGTTGCTGCGGAAATTCGAAGAGTATTGTAGTAACATTTGGTTTAAGGTGAAACAACAATTTGTAATATAATGATCGACATAACTGATGTATCTGAAGCTAGCCAAATTGTATGTTATTTTGAAATGTTAGATATATTTTTCGCAAACTATGGATTTTTTTTTTTTTACCATGGCTGGTGTAGATATTGTTGCTTTTCTGCAGCAAGTAGGAGAGAAGATTGGGCCAGGTTTGCAACAGGCATCTTTCCTTTTGTCAGACCAGGTTAGCAACAGGCATCTGTGATAATCATGAAAATATATCGATATCAACATAATATCCGAAGGAAGGAAAATAGCTTACAGAGTGCGAAAACCTATCTGAAGCAACTCTCGCTGTGTTATAAGTATTTTAGTTCTTTGATGAACCTCATGGGCAATACTGTGACCGCTGAGGAGCCAAAGAACCAACCCTGACAGAACCCTTTCACAATTGGGGGTAGTATATAAGTTGTTAAATAACTTAGAAAATAAAGAAATTGTTGCCTAAAGGTCAGTGAATTAATGTGATTGGACCTTTATTCAAGATAGCATGAAGTGAAAATCTGCTATCCTGTGAAATCTACTTTCAAGGAAACCAAGCATGTATACTGAACTTTGCATGTTGGTGCACTGTGTTACTTACATGAATGATGAAGAACAAAGCACTGGCTATCTTCAGAAATAACATAAGTATATGATTCTGTAAATATTGAAGATGCAAACCATTACAAAATGCAACTGTATGCTCTGGACATCGAACCAAACTGAGATGCAATATCAAACCAAACTTTGGCTCAGAGGAAGGGGGAGCAAAGTGATTGAAACACTGGCTGTGATGGTTACATGCAAACAGACTTGAGCTGGCTACCTGCAGCCAAATTTGTGAAGTTGAAACCTGAAACAGATGCAGAACATGTGAAATATATACATCAAATATCCTGGTTCTCCAAATTACGCAGGGCACCTGTAACTGTGCAGTTGTGATTATAAGGACTCTGACGTCTTCCATTGAAAAGATTAAGGAAACTATATCAGAAATTTAAAAATCAGGACTAAATGAAATTATTCTATACTACGTATGAATTTCTGCACATATGAGCAGAAGGTAGTGATAGAGCAGAGTACAACTGACAGAATATATATGGATAGTGGAAGCATAGCATAGCTGACAGGAAATGGATAATCAAAAGGGACATGAACATTTGCATATTGAAACAGGGAGGACAAAATCCATTTAAAAAATGATGAATCTGAGCAAAGATTTAAAAAATTTATATGAACCATCAAGTGGGAGCTGGAAAAATATAAGGAACTGAACAAATATATACTGTAATGTAGAAATTGTAATCTTTGCTAAAATAATGAATACAAGCAAATAAACTGAACGTGGAGGCTACATACCTTAGAACAATCAAAATTGCTGATGGTAGTAGAATCCAATTGAAGAAGAATCTTACTTGGCTAATGAGAGAAAGTAACCTGCATGTCATGATAACAAAAAGAAAATTCCAGTAAATTACTGGGATCTGAGTAGGCAACGGCAAGAGACAAAAAAAGGGCATGGACATGCTAAGACTGATATAGAGTAACAACGGGAGCAATTACTTAGATTCATCGTGTTTAAATGGATTCACCGTGAAATCATTCCGTGCTACATATGAAAACATGAAGCTCTGTGCTTCAGTCATAAGAACACAAATAGAATATTTGGACCAATGTACAGATATTGCAGTTTATTAAAAAAAAAAGGTTCAGGTGTAGAAGGGGGAACTTACTCCCGTGCAAGGTTCTCATTCCCGTGGTAAACCGGACCGGTTTTCGCGAAAACCGGAAAAACCGGTCCGGTCCGGTTTACCCGGGACTCCGGTTTTCCAATTCAAATTTGAAATTTTTTAAAAATTTTGGAAAAATTTGAAACAAAAAATACGTAAAAAAACTAGATCGAATGTTGAGTCGAATGGTGGAAGAACAACACGTGAAATCGATCGTTTGATAGGTGAAAAAAATCGAGAAAGTTTTCTGTGTTAAAAAGGGAAGGAAAAAAAGAAAAAACCCCTTTTTCTTTTTTCTCTTTTTGAACCTGCAACATTCCTCAATTTTTTTGACCAAGCAAACAATCAAATTTTCGAGTTCTTCTTGCACCAATGCACTGCAAATTGCATCTAGTTTTTTTACATATTTTTGTTTCAATTTTTTGAAAATTTCAATTTTTTTGCAATTTTTTTTTATTTTCCCTCTCAAATCGGTTTTCCGAATTTCGGTCCAGTTTTCCGGACATTTTGACCGGTTTACCGGAAATTTCGGGCATTTTTGGTTCAAATTTTGGTTTTCAAATTTTAATCCGGTTTCCGACCGGTTTTTCCGGTTTTCGCGAAAACCGGACATTTCGGTGGCCACCGGTTTAAAACGAAATTGTGAACCTTGCTCCCGTGGGCAAGAGATGAGATGCTGGACTTTACCTGGGGCAGGTGGCTAGACTGGGTGTAGCAGATGCACAATGCAGTAGAAAACGAATGGTATGATGCACAGGTGGATGGGGGTAGAAGAGTGAACAGAGGAGCGGAGCAGGAGGAAGATGTCCCTCAACGGACACAAATACGGCTAGTGTGAATCAATTGAAGGTAGCAAATGCAGAATTAAAGAGGAAAATAGAGGTGAATTGTAGTGGGTAATCAATTGGAGGTAATAATTCAAATGCAAAACTGAAGAGAAAACTAAATGCTGTTGGGGGGTGCAGAATTTTGAGATCATGTGGCGGAGGATGTGGGGCTGGCAGTTTCATCTCTAGGTTGAATGCAGGAGGAAGCCTAACAGACATAGCTGCTCGGTGGAGTAGGGTGGAGAGAGGGCTCGCGTCCATGGCCGATGGCTGCTGGGTGAAGCTTGGAAGGAAATATGAATAATGTGTCAAATGGGACTGAGCGTCTTTGAGGAGCAGCACACCAGGGGTACAGGAGAATTTGCCATCGGCGCAGCTTGTGGGCGACAGATGTTTGGGATTGGTCACCGGCAGCGTTGATGTTGGGGTGACCGGTGTCTGGAATGGTGAGACCTTGAGGCGACCGGGTGGGGAAGACGAACTCAGATGGATGGCTGGATGCAGTTCTGGGTGTTAGATCTGACGACTGAGAAATAAGAATGACGTGGACGCATGAGAGTTGAGCTTTAGAAAGATTAATTGCACTTAGTGGGTATGACCTTTATAGATATTATAGATACCTTGGGCCTTGCTTATGAAAATAACGCATGTTATCTCCCTGCTGGTGGTACAAAAGGAGGAAGACTGCGCCTTCAGTGATAATCATCTACCGTTGCAGGACATTCGCTTGAAACTCCATGTCTGCTACAGTAACAGATAACAGGCACGCCTCACAAAAGTCACAATGGACAGTAACAGGGGTGTGTGGGCCACAGTTGGATCTAGACGAAAGGCTTCTGCGGAAAGAATTAAGGGAGCTCAAACAACTAAAGTTAAACCTGCTGGGCTAGCTTCGAGGGACTCTTATTTATAAGGACAAGACAAGAATAATGGAAGGCTAATCAGAAGAATGATGCTGAGATTTAGAAGAGGGTGGAACCACATAGAGGTAAAGGAAATTCCCTTCATTAGCAGAAAATTTACATGGAAATGAACAAGACTCGCCAACAATGACAAGGATTGACGGATTTTTCTGTTCACCGACTTGGGAGAAAATCTATGCCACTCCTATCATACAACCCTTATCTTCCTCCTGCTCTGACCACAGTCAACTTCTTTTTATCTCCTTTAACACCAGCTGTCTAAGATCCCAGCTTCAGATTTGAAGCCTTCTGGTTTAAAACACCATGATTTCATAGTTGTTCAAAAAGTTTGGATGCAGCTAGTGGCAGATAATCATAACCCTTTCACCACTCTGCACATCAAACTGAGCCGCGCAGCCAAAGCTCTAAGATGCTGGTCAAAAACTTAAATGCCTCAAGGCAAACTGGCCATGTCAATTTGCAGGGAAATGATAGCACAACTAGATAAAGCACAGGAGAACAGACCCTTAACACTGAACAAAAGGCTCTGAAAAAGCTTATCAATAGAATGACAACGCCAAGTATTTTTCAAATAGGTAAACACAAGGAAAAAAAGGAATTACATTCACTCGCTGGAAACTGACAATATGCAGGTCTGGACCTCACAGCAAGATAAGCATCACATTATATATGAGCACTACATGAAACACATAGGCTCAAGCATACCGACAGTGCTCCAATTTTTCACAGCTTGGGTGGGAACCCCGACACCTAGAGCAACTGGAGTTTCCCTTCACTGAAAATGAGGTTAAACGCACAATAAAAATTGCACCTAAGGAGAAAGCCGACCTGATGGCTTCATTGGTCTCTTCTTTTTGCTTCTTGTGACAGGATAGGCTGTGACATCCCTATAGTTCCTCATCAAGTTTCAGAATGTCTACTCCCACGTGCACAAACAGCACTCCAGGGAACTTAGATCACCGTTACGGCTCCGTCACCGTTGTGATTCGTCTTGGAAGTGAGAAAATGGTTTGGTGGGTGGGGGGTGGGGGTGGCAAGTAGTTTCATCAACACGGCTACACGGAGCTCCATGAGGGGTTTCACCAAACCGTTTTCATCAACAGTGGAGTATCTCCTCTTTGGGCTTCATATTAATGAGTATTTTTTTAAGTGATCAGATCTTAGTTAGCAACTTTTAAATGATCAGTTAAGTCAGGTTGAATTGGAGCATCGCATGGGTTAAATGCCAAATGCCTGACATGAATCCACCGCCTCGTCCTCGTGGATGAATGATCGGCCCAGTAACAAAGACTATTCCTTCTTTTTTTTTTTTGAGACTGAGACTATTCCTCTAGAAAGACATAGACCGCACATATGTCAACTTGGATCTATTTATATAGAAATACAAACTGTCGATCATGCATATTATGGACAGTTCTTGTTATTTTCTCAATTATAATGTGAGGCCTCAATCAATTCCATATAACTTTGGTAACTATTTTGGAAATAATTCTCTATTTCAGTCGTAGAAGCAAATACATGCAGAAAAATCACGTCAATGAATGATTAAGTACTGAATTATATTTAGTATATATAGAAGGTAAAGATTTGGATGCATAACAATGCCAAATCGCATAGATAACTTTCTGTAAATCTGCAGCCAACTGCTGGCCGTGCAACCCTGGCCCAACTCTATTTAAATGTCCCTAGATTATGCCATCAACATAGCTAAACACCTCGTCAATATCAACATTGCAATTTCTGTCTCTCGAAGGACAGTTGCAAGCCAGCCATGAGAACCATCCTACTATTCGTTGCTGGCCTCATAGCCATTCACCTCATTACGACACCCACCACAGCAATCCCTGTAGACATTGACAGTCCACGCATTCAGCAGGTTGGCAGGTGGGCGGTGATGGAGCACGACAACGAGGCGAACGATGGGATTCAATTCAACAAAGTGGTGAGTGGCGATGAAAAGATGATGGGAATCATCTTACACTACGATCTCATCATCGACGCATTGAACAATGATGGCAAGGATTGCAAGTACGAGGCAGAGGTGCGCGTGATGGATGGGAGTATGAAACGCACTCTTGTAGCCTTTAAACCGGCAAACTGAGCGACAATGGGTGTTGGTCATTTGTGATGCTAGTATTATTTGAATGTAATAAGCCATGCAAGTGCTTTTTGATCAAAGAACTTCTCATTGTTCCTTCAAGTTATTTACGGTTAAATTTGCAATGGCTTGTTCGTTAGGAAACGTCCTCTTATAGAGGTCACGCACGCTGATGTCGCGACGTCTCTTCCGGCCCCGCGTCCCGAAGACTCCATCGTCCTCCCCCGCTCGCTTCCATTCAGATCAAAGCACACGCCGCTACACCACCTCATTCTGCAGCTCGATCACCGTCCGTCGTCACCATGTCCCAGGCTGCCGATTCCAAGTCGTCACTGGCGTCAGCTACCTCCTCGCTCCCGCAAGCGATACAAACTACATATGAATTTGGATTTCCTTATATGGAATAAAAACTGTGAAACCTACATGCTATGGACAGCTCTCCTTATTGCATCAATCCCATATAATTTTGATTACTATTTTGGAATGAAATCTCTATTTTAGTCGTAGAAGCAAACATGTGCCAAAAAATCACGTCATAATGAACGAAATGTAATATCACGTCATAATGAACAAAATGTAATTAATGTACATAGAAGGTGAAGATTTGATGCACAACAAATTAAAGTATGTCAAATCTCATAGATAACTTATTGTAATCTGCAGCCAATTGCTGGCCGTGCAACCCAGGCCCAACCGAACTGCGCTGATCAAGAAGAAGCAACCGGACAGTTCGGTTGCTTCTTCTTCGAGCTTGTCATACCCCATTTCTGGAATATGTTGTGCATACTGTATCAGTCCCTGGATCAGTAGCTGATACGCACAAAACACACTTCGAATTGGTAAATAAGTATAATACCTGATATAGGACCCTTAGTGGTGGTGCGACAAGGATTCATAACTATCCAAGTCCTTCCAACCAACTAAAGGTGAAGCAGACAGCGGAAGATCTTGGCCCAAAACCACAAGCAGACTTGAGAAGTAGAACGGAAAACCAACTCGTCGTCGTCTTCTACGAAGTCTTCTCCTACTAAACCAACAATCGCAAACGCGTGAGTACATAAGGTACTCAGCAAGCCCTACACTACACAAGGGAATATATACATGCATGTTTGGTCTTAGCAAGGAATAGGCTGTATGGTTCATTTGCAGCAAGCAAACTTTATGCAAGGTTCACTAAAGCAAGTGAAGGAGTCATAGATAAAACAGGGGGTTGATTGTCAATATTTTAGTTGGTTGGCCCTGAGGGAGTATAAAGCATTCCCGCCAGTTCCCAGGTTTTAGTTGGGCCTTCCGACCTCAATGGTCATACCGACCCGGTATCCATGCCAACACTTCCCAAAACACGGGCTACAACCCACTCACACTCTAAGGGAATAAGATAGGTGGCTAATCCAACGTGCGCCACAATAATGTGTCATATGCCGTGACAACGTCCATCCGGATGAATTTTACACTCTGCAGAGGTTGTACATCTTTTCCCACGGGCTACGCACCCTTTGCAAGGGGGTACGCAACGCTTAGTCCATCTTCTCCGAGTAGTCTCACAAGTTCACCACGGAATCACACTCAGGGGCTTGTGACTTGAAATGTCACACTACGGCACAACACCTATAACAGGTACGTCGTGCTCCTGCATTAACTTGCAGGATCCTGAGACACACAACAGGACGGGCGGCTTCCCCATGTACCGACAATGGGTTCCCGAGACAGACAGCGGGTTCCGCAACCGGACCACGGGTACGTTTCCCGGGCCTGTTCCTGAGCTTCCGTTGCCTCTACTGGCCTCCTGATGGAAATGCAAGAGTACCAAGAAGGTAGGGTAAGTCCTTCCCATACAGGTTCCGTGGTTGTACGAGAAATCATTATGTTAACGGGTGTCAGAACCGGTCCTTATGTGGCCGGACAAGCACCAAATCTCCCACACTAGGGGACTATCATACCATCAAAATCTCACTAGTGGCCTTGCCCGCAATCCAACCCATCCCATCATCACCGTCACCATCATCATTATCACCTAACACAGTTGTGCTACTCCCAACCTAAGTATCACACACGCCACCAAACTCATTTAACACATTTTTGTAAAAGTAAGTATGTGAGAAGGTGTGGCAATGTAGAAACATTGCGGAGTCCTAAGCATATCTAGTAGCAAGGTGATTGTGCCATCATAGAAATGATGGAACTATCCTAGGGTTATCAAGGTGACAGGTAAACAAGGGTAAACAAGGATTAAGATATTAACGTCTTAAGTAACAGACATCAATATCAATAAGCAAGTAGGATTATAGCTACACAAGCAGTAAAATAACAAGTAATGCATAATACGAGAGCAGGCCATATAGGTGCATTGCGAAAACAGTAGGTTCAATCATGATCAAGGAGAAGTAGAGCTTGCCTGAAAACGCTATCCTAATCTTCCAATACTTGGTCTTCAGATTCTTCTGTCGAAGTCGATATCTTCAAGTCCTTCCTAAAAGCTTGTATCTTCTGACTCGTCCTTGGGCTCAGCTCCTTCGGCTCGTCCTTGCAGCTTGGATCTTCTTGATCTTCCTTGAATTCTTCTGGCTCTTCCTCGGATCTCGTGTAAGCTAGCGCATAGGAACACAACGTATAAACAAACTACCGCAAAAGAAATAAAGATCGAAAAGAGCCAAGTAAGATCCGATTAATTCCAATAAGAACCGATGGTACACCGAAGAAGGATAAGATATAAATCATGTATGATGCAATAGGTTTTATTTTAGGAAGATTTTATTATCCTAAGACTATTAGGAGTGATGCATCAAGTACTAGGGCTTTTAATGTAAATGAGAGATGCTAAACAGAGAAATGCATGAGTGTATGTAAAGGTGGAAACAAGCGTGTGTGCGTGTTGATCATATATTTGTGGCACTAAGTCTTTATATAGGTCGTGGTCTATATAAAGGTTCATGCGACACATGTACATGTGCAAGGTGTGTCACTTTAATTACTTACCTATAGATTATGATATTACCTAATGGTGATTAGCTATTGTATTATTTACTAAATTAATTACTAAGACTAAGCTACTAGTTATTGGTCATGTGCGGAGCGCATGACCGTGGTACGTGCGCGTGATTAAGCATGTTATGATGCACGGTTGCAAATAAAACAATTAATTAACCAATAAAGGGCAAACTAGCAAATAAGGTAGCAACGAACAATAACTCCAATAAAACTCAATGAAAGACAATTTATACAGAGATTAATAAACCAATAAGACAAGGTATAGGTCGGTGGCAACATTGGATTAAGATTGATTGAGCGATGATTGAGCTAGGTGAGTGTTGCGGCTAGGTGAGAACAACGGGGGTTGTATACTTTGATACGGAATGATACAATGTGATAGGTTAAGTTCAATGTCACGCTAAAAGGTGAGCGAGCATTCGTGACACGTGGGATCAACGACATATGATGAGCTTGTCGAGAGAGTGTGGGATTTAGATATTGATAGCTCGTAGATATAATCTAGAGCTTTGAGATTGGTACCAAAGGGTACTACGCGTTTCTACGAACGCGTGAGCGCAAGATTCGCTCAAAACGGAGCTACGGTTGAAAAGATATGGGGGTTTAAAGATTGTAGGGGCTCATTTGTAATTACAGCAAGGTTCTAGGGACTTATCTGTAAAAACAGAAAAGTTCTAGGGACCTATATGTAATTATGAGAAAGTTTAGGGGCCTCGGTGTAAAAAGGTAAGGACTAAAAGGTGATTACAGAAAAATATAAGGGTGTTTATGTAAAAAGACAGGACCGAAATAGAATTACTGAAATGGTCAGGGGCCTATCTGTTAAATGTACAGGACCCGGGATTTTCCAGGATTTTGGGATTTATTTTTCTATTGGAAAAGGTTGGTGGATCGGGTCTACGGGTGTGTGGACCAGGTCTACAGGCGGTCCACACACGTTCACGGTGGACCGACGGATCTGGATCGTTGGATCTAAAATGGACGGCTAAGATGAGGGGAAGGCGGCGCACAGCGGCCGGCGGCGACGGGCGCGGCGGCGCGTCACCGGGACGTTGCCGGAGCTACCCGTTCCGTCGCTCCGGTGGCTCAAAATCGAAGCGGGAGGGCTCGGGAGAGAGAGGAGGGAGCGGGGAGCTCACCGCGGTGCTTGTAGACGACGCGCGGAGGCGGGGGGACGTCGGCGGCGGCGAGGCGCGGAGCGTCGCGACGGCGCTCGACGAGGGACGGTCTCTGGTGGCGAAACGGGACGAGGAAGATGTCCGAGAGGTGCGGTGCGTCGGCGCGAGCCTCTTCAACAAGATGTCGTGGATGGAGGAGGCAGGGACGCGCTGGTACTGGCGGGGCGCGGCGCTCGGCGGCGGCGCGCGGCGAAGTGGGGCGCCCGCGCGTCTGCGGCCAAAGCTTGCTCGCCAAGCTGGCCGAGGAGGAGTAGGGAGGCCTGGTGTTGTGCTTGGACCGGAGGAGAGGGAGGAAGGGGCTCGCCGGCGGCGAATCGCGGCCGGAGTTGGAGACGATTTGGGGAAAAGCTCCGATTGGAGCTCGGTGGTGGTCGAGGAGGGGAGCTGTGAGTTGGGGAAGGGAGAGGAGATCGTCGCGCATTCATTTTTATAGGCGGAGGGGCGAGAGAGAGACCGAGGGAAAGGGAGCAGCTCGGTCAAGGTCGCCGGTCTTCGGTCGCCGGGGCGGTTGGCGACGCGACGTCGCGGCAGGGAAGGGAATGGGCTGCCATGCGCGATGACGGGTGCGCGGCATGGCTGCAGTGCTTGCGAGGGGACGAAACGAGGCGGTCGCTCGCGTGGCGCTGAGGTCGCGGCATGGAGGTCGCCGGGTCTCTGACGGTCTCGGTCGTCGCCTTTAACGCGGACGGGACGCGTCGAGGTGCGGCGGGATGGGCGACCATGTGTGATGACGCGGCCACGGCATGGCTACAGCCGCGGCGATGCGACGGAACGGCAGGCGGTGACGAGGGAGGGACGTCAGCGGCATGGGCGGCGGCTTGACCGGAGGAGAGAGGAGGAAAAGGCTGGGTGGACGGGCTGCTGCTGGGCCGGGCGGTGAAGCTGGGCCGGAGGGAAGGAAAAGAGGGGATGGGCCTCGCTGGGCTGCGGTCTGGAGGGAGGAGGTGAGGGAGAAAAGAGAAATGGGCTGGGCTGAAAGAATGGAGAAAGGAGATTTCGGTCTGGGGAGAAGATAAGAGAAAGATTTGGTTTATTCTTTTCTGGGATTTGAAGAACTCCAAATTTGAATGCAAATTCAAATTTGACAGGAACAAAAAATCAAACAATCACACAATTGAAAAGAATAAGAGCTCCAAAAATGCATATGATGCATTTTGTGCAAGTTTTCAGAAGGCAAAATTTTAAATTCAAGGTGAATTCCCTGAAGTTTAACAAATAATTATTTTAGTTTGTTATAAATTCAAAAGTTTCGAACTTTTAGTGAATTTTAAATGAAACAAACACTTGAGCACATATTTTAATATTTAGAAAATTCCATCTTCTGACTAGGTTTGAAATTATTTAATGAATTTTATTTTGAAAATTCGTGGCAAGGTAAGGGTTTGGACAAAAATTTAAATTTGCACTGATTTTTATTCCTTTTGATTTCTTTTGAAAATTTGGGATGTTACAGAGCTGTGGGCGGGCACTGTCGGCGCTGATGTGTAACACCCTGAAATTTCTATATTCCGAAAATGCTAATTAATATTCCTAGTTAGGGCAGGTACAATGCTACACGTAAGCAGTCTCATAGCCCGTCTCATGCAACCTTATATAGAATTTTTAATGAGGTGGAAGAGAGAGAGGGTGGTGAGAGAAAGAGGTGGTTGTTTCGCGAAGCAACCACCTCATGCGCTAAAATTTAGGAGTATGAGACGGCTTACACACCATTGTACGAGTTATAGTTGCCATGCAACTCATAAATATTCCTTTTCTCACCCACAAATTAAGAAAAGATGCAATTAATACTAGACAACTAAAACAATCACCTATTATACAAGTTGTCTGATGAAACCGTCTGAAAACTATGAGACGGGCTATGAGACAACACCTTTGTACTTGCCCTTATCTCTTTGAAGCGTGGGAGTCTTTCTTTGGTATTTTGGCCATTCAATTCCATTAAAATATGGCATTATATTCCCATGTCAATCACTGAATTGGAAACTGCCGTGAACCTTTCATCTCCTTCTCTCTCCTATTTCCTCTCCCGTGAAACATCTCCTTGTTGTAGGAGGCGTTTCCATTCACCAGAGCACCAGCAGCTCCTTCCTGACGTTGAAGATTGTGATGGAGTAGATGACGAGGTGTCCGGCAGCACCTTTGAGCGAGGCAACGACGGGTCTGCAGGCAGAGGTGGAGGAGTGAGCGCATCGCCTTGAGGGCTTGATCAATCCTGCAGCCAGGCCGACAGGCAAGTAACAACATAGCTATCCTTTCTTGAGATCCTGTAGCCAAAATTTGTCCAGTATGCTTTAGCTAATTCAGTAAATTAGACCTTCGTAATACATGATTGGGAATAGTCTATGCGGCAACCTTGGTTCATTATTTGTTAGCTGTGGAATCAGGATCACTAGCTACCTATCTGGTGGGATCTATTCTATTTTATTCAGACGTATCATCTCCCATGTACTACCCTGAGATCATAGTGCGCAGACAGGAGACACTATCAATATCTCACGACACAGTCGTGTCAATCTCTTGTTGCCTCCTTACAAGAATTCCAGGAGCTTTGCATCGACTAATTATAATTCCCTGACACCCAGTATTCCATTGGCATGTGGTGTTTATCTATCTAAACTTTTAAAGAACCAGTTGCGAGAAATACAATTTTTACCTGCCAGAATCAACCCTACCTGTATATCAACCATTGATTAAAACTGAACCCTTTTAATCGACCAACCGATCCTGCCATGCTGAGCCCGGGTCCACACAAGGGGGACAAGGCAGGGGGACAAAACGTCATCGCCAGTTCATTTGCGATGACGATCGTAATTTTTTTGTTACGTGAGGAAACGCTAACCCTTCCGCGGTTCCCACTTCCCCCCTGCCTTGATTGCAGGCATGTTTATTTGTTTCCTTTTTACGCCTGAATTCTTTCCTTCCTCCCACCTCCTCCGTCAGATCTTCCTGCGTGCGGGCTGCGGCTGCAGAGGCGGCGAGCTGGAGGCAGCGTCTAGGGTTGTGGCTGTGGCGGCGGCCAAGAGCAGCGGCAAGATGCAGAGGCTGCTCAGATCGGCCTTCAAGATGCCTGAGCCGGTCGGGGTACGGGTCTTCCTCTATGGAGCAGGAGGTAGCCCACTCGCTGTCCTGCTGTGGTGCCGGCGGTGAGGGCGGACAGGCCGGCAAGAGTCGGCCTGCGCGGAGGGTGAGGCGCCGGCGTCTACGGCAACGTCTACCGGCACGTGTGCGTCCTCCTCTCCTTCGTCCTCCCAATCTCGGACTCCCAAGAACCAATCAACTGATTGCGAGCCTTTCAGGTTTTAGGTCGCGGCTGCTGCTTTTCCCTTTTCCTATTGTTCGTTTTTCTCCTCTAAAGATGCAGGAATGTTTGCATCGATTTTTGTTTTTGCGCGTACATTGCTCTGTTCTCGCTGGACCATCAATCAGTATTGTTTATTACCAGCGTTGATGGATGAATCAAGTTGCCGCGTGGGAAGAAAAAAAAAACTGATTTTACTTTTTGGTGTGTGCTTATTTTCAGGTGCAGCTTGCACTATATGGCCATGAGCATCGGCAACCTGGCGCGGCCGTACTCCCTGGACGTCAACACAGGCAACGACCTCACCTGGCTCCAGTGTGGTGCGCCCTGGGTCAGCTGCTCCAAGGTGTGTTCCTCTGCTTTCTTGTGTACTTGTGCTCCTCTCTGCGCACCACTCATTTTGGAGCGAGTATGAGGCAGTGGGATGTTGCATCATTGGCACAGTTCTATATTTGTATACTGTTTCCAGTCCAGGTGTGGGTACTGTTTAAGGTTCATTCTTTGTAGAATCGTCGTTTTATTAGGGATAGCGGGATACACACAAAATACGGTACATATAATTTTTTCATCTCATAATGCTGCTGTTTTAATCTCTCTAGGATTTTATTTGTGCAATTAGATTAGAAATGGGAAGTTTCAATGTATGATAACAGCATAACCTCAAGTATATTGGGTGCATTGTTGAACCCTATGGCTTGTTGATGGAACCCCACGGGTTAGTACCGACCCAATTTTGTTCATTATTGTGTTGCTTGTTGATCCAATTTGTTATTTTCTTTCCTCTCTCGCAAGTGCAATTCTAGGGAGGAAACCACTTGACATTTTTTCTTAATCTAATCTCTTCGGGCAATGCTCTCATCCAATTCAACCTCGGCTATTGCTTGCAGAATAGGAAAGGGGTAAAGGGTAATTAGAAGGAAGCTGTAAATTATCCTGGTATGTTGAGACCTGCAGTTTGCAAAATATATCTAAGCTATGCATCGATCACATCTCTTACTCAATTATTGTTAATTCCTTTTGACGAACCTGAATATAATTCACTGGAAATATACCGTGCCATCAAATGGAATTGCATGAAATTTTCATGTCTCATTACATTATGATTTTCTACATATATTATTTTTTTGTTATTTAGTTTGTTTGTACAGAATTTCAGTGATCCATGTGTTTCGATGCATAACTTCTTTTGCTTATATATTGTGCCTAATAAATCCACTTTTTTTTGGTTGGAAGGCAGTTGATGGGTTGAATTTTGTATTGACGTTTGGCTTTCTAAACATTTGAAGCCTGGCGTAGAAGCAAGATAACCACAGTGATTTCTGCCGCCATTCAGGATGGTCTCTTCTATCCACGCATGATGCGGCCACTAAATAAATAAGTTGTCAAGGTGATGCATGCTCTCAAATCTTCCATGACCTCATTAACTTTTTATTGATAGGTGCCTTTGTTTTGGGTCCTGTATGCTGGCCAGATTTATATATAACAATCTCCTTCTTTTCCCATTGTTGATGTTCCTTTTTTTCCCCCATTCCCTTTGTTACAGGTCCCGTATGCAGTCAATCTCCATTTCATTTGTAAGCTTCTGATGCTACCCAATGTGGATAGTGAACTCTAAATATTAGGAATTCTATGGATACCCCCTTATTACTGGTAGGGAGTAATCTAAATGTTAATTAGTCATTAGTTTACATAAATGTTGTCTGTCGATAAAGATAAGGAAAACTATGATCGAGGTCATAGTTACATCATTAGTTTGAGCCACATAGAGTGTGTTAATGAGTTTTACAAACATATAAAATAACAATTTCATTTTTATTGCTCCAACTCGTTATTAACTGTATTAATTTACTTTCTTACATTGTTTTTCCGGGCAACATATTTCATATTCTCTTGCCTGATTTATTCCTCTAAACTCTGAGAAACTAACAGTTGTCCATGGAATTTTTGCATCAAACTGCAATTTTAGTAATACAATTTTAGGCAGCTGGTTTAAACTTTACCCCAAAAAGTTACAATTTTTGGCATCTTGTTTAGACTTCAACCCAAAACATGGAAACATGATTAATTGTTCAAATTTAGGCATCTGTATTAATTCTTATGTTTTTTTTAAGAATTTCAGGCATTTGTTTGAGATTTCGATCCAAAACATGGAAAGGAGATAGTGGTCATTTTTCAGTGAGCAACAAGAACGCTTACCCATGACAGTATAAAGAATCAGGCCATTGAGACTATTGTTATGCTACTGGAACCATGGGGACCGTTGTCGGGCTACTGGAACCTGAAATATCAGGTCAGAATGGACACTAGCACAGTTTGAATCCCCCCCACTGTTTTTTTCCTCAAGACAAAATTATTCTCTAAATCATGAGTTTTGGGAGTTCTTTCTTGTAGTGAAAGTCAAAATTAACCCTGACAATGATGTGGAGTGTGCATTTGATGCAGAGGATAAAGAATACATATTTTGAGACGTATGATGAGTTGCTTCGTTTCAAATTTTTTTTCAGTCAATGACATAAAAAGTTGGTGAGTCCCCAAATTGATCATTCTTCGTGGAATTATGTTGAATGAAGTGAAGGGCTCAATAGGAAGATCCAGATGTTGCTTTCAACTGCATTTATCATATGTGATGCTGTTTTTTTTGGTGCAAAATTGATTATTTCTATGTTGTTAGGCCTCGCTAGATTGAAGGAAGTGATGAACAGTGTAAAGGAAGATTTCAGGAGGGAAAAATCGGACCAGAACCATGTAGATGTCAAATTTGCTAATAGGTGTGCCGGCTATGTGTTTGACAAATTGTCTCTGCCCAATTATTTTTGATATTAATGAGGTGTCCAACAGGAATATGACACTTGCCTGTGCAGGAATTATTTCAGTTATTCCGTTGCCATAACTGAAATAACTTTTTCTTTGAGACATAAAAACTCAGTCCCACTTCTAAGCTGTGGATCTGTCTATGGTATAGGGTATAGACTAGAAGCTCTCTATTTAGGCTGTAAGTATTTCTCTGGTACTTTTTCTGCGCATCATGAATACTCTGACAAGGAAATAATTGCACATATTTCTTTGAGAATTCCTACAAAGTTTCCGAACCAGACTTGAGTTGAAAATATTTCGTGGGCAAACAAGGAAATAGTTGCACATTTCTTTGAGAATTCCTGCATACAGATTGATTTCATATACTTTTATAGTTGACTAGGTTGCAACCGCAGATCTTATCAGTGCATGCTTTCTATTCTCTAATTTATAATTGACTAGGTTGCACCTATTAAACATGTTTATTTTATTTTTGTTGCTTTTGCTACTCAGATACTATTTGTTATTGTGTACTAGGGTGTTACGTACGTGCATTTGGCAAGCTACTATAATAAGCACATGCACCACTAATTTTTATTTCGCAGAAATTTTATTGATGGATTTTGATTCATATTTTATTGATGGACGTCGACACCTGAATGACACTAGCAACTCCATTGGAAACTGACACTAACAAAGGGATATGTGCAAGGTCCAAGACAAATCAAGATTTTGCAAAAGCTTTGTTAATATATGTTGATTCAGACTGTTAGCCTAATAATATGAATGTATCGTTGTCATGTAAGTATAGTTCTGCTATGGGATTTCAGCTGAATATATGTATGTATGACGCAGTGCTTGTAAGAAATCATCATTTAGATTTTTTTTTTAAGATAGAGATGCTTTTTACCCCTGATTGTTTGTTGAAGAGACAACGTAGGAAAATTAAGTGAGTGCAATATTCATTGCAAAAAAATGTTTCAATCATTAATACATTAGCTAACCTTTTCACTTAGCTTTAAAAATAGTGACATGATTGAATTATTTATTACACTATACATTAGTGTTTTTTTGGTAACACTATACATTAGTTGATAATAACTAATAAAAATAATTTCTAAAATAATATTTACATAATAAGAAAGAATTCCTAATATGTAGAATGTAAGAAAAAACTGAAGCTGGGTATGAATTTCAAATTTCTTTGTAACGTCCTGAAAAAACAAAAATATTGGACGTACGATCTTTTACGATATTACATTACTATTCAAAGAAACGAGTTGCCCATAATTCTCGTGACCTGCCAAGTGATGTAATTTTTGAACACGTGCGTGGCGCACGTCACGCACGTGCATTTTTACTAGTTACCATACGTAACAATTCACAATTGCCATGGATGGACTACTCTAGCAATAACATCCAGACATAATTTGTTTACAAAGCTTATCTGCCAAATTTATCAAATAATTGTTACAGAACTTGCACCCATTATATTATCGCATATACGGGTATCACACTACACCTAACAACGTACGCGGGCCGTACATTCCCGTTGTTGGGAGAATAACACCCGGCCACAGGGATACGGTCGTGGTGGGTGCCTGGCCATTCTCGTATCACCTGGTATGCGACTCATGAATTCGGTACCGCAATTACTTTTCCCATCTAGTAACCTGATCAATCTCATAAGTCAGATTTCCAAACTTGTATTTCACTATGGTCTATATCCATGTATTGGTCTGATTCTATTTGTATTCATTTTTCTTTTACCATATCTGTTGTTGTAACTACTATAATTGATTGTACCGTGGCCACAATCCTTTGTGGCTACCTGGAACCCTTGACAATGTATCCTTGACATTATTCTCGCTAAGTTGCTATACTTGCTGAGATTTTTCATCTCACACTTGCTTTCCTGTTCCAGGTAAAAGGTTAAAGGAGTAGAAACATGAGCATGGGTCATGGGTGGCACGCACATTCCAGCACCGTCGATTGCAGTTTATTTTGGAGTCAAATGTGCGTTTTTTTTCTCCTCTCCCACCGCTCAACTAAGCCCTCACCTCGCCGCCACCGGGCCCCCCCTCCTCTCCCCTCCGGCTTGCCGGAGGCGGGTTGGAGAGGGAAGCCCCTTCCTAGTAGCCTAGTTTTATTAGTAGTAGCTTGCAGTTAGGGTTAGGGTTCCGACGGTGTCCATGTGGAGGCCGATTGGATTTGCGTCCTCTCACGGCGGATCTGGAGGCGGAGACGCTAACGGCGGCGAGGTCATCGGTGATGCCTGGTGGAGGTTAGTTTTCTTCCTCTCTTTTGCGAAAGGAGTGAAGATCTTGGTACCTCCTTTGGTGGGTTCATGGTTTCCCTTGCCGGCGGCGATGCTGGCGGTGGTGGATGGTGTTTCCGGGTGGATAAAGTCAAGTTTCGATTGTATCTGCGCCGGATTTCTGCTTCCTTTTTCTGGTTGGCAACGAGGTCGCCGATGCTCATTCAGATCGAAGTTTCTTTCGTGGCAAATCCGTCCGGGATGTTCCTGGATGGTGGAATTTGCGGCTGGAAAATGTTTCAAGCCTCCTGCTGACGGATTGAGCGAGCATCTTGGCGAGGCCCTGGCTGCTGAGCAGCGTTCGGCTTCGATGAAGAAGATGAACAGGACCTGGAGGGATCGCTTTGTAATTTCTACTTTCTTTAGGGTCCTAGTGTGTAAAAGGGGATGTACTGATTTTCCTGCAAATTAATAAATCATTCCTTTCGCAAAAAAAAAAGTTTTATCTTTTCTTGTGGATCGGTCCAGTGCTTTAAACTTTTATTTCAGTTTGCTTCCGCTTGTGATTTTGTTTCGTTGCCATTATAAATATCTTTCTTTTTGAATTATGCACCATATTTATTTTTTGAGATGACGTTCCACGTAGTACCGCGTTTGTTACATGCGGGTTGCTACATGATGACACCGCCGCCAGGCTCGACAACACGCAACGCGACATCCTCGACGAAGGCCTCACAGAAGACGACCGTGCCGCGACGCATTTTGCCGCCGGCGCCGGACACGTCTGTTAGAGATAAAGCCTAGCGACGTTATCTCCATGTAAACGTGTAGCCGAAGTAAGGTTAGAGATAGAGTTAGTTACTCTGTTGAGATTTGATGTTATCATGATGTACTCTAGCCTGGCTATATAAACATGTATGCGTGCACGTAATGTGCATCGCTTCCGCCTCATTTTACATGGTACCAAGAGCCTAACCTCAAACACATCTAGATGGCATCTTCATCCACCGGCGGCGGCCATGGCTCCCTTGGCCTGCCGGTCTCCGAAAAGCTGACGAAGAACAACTTCGCGCTCTGGAAGATGCAAGTCCTGCCCGCGCTCCGCGCTGCGCAGCTCTTCGACATCATCGTCGCCTCTCCGCCACCCAAGACCGTCGACGTCAAGAAGAATGACAAGACCGAGACGGTGGAGAACCAGGAGTACGTGCGCTGGGTGGTACAAGACCAACATGTCCTCTCCTACCTGGTGTCTTCCCTGTCGAGGGAGATCCTGAGCCAGATCACCACCTGCACCACGGCTCGGGAAGCATGGGAGCAGATCTAGGCCATCTTCTCGTCCCACGTGCGGGCGCGCTCCGTCAACACCTGCATCGCCCTCGCCACGACGCAGAAGGGCGCCATGTCCATCACCGAGTACTTCACCAAGATGAAGACGCTCGCTGACGAGATGGCTTTCTCCGGGAAGCCCCTCGATCAAGAGGAGCTTGTCTCCTACATCCTAGCAGGGCTCGATTCAGACTACAATCCCTGTGTCTCTGCCGTTGTAGCTCAACGTGACACGGTCACCGTCCATGAGCTGCTCGGCCAGCTTCTGAGCTTCGAGACGACGCTCGCCCTTCAAGCCGGTGGCAACGATCATCAGCTCTCGGCTAATGCAGCTAGCCGAGGAAATCGAGGTGGCCGCGGAGATCGTGGCCTGCCTCGTCCAAACGCGGCGCTCCTCATCCGCGCAACCGCGGCAACGACCGCAACAACGGCAACGGTGGCGCCGGCAAGTCGACCTCCTCCAAGCGGAGTGATCGCCCTGAATGCCAGATCTGTGGCAAGGTCGGTCACAACGCTAAGAAGTGCTGGTATCGCTATGAAGAAGAAGATGAGCGGGCTGCTAACACGGCCTCAAGGAACGGCTCCGACCCGGCCTGGTGCTGCGACTCCGGCGCCACCGACCATATCACCTCCGAGCTAGACAAGCTTGCCGTGCGCAGCCGCTACACTGGGGAGGAACAGATCCACACCGCCAATGGTGAAGGTATGACTATTGAGCATATTGGTCATGCTGTTTTACAATCTCCTAGTCGAAATCTTGTTCTTAAAAATATTCTACATGTGCCACAAGCCAAAAAGAACCTTCTCTCTGTTCAACGACTTGCCTATGATAATCGTGCTTTCCTAGAATTTCACCCCCATTGTTTTCTTATCAAGGATCAGGTCACAAGGAAGGTCCTTCTTCGAGGCAGGTCTAGGGGAGGTCTCTACCCAATTCCGGCTGATGTGGTCGCCACCTTCAATAAGCAAGCAAATGCTGCAACCAAGCCCTCTGTCGTCCGGTGGCACAATCGCTTAGGGCATCCCTCTTATTTGATAGTCAATAAAGTCATCAGCCGCAATAGTTTGCCGTGTGCTAGTGAAAGTAGTGTTGAGTCAGTGTGTGATTCTTGTCAAAGGGCTAAAAGCCATCAGTTGCCATATCCAAAATCCTCGAGTGTGTCTACCATGCCTTTGCAACTTATTTTTTCTGATGTATGGGGACCTGCCCCGGATTCTTTTGGACGGCAAAAATATTATGTTAGTTTCATAGACGACTTCAGCAAATTCACCTTTGTTTACTTACTGAAATATAAATCTGAAGTATTCCAGCGTTTTCATGATTTACAGAATCTAGTTGAGCGTCTATTTAATCAAAAGATTATATCCATCCAAACCGATTGGGGAGGAGAGTATGAAAAACTCCATTCTTTCTTCACCCGTGTAGGGATCACACATTTTGTCTCCTGCCCACATGCACACCAGCAGAATGGAGCTGCTGAAAGAAAGCATAGGCATATCGTTGAGGTCGGCCTTTCTCTCTTAGCTCATGCTGACATGCCTCTGAAATACTGGGATGAGCATTCTCAACTGCCGCCTATCTCATCAACCGGACACCCACTAAAGTTCTCAATTTTTCTACCCCACTTGAAACCTTATTTAATCAACAACCTGACTACTCCTTTCTTAAAACTTTCGGCTGTGCGTGTTTGCCTAATTTGTGTCCCTATAATTCACGCAAGTTAGAATTCCGCTCCAAATGGTGTGTCTTCATTGGATACAGCAATCTCCACAAGGGGTATCGATGCCTAGATGTTTCTACTGGTAGGGTATATATTTCTCGCGATGTCGTTTTTGATGAGCATGTATTTCTGTTTGCTTCTTTAAATTCCAATGCCGGCTCACGACTTCGCTCCGAACTTGATCTCCTTCCTCCAACTTTGCTCAATCCCAACGACATGGATTTTGTTAAAACAAATGGACAATTGCCTGATAGTTCATCGCCTTCTAATTTGGCTAATGACTCTGACTTACCCGATGTGGAAAGGGGCCTGGTTGTCTGTATGCAGGAAACGGAAGGAGCAAGTCCCGGTGCTGATGCTTCATCGGATCTGGCGCCGATCGCATCTACTCCGGCTTCTGTGCGGTCGGCGGCAGCACAGCCTGCGCCGCCCCAGTCCCTGGGCGCCACGTCGTCCCCGGTCGGGCTGTCTCTGGCTCCGCCTGCGCCGGGAATTGATGGCGCGGGATCTTCTGTGGCCACCTCCTCGGCGGCGGCTTCTCCATTGGTTGCGGCCGATGCTCCAGGATCTCCTGTGGCGTCCTCTGGATCTTCTGCGGACGCTGTTCCTGTGGCTGATCGATCACCAACGCCTCCAGCAGCTGATACACCTCCTCCTGCTCGGTCTACTCGTCTGCTACATGGCATTCGACAGCCCAAGAAGTACACGGATGGCACAGTCGCCTATGGTGCTGGTCTCCTGGCTGAGCGAGGTGAACCTCGAGATCTTGCTGATGCCTTGGCTAGTAGTGATTGGCGATAAGCAATGGATACTGAATTTGAAGCCCTTCAAAAGAATCGTACATGGCATCTTGTTCCTCCGCGACATGGTCGCAATGTTGTTGGTTGCAAGTGGGTTTACAAGGTTAAACGCAAAGCTGATGGCACTATTGATCGCTACAAGGCACGGTTAGTGGCTAAGGGTTTCAAGCAACGCTTTGGACTTGATTATGAAGATACATATAGTCCTGTGGTTAAACCCCAAACAATCAGAATTGTTTTGTCTCTGGCTGTCTCTCAAGGGTGGAGTTTACGTCAACTAGATGTGCAGAACGCGTTTCTACATGGTGTTCTTGAGGAAGATGTGTACATGGTGCAACCACCTGGGTATGAAGATAAATTAAAACCTGGTTTTGTCTGCAAACTTGACAAAGCTCTCTATGGATTAAAACAGGCCCCTCGTGCCTGGTATCATCGTCTCAGTGCCAAGCTGATTCAGTTTGGTTTTCAAGCCTCCAAGGCAGATATTTCTCTTTTCTTCTATAAGAAAGGAAAGGTGATTATTTTTGTGCTTGTTTATGTGGATGACATTATTGTTGTCAGCTCAGTTCCTGATGCTACAAGTGCTCTTCTTTCTGATCTCAAGCTTGAGTTTGCTCTTAAAGATCTTGGCGATCTTCATTTTTTCTTGGGTATTGAAGTCAAAAGATCAAGGGAGGGATTGCTTCTTACTCAGGAAAAGTATACGCTTGATCTTTTGAAGAAGGTCAATATGCTGACGTGCAAAGGTGTCAGTACTCCTATGTCCACTAGTGACAAGCTGACTCTTCATTGTGGAACTCCTCTTGGATCAGCTGATGCAACAAATTATCGCAGTATAGTTGCACGTTGCAATATCTTACCTTGACATGGCCGGACATTGCGTTTGCTGTGAATAAAGTCTGCCAATATCTCCATGCTCCCACTACTGATCATTGGACTGCTGTTAAACGAATTTTGCGCTACTTACAAACTACACTTGGTCTGGGTCTCAAGCTAGTCAAGTCTAAGTCACTTGTAGTTAGTGCATTCTCAGATGCTGATTGGGCTGGCAGTTTGGATGATCGAAGATCTACAGGAGGTTTTGCAGTCTATTTTGGAGATAATCTTGTGTCAGGAGTGCACGCAAACAGGCTACTGTATCTCGTTCGAGTACCGAGACAGAGTATAAAGCTCTTGCTAATGCTACAGCAGAAGTTATATGGATTCAAACTCTTCTAAAGGAAATTGGTGTTCCAAGTCCTCCAGTTGCGAAGCTTTGGTGTGACAATATTGGTGCTACTTACCTTTCGGCAAACCCTGTGTTTCATGGCCGCACTAAACATGTTGAAGTAGATTTTCACTTTGTGCATGAAAGGGTCTTACAGAAGTTGCTAGACATTTGTTATATCTCAACAAATGATCAGGTTGCGGATGGTTTTACTAAAGCACTCTCTGCAAAGAAGCTACAAGAGTTTGTCTACAATCTTAACTTAGATAAGTTATGATTGAGGGAGGGTGTTAGAGATAAAGCCTAGCGACGTTATCTCCATGTAAACGTGTAGCCGAAGTAAGGTTAGAGATAGAGTTAGTTACTCTGTTGAGATTTGATGTTATCATGATGTACTCTAGCCTGGCTATATAAACATGTATGCGTGCACGTAATGTGCATCGCTTCCGCCTCATTTTACAACGTCGGCCCACAGCTCGCCATGGACCCGGGCCTGGTGTACGCGCCGGCGCGCGGGACTACGTCGACTTCCTCTGCTTCCTCAACTACACCACGGAGCAGCTGCGCCTTTTCGCGCCCGACATGGCCACGTGCACGACGACCATGCTCCCCGGCGACCTCAACTACCCCTCCTTCGTGGTGGTCTTCGACGGCCGCACCGACGTCCGCACGCTGACAAGGACGGTGACCAATGTGTCCGGGGAGGCCGAGAAGTACAACGTCACCGTCGTAGCTCCGGAGCAGGTGAAGGTGACCGTCACGCCGGCGACCCTGGATTTCAAGGAGCAGTACGAGAAGAAGACCTACACCGTCCAGTTCAGAAGCTTGGCGGGAGGAAACATGACGGCCGGATGGGACTTTGGTCACATCAGCTGGGAGAACGAGGACCATCAGGTCAGGAGCCAAGTGGCGTTCCAGTGGAAGACCTGATGGAAGTAGAGATTTGTAGTAGAATAAGAAAATGACTTGGAATGATCTGATGCTCTGTTTCTGTCCTCTGTTTGTTGGTCATGGAATATTCAGTATCCTCTGATTCAGCAGCAATCGGTATTAACAATGACATACTGTTAAACTTGCCTGCTTGGAAAATTCAGTGTCCGCAGTTTTTCTTAAGCCATTTTTCCGTAAAAAAGAAAGAAAAGGAAAACTTGCTTGCGTTCTCTCTTGCAAAGCCATGAACAGAAGTTGCAAGCAGGCAATAGAGGGCAAGCTGAGGTCGCCGCATCCCGAAGACTCGTCGTCGTTGTCCTCCCTCGCTCGCTTCCCTTCAGATCAAGGCGCACGCCGCTACCCCACCTCATTCTGCAGCTCGATCGCCGCCCGTCGTCACCATGTCCCATGCCGCCCCGCAGATCCTCATGCTGCTGCTTCACGCGGGCAACATCTTGGCGCCTTCAGTGACCGGCGTGGTGCCGTTGGCTGACGGTGGCGACCAATCGCATGTCGATGCAGAGGAGCTTCTCGATCATACGTTAGGAAATGGACGCAAAGGTCACTAGCCGAACGAGAGGAAGAGCTAGTACACAACGTTCAGAAGTTTGGCGGGAGGAAACGCAGATGGGACTTCGGGCACTGGGAGAACGATGGCCATCGAGTCAGGAGCCCGGTGTCCTTCCAGTGGAAGAACTGATCGACAATGATGCACTGATGCTGTGTCCGTACGTATACAAAACAAAATGGCCATCGTTCATCACTGTCGACAGTGATGCACTGATAACTGAGCGATAGATGAAAGGCTTTGCGAGCCTCTACATAAAAAGGACGTAGACTTGTATGTTGACAACTGTTTTTTGTTAGACATAACAAATTCAACTGCTAAGTTTGCACATTGCAAAGCTTACATATAAAATGGACTGTTTTCGTTATTTTCTTAATGGACTAAGGTAATACGATGCCTAAATCGATCCCATATAACTCAGGTTAACTATTTTTTGGAAAGAATTAACTATTTTTAGTTGTAGAAGGAATGCATGGCGAAATCACATCGATGAATGATTTTGTACCACATTGTTATTAATACATATGGAAGGTGAAGATTTTGATGCACAATAAATTAGTTTATGATCAATATACATATAGAATGTGAAGAATTTGATACACCACAAACAGAAGGTCAAGATTTTGATACTACACAACAAATCGGTGTATGCCAAATCTGAAGCCAATTGCTGATCGTGCAACCAAGCCCCAGCGCTATATAAATATCTTATACCGTCACAATAGCAAAACACCTCATCAATAGAGCATTGCAATTTCTCTCTCGAAGGAGAGTTGAGAGCCAGCCATGAGAAACATCCTCCTCTTTGTTGTTGGTTTCATAGCCATTTACCTCATTAGCACACCCACCACAGCATTCCCCGACCCCGTAGACATTGATAATCCAACCATTCAGGAGATCGGCAGGTGGGCTGTGAAGGAGCACGTCAAGAAGGCGAACGATGGGATTAAATTCATCAAAGTGGTGAGTGGCGAGAAATATCCTGACCTGGATTTAGGCACACACTACGATCTCATCATCGACGCATTGAACCGTGATGGCAAGGATGGCAAGTATGAGGCAGAGGTGTACAAGAGGGATTTCGGGGACATACGCCTCTCAGCCTTTAAACCGGCTAACTGAGAGTCAATAGTTTCATAATTTTAGATGCAGATTGTAATAAGCCGTGTAACGGTGCGTTTTTATCGCAACAAATTTTTCATTATTAGTTCATTGACACCCATATGTTCTCTCTAGTCGAGTGCTGTTCCAGAGATACTATTGCCTTGAGAACAATCGTCTTCGCTATGTTTTAACTGATATTCCTTGAGAACAATCGTCTTCGCTATGTTAACTGATGTTCTGTCATTCTGTGTCCCACTTGTGATCGGTTCTTTTATCTCGCGCACATATGCAGGAACGGCCCTTGCAAAAGCTCGGGCTGGAGCGAACAACTGATGGTCAGGGATTCAACTAAGGCAAGTGAGGAGATTTCAGGCGAGACAAGGTTAGTGGAAGCTGTTTCTTTTTGAATATTGGTGCCTAGTTTTATCCAATTCTAATCCGAATGGAAGATGCCGGGAGTTTTCGTCCAAAATCGTATATAATTGTCATCTCCGCCTCAAAGTAGAAGAATATAAATGAATTCCATAATCTTATCTCGTTATACATACAAACTGCAGCGACGTCCGCAGTTCCGCACACTGACGCGGACGGTGACCACAGTTTCGGAGAAGGCCCAGACGTGCAGAGTCAGCTGCGTGTGAGACCCGAGCATGTGAAGGTGACGGTCACGAGTTCGTGCTCGTGACAATAAACCACGCCGTGTGTTTGGCCATGGCGTGTGTGGGTCGCGTCTCGTTGGTTCGTGCTCGTGATCGCGTCCAGTGTCAATATGTTTGTGTCAGGCCAGGATGTCGTGCGGTGTGGCCGCGTAGAGATCGAGTCTGACGGCGCGCGGCTGCGCTCTCGCGTTGGCGTCCATCATATTGTGTGGCGCGTTCTAGTTCAGGGAGTTGCGTCGAGCCGGATGCAGCGTGCGCAAGGATCGCGCTCAAGGCTGGGAGACCCGGAGAGCAGCGGCTCGGAGAGAAAGACTCCGGTTCGCCAGGAAGGTGCGTTCGTGCGCGTGAAGATCAGCGAGTGGGTTGCATGAGCGCTCAAGGCTGGGAGACCCGGAGAGCAGCGTCTATGATCGTGATCTGACTGGAGAGAATCGATGTTTGCAGCATTGCACTCAAATATTGTTTGCACTGAAAATTTCCCCCACATATATGATCTTGGATTTCTTTCGGAAATAAAAATTTTCAAGCCTACATACTATGGACAGCTTTCGTTACTTTCTCAAGTATAATATGAGGCCTCCATCAATCCCATATAACTTTGATTACTATTTTGGAATGAATTCTCTATTTTAGTCGTAGAAGCAAATAAGTGCCAACATCATGTCATAATGAAGCAAATAAGGTGAAGATTTTGATGCACAACAAATTTGAGTATGCCAAATTGCATAGACAACTTTCTGTAATCTGCAGCCAATTGCTGGCGGTGCAACACAGGCCCAACGCTATTTAAATGTCCCCAGATGCCCTGTACCATCACCATAGCAAATCGCCTCGATCATCAATATCAAGATTGCAATTTCTGTCTCTCGAAGAATAGTTGCAAGTAAGTCAACCATGAGAACCATCCTACTATTCCTCACTGGCCTCATAGCCATTTACCTCATTAGAGCATCTCCAGCAGAAGACCGAAAAGGGAGACCAAAACCTAAAAACTGTCAAAACGGCCAAAAAAACTGCTCCAGTAGAGTACCTAAACGGATACCAAAACCTAAAATTTTTTGGTGTCCACCTAAATTTCTCTCTCCTGAACTCATATTTGAGTTTTCACTTCCTGGAAACCTAAAACTTGGGAACTCACGCGGGAAAGGCCAACCGCTCGCCCAGGACATTTCATCGCCCGCCGCGCCGCCGCATCCTTCACCTGCTGTCGTGAATTTCGCCGCCGGATCCCATCGCTGCCCACCGGATCTCGCCGCCCTTCGACTTCCCGGAGCCCCTGCGCGCCGTTGCCGCCCTCTCCGCCATGCGCGCCGTCAAGCTCCTACGCCGAGGGTCGCTCCCGCGCCGCCACCAGCCTCCTCGCCACCACCGCCAAGGAAGACGACGCGCCACCACCTTCCCCCAACGCTTCCTTCATTTGCGCGGTGCCACGCCGCATCCACACCTCTCCGCGCGCCCTCCTGCTCCCGCCTCCGCGCCGGTGACCATCCTGCGTGCCGGGGAGCGCCATGGCCTACCACGCGCCGTGGAGCGCCATGGAGCTTCACCGCGAGCGTGGAGATGCCGGTGGCCGCGAGAGGGCACACGGGGCGGGCGGCTCACCGAGCCCCGACGGGGAGGCGTCGTCGGCGTGAGGGGCAGGAGGCTCACCAGGGCGCGGGGAGCGGCGGCTCGCTGGCGGAGGCGTTGGTGGAGGAGGGGAGGAGGAGGGGCGAATGAAGGTGGGTGGGTGGCCGGTGGAGCTCGCCGTGGTAGAGAGGATAAGGCGGGAGAGAGCTGGCCAGCTGGGGAGTTCGCCAATCGCCATGAACGCCGAGCTTGAGGCCTGCAGGCGATTGGAGCTGAGCGGTGGTGGCGTGCGTGGTTGTGGATAAGGATGAAAATTTTGCAAAAAAGCCCTTGCCAAAAGTTGTAATAATTCATAAAGTTTCTGTGTCTTGACATTTTTATGAAATTTTTCCTGAAGTAAAGAGTATTTTCAGAAAGCTTTATAGGTATCCAGTTTTAGTTATTCTACTGGAGAGGAGCACAAAATTTTTTCACAAATCTTCTCTCTCCTGAACCTAAAACTTGTTTTAGGTCTTCGTTTTTTGGTTTTCTGCTTTCTGCTGGAGATGTTCAACAACCACCACAGCAATCCCTATAGACATCAACGATCGACGCGTTGAGGAGGTTGGCAGGTGGGCGGTGAGGGAGCACGTCAAGGAGGCGAAAGATGGGATTCAGTTCAACAAAGTGGTGAGTGGCGATGAAAAGTTTTTGGGGCTCATCTTGCAGTACGATCTAATCATCGGAGCGTCGAACAATGAAGGCAAGGATGTAAAGTACGAGGCAGTGGTGCAAGTGAGGGATGGGAGAAACGAACATTTTCTCATATCCTTTAAACCGGCAAACTGAGCAAAAATTGTTGTGGTCGTTTTAGATTATTTGAATGTAACTAGTATGGCTGCCCGCGTATTTGCGCGGCTAGAGTTGATTGTTTTCACAATGATAATAGTATAAAATTTATAAACTTGTATGTAGGTATTTCATAATATTTTGTAATAAAATTTTATATGCTCTCTTCTACAGTCGCATCCCTCCCCTGCTCATCACCTGCTCGTAATGATAATGATGCTCAGTTAGTTGTCGTCTTGGCTTGTTGTCTGGGTCACTTGTTCCTCTAGTACACTTCTGCCAACTCAGTATCTGTCCCGTCTACTTGTTACCCACTTCGGCAAGGGTTACTACCTTCATGCATCACCTTCTCCCCTCGACTTCCTACTGCTAGGTTGGTCATCTTGTTGTTCAGATTGCCTACTCGTCGCCCTCTCATTCAAGGCTATTCTCATCCTCCTTTCTAACTTATTTTTCAGTTCTCTCACTCATCTTTACTCTATCATCGTCATAGCTTGTTTTTCAGCTTGCTTACTCATCACGTTATAATTTAGCTATTTTAGACTCATAATGGTATGGTGAAAATTAGAAATAATAATTAGAGATAATTTTTAGCTATATTTTATAATCCAAATTTAGTTATTTTTTGGACTTATAATGGAATGACGGGTAATTTAGAAATAGGTGTGAAGTGTTTTTTTGGTTATTTTTTATTATTTCGAATTTAGCTATTTTTTGACTCATAATGGCATGGTGGGTAATTTAGAAATAGGTTCGAGGGGTATTTTTGGCTATTTTTATTATTCCGAATTTAGCTATTTTATAAATGTTTATAGGGGGTTTTGTGACTAATTGTTTCATAATGGCAGTGGTGGGTAATTTTTTCTTCTTATTTTTTCGGATTAACGTGGGAATTTCTAGCATTTTAGAGCGAACGTGGTGGCTTCTTGGCCTTGAGAGCGAACGTGGAGGCTTCAATTCTTGATCAATTATATATATAATAGATAAGCCATGTAAAGGTGCTTTTCAGATCAATGCATAGTATGGTTTAGAAAATTGGCGACCATCCAGTTCAGAGATGTGCGGTCATGCTAAATGTGTGGTCCAGCAACCAGTATTTATTCTTGATATTCGATTGAGATTGAAAAAAATTATATAGCAAAGATTAGACTATATTTCAGCAGCGAGATATTGGGAACAAAGTCTCATGCGCTTGTACCAGTGTCATAAGCGATTAATTACCAGCGACATGATCAGACTAATTGGCAAGAACGAGCGAATTAGTGGCACCAGCTGTGGCCACACCTGCAAAAGCGCGCAACGTCAGCACAGCAGCGTGCTAGTACACCGGCGCTGGAGCAGCAGCCCATGAGCTCGGTGAAAAGTCGGTCTCGTCGCCGTCGTCCATCTCCAGCTCCTTCGGCGTCTGGCACACCCGCACGTGGCAACGTCAGGCACGTACGCACAATCGCACGGCACTCGAGAGGCCCTGCAGCCTCTCTTCTTGCGCACGGCGCGCTTCACTGTGCGCCCATTTGGTGTCCTGCACCTTCTGGGCGAGGTGCACGCCGTGCTTGATCACCGGCTTCCGCGCCACCACCTTTTCCTCGCCCTGGCGCGGCGACGCCGGCGCCCCCGTCGTCGGTCGCGCGATGCGAACGGCGTCCGGCCGGCGCATTGAGCGCCAGGTGCAGGCCGGGCTTGATCGCCGCGGCTTCCGGTCCACCGGTCCACGTCGTACGTCGCGGTCCCTACCTGCTGCTGGCGCGCCCGACATCATCTCCGGTGAGGGCACGTGAGTCGATCGGTGGTACGTTGGGTTCAGCCAGACTCACATGAGGACGAAGGTCAAGCGCCATTTTGCTGGTTGCCAACGTGCTCGAGGGCTCGAGGGTCGAGGCAGGGTGGAGTCAGTCGCCCCGCGTTCGGGTCGTCGGGACACTCGCCGAGAAGACCAAGTTCCTCGACGTACGTACAGGGCTCGTCTTGCCATTTCCGGCCTGACTCTAAGACGCTGGTCAAAAAGCTTTAAGCCATGCCAATTTGCAGGGAAGTGATATATAGCACAACTAGTAGCTAGATAAAGCACAGGAGAACAGACCCTTAAGAACTGAACAAAAGACTCCGAAAAAGCTTCTCAAATCTAGAATGCTAAGGAAGGGTGATGCCAACACCAAGTAAGTATTTTTCAAATAGGCAAACACTAGGAAAATAAAGAATTACATTCACTCCCTGGAAACTGACAGTATATATGCAGGTCTGGACCTCACAGCAAGATAAGCATCACATTATATATGAGCACTACATGAAACACATAGGCCCAAGCATGCCTAGACAGTGCTCCATCAATTTTTCCCAGCTTGGGTGGCAACCCCGACACCTAGAACAACCTGAGCTTCGCTTCACTGAAAATGAGGTTAAACGCACAATAAAAATTGCACCTAAGGAGAAAGCCGGCCTGATGGCTTCATTGGTCTTTTCTTTTTTGCTTCTTGTGACAGGATGGGTTGACAGCCCTATAATTCCTCATCAAGTTTCAGAGTGTCTATTCCCGTGTCTACTCCCACGTGCACAGCAGCACTCCAGGGAAATGATAAGTCAGGTTGAATTGGAAAATCGCATGGGTTGGGTTCAATGCCAAATGCCTGACATGAATCCACCGCTTCATGGAAGGAAGTTCTTTGGCTGGCTGCTAGTTCAAAACCATATCCAAACAAAAGAGAATCTCCTCAAGAAGCATTGTGTCGACTCCGATCAGTGTGAGCTATGGGCACACATCCAGAGAGCTCGGCACACCTCATTGCCGGTTGTGCGTTCGCAGCGGGGGCATGGGCACGCCTTGGCGTCACGATCACGGAGGATGATGTTGCCTCCTTGTGGCGAGTCCGGCCACCAAGTGGTATGCCTGCTGCTCATTTCAACGCCTTCCTTCTACTTTGCTGCTGGCACATTTGGAAGCACCGCCAGGACATTGTCTTCCGCTCTCTGCCCCTATGCTACAATCGCCTCTTCGTCGGATGTCGCGAGGATGCCGAACTTTGGTCATGTAGGTTGCCGCAAGCTGACCGGCATATCGCCCAACATTGGGCCACGATGTTCCACTCCCAAACCTCCTCTGTAACAATCTCAAACGACATGTAACATCCTGCTCGAAATGAAATGAAAAGGTGATGATGCTCTCCCTCCGAATTCCTCAAAAAAAAAAAAGAGACTGTTATATTCCTCTATAAAGATACAGTAGACTGCACATATGTCAACTTGGATCTCTTTATATAGAAATACAAACTGTCAAGCCCTGCATACTTTGGACAGTTCTCGTTACTTTCTCAATTATAATACGAGGGCTCAATCAATCCCATATAACTTTGGTAACTATTTTGGAAAGAATTCTCTATTTCGGTCGTAGAAGCATGCCGAAAATCAGGTCAATGAATGAATTGGTACTAAATTATATTTAGTATACATAGAAGGTGAAGATTTGGATGCACAACAAATTAATTTCTGCCAAAACGCATAGATAACTTTCTATAAATCTGCAGCCAATTGCTGGCTGTTCAACCCAGGCCCAACCCTGTTTGAACGTCCCCAGATTATGCCACCGTACCATAGCTAAACACCTCGTCAATATCAACATTGCAGTTTTTGTCTATCGAAGGACAGTTGCAAGCCAAGTAGCCAACCATGAGAACCATCCTGCTATTCCTCGCTGGCCTCGTAGCCATTTACCTCATTACGACACCCACAACAGCGATCCCTGTAGACATCGACGATCTAGGCATTCAGCAGGTTGGGAGGTGGGCGGTGATGGAGCACGACAATGAGGCGAACGACGGGATTCAATTCAACAAAGTGGTGAGCGGCGATTTTTTTTTTTTCGAGAACATGCCGTGGCACGCATTTCATTAAGCGGAAGGGGAGAGAGTTTTACAAACAGTGGATTGGCGCCCAAGATGAGCACCTATCCTTTACAACAAACACACCGTGACCCTAAGTTGTACTTACAAGAAAACCAAAGTGCGACCGACGACCACCTACGTACATATGAGTTGTACTATCCATCATCCACGATGAAACGCGACAATTGCTTGATTCCGGCGTTGATCCATGCCCGTCCTTCATTTTGTATTAGGCCGACCAGTCTTGTTGCTTGCATTCACTACCACAGAACAGACAATTAGCGACGGGGTTTTCAGGCCTTTAGCGACGGGATCTGAACCGTCGCTCTTAATACGTCGCTAAAGGTTGATTCCCAAACCCGTCGCTAAATCTATTAGCGACGTGTTTTCAAAACCCGTCGCTAAAGCTATTAGCGACGCGTTTCCCAAAACCCGTCGCTAAGCTGTACTGACGCGTTTTTCAAAACCCGTCGCTAAGCTGTAGCGACGCATTTTTCAAAACCCGTCGCTAATGGTGAGTACAGAAATAAAAAAAAAAATTTCCACCAATAATGTCTCTTTTTTTTTCCATAATCCCACATTCCAAATCTTACATAAATTACACCGCTCAGAATTAAAGCTTTACATAAAAAGACATTCCTCCACATAAGTTCTAAGATTCTACAATTGACATTTGGCACAACTGCTCTTAATTAGTCACTTGTACAGAATAAACAAAGTACAATTTCATTCAAAGAAACTATATCTTGAGATGAAGGAGCTGGAGTGATAGGTCTATTCACTCAGAGACAGTACAATTTCAGGTTACAAAATAGCCATTGTTCAGTTGAACAATGAAACATTTATCCTTCCTTCTAAAGGTTACCTGGAAGTAACCAAGCCTCCGAAAGGCTCAGAATGCACTTGGTGAACTATCACCTGCCTCCTTGTTCTCCACATCTAGCAAGTCACATGAGAACTTCAGAAAATTCAGACATGAGAATAAGTATTATTACAAGCAAAAGTAGTAGTGATTCTATTCTGAACAAATGGACAGGAGATAGGCGTTGCATGCAAACATTTTCAGAATGAAGAGAATACCTATGAACTGTACTGTACTCCTCCCTTGCAGAATATGTTGGATTTCTGCAAGGACAACAAAAATAGACATGTCACTCGTATTCTTTGAAAGAACAGGTTGCAGCAGACTCGATATTGCAAAATTGCTATGGTTCTTTCACTCGATATTTACTCGATATTGTAAAAGTGAAGAAAGCACAAACAAAATAAAGGGCACGAAAGCCACTGAGGAACACATCACCAAATATCATAAAGAAAACCAGTGCTGCATCAGTGCTATTATTGCAGTCTAAAACTTCCAAGTTATTAGGCAAAGCATATATATGGCAATAAGCTGCTACTATAGCAGGGTGAAATAGCACAAAATAGAGCCACACAGCATTGTACAAGAACTGACAAGGTCAAATTCGCCCAGATTAATATTCATATATTCATTCATATATTACAGGTGGTTACTTATCTTCAAAGACAAGTTTATTGAATCATAATTAGCACTGCAGTATGTGAGACGAGAAAATAATACCTGTAGTCTACAAATAGGAGCCGTGTTTCATGCATCTATTCTTTCAAAAAAAGAAAGTCCCAAAGGAGAGCTCAAGACCTGCCGCGTCCGCGAGTCCCACCCTTTGCGCGGTGAAGATGAATCCGGATCTGGGCACCCCGAGGGGCAAGCTTCGCCCCCGCGCCGGATTCGCCACCGCGTCGTCGAGGGGGTGAGGGGCGTGTCGTGGAGGGAGCTGCCGCTGTGGAGGACGTCGTCGTAGAGGGCGCCGGCGCGCCCGCCGCCGTAGGCGAGAGGGATGATTCGCCACCGTGCCGGATCTGGGGCACCGCAAGGGGGAAGATTCGGCCCAGCGCCGGATCCGCCGCCGAGCCGTCGAGATAGCTCGCTCGCTCGCCGGATGGGGCGCATGTGAGGAGAGGAGAGGAGAGGAGAAGAGAGGAGGCTCTGGTGAGATCGAGATTAGATAGAAAGAGTGCGGCGAGCCAAAGGAAAGCGGCGCTTAGGGTTAGGAAGGAACGAACGAAGCTTTTTATATGTGCGTCAAAGGGAGTGGGATGGGCCGGGCCGTTGATGCTTGCCTAAATATAGTACATAAACTAAAGTTAGCATCACATGACACAAACTGATGTTGGCGTGGTGGTTAGTGCTTGCCTGCTGTAGGCCGAAGGTTCCAGGTTCGAGCCCAGCGCACGCAGCTTTATTTATTTTTTAAGCAAACCACATTCAGCGACGGGTTTCAGCTCACCGCCTCTAGAACTGAAAACTTAACGACGGGTTTCAGGGAGCCGTCGCTAGAACTTGAAAATTAGCGACGGGGAACAAGTTTAGAAGAGGGTAGCGACGGGTTTTCAGTAAAACCCGTCGCTAAATCTTTGATATTTAGCGACGGGGTTTTACACTTTGTTTTTAGCGACGGGTTTTTCATGCTGCGTTCAAGTTTAGCGACGGGTTTTGAAATTTCGTCGCTAATGTGTGCGTCGCTGAAGCCTGTTTCTGTGGTAGTGATTGCTTCCCCATTGAACACCCTGCTGTTACGCTGACACCAAATCATCCATACCGTGAGTACTACCAGCGAATCAAAACCTTTTCTAGCTGCTTTGTCCACTATTTTCCTTGAGGTCAACCACCAGTCCGCCAATATATCGTTTCCACTCGGCATCAGCTGTTGGTATCCACCCGGTCTGAAGACTTTGAACCAACATTCCCGGCTGTATGGGCAGCCCAGGAGCAGATGATCAACGAACTCAACCTCTTGGTCACATAGTGCGCAGTTGCCGTAGTTTTCCATGTTGTGCCGCTGTAGTCTTTCTGAGGTCCAGCATCTTCGGTACAGTGCTAGCCAAAAGAAGAATTTGCATTTAACCGGCGCACGCACCTTCCATAGCTCCTTGCCTCCTCTCATATATTCTTGTCCATGGAAGAATGCTGCGTATGCACTCGATGCCGAATATTTCCCATCGGCCGACCATTTCCAAATGAACCTGTCTACGACCTCTTGTTGTAAAGGGTATCCGTACACCATATCCCATACCAAGCAGTATTCGCGCATGACTTGCACTGTACGGGCACCCTTGATATCTTGCCCCCATCTGTTCGTTGCTAAGGCGTCCGCAACCGTTCTAGAGTTTTGTAGTCGGGTTGGGACAGCCTGGAACATGTTTGGCGCTATGTATTTGATTGAATTGCCCTGCAGCCATCTATCTGTCCAGAATCGCGTCGATGTCCCATTGCCAACCTCGACCAGCAACGACGCTTCGAACATTGCGAGCACCTGCTTTTCCGTGCTGCATGGAAGTGTCGTCCAGGTTCGATCCGGTTCCGTCCGCTCTAACCAGAGCCAGCGTAATCTAAGTGCGTAGCCGAAGAGCTTCATATCCATTAGACCAAGCCCTCCTCTGTCTTTGGGTCTGATTACTTTCGCCCAGGCCACCAAGCAATGACCCCCTGCTACCGCATCCGTTCCCTTCCAAAGGAACGCTCGCCTGATCTTGTCGATGGCACGAATGGCCCATGGTGGCAGGATTATGGTGATTGCCGTGTGCACTGGCACTGCTGACAACGTGGTTTTTGTTAGAGTCGATCGCCCACCGATGTTTATGAGGCCAGCCTTCCAAGTTGGTAGACGATCTGCTACCGCGTCTATCAGAGGTTGGATGTCTGATTTCTGAAGCTTAAAGATGGACAGTGGGAGTCCTAGATATTTGCAGGGGAACGGAGTGACCGCACATGGGAAGTGTAGATGGATCAGCTCGGCGACCTCTTCACTGCATCTGATCGGGGATACTTGGCATTTGGCGACATTAGTACTTAAGCCCGTCGCTCCGTCGAAACATTGCAATAAAGACTTCGTGAGCACAAGATCCTGTACGACAGGTGCAACAAACACGACCAAATCATCAGCATACAGCGACGCTCTGTACCGTAGTTGCGGGCACCGGAGTGAAGTGAACAGCTCATGTGCGTCGGCCAGCTGTATCATCTTGTTTATTCCTTCCATGACCAGCACAAACAACATCGGTGAAAGTGGGTCCCCCTGTCGTAGCCCTCGGCCATGGCAGATCCTTCTACTCGGGTTCCCATTGACTAGAACCTTTGTGCTTGCTGTTGAGAGGATGATGGACACCCACTCTCTCCATTTGAACGGAAACCCCATGTATTGCAGCAGCTCTAGAAGGAAAGCCCAGGATACGGAGTCAAATGCTCTAGAGATATCTACCTTAAGAAGCAGACTCGGGATCCTCCTTGCATGTAGAAGCTTTGCCGATTGTTGTACATATCTGAAATTGTCGTGAAGCTGACGACCTTTGACAAACGCGCTTTGATTCGAGGAGACAAGCTGACCAAGAAATGGTGTTAGCCTCAACGAGATTGTCTTGGTGAACAACTTACTGAAGCTGTGAACGAGGCTTATTGGCCTATAGTCGCGGACACCTTGTGCATCCTGCTTTTTGGGGAGCAGAACCATCAGCGCGTTGTTTACATGGTGGATGCTCCTGCTATCTCTTGCCGTCATCGCGTTGAAGGCTCGCATGATATCATGTTTTATGACCGGCCATGCTACCTTGTAGAACAGTCCCGTGAAGCCATCCGGGCCTGGAGCTTTCTCGGGTGGCATTTCTTGGATTACCTTCCACACCTCTGCCTCCGTGAAATCAGCGTCCAGCGCATGTAAGTCAAGCTGTGGAATGCCTAGTGTTTGGAAGTCCAGCCAAGCCGTTCTGTCTTTGCTCTTCCCCATTGCCTCTTCAAAGAAGTTGAAGATTATATTTTCTTTCTCATTTTCATTGAAAACCACCCGGCCATCGTGTGACAGTGAGGTAATGTGATTCTTCCGCCGCCTATGGCACGCCTGCAGGTGGAAGAGTCTTGTGCATGCGTCTCCCTCAGCCAGCCATAGAAGCCTGGATCGCTGTCGAGCGATTGTTCTCTGCAGCGAGGCCAAAGCAAGGCATTTCATCTTAAGTTCCTTCCTCAGTTGTTGTTCACCGTCAGACAACACCCGTCTGTCCTGAGCACATTCAAGCCTATGTATGACGTCTCGCGCCAATGACAGTTGGAATTGTATATTACCGACGAATTTCTGATTCCAGCTTTGGAGAGCTTTCGCCGTGTTACGGAACGACCAGTCAATCGCTCGGAACGTGTCAAAGTGATTATGTGGGCAAGGCCATGCCTGCTGTATCACTTCTAGGAAGCCTGGGAATTTTACCCAGATCGATTCAAACTGAAAACGCCGCCTGTAGTGGTAGTTTGCATCCGTTGAGAGAAGGAGTGGGGCATGGTCAGAGCAGTCCGTAGAGAGGCTTCGAAGAAAGCAATTGGGGAACAGAGCTTCCCAGTCTTGAGTGACGAGCACATGATCGATGCGCTCTAGTGTAGGGTTTGTTTGCTCATTGCTCCATGTGAATTTGCGACCTTGTAGGTAGAGTTCTTTCAGCTCAAGCGTGTTGATGAAGTTTCTGAACCGGCCCAGCATGCGTCTGTTGATCATGGAGTTGTTCTTATCTTCTGCTCGGCAGATCAGATTAAAATCCCCACATAGCATCCAGGGGCCTGGCCTGGCCTGCCTCGTTTGTGTTAGCTCCTGGAGGAATTCTACCTTCTCTTGATCGGATTGGGGGCCATACACACATGTAAGGCTCCATGCAACATTATCTTGTAAGCACGTAACCGTCATGGACAATGAATATGTATCCAAAGCGACCTGAGTAGCGACCCAAATATCCCGACGCCATGCGACCATAATACCACCACGAGTATGTTGCGCAGGGAGGTACCGGTAATCAAAATCACTACCAAGCATTTGAAGAATTACACCAGTGTTGATTACAGACATCTTGGTCTCTTGCAGCGCGAGCAAGGAGACCCTCTCCGACGCGACCAGAGTACGTACAACATCTCGACGCGGGCGACCGTTGAGGCCCCGCACATTCCACACTAGAATATTGTTCGATGCCATAAAAAAACACACGCACAGACGACCTTGGTGAACGGTTACACACGACCTATGCCACCTCCTGCGCCACGGGCACGCACTCTCCTTCCTTGAGCAACAGGTGTCTGATTGCCATGGTATGAGATTCAGACAGCCCATTATCATACATCTCATTGAACTCCTCCACCGCCTCTGACTCTGTTAGCTGCTGTCCTGAAGTTTCGCCCAGCCGCTTGATGAGGACCTTGTTCGCACGCTTGATGGGGCATGCGGGCTGGCCTTTCGACTTAGTGCCTGATCGTGTTTTTAGGTCTAGAGGTCACATCAAAACTAATCTTGTTATTTAGGCGTCTTAAATAAGTTTAATTACAAAACCTTTTTACAGATGTGGGCTAATTTACGAGACGAATCTGATGAGCCTAATTAATCTATGTTTCGCTACAGTGATGCTACAGTAACTATCGTCTAATCATGGCGTAATTACCCTCATTAGATTCGTCTCGCAAATTAGTACAAGGTTCTGTAGTTAGTTTTTTAATTAGACTTATTTAAAACGCCTAAATAATAAGATTAGTTTTGATGTGACCTTTATGCCTAGAGAAACGAACACCGCCTTAGCTGCAAGGCGTTTACTCCTCCACGGGAGTAACGGTAGCTTGTCTGCCAGTCTGGAACGTCTCTGTAGCGGTGGGTTCGACAACACCGGAGCTGTATCAGGTGCTTTCTGAATCGCACGGATGAAAGCGTCTGCCTGCACTTGGGCCCTTGTTGCCTCGTCCAGCTCCATGGGTGGGAGAGAGCCACGAGTAGTTGAAATATTTGGCACGGCCTGGTTAACCTCTGACGCCCCAAGGGCCTCCGGGAAGCGAATAGCCTGTAGCATGGGCTCCGGAAAGCCCTCAATTTCGACCTCTGCTGGCCCACGCCCTCGGCTCAATATTCTGATCATGTGTGCAATCCGGCCCAAACAAAGGTGCCTGGTCCACCAAATTCTCCTGGACCGGTTGTATCTGAATTGCCGCCTCAGCTGTGGACCCCAGTGGACCCTTGCTACCTGGAGTAGACCAACCTCGACCACTCGAAAAATTTTCTGCATCTATCAGCATCGGGTCCCACTCCTTGAAAGCCCCATCTTCTTGGCCAACCACTAGCGAGCTGTCAACAAACTGGGAATCCAGCAGCAGCATTGCTTCCTTGGCTGCAGCATAGCAAGCCCAACAAGCTTGGCTTGTAGCCAAGCCAACAGCCAAGCTTGTAGACAAGGTGTTCAACAAATTGTCTTCACACCGGCTTCAAGCAACTAATAATTTATCACCTGTGGGTCCCTACACGGGAGAGGAAAATTCTTGACGAGAGACGCTCATCGGCTCATGGACCCCACAATCTCTGTGTGAAACAGTGACGCGCTCGTTGCTTGCAGTTGCGCCAAGTCGTGTGTCAGACATGATTCCTCTCTCCTCCGCATTGAATTCTGCTGATGTGTCTTGGCTACAAGCCAAGTGAATAGTCCTTATTGGGCTTGCTCACGTCGGACTCCTGTAGAGACCCATGTGACCGCTTCTGCTGTAACGCGTGTGAAGGAAGCTGTGCCTGCTTTCCAGCGACCGGTACCCAGACCTTAACACTTCGCCTTTTGACTTTTGTTGGCACTGTAGCAACGGCGCCCCATGCAGCGTTTGTCTTGTTACTGTTGTCCTCACCCCACCTGTCCCTGGAATTCAGAACCCCTTTCTTCTCCGGCTCCGGCATCCTCCTGTTGCTATGCGGCCGCCCAACCGGAGCGGCCTCGGCTGCAGGCATCTTCCTCTGTCTCCATCGACTAGCACCAGCCCGCCATGAAGCATGACCCGGTGACCTCGGATTCGAAGACGACGACCCATCCGGCCTGTGAGTTCTCGGCCAGGGAGCTCTGTTGCTTGAACGATAGCCGGGGTAGTGACCAGGATTGTCGCTATCAGAATCATCAGAACTGTGCCCTTCATCGCTAGAGGAATCCGACCTCGGACGCATATCTTGTACCTCATGAATCTCAACCGTGATTGGGTAACGCAGGGATGGCAGTTCAGGGTGAATGAGCTCTTCCGGCCTGAGGTAAAGGCCCGATTCGACATACGGTGGGTGATCTTCCGGAACGACCAAGGTGACTTCTTGCGGCAGCAGGTCCGGATGAATGCACCAAGCAGTGACCTCAAAACGTGCGAAATCCACTCTAGCCAGCGTGGCCGGAGAAACCTCGATGATGCTCGCCGCGAGCCCCAAGATCGACTGGGCAGTGCTGCGCAGCCATGCGTGGGGCGGGATGCCCCGCAGAGTTGCCATGATCCTGTACTGCATCGGAGCTGAGGAAGCTGAAAGTTCCTTCCGCCAGATCTTGAAAACGAGCCGAATGGGAGCGTTAGGTGGGTACTCCTCGTGTAGGACTCGCATCATGTCAGCAGTGTCACGAAAGATGATCAGGAAGTCTTCTGGCTGATATCCATGCACAGAAAAGGATCCCGGCTGAAGGTGAAAGAAATTCTCCATGAACTCACGGACCTGCGCCAACGAGACGTCCGGCCTAGTCCCGCCGACCACCGCAACCAGAGCTCTAGAAAGCTCGATCTCATTGGCAAGAAGCTCCTGCGACCGGGGAATGGTGCAGATCTCAACCGGAGCACGGCGATCCGGATGCCCAATCGGTGGAGATGGACCACGCGGCGGCGGCTCGACCATTGGAGGGGAGGGGCACCGACCTCCTTCAGTGAAAACCAGCGACCCCACCAATGTATCCGGCGACCCAGAGCCCCGCGACGCCGAGGATGCGCGACCTCTCTCTGTAGCAGCAGGGGCCTCGCCAGGCGGGGAGTGTGTGGGCGTAGGGCCCCAAGCCGGCGAGCCCACCGGAGTGTCCCGATGAGGCAGATCAGGGAAATCACGCCCCTGGAAATGGAACTGAGATCGATGAGCGAGGATGATATCTCCCGTAGCAGCGACCTGAGCAGCCTGCGTTGAATGCGGCGGGGAGGTTCGCCGGCCCTCCGGTTGCCGGAGCGGCGGCAACCTTGAGCGCGACCGCGAGTCTGACCTCGACCCTGGTGGCGACCTTGGCCTCTTGCAGTGGCGTACCTGGTGTCCCTCACGCTTGCAGCGCAAACAACAAGCTGCATTGGTGCAGTCTCTCGCGACATGGTCAGTAGCCAGACAGTTGAAGCACCTGCCGACAAGATCTGCCGGCACCGGCCGCGGCTCCCGGCGCGGCGACGGTGGGCGCTCAAGGCGCCTCCAGGACTGGCGGCGAGGGATCGTACGCCAGCCATCAGCGTCGGGAGGCGATGGACGACGAGCCGCACGGCGGCTAGCGACCGGTGGCTGCGGCGGCGGTGGTGGTGAAGAACGATGCGCCACCTGCGCACGTGGCTGTGGTCGGGGCTGGTAGTCGAAGGTGCGCTGCGCCGAGGCCATAAACCCCATGACCGAGGCCAACCGCCGCGGCTGCGGCTGCTCCGGGGCCTCCACCGCCACCGCCTTGCCCTTGTTCTTGTTCTTGGACGACCTCGGGGACTGTGCCCCGTCCAGCTCCTCCATGAGCGCACGGAAGCCAGGGTCATGGGTGGTCTCCGAGCCTGAGGACGCCGACGATCTGCTGCGCTCCAGCTGGATCTCCCTCACGAAGGGAATGGAGAGGCCGGGCTCGCTGCTATCCGGCGCCGGTGTAGAGCTAGGGGTGGCGCGCGAGGAGCTTGGGAAAAAGGGGGTGGCGTTGGCGGAGAGGGCGCGAGAGGGCGGAGAGGGTGGATCCATGGCTACCGGTTGTGGATCTGGGTGCAGGGAGGGGGGGGGGGGGGGGGGGGGGTGTTGTTGCTCACCGGCGGCAAGGGGCGGCTAGGGTTTGGGAGGAGCTAGGGAGAGCGGGGAGCGCGAGAGGAGCTAGGGTTTGGGAGGGTTTGGGAGCGGCGATTTAAAGATGATGGGGTTTATCGTACAATATGATCTCATGATCGACGCATTGAACAATGATGGCAAGGATTGCAAGTACGAGCCAGTGGTGCGCGTGAAGGATGGGAGAATCGAACGCACTCTCGTATCCTTTAAACCGGCAAATTGAGCGACAATTGGTGTGGTCATTTTAGATGCTAGTTGTATTTGAATGTAATAAGCCATGCAAGGTGATTTTTGATCAATTCATGTTACGGTTAAATTTCCTTGCGTGCTCTCTTGCAAAGCCATGAACAGAAGTTGCAATTGGTTGTTCGTTAGGAAACGTTCGCCTATAGAGGGCACGGCTGCCGGGCTGAGGTACGCGACGTCTCTTCCGGCAGGCAGCCGCGTCCCGAAGATTCGTCGTCGTTGTCCTCCCTCGCTCGCTTCCCTTCAGATCAAGGCGCACGCCGCTATCCCACCTCGTTCTGCAGCTCGATCCGCGTGGTCCTCACCCATGCGCCCAGCAGGCTTCAGTGACCGGCGTGGTGCCGTTGGCTGACAAGGAAACGGACACAACACACAAGGGTCACCAGCCGATGGCCATCGAGTCAGGACTCAGGAGCCTGGTGGCCTTCCAGTTGAAGAACTGATCGACAGCGATGCACTGATGCTGTGTCCGTACGTAGTAGACTAATAAGTCAAGACTTGAACTTGCATCTTGTTTTGTTTTGTGTGAAAACTGAAAAGAACACACATCTTGTTGAAGAGTTGATCTATCGCTCAGTTATGATTGTTGTCAACTTGATTCGGTTTATTTTTTTTTTTTTTTTTGAAAACGGAACTTGATTCGGTTTATCTGCGTGCTTCTTGGATGACTGTTTCGGCCTAAGCCATGCAGTTATCATCACGGAGATAAAAAATCAAGGTGAAGCTGCTAAGCAACTCTGTTTCGGCCTTCTCAACTGCCTCTGATTTCCTCAATGCACGCGGCACGCCCCGTTGTGACTTGTGAGACTTAATGTCTGTATGATTTTTTTTTTTGAAACGATATCTGTATGATTTTTTTTGAGATAACGATATCTGTATGATTTGTTTTCAATGAGCCATATCTGTATGATTCACAAAGGAAGTTGTAGCCCAGCAGGTGTGTCAACTAAATGATATCCGTTTGATTTTTTTTTTAAAAAAAAATAAACGGTTTCAATTCTCTTCACCAATCATCATCAGCCAAAGTGGGCTTTGTTGGGCCGGGCTGATCCTTTCTGTTTGGAAAACGGTTTGAATGGCCTGTTTTCGTATATTCTTTTTTTTTGGTTGCAATGGACGACTGTTTTCGTAGATCCTACATGAAATGGACACCCTCAAAAAAAATAAAAATAAATGGACAGTTGTCAGCAGAATGAAAGGCTTTGCGAGCCTCTACATAAAATGGACGTAGACTTGTATGTCGACAACTGTTTTTGTTATAGACATAACAAATTCAAGTGCTGAGTTTGCACACTGCAAAGCTTACATAAAATGGACTGTTTTCGTTATTTTCTGAATGATGAATGAAGGTAATACAATGCCTCAATCGATCCCTTATAAGGGCAAGTATAACGCTACACATAGGCCCGTCTCATGCGTTGTTATATAGAATTTTTGTTGACATGGAAGAGAAAGAGGGAGATGAGAGAAAGAGACGGTTGTTTCGCGAGACAACCACCTCATGCGCTAAAATTTAGGAGTATTAGACGGCTTTCACACTATTATAGGAGTTGTAGTCGCCATGCAACTCATAAATATTTCTTTTTACATCCACAAATAAAGGAAATATAGTACTTCTTTTAGACAACTAAAACAACCGTCCATTGTATATGTGGTCTCATAAATCGTCTTATAATTATAAGACCACCTACGAGACAACACCTTTGTACATGCCCTAAGTCTGTTAGCTATTTTTTGGAAAAAAAATATCTATTTTTAGTAGTAGAAGGAATACATGGCGAAATCACATCGATTTAATACATACGGAAGGTGAAGATTTTGATGCACAACAAATTAGTTATGAGTGATTTATATATAGAATGTGAAGATTTTGATAGACAACAAACAGAAGGTCAATATTTTGGGACCAACCAACAAATCGGTGTATGCCAAATCAGAAGCCAATTGCTGATCGTGCAACCAAGGCTCAGCGCCATATAAATAACTTACCCCGTCACCATAGCAAAACACCTCGTCAATACCAGCATTGCAATTTCTCTCTCGAAGGAAAATTGAGAGCCAGCCATGAGAAGCATTCTCCTCTTTGTTGTTGGTTTCATAGCCATTTACCTGATTACCACACCCACCACAGCAACCCCCGTAGACGTTGATAATCCAACCATTCAGGATCTCGGCAGGTGGGCTGTGAAGGAGCACGTCAACAAGGCGAACGATGGGATTACATTCGTCAAAGTGGTGAGTGGCGACAAATATCCAGACTTTGGGATAGGCTCACACTACGATCTCATCATCGACGCATTGAACCGTGATGGCAAGGATGGCAAGTATGAGGCAGAGGTGTACAAGAGGGATTTCAGGGACTTGATCCTCTCATCCTTTAAACCGGCTAACTGAGAGTCAATAGTTTCATAATTTTAGATGGAGATTGTAATAAGCCGTGTAACGGTGCATTTTTATCGCAATAAATTTTCATTATTAGTTCATTGAGACCCATATGTTTTCTCTAGTCGAGTGCTGTACCAGAGATACTATTGCCTTGAGAACAATCATATTCGCTATGTTAACTGATATTCTGTCCCACTTGTGATCTGTCTTTCTTTTATCTCGCGCACATGCAGAAAATGGCCCTTGCAAAAGGTCAGGCTGGAATGAACAACTGATGGACTTGATTCAACTGAGGCAAGTGAGGAGATTTCAGGCGAGAGAAGGCTAAGTTGAAGCTGTTTCTTTCTGAATACTGGTGCTTATTTTCATCTCCGCCTAAAAATAGAAGAATATAAATGAGTTCCAAAAATTTATCTCGTTATACATACTGCTGTGAATGCATATGGTATATCTTTGGGGTCAACTACCCTTTGTTTGCAGTGGTCTTCGACAACCGCACCGACGTCTGCACACTGACGCCGACGGTGACCACGGTTTTGGAGAAGGCCCAGACGTACAGAGTCAGCTACGTGACGCGCGAGCTTGTGTAGGTGACGGTCATGCCGAATACCTTGGAGTTGACGACACCGAACGAGAGCAAGAGCTGTTAGACAACAAACCATGCACGCCGTTTGTTTGGCCACGGCGTGTGCGAGTCGCGTCTCGTTGGCGCACGAGGTCGTACGTGCTCGTGATCGCGTCCAGTGTCAATAAGTTTGTGTCAGGCCAGGACGGCGCGCGGTGTGGCCGTGTTCTATTCTAGATCGAGTCTGACGGCGCGCGGCTGCGCTAGCTCTCGCGTTGGTGTCCATCATGTTGTGTGGCGCGTTCTTGTTCAGGGGAGTTGCGTGGAGCCGGATTGGGGGGCCAGGTCTTCGACCGTGTGGCGGCGGAGACGGAAGCAGCGCGCGCAAGATCGCGCTCAATTAGTGAACCGGCCGTGGCCACTCTTGCAAAAGCGCGCAACGCCAGCAGCGTGCTCCGCGGGCACTGGTGGAGCAGCAGCAGCACCAGCCGGTCCGCGCGCCCATGAGCTCGGTTCCAGTCCGATCCCGTCGCCGTCGTCCGTCTCCAGCTCCGCCGGCGACTGGCACACCCGCCCAGCCGCCCGCCGTCGTACAGGAACTGTGACCCGTGACGTAGGCAACGCGAGGCACGTACGCTGCTGGCGTAGTAGGAATCCATCAGGCCCTGCAGCTAGCTTCTCGTTCTACCGCACGTACGGTGCGCTTCACCGTGAAGTGCACCTTGGTGTCCTGCGCGCGCACCTTCAGGGCGAGGTGCACGCCGTACGTGCTTGATCACCCTCACCGGCTTCCGCGCCACCACCTTTTCCTCGCCCTGACGCGGCGACGTCGGCCTCGCGATGCGAACGACGACCGTGCGCCCCACGACGTCCGGGGCATTGTTGAGCGCCAGGTGCAGACCGGGCTTGTTGATCGCTGGCTTCCGGTTCACGTCGTACGTCGCCGTCCCGACGTGCCGCCGTCGCTCCCGATCGCATCATATCTCCGGTGATGGTGCGTTGGGTTCAGCCAGACATGAGGAAGGTGCAAGCGCCATTTTGGAGATGTGCACTGGATGTCCGGTCACAAAGGCACCGCCGCGGGGCTGCTTCATTCGCTACGTACCCAGCCGCAGCCGGGACTTTTGAGCGCTTCGAAGCGCACCCCGGCCACCGTCAACGTGCGAGTACGTATGGCGCGAGCTTGGAGGTGCTGATGGTTGCCAACGTGCTCGAGGCAGGGTGGAGTCAGTCGCCCTATCGCACCGCGTTCGCGCCGGGACACTTCCGGCCTGACTGGCCACGTACGGAGGCAGGACCACCTCGACTGCACCAGCCTGGAAGCGGACCTTTGACGTATTTGTGCGATGACGGCATGAACAGAGTTGTGTAGTATAACCCAGTAACTTGGGCGCGATCCAGCGGTTCCCGGAGGTTGATTTGATCGACCTTTTCAACATCCCAGCTAAAACGCAAGATTAGTTCTGTATATTCAATTGACTAGGCATGTTGCTGGATATATTTCAAGCGCCTTATCTCTTGTTTTGAAGAAACTCTGATCATTCCCAAGTCCCAACCCTGAACTTTGTAGTGACAAATATCTAATTGACCGTGGGAGTTTGGCCACATCATTTGGGAGAACGAGGACCAACGAGTCAGGAACCCGGTGGCTTTCCAATTGAAGAACTGAAGACTTCAGTGAATCGACCAGCAGTATTTATTTTTATATTCGATTGAAATTGAAAAAAAAAGTATATAGCAAAAATTAGACTATACTCCCTCCGTCCCTTAATATAGGGCGGTTGACTTTCAGATATCACCTTTGACTATTCGTCTTATTTGAAAAATTTATGAAAATAATATTTATTTTGTTTTTGTTTTATCAGTAGATATATTTTAAATATAACATAATTATTTTTATATTTTTATAAATATTTTGAATAAGACGAATGGTCAACAAAGCCTTATATTTAGGGACGGAGGGAGTATTTCAGTAGCGAGATATTGGGAACCAAGTTGATTTCTCACATGCGCTTGTGTACCAGTGGTAATATACCAGCGACATGATCAGACTAATTAGCAAGAACAAGCAAATTAGTGCACCGGCTGTGGCCACGCCTGCAAAAGCGCGCAACGTACGTTAGCAGCTGCGTGCTACGTTCGGGCGCTGAGCAGCAGCAGCACCAGCTGGTCCGCGCGCCCATGAGCTCGGTGAAAGGTCGATCTCGTCGCCGTTGTCCATCTCCAACTCCACCGGCATCTGCCACCCGGCCACCCGTCCGCCGTCGTACAGGAACCTGCCTGTGCGGCCATGCCGTACTCCACGTCCGGCACTCCGGCGTAGTAGGAATCCATCAAGCCCTGCAGCCTCTCGTTCTTGCGCACAGCGCGCTTCACCGTCTGGAACAAATCTTTCTTTGTACGAAACAATTCGCTTCACCTTCTGGAACAAATATTTTCTTCGTCTAGATAATTGTTGTTTGCGGCTGGAAAGAACGAAGAACAGTGGATATCGATTGGGCTGTTGATTTTTTTATTGGGCTGTTGATGGGCTGGGTGTTTCACTGGCTCCCTGGCACTTGGCCTGTGGACTGATCTGGATCTATTTGGTGTATTCTTCGTGTAATAGGTCTATTTTGTTGGCCCAACATAAATCCAAGTAAATCAGCAGGAAGCCCACAGAAAAATGGAGGGGTCACTGACTTCTCAACCGTAGACGACCCGTAGGAATCTCACAGACTTTTCGACTGTTGAAGGACGACTAAGTCCATGGATCCGACGGATTTCTACGGTGCAGGTTGTATCGTGCCGTGCCATTCTCTTCTTCTCAGTTCCATTGTCGTTTATGGTGAAACGAACGCTTTTCCAAGAAGGATTTTTTTTTTTGAAATGCTTTTCCAAGGATAACAGTACGTGTGTAGCAAAGATAGTGGGAACAAAGTTGATTTCTCACATGCGCTTGTACCGAAAGACGCCAGGATTACCACTCGAGGTTTCATAAGTGATAAGCGTGGTTTATCTACCAGTGTCGTGATCAGACTTATTATGCAAGAACAAGCACGGGGAGGGGGTTCGGGGGTTTTCTCGGCCTGCGTGAGAGGCTCTTCTCCTTAGCAAAATGCCGTCGGGGGCGGTCTTACCCCCGGCAGGTCGAGTTTTTTATGCAAGAACAAGCAAAGTGAACCAGCCGTGGCCACGCCTGCAAAAGCGCGCAACGATCAGCAGCAGCCGGTCGCCCGGTCCGCCACCCACGAGCTCGGTGAAGAAGTCGATCGATCTCGTCGCCGTCGTCCATCTCCAGCTCCGCCGGCGTCGGCCACCCACCCAGCCGCCGGCCGTCGTACAGGAACCTGCCCGTGCCGTGCGCCACGTCCGGCCCGCTCGCGTATAGTAGGCGTCCATCAGGCCCTGCAGCTTCTCGGTCTTGCGCACGGTGCGCTTCACCGTGCGCCCCTTGGTGTCCTGCACCTTCAGGGCGAGGTGCACTGCACGCCGTACCTGACCTTCTCCTCGCCCTGACCCGGCGCCCGCCGCCGTCGGTCGCGCGATGCGAACGACGACCGTGCGCCCCACGACGTCCGGCACATGGAGCACCAGGTGCAGGCCGGGCTTTTGATCGCCGGCTTCCGGTCCACGTCGTACGTCGCCGTCCCGACGTGGCGCCGTGTCGCTCCCGATCGCATCATCTCCGGTAGGTACGGGTGCGTGAGTCGATCGGTGGTGCGTTGGGTTCAGCCAGACATGAGGAAGCTAGGTCAAGCCGAAGCGCCATTTTGGAGGTGTGCACTGGAGGTCCCGTCACAAAGGCGCAACCGTCAACGTGCATGTGAGCTGGAGGTGCTGCTGGTTGTCAACGTGCTCGAGGGTGGAGTCAGTCGCACTGCGTTCGCGTCGGGAGTCGGGACACTCGCCGAGAAGACCTAAGTTCCTCGACGTACAGGGCTCGTAGCCTCGTACGTCTTGCCATTTTCGGCCTCACTCGCCACGGAGGCAGTAGCGGACGATGACCACCTGGACGGCTGCATCAGCCTGGAGGCGAACCTTCCACGTATTTGTGTGATTTGATCCACCTTTTCAACATCCTAAAAACGCAAAGATTAGTTCTGTATATTGAATTGGCTAGGCATGCATGTAGCTGGATTCCAAGTGCCTTACGGTGTGCTCTTATGGGAACTGTTGCTCCGTTCACGGTGCGCTCTGTTCCCAACGCTGAACTGAAGGTAAACAATTATAGTCGCTTGTATAGATGAAGAACTAAAGTTGATGAGATATGTAATAAGATGAGACATCAGGTTAGGTGCTGGAAGCTGCAAGCCTGTATCATTTAGGCGTACCTATCTTAACCATACTATGGTTCGTCACTTCGTTGAAAAGAAACACGAAAAGAATTTGATGCTCCTGACAAGATAAACGACCACTTGGATGGCAGTGGTATTTTATTGAAGATGAAACTTCATTTTGTTTTGTATTCCCAGAATTTCATTTTTGTCACAGTTGATTGAGAGTTTCCACATGCAGAAAATAAAAAGGCGAAAAAAACTTGCCTAATAGTATTCATTTCACCGGATTCTCGGAGGAGTTGGCTGACTGGGATTACGTCTGTGGCGGTGTCCACGCGCTTGCGTGGCGGAAGACCTGGTCAAAAGGCCCAGGCACGCCACCCGGTCAAAATGTCAGCATGCCTAGCGGGAGTGGCTTGGCGGAAAGAACAGAGCACCGGCGTTGGCGAATCGCCGGAATCGGCCCCGGCAGCTGCTGTGAGGGTCAGAGCTGGGTGAGAGATCACGGTGCGGGAGCTAGGAGTGGGGCATGTCGTCTACGGTGCGGGGCTGCTACCGGAGACGAGGCGAGCATGGCAGCGGCGCTTGGCAGAAGAACAGCGCACAGGCACGTGCTCGTGCTCTGTTCGGTGCATGGGGAGGTGAGAGTGGGTGCGGCGAGGGTTGTGGTGGGATGCTCCTCCGCCGGGGAGGGTTGCCGTTCGCATGACCCGTGTGGCAGCCAGGGCCGGCCATCAAGCCTGCAACCAACGAGGTGCAGTTGTTGTGGACCGGTCATGGTCAAGTCAGGGTGAGCCAGAAGGCCGTCGCCTTCGACCTGCATGCACTTGGCACTGCCACACCGCAAGAATGCTCCTGGCACGCTACCATGCTCCTGGCTCTTGCCAGAAGGCCGTTGATATCTGCACCAACCATGTACAGACGCCTCACGATGCTCACATCGTCAGAACAGAGCAGCACGCAGCAGCTGAAATCCCGATTCCAATCGAACCTACCCGGCGGAAAACAACCGAGAGACGACGAAGAAGATGAATCCTCCACGTTGGGATTGAATCCGTGAACCAGCCCATATGCTCTGTTCATATCTGCACTTTTGTCCAACCTCGGATAAATTTTGTCCAACAATTGCAACATAGGTCACCAATTTTTGACAGAGCTTCTGACTAGGATGAATTTAGCGCTGCTTCTTTCGAAGGGACTCTTGTCATGGGATCAAAAATTTACAGATAAACTCACCTATGTGCGTGACAGGGCTACCTTTAACCAAATCGTTCCTGTCATAGCGTGTGATAGTCCAAGTGCATGCTATATTGGTGTTACTGCTAATTTCCTTTGGCCAATTTTGAAGAAAGTTGCTGAAATTACAAGTGGCCTTGCCCCCAAGTGCCATCGATCATCTATTATCTTAGTATTTGAAGAGAAAAAGAAGCCACCACGTTCGCTCTCAAGGCCACGAAATTACCACGTTAATCTAAAAAAAGAAAAGCTATGAGCCATTGGATTTTATGAAGATTGAACGGCCAAAGATTAAGTAAAACAATCCATGTAGCAAATACGAAATAAATAACATAATTCGGATGAAAATAAAATATTTCTTAATTTTCTATATTACTACACATAGAATCCTATGTGAATACAAATACAGACGTGGGTAACAAAAAGGGAAGAAAAGATCACTAAACGCACAATAAGGGGAAAAAATGAAAGAGGCAAAAGAGTCCTACGGGAAAACGAAAAAGGAAAAAAAAAATCACGTATGTAAAGGACACCCACCAAACCGCCACGATCTCACGCTTGATAATGTGGGGGAAAATAAGGTAAGGAGAAAAGGGACTAACGTTGGATTAGATTGCTTGGGATCCATCTGGACTCTTTGGGCTGATATCATACCGCATGGCTCTCTTTTTTTTTTTACGGAACATGCAAGACAATTTTCCATTACTCACGGAACAATAACGATCTTTGTTTCGTACCCCATGTAGAGCACGTTTGCTTCGACGAATGAAGTTAGGCTTCAGGTTTGCGTAACAGCGGTGGGAAGCAGTACATCCGTCGCAAACTGTGACACGATCGAATATATAAAGAAGACTCGCCATTGACCATGAAGCTACGTCCTACTACGTGGCTTGACGATGCATATCGCAGTATGGGACATATGCGGGACGACTACCCGGAGAGACGGATGATGGTGTAGCCATGAAAGAAATTGTGCCCTGACCATGAAGGCATTAAGACAGCATGTATGCCTGGGAGAGCGTGATGGAGGCGACCAAAAAGATCCTGCATCCGATGCATGATAGAAGTGAAAGAGATCAGGGACAGCCATGTATGCCGGCTTACATCCATGCAGGAGCAGTTGGCGAAAGAGAAAGAGATCTAGGTATATGATAGAAGTGAAAGAGATCAGGCCAGGAGCCTCAGGTCGGTGCACTCCCAACCGATGCAGCCTGGCAACAAGAGTAATCGGATAATTCTACTGACACGACGCTTCTGCAGCCGAGGAGACGCAGCAGGCACTAGCAGATGCGTCCTGGAGCGGAGGAGAAAGCAGGACACACCATGAATGCCGACACGGCCGCGAACTCAGACCATGAGAACGGAGGTCAGAGAAAATAACGATGCAGAAAATGTAAGTACAGTCAGCATGCTGCACAAATATGAAAAAGGTGAGCACACTAGCGAACTAGAAAGTCGATAGATCATTTCATGGGATCCATAGCATGGAGGATAATTTGATTTGTCTCCTGTATTGTTCGTATGACATTAAGCAGTGGATTCCAAATTCCCAATGGAAAAAAGTTTGTGAATGCAGCGGTAAGGGGCAAGCACACAAGTTTTGAGTAGGGTTATTTGTCTAATTAAATAAATATGCATCTGCGACTATATGCACGATTGAATTAATTGTACGTAAGACAATAAATAGGGGACTGATGATAAGAGCCAACATTGCAGCTCAGCGCGGATCACAATAGAAATGATGAATGGATCAAAATCATTCGTTAAGCTTAGGTTGGACCACTAAATCAACAATTAAGCAAGTGAACGGTTGAGTGATTTTTTTTTTTTGTTGCGATTGAATAGGTGAGTTTATTTGAACAGCCAGCCAACCAACCAAACAAGGTATATTGTTCTCGATTGAATTCATTAGGAAAGTAACGATTCACAACTGCAACAAGTGACACAGAAAAAAAAACGTTTAGGATGAATTGGGAATAATGCAGTAGTGGACTTTTACTATTTTTTTCAAAGGACTTTTACTATATAAATATGTGAATTTCTATATATTCAAAATCTCTTTGAACAAACAAAATACAAAAGTTCAAGATTAGACTGAAACTTTTTTAATTAAATGGACCGGTAATTTGTCATGAATTATTTTCTTTAGTTCTCATATTCCAATTTAATCATGTATAAAAAAATACAACATTCTAGCCGCGCAATCTACGCGGGCCACCTCCTAGTTTCATATACTCCATCATCACCTACCCCCACACAAAGCTTGTGAGGTGTGAGAGCTGTACCATGTGAGAAGTGGCCGGAACTGCGCTGAACCACTATAAAAGCCAGCACACGGCGTGCTTTCCTCCCCCACGAGCACACGCCGGCGTTAGACATGGCGGCCATGAGCTCATCAAGGCTCTTGTCCCAGTTAGCAGTGCTCCTTGTCCTCACCCAGCTCACCCACTCAGCTTTCGCCCCAGAGATCAAGAACGGCACCGAACACAAGCCTCGGCAGCCTCTGAAGGCCTACATCATCCATGCCGACCACCTCGCCAAGCCGGCGCACTTCGCCACGCACGATGACTGGTACACTTCCTTGGTGGCCACTCACTCACCTCGTGCGGCGGCCAACACCAGCGGCCGAATCTTGTACACCTACGACACCGTCATGCGCGGGTTCGCCGTCCAGCTCACCGGCGACGAGGCCCGGCGCATGTCGAACGCCGCCGGCGTGACCGGCGTTCACGAGGACAGGCAGTTCCAGTTCGTGACCACAAGGTCGCCGGGCTTCCTCGGCCTCGACCCGGACTTCGGCGTCTGGCCGGAGAAGGACTTCGGCGACGGCGTCATCGTCGGCTTCGTCGACACCGGCATCTGGCCGGAGAGCGCGAGCTTCGACGACCGCGGGCTCGGGCCTGTCCGAGCGAGCTGGAGGGGCGGGTGCGTCGACGCCAAGGACTTCAACGCCAGCCTCTGCAACAACAAGATCGTCGGCGCCAAGGCCTTCCGCCCTGCCGCGACGGCTATGGCGGGGAGAAGCCAAGGCGATGGCGTCCCCACCCCGAGGGACTGGCTTGGTCACGGCACGCACGTGGCGCCGACGGCCGCCGGATCGGAGGTCCGCGACGCTGGAATCGGCATCTTTGCCCGGGGCACGGCGAGGGGCGTGGCCCCCAAGGCGAGGATCGCCATGTACCGGGTGAACGACAGCTCCGCATCGGGCGCTGCCGACGTTGCCGCAGCGATCGACGTTGCAGTAAAAGACGGCGTTGACATCATCTCCTTGTCGCTCGTGTTCAACCAGGCTCCATTCCACGACGACTCCCTTGCAATTGCGGCTTTTGGTGCCGAGCGCAAGGGCGTCTTCGTCGTCCTCGCGGGAGGCAATGATGGGCCATATGCATCTTCCATCCACAACTTGGCACCGTGGATGACCACCGTGGGCGCCTCCACCGTTGATCGATTGTTCCCGGCGACGTTGAATCTCGGCAACGGAGCTGTCATCACTGGACAGTCTCTTTACACCAAGAAGGCCAACGGCACCATGACTCCACTAGTCGCCACCTCATGTATCGAAAGAGAGGAACTGATCCCTGATAGAATCATGGGGAAGATAGTGGTCTGCACGGACGGAGGAAGCGATGAAGCTGTCCGGGCTGCTGGTGGTGCGGGAATGGTCGCGGCGGACAGTCTGACATCGTCCTTGGAAGGTATAGACGCCAGGAAGATGGCGTTCTCTGTTCCCGGCATGGTCCTCAGCAACACCGATGGCGAAAAGGTGATGTCCTACCTCGCTTCGTCGCCGTATCCGGTGGCCTCGATGGTGTTCACCTGCGAGACGGCCATCGGCGAGAGCCGGGCGCCGATGGTGGCGTGGTTCTCGTCCCGGGGCCCCAATCCGGTCGTCCCCGAGCTCCTCAAGCCTGACATCGTCGCGCCGGGATTGAACGTGTTGGCTGCGTGGCTAGACGAGTATAAGATGGATTCGGGCACATCCATGGCGTGCCCCCACGTCGCCGGCGCCGCGGCGTTGATCAAGAAGAAGCATCCGAACTGGACGCCTGCCATGATAAGGTCCGCGATGATCACGACCGCGGGAATGCTCGACAACGCGGACGGCGCCATTCTGGACAGCGCGGTCACTGACGGCCGCCGCGGCGCCACGGCCGCGACGCCTTTCGCCGCCGGTGCCGGGCACGTCCGCCCACAGCTCGCCACGGACCCGGGGCTGGTGTACGACGCCGGCGCGCGGGACTACATCGACTTCCTCTGCGCCCTCAACTACACCACGGACCAGCTGCGACTCTTCGCGCCCGACATGGCCACGTGCACGACGACTCTCCCCGGCGGCCCCGCCGACCTCAACTACCCGTCGTTCGTGGTGGTCTTCGACAACGGCACCGACGTCCGCACACTGACGCGCACGGTGACCGCCGTGTCGGAGAAGGCCGAGACGTACAACGTCACCGTCCCTGCGCCGGAGCACGTGAAGGTGACGGTCACGCCGACGACCCTGGAGTTCAAGAAGCTGAACGAGACGAAGAGCTACACAGTCGAGTTCAGGAGCTTGGCGGCAGCAAACGCGGCGGCCGGATGGGACTTCGGGCACATCAGCTGGGAAAACGAGGACCATCAGGTCAGGAGCCCGGTGGCCTTCCAGTGGAAGAACTGAGGGAATCCAGTAGAGGTTTGCAGTAGAATAATCTGAAGCTTTGTTCTGTCTGAAGAACTGATGAAAATATGGAATCGAGTAGAGGTTTGCAGTAGAATAATCTTATGCTCTGTTCTGTCCTCTGTTTTCTGTCATGGAAAATTCAGTATCCTCTGTTACGACAGCAACCAACATTATCAATGAGATGCTGTTAACTTTGCTTGTGTTTTTGCATTGTGCAATGGCTTGTCCTGTAGGAAATGTGCAGGTACCTATTTGATAGGATCCTAATTTCACTATAAACTGTCGTTTGTTGTAAGAATTATGCCAACTGTCAAATTAGTCATTTCTGATATTAATGGAACAAATGGTAACAACTACTTTCGTCATTGATACATAGATGGGAAGAATTCTAACTGGATGAACTAATGCAGCAGTCGCAAGAATTAAGGCGAGACAAGGCCATTTCATTCTGAGTATAAAAGAAACAATGCTTATACCCTTTCAAGGACCATCTTGCCTTGTCGACCAGATTGCTCATTGGTACTTCCTTCACTTGTTCAACCAACTGAAACGAAAACTCTTATCCAGCATAGAATAATTCTATCCAAATTCTTCCTGACAAACCTGCATTTAACTGAGACCCCATGTTCAAGGATTTCTTTCACGGACGATAACATAAACATGGCAACAACTGATCCACCGGCCACTGCACACCAGTTGCAAGCTTCCAAACGCATGTTTGGCCTTGAAATGTGCTACGATTGCGTGTACCACGCCTCTCAACTTTGTTGTATTTATTTTCACCTGTGAACAGGCACCAGGTCACAGCTGGCTGAGTTTATACTATCCGCACTTCTACTCAACAGCCGAAAATTTTTGCCCAGTAATATTGACATAGCTTGTTCCTTTTGAGGGGGCTCTTTTAGTGAGACTACAAAACATACTCCCCGCACCTGCAGGTTGCAAACCCGGTGGTTGATAGTATCTGCCAATCTCAGAGAGCTACTGATAAGACGATACTCCATAGTTGGGCTATCCTGTTTTCTTAGTCTTCTGCAGGCCTGTTTTTCCTTTTGTTGGGTGTTCAGTTTTCGGTGCTTTTGCAGAGTATAAAACAGCACTCTCTGCTGTTATCTAGATTTATGTATCATTAGGCTGTAATTCTCTTGCTCCTGCCTTGTTTTCAAAAAAAAAAAAAAAAAAAAAAACATACTCCCAGTTGCGGTGCATGCTACCTTTTCCCAGTTGGACTAGCATTAATATTCCAAGTGTGATAGTCCAAGTATAAATGCTTTACTGGTGTTACTGCTAGTATTTTCTTTTGTCAACCTTGTCGAAAGTGCACCTCGGAGCAGATACGCCTGTTTGTGCCCGATTTCGTCAGGTGCACCAGGACGCTGAACTACCTGTCGTTCAAGGTGGTCGTCGACAACAGCACCGACGTCCGGACACTGATGCCCGCGGTGTTGGAGAAGGCCGAGACGTACAACATCACCATCGCGGCGCTGGAGAGTGTGAAGGTGAGAAATGATCGCCGACGCCCCTGGAGTTCAAGAAGCCGAACGAGAGGAAGGGCTACACCGTCGAGTTCAGATGCTTGGCGGGAGGAGGAAACGCGAAGGAAGGGTGAGAGTTCAGGCACATCTTCTGGAAGATTAGGTTCATCAGTGCATAAAGCGGCCATTTTTGTTTATCTTTAAAAGAAAGTTCTTAAATGACTGCAGTGCACTACATACATGGAGGGTAAAAAATGAAGTTGAAGCTGCTAAGCAAATTATCAAGAGAATCTTGACTGGGTTAATTTAGAAACTAGCTGCAGACGAGTGACAGGATAGACAACACTGTAATTCCTCGTCAAGTTCCAGAGTGTCACGCCAGTGCACAAAAAGCAATCGAGAGAAAGTAGATAACTGTTATGGCCCTTTACAGATGGAGATTCGACGGACGCATATGATTGGAATCGACGGGTGCTCCTAGTAACCGGCTGCAGCAGTATTAGAGTTTGCACACATCTCTGTGTCTGATACAGGAGATCTTTTTTCTAGAACGTTGATACAGGAGATCTGATTGTGACGCCGCCACAACTAACACCATTCAGTGGAATCAGATGACTTTACAGAAACATGAACCAAAAAAGGGTTTGCAAATCATTTCTTGGGGGTTTCAGATAGGTCATTTTTTCCCTGGGAAAGTGATCATATAAGTCACGTTGAATTCGAAGATCGGCAGTCAGCTAGATCGGGGTAAATGCCAAATGCCGAACATGAATCCAGTGCCTCATGGATGGATGATGATCGGGCCTGTAACAGAGCAGAGACTAACATTCCTCTTCAAATGTAGACCGCATATGTCAATCCGACATAAAATGGACTGTTTCCGTTTTTTTATATGTAATTAAGTTAATATGAGGACTCGATCAATCCCATATAAGTCTGATAACTACTTTTTGGAAAGAATTATCTATTTTTTTAGTAGTAGAAGAAAATACATTCCGAAAATCACGTCAATGAAATGAATTACAATTAATATGTATAGAAGGTGAAGATATTTTTCCACAACGTATTAATGTATGCCAAATCTGCAGCCACTATTTAAACGTCGGGTACCATCACCATAGCGAACACTTCATCGCATATAAACATTGCAATTTTCTTCTCTTGAGGAGAATTGCAAGCCAACCATGAGAACCATCCTGCTGTTTGTTGCTGGGGCCATAGCCATTTACCTCATTACCACACCCACCACAGCAAGGCCTCTAGACATCAGTAATCCGTCCGTTCAGGAGCTCGGCAGTTGGGCGGTGATGGAGCATGACAAGCAGGCAAAAGATGGGATTAAATTTAACAAAGTGGTAAGGGCCGATCAATCTGGGATGGGGTTAGGCATAGACTTTGATCTCATCATCGACGCATTAAACAGAGATGGAAAGGATGGCAAGTACCATGCAAAGATGCACTTGAGAGATTGGATGGACAAACGCACTCTTTTGGTCTTTGAACCAGCTAACTGAGTGACATTGGATGTCTGCTATTATTTGAATGTAATAAGCCTTGTAATGGTGCTGTAATGATCAATTCATGTTATGGTTTCAGAAAATTGGCGATTATACAACACTCCCTCCAGTGCCAGGTAAGCCCATCGCCCTTGGATGATTTTGTGAGTATTATTGTGAGTGTTCGTGCATTGTTATGGGTTGAAACAGAAGTAAAATTTTGCAAAGATGATTAGAAGGAAAAATTCTTGTTTATGCTCCTATTGCCATTCCAAATTTCTTTCTCAATTAATAAAAGAATAGTACACCAAAAAATATTATGCAATTAAGGGAACACAGATTTCTAGGAATGTACCAAGGGGGCGTTTGGCAACCGGGAAATGAGCATCGGGATAAGGATAGGGAAATAGGATGGGAAATCAAGACCCTTCATTTCTCTATCATATTAAATCTCAACCCTTCATTCTCTCAAGCATCATTTCCTAATCTCTAACCCACCTATCATATCCTATTATCCAAACACCACCCAAGAGAATTGACAGAATACAAATGGCCTCTATACAAAATTGTAAAATTGGCATACAACTCACGTAGAAGAGATCTAAACTGAAGACATGACAAAATCAATGGCTGATTGCGTGAAAGCATGATGCTCTTCCCTTGACCAGCAACCACCCAGTATAATACTGTCCAATTCAGCATTCACTTTCAGATTTCGAACAATAAGATCATAAGACTTGCAACACAGTATGAGCTTCATTTCAGATACAATAAAGTTTAAACTCTATCCAGAAAACACATTGAAACTATACTAATAAATGAAAACAGATGCATTGTCAATCTGTCCATAAAACACATTCAAAATACATTGCCAAGCTGTTCTGACAGATTAACTGAACATTCTAGGTAAACATGTATAATATGACAAGTGAGAAAACTAATAGTGAGAAAAGTTCATAGTGGCCTCTAAAAATAAAATCTGAAAGCAATGAGGAAATTAAACTGTTAAGCAATGATGAAGTATCATATGACATAGCATGAGGTACTTAATCTAACATAGATTAAAAGGGGGGAAAAAAAGAGAAGAGGATGATACTATGCTAGTCTCATGTGACCTTGCAGATCCATATATGTGGACTGCAGTGGAAGCTCGCTCCCAAAGATATCCCTGGAACGTATCACATGAAAAATCAAAACAAATATGGGATGCCCAGTTACCATCCAAATAGATCGGTGGCAAACAATCTATAGCACCGAAGGCCATCAAATTAGTCTGATCAGTGGCAAGCACTCCATACAGTAATCACAGGATCGTTAATTAGCACTCCATACAAGTAACAGTGTAAAACAAAAACCAACCAGTACTGATGTTAGATTAACGTACATGTTTGAGCATATTAGTTTTTTCACATTCTTAGGGCCATCACTGATAAAGACTGGAACAGTGACAAAAAAGATACCAACAATATGAATACGTACCAGCAAGACTATAATTGCAGTCTGAATAACCCTGTCCTCACATATCTCCTTGATTTGAAAAACTGCAACTGGAGTTTTGAGCAGCACAAAATACATTTAGACAGCAGTTATTAAGTAAAAAAAATAAGACTATGATCAAAACTATTGGGCGTCAGAGAACAAATTCAAGCCTGCATAACATGGTGAACAACATACTATGTATTATTGCCAGTTGTACAAATTCAGCGCATTGTTCTAAACAAGGACAGACAAGTTGTAGAACTTGTACGCAGGGATCATTTATAAGCCTGAGATCAGATCTGAACACCATGTTGTAGTTAATAAGAAACACCTGAGATCAGAGTTGAACACCATGCACGCAGGCTAAGTTAAACCGAAACACGAGCTGAACACAATGTCGGCTACAAAAGGCTGCCATTGCTTAAACTTTCTACACTGCTTGCCTTCTGCAATGGAAAATGAAAATGCATTTTTAGTTGATGGACAGTCATGACCAAGCTACTGAAGCAATATTGTTTCTGCTATGAAACAACATGTTAATCAAATTTTTGAAGAACAACATGTCTAATTATCATTTTCCTAATCTTAAATACTGCTGAATCTTGAGTTAATCTTTACCAATCAACTTGGATAACCACTCAGCTCATGCAAAGAAAAAAAATGAGAACTCTAAGGAACATATATGTTTCAGGAGAAGCATGATTCTATTTCAGACGATGCCCTCAACATGTTACTATATTCAGAATGAAATCATCCACAATACAGATGGTCAATCCGTTCTCCTGCATGAATGGACTCAATATCACACTCTAAGAACATAAAGAGAATATTGCTAACAAATTTTGTTGAAAATAAAAAGGCAAACTTCCAGCCTACTTCGCATGCTGCTGAGACTGCTGATCATGTGGATATCTACTAAACTGTGATTTAAGAATTATGGTAAGTTTCTGAATAACCAAGCAAATGAGCTCAAGTAAATATAGTCCTTGATCCACAAATGTGGTCAGAAATGGTGCCCCGAGGGAAATTTATTGTGGACAGACAGATGATCAGCTTCATATGTGTAAGGCCTAAGTATTCACTGTGGGCCTGCAGATTGAGCAGATGAGCTTACAGAGAAGTTTTTAGGCTGCACCCCAGCCCAGCATTCTTAACAGGTATTCAAAACAACTTGCCTAGCAGCAAATTTTGGAAAACTTAGTGTAACGCACTGCAAGAGGCCAGCTCAACATTTCAGCCTTAGAAGAATTCTAAGCGTTCAACACCACAAAGCATCAGCTTGGACAACACCAATTAAATTAGCAAAGTTGACAACAGCAAAAAAGTTTCCCTAGACATACAACTGAAAGTAATACAGTATTTGTGATGGCAATTGGCAAGTGGCATTAGTTGTTTTGATTGTTACTGCACACAAGACACAACTTGCCCAGGTTAGCTCAACCCAGCGGCAAACAACCAACTCACCTGGTGGATGAATTTGAGCGATCCTTGAATCGGTAACCTCCTTGGAAGCATATACAGAGCGAACGGGGCTCACCTGGCTCGCCGATGTGGACGGCCCGAGGCCGGCGGCCGACGCGGAGGAGCTGAAGCGGCTGGACGGGACGGTGAACTGCTCGATCTCGACATGAATTTCAACTCAGACCGAAGAAATCATGAAAGAAATGTACATCGATGCGGGATGCACGGGGAACCTCACCGTGGGCGCAGCCGACGACGAGGATGGACGGAGAGGTCAGCGAGGCTTGCTACAGGAAGATGGGTTGCGCACCGAGCGTGTAGGCACCCTCGCAAGCTCGAGCTAGGCTAGGTCGCCGCATTTTAGGGCGAGGATGAGGGAGACGGCCGGGCGGGGGACGCCGGCGATGATGGCCATTACTGGCAGGAGCCGTTTCAATCTAATGATGGAGAGGAATTAAGGAGGGGAAACGGGCGGGAGGCGAAAGGGAAGAGGTGGGGGAGTAGGAGCGGCGGCGGCAGTCTCCGGCGTGGGCGTCCGATGGCGGCGGCGGTGCGCGTCCGCCTGAGAGAGGAGGGCGGGGCGGGCTGGCTCGTCTGGGCCGGCGGTTGCGCGAGAGCGGAGAGGGGAAAGACTGCTGGCTGGGCTGGAGGCGCGCTGGAGAAGAAATCAAGAAGTCTATTTTGCCTCTCTCAACTTTTACACTTTTACACACTTTTACAGGAGTTATAATTTTATCTCTCATTATAAAACCGGGTAGTTTGACTCTTTAAACTTTAATATACGGTGCAAATCCACTCCCTGACCATATTGTGAGCGGTTTTGTCGACGTGGCACATGTGGAACCCATTTGTCTGGCGACACATCATCTTCTCTTTTCTTATTTTATTTCTCTCTCTTGTTCCTCTGTTCCTTATCAACTGAAAGAGCCCGGCCAAGTCTAAAAGAAAAAAGAACCCGGCCACTCCTCGATCTGCACGGCCAGCCCCCCGCCGCCACCCTCCATTGCGCCCTCCGCAACATCGTGCACCTGTGGGGTCGCATGGCGAGGATCGGAATGGCACGGTGGAGAGAGAAGCTGGGGATCGATCGATACAGAGTACGGTGCTCCCTCTTCCTGTCTGCCATGAACAAGCTTTGGGAGCTCAAATTGACATGGGGGAAGGGTAGTAGGGCAGCCGTGAAGGTGTGGAATCGAATATTTGGGCTATGGCGCATCCATTTGTGGCAGTGATTTGGATCGGGGACATGGGGACGATAGTTGATTCGGGGAAGAGGCAGCCATAGCTGATGGAGCTTGGTGCTTGTCCGGGAGAGGGAGGGAGGGAGATGGCTAGGGACGAGACGGTGCTCACGAGGACGACGGCTCGGTGGGGCTGGATGAGGCGGAGCTCAATGGTGCTCGAACGTGGCTTTGGTAGCCATGGACAACGGCTCGGACAGGTTGCGCTTCAGTGGTCATGGCGGCAACAGCGAAGCAGCTGTACTCGGGTGGTGTTGAGGCGAGGTAGACGAGCAGTGCTCGACGCGACCAAAGCGGCAGAGGCGGTGTAGGAGATGCCATGGAGGAGATGAACCGCCGCGCGCAAGATGTCGACTGAATGCCCTTTTGGAACAAGCAGGAGGAGGAAGAGAGAAAAAATAAGATATGATGACGTGTCGCCTGACAAGTAGGGCCCACATGTGCCACATCAGACAAAACCGCCCACAATACCGGCCAGGGAGTGGATTTGCGCCACATACTAAAGTTCAGGGAGTCAGATACCTGGTTTTGTAACGAAGGTAAAAATTGCAACTCCTATAAGAGTTGAGGGAGGCAAAATAGACTTTTTGCAATCAAGAAATGCTGCTGGGCTGCACGCGCGCTGGAGAGAAGAAAAGAGATATTTTTTTCGATTAACAAAAGAGAGATTAGCCGGAGGATTAGCGGGAGGATTAGTCAGAGATGACGTCTTCACGATTATTGAGTTGTAGAGAATGATAGAGATGGAAAGAACTCTAACTGATGACCTTGTCTTTATGTACGTGAGATTGATTAACTTCTTTTTCTTCTTTTTCTTTTTGCAAAAAAGAGGCTCTATTAATTAAGGCACAGAAAGGTTAAAGTTTGAGAGTTTGAGGTTATCCACTCCTACTACTGCTAGGACCAGAGATGACTGACACCGACTCTGCATCTACTAAGTTTCTGACACACAAAGGGAAATCAAACCTAGCTACGAATTCCTGACATCTCATAGCTTGCTGTGCTAACAAATGCACAGTCTGATTAGCCTCTCTCTTGATACACCTAAAGACAGTAGCAGGGAGGAGATGACATGAAGCATGAATGTCCTTCAGTATCTCCCCCCCCCCCCCCCCCCCCCCCCCAACGTGCCCTTGATGAAGACAACTAGATGAACTAATGCAGCAGTCGCCAGAATTAAGGCGAGACAAGGCCATTTCACTCTGAATATAAAAGAAACACTACTAATAGCCTTTCAAGAACAATCTTGCCTTGCAGATCAGATTGCTCATTGGTGCTTCCTTCACTTGTTCAACCAACAGAAACCAAAACTCTGGTCCAGTATAGAATAATTCTATTGAAATTCTTCCTGAAAATAAAATCTGTCCAAATGCTGAAGAAATAGCATCCTCAGTGCAGCACGAAGCCTGCATTTATCTGAGACCCCATGTTCAAGGATTTCTTTCACGGACGATAAGGACAATTTGGCAACCACTGGACAGTGCACGCCACTTGCAAAGCTGCCAAATGCATGTTTGGCCTTGAAATGTGCTACGGTTGCGTGTGGAACGCCTGGTGACAGATTAACTGAACATTCTAGGTCACATCTGGCTGAATTTATACTATCTGCAATCCCAGTTGGACTAGCATTAATATCCCAAGAGTGATAGTCCAAGTAAATGCTTTACTGGTGTTACTGCTATTTTCTTCTATCAATCTTGACGAAAGTTGCTGAAATTACAAGTGGCCTTGGCTCAAAGTGCCATCCTCGCATTATGCATAGATCTCTAATTCATTCATATTTGTATTGTGGGCACAAAACTGACTTTCTTGTTGACGAGTTGATCTATCGCTCAGTTATGAACGTTGTCAGCTTGATTAAGTTCATCTGCATACTGCATAAAGCGGCCATTTCTGTTTGCCTTTGTTTATTTTTTTCTTTAAAAAAATCTTAAATGCTTGCACTACATACATGATACATGTTACATTGAGGGTAAAAAAATCAAATTGAAGCTGCTAAGCAAATTAGCAAAACCTAATCTTGACTGGGTTACTTGAGAAACTAGCTGCACAGGAGTGACAGGATAGACAGCCCTATAATTCCTCATCAAGTTTCAGAGTGCCATTTCCATGTGCACAACAGCAAACGAGACAAATTATGTCACTGTTATCAATGGCACTTTACAGAGATTCGCCGCACAGGATTGGAGGACTTTGCACATCCCTGTGTCTGATACATGAGATCTGATTGTGGCTGCGCCAAAACTAACACCATTCAATGGCAAACCAAATTTTTGGGGTTTCAGATAAGTCAATTTTTTTTTCCTGGGAGAATGATCAGATACAGGTTGAATTGGAAGCTCAGCTAGCTCGGGGTAAATGCCAAATGCCCGACATGAATCCACTGCCTCAATCATGGATGGATGATCGGGCCATCAGTATCATAGACTAATATTCATCTAAAAATGTAGACCGCATGTGTCAACTTGCATTTCTGTATCTAAAATATACAAACTGTGAAGCCTCCATAAAATGGAATGTTTTCATTATTTTCTCCAGTAATTAAGGTAATATGAGGACTCAAACAAGCCCATATAAGTCTGAATGTCTGATAACTACTTTTTGGAATGAATTATATATTTTTAGTAGAAGAGAATAAATGACGTCAATGAATGAATTTGCACTAAATTACAATTAATAGATATAGAAGGTGAAGATATTTATACACAACACATTATGTATGCCAAATCTGCAGCCAATTTCTGGCCGGGCAACCCTATTTAAACGTCCAATACCAGCAGGTCCAGCACCATAACGAAACAGCTTCATCAGATATCAACATTGCAACTTTCATCTCTCGAAGAAAATTACAAGCAAACCATGAGAACCATCCTACTGTTTGTCGCTGGCGCCATAGCCATTTACGTCGCTGCCACACCCACCACAGCAATCCCTGCAAACATCAACGATCCGCTGGTTCAGGATCTGGGCAGTTGGGCGGTGATGGAGCACGTCAAGCAGGCAAACGATGGGATTAAATTCATCAAAGTGGTAAGCGGCAACCAAACTTTTCCGGGATTAGGCTATAACTTCGAACTCATCATCGACGCATTGAACCATGATGGAAAGGATGGCAAGTATGAGGCAAAGGTGTACTTAAGAGATTGGATGGACAAACGCACTCTGTTAGCCTTTAAACCGGCTAACTGAGTGTCATTAGAGGTGTGGTATTAGTTTAATGTAATAAGCCATGTAAAGGTACTGTTTTGATCAATACAGATTATGGTTTCAGAAAATTGGTGATTATGCAACGCTCCCTTTCAGTCTAGAGAAAATTTGATTGGGTTACATGCAATCTTAATAAATGTTGAGCACCAGTATTCTACTGAAATTGGAAAACAAATTGTAGTAACTTACTAATACGGTTTTTACTGCCCCATAAAACCTTTGGTACATACGTCACTCACAGAATAAACAAAATGATCAGTGAACTGAGATTCAGATCAGAAAACCTTACAAGGTCAGGAAACACTGATGGAGTTCACCCATACGTATTTTTCCCCTACTTCATGCTGGGCAAAAACATTCTCTATGAGCCACTTATGAACAGCTTCCATGACATTGTGCTAGGCGAGGTGAGAGTTGGTGCGGCGAGGGTCTTGGGGTGTTCTCCGACGGGGACGGTTGCCGTTGGCATGACCCGACGTGCGACGTGCGGCCATCAAGCTGGAATTTCCCAGACGTGCAGTTGCTGAGGAGTGAGGACAAGTCAGCATGAGCCAGAAGGCCGTCGCCTTCGACCTGCAGGCTGCAGCACTGCGGCATGCAACGCTTGGCACGCTGAGGTTCTGACGTCGCGCGGTCAGATAGGAATGATGCTCCTGCTAAGCAGGTGCTGGCCTCTCGGACACGTGATCCCAGGGGCAGGAATCACATGATCCAGTACAGGTGCCATGGTGTGGACGTGTGCACTGTGCACAACGCTAGCTGTGGTGCGGACCGTTCAGTTCTTACGTGCTGGTTCACATGTACAGTTAATTGTCCATAGAGTACACTGGTTATAACAAATGCCGTTTGTAAGCTGGTCCCGTTCTCAAGATTCTAGTCAGTTAATCCAAAAAAGATTCAAGTCGGTTTATCAGCAGTGCTGTCTCACAGTCACAGATCGGCCAAAACCTGAGCCCAGCCTCTATCGCGGCTAACTGCACGCCAATCCAATAGTTAGCAGTGAAATGCGATTATTTACCAGCAGGCTTAAAGCTAGCTCAACCTCTAGAGCTAGTCTGTTTCATCTATTATCTTAGTCTTTGAAGAGAAAAAGAAGCCACCACGTTCGCTCTCAAGGCCACAAAATTACCACGTTAATCAGAAAAAAGAAAAGCTACGAGCCGTTGGATTTTATGAACATCTAACGGTCTAGATTAAACATCGTACTTATGTGGAAACAATTCATAAATATAATATACCACATTAATCAGAAAAAAGAAAAGCTACGAGCCTTTGGATTTTATGAACATCTAACGGTCTAGATTAAACATCGTACTTATGTGGAAACAATTCATAAATATAATATATTCGGAATTAAAAATTATAAAAAATAGTAGTTTGATTTGCATACATATTTGGAGAGAGAGAATAGCTCAAAGAGTCCATGTCAAATATCCTTGATATGTACGGTAATCAGTCTATGGCAATTAAAGCCGTGTCCTGATTATGTCCACACGTTGGACCTTTTCTCACCTGAATACACTATTTACCAACTATAATTAAGACAGAATTTTAATGGTCCAGATTAATTCATTTGATTGTAAAAGTCCTCCATGAATACGTTATTCTAGAGGGATACTATGCGATACAATATCACGTCGGGCCTTAGTATTCACCACTTTGCATTTTGGCCTTCTTTATGAATAAGGAAATACTAATTTTTTTCTGGGCCTGTGAACTGAAATCAGATACGACACGAATAAGGAAATACTAATTTTTTTCTGGGTCTGTGAACTGAAATCAGATACGGCATGGCTTGGAAGAGATGAGATCAAAGGACACGATCGAAGATTCTTTCTCGACGAGAACGCAATCAGCTGGCTGTAAGTTGGAGAGGAGATCACACAAAGGATGACTCGACGGTGCCATCCGCTAGGACGTCCAAACTAAAATTGCTGGTAGTAAACTCCATGTCCGCATACTTATCTAAGAGCTTCTTCATGATCAAGATGTTTCGGAATGCCGGCATTCCTTGGTCACGGACTATCCCATCCAGCACCTGTCTATGAAGACTTGCCACAACACCCCGCCAACATCCGTTATGTGCGAGATCACTGGAGCTCACCGCCAACACGACATGCACGGTAAACCACACCATCGTAGGACAATAGTTCCCAGTTGTAGCGAGTCGAAATAGATCACGTTGCAAGGAAGGAGTAACAATTGCACGGAAGTCAAAGGCGAAGATGCCAACACGCTGGTCATACAGAGGAGAGCTGGCCGTCAGTTCAACGGATTATTATCTAAAAGGGAAAGAACGAGCATATAGATATTGATAGGTAGTGTGTTTTAGCCTCTAGGTGACGGCAACGATGACAAAAACTTTTGATTGATTTACTGTTGTGTGGCAGCCGTCACCAGAGGTTTGATTCCACAATCAAAAGCTTTCCAAAAGCTGGATGGTAAGAATTATAAACTGAAAAAAGGGAGGCCTCGGAAGGCAGACCGATCAGTCGCTTAGCCACTATCTTGGCGATGGAGGAAACATTTTGTGTGGAACATGAGCATGCTGTACGATCGAGGGCAAGGGCAATCATGTTTTGCAAGTGTGGTCAAACTGGATAGAAAAAGCGATGTCGAGATTATACGAGAATGGCATGATATGTTAACATTGCGATCTGTGCAGTGAGAACCGTGACCGCCAACAAAAAACACCAAAGAGTAAGAGAAACAACTAAGAACAGGTGCCAGAGGCGAATTTTGACCGCTCGGTTCAGATTGTTGACGTTTCTGCGGGCTATATATATATAAACGACCCCGTGCTCGGTCGTCAGTCATGCATCATCCTGTTGCATGTGGCACGCAAGACAAGCTACCAAAGGCATGGAGCCACGAAATGATAGCTTCACCGGCTCCCTCCCGAAATGCGCCCTCCTATTACATATTTGCCTCTAAAAATAAAGAGAAGCTGCAGGATAAGCCATTCTACTAAATGTTTTTAGCACAATCATAACCAGCACAACTGTTGTTGAGATAAGTCGGAACCAAAGCAACAAGCCAACAATAACCCAACCAAAGGAGCTCTAACAATGCATAATGAATTAATACTATTATTATGTTGGAAACTTGGAAAGACACACTACTTTGGTATATATTAGTACTTTCCCCTTTTGTTTTTGTTTTTTATAAATTGGTGTGGTCATTTCCATCCAACTATCAAAACCACACCCTTAATATTTGGTTATCTGACTGAAGCAGCTCACTATCATCTTGCCCCACATGACCTCTTTTCTAACCACTAAAACCCTTAACCCTATTGTCATTGCCAGATTTAAGATACGGCATTGAAATGTTCTACAAATTTCAAACCCCCTATGAATTAATAGAGCTTCAAAATTTGTTATGGTATGTCTAGCCGCGCTATCTAGCGCGGGCCATCTTATACTAGTTCTGAGTACAAAAGAAACACTGCTTAGCCTTTCTAGGATGATCTTGCTTTCTAGTAGACCAGATTTGCTCATTGATGCTTTCCTTCACTTGTTCAAACAACCAGCAGAGAATGATTCTATCCAGATTCTTTCTGAAAATAAAATTTAACCAAATGCTGAAGAAATGGCACCCACATTGCAGCACGAAACCTGCATTTACTTGAGACGTCATGTTCAAGTATTTCTTTCTCGTACGATAAGACAAACATATCATCATCCACTGGCCACTGCGCATCACTTGCTATCTTCCAAATGCATGTTTGGCCTTGAAATGTGCTGTTGCTTCATGTGGAACGCCACTGTTTTGTCGCATTTCAGTTCAGCTGTGAAAATGACGAGTTCACTACGGGCTCAGTTGATATATGCACTTTTATTCGAACTCGGATGAATTTTGCCCAATAATTGCAGCATTGGCCACTAACTTTTGACAGAGAATCTCACTTGGATGAAGTTTAGCTCTGTTTCTTTTGAAGGGGCTCATGTCTTGGGATTAAAAATATTTAACTCACCCAAATGAGTGGCAGGGGTACGTTTTACCAGTGGACTAGCATTAATAAGGTTATTGTCATGCATGAGCTGTGATCATCCTGGTGTTACTGCATCTATTGTCTTTAACAGCATTGAACAAAGTTGGTGAAATTACAAGTGTCCTAAGCCCCACATGCCATCCTCGGCGTAGATCTCTAATTCACACGTCCTTATATAGTGGCGAGCAAAATCCCCTTTCTTTTACCTCAATCCATCATCACCTACCAACACACAAGCTTGTGAGAACTATGTACGTTTGAGGAGCATATTATGATCGTTCGTACAAGACTATTCGTCGTTGCATTCCATTTTCAGGTAGTGTACGCAAACTGAAATTTATTCAACGGGATGAATTTAGCCCAGTAATTTCAAGTTCTAGCCAAGTCGAATTGAGGTGAGATAAGGCCGTTTCATTCTGAATATAAAAGAAGCATTCCTTAGCCTTTGTAGGATCATCATGCTTTGTGGATCAGATTGTTTATTTGTGTTTCCTTCACTTGTTCAACCAACTGAAATAAAAAAAAAAAACTTTGGCAGCAGATAAACTTTGCCCAAATGCTGAAGAAATAGCATCCACAGTGCAGTACGAAACCTGCATTTAGCTAAGACCCATGTTCAAGGGTTTCTTTCTCCGACGATAAAGGAAATATGGTAACCAATGGCCACTGCGTGCCACCTGCAAGATTCCAAATGGCATGTTTGGCCTTGAATTGTACTACTATTGTGTGAGGAGCGCCATAGGATTCTGTTGCATTTCAGTGTCAGTAGCGAGCATGCGCGAGATCACAACTGGCTCAGTTCATATCTGCACTTTTGTCCAACCTCGGATGAATTTTGTCCAACAATTGCAACATAGATCACGAATTTTTTACAGAGTCACAAAGCTTCTGACTTGGATGAAGTTAGATTAGAGTAAGGTTAGCTCTGCTTCTTTCGAAGGGGTCATGTCATGGGATTAAAGATTTGCAGATAAACTCACCTATGTGCGTGACGGATACTTACACGAATACATGTGACTTCCACATTTTCATTTGTTTTTATGTTATCCCACTCTTAAAAATGCACACAGCTTGTTCCTACCTCCAAACAGGAAATCAGCCTCCCCCAGGTCGCAACTACCCCTCGGTCTACCGGGAAATCAACCTCGATATAAAGCCGTCCCCTTTCCACAAGACCACAAGCTTCACAGGAATTGCAACAATGGCGCCCATTCCCCGTCTGCCCGTGCTCCACTTGCCCTTGCTCCTTCTCCTCCTCGCCCAGATCACCCACTCGGCTCCCGTTCCAGAACCCAAGAACCACGCAGACCACATCAGCACCTACATCATCCATGCCGACCACCTCGCCAAGCCAGCGCACTTCGCCACGCACGACGACTGGTACACCTCCATGGTGGCCACTCACTCACCTCGTGCGGCGGCCAACACCAGCGGCCGAATCTTGTACACCTACGACACCGTAATGCGCGGGTTCGCCGTCCAGCTCACCGGCGACGAGGCCCGGCGCATGTCGAACGCCGCCGGCGTGACCGGCGTTCACGAGGACAGGCAGTTCCAGTTCCTGACCACGAGGTCGCCGGGCTTCCTCGGCCTCGACACGGACTTCGGCGTCTGGCCGGAGACGGACTTCGGCGACGGCGTCATCATCGGCTTCGTCGACACCGGCATATGGCCGGAGAGCCCGAGCTTCAACGACCGCGGGCTCGGTCCCGTGCGGCCGAGCTGGAGGGGCGGGTGCGTCGACGCCAGAGACTTCAACGCCAGCTCGTGCAACAACAAGATCGTCGGCGCCAAGGCCTTCGACGCTGACGCGGAGGCTATGGGAAGTGGCGTCTCCCCAAGGGACAGTTTGGGTCACGGCACGCACGTCTCGTCGACGGCCGCCGGCTCGGATGTCCGCGACGCCGGAATCGGCATCTTTGCCCGGGGAACGGCGAGGGGCGTGGCCCCCAAGGCAAGGATCGCCATGTACATGGCGAACGACACCTTCCCGTCGGGCGCTGCCAACGTTGCCGCGGCGATCGACGCTGCAGTGAAGGACGGCGTCGACATCATTTCCTTGCCGCTCCGCTTCCACCAGGCGCCCTTCCACGACGACACCCTCGCCATCGCGGTGTTCGGTGCCGAGCGCAAGGGCGTCTTCGTCGTCCTCGCCGCCGGCAATGATGGGCCAAATGCATCTTCGGTCGCCAATGTCGCTCCGTGGATGACCACCGTGGGCGCGTCCACCATTGACCGGACGTTCCCGGCGACGTTGAATCTCGGTAATGGAGCTGTCATCACTGGGCAGTCTCTTTACACCAAGAAGTCCAACGGCACCATGACTCCATTGGTGGCCACCTCGTGTCTCGAAAGAGGGGAACCGATCCCTGATAGAATGGGGAAGATCGTGTTCTGCACGGACGGAGGAAGCGATGAAATGTTGATCCGTGCTAGTGGTGGTGCTGGGATGGTCACGGTGGACAGTTTTGCATCGGCAATGGAAGGGCTAGATGCCATGGACATGGCATCCTCCTTCCCCGGCATGCTGCTCAGCAACACGGATGGCGAAAAGGTGAAGTCGTACCTCGCGTCCTCTCCTTATCCTGTGGCGTCCATGGTGTTCACCTGTGAGACGGCCATCGGCGAGAGCCGGGCGCCGATGGTGGCGTGGTTCTCGTCCCGGGGCCCCAACCCGGTCGTCCCCGAGATCCTGAAGCCTGACCTCGTCGCGCCGGGATTGAACATCTTGGCGGCGTGGCTAGGCCAGTACGAGACCGAATCGGGCACTTCCATGGCGTGCCCCCACGTCGCCGGCGCCGCGGCGCTGATCAAGAAGAAGCATCCGAACTGGACGCCTGCCATGATAAGGTCCGCGATGATCACGACCGCGGGAATGCTCGACAACGCGGACCACGCCATTCTGGACAGCGCGGTGATTGCCGGCCGCCGCGGCGCCACGGCCGCGACGCCTTTCGCCGCCGGTGCCGGGCACGTCCGCCCAAAGCTCGCCATGGACCCGGGCCTGGTGTACGACGCCGGCGCGCGGGACTACGTCGACTTCCTCTGCGCCCTCAACTACACCACGGACCAGCTGCGCCTCTTCGCGCCCGACATGGCCACGTGCACGACGACTCTCCCCGGAGGCCCCGCCGACCTCAACTACCCGTCGTTCGTGGTGGTCTTCGACAACGGCACCGACGTACGCACACTGACGCGCACGGTGACCGCCGTGTCGGAGAAGGCCGAGACGTACAACGTCACCGTCGCTGCGCCGGAGCACGTGAAGGTGACGGTCACGCCGACGACCCTGGAGTTCAAGAAGCTGAACGAGACGAAGAGCAACACAGTCGAGTTCAGGAGCTTGGCGGGAGGAAACGCGACTGCCGGATGGGGCTTCGGGAGCATCAGCTGGGAGAACGAGGACCATCGCGTCAGGAGCCCGGTGGCCTTCCAGTGGAAGAACTGATGGAAGCGAGTTGATGTTCGCAGTAGAATAATCTGATGCACTGTTCTGTCCGAAGAACTGATGGCAATATGGAATCGAGTAGATGGTCGCAGTAGAATAACATGATGCTCTGTTCTGTCCTCTGTTTTCTGTCATGGAAAATTCAGTATCCTCTGTTATGGCAGCAACCAACATTATCAATGAGATGCTGTTAACTTTGCTTGTGTTTCTGCAATGTGCAATGGCTTGTCTTGTAGGAAATGTGCAGGTACCTATTTCATAAGATCCTAATTTCACTGTAAACTGTCGTTTGCTGTAGTAAGAATTATGCCAACCGTCAGATTAGTCATTTCTGTACTAAAGGAACAAATGGTAACAATTACTTTCGTCATTGATGCATAGATGGGAAGAATTCTAACTGGATGAACTAATGCAGCAGTCGCAAGAATTAAGGCGAGACAAGGCCATTTCATTCTGAATATAAAAGAAACACTGCTTTCAGGGACCATCTTGCCTTGTAGATCAGATCGCTCATTAGTACTTCTTTCACTTGTTCAACCAACTGAAACAAAAACTCTTATCCAGCATTGAATATTTCGTTCCAAATTCTTCCTGAAAATATAATTTTTTTTCCAAATGCCCAAGAAATAGCAACCACAGTGCAGCATGCAACCTGCATTTAGCGGAGATCCCATGTTCAAGGACTTCTTTCACGGGCGATAAGGAAAATATGGCAACCACTTGACAATGCACATCACTTGCACCTGCATTTAGCTGAGACCCCAGGTTCACGGACGAACGGCAACCATGGCAACAACTGAACCACTGCCCACTTCACACCACTTCCAAATGCATGTTTGGCCTTGAAATGTGCGACGGTTGCGTGTGGAACGCCTGGCCACTTTGTTATATTTATTTTCCGCTGTGAACATGCGCCAGGTCACAGCTGGTTGAGTTTGTACTATCTGCACTTCTATTCAACCTCCGATAATTTTTGCCCAATAATTGACAGAGCTTGTTCCTTTTCAGGGGGCTCATTTCGTGAGACTACTACAAAACATACAAATAAACCTTTTCCCAGTTGGACTAGCATTAATATTCCAAGTGTGATAGTCCACGTAAATGCTTTACTGGTGTTACTGCTATTTTCTTCTATTAATATTGACGAAAGTTGCTGAAATTACAAGTGGCCTTGGCTCGAAGTGCCATCCTCGCATTATGCATAGATCTCTAATTCATTCATCCTTGTATAGTGGGCATAAAACTGACTTTCTTGTTGACGAGTTGATCTATTGCTCAGTTATGAACGTTGTCAGTTTGATTGAGTTCATCTGCATAAAGCGGCCATTTCTGTTTGCCTGTGTTTATTTTTTTTAAAAGAAAATCAAGTGGAAGCTGCTAAGCAAATTAGCAAAACCTAATCTTGACTGGATCACTTGAGAAACTAGCTGAACACGAGTGACATGATAGACAACTCTATAGTTCCTCAAGTTTTAGAGTGCCATTTCCATGTGCACAACATTAAACGAGAGAAATTAGATCATTATTATCTATGGCACTGTACAGAGATTTGCCGCACAGGATTGGAGGAGTTTGCACATCCCTACGTCTAACTGCGAACTAACACCGTTCAATGGCAAAACGAAAGGGGAATTAAAAGTGTCAATAGTTTGTCGATCTATCCTAGAGCTTCAATCGTGTCAAGAATCGCTCAAAACGGAGCTAAGGTTGAGAAGTTATGGGTACTAAAGTTTCTAGGGGCTTATGTGCAATTACAAAAAGGATATAGGGACCTATAAGTAGTTAACAAAGCTTAGGGGTCTTCATGTAAAAGATAGGGGCTGAAATATAATTAGAGCAAAATATAGGGGTGCATCTGCAAAAAGGAAGAACCCAAACAAAATTTATGAAAATGCCTAGGGGCTTATATACGAAACTCCTAGGTCTCTGGGAATTTCCCTGGAAGTTGTGGATTTATTTTTGTATGGGAAAAGATCGTGGACCGAGTCGATGGTGAACTGAAGTGCTCACTAATCTAGGGTCCACGTGTGCTAAAAAAAAAATCTAGGGTCCACGAGAACCTAGTCTATGCAAAGAGAAAGGGAGAGGGGCTGCTGACTGGACGGCGACCGATCAGGCGGGCTCCACCGGACGAAGTAGCGTGCCACGTCGGCGGCTGTGGAACGCAGTAAGGACGGCCGGAGAGGGGGAGCGCGCGGCGCCGAAGAGCTCACCGCGGCGTTTAGGAAGGCAGAGAGGCGACGAGAGCACATCAAGGAGGTCTAGCGCGTGAAGGCGTAAGTAGCTGCTGGTGGAAGATGTCGACGACGGGGGACCGTGAAGCGACGGTGAGAGCTCGCCGGAGTTGGCAATGGTGGCGGTGAGGGACGAGGAACTCGCGTGTGCGTGCTTTGGCGCGAGTTGGTGCTAGCGGGGAAGGTGTGCAGCCGCGAGGCGGAGGCGGTGCGTGCCTCGGCTTGTCCAGGCGCGGCCGCAAAGGGCGGCCAACGACGAAGTCGTGCGGTGGCGGGCGGCGTGGGTGCTCGCGTGCGAGGAAAAGAATGAGAAAAGGCAGCGCGAAACATGAGGGGACCTCGATGAAGCTTACCGCCCGCCACCGCACGACTCCTTGACCGGAGACGAACTAGAGCTTGCCGGTGATGAAGAGGTGACGGCGGCGACTAGGGTTGGCCGTCGATCTTCTCACTCAGGCCGTGGTGGAGGGCATCGAAGTGATGTTGGGGTTCTGCACAGCACGGGGAAGCTAGGTGAAGCGGAAAGGGAAGCGGGGGAGGGGAACGGTTTGAGGGGAGAGAGAGGGGAGCGACTTGTGTTTGCGCTGAGGAGGAAGCGAATGAAGCACAGCGACTTTCATAGGCGGCGTAAGGCGACTCCCGGCGAGATATTTCGCCGGCGTCGATGGGACACGACGACCAAGGGCCAGGGTCGGCCGTGCGGGTGACGCGAGAGAGGGAGTGGTGCTCTGGGCTGGCCCGGGCCGGTCAGAGGGAAAAAGGGAAAGGAGCCCAAAAGCGTGGATCCTATACGTAGGGCGGGCGAAGGGATCGTTACGATCGAACAGCTTTAAGATTCGTGCAACATAACCATCCGACGGCCGGGCTGCTTTCTTCCTCCTCTAACCTTTCCGACGCCATGGCCGCCGCCGACGAGCCCGGCGAAGCCGGGTTAGCGTGGTGGAGGGCGGCGGTCGCAGATCCGACGGCGGGAGCCGCCAGAGACGATGGAGGAGGGCGGGGCGGGGGCGTCACTTCCCGCCGGGTTAGCGCGGCGGCGGTCGAGGGCGGCGGGGTCGAGCACCACGACAACGGGCGGCGGCGAGCTTGGTGCACGGCGGCGCGGGGAAGAAGACGTCGAGCGGGCCGTGGGCTGACCTAGAGATGGGATCCCATCGGACGATCTACAGATAGGGTGTCCCGCCCAAAAGGGTTTAGGGAATAGGAATTTGGTTTAAACATTTCTGGATTTTGAATTTGAATGAATTTCAAATTCGAACAAAGACAAAAGCTAACAAACACTCAAAATAAAAATGATAAAAATACATAAATTGATATAATGAGATTTATGCAACTTTGGAAATGAAAAAGTTTTATTTTTGAGGTGAAGTTATCACACATTGACTTTAGTAATTGTTGTAAGTTCAAAATTTTCAAAATTTTAGTGACTTTTAAATGTAGCAAAACACAGGGTGTTACAATTATCGGGCCAGTAACAGAGACTAATATTCCTCTTCAAATGTAGACAGCATATGCGCCAACTTGGATTTCCCTATCTAGAATATATATAGAAACTGTCAACCCTACACAAAATGGACTGTTTCCGTTTTTTTTTACAAGTAATTAACTTAATATGAGGACTGAATCAATCCCGTATAAGTCTCATAACTACTTTTTGGAAAGATATATCTATTTTTGGCTGTAGAAGAAATAACATGCCGAAAGTCACGTCAATAAATGAAATTGTATTAAATTACAATTAATACGTATAGAAGGTGGAGATTTTTATCCACAACGTATTAATGTATGCCAAATCTGCAGCCAATTTCTGGCCTGGCAAACCCAGGGCCAACACTATTTAAATGTCCGATACCCATCACCATAGCGAACCCTTCATCATATATATCAACATTGCAATTTTCCTCAAGCCAACCATGAGAACTATCCTGCTGTTTGTCGCTGGCGCCATAGCCGTTTACCTCATTACAACACCCACTACAGCAAGGCCTGTAGACATCAACAATCGATTCGTTCAGGAGGTCGGCAGATGGGCGGTGACGGAGCATGTCAAGCAGGCGAAAGATGGGATTAAATTTAACAAAGTGGTAAGAGCTGATCAAACTGTGTTGGGGTTAGGCATAAACTATGATCTCATCATCGACGCATTGAACAATGATGGAAAGGATGGCAAGTACGAGGCAAAGGTGCGCTTGAGAGATTGGGCGGACAAACGGACTCTCTTAGCCTTTCAACCGGTTAACTGAGTGACATTGGATGTCTGCTATTATTTGAATGTAATAAGCCTTGTAACTGTGCTGTTTTGATCAATTCATGTTATGGTTTCAGAAAATTGGCGATTATTCAACACTCCCTCCAGTGTAGAGAAAATACGATTGGGTTACATGCAGTCTTATTATTAAATGTCGACCACCGGTATTTCTTTCAATATTTCTATTTAAGAAACTGAAAAAATCATGTAGGAAGATTAGCTATTTTAAATTGTTACCATCCGATGGTGGCAGGTTTCTCGTCCCGGGGCCCCAACCCGGTCGTCCCCGAGATCCTCAAGCCTAACCTCGTCGCGCCGGGATTGAACATCTTTGCAGCGTGGCAAAGAGAGTAGGAGACTGAACCGGGCACATCCATGGTGTGCCCCCACGTCGCCGGCGCGGCGGCGCTGATCATGAAGAAGCATGGTGAATGAACGCCGGCCATCATAAAGTCCGCGCTGATCACGTCCGCAAGAACGCTCGATAACACCGAGATCGCGGGATTCTGGACAGCGCGGTCGCTGCCGGCCGCCGCGGCGCAATGGCCGCAACGCCTTTTGCCGCCGGGGCTGGGCACGTCCGCCCACAGCTCGCCATGGACCCGGGCCTGGTGTACTACGCTGAGTAGCTGCGCCTCTTCGCGCCCGACATGGCCATGTGCACGACGACTCTTCACGGCGGCGCCGCCGACCTTAACTACCCGTCGTTCGTGGTGGTCTTCGACAACCGCACCGCGGACGGTGACCACGGTCTCGGAGGAGGCCGAGACGTACAGCGTCACCGTCGCAGGTCCGGAGCGTGTCAAGGTGATCATGACGCCGACGACCCTGGAGTTCAAGATTGGGGGCGGCTAATGCGTCTCCGTACGCGCGTACCCCACCTGCCGCACGTGTCCGACAGCCGGTCGGAGCGCCGCCGCCGCCGTCGAGTTTCTTCGTCAACTCCGGCCGCCGCCCCCGCCACGACGCGCCCCACCCCTGCGGCCTCCGTCGCGGTCCCCGGCGACGTCGCCGCCGCCGCACGAGCCCCTCCCCCGCCCGCCACCACCCCGGCGGCCTGCGGCCCCGCTCCGCCTTTCCTCGCCGCCCGCACACGCCGCCGCCGCCCGCCAACCGCCGCTAACTCGTCGGGATGCGACGCCCCCGCCGCCTACCCCACCCACCGCCCGCCTGCCGCCCGTGGCTCCGGCGGCGCCGCCGCCCACCGTCGGGTCGCGGCCGCCGCCCCCCGAACCCCCCCCCCCCCCCTTCTATGGCCGACGGGTATTGAAGCTCCCTCCCCCAAGCGCGACAACCCCGGAACCCTAACCCCGCCGCCCTCCTCCACCTCCGGCGACGCGGCGGCGCCCTCGCCGCCGCGTCGCGCCGCCCGCCTCCGGCCGCTCGCCTCCGCTCGCGCGTCTGGATAAGGTCTAAATGGGCCGGGCTGCACGCGCGATGGACGCGCGGTACACTTATCGTTCAAGATTCTGAAAGAGGAAGAGCTGGGCTGGTTTCAGTGCTTTCAAGACAGGTTCGATGAGTTGCTGGGTTGGGCTTGTCCGGGTGGTGCCAACGGTTCTAAACGGGCTGATTTTTCCAGTGAAGAATACGATGACGAAGACTGCTGGCCTGCTGGCTTCCGAACTTGCATCGTGCCTGAGCGAGGAGTATCTACGTACACGAGCTCAAGTATGGTCAGGGATGTTCCTAAAAAAAAAAAGTACGGTCAGGGATCCTCTCTTTGCAGTTCCTGAGTCATCGGGGCAATAGTACCTTAGATGCTTCCACAAAGTGCCCGTACCATGGAATGATCTATCACAAACGTACACTTGCCCGCAATGTTTGCAAATTGCAATAGGACGTTGATCCCTTGTACCTTTACCAAAATGTTTCCAAACAAATGATTTTTCTGACCTCATCCTTTTCCTTCTTTTATGTGCCGGTGACAATTGAGATGGAGAGCTAATTAGCTGGATGTGTTAGCTGCAGTAATATCCGATTCATCATAAGTGAGATATACCATTTTCTTCATTAACTAATACACCCTTATCCTAATTAACTAACCGACAATATATATTAGAGGAAAAGGCTCGGATGTCTGCGACGCCGGAATCGGCATCTTTGCCCGGGCCATGGCGAGGGTCGCCATGTACATGGTGAACGACACCCTCCCATCGGTCGCTGCCAACATTGTCGCGGCATCGATGCTCGGTATCGACATAATTTCCTTGTCGCTCGGCTTCCACCAGGCTCCGTACCACGACGACACGCTTGCCATGGCGGCGTTTGTAGTGAAGCGCAAGGGCGTCTTCATTGTCCTTGCGGGCGGCAATGCTAAGCTATGGGCAGAGGCAAGTAGTTCAAGGATGTTCAGTTGAACACCCATGATTTCTTTTTAAAGAAACAAAGATTCTGAAGCCATCTAACTTGTATACACTGATAATATAGAGAACAAATTGATCTCCGATGTAAAATTTTACGGGTTTTTTTTTTTAAATGTAACATAGAACTTTGTGCTTGATAATTGCTATTTGCAAGCAATTAATTTTTTTATAAAGAGTGATGCTTTTCGAGCAAGTGGAGCTAGATCTTTTTTTGGCCGGTGGGGGGGTGGGGGGGTGGGGGGAGGGGACTCAAGCCCCTTACCCGTCCTCCCGGTAGATACATCCATCATTAAGTTTTGTCGGTGCCGCTGGTGGATCCGGGCTAGTTAACTTGGACAATTTCAATTGGTATCGATATCGGTGAGGCCTTCACCTTCCTGGCTCTCACTCTCAGCAGAACTGCCGGCGAGAAGCTCCATGCCTACATGAACTCGGTGCCGCACCCAGTGGCTTCTCATCACGGGGACCAAACCCCATCGCCCCTGAGCTCCTCAAGCCCGATATCATTGCGCCGGGGCAGAGTATTCTTGCCGCGCGGAGAGGTGATTATGCGTACAAGATGGCCTCCAGAATGTCCATCACGACCTTGCACGTCGCTATGATTTTAACGATGGGTGTTCGGAGCCAATGTCATATGACACGAAAGCATTAGCACATCCACCGGGAGGACAGTTAAGGGGCTTGAGCCCACCCCCCCCCCCCCCCCCCCCCCCAAGCTCTGGATCCACTTGCTCGGAAAGCATCACTCTTTATAAAAAAAATTAAATGCTTGCGAATAGCAGTTATCAAAGCACAAATTTCTATATAATTGCAAAAAAAGCACAAATTTCTATGTTGCATTTTAAAAAACATCAAAATTTACATTGGAGATCCATTCGTTTTTTATATTAGAAATGTATACATGTTAGATGGTTTCAGAATCCTTGTTTCTTTAATTCTTTAAAAAAATCATGGCGTTCAGCTGAACAACCTTGAACTACTCTGCCTCCGCTCTAGTATGCCGCCGCATGACAAACTTGGACACGATGCCGCCGCCACCACCGCAACTAAGGAAGCAACTTAAAGTGTGGCCATGTCGCTTCATGCCTTAGCGATGATGTGGGCAGTACCGGCACACGGAGTGAGTGGTGTTTTGGTCTAAATTTAACGGTATGATTCACATGATTGGACCCAGTATGATTACACTTTACGAAGTCAAACTTGTTGTAACAATTATTATATAATCACCAATTCTGATGACCCATAACATGAATAGAGAAAGGCACCTTGATACCACTCATTACATTTGAATAGCTGCAACTAACATGATCATCCCAATTGTGGCTCAGTTAGCCCGTTTATTAAAGGATATGAGGGTGCGTTTGCCGAAAGTATTCCTCACTATCCACACTGCAGTGTACCTGGCATCCTTGCCACCTCTGTCGAACGCGTCGATGACGAGATGATATTGCTGATCTACCAGTTCCAGAACTTGGTTGCCGCCCACCACTTTATTGAATTTGATCCTATCATTTGCCTGCTTGTTGTGCTCCGTCACCGCCCACCTGCCGAGCATCTGGAGGTGTTCAATGTTGATGTCTACGGGGCTTGATGCTGAGGTGGGTGACGTAACGACACAAATGGCTATGACGGCAACTGCACATAGGAGGGTAGTTCTCATGGTTGGCTTGCAGTGATTTCTTGAAGATGTGCAAATTTGAGGTTGATGAAGTGGTTTGCAATGGTGATGGTGATATCTGGGGACGCTTAAATAGCACTGGCCTTGGTTGCATGGCTATCAGACCTATATAGGATTAGGATTGATGGATGCCAAATATTACTTGAAGTATTACTTTGCTGGCTCAGTCTTCGAAGATGCTCATAGGGGTAGGGTTTGCGTATGTACGTTCCAAGAAAATGGTCCAATTTATATAATCTTGGCAATTTGTTTTCTACCTAGTAAAGGAACATAATATAAGCTAGTGGCCCAGTCATCCATCATGAGGCGTTTGCGGCACTCTTCCAGCTCCGTTGTTTGATGGAGAATGATTAGTCAAACTACCTAAATTTTTTTCATTTCCAAGATGCAGTTTCGTTACATTCGTGCTAGCTGCACCAGTGGCGGGGCTGAGGGGGGTATGTCCCTCCTCCTCCCCCTAAGCTATGTATACTCTCATTCTTTACATAATTACTTGGTAAAAACATATTTAGCTCTGTAAATAAAGTTGTACAATTTGGCCTCCTCTAAAATTCATGTTCATGTCGTATCCTTAGTTACAATGTTGCAGCGTTTTGTTCTCCTGATGTCTCCTTTCTGCTGTTAATTAGTTTTTTTTTTAGCGAATGCTGTTAATTAGTTGTACTACGTATTTACATGGCATTACAACTTCAGTCTTTGAAATGAAGGCTACTGGGCTGCTTCGACAACATCCTCGACCAAGAGACGGGTGAGCTCGCGACGATGCTTGTGGGCACGCCTAAACTGCTTCATCTACGGCAGACACATCATCATCCTCATCGACACCAGAGCCACGCACAACTTCGTCGATCGACGACATGTGGGCTTGCGGGAGAGGGCTACCTGCTCGTCTTGCCAACGTAACCTTGATTTTGCTAACCAGTTTGCAAGTGAAAGGCTAGGAATGAGGGAAAGAATACGAGCAAATTTAACGGTATCCAGTTGTTCCTCTCGTTCGGCGTGACGGTCAGTACCTTCACATGCTTCGGTGCCGCGACGTTGACGTTGCACGTCTCGGCCGGCTCCGACACCTTGGTCACCGTCCGCGTCAGTGTGCGGACCTTGTTGTGCCCGTCGAAGACCACGGACGAAGGACGGGTATGGAGGCCAGCGGGGCCGCCAGGGAGCGCACGCGTGCAGCTCCTGGACAGATCAGGCGCGAAACGGCGCAGCTACTCCGTGGTGTAGTTGATGGCGCAGAGGAAGTCGACGTAGTCCCTCGCGCCGGCGTCGTACACCAGGTCCCGGTCCATCGCGAGCCGGGCGGACTGTTGGCGCAGCCCTGAAACTCAAGCGCACAAGGTAGACGAAGCTTTTTTCTTGCCGGCGCGACGAACGCTGCGGCCACTGTGCTGTGGCCTGTATCTTGGCAATTTTTGTTCACTGGACTGGTAGACAAACGACGAGGAGTACATGGGGTTCTTATACGCCAGGGACACACTAGGAGCTCGTCCTCCACGCCCGGACTCTACGCCATGATCCGCACGACCCTGCCTCGACGTCGCATGAGCCGCTCGCTCCTTCCGCACGCCGCAGCCTCCGCGTAGACCGGCGCCTCGATCCCAACTAACTTCGACTCGCCAGATGACTCCAACACGCAGCACTCTGCGCACAATCCTAGGACCTATCCTGGACTCAAACTACTCTTCCATCAATGACTCAAACGATCGTGATCCTAACTAATTAATCTGCTGCGGACACGCACGACACACCGGCTTTCCACGCATGACACAAACTGGCACTGCAAAGCCGACGATACGAACACGAACTGCCTAACCAATGTCAGGCTTATTCCCAACACGGACATGCCCGGCCCCGGCGGCGAAAGGTGTTGCGACGAAACCCGTGGCCGTCCATGACCCTCGATCTCATCAAACATCAAGTACCTCCCGTATCATGGCTGGCGTCCAGGAACTTTGCTTCTTCTTGATAAGTGCCGCCACACAGGCGACGTGGGGCCACGATCGACATGGACGAGCCAGAGTCCATTCGGTAATCGGCAGCTGTCTTTCGTCGCCGCAAGAATGTTCAGCCCCGGCGCGACGACGTCGGGCTTGAGGAGCTCAGTCACTCTTAGCACCTCTACTACATGGTAAAAATTCACGCAATGTCGATTTGTGTGCGCACGTGACAGACTGACAGGGACAAGCGGGCCTGTGGGATGGTGGGAGTCAGCGTGGCTGAACCAGTAGTCTCGATGCTAGCTGCTTATCAGTGCTTAGGCTATAGCATAATTAAGATGCATAAGATATGCAGCATGCGTATGCAAGAAAAGATGTCTCCCTGGACATTTTACTCTTCCATCGATCAATTGTTGGAGTTCATCTATCACGATAGCATAGGGTTTAGTTTACTGGTTTGATTTTTGTAACAGTAACAGAAATTCAACGAAATTTCGTCCTGGAAGATTTTGAGTTTCAGGAACAGTGACCAACCACAATCTTTGGCTGGTCACCTGAAAGAGCTTTTTGATAGCTGCTACGGTTCCTCCCGCCTCCCGGTGTACATTTTGTAGCAAAAGTACCGGCCCAGCTCAGCCAAAGTGTCCGCACGATTGCGCGAGCTAGACTCTAATTGGTTTTGGACATGAACATGTTCCGAATTAAATATTGACTTTGGACAATAAAGTTCTTTTTGTATTTTTTATTTATGAGGAATTCCATTTTATTTTGCATGAATGTTTTGGCTATTATTTTTCTGCATGATTTAACAAATGTGTAAAATTGTTACTTGTTGAATGTTAAATATAATTAAACAAAAAAAATTCAAAGCAGTGTTTTTATGAGGATGAACTATGTGTTTGTTTATATCTTTATATTTCCTCATGTTCATTTTCTTTGAATAATAAAATTAGTTTGATGAGCAAAACCACTTGATTATTATACTTAAGTGTTTCTTTATGTTTGTATATACTCCGTCATGTTTCTTTTCTTAGCAAAGCATTATTTTATTAAGGAACGGAGCCTACTAGATCATTTGGTTTTTTTTTAGGGCAACTAGATCATTTGGTTAAGAGTGTAGGTGTACACCATGTATGACCATCCAGGCTCAAGTCCTCTTCCAGGTGAACTAGGCTACCTAACAGTGCATTTGTGCGGCTAGTTTTCCTCTAAAAATTAGAATAAAATAAATGTATTTGTAGAAGTTGATCAGGATGATACCCTTGTGTTCTGATCTGATCCAAAATTTATCAGTCTCACTTAATATATAATGCCAAAATCCATCGATTAAAAGGGACACATTTTATGCATGCCTCGAAATTCACTATGATTTTTTCTCAGTTATTAAAACAGTTTCTGTAATCTCATCCTTTATCTTAGACGTTCTTGATTTTGGGAATGCCACTAAATTGCTTATTTACGTAAGTTGTAGTATTGATATATTCATGTGAAAGTTGCTGAGTGGGCCTTCATTCTTGGTTACTAAATACATTAAGTATTTTTTGGCAAAAATAAGTTCTATAGTCTATTGTCCACTTTAGACGTGGTGTAGCATATATACAAAAACACAAAAGTGTGATTAATTGCAGAGCCAATTGTTGTTTTTCTTGGGCATAACACGTCAAAAATGTGTGTAGAATAGATTAATTGTCCCTTAATAGCGCCTGTTTGCAGGGAGAGAGCAAACACGTCAAAACAGAATCATGCAGATCGGGCCAGCCGAGGTTAGCATGCAACTTAAGCAACGTGTAGCCACCTAGCAGGTTGTCGTGCGTACCTGTGAGCAGTCGCCTGATGTTGCCTGCTCCCGTGAACATGACGTCCTTGCGAGTCCCCTCATCCATCGTGTCGCTAACAGCTAGGATTCCTCTTTGTCGTTGATTGGCTTCCTCTACTCGCAAAAAAAAAAAAAGGCTTCCTCGCTAGGTTTTTTAATTTGTTATTTTTCTAAATGTCAATTATGAAGTCGATCACAAGTCACAACCGATCTGTAATCGATGAAGCTAGCTCCAATCAATCTGCAAGATTGAACCGGCCGACGACTTGCTCGATGAGGCTGTTTTCAATAAATCTTTAACTTTTAACCCAGCGAGTATTCTACACCGGCAAGAAATCGTTGAATCTTTCAACCCGACGAGTATTTTAGGTTCGGAAGAATTTGTCGATCCGTCGGCTGGCATCTAGTCTTCTTCCCTGATCGTAGGTCTATTTTATTTTTCGATTTTTCGGAGAGGTAATATTTATTGAGTCCATGGGTTATTGGGATTAGAGGAGACACACAGACGTGCCTATATATATGTACTCAATATCGGAGACCAATTTCCTCACGTGATGGCAAGTTTCCAATTCTTTTAATCTCTCTTAAGCACGTTTCAACACCTCTCTCTCTCTCTCTCTCTCTCTCTCTCTCTCTCTCTCACGTTTGAGATGGCATCACTACAAGAAACACACTCTTTACCTACAGTCCATCTATAGGTGGCCGACAGGTCTTTATCTTTTTAGTATTTTACACAAGTGGCCAACAGTTTTCTAATTCAAATTCACATATTTGCCCACAGTTTTAGCAAATTACCCACAACATCATTCCCAACAAAGTCATTGCCTACAGTTTTGAAAATAGCTAACCAAATATACTAAAAACTGTTGACCATTTCAAAAGAAACCGTAGGGAAAGATTATTACTCTTATAGTGTCATGCACGGACGTATATATTCATCTCTGACTGGAGTCAGATAACTGATCTCTTAGTCCTCACATGGTGTAAGTTTCCAATTCTATAGATGTATTCATGTGACACATATTTTGAACTATAATACTTTCATAATGGTAGTGGTTGGTAATTATGTAAACATATAGATGGTATTTTAGACTAATTTTTACTTAATGGCAGTGGTGGGTAATTTTTCTTTCTTATTTTCTCCTATTAACGTGGAAATTTTAAGGCATTGAGAGCGAACATGGTGACTTATTTTCGTGGCCAGTTAATAAGTTAACTTTTTTTGCGAGGGAGTTAATAAGTTAACTAGTATGGCTGCGCATTTCCGCGGCTAGACTTTTAACACTATTCAAAGTATTGTTGTATTATTGTAGTAGTTTAAAATAGTTTATTATTATTATTTATTTTATAGCGATACATTTTTAAATAGTATAAATAGATTGGAGAAATTTCTCACTAATTGACCTACCCTCAATTTGAGTGTGTGATGAGTCATCGTTTTACCCGGATTATGTTTGACCTAATTCGTGCAAGTGATTCCTTAATCTAATAGAAGCCTGTGTGCACTAGGACTCAATTGTAAGATCCAACCAATCTGAGTATAGCATGTGACACTCATCTGTATAACGTCAGCTTTTAAGTTGCATGTGGCAACTAGCCATTAAAGATGCATCACCGATGCATCGTAATTATACCTGTAACGACGGCGGCGTTAACAAAATAACGATCAAACATTGTCTTTAATATGGCGGTGTATTTTACAATTTTATAAATGTTTATAGGAGGTTTCCCGAATAATTATTTTTAATGACAGTGGTAGGTAATTTTTCTTTCCTTCTTTCTCTCTGATTAATGTGGTAATATTTATAGGGGATTTTTTGACTAATATTTTGTATAATGGCAGTGGTGGGTGATTTTCTCTTCTTATTTTCTCGGATTAACGTGGGAATTTCTAGGCCTTAGAGTGAACATGGTGGCTCTTTTTCATAGGAAAATAATAAGTTAATAGATTTTTCTTAGTTTTCTTTCTTTTCTTTCTCTCTGATTAACGTGTTAATATATATAGGGGATCTTCTGACTAATTTTTTTCATAATGGCAGTGGTGGGTAATTTTCTCTTCTTATTTTCTTGGATTAACGTGAGAAATGTAGGCCTTGATAGTGAACGTGGTGGCTCCTTTTTGTAGTCAAATAATAAGTCAATAGATAGATCTGAGTACATATTTCTTCTTAATCAAATACCACATAGTTCCTCCTAGGTTAGTTGAGTTTTTTTTTTTAAACAAGATGTATCTTACACAGGTGAAGAACAGCCTCCCATCACCCAAAAGTTCTCCACCTCCTCTTCACCTCCACCTCCCAAATCCGGGTGAGACCCACTCCGGCGAGTATACCTGTGAGGTTAGGGTTTTGGATTGGGGTTTAGGGTCATCAGAGTCCGTCGGATATAGAGTAGGGGCCGGGAGGAAGACCAGGCGGGCATTGGTTGTGAGTTTTCATGACAGTTTTCATGATATTCACTTTCACGCTAGGTAACTAATTATTTAAATATATATTGTTGATCAAAGTTCAACAAAAAATTCAATGGTGTCATATATTTAAAATTGAGGGAAGAATATAATAATATGTTACTCTACTTCAATATTTATGAACTTTTGCTATGAACGGCTTCGTTAAAAAGTTCTGACTTAGGTCAAACCATACTAGTTTTTTTTGCAAGGAAAACCATACTAGTTATTATATAATCACCATACTTTTATTACATTTGAATAATTACAACTGATTGACATCATCATCCCAATTGTCGCTCAGTTAACCGGTTTAAAGGATAAGAGGGTGTGCTTGCCGAAAGTATCCCTAACCGTAACCTCTGCCTCGTACTTGGCATCCTTGCCAGCTCTGGTCACCGCGTCGATGATGAGATCGTAGTACTGGTCTAACATTGACGGATGTTGGCTACCACCCACCACTTTATTGAATTTGATCCCATCATTTGCCTGCTTGTTGTGCTGCGTCACCGCCCACATGCCAAGATCCTGGATGTACCAACCTTTAATATCTACGGGTTCTGCTGCGGTGGCTTTTGTAACGACGAAAATGGCTAGGACGACAACGACACATATGAGGGTAGTTTTCATGGTTGGCTTGCGGTGATTTCTTGGAGATAGGAATTGCAAATTCAAGATTGGTGAAGTGGTTTTGTAATGGTGATGGTAACATCTGGTCACTTTAAATTGCGTTGGCCCGGGAGGCACTACAAAACAATTGACCAATGGCGATCTGATGTGATTTAGCATGGTTTTATTTTATTCTTATAATGGTTTGTGAACAATGAATAGTCACTTCAAATTTTGGCGTTATTTTTCGCTGTCAGACCTATATGGGATTGGGATTGATGGATCTAAATATTGCCTGAACTATTGGAGCACAAAATCAAAATGATCCAAATTATGTAGTCTTGACAGTTTCTTTTGTAGCTAGCAAAGGAACGGAATACTCGCATCAGCGCTGCAGCCTCACGTCGCTTGCATCCTCAGCATACGTGGGGCTCTGCGGCCATCTCCGGTCCTGTGGACGACAAGCGACTTTCCACTAGTTCTTCGGTTCTTCCACATCACGACTAACGGGCTCCTGACTTGACGCCTCTTGCTCCCCTAAGGCCTAGTTTGGCAACTTAGGGGAGGGCACCCCGGACATACGCATCCCCAAGGGGAAATCCCTGCCCACTTTCACGCTGGGGCGCGTGCTCCCCGTAGCCCGCTGATCCCCCAGCTGTATTTGGGAGCACATGGATCGTTTGTCCAGGGAAAAAATCAGTAAATTCGAGAAAATACTAAAATAATCAAACAAATTAAAATTTGCTCTGAAAATTTAGGGAAAAACCCATAAAATGATTGAGAAATCCATAAAAATCAGGAAAAAATGTTGGCACCAATACATGCGTAATTTTGGCAAGAAAATATTCTAGTTCCTCTATTACGTGCCTCATTTGAAAGAAAATAATAATCCAGTAGTAGATGCATCATTTTCACAAGCAAATTAACAATCCAAAGCTCAGAGATGCATACAAGGTGACTGACAGCACAATCACAAGTTTATCATCACGTAGTCTCTGAACAACTAGTTTTTAAGTTATAGGAGATTGCTCAATGAACAATCCAAAGCTCAACTAGTTGCCAGCACAAACAAGACTTGTCTCTCTGTTCTTCCAAAAATGATGTATCTGCAAGTTTCCCATCTCTCAAATATCCAATGTTGATAAACAAGGTTTATTTTTTTTAAAGAAAAAACTGAGGTGAATCTCTGACTTTATGCCACCAGGCTACTAATATGTTGCTACTAATATATGATTCTTAAATTGCCGGTCATAAGTACCCCAAATCCAACTCATAGCATATATGTACATGTTCAAAGATTCAAAGTGGACTTCAAAAGTGATTACAATCAAATGCGCTGTCCACAATAGCAGATTCTTGGTGCTTGTCAGGGCCTCCTGTTGCCCTTGCTTCCTCCTGTTTTATCAAGATTTGGAGAACTAGTTAAAATATCATGAACAAGGACGTCTGTTCAGAGTTGAATCCACTGAAATCAAACCAGAAATATTTGCTCTATAGGTAGCTTTCAAATCTTTGTTTTTTTTCCTGGAGATGTGCTTTTGTGTAACGTGCAAAAGGGAACATTTGATTGAACCTGCATGCAAAGAAAGAGGAAGAAACCTATTATGAATGACGCCAATGCAGGTCTGAAGGTGAAGTTTGAAGAAAAGAAAAATAAGGGTTACAGAACTACATGTATGACCTGAAAATAGGGCATGAAGCGATGATCTGATGCAATAATGGCATGGGTTAGGAGCAAGGTTTGCGTTACTGCGGTAAAACGGACCGGTTACCGGAAAAACCGGTTCGGTCCCAGAAATTGCCAGGAACTCATATTTATTCTAATATATAGATCATAAACATCAGCTAATAGAAAGAGTTAGGAACTTTCATTATGCATCAGAAATGTACGATAACCCCAGCATATTGAATTAAAAGAATAGTAGTTATCACATTCAAATGATCCACAAGCATACTAGATATTAAGTTTCACAGAAATGAGCCAGAGTAATGACTCATCTCAGTGAGGTTCCACAATCAGTGTGAGTCCTTTGTCCAGATATTGGCGGCAAAGGAACATTCAGTTGCCTGGACATTAATCTAAAGAATACTTGTAGGGGAAACAATGCGTTTGGCAATAAGATTTAAAATTCAGAGCTAATGCCGCGGTAGATGTCATGGCAAAATTCATTCGGCTGAGCACTGAACTAACTGGTCAGGTAAAGAGAAGTTCTTGTTCTTGGGTAAAAGTGAAGTTCACACATTCATTTGTTGCTGTGTCTCTTTTATTCAACACGAACCACACCAGGCAGAGAGTCCTACGATGAGCAGCAAATGCATAACAGCAATGAAGACTGCTGACTCTACTCTGTCTACTGTGTTAGCATATGCAGCAGAGCTGGTTGGTTTATGCATGAGTTCCACTCAGTAGCATGTTTAATTACTCGCACTTGTCAACATGGCAGTTGGTAAGCGTCTGAAAAGCACTCGGATTCGACCAGCGCAAGCGCGTAACACAACAGAATTTACTCAAGATAAATATTCAGGTACGAACACACAAACTAGTAACATGCCCATAGCTACAGATTAGTTTTGAAAATGACAGTACCTATAATAATCTACCACTCAGCCTCAAATATGATAGCTACTCCTAGCGAATATGTATCTAGCAGTTTAGATACGTCAATGATAGCAGTTTGTTCTAGATAGAAATTCAGTTTTGTGTAGCTGTTTCCCTGCAGCACCAAAATCCTATGTCTCTCGTGTTCTGAAACTCATGTGATAGTAGTGATTCCAACAAAATAAAGGCACTAAAACGACGAGTGACAGAAAGAGAGTATTAGATCGCAACATACCTTGATGAGGCAGTACTTGGGCTCGAACTTCTTGGTGGCCTCGAGGTAGTCGTAGAGGAGCTGGAGCCGTGGACATGCCGCCTCTGAAGTGGGTGCAGAACTTGAAGACGACGATGCAGTTGGGGTCTTTCACCTTGTACAGCTTCACCAGCCACGGATCCGGTAGGAGATACCATGGATCCAGCAGAAGGCACCACATACGAGCTCTCTCGCGCGGTGGAGGTAACGGCACTTCGATTGGGAGGCGGTGACGTCGCGAGTGGGGAAAGAGGAGAGACGCGTGCGGGGCAGGCGAGGGAGAGGAGAGGCTGTGGCAGCGCGGTGAGGCAAGGCGGCGGTGAGGAGAGGCAAGGCGATGGCGAGGAGGGACGAGGCAAGGCGATGGCGAGGCGGCGGCGACGGCGCGAGTCTCTCGCGAGGCGGAGAGGATTTCGTTCCCTGTATCAGGAGGCGATTTTTCCTAGCCCGGGGAAAACGGCGGAACCCGGGGCAGGCCTTCCCATGTTGATGGCTTCCCAAAGGATGCGGTGGGCTTCCCCGGGATGGCTTCCCCGCAGCCCACCTTCTCCGGGATTGGGCCGGGATCCCCGCGAGGAATGGAGTTCCCAAAGGAGCCCTAAATGATGTGCACAACTCCCACCCTGCTTTCACGTTTCCTCCAGCTTCGCCTCTGAACTCCACCATTTAGCTCCTCTTCTCGTACAGCTGCTTGAACTCGAGGATCGCCGGCCTGACGGTCACCTTCACATGCGGCGGTGCCACGACGGTGACCTTGTTCGTCTCGGCCTTCTTGGACACCTTTGTCACCGTCCGCGTCAGTCCGCGGACCTTGGCGTGCCCCTCAAAGCTAGATCATGACGAAGGAGGGGTGGTTGAGGCCGCCGGGGAGTGTAGTCCTCGTGCAGGCCATTTCGGGAGCAAACCGCAGCTGCTCCGTGGTGTAGTGTAGTTGATGGCGCATGGCATCCTCACTGTACTGCCAGTGCATCCAAGATGCTTAAGAAAACACAAGCAAAGTAAAACGATCCAACATTCATTATTTCATTACTCCGGCAACCATGGAGTGCCGATTTCTTTATGACAGATCAACTCGTGAACAAGATTTCTGTTGTCTTAGTCTACTACGCACACAGGATCACAGTCGATCAGTTCTTCCACATGAAGGCCACCGGGCTCCTGACTTGATGCTTCATGTTCTCCCAGACGATGTGCCCGAACTCCCAACCTGATCCTCCCGCGTCGCTTCTGAACTCGACGGAGTAGCTCTTCTTCTCATACTGCTCCTTGAACTCCAGGCTCGCCGGCGTGACGATCACCTCCACGTGCCTCGGCGCCATGACGCTGACGTTGTACGTCTCGTCCTCCTTGGACACCTTGGTCACCGTCCGCGTCAGTGTGCGGACCTTGGTGTGCCCATCGAAGACCACGACGAAGGAGGGGTAGTTGAGGCCGGCAGGGCCGCCGGGGAGAGCCTGTGTGCAGCTCGTGGCCAGATCAGGTGCGAACCGGCGCAGCTGGTCCGTGGTGTAGCTGAGGGCGCAGAGGAAGTCGACGTAGTCCCGCGCGCCGGCGTCGTACACCAGCCCCGGGTCCAACGCGAGCTGTGGACGGACGTGTCCGGCCCCGGCGGCGAAAGGCGTCGCGATCGTGCCGCCGCGGCCATCTGTGATGCCGTCGTCAAGGATCCTCCGGCCAACGTTGTCGAGCGTCGCGGCGGTCGTCATCAGCGCCGACCGTATCATGGCGGGCGTCCAGTTTGGATGCTTCTTCTTGATCAGCGCCGCCACACCGGCGACGTGGGGGCACGACATGGATGTGCCAGAGTCCATTCGGTAGCTGTCTTGCCAGGCCGCAATAATATTCTTCCCCGGCGCGACGACGTCGGGCTTGAGGAGCTCTGGGACAACCGCGTTCGGACCCCGCGACGAGAAGCCCACCACCATCGGCGCTCGGTTCTCGCCAATGACCGTCTCACAAGCGAAGCTGAAGGAAGCAACTGGATAAGGAGACGAGGCCATGTAGGCCGCGAGCTTCTGACCGGCAGTATAGCTGAGAACCAGAGATGGAAGGTTGCAGGCGTCGACCACGCTCCCATCTGGGGACCAGCTTGTTCTGTCCACGACAACAAGCCCGGATCCGCCAGCCTTCTGAATGTTTTCGTCGTCGGGGAATTTGCCCATGCACACCACAATCTTGCCCATGATCTTTTTGGGTGTCATATCATCCTCATTGCACGAGCTGGAAACTAACGGAGCCAAGGCGGTGTGGTTTGCTTCCATGCCGTAAAGCGACTGCCCGGTGAGCACTGCACCGTCCCCAAGGTTGATGTTTGCGGGAAAAATCCGGTCCACAGTGCCGGCGCCGACCGTCGTCATCCACGGTGCGACGTTAGTCACCGTATACGCAGTCGGTCCGTCGTTGCCTCCCGAGAGGACGACGAACACGCCATTGCGCACGGCGCCAAAGGCTGCAACGGCAATGGCGTCGCGGTGGAACGGTTTCGGCGGAGGGTAATCACCGAAAGACATGGAGATAATGTCCACGCCATCCTTCACCGCCGCGTCGATTGCCGCGACAATATTCGCTGACCACAACCCATACGCCACGTACATGGCGATCCTCGCCTTAGGAGCCACGCCCCTCGCCGTGCCTCGCGCAAAGACTCCAAGGCCGGCGTCGCAGACCTCGGAGCCGGCGGCCGTCGAAGACACGTGCGTGCCGTGTCCGTCCGTGTCCCTTGGGGAGGGAACACCACCGCGGCTTCGGGCGCCAGCGTCGAAAGCCTTGGCACCAACCAGCTTATTGTTACACAAGCTGGCGTTGAAGTCGTCGGCGTCGACGCACATGCCCTTCCAGCTCGCCCGGACGGGGCCGAGGCCGATGTCGTTGAAGCTCTTGCTTTCCGGCCATATGCCGGTGTCGATGATGCCGATGATGACGCCGTCACCGTAGTCCGTGTCCTGCCAGGCGCCGAACCCCGGTTCCAGACCGAGGAACGCTGGCGTCCTCGTGGTCAGGGGACGGAGCAGCCTGTCTTCGTACACGCCGATCACGCCGGTGGCGTTCGACATGCGCCGCGCCTCGTCGCCGGTGAGCCGGACGGCGAACCCGTGCATGACGGTGTCGTAGGTGTACATGATTCGGCTGGAGCTGGCCGCTGCTCGAGGTGAGTGAGTGGCCACCATGGAAGTGTACCAGTCCTCCTGCGTGGCGAAGTGGGATGGCTTGGCGATGTGGTCGGCATGGACGATGTAGGTGCTGATGTGGTCTGCTTGGTTCTTGGTCTTTGGGATGGGAGCTGAGTGGGTGATCTGGGCTAGGAGGAGGAACAATGTCACGTAACGCAGGGAAATTGAGATCGCCATGGTTTGCGGTGTGAAGCTTCAAGCTTGTGGTGAAGGCATGTTTGAGATGGATCGAGGGAGGGCCTTTTATAGAGGATTGAAGGCTGGTTCAGGTTTGGGCCGCTTGTCCAACCTGCTAGAGACTGCACTCTAGTGATAAACTGATGGCTTGATGGACACTGTGCCCAACAATACACACCACGAACACTTGTCCAGCAGGTATAGAAAGTGTGGATTAGCACGAAAGAACATCAATGCCCCATGGCGTCAGATTTGTACCTGCAATTTCTAGCTTATACCAAATATACTTCTGGAGCTTACAGTAATTGGAATTCTTAGTTTATTGTTTGATTTTGTTAATATTAACTGGATTTCGACGAAAATTTTGTACCCAAATACAGTGTCCAACCACAATTTTTGGCCGGTAACCAGAATGAGCTTCGTACCACCCGTTCCTCTCAGTGTGCATTTGTCGCACCCCACTTTGTCGCGCAACCAAGGAAGATGCTGCACTGTGTCTGTCTTGTGTACTATCACGCCCGTCCATCGGTGGCTCCCATAAGATTGTGGGACTGGGAGTGCAGTGTGGCTGCACAAAAGTGTTCTCGCTGGTAGCCGCTCAGTAAATGAAGCAAATTGGTGCTTAGGCTGGCAGAGATATGTCTCCATTAATTTGTGGATATTTTACTCTTCCTTCATTTGTTGGAGTTCCTGTAGCACGATACCATAGGATTTATTTACTGGTTTGATGTTGGTAAAAGTGACAGAGATTCAACAAAGGTTCTTTCGGGAAGATTTGAGTTTCAGGAACAGTATCCAACCACAATTTTTGGCTGGTCACCTGAAAGAGCTTCATGCTAGTAGTAGTAGCTGGAGAGCCAAAATCTGCCGTTCCTCCCTCGCGCAGCCAATGAGGAAGAAGATGCTGCACACTGCCTTGTCTACTGTCCAAGACTCGCTTGGCATATTGCATGTTACGTACACGCTCGGTCATACCACATTTTGCTTCGAACCTTTTGCAATCAGTGCAAGTTGATCCAAAGAAGATGGCTCTCTCGAAATGACATGTCAGTGCTTGGTGGTGTCCTCTCGTTGATGGCCGTGGAGTCCTATTGGACACTGATACAAACTGTGGTCATGGTGATGTGGTTGCTTGGTTGGCTGTTATCTGCATCTCTGTTCATCGCTGTGCTTTCTGTTGTCGTTCCCTTCATGGTGAGTCTCTTTCATCAGGTTATATCCACCATGGCCTAGTGTTTGGTCTTCTCTGTTGTATGCTGACACTCTTGCTCAGGTTCTTTTTGAGCTCTTCATTGCAGCTAGTCGTCATCCACCCCTCGGCTTAGTTGCTTTCATGTCAAGCTCACTAGTCTAATAACGAGCCAAGTTTTTTATCGTTTCATTAGCATGCCGAGTTGAGGCGCTTGTTGGACTAATTATTGAGCTGGACCAACGTGAGCCGAGCTGTTTCGATCAACATCTGCACTAGTTGCTACCATGACAAACCAAAACATCTTATTATTTCCTTGTGTCTCAAAAAATCAGTTCGATAGCATCTTAGTACTATTTTTTCTTTCAAGTGCAATGACAAATCAAAAGCACCTTAAATTTGCATTAGTTTTTCAAATAATTGCATTTAAAATGATCATGCCAATTTTTACTCACTTGGTTTGAAGGATAGAAGAACGGATTTTCTCACCCAATCTCTCTCTCTTTGTTACCACCATCTTGTACATTGTATTCTTGCCATCCTCATTTGACGCATACTGATGATAAGATCATAGCTTTACACCTAATATCACTAAGGGACATTTATCACCACACCACTTTGTGTTGAATTTGATCCCGTCATTTGCCTGCTTGACATGCTCCGTCACAGTCCACCTAATGGATTTTTGATATGGGATGGATGACGACTTCCCATTTTCGATATCGATATGGGAATTGCTGTAGTGGGTGTCCCCAGCAACATAAACAGTCAATACGACAATGACAACTAGGAAGATGTTTCTCATGATTGGCTACCAGTGAAAACCTTTGGCTTTGGACAGGGATTGCAAGTCTGAAATATGTACTGTATGAAGTGGTTTTGCAATAGAGATGGTACACGGCATCTAGAAACGTTTCAATAGAGCTGGACCAGGGTTGGATGGACAAAAAATGGCACGGATTTGTTGTTTGTGGGATTAGAGGAGGCTTTTCTGTACACACGGCAACACTTGATGTTAGCTATTCGTTTACAATAGAAAGAAACACCATGATTTTTCATTTTGTTCTGGCCCCTTTGTTACGGTCAAGAACTGGGAAATTCATGACGAACGGATTCTCTGGCACATCCATGTCGCCGGCGTGGCAGCAATTATCAAGAAGAAGCACATCTCTGTGTCGCCGGCATCGCGGCGCTGATCGATGACGGCTGGGTAGGAAACCCATTCTACTATGCTTCAAACCGGCTAAGTGAATGAAATTGGCATGCATGATCATATTAAATGCAATTATTTGAAAACTAATGACCATATTTAAGCTGCTTTATTTATGCATGTTATGTGAGTCAACTTTTGTTATTATATAGTATCGAATAAATGCTCTTAGGCATAAAACGAATCATTGCACTCTGAATAATATAGTATGTCGAACTGATTCTTAAGACTCACAAGGAACAGATATGCAGAGATAACAACCAACCAAGACAACCACATCACCATGACAAAACTTTAGTTTGTATCGGTGTCTGATAGGACTCCACGGAACACACCAACACTATCTAACATGCCATTTCGTGAGGGACACCTTTGGATCAACTAGCACCAATTGCAAACGGTTCGAAGCAAAATGTGATATGCCCTAGCAAGTACGTAACATGCAATAATATGCCAAGCAAGTGTTGGATGGGTACATGTGGATTCACACATCTTATCTACTGTGTGTGACAGTAGGCAAAGATAGTCCAGCGACTTCCTCACTGCCTCATTGGCTGAGCGACAAAGCTGGGCCGGGTTGCGACAAAACTGTAAAAGCTATCACAAAGCTCTTTCAGGTGACCAGCAAAAAATTGTGGTTGTGGTCACTGTTCCTGAAACTCAAAAGTCAAAACCTTCCGGGATGAAATTTCGTTGAATTTCTGTTACTGTTACCAAAATTAAACCAGTAAATTAAACCCTATGGCATCGTGCTAGAGGAAATCCAACAATTGATGGAAGAGTAAAATCACGGAGACATATTTTCTCGCATACGCATGCGGCATATATCTCATGCTATGGCCTAAGCGTACAGATGGACGGCTATCACTCCCACTGTCCCTCAGTCTTGTCCCTGTCACATCCGCACACAAATGGACATTGCGTGGTGAGTTTTTTGCCATCTTGTAGAGGTACTGAGAGCGACTGAGAGTGAGAGGATGGCAAAAAGGCTCAACACCAACATGTATGCTATTTTTCTTACGAAAAGTAAACGTTGCAAAACATATTAATTCAAGGAATCTAACACAGGCTGCGTGTGAGACCCAACGAGTACTTGCATCTACTCCCTCCGTTTTTATTTATATGACACATTTGACTTTTTCGTTGAACTTTGACCAACATTATATAATTATGTAATTAGTTACTTAACGTGAAATCAATATCATTAGATCTATCATCAAAAGCACTTTAAGATTAACTTATATATTTAGCTATTTGCTCAAATATTTTTAGATAAGACGAATGGTCAAAGTAACGAAAAAAGTCAACTGCGTCATATAAATAAAAATAGAGGGAGTATCACACTTGACTGATAACCCACAGCCTCTGATGGCCCAATGTAGGTAGCGTGTCCATTTTGCAGTACTCCACCCATCACCAGATTGGTAGTCCACAGCCTCAAATATTCAGGTAGCACAAAATTTCATTGAATTCCTGTGACTGTTACAAAAATCGAATCCGTAAATTAATCCCTGGTATATATCGTGCTAGAGGAATTCCAAAAACTGATGGAAGAGTAAAGACTCTATAAATTTAAGAGTCAATTCATCAGCAGTGTAGCATGACAGACTGGCCAGCACAAAGCTCTGGCCTGATCAACTCCAACAATTGATCGATGGAATAGTAAAATGTCCACGAAGACATCGTTTCTTGAATACGCACTGATGAACGGGTAGCGTCGAGAGTACTTGTTCAGCTACGCTCACTCCCACTGTCCCACAGGCTTGCCCCTGGCACATGCGCACACAAATCGACATTGCGTGGGTGAGTTTTTACCATCTTATAGGGGTATCTTGAGAGTGAGAGGATGGCAAAAAGGCTCAACAACGACATGCATCAGATAATCATCCAATCTCCAGCAGATTTTTGTTCCTCCAACCCTGGCCCAGCTCTATTTGAATGTTTCAAGATGCCTTGTACAATCACCATTGCAAAACGATGTCATACATTTCAGGCTTGCAATCCCTGTCCAACGAATCACACTGCAAGCCAATCATGAGAAACAACTTCCTAGTTGTCCTTGTCATTCTTAACTGTTTATGTTGTTGGGCACCAACCACAACAATCCCGTCGATATCAATGATCCTTACACATCCAAACTCTTGGTAGGTGGGCTGCGACGAGAGCATGTCAAGCAGGCGAATGCAGAATCAAATTCAACAAAGGGGTGAGTGGTGATAAAGGTCCAGCAATGATAGTAGGTTTCAAAAGCTGTGATCTTATCATAAACACTACAAGATTTGTAAGAATTCCCAACAGTTCTTTTGCACAAATGGATGACAGTTCTGAGTATAATTAGAGTAGAGGTGAAAACTGTAGGGAATGAGTTTGTAGTGAATTTGCTAAAACTGTTGGGAAATCTAGAAATTTGTACTACAAAACTGTTGGCCATTTGAAAAAATTACACTAAAAGGATAATACTGTCGGCCACTTGTACTAAAACTGTCGGGGATTCGTAGAAATCTTGTAGTGAAAAGAGATGATAAGAATATATACAATATACGAGGCAGTGATAACAAAGAGAGATTGGGTAGGAAAACCCATTCTACTATACTTCAAACCGGTTAAGCTGTTTTTTTTTTACTAACAGTAAACGATGCAAAACATATTGATTCAAAGAATCTAACACAGGCTGCATGTGAGACCCAACGAGCACGTGCATCTATCACACTAGACTGTTAACCCATACAGCCTCTGATGGAGAAATGTAGGTTGCGTATCCATTTTCAAGTCTCAAATATTCCGTAGTACAAAATTTCGTTGAATTCCTGTGATTGTTACAACAATCGAATCAGTAAATTAATCCCTGGTATATATCGTGCTAGAGGAACTCCAAAAACTGATGGATATATTCACTGATGAACGGCTACAAGGTTGTCCATGTCACAGGCGCAAACAAACAACACAAAGAAACAGACCCCAGTCAATTCATCAGCAGTGTAGCATGACAGACTGGCCAGCACAAAGCTCTGCTGGCCTCTATAAAAAGACCTCATCATCCATTCTTCATCATAAGCTTTCCACCTGCACCAATGGCTTCGATCTCCCTTCTCTTGCAGTTTTTCACACTGCTTCTCATCTCCGCACCGCTCACAATCTCAGACAACCTCGCCGAGCCATCCCAAATCTGAACCAGGCTCCAATCCTCTATAAAAGGCCCTCCCCCAATCTCAAACATTCCTTCACCACAAGCTTGAAGCTTCACACCGCAACCATGGCGATCTCAATTTCCCTGCATTACGTGACATTGTTCCTCCTCCTAGCCCAGATCACCCACTCATCTCCCATCCCAACGACCAAGAACCACGAAGACCACAGCACCTACATCGTCCATGCCGACCACCTCACCAAGCCATCCCACTTCGCCACGCAGGAGGACTGGTACACTTCCATGGTGGCCACTCACTCACCTCGAGCAGCGGCCAGCTCCAGCCGAATCATGTACACCTACGACACCGTCATGCACGGGTTCGCCATCCGGCTCACCGGCGACGAGGCGCGGCGCATGTCGAACGCCACCGGCGTGATCGGCGTGTACGAAGACAGGCTGCTCCGTCCCCTGACCACGAGGACGCCAGCGTTCCTCGGTCTGGAACCGGGGTTCGGCGCCTGGCAGGACACGGACTACGGTGACGGCGTCATCATCGGCATCGTCGACACCGGCATATGGCCGGAGAGCGCGAGCTTCAACGACATCGGCCTCGGCCCCGTCAGGGCGAGCTGGAAGGGCATGTGCATCGACGCCGACGACTTCAACTCCAGCTTGTGTAACAACAAGCTGGTTGGTGCCAAGGCTTTCGACGCTACCACCCGAAGCCGTGGTGGTGTTCCCTCCCCTAGGGACCCGGTCGGGCACGGCACGCACGTGGCTTCGACGGCCGCCGGCTCGGAGGTCCGCGACGCCGGATTTGGAGTCTTCGCGCGCGGCACGGCGAGGGGCGTGGCGCCTAAGGCGAGGATAGCCATGTACAAGACCCGAGAGCTTCCCGCCATGACTGACTTCGTCGCTGGAGTCGACGCTGCGGTGAAAGATGGCGTGGACATCATCTCCATGTCGTTTGGTGATGACCCGCCACCGAAACCGTTCCACATGGACCCTCTCGCAATCGCGGCGTTTGGGGCTGTGAAGAACGGAGTGTTCGTCGTCCTCGCGGGAGGCAACGACGGACCGACGGCGTCTACGGTGATTAATGTTGCGCCGTGGATGACCACCGTCGGCGCCGGCACTGTGGACCGGCTCTTCCCAGCCAACCTACACCTTGGGGACGGTACAGTTCTCACAGGACAGTCCCTTTACGCCATGAAAGCAAACTCAACCTCCATGGTATCGCTGGTTTCCAGCGCGTGCAATGAGGGTGATATGACACCCGAGAAGATGTTGGGCAAGATCGTGGTGTGCATAAACCAAGTCTACAGCCAAGAAGAGATCCAGAACGCTGGCGGGTCCGGGCTAGTTCTCGTTGACAAATCACGCGGCTGGTCCCTTGACGGGAGCGTGGCCGTGGCCTTCAACATTCCTGCTCTGATTCTCAGCTACACCGCCGGCGAGAAGCTCGGGGCCTACATGGCTTCGGTGCCGAACCCGGTGGCGTCCTTCAGCTTTACTTGCGAGACGGTGATCGGCAAGAACCGGGCACCGATGGTGGCGGGCTTCTCGTCGCGGGGGCCTAACGCGGCCGTCCCAGAGCTCCTCAAGCCCGACGTCATCTCGCCGGGGCTGAACATTCTTGCGGCGACGACAGACAGCTACCAGATTGACTCTGGCACGTCCATGGCGACCCCGCACGTCGCCGGCGTCGCGGCGCTGATCAAGAAGAAGCACCCAAGATGGACGCCGGCCATGATACGGTCGGCGCTGATGACGACCGCCGGGACGCTCGACAACGCCGGCCTGAGGATCCTTGACGACGGCGTCACAGGTGGCCGCGGCGGCACGGCCGCGACGCCTTTGGCCGCCGGGGCCGGACACGTCCGTCCGCAGCTCGCGTTGGACCCAGGCCTGGTGTACGACGCCGGCGCGCGGGACTACGTCGACTTCCTCTGCGCCCTCAACTACACCACGGAGCAGCTGCGCCTCTTCGCGCCCGACATGGCTACGTGCACGACGACGACTAAGCTCCCCGCCGACCTCAACTACCCCTCCTTCGTCGTCGTCTTCTACGGCCGCTTCGACGTCCGCACGCTGACAAGGACGGTGACCAAGGTGTCGGAGATGGCCGAGACGTATAACGTCACCGTCGTGGCGCCGAGGCACGTGAAGGTGATCGTCACGCCGGCGACCCTGGAGTTCAAGGAGCAGTACGAGAAGAAGAGCTACTCCGTCGAGTTCAGAAGCGACGCCGGAGGATCAGATTCAGAGTGGGAGTTCGGGCACATCATCTGGGAGAACATGAAGCATCAAGTCAGGAGCCCCGTGGCCTTCCTGTGGAAGAACTGATCGGCTGTGATCATGTGTCCGTACGTAGTAGAATAAGACTTGAACTGATCGAGATCCTGTTCACGAGTTGATCTGTCATAAAGAAATCGGCACTCCATCATTGCCGGAGTAATGAAATAATGAATGTTGGATCATTTTACTTTGCTTGTGTTTTCTTAAGCCCGGTAGCCTTCATGTAGAAGAACTAGTGGAAGGTCGCTTGTCGTCCATATCGGTTCCTTGTGTCCCCGCGCCGGCGCCGGTGTCGTCCATATCGGTTCCTTCATGCTGAGGAATGCGAGCGACGCGAGGTATGCAGCGCTGATGCGAGTATTCTGTTCCTTTTTTCTTTTCTTTTTTTTGAGATGGAGTATTCCGTTCCTTAGCTAGCTACAAAAATAATTGTCATGACTACATAATTTGGACCATTCTTTTTTTTTGGCGAAGATTTGGACCATTCTTTTGATCGTGTGCCCCAATACTTCAGGCAATATTTGGCATCCATCAATCCCAATCCCATATAGGTCTGGCAGCCAAAAATAACGTCAAAATTTGAAGTGACTATTCATTGTTCACAAACCATTTTTAGCATCCAATAAATTCATGCTAAATCACATCGGATCACTATTGGTCAATTGTTTGGCAGCGCCATCCCGGGTCAAGCTATTTAAAGTCACCAGATGTCACCATCACCATGACAAAACCACTTCACCAATCTTCAGTTTGCAACTCCTCTCCCTCCAATAAATCACCGCAAGCCAACCATGAAATCCACCCTCCTATATGTCGTTGTTGTCGTAGCCATTTACGTCGTATTGACACCCACCGCAGCAGAACCCGTAGACATCAACGATTCGAACATCCAGGATCTAGGTAGATGGGCGGTGACGGAGCACAACAAGCAGGCGCACGATAGGATCAAATTCAATAAAGTGGTGAGTGGCGACAACGATGAGGCACCGTTAGACAAGCACTACCATCTTGTCATCGACGCGCTGAACAACGGTGGCAAGGATGCTAAGTACAAGGCATGGTTGACAGTGAGGGATTACTATGGTAGGCACACCCTCTTATCCTTCGAACCGGCCAACTGAGCGACAATCAGGATGGTCATGTTAGTTGCAATTATTCAAATGTAATAAGTGATGATCAAAGTGCCTTTCTGATCTACATAATAATTATTGCAACAAGTTTGGGTCTCTCGCTCGGTACTTTATCTAACCATGTGAACCATAACAGTATATATTCAGGCCAAAACATCACCTTCCCTTTTTTTCAATGTTTTAGCTATTCTGCTTTCTATCACTCCGCGCCCGGTACTGCGTACACCATCGCTAAGTCACTAAGCGATGCGACCACACTCATTGAGTTAAGGGAGGCCGCTTGTCATCCACGTGGCCGGGGTACGTACTAGTGTATTGAGTTGCATGCACCAACCAGTTCACCTAAAAGCTTGAGCTACAAACGTGGAATATTGGAGTGGGCTATAATTTATTTAATAAATCACGCCAGCCAGTTGAGTTGCATGCACCCAACCAGTTCACCTAAAAACCTAAGCTGATAGAGAAATGTGAGAAATTCACTTATACTTCAACATAGTGCATGCTGTTTCGTTTTGTCCCAGCATGCCGACGCCGATACAAGTGTTGGCATGCTTGCCTTTGTGATCTTTGCCATTGTCCAAAGTCCCAACTGCCTGCTACATAAGCTTGCCAGGTGAGGTAACTTGCCTAGAGTCCTCGACAACTTGCCTGGGGCAAAATGCTGCCTGTGACCTGCCTGTAAAGTTGTTTGAAATTGCCTGGTCAGGCAGCTCCAGAGATGCACCGTTTGGTTGTAGCCTGGGCCTGATAAGTTAATTCATCGACTAGTTCTTCATTTAGCACAAGCAAAGTATGGCTTGCACACATGGGCTTACGGTTGGCTAATCGATCTGCTCCAATCAATCTTCCTTTGTTTATGGAACGAATGAAATACGAATAGGAAATCACTGGAGGAGAAGAAAAGACGAAGGAGATGGAGCCATGTCCTAGCAATAGCGAGTAATCGAACCAGATCGATCTCTCCTTTGATTCAGAGACGAAGGAGCCGTGATTCCACATTTCCACCGTAGCGAAGGGCTCCGCATAAACCATACAGAAGGGGACAAAAGCTACCACCGATTGTGGCTGTGCCATGCGCGCCTCGCATGCTCAGGCCTGCCGCTGCCAGGACAACGGCGAGAGTGGCACCCGAGGAGATGACACGGGCCGTCAGCTCCGGTCCGTTCGAGGTGGGCGCGGATGTGGCCGCCGCCCGCCGGCGCTCTGTCGCCGCGGAGAAAGCTCTGCTCGGTAGTCAAATACAGTCCCTAGCTCGAAGAAGATGGTGGGCGCCACGAGATTAAGCCTCCAGGCAACGCGAGCCAGCGCCAGGCGACCGATTTTGGGTGCCTGGGCCTGGATGAGTTGCCTGTGCCAGGCAGAAGATGAGGACTCCAACCAAACATGATACAGGCAGACCTCAGGCAACTATTTAGCCAGGCAATTTCTTCTCAGGACTCCAACCAAACATGCCATACCCCTTGCATTTAACAGTCACGGAAAGAACACACAAAAGGGCCCTGGTAGGTGCATTCAATCACGGAAGAAACGACAGAGAAAAAAAAATGTTCCGCTTGTAAGGCTAGTTTGGTTGCTGCCCTGAGAGAAATTTGCCTGAGCCTGAGCGTGCCTGAGATCATACAGTTGGTGTTTGGTTGCTCCCCTGAGAGCTCGCCTGACTCAGGCAAGGAGCTCAGGCTCAGGCACTCGTTTTCGTGCGCCTGAGAATTCACGAACAAAGCGATGCGTGCCTGAGCCTTCTCCATCCCTTCATTCCCAGTTGACGCACCCATGGCGGAGGTGGCCCCTTCTCCTGCTGGCTGCTCCGACGCGCCCGCACCCTGTCCGTCGTCCCAATCCCGACCTGGGCAGCGACCTGCTAGCCTCCTAGCCTCCTCGGTGACATGGTCTGCACCACGAGCAGCGACGGCCTACTCCTCCTCTGCACGTCTCACGCTTGCCATCGTCTCGCGCCCAACGGCACTTGGAAATGCAGGCTGACGAGCTTCGATATGGATGTCAGACATCTCGCGCTTCGTCTACAGCTCCCTCAGCGGTGAGCAGTTCCGCCTGGCCTCATCTAGCCATGGATACACACCTGAGCTCACCGGATTTGAGTAAATTTGTTTTCCCTCATTCCAAGCCATGGTCGCAAATCCTTCAAATTTGTGGCACAAACTACGAATTGTACCAAATTGATCATATAATTGCCCTGTATGTCTGATTATGAACCCATTTTGCCGTTACGAGCATAAATCTGGCAAGGCACAGCCGATAGCGATTGATCTCTTGGAGGCGGTCGACGTGACATGGAGGAGCGAAGCAAAAAACAACTGTATACGTCTTCACTTTGATAAAACGTAGATTTGGTTGTGCGCCTTCTCTTCAGGCACAAGGTTGCAACCAAACAACGTTGTGCTTCTCATGCCTGGCCAGGCAAGTTCCTCATGCCTGACCAGGCAGCTGTTTTGCTCAGGCAGGATGCTCAGGGCAGCATCCAAACTGTAGTGTCCAGGTATGCTGGTGCTCATGTTCAGCATCTGATTAAAAATTTATTTTTCTTAAATTTTTTTGCATGTTTTGACCTTTTGTGATTAATTTTTTCATAATGGCAGTGGTGGGTAATTTTTTCTTCTTATTTTCTCAGATTAACGTGGGAATTTCTAGCATTTTAGAGCGAACGTAGTGGCTCCTTTTTCTTATCAATTATATATATAACTAGCAGGTGGCCCGCGCAGTTTGTGCAGCTAGACTGAAACATTTATAAATTTCATCTTTCTTTAACTGTTGTCACAACTGCAGTTGCATAACATAAGATGGCTCCTTCACTGTTCACTATTCATCCAAAAGGCTTTATTCGTATGTGCCGCTAGTTGTTGCCTGAATTAATATACTTATTTCGTTCTATTAAGCTAGTAGCACAATCGGTCATAGAATGACTTGGAACATTATAGTCCTTGATCTACCAATCATGAGCTGCGTGCTATATTCTGCTGTACGTGTTAAGAAAAGAAAGAACAATTTTTAATTAAAAGTCATAGTTCCTTTTTCTATAAAATATAATTGTTACCGATTCACCAAACCTATTTTTACCTTTTTTTGAAGTAACTAAAAAAATAAGAATAAAAATACTGGAATTCTGAATTTTTCAAAATTTGTCTCTGAAATATTAAAAATTTTGGAATGGTTTAGTTGCTTAAATTCAAAAAGTTAACAGTTGTACATGATTTAAATTTAATTATTGTTTCTCAAAACTCCCTCCGTCCCTAAATATAGGGCTTTCTAGCATTCAAACACAAAAATTTATCTCAACCCATCCCTCCACTAACCCTCCCACCAACCACAAAGTTTGTCCTATCCTCAAAACACCCTACATTTAGTGAAAAGTTCAAACGTTTAAACCGCCCTATATAAAGGGACGGAGGTATTATATAGTTTTTTAAACTTTGACTTTGATCAAACCCTCAATCCTTTATATTTCGAGACAACGAGAGTATCATTTATCCTTCCTGCACGTAGCTGATGCTCACGGCTTATCGCCCGCGAGCTTTTCACCGTCGAGGGTTCCCCAGGTGGCCAACTGGCCATGTTCCACTTATAAGTTGCAATAGCTACTATACAATGATCCGTGACCCAATGTCCTGCATGCTTCTCCTCATCTGTTGCATCAACTGATCAGGATTGATTCGATCTTGCTGTTCAGGTTATGTTTCTTGCGATTGCTAGCTTCATGTGCATCTGCTCATGCACCAATGTAGCTATCCGGCCAACATGCCAGCTGGGTGCGAACGCCTCCATAGCACCAATGTCAAAAATCACAAATTCTCTTTCTTTTAATATTGGTAATTTTAAAAGAACTGGATAAATTCTGGTAGCATAAAAATGCAGGTGTGTAAGTTCCAGTTTACCTCTGCGGCGCTCCCCAGAACAACCATGCGGATGGATACCCTATTGTATTCGGTTCTTTTTTGCTAGGAGCACGTGGCGTGGGCTTTGCATTGCTTCTCTGCGACAGCTTCTTCTGAACTTACGCCAAGATCATCGACCAAAGGAAAAACGATTTGGAAGCAACTCTTTGGACGAGGCTGCAGACGTCTACAGACTACAGGGGGTGCAACTTTGAGGTCGGATGAACGTCGGGTTCATCTGTTGGTATGTAAATCACTGGTCATTGCAGTCGCTCTTGTCCATGGAAGAGCGATTCCACGTCGATGCAGCTCCATGTTCATCCTTATGTTGCCTGTCCATGCCGATGCAATTGTGTTTATTAGTGTTCCACTTGTCATCAGCCAGGCCAGCTGGTGGTTTTCCAGCCTCGATGTTTCAAACTTTCAATGCCTCTTGCGTGCGCATGCAAGAGTATCAAGCGATTTGATTGCAATTTACTCCCTGATTCGGTTTCGTCTGGCAGAGGGTTCATCGATTTGGTGCTGGAATCAACTTGCGGCCGCATCGAAATCCTGTAGTGCCCGCCACTTTCTCGTCGTGACTCTGCGACGCCTTCGTGTGGGACTTGTGACACCTCAACACTCCAGATTTTCTTACAGACTTCAAATTCGTCTCTAGATGTTGCTAGCTCATCTCGCCATCGCCGGCAGCTTCGTTGGTTAGCAGATAACCTTGAAAGTGGCACTTCTATCGCCGATCGTATGCGCCTCGAAGCCGTTGCTGATCTTTCCAACACTCGATGCCACAGACCTGACGATCGTGGCCTGCTGGGCGGTCTTCCTCGTGCCGACAGTTTTGTTTGATTCGTCATTGCCGAGATCCCAATCGGCCGTAGTTGAGAGTTTGCCGGCTTTAGCCCCGTCCACATCTGTTGCTCGTGCCCGTGCCCAACCCAACAAATATCGCTTGCTTTTCTTTCCTTCTCCTTATGTATATTGTTATAGAAAGGAGTAGTGTTTTGTCACGTTTTCATCTTAATTCGAGTTGTAACGGGTGTGGATTTTTTCTTTCCGATAATCAATGAGATCCGATAACTATAATAACCTGATACGGGTTCACATGGTGCATCTGTTCTTTTCTTTTTTCAAACAATTCTAGTGCGGGTTGTATTTAACATGAACTCTTAAGTTAATCAAGGCCGTTCAATCTTCATAAAAATCAACGGTGTAAAACTTTTTCTTTTTCAGATTAACGTGGTAATTTTATGGCCTTGAGAGCGAACGTGGTGGCTCCTTTGGACCTTCAAATACTAAGATAATAGATAATAGATGAAAATGAGAAAAACATTTTCAATTTGCCGCCGTGAATGTATTTGGCTTGGAGCTCATACATCTAGAGCTTTTATTTCATATGAGCGACTAGAACCTTGCATACTCTTGATCATATCCTAGGAAAAAATTAAATGCATGTCTCGAATATTACTTTGGAAGATGGAATAATATATATTTTATCGAATTGAAACTAGAAAAGTTTTTGTATTTATGTTTACGTGAATAGAATAAGGTTAAAGAGAATTAAAGATCTAAGTGGAAGATCTTTTCTCTAGTCCAATATTAGAAATCATTTTATAAAATATATAAAATACATGAAAAAGTCCATTCCTGACGTCCATTCCTGACAGACTCTACCCAGGGGATGTCTTAAATGTTTGCCCCAAGTTTTCAGGGTAAGAGTAGTCATATACGAATCACTTAAAATTTTAAATCAATTTCTGCTATATTATAAGTGACTATTTAGAGCTGGGGATAATTTGATGCACACAAGTCCAGGGCATACCATTTCATGAGTTAGATATCCATGAATCTCCGTTAATTTCTAGCAACTGGCTCAGGCATCAATCTCCGTCTATTTAGGTTCCCCATGATCGTTTATCATAACCATACCAAAAATTCAGAATCACAATATCAATATTACAATTGTGAGCCAACTATGAGAACCAACATCCTATTTGCTGGTGTTATCGTAGCCATCTACATTGCTGCACTTACCACAGCAGTACCCGACACATGGACCCTGATACCAGACGGAGAAATCCAGGATACAGACATCCAGGAGCTTGGAAAGTGGGCGGTGAAGGAGCATGTCAAGCAGGCAGATGATGGGATAAAATTCATCAAAATGGTGAGTGGCTACATCCGTAAAGCGTACAGAGGCGTCAACTACCGTTTCGTCATCGACGCATCAAACAGTGACGGAAAGGAAGTCCAGTATGAGGCAGTGCTGTACAACGGTGATTGGAGAGACTCACTCCTCCTAATATCCTTTAAACCGGCTATGTGAGCATTCCTTGGCACAATGGCATGTTTATGTTGGGTGGAATTTATTTGACACTACAATAAAATGAGGCTTCCATGCATATTGTAATGCTAGTTTGTATGATCATGTAACAATATGAAAGCAACCCAGCTCTATAACGTAATCGTGAGTACAAGTGCAGTTGAAACACTGTTTCTAGCAACACCGCTCACGCCGCCCATAACTCTGCCGTGCCTCTGCTGACTGCTGCCCTACTAACCATTTCGCTTCGAGCTTCCTCACCGCCTGCTGCTCTCCAGCCCGTTGCCACACATCTCCGCGCACGGTCTTTCTGGGAGAAGCTCAGCATCCATCCACACTTAGATTTTGCCGACTGAAACTTTTCTACAAATTAGAACCCGTTGCTATTCAGTAACGGCAGATGACCCTCAATTTTCCCGCTTTGGGCCCATACACGCGGAGTTACTTGGCGCATGTACTGCGCAGCCAGCAATCCAAGAGGCAAGGTGATTCAATTTTCAACCGCACGCCGGTTAATGAAACGATGATGGCGCTATATAGGATCGGAGCGCGGTCTATCGGTTCGGCTGAACACACAACACCACCGAGTCGATCGACTCACGTACCCTCACCGGAGATGATGCAATCGGGCGCGCCGGCGGCCCGCCGGGACGACGGCGACGGCGTGGACCGGAAGCCGGCGATCAACAAGCCCGGCCTGCACCTGGCGCTCAACAATGCGCCGGTCGTCGTGGGGCGCACGGTCGTCGTTCGCATGGGGCGACCGGCGGCGCCAGCGCCGGCGTCGCCGCGTCTGGGCAAGAAGAAGGTGGTGGCGCGGAAGCCAGTGATCAAGCCGGGCGTGCGCCTGACGCTCAAGGTGCAGGACACCAGGGGGCGCATCGTGAAGGGCACGGTGCGCAGGACCGAGAAGCTGCAGGGCCTGATGGACGCGTACTACGCCGGCATGCCGGACGTGGCGTACGGCACGGGCAGGTTCTTGTACGACGGCGGGCGGGTGGCCGGGTGGCAGACGCCGGCGGACGCCGGCGGAGCTGGAGATGGACGACGGCGATGAGATCGACTTCTTCACTGAGCTCATGGGTGGTGGACCGGCTGCTGCTGCTCCAGTGCTCGTGTAGCACGCAGCTGACCGTACGTTGCGTGCTTTTGCAGGCGTGGCCACAGCTGCTTTGATCACTTTGCTTGTTCAGCTTGCTAATAAGTCTGATCTTGACACTGGCAGATAAACTTCGCTTATCACATATGAAACCTTGATTTGTAATCTTGACGTCTTTGGGTACAAGTGCATGTGAGAAATCATCTTTGTTCCCAGTATCTTGCTGCATGGTACTATCCTTCTTGGAAAAGTGTTCTTCTTAAAATTAAGGCATTAACGACAATGAGAGTGAGAAGAAGAATGGCACGGCATGATACAACCTGGTTGAACCGTAGAAATCCGTCGGATCCAAGGACACGGTCGCGCTCGTGCTTCAACAGTTGAAAAGTCAAGTGAACTTCCTGCGGGTCTCCGGTTGAAAAGTCAGGACCCCTCTCCTTTTTTCGTGAGCTTCCTGCCTTTTTTTTTTGAGAAAACAGGGAATTTCATTGATAAATTTTGGTGGTTACAGTCCATCTTACAAGAACATCCTCAAAAGAAAAAGAAATTACATCTAAGTCCTTATAACCTTCCCCCGGTCTTCCTCGCCGCCGATAGCCGGAGCACCAAGCTTGAGGCCGACGCCGCCGATAGCCGGAGCACCAAGCTTGAGGCCGACTCTCACCCTGGCGAAGAGCATAAATTTTTGATGCCGTCTTGAGCAGCGCGTCGAAACCGATACGCTCTTTGAACGTTGAACGATCCGGCAGAGAGAGATGGTTCTTGACCATCGCATCGCCTGGCTTCGAGGAGCCTGACGCCACAAGAACTGGCAGCCACTCCAAGTCGCCGGACGACGATTCCTCCTGGAGGAGAACTGAACCACCAAAATTAGTGGGATCCAAAAACCAACCCGATTTCACCTCGAGCTGGTAAATAAACCTCCCAAAATCCACGCCAATGCGAACAACGCCCTCGACACAGATCAGGGAGTAGCAAAAAGACCCAACGGACTCTAGGACTTCAGATCCGGGAGTATGTATAACACGAAGAACACACCAAACAGGTCCAGATCGGTCCACAGGCCTCGTGCTTTCCCTGCCCACCGCACCATCCGATTTGGCCCAAGAATGAGACACGCACTCCAGTGAGAGCTCTTGAGTGTCACTCACAAAGCGACAAGCTTAATGATCTTTCGTGCATGATGATGATCCCTTGAATCAAATCATCAGTCGATTCCCGACGAAACGGGAGGAAAGAAAGCCAAAGTCCAAACCTTTTCGCGGCGGCGCCACCGCAATGTGGTTCACCGCCGGCTCCGACGCAGCCGGCCGGCCGGAGCAAGCCCCGACCCCCTCCTCCTTCTCCCCGTCAGCTCGCAACTCTACAGCTACTCCCTCCGCATCTCCTCTAGCCCCAGCCCCCATCCCCAAAACCCTCGTAACCGAGCCCTCGCCTCCGCCTCCCCTTCCTCCTCCTCCTCCGGCTGCGGCCTCGGCGGATGGGGCTCCGATGGCGGCGGCGGCGGATTCCTGTCGAGGATCTTCTCCGCCAGCGCGGCGCGCGCGGAGGAAGGGAGGCTGCCGGCGGGGGGCGACTGGGACGCGCACGGGCTCGCGGCCGGCGGCTCCCCTGTCCCGCTCTCCATGCTCGACGGGGCGAAGCGGTACAAGGTCTCCGAGCTCGACTTCGTCGACCGCCGCGCCGGCCCCGACCCCCTCGCCGCGGAGGACATCCCCTTGCTCGGCGACACGGCCGCGCTGCGCCCCGGCGGCGTGTACACCAGGTCGCAGCTTCTTGCGGAGCTCGACGCGATGGCCTCCTCCGGCGCGTTCGAGCAGGTCAACATCCAGGGGAAGCCCAAGCCCGACGGCACGCTTGGCCTCACCGTCTCCTACGCCGAGGCTGTCTGGACCGTCGCCGACCGGCTCAGGTGCGTCAATGCGGGGTCAATGCCGCGGGCCAAGGATGGGTTCCACAAGGACATGACGGCGAGGGAGAGGATGGAGTACCTCCGGAGGCAGGAGCGTGACTACGGGCAGCACGTCGACGGCACTAAGCCGTGCATTCTGCCGGAGCCGGTGCGGGAAGAGTTGCTGAGGATGGTGAAAAGGCAGAATGGGAAGCTGACCAATGGGTTGCAGCAGAGGATCACCCGCCGCGTCGAGAAATGGTACCAAGACGAGGGCTTTGCTTGCGCGTCAGTGGTCAGCTACGGCATACTTGGTCCCGATGAGATTGTGTGCGAGATGTTGGAGGGGGAGATCACCAAGGTGGAGTACCAGTTTCTGGACAAGCTCGGCAATATCGTCGAGGGGAACACTGCCATCCCTGTCATTGACCGGGAGCTGCCCCAGCAGGTATAAGTTAGCATCAATCCAAGCTGCTGATTATGGTGTGTGAAAATGCTCCATTTCAGATTACTATGGTGTTTCTGTGTTTTAATTTGCAGCAATGAATTGCTTGTGTCCACTTATTCAGTTATACTCAGCTTACTCTGTCACAGTTTCTTCCTGGCCATATCTTTAACACACTCTCTGTCCTGATGTGACTTGCTTACAATCCACGAATAAACTTGTTCCCCTCTTAATCTGTTACAGCTTCAACCTGGCTATATCTATAACAGTGGGGCAGGGAAACAAGCTTTTAGGAATTTAGAATCGCTCGGTTTGTTCTCCACTGTACAACTGAATGCTCGCCCTGATGGAAGCGAAGGAGGGGGTGTGGTGCTTCAAATTAAGCTCCAGGAGCGGGAACCAAAGTCGAGTGAAGTAACTGCAGGGTGGAGCATTGTGCCTGGATGTCAAGGGCGACCAACTCTGGTAATGTATCCGCTATTTACATCCTTTTGTTACCTGCAGAACTTTTACTTATAATGGTAGATAACATTGTGAACACATAAACCGCCAATCACTTTGAAGTCGTGTTACCATAAGCTCACATCTCATGGCAACTTCATTTAGGCATCCATTCAACCTGGAGGAAGTGTGACAATTGAGCACCGGAACATCTCTGGTTTGAACAGATCTCTCGTTGGTTCTATTAGATCTGACAAACTTCTCAGCTCTCAGGTGAGCAAGTAGCGCGTGTTCTTATTTTGGGAAGCTTTGATGTGTGTTGCTTTTAATTACTGCCGCATCTTAATTTGGCGCAAGAACTTTGAACTGTCTATGTCTATAGTTGCATTTGTAAGTTGCCCATATGATTCAATTCAAATTTTAATTAACACTCGAGTTTTGCATGAAAAGTGGGACTTGATTAACTTCTTCCTTGTTCATATATAACACACTGCAGATATTAGATGTCTTCCACTGCATTCTGGAAGTCGATAGGATTCCCATGTGATCTTGAAATTTTAAGCATGCATGCACTTATCCTTGATTGTTGGTGCGAATCAGGATGTTCTCTCATTCAAGCTAGAGTATACCCATCCTTATCTTGATGGGGTGGAGGATCGTAGTAGAAACCGTACCTTGAAATCAAGCTGCTTCAACACTAGGAAATTAAGTCCTGTCTTCGTTGCTGGCCCCAGCATGGAAGAAGCTCCACCTGTCTGGATTGAAAGAATTGGATTTAAGGCCAATGTAACAGAGGTTTGTACAGATTGATATTACTTTCTGCATCTTTGATTTTCATGGAGTAGTTTCAAAACATTCTAACACAAGGCAATTTCATTTTTGAAATAATTTTTCAGAGCTTCACAAGGCAGAGCAAATTCACATACGGCCTCGTGGTGGAACAGATTACAGCACGTGATGAAAACAACAATATATGCACTCGTGGGTCTAGAGCATTGCCTAGTGGCTTCTTGAGCATGGATGGTCCTCCTACAACCTTCAGTGGTACTGGTGTAGATCGAATGGCATTTCTACAAGCTAATATCACTAGAGATAATACGAAGTTTGTAAATGGTGCAACTATTGGCGATAGGTGCATATTCCAGGTATGCTACTTTGCACCCTGATAATGCAGAGTTTGAATCTTCAATAACTGCTAGGTGCCTGTTACATGATTGGTGTTTTGGTTTATTATGTTTTCATTTGAAATCTCTGCATATTTCATAAAACTGGATGTTTAGACACATGCAATTGATTTCCACGATAGAAGGTGCTGTAATATGTTCTATTCATCTATGGTCTGAGTGATTGTTTTCCAATTCTAACCCGATGTTTGAGCTAGAGCTTGTCTCATAGCATGATCTGGTTATACAAAGACTTTCATGATATATTTAATGAAGTTTCTTGGTGGGCTGCAGTTGGACCAAGGTCTCGGAATAGGAAGCAAAAACCCTTTCTTCAATCGTCATCAGATTTCAGTTACCAAGTTCATAAACTTGAACAGGCAAGAGAAAGATGCTGGGAAGCCACCACCAGCTGTCTTGGCCCTTCATGGTCGTTATGCAGGCTGTGTGGGGGATCTGCCAAGCTATGATGCTTATGCAATTGGAGGACCTCACTCTGTTAGGGGCTATGGTATGGGGGAACTAGGTGCTTCTAGGAACCTTCTTGAGGTATGTGATTTGGCGCTTGTTTTGAATCATATAAATCAATTTCATCACTGATTATGTTTTGACTTCTCATTTGTTCTGATTTGTTTGGTCCATGCAGGTTGCCACTGAGCTGCGCATCCCCATCACTGTGAAGAACACACACGCGCAGGTGTATGCGTTTGCCGAGCATGGCTCTGACCTTGGGAGCTCCAAGGATGTCGAAGGCAACCCTACAGAGTTCTTCCGACGTGCTGGCCATGGCTCCTCCTATGGTGTTGGCGTCAAGCTTGGCATGATAAGGGCAGAGTATGCTGTGGATCAAAATGCTGGTAGAGGAGCCTTCTTTGTGAGGTTTGGCGAGAGATTCTGAACCATGTGTTTCATCCCGCTTCTGAGAGTCAGCAACTGCTAGATTTTTGGAAGACATAATGACATCCAGCTCCTGACATTGTAGCCGTAACGCTTGCAGTGCAAACTTGTTGACATTGTAGTCAGATTGAACTGCAGTTGGAGCTTCTTTCTGAGGAATTACGCTCTCTCTCTTTTCCTCTGGGAAAGATAGTAGACGATAGTAGTATCAGGGTAAACCTTTCTGCGCAAAGTAACTTTACTATAGTAGTATAGTAGGAAAACCATCATGTTTCAGAGGTGTTTGTAGCGGGCTAACGAGCTTCTCAACTTGTTTTGTCACTGTTGCTCATTAAATTTCCAAGTAATATGCTCGTACCTGCGTTGTCAGGTCAGAGATTCGCCCTTCTGAAAATATGATTCAGAACATCGCACCTGCTCTTTTATGTGCAAGGATCTTACAGTCGATTGCTTTATTTGGCATTTTAATCTCTTTTAATTTTGATGGCAAACAGCTAATACACAGTTTCACATGAATTTGAGAGAAATTTTTCGCCATGATTCTTGCCTTGTGTGTCTGTCCACATAGCAAATGGGCTTAAGTTACATGGAGGGCATATTGCAATCAATGTTGGATTGCAGTTTTCCTCATGGATTTTCAGCATGTTACATTCACATAGTTTTTTTTTTTTGAAGGTATATTCACATGAATTTGATTATCTTTCGACCTCAAGAAAAACACTCACCGCCTTCGCCCCCCACAAAAAAACGTTTTATCTGAATTAGTCCTGAGATACTCAGCCCAGCAAAAAGAAAGGCCTAAATTTTTAGCTGCTTTCCCACCCGTCCCTCGTTACTGCCTCGCTCAGCCCGACGGTCGCGCAGTGCGAATGCAGAGCGTCATGGATCTTGCAAGTGCACAGACCTTTATCGCTTCGTCGGTGCACCCGAAGGGTCAGCACCGCATCAATCAAAACGCACCGTGACGACGATACAGATCGCCGGTCAATTAATTAAACCACACGACGCTATATCAACACATTCAGATCGCCACACAAGCACAGCCGAGCGAGGCGTACTCGCACGCACCGCCGGAGAAGATGAAGCCATCGGGCGCGGCGGCCGCGGCGCCTCGGGACGGCAACGGGGAGGAGGAGGAGGACCGGAAGCCGGTGATCAAGCCGGGCGTGCACCTGACGCTCAAGGTGCAGGACACGGCGGGCCGCGCGCTGGTGCGCACGGTGCGCAGGACCGAGAAGCTGCAGGCCCTGATGGACGCCTACTACGCCAGCGTGCCGGACGTGGCGCGCGGCACGGGCAGGTTCCTGTACGACGGCGGGCGGGTGGCCGGGTGGCAGACGCCGGCGGAGCTGGAGATGGAGGACGGGGATGAGATCGACTTCTTCACCGAGCTCATGGGCGGCGGACCGGTTGCTGCTGCTGCCGCTGCTGCTGGACCGGTGCCCGCGTAGCTCGTCGTTGTGCAGGCGTGGAGCGGTGCGCTGGTTCTGAATGCTTGTTCCTGCTCTCTAATGTCTGATAATTCTGCATCGTGACACGATGGCAGTTTATGTACTGTTAACATTGATCGGACCGGATCCATCGTCCATCTAACAGCATGATACACATAGCGAGTCCTTGTGTCTGCATAGTCATTTGAATTTAAATTCTGTCAATTTTCTCGTATTTTGATGTCACCGGTCTTTGCACTGAGATTTCCACAACAGGCGTGAACGGGTTGCACCGCAAACGGGAAAAATTCCGTCCCCATTTTTACTCCTTATAGGAGAATTCCACCCACCCATTTTTTTTTTTTGCGAAAAAGGAATTTCGTGCAAAAAAAATTGCAAGTAAAAGAACAAACATGCACCTAAACAGTACTGGAGATGCAGCAAAGTTTGGATCAACACGCTATAAGAAATCTTCCTTCAAAAAAAATTGAAACTGACACAGCAACACCTGGCCATATTGAATTTTCATCATTTATAATATTATTTTTACATTGGATATATTATTCCAATAATATTAAAACATTGTTTACAGTCAAGCGATAGTTCAAATAAAAGTATTTGTGACATATTAGATGTAGTTTACATGCGAGCCCGTGCAATTGCGCGGGCAAAAACATCCGTTAAGTTTACTTAAAAAAATCCGTTAAGTAAAGAAAAAAAAACAAAATAGGGTACTTCATTGGAGAATAACAAAGTACGAGTTCCCACTTAAGATTTATTAGAGTATACCGTGCCTTTATCCGCGTAAGCACTGACACACACACAACACATGTAATTCCATATGTCCAGCCAAGAGGATCCGTCAAATTCCCCATTGTACAGGCCGACGTGAGCCATGCGCGATCTCATCTTCTTCCTCTTCCAAACCATCCTCACGATCTGTCCTGCTCAGCCCGTCGACCCAGTCATCGGCCGATGATCCAATCCACGCCACCAACAGATGGGTAACGCAGGCCCTGCAACGCTGCATGTCGCGCTCTGGCCGCCGCGTGCACAGGCCGCGCTCACCGCGCAGGCTGCTGCCCACCGCGTCGCGCGAGCAGGCCGCGACACACGCGCTGGCCATGCCCGCCGCATCGCGCGCTCGTGTCGCGTCGCGGGCCACGCTGGCCGCCGCACGCGCAGGCTGCGCCCGCCGCGTCGCATGCGGCCGCGCTGATGCCTCGTATAGTGCCGGTATGCAATTTTCTTGCTTCAACACCTAGTCTCCCATTCACTGACCGCTTCGAATCCCAATTGTTGAAGTAACGAGGGATGGAATAAGAGCAGCAACTGAAAGGTCCCGTATAGTGCAGCAGTGGTGGAGAGAGTGCGGAGGCGTTTCTCGCGTGGAATCACTGCTCTCCTTGATTCTGGTATAAATTGCTTGACGAAGCCACCCCCAACAAAAGCATGTCGAGAAGACGAGACATGACGCCGGCCATGAAGTTCGTCACCCTCTCAGTCAGTGACCGATGCGGAAGACCACGAGATCACACGCACCATGGGGAGGACCGAGAAACTGGAGAACCTGATCGACTTCTACTACGACATGGTGCTGCAGACCATCGTCCCGCAGGGCGAGGGGGCGTTCCTGTACCGCGGCAAGCGGGTGGACGGGACCAAGACGCCGGCAGACTACAAGATGAACGACGGCGACGAGCTGGTCTTCTCGTTCGGGATCGAGCAGAGCACGTTTGTGACGCTGACCGTGCGCGAGGAGGAGACAGGGCTCGCGTTCACCCGCACCCTGCGAAGAACCGACCAGCTGGGTGACCTGATGGACTTCTACTACGACATGGTGCGCACTGTCGAGCATGGCGATGGGGTCTTCTTGTACGACGGCAGGCGGGTTGAAGGCTACAAAACACCCCAGGAGCTGGGTATGGAGGACGGTGATGAGATTGAGGTACTTACAGAGTTCGTGACTTATAATCGAGTTGCCTCGTCAATGTTACGCATAAATATAGCCCTTTGCTGCTATCGTCGGGCAAGTACTCGCATGGTAATGTTCAGACACTTTCAGTTGTCGTTCCAAGTTTATCGGTATCTATCCATATGACAAAGACGCATGTTTTGCAATAAAAGAGTTTACCAATTGCCCTAGAAGACGCATGAGTTATGTTGTACTACCTCCGTTCATAAATTGATGTCGTCGTTGACTTTTTGAGTTACGTTTGACCGTTCGTTTTATTCAAAATATTAGCTCAATATGCGAAATTATAAGTTATGTTTCAAATTTCTCTAGTGATAAAATAAATCCTAACAAAATATTTGATAGACGAGCGGTCAAACGTAAAAGGTCAACGGCGACATCATTTTAAGAACGGAGGGAGTACTCAGATACCTAGAAGATCTACGATACACTCCCAAAAATTGTGAATTGCTCTACATGCAGCTTCTATAGTTGGGAACTCAGATAGGATCCATACCAGAAAAAAGAGGAAGCAAATTTCATATTTAGCTTCAACTAGATGATACACCACCCACATTTTTAATGGACGTCTCTTTGATATTTATGGCTCAGCAAGATTTAAATATCAACAACTATTCACTGATTCCACATGATCCTTCTAATCAGACTAACAATCGGCATGCAAAAATTTTGTTTGAAGTAAAAGAACAAAAGTGCACCTAAAACAATAATGGAGATTCAGCAAAGTTTGAATCAACACGCTATAAGAAATCTTCAAAAAAAAATGACACGGCGACACCTGTCCATATTGACTTTTCATCATTTATAATATTATTTCTGACATTATTGGATATATTATTCCAATAATACTAAAAGCATTGTTTACAGTCAAGCGATTGTTCAAATAAAAGTATATTTTTGGAATATCAGAACGTAATAGGGTACTTCTTTGGAGAATAACAAAGTACAACTTCCCACTTAGGGATTTATTACAGTATACCGTGCCTTTATCCGCGTATAAACACTGACACACCCAACACATAATTCCATATGTCCAGCCAGACAAGTAGCCGCGTCTGACCCAAAATGCTGAAAAAAGTTAAACAACAACGTATGCAACATTTAAAACAACATGCACGGGACGATAAAAGCAATTAAGTACGTGTATGCATGGTCTTAATCAGACGTAGCACTCGTAGAGCTTGATGTCCATCTTCAGCCGGAAGTAGTAGCCGCCCTCGAT